>JAMJFZ010000320.1:8760000-10112500 GCA_026225945.1 Cricetomys ansorgei
CTCCCGTCTGCCTAAGTGCTAGGATGAGTGTGTGCCAATCACACCTGGCCTTTTATGAGAGTGCTGGGATCCAAACTCGGGTTGTCATGCACGGCAAGCCCTTTGCTAACCAGAGACATATCTCTGGCCTGAGAACTTGTTATTAAGCACAGAGATTCTAGGTGGAGATAAGAGAGCAAGAAATAAGGACTATTTCTTAAGGCCTCACTAAACTTGATGCTGTTCCTGAGACCTCCCAAGGGGCGAGGTTTAGAAAGCAAGCAGTGTGCCAACCTCACACATCTGTTAGGAGGCAGAGCCTACATTGTGCGTTCCACATCCCACAGACCCTATTTTGCTGCATGTCTGTTTGAAAAAAAAAGTTTTGTAGTGAATTCTTTCAAAAGTTCTGTCTGGTTTTTTTTTCCCCCCTTAAAAAGGAAAGGTTGAGACAAACCAGTTTCAGAGTGTGTGGAGAGGGCAAGGTTCCTTCCCATAGCTCTCTGGGTCCCCCACCTCCCCTTCTTTATCTGAAATGCCTCATAATTAAAAAGTGCAGACTCTGTACAGACACTGAGTCTTTTCAGTAGAGACTATGATTCCAAAAGTGGTTTTATGCACGGATGTGCTGGGTGAATTAGATTTCTGTGGCCTTGACTTTAATGGCCCTGTCTACATATGTGACTGAGCTTTTGTTCTCTGTCTTAAGATGACTGGCCAATGGAGTTGTGCAGTTTTAATTTCATCTGGGGCGCAGTTGGAGAAGAGGCAACAGAGCCTACTGCTTTTCCGTCTGTAGCTCAGTTACTGTGACCGTCCTTTCCATATTGGAGTGATACGGTATTATGTTATGAGAGGTTTTTGAATGTAATGTGGAACTTATAATTTAAAAACATATGACCCAAAGGGGTACAAAGAGTGAGTTTTTACTTGTGCCTTGATCCCCATTCCCAACGGACAGAGTGTATAAATTTGCAGCTTGGGTAAAGTGGAGGGAAACACAATTTGGTATAAAATTGTAGGTCCCTATCTGTGATCATCTGTTACTATGACAACTGACTCAAATATTGGAAAGACCAAAGTATTTAGACAGCTTAGCTAGATGTTTTTGACAGTATGGGAACTAAATATGTTTTAAAAACAGACACATGCAGAGCTAATTCAGTGACGTGGGTCACACAACAGTCAGGCTTTTCTGTGACAACCAAAGGCTTTGCACAAAAACATACAGTTTAGAAGCAACAGTCTCAGCCAGAAGAGCAGGCGGCGAGGCTGCAGCTCCTCACTGCCTTGAAGACCTTAGCGACACGGGGCTTAGCACCCTTGCTGAATGAATACCAGATTCACCTTTTCCAGATCTTTATACCACCAAGAAAGGGGCAGGCTTCAGTTTGAGGACAAAGGCATGGAAAAGGGAAAAGTGCAATGTCTAATAGAAAGTACAACATGCATCTGCTAGAGGCTTATTTTATTAACTGTATTAAAAATTACCTTTTCTTATTTTGGGTAATGATATGGAAATTTGGTCTTATCTGTGTGTTCAGTTGGAATTATAAACTTCTAGATTTCTCTCCTTATTATCAGGTGCTGTAGGTAGAATATAAAAAGTAAACAAATAAAAACAAGCTTCTATGTTTTTTGTGTGCTATTTTATGTGTATGCATGTGTGTTCATGTGTGTGCACATGCACATGTGTGAGCTTGCATGTGGATGCTCGGGGACAGTCTTAGTGGTTATCATAGAGACGGGTTCTTTTATTGGCTGGGAGCTTGCTGATTACATTAGATCAGCTAGCTATTGAACCCCAGGGATGTGCCTGTCTCTGCCGTCCCAGAGGTGAGATTGCAAGCCCATGTCAACTTATCTAGATTTAAAAGCATGGCTTCTGGGAATTGGACTTAGCTCCTCCCGCTTGTGAGGCAAAAGCTGTATGGAGTAAGCCTTATCACCACCACCAGCACGGTTTCCATGTTTCTAAAGCAACATGGTTCAAGTTCCACGAACAAAGTGGTTCTTTAGCACATAATTATGTACGAAGTATTTGAGGAAAGTGCCCAGAAGGGAGAGGAGACATTAGGCTGAGTGCCTTCCCTCTGTGCTGTAGGCACACATTCAAGGCATAATCAATGCCAATTTCCCTTATAGTTTGCTGTTAGTTCTTTCCTCATGGGTGTTATAGGCTATTCACACACCAAATGACAAGTAATAAAAGTCCCCCTCCTCACTTTCTCTGGTAGTGAAAAAGACCTTTTATAAAACTATGGATTGTTTTTTAGTTTAAATATTAATGTACTACATCACCATAGAAAATTTTATACTGACTTTTTTTTTTTTTGACAAGGTTTCTCTGTTGTAACTCTGACTGTCCTGGAACTCCCTCTGTAGACCAGGGTGACTCACCCGCCTCTGCCTCTGGAGTGCAGGGATTAAAGGCATGCATCACCACTGCCCAGCCTGACTTGTGCTTTTGACAAGATTTGAGAATTCTATCTAACATCTAGAAAATGTCCCCCGAACTTCAGAAAGTTTCATAGGCTATGAGGCTCTATGCTAGAGACATTGGTGCCTCTAGAACATCAAGGAAGCAAGGCAGTTCTGGACAAGTGGGAGCCAGGGCTTTGATGATGACCTCCTTCCCACCTTTCTTGCTTGTACAATGTGTGGGGAATGCACCAGCCCGAGACCAGCAGATGCAATGCGGGACAGCCCCAGCTCCATTCTTTTTCTATTCTCACTCCTTTCCTTCCTCCTACCATGGATGACTTTAGCCCAGAGAGTCCAGGTTTCCCGGGACACGAAACGTGACATAGTGTGCTTTAGAGGTCTCTATTGCAATGAGGTGTGAGACATTCGTAGATAGCACTAGACCTACACTAGAAAAATTTCCTAGACCTTGGAGGATCAGGTTGCCATGAATCCCAGGTGTCTGTCGTCTCCTACTGCTCCGTTAGCTTGTGCGTTGGCTGTGTATTACCAAACCCCTTCGTGTGGGTAGGGGACCTGGTGTGTAGTGAATATGCTCCATAGGAAGCCTAGCGAGCCTGGGGGGTCTTACTAGTGGAAGCTTATCTTGGAAAATGTATAAAAGTATACTGTGATTCGAGATGGCTCAGTGGGCACAGGCACTTGCTGCCAAGCCTGAAAATCTGACTTTGATCCCTGGAACCCATATAGTAGAAGGAGAGAAGTAACTCTCACAAGTTGTCCTTGTGGACAAGTCCTCTGACTTCCTTTGGCACACATGCATACATATATACACACACATACCCACATACAATACATAAACAATAAAATAAACATGCAGAGAAGCTTTAAAAGAGAATATCTGCAAGTGGATTTTTTTCCAACAAAAAACAAGATGTTTTAAAAGTTCTCTTTATTTCACAAACATTTATTCTAAACTTGAAAGGATAGCAATGAAAAACAAAGTACAAATGAAATGAGGAAGGAAAGATAAACTATAACTGTACATCTAGAACTCAGAATGACTGCACGATGAGAAAGACAAGTTTATATCAATAACTTAAAATGAAAACATTCTAAACAACAGAAAACATAAAAGCCTTTGTACAAATAATACTCTACAGAAATATTTTATAAAATACTAAGATAATCCAGAAAAAAAAATCTTATAGTCAGTCACAAGCTACATAAAATAACACTGTAATAAATACTTTAAAAAGAAATGAAGCCTTTTGAATTCGGTGTAGTCTTACAGGAAAGTTACACTGTAAATTCAAAGACTAGAATCTAAGCCTATGCAAACTTTGGCATGGTCCCTGCATCACACTGACTGTGAGGACTCTGCATTTCCAGCCCCTCTCCAAATGCATGCCGTTCGTAATGTCGCTTGGTAAACTGTCCCCAGAGAAGTGGAGTCTCCTTCCTTAATCTTCGCACCAGGCCTAGTTCTGGCAGCTACTGCAGTGACTAGAAAAGGCAGTGGAAGGGATTCCCTAGAAATGGTGCTGGTTGTCAGTCAGTTCCTCGAGAGCTTTCCCATGCTTCTGGACTCCTGACCCATCTCGTGTGCACACCTAGGTTGGCCTGTTGAATGTGAAAAAACACATAACCTAGTCATCCTTGCCACTTTATCCCATCGCCAACCAACTGTGAGGAAGATGGATAAGACATCCCAGATGGCCCCCAGTATTCAGCACACAGACCAATCAGAAAAGGTCAAATACATCGAGTCTAATTCATACAATTTCCAGCTGATTGTTGGACTCTTGGTAAAGTTTTGTGTTTACTGAGTCATTAAGTTGCAAGATGGATTTATCAACTGCTGGAAACGTTAGTATCTAGGGGTGGGGTGCTAGTAATACAAAAGGGAGAAGATAGGTGTGGCTTTTCCAGCTGGGCTTCAGAGGCTGCAGAAATGGTAAGCACACTGGTGGCAAAGCCAGAAAAGATGGAGATAGCATTGTTATTGGAGGGTGGCCATTAATGACATAAGGTAATACTTGCTGCAGAAGTCAGAAGTGAGAAGACAACCTGTGGGGACACGGGTTCTCAGGCAGAATTCTGGAAACGTCAGCTGGCTGCCCCCAACTGTGGAGGATACAGTCTGACAAGAAAAAAAAAAAAAAGAGGTTAAGAAAGGACTGTTTGGTTTCTAGGCAAAATTTAGAGGGCTTATGGAGAGAGTAGAATTTCAAGCTTAGAAATACAGTGTACTCCACAGTCTCTCCGCTTAAAGTTTCTTAAAGTTAAATGGAACCTAGAGGCACACATGAACTCAGAGTTGTGACTTTCAGACTGTTTATGTAGTCTATTGTGAGAGGATTCAGGTGCTGGCATATAGACCCTTTAACCACAAAAAGGAGCTTCTAGGACTCTTAAGGGCATTGTTCAATAGAGTCACACACCCAAAGGAAATGTGGATTTGGAAGGAGAAGTCTTAGAAATAATTACATATACCTTTAATTTTTGACAAATATGTTTGAGTGGAAATGGGTGTGCAGCAAGAGTGCGTGAGCAGGTTGCAGACATAAGCACATCCACTTAGAAATGACAGACTGATGTTGGTAAACTTCAAAATGACTTCTGGGCCCCTCATTTTATAGTAGATGGGGGAAGTTTTTAGTGTCCAGCATCAACCACTTTTCTCCCCTCAAAAGACACTCAGGATACCGGTGAAAAAGTAAATACACCTCAAAAGGCAAAGCCAGGATCCATGGTGGAAACCATGGGCAGAACCCAAAATCCCCAAGGACAGTGTATTGGGGGACCACTCCCAGAACAAGGTGTCTTCCTTATGGCAGGGGATGGGGTGTCCTGGCGACGACCCTTGGTGAGGTTTCACCGTTGCTGTAAACACCAATAGGAGTGCACAGAGATGTCTGAAATACTTCCCTATCCTGAACGATGAGGTTCATATAATCTTTACGTCCAAAGGAGTCAAAGAAAACCCAAGCGATAAAAATTATAGAGCCTTTTAAGGAATGTTAGCGTAAGGATTTGATCCGACGTATTAGCAAACGGAGTTGAGAACACCGAGTGCTTTCCAGCAATGCGATGGTGGCTGCGTGTTGGAAAATCAGCCAGTCTGTGGAATCGCGATTTCAGCGTAAAGGGATAGCGCAGCGAGGGACGTCAAAGAACAATCTCACTGTCTTCAGAGCGTGGATACAAAATTCATGCGTTTTTAATGAACACGCACCTGCTAAGCCAAGCCCACCATGTTAAGCGTATTTCAGGAAATCGAGGGTGGCTTAGCACGAGAAAGCCAACGGACTCACCAAGACGAAGCTAGAAACGCAGGGAATATGCTTCTCAGTAACCATGGTGAACCAGAAGCCGCCCTTTGTGAGCTGGTGAAGGAAAGCGTGTAAAAAAAAAACAAAACAGACTTCCCCAAAGAAAAAGGAGTAAGAGTCTCAGAAATCCACAAAGGAAGTGAAAAGATGACTCAGTGGGTAAAGACCTTGCTTTGCAAGTGCCCTTGTTGGGGTTTCTATTGCCGTGAAAAGACACCACAGCTAGGACAACTCTTATAAAAGAAAACGTTTAATTGAGGCTAACTTACAGGTTCAGAGGTTTAGTGTATTGTCATCATGGTGGGAAGCATGGTGGCATATAGGCAGACAAGGTGCTGGAGAGAGAGCTGAAGAGTTCTAGATTGGCAGGCAGTAGGAAGAGAGGGTAACAATGGGCCTGGCTTAAGCACCGGAAACTTCAAGTCCCCCACGCCCCCAAGTGACACACTTCCAACAACAAGGCTGTACCTCCTAATTGTGCCACTCCCTATGAGCCTATGGGGCCCATATGAGGACCATAGACTGGCTTCCTAGAACCCATGCAAAACCAGGCATGGTACTCCATGTCTGCAGTCCCAGAACTTCCATGGTGAGACAGGAGAAGCCTGGGAGCTAGCTTGCAGGTCAGCTAGCCTGACATGTGCATCAGTGAACAATAAAATCCTGTCTCAAAGTGGAAGGTGAGGACCAATGCAAGAGGTTGTCCTCTGACATTCCCATGTGCACTCCCCACAATAATAAAAAAAGAAAGAGTATTTCCAAACTCCCAGATATCTTGCGGGCTTATATTGTGTGATATGAACAAACATCTCCCTGCCCCCAATAGGAAACTGATGACAGCCCAAAGTACAGACGCACCAGCAAAGTCTAACTTGGTGAGCTAATGAATTTTATTGCTAAGAGGGATATGGATGAAGGGTTACTTATAGAGCTGAAAGGACTCAAAATGCACCACCAAAGACCACCCCAGCATGGGTCACAGTTCATTAAAGCTGACATTCACTGCAGAAAACTGCAGGCCCCTCAAAAGATCCAAGTGTTCTTTCTTGGGGGATCAGTTGCTCTCAGCCTTGTCCTGGCAGCTTGGCTGGTATGTTTGCTCTAGGCAGCTTAGATGGTCTCTGCTTCCTCCAGGCTTCTTGTCTGAGAATAACTCTCAGCAGGCCTTACTGCTTTGATGGGGAGGGGCCTAGTGAATTTGGTTAGTTTCAGGGACTTCCTGAAGCTATCTTAAGTTGTTTGTTTCCTGAGCTTAAGGAACTTCCCTGCCAAATGGAATGTTTTACCTCCTTATAAAAAGCTTAATGAGCTTCCCTCTGATAGAAGGTTTTTAAATTAGAGGAAACTGCTACACAACAACTTGAGATCAGAGAACAGAAGCAGGTCAGGGAGCCTCAATTTGGCCTGCCACAGTCCCAGGGGGAGGGTGGTCCAGAGAACCTGTTGTGAAGAGCAGGAGGGTAAGCTGAGGGGTTGGCACAGGTGGGAAAGTACAAAAGGATAGATAGCTTCGCTCTCGGTGGCCAGGAGCAGATCTTATCAACTGAAAATAACACTAAGTGGTGAGCTGAGGCCAGCAGGAGGAAAAATCCCCCAGAGTCACCAGTCGTTCACAGCTGTAGAACCCAAGAACTTGGCTGTTCCTTGGGAGTTTTTGATACAGCCTCATTCTTGATGCAAGGTGAGAGTATCCAGCCAGTATCCTGATAGTACAGAACAGGCCTTCTGCTGTACTGATCTCATTGCTGCGGTTGGAGACGCCTCTTCCCACACAGTTACAATGTCTCAGGGAGTGCCGTCTAGGGGGTGTGGGAGAACCTCCCCAGCTCAGAGGCTGCAAAGCTTTGTGTGACCAGCAGAGGTCTCTGGTATGCAAAGAAGGAAAGCTACCAAGGTGAAGACAGCTCTGTGGGGAGGGGGCGGGGGCATCAGACCCTTGTCTAACTACAGACTCAGCAACGTGAACCTCAGGAAACAAGGAGCCCCCAAGATCAAGTGGCTGTCCCCGTCTCTATGCGTGTGAGTGCAGTCATTGACTCAGTGGGCCAGGAGGAAGCTGTGCTCTGCCCTCTTCCTTTGACCCTTGTGGTTCTCCACTGCCAATAAAAATTGGAGTTTCAGCAGGATTTTTTAAAATTATACTTTTTATCACTCCCCATCATACCATCTAATTTTGTTTACATTTTTAAAATTATTGGGCAATGTTTTTCCATTTTTTGGCTTTTTTTCTCCCTTTTCCCCCGAGAGTTTTCTCCTTTGGTGAAAACTATATTTAGTAGTAGTTTGACATTACCTTATTTATTTAAGAATTTCCTTATATTTTCATTTATTATTTTTCCTATATTTATCTAATTTTAGAACCCTTTTCACTCTCGTCTTTTGGTCCCTTCGCCCCCCTCCCCCATTTTTCCAATAATTTTTAATTTCGTAGCACATTCTACAGTAGTTTGGCCACCTGCAGTTTTGATGATGAATTAGAGAACTGTAATTAATTTTAAGTGCATTTCTATACCTTGCATGTGTTGAGATTCTTGCCGTTCGAAGAGTTTTTTTCTTTTTTCCAGTGTAATTAAAAAGTAAGCAAGATGCTAGAAAAATTAAGCCAGCAGTTATAATTAATTAATCACAGTTTGAAAATCAAGACTTGGTTTCAAAAGAAAGAATGTAATTCATTGAAGTATATCAAAACCTGAGACACAAAAATGAAACACATTCATATCTGTAATCACTACTGGTACATTGTTACATTGTTACGTCACTACTGTCATATTGACCCCGTTCTTTGCATTGCTTTGAGACTTGATGCATTCCCACTCACATGTGCATGGTTTTTCAAAAATATAACTAGAAAAACATCCCAAAGTTTGGATGTGAGAAATGTCCACGCTATTCCTACATGAAAATTCTCCTACATTTCAGGAGAATTGATTTGTCATATGTCAAGATTTGTTACAAATGGGCAGCAATTGAAAGGATGTTATAGTAAGGTAGCCCAATGGAATAGAAATGAAAACCATAAACTTGGAAACCTGCTGTCTGACAGAGTTGCATTACACAGAGGAAGACATTAGAGAGCGGGCGTCACGTGTAAACCATGCAGAACAGTGGCTGCCATGAGGTAGTTAAGCCCTGTGCATAAGTTGGTTGTTTTGAATGGTTGTCATTATTATTATTGCAGACTGCTGATGAAACTATGGGCTAATATATAATGATGGGATGACTGATTACCTCATAGGATGAAGAGAGTTGACCCTTACCTCATACCATAGACTTAAATACCAAATGATCTCATATCCAAATGCTTAAATATAAAATGGGAATCTGTTAACCTTTAAGAAGGCCATGGAGGGCTTATGAGATGGCTTAGCCAGCGAAGGTTCTGGGCTACCAAACCTGGTGACCTGAGTTCGATCCCCAGGCCCAAATAGATATAGTACGTGAGGAATTGGTTCTGCTTATTTAAGCACCAAAGCAAAAACCAACCAAACAAAACTCAACAAGCCTTGACTTGGAAGAGGACATAGAAAGTATCTAGGAAGAATTGGTACCCAGCAAGCATCTCAATAAGAAGATGGGTAAAGGACTTTAAAAACTTGTTACTGAACAGCCTATGGTGCTGGTGGCCAGTGAGGATATGAGGACAGTCATGTTAAGAAACTCAGGTGACATTTTAAATGAAATAGAAATAGGGATTCCCCCCTCAATTAAGTAAATGTTGGTCAGGATGTGAAACAACCAGCATAAGTACAAAACTGTGAATCTCTTTTGAATAAGTAGGTGTTTTATGCTGCATATAAATGTATGTGAATTTTATTTCCATCCCCAAATGCAAACCTTGGAGATTCTTGCACATATACACAGGGAATTAATGTTCAAGAACGCAAAAACATTGCTCAAAACAGCACAAATGAGCAAGCCCTTCACTGGGGACCACAGAACGAGTCTTGGGATGTAATCCTGGATAAAATCCTGGTGTCCACTGGTTTTTCTGATTGGCAAGATGGAGGGAAAAATCTTAGAAAGTGGTTGTGAAGGTTGATGGATATGGGCTAAGCTCATGATGGTTGAGTTCTCTCAGGACTCCGGCTTGTGGGCTCGGTCTGCATCAGTGTCCTGTCCTGCCTGTGTTGCCCTTCTCTTCTATAATATGAAAGTGCCCACTGCTAGTTAGTTCGAGCAGCAAGACGAGCAGTAAAATCACTGTGGCCAAGCGTTCACTAAAGCGAATCTCTCCTGCTTAGGTGTTTGAATAAGGAAGCGCGTGGTTTTTATATCAGCTTATTCCAAAACACAGGAGCTGCTGGCCACACTGAGCTTCACTCAGTACCTCACTCCCTCATCCTCACTTTGCGGTTCTCGTCTGTCACCAGCCTGTCAGCTCCTGCTAGCCCCTGTCCTGTTTGCTCTTCTGTTCTCAGTACCCTGGGCAAAGGCTGGCACCTCATAAGCACTTAGAAAGTATTTGCTCGATGGATGGATGGATGAATGATTGATTGAGAAAGAGAGAGAAATTTCTAAGACAATTTCCCTTTAAAACAATTTGAAAAATTAAGAGTCCCCCCTTTTTATTTTTAAATTTTATTTATATTGTAGTATAATATATTATATATATTAGTATATATATAATATAATATATACATTATATATAATATTACTGTATATGATATACTATTTTATATATAACATTATATACAATATATTATATATACACAATATATATCATATAATATGATATATAATATATAAATATATTAATTATATATTTAATTATTATTAAACAATAATAAGTGTTTATTATTTAACTCACTTTCTGTAATCTCAATGTATGTGATTTGAGTTGTTAGAAAACTGGCCAGGTGCATGCCTTTAACCCCAGCACTCTGGAGGCAGAGGCAGGTGGATCTCTGTGAGTTTAAGGCCAGCCTGGTCTACAGAGTGAGTTCCAGGACAGCCAGAGTTACAACAGAGAAACCCTGTCTCAAAAAAGAAAATTAAGTACATGCATAACATGCTAGGGCATCCAGGGAACTACTGGCAGAATAGACAGCTCAGACCACAGCACAAGGAGCAAAGACAAAGTAATCTGGCAACCATTTGGCAAATTGAAATGTCAGTGAGAGCACTTTCCAGGAAAAGCACCTTGTCCTCAGCCCAGTGAAGGTCCCAGCTCCCAAAGCAGCAGTTTGTCTACCTGCACAGCTCTGTTTCCTTGTGCTTGAGAGTCCCTTTGTCCACAGGCTGCCATCATGGGAGGCAGACAAAGCCAGTCACATCTCTGCGTTTGTGTGGAAATGGCAGCCATGTGAAAACAGTTGTTAAGTTAGTGGCTAGCATTGTCTTACTGGAAAAACCCAGAGAAATTCACAGGTGTCAGATTTATATTACAGACGTTTATAATAAAAGTAATATAAAGTATTAATGTTGAAAGAAGTTAGAGAAACACAAAATGGGAAGGAAACAAGCATCTTGTAGAAATTTTAGTGAAGGTATGTATTTTTTTTTCATGGTCAAAATTGCATTTTTGTTTTTAAGAGGGGAATCTTTTTTAAAGCAGAATCATGTTGCTGCCATTTTCTCCAGAACTTTCTGTCCTTTGACAGCACACTTCCTGGTTTCATGGTTGCTTGTTTCAATAGTACAGTGGGAATAATCTCTTGTTTGGGAAGGGGCAGCTGGCCACTGTAGGATGAGTTCCTTCATATGGTTTCCAGATCTTTGTCCACCATCATAGTTTTTGATTTCTCTCCCATGAAGAAGATCAATCCAACTGAAGCTCCCTCAGGCTCTGTTCCCAGCCTCTCAGGTTGTTACTTCTATGTGGCCACGCTACAGAGATGCTTGGTTTAGAAATGAATGAGGAGTAGGGACATCTGGGGAGCAGGATGAGGCAACACGCTTTGATCACGTACGGAGAACATTTCTCAGAATGACTTACCTTGACGTTGTTGTTCCACTTCTCTTTTCTAATGATCAGGTTTCATTTTGAGTGTTTGATGTATGGAGGAAAATCACAAAGTTTTGTAAGATTTGGCTAAAAAGCTCGTGCTTTTGATCCAACCAACAATAACATTAAACTGTGAAGCCTGGACCGACAGATGACTCAGTGGGTAAAGGCACTTGCTCTCAAGCCTGACAACCTGAGTTTGATTCTCAGGACCTGGGTAAAGGAAGAACAGAATCCTTAGAGGTATCCTGTAACCCCCACATCCATGCAGATAAATATGAAAACCTCCAAATATGTAGTGGTCCAATAAGAAGCTGGTACGATTTCTTAGAGAATGTCTTCAAAGAGTTGCCCTGTCCTTGTTTCATTATGCCAGGAGATACTTAACATCTGCTCAGGTGCCTTTATGTATCTTAAGATTGGTCTGTGTGTTTGGATGGTATCAATACAATCTTCACATTGTAATCGCCTATGTGCAATTCATTAAAAACTGTAAGATCTTTTAACATCATTTTCTGCATTCATGGTCACAAGATAATGATTGTCACTTTCTAATCAGTACTTCTGCAATAGTGATAGTATTTCTAAAATGAACTTTGTAGAAAGTCCCTGTTTGGGCGCCAAATGTGTGATTTGAGACTCCAAGACCTGGAGAGACATTCTCTGAAAAAGAACACGGACAGTTGAGCTGATGCACGCAACTGACAAAAATTTTATTCTTAGTCACAGCAATTTATAATTCCAGAACAGGTAGCTGACTGGGAAGCAAGCCAGAGAACAAAATATAGCTCCATGTTTAATGAGACCCAGAAGCAAAGCTATCATTAATATCTACCACATAATATAACACAGAGTACAAAAAGCATTACATCTACTATGCATTCAGAAAATAGGAAGGTTTCAGTAAACCATGTAAGAGGAGACATGTTGAGGGATTTTGGCCTTTCACAGTGTCCTCAGAGGATGACACGCTCTCAGTGTTTCCTCACAATTTGCTATCTGCTTACCCCGGGACACAGGAAAAAGAATAGAGAATTTCTCAGTTTTTTAATTTAATGAATATCTGTAGGGTAACAAGAGTTATGTTAGGTGTCAGAGACACAGAGTAAGCATATCTATATCCTACTGCTGTCAATTCATAGCGTGGAGAATACAGTTGATAAGTAAACAACTACTATATGACATGAGGAAGAAAATCTATTGGAATTCTATTTGGCTTCTCCTAGCTTGAGGGTGATTGGTTGTTAGTGTTTCAGTCTATTTATGTAAAGTATATAAAGTATTCATCTTCTTGAGATGCTATGAAAACACCACAGATTCAATAACTCAAACGACAGAAAGTCAAATAATAGAAAAATGGTTATTAAAAGCTTGTGTGAGAGAACCCAACTATTACTCCTTGGGCACTTTCAATTGGTCAGGCTGAGTAATGTGCGTCTGTATTATTCCACCTTCAGAATGACTGAGGGTTGACAGGACCATGGCTGTTGTTACCATTTCCTGTTTTAAGTATGAGGAACTTGAGAGGCAAACCATCTGAGTTGTCTTAACAAATTAGCGCAGGGGCAGGACTTGAATCCAGAGTCCATGGTCTCATAATATTTTTTTCTGTCCAAGACATTAGTTATGTGTTTTATAAATGGTCTTCATAAAATGTTTCCCAATAATGTAGCTTGGTGAAAATAACATGGGCTCCAGATGAAACAAAAAAAAAAAAATTTCTCCTCCGTCAACTCCTTGTCCTGTGGTGTTGGTCCTCTGGACCATAGATTCTCAATTCAGAAAGCAGAAACATTTCCCTTACTGTGAGTGGTGGCTTTGGGTGAATACCCTACCACCGCGACTGAGCGATGAAATTCATGATAAATACTAACTAGGTTGCTGTCTTCTCTCAGCCTGAGGAATGTTTTTACAAGGAGCAGTTCTCATAGATGTGGGGGTGGGCAGCCATAAAGGAATGGAGGTGGAAGGACTTAAAGCCATTACTGCAAGCCGGCAGATCCAGCCCAGCGTGTAGCACGATCATCAGGTCCCCTGAGCAGCAGTTTATGTACTGATGACGTAGGAGCGACAGGGGCGGGACTATTTGAGGGCAGGCTCTAATCCCATTGGCCATGGCCTCTAGGAGCTTCATTTCTGCAGGGCAACTGGACTATGTATACTTTTACATTGAACCACAAAGAAATCCCACGATAGCTTATTTATAAATGTCTGCAGATCTTTCTGGGGCTGTAACCCTCTTGTCATTAAAGAGGATGCTGAGAGCTCCGACTTCATTTGGAATTTTAAGTTAGCACAGTTCAAGTTTTTTTTTTTTTTTTAAATTCATTAAATTTTAACTAGAGCACACTTTTTGTGTTCAACTATGGGGAAAGACATATTTGAAATATCTGTCAAGAATGTTGTTGGTACTCACAAGAATATGTCTGGCTGTAAGCCCTGGGACACAAATGCGCTTGGAGGAAGCGTGTGTCTCCCGGCAGCGTGCAGGCGAAGCTCATGGGCAAACAGAGGAGCCCAGAATCTTCTCAGAACTTTCCTGGCACATTAATACTAGAAGCCTGGTTTGAAAATTTCCCATTCAACTCTCCTAAAGAGTTGCGGGGTGGAATAAGGAAAGAAAGAAAAAAAAAAAAACAAAAAACAACACTTATATTAAAGATCCATGATTCAAGCGGCCGATAGAATCTGCAGTTTCCATAGCGCTGGGTCCTAGATTTCCCTTTAATGTAATTAAGCCTCAAGATTTATGAATACAACAGGCCAGAACTTGATCCGTGTTCGTTTTCAATTACCACAGTGAAAGGGCTCTATCCAGATGTCTCTATTTACAGCATTCAAGCAGGCTGGGCCAGGGGCTGGGAGGGGGAGAGGGCCCAAATTGTCAACTTGTTAATTCTTCACAGAGGCCACTCAGCTGAGGTCCTGGCTTTGACCCTGTGACAAAAGGCTAGAGGCCCTGGGGGCGAGGGCATCAATGCTTCCAGGGACAACATGGTGAGCCCCAGGGGTCACTCCCTCTGCTTTGTAGGTATTTGTGTAATAATGGGGTCCATTCCTTATTTTTTATTTCTGTTACAGTTCTGGGAACATCGAAGGCAGAAAAAAAAAAAAACTGGCTTGAATGTAGATGTGAAAGACAAACACATATAATGAGAGCATCAGGTGTCCCCTGGCAACAGTAACCAGGGTAAAATGCTACAGGGAAGCACACAGTATGCAGTGACCCACATAATCGGGCCTATTTTGGGAGCATTGTTTTATTTTTCTTTTGAAGGGTGTTGTGTCTTTTTTTTTTTTTTTTTTTTTTTTTTTTTATGTTCCCAGGTCTGCAATTTAGTTTTGCCAGGATTATCAGAACCTGAGTGTCTTTTCTCTTGCCACAGTTACAGGCTTATTTCTTCTTGGAGCAGGGTTTCAGCCACCAGAAGCCCACCTGCCAGGGAAGCCTAAAATATTCCGTTTTCTTCCCTTTTATTTTTCTTTGAAAAAGATTTCTGTGCTTTCCAGGACCATTCTACAGGTTTCTCAGACATGTGCAAAGTGTTTTCTTACACGAATGTGGGTGTCTGCATGGAGATATCATTTTAAAAGGAAAATCCCAAACAAAAGGCTTAGAAATAAGAGCCCAGCAGGGGACGCAGACCCGCTAATGAAGTGTACCCCACCCAGTAAAAAAGCCCCAAACCCTACCACGCTTTTCCCTGCTGGTATGTTTCTGGTCCATCATTTTATTTTCTAAGCTCACAGCCCTGAGTTGTTACCTCGTAAACAAGAATGAACTGGGGTGTTGCTTTCGTGGAGCTATAATTGGCTGCTATATTAACATGTGGCTCAGAGAGTAGTTGGCCAATCCTCTTCCGTTTCAGAAGCCCACTTCTGAAAGGGACTGCAAACCTTCTTGGTTAGGCCCTTTAAATCAGTTTTGAGTTTTTCCTTTTTGATTTTGTTTTTTGAGTTATGACCTTTTCAGGACTCAAATGTATTTCAATGAATTTAAGCAGATTTGAATAGAACAAGGGATTGTTCAAAAACAGAGCTTCCAACCAGATTTGTTCCATTGCTGCCCTTCAGTATAATACCTCTCTTTTCCTCCATTTGAGAAATTATTTAATAATTCAGTACCAAATCTAATCACAGTTAGAAATCTTCATTATACATTAATGTCCTTCTGATTTCAATGAATATACTTTAGATACAAGCATCATTTCGAACCACCATCTCCTCCCCCTTCTCCTCCTCTCCCTCCTCCTCCCCCTCTTCCTCCTCCTCCTCCCCCTCCTCCCTTCTCGTCGTCCTCCTCCTCCTCCCCCTCCTCCCTCCTCGTTCTCTTCCTCCTCCTCCTCCCCCTCCTCCCTCCTCGTTCTCTTCCTCCTCCTCCTCCCCCTCCTCCCTCCTCCTCCTCCCCCTCTTCCTCCTGGTCCTCCTCCTCCCCCTCTTCCTCCTCCTCCTCCCTCCTCGTCCTCCTCCTCCTCCCCCTCCTCCCTCCTCGTCCTTTTCCTCCTCCTCCTCCCCCTCCTCCCTCCTCGTCCTCTTCCTCCTCCTCCTCCCCCTCCTCGTCCTCTTCCTCCTCCTCCTCCTCCTCCCCCTCCTCGTCCTCTTCCTCCTCCTCCTCCCCCTCCTCCCTCCTCGTCCTCTTCCTCCTCCTCCCCCTCCTCCCTCCTCGTCCTCTTCCTCCTCCTCCTCCCTCCCCCTCTTCCTCCTCCCCCTCCTCCCTTCTCGTCCTCCTCCTCCCCCTCCTCTCTCCTCGTCCTCCTCCTCCTCCCTCTCCTCCCTCCTCGTCCTCCTCGTCCTCCTCCCCCTCCTCCCTCCTCGTCCTCCTCCTCCTCCTCCTCCCCGTCCTCCCTCCTCGTCCTCTTCCTCCTCCTCCTCATCCTCCTCCTTTTTATGAGACTAAATGTGTACCAGAAACCCAGGACAGGAGAACAGGACTGAAATGTAACATGATTAGTCACTCCTCCTGGAAAGCTGTTGTCTGACAGTTTTGGCCGCTAATCCGCCTCTTGCTGAAGTGCTTGTGTGACTCTGGTGCTCAGTTGCACAGTAGGCTTTGGAACCAGGTTGAAACAAGGCTGCAAAACTTTCCCATTTTTTTTTTTCCAAATTTTATTTAGTTCTTTTGCTGCTTCTGGTTGGTTCTATCAGATCGATGGTGTCAATTTTGTTTTCCAAAGAACTTTTAAGTCCATACTTATTTGATCTTGTTTGTATTTTGAAAGCCCCCTCAATTCACTATTACAACCTCTTCCTCTGTCTCTCCTCTCACTTCTCACCAGCCCCTCTGGGTTCTGCTCCCCACTGTGACGCTGTAACAGGCAAGGCACTGTATGACAGAAGCGGAAGCAGACACTGGTAAGCAGTACAGAGTATAGTGCAAGAGGCCCAAACCGGAAGTTAGCACTGGTGTGTAACTTAACAAAAGTATTGGTTTCAGTGACCCGAAGTGGCAGTTCTCGTGACTGCAGGCCTCAGGAGGAAGGAGGTCTCCAATACGGTGGCTGCTTTTGTCTGTGCTAAAGGTTTAGCTAGGGGGATGTAACAAGGCTAGCTGGGAGCATAGAACAAGTTTGCTTAAGATATTAATTATAAATCTGCAAAACCTGGAAAATGTGTTCAAATATATGTGGGAAAATAAATGGTCATGGCAGGAAAGGCTTATGGTGTGTGCACATGAAGGGCAGTGCAGCTGCCTGACATTTCTTTTGGTTTGAAAAAAACACATTATCTACCACCTTTCTACCTACCTACCTATCTATAATTTATCTACCTATCTATCTATCTACCTATCTATCTATCTATCTCTCTATCTATCTATCTCTCTATCTCTCTATCTATCTCTCTATCTATCTCTCTATCTCTCTATCTCTCTATCATCTATCATTTGTGGTCTAAGTGCTCACCTGTTTGAACACCATTTATTCTCCAGCTGGTGGTGCTGTTTTGAGGGCTTGCAGAATGTAGGTAGTGGGACCTGGGTAGAGGAGAAGGCTGCTAGTTCATAAGACTTAGTGCTTCCAGCCTGTCATTTCCCTCTGTGCTTCCTGACTGCTCACACAATCACACATCTTAACCAATCTCTCACCTATTCTTGCCCAGGAGTGGCTCTTGCCTGATGCTTTCTCAGCCACCATGGAGTGACGTTCTCTGTGTGGTTGAAAAGAATTATCCTCAAGCTACTTCTTTTCGAGTATTTGGTCACAATGATGAGAACAAACCCGATATATATATAAAAATAATATTTTTACATATTGTTAAATAATTCATAATTATGAACAATTTTATAGTAAACTCTTTTTCTATACTAACTTAATTTTATGGCAGGAGACTGTTTGTATACAGTTCTTACATGTTAGGATTAAGCTCCATTAACAGATATGGCAAGCTATCCACCAGAGGGGATCTGCAGTAGAAGTGATTAGAAGGTTGATCTTCAGCTTATGGTCTCTGAGAAGGCCAAAGGTCAAGCTAGAACAGTCAAGTTAAAAAAAAAAAAAAAAGGACACACACAGGTCCACGAGACTGGTAATATGCTGAGCAGATTGGTGGAGTTGGAAGTATAGTCTGGAAGATTCTGGGTGGGGTCATCTGGAGAGTTGGGGTCACTGAGGTCTTTACCATTGTCAATAGCATGGTCCACACTGGGTTGGAAGATTATCAAGCAGCCTTGGCAGGTTAAGGGCATGTCTTCTCCAGGCTTCCTGTTCCTGTGCCACCACAGGACACAAGAACTCCTCCTGTGTCCTGCCTCCTGCCTCCTGTCTCCTGTGTCCTGACTCCTGTCTCTTGTGTCCTGCCTCCTGTCTCCTGTGTCCTGACTCCTGTCTCCTGTGTCCTGCCTCCTGTCTCCTGTGTCCTGACTCCTGTCTCCTGTCTCCTGCCTCCTGCCTCCTGTCTCCTGTGTCCTGCCTCTGCCTCTAGTTTATCCTACACACCTGCAGCAAGACCAAGATGATTCTTCTAAGTTGTGACTCTGCTGAAAATTCCCCCACCTTTTCTTTTTGCTTGCTTTAAAACTTAGTGATTGTCTCCCAAGTTAACTCCTAATTTCTTTTCATGTCCATTTCCTCACAAGCATATGCAACCGTTTGACACAGTAACATAGTGTTGTCATCCACAAACTTCATGCTTAGGAACTGGGCACGCTTAAGTTACATTTGTGAGTTACAACTTACATTTGAGGTAAGTTTATGGTTTGTGTTGGGTCACCGGCCAAGGGTTGAACATGCCTAAATTCTGCTTCTTCAACTTTATCTGCCACAACAGTCTTTTTCCTCCAAGTGGCTGCCACCTCTCCAGACTGCTTGCGGGTCTCTGAATGCACCATCACCTCCCTGCTGTACGCGGAGTTCCCATGCACAGTTTCACATTCCCATTTGTTCCCACCCGGACCCAAGTTTTGACACTGATTTCTTTATCTCTCCTTAGTGTTTGTAACTCACCTGCTTAACTCTGATTCCATGATGGACCCAGACTTACAGAAGCACATATGGAAAGAACTACAGACTTTTGACAATAATAGATACCAGCAAGGTCTGTAATATGGCTACGCAAAATATTAACCAAAAGTGAGCTTCATGACCATTTCATTTTATTGTATTTTTAATTTAAAAATTTGAATTTTTTTGAGAATGTCATACATGAGTACTGTGCTCATATCAGTTCCATTACTCTTGACCCCAACTAATGCCTCCCATGTCCCCCCACTACCTCTCAAATTCATGACCTCTTCTTTAATTGTTATTGTTTTACACACACACACACACACATACACTCATGCATATATAAATACAATCTGGTGAATCCATTTAGCGTTGCTAGTATGTACGTGTTTAGGGATTACCATTTAGGATTAGGTAACCTATCAGGGGCCTTGTCCCTGGAAAAGATTGATTCTCCCTCTTTCAGCAGCTATTAGTTGCCTGAATCTCTTCTTTTAGGCATGGAAGCTTATGTGGTTTCCCCCATCCGTGTTGGCATGTCACTCCAACCCCTCCTAAAGCATTATTTCTAACCTATTCTTAGCTGTGTTTATTGTAGAAAACACATTGGTATGAGTCATTCCTTGTCTCTGTTTCAAAGTAGCAAAGGTCTGTTGCCTGCTGGAGATCAGAATGTCACAGCATTTAGTGGTGGGCAAGAGTAGGCTGTTGAGCATACAGCGCAGCTTGCTGGGGTCTGGCTTTCATGGCCTGGCTTTGGACAGTAGGAGACCTCAACTTAGGAACTGATGGTCCCCAAACCTGTATTTTCCCAGATATAAAGATTACTGTATTAAAAAAAAAACCAAAAAACAAAAAAAACCAACCATTGAGAAAAGCTATTTCCTCAGTTGGCCAAAGGAGGACTTGATTATATAGTTCTCAAGAATTAGATCTGGGTTGGCATTAATTAAAATACAATTTCTGTGTGAGCATATAAATAGCTCTTGGCTATTAGACAGAAGGATTAACTTCAAAATATCTTTGTGAACAAAGCTGGATTCGCCTAGAATTATAGAGCTAATTGATGTTCTTTTCCGAATTCTGCTCGAGATCAAGTGTGAATTGTAGCTTCTGTCACTTGAATCCTATGCAATGACACCATTCATTCAACCGTCCAACTACTTAATTGCTCACGTACCCAACCAATCATGTATTCGCTTGTCATCCTCTTTTCTAAGAATCCATCAACCTCACGATTTCCTTATTCAATAGACCTTATGCACGTTCTATCCACAAAGTTGTTTTTCCTTGTTAAGAGGGTTCTTAAAACAGAAGAGGATGTCTCTCTTCTCAGAGTGCTCAAAGCTTGATTTATTTTGTTCTTTTTTAACAATAGGTTTATTAATTTACTTATCGTATGTGTATTAGTGGTTTGTCTCCATGTATGTGTATGCACTCCATGTGCGCCTGCTGCCTGCAGAGGCCGGAAGAAGGTATCATATCATATTTCCTGGAACTGGAGTTATGGAATGGTTGTAGGCTGGCCTATGGATGCTGGAAATTGAACCAGAGTCCTCTGGAAAAGAAGTGCTCTAACTGTTGAGCCATCTCTCCAGCTCTTTTGTTGTTCTTGGTTTTTGTCTTTTGAAACAGGGTCTTGCTGCATTGCCCTGGCTGGCCTTGATATGTGATTGCCTTGCCTCAGCCTCTTGAGTGCTAGAATTACAGGCATGGACCAACACACCAGCTTCTCTGTAAGCATGAATACATCTTGGATCATTGAGATTAGAACCTAGATGCGGATAAAGAGAGCTGATAGTTGAAGGAAAAAAATCAGTGTATCAATGCCCCACACAACTGGGAAAACATGGAGAGAAGGGAGTTTGGTGAGATTAAGTAGAAGGGAGAATGCCAACCAAGGCTGAGAGGGTGGTTTGGATAAAGGAGTAGACAGTCTTCAGGCCAATGAGAGGAGCTGAGAGAGCTCTTGTGATTTCTGAGCAGGGCAAGTAATGTGAAGTTCAACTATCTTTTAGAAGGTCAATCCAAGTCTTTTTGGAAGGTGGAATGAGGGGGACTGATAAGAGACACAGCGATCACTTGAAGCTAGTTATTCAGATTTGGGTAACTTCCAACACTGTTGCCACAGTGAAGCTAGGGGGCTTTCCAGTTAAAACTACCCAGCCTTGTGCCTATTTCAGGGACCGAAAAGAGATAATACATTTTATATTGCTTTTGTTTTTAGTTCGTATTCAATGTTGACTTTCTCCTAAATGTTGGAGAGATTAATTTGTATATTCTGATTGTTCTTAAGCTTGTGTTTTAGTATAGTAGAGACTTGGGTGGTAGGGTGAGGAGGGCAGGATACAGGTGGGTCAAGAGTGGGGGACGGCTAGGCCTCCCCTCTTAGTAAAATAACAGGAACCTAAAATGAATCTGTTGTCATTGTACATAATAGTTGTAATAGCTTTTATATAACTAGCATGAAAATACATATTTACTTAGACATCTTGCTCTAAATCTAAAGCACATTGCTCAGAGCACAGAAGGTGCTCTGGGTGCTTTAGCAGAGGCCATGAGTTTTAGTTCAGTTCTCAAGATCACCAACTTAAAATTAAATGCAATAATGCAAAGCAGGGAACATAAAGGTCCTTTTCCCAGAATGGATTGGGTGTAGAATTGTTAGGTCAGGGCTAAATACCCATCTTTGTGCTCTACAAAGCAAACCACAAGTTAGTTATTACATATAGTAGCAAACACAGCATGCACGTGAGTGAATCCACTTCTCTACTGTGGGTTAGGTAAGGCAGGGGAGAAATGGAGTGCTTTCTTCAGTTTTAGAAGTGTCTTAGACAACTCCATTGAAAATTACCCATCCAAGCCTCTCTGTAGCAATGCTGTCTGTCTGTCTGTCACTGGATCTTTAACCTTCCAGGAAGAAGAATGTGTATTTCGTCATGTGTTAAGCTCTGCCTATGTTACATGTTACTCACTCATCCCTGACTCCCTGATACACTAAACCTTTTGGTTTATGTAAGATTCTGATATATTCTGAATGCTTTATCAGCTCAACAGGTCAACGGAAAATACATTGGAACCTGAAATATTTTTTAATATCTACATTGCTTTTCTTTAAAATTCTGTATTAGTTTTTACATATGTACAGGCCCCTTAGTAAATACAAATTTTAATGATCACAAGCAGACACCAAAATGACATCCTAGCACACATGCGTGCCCCTTACACACTCAGTTGTACGAAGGCCAAGGCATACTCTGAGAAAAATACCAAGTTGCCCCAGTGATCACCTGTTAAGACATGTGAATGCATCTTGGAAGAACCGGGAAGCCCGCACCAGGCAGAGGGGATTTCTCTTCTTGGAAACAGGGAGGAAAGAATGAAACTTGGCACTTTCTCAGCGTGGCAGCTGTGCCTGTCTCTGCAAGAAAACACTATCAAGCAATTTGTGAATTCTTGTTATATAATTACTCTTCACTTAAGGTGACTATTGTGTTCTGTCCCTCATTATGAATATCTTGTGGTCTAATTTTTGGCACATTTAATCCTGTTCAAAACCAAATTAAAACTCCAAAAGCATATGTTACTGTAAAACTTGAGTCCCAGACTTTTGTGATATTTTGCGGAAGGTTGTCTGGAAAATAAAAACGCAAAGCAAAGATCTAAACCTATCGTATGTCTATAATGTGTTATAGACCATCATCACCAGGGCAGTGTGAGGAGTGAGTGTCTCATTTAAGGGACGGCCATGATGACGTCACCCACGGCCTCATCTCTGGCAGATTTGGCAGATTTGGTTAACCCCACTCTGAGCAATCTATACGCTCCTGGGTAAAGCTAGAGGTGTGAGTTATGGAGGAATCGGGGGGGGGGGCTCTTTCTTGTTTGCGGTACTTTTGTGGAATAGGTGAGGCCGTATGAAGGTTTGGTTATGCCATACTGTCCTGTTTTCACAGGTTTGACATGAATCTGTAAGAAAAGGCATATTTTTCCAAATACAAATACTTCAATTTAAAGGTCGAACAAATTATTTTCCCTTACATTGCCTCTTTTCTTTTTACCCCAGTCCCTTTCGGTCTTCATGAAGTCTGTGTTGTACCTAGGAGTCTTATTGAACTGTCTAATTCTTTCAACAAAGTAGAGTGTCTATTGCTATCTTTGTGACTACAGCATTATGGTGTCCTGGGCTCTGCTAATTACCAGCCATGTTTTTTTCTCTTGGAGAAACCAAGCACACACAACTTTTATTATGCTGCTGTATACACAGAATCATGCAAGAACCATTTAATTCCATTACATTTTATAGACACCATTATCATACCTTTGTTCTTTCCCGTTAGTATTTGTATATTTGGGTTGAGTTGTTGGGCAAGTGCCCTTTCCTCAGATTGTTCAAATAGTTTATTTTTAAAGCACGGTATTAATGATAATATTTACACATACACATATAACTATGAGTTTTACCTACCAGGTTTATCATCTAGCACCTACTCCAAAGACTGTGGTGTATTAAATGTGTTACTATGTATAAACTGCTTGGTGCAGCTTGGGGATTTGATGAATAGCTGCTTTTGTTATTCTATCCCAAAGGTCATGGGGCTGGCAGAGGGAGGAAGAGACAAAGTAGCATATTAGACTCTTGAGTTTAGCCTGTTTTCTCCACAAACAACATGTCTACCCTGTGATAAGGAAAGCCAAGCCCACTCCAGCCCCAGACCTATACTCTGGGATGTGGTCTTGTGTAGCCTGACTGGTTTTGAACGGACATTGTAGCCAAGGATGATCCTCTTGAATTTCTGATTCTTTTGTCTCCACGTCCAAGTGTTGGGATGACAGGCTGCCTCCTTCCTCCTGATGTATGCAGTGATAGATCTAACACAGACTTCTCGAATGCTTGTCCTACACGCTAGGTAAGCTCTTTACCAACTGAGCTATGTCATCATCCAAAGTTCTCCTTGATAGGGGGAAGTTTGTCTCTCTGAAAAGTTATTACAATTTATTAGACAAACACATAGCATATATTTGTATCACAGAACCACCATTTGGTCATGATTATTTGACTGAATTAAAATATACTTAGCATTCAAGTGAGTAAAATTAAAACAAAGTGCTCTTGGTATTCAGTGTGTTTCTCATTTTGATTCGAAATGATAACATTTTACTTATGCTCATTCAAAGGTTAAAATTTTGGACTTAGTTAAAATGTTAGCTGCAGAAAGAATTCTAGACCATGTGCTTTATCTTGGGGTGTCAGATGGTATTTTGTTGCCTTGGTAACAAGTCCAGATGTTACATACACCTGAGTGTAAGTATAGTCTACCTAATTATTCTCAACAAATTGAGAGCACAGTAATTAGTGCTTGTTGCATTGGCCACTCAGCCCATGAGCGGCAGGGATTCTCTCAAGCTTTTTATGAGTTATATTTAGAGTAGAAGTGGGATATGGAACATCAGCAATGTGTTCTTAAGTTATTCTCTGTCTTCTCCCGCCACCTCCCGAGTTTGTGTGTGTGTGTGTGTGAGTGTGTGGGTCAGTGTGTGTCAGTGTGTGTGTGTGGGGGGGTCAGTGTGTGTGTGTGTGTGTGTGGGTCAGTGTGTGTGTGTGTGTGTGTGTGTGTGTGTGTGTGTACTTACCATAGCCTGTTTAGGCTGCTATAATAAAATTATTGGACTGGGTAATATATAAACAATAGAAATTCATTGTCCACACTCCTCAGTGTTTTGAAGTTTAAGGTCAAGGCACTAGATGATTCAGTGCTCTCTGAATATAATACTTTTTTTGCTGTGTCCTTCCACAATAGAGGGGGCAAAAATGTTCGCTTAGGACTTTTATGAGGTTTTTAATCCCATTCACGTGGTCAAGTCATCTCCTGAAGGCCCCAGGTTTTGACTTATGAATTTCAGCGTAGGACTTTAGGGAGGACAGAAGTGCTCAGGCTGTGGCGATAATTGTCCATATTGAATTTCACCTTGGGTTACTAACTTTGTATTTTCATGTGTTTAATGATACGGTATTATTTGGAGCAAAAGAGACTGTTGTGGAGGAATAAATTGCTACAGTTGTGCATAATAGAAAGAACAATAAGTCCTTTTGTTCGTCACTCGTTTTAAAGTTTTTGCATATTAAGAGGATTAAATAGGGGCAGGAGCGACGACTCTGTGGTTCTGAGTACAGAGGATCCACATTTGCTTCTCAGCACTCATGCCCAGTCGCTCACAAGCACCTAGGGCTCCACTCCAGGGTTCTCTGATGCCTCTGGCCTCTGCGCATGTGCGTATACTCTCACCGAGACAGACATACGCTGAGACACACGTGTCTACACAAACAGCAAAAATACTAAAATATTATACTCCAATTAGTATACTATTATTAACAAAAGATATAAATCACTTTTTAGATATGTGGCAAATGAGTGAATTGTATCTGAAGTTGATAAAATAAATAAAAATGGCAAATGAACGTGTGGAGGGAAACAAATATGGTCTTTGCAGTTGTTCTCAAAGGTAGTTAAATGCCGTAGTTCAAAGTTATTGGACTGGGCTCAGAGGTCGTTTGGGTGCAGACCGTGGTCCAAATTCCTCTTGTTTAACAACCGAGCGTTCTTGGACCTGTCAGTTCATGCAGTCACGTGGTTACCTGTCAGTTTTTTTTCTGACTGGAGACCACAGTTCCTCTTCTCCAGGGCTGTTTGAGATGAGTTCAGTAACTGTTGACCCTACTTATTTCCCCGCCTCGTTTAGCTTTCAAGAGGGTGAATATACTTAAATGTACAGCCTTCTACTTTCCCTCTAGTTTTCTCATTAGGAAAGACAGAGGCCAGAGGCGTTCAGTCCTAGACAAGACCCATTCTGAAAGTTGCCTTCCATTCCCACCCGCTCTGGAGTCCTTGCTCTTCTTGCAGGAGCCAGATTATAGTCTTAAAGTCTTCTTGCATCTTCTTTTCAAAGCACTGGCTACCAAAAAGAAGGTACACGTTGCGTCGCTTCCCTACCCACTCAGGATCTTGCTTGTGGCAATGAAAGTCACGCCAGTCAGACTTGATGCTCTTCTGGGTGAAACTTGGAAGGATTTCCAGGCAGTGGTTGTTTGTTGCCTTGAGCTGGTGTTCAAGTCAAAGATGATCCGATCGTTTTACCTAACAGCACCATCGGAAAAACCAAGTACAGAAAGCCACAGAGATCTTCAGTCAGAGTCAATGGCATGGGCACTTTTCTTCTTTTTCACAGGAATAGGGTGCTCGAGCAAATCACTTGAGTTCCCAAATTGGCTACAGAGCTGGAATCAAAATTTGAGACGTTTAACCTCAAAATTGAATCTCATTTTAGTTCTGTTTTCGATTTCTGCTTATGAAGATCGTGTCTTAGGGAATGCACGGCTCTAGGAAGCAGCAAGTTTGAAGTTTTTGCGAAAGTTCTAACTGCAGATTGGATGCAGTGAGGTAGAATTGCAATTGGGGTTTTCAGCATCCGCAGGAGTGCTGAATTGACATGGTCTGTACGATGTCTCCTGGGCCCTACATCCGTAGGTTCATCTTTTATCGTATCATTTAATAGTTTAATTTCCTAAACATGAAATATCCCAGGAAATAAGTGCCAGGTCTGGGGCTCATTTGCAATTGGGAATTTAGGACTTTACATTCAGTCTAATTAACCTATATTTGGTTTCCATGGAACATACGTAGAACTCTAGCTATGTTCCTAAGTGCTCAATGTAAGGTGAAAACTATGGAATTCAGAGAAGATGGACTGTAAGTATTTAAGATTTTCAAGTTAAAGGGATAATAAATGCATGGCAGACCCCAGGATCACTTTCTTGTAAAGGAGAAACCTTATTCATGCACACCTCTCTCTTCATAAACCTATGGGGAAGCTGACCATTGAAAAGAATTCCTGAATGTGAGATTTCAGAGGCACGCATCTGTCCATGAGCACAATGATTGTTAAATAGATTTTCAAGTTTTTTTTTTTTTTTTTTTTTTTTTTGGTCATGGTTATGGAAGTGATGTTCTTATTGAGCCTTGAAAGGCACAGTGAGCTGCCCTTGTGCCCCATCTTCTCCCTTGCAGCGCTCGAAGCCTAACTTCTGCCCATGCTATTGTTCAGAAGAAAACTGGCCATATTGTGCTGATTGCTATTAAATTAAAGCAGAAAGGGAGAGGCACAAATGTGGAACCCCATCTTACCAGCGGGGAATACCACAATCTTTTATTTTGCATTTTGGGAGGGTCAGGAAGTCATGACAGGCATCTGACCCCTGATAACCTCTTTGATGCTTCTGTGTGCAGTTTTTTTTTTTTTTTTGGAGGGAGTGGGGGAGAACTTAATTAAATACAATTGAATTTCCCTGCTAACATGGCCACTGAAAGGGTGCCTTTGAGATGGCCGGGTGTTTGCTGGTGAGGAACAAACAGAGATGCTTCTTTTGTCCCGCAAAGAAAAGTTAGCATATGTTAGTTAAGGATTTGTGATTTCTTTTGACTAGACTACCTGGTTCCTGGAAATTCGATGATTCTTCTGAAACGGTAACGGCATGACACGACAGGATGCATGATTTACCAACTCCCAACCCTCCAGAGCCCTGCTAAGGCTCTTTCTTGGAAGTCTGCTATATCAAGCCATACCAAAAAATGATCATCCTTGACTTAGAATGAAGTTGCTGATACTTGGTAGTACATAATATAATTTGACCGTTTCTTGGATTTTCTAGCAGCCACAGGAAGGGATATTTGTGGAGGTTTGTTAGTGCTGTTTGATAAAACACTGTTTAAACAGGTGTTGACAAAGAATATTCAGTTGTTTCTTTTGCATAGTTGACCATGAGTATCCAAAGTTGAATAAGCAAGCCGTCTCCTGGCAATATTTAAAAAAAAACAAAAAAAGCAGCAGTTATGAAAATATCATGAAGTAAAGTTAACATTTATAAAAATGTCATTTAAATAAGATTCCTATTGTTTTTCTTGAGCTTCTGGAATCAGTGACTGACAACAATAGAGGGATCAACTTATGACCATGATACACAAAGAGTAAGTTATTTTATTCAACTCGGAGCCTATATGTTTATCTAGAGGGGAATCAGATTTACTTCTGAGACTCCGAGAATCTTTTAAACCTAGATGATTTTATCTTCCTTGAAGAGAGGATTAGAATTGGGAGCTGGCGCTTTCAGATTTAAAGTTGACTATTGTATGTGCTAAGCCTCCGTCCTCATCCCCACACATCCCCTTTCTCTGTTTCTAAGCTTTCCTACATCTGCCTAATTATTTAGAGAGATAAAAAGTCAACACTTGGACCCCATTGCCGGATCTGACTTCTGTCTTGTCTCTTGTTCTCCATTCATAGAGGAATTCCTAAAAGCAGTGTGGGCTACACACAGCTCATGTTCCCCGCTTCCCTGTCATTCTGAAACGTAGCGTCTAAGCTCACCCTTGCAGTGCACGCCACAGGTAAAGTCAGTGGCAATCACAGCTGCTGTGTGAGGTTGGAAGATTTTGTTCTACATTAATGACATTTACTGAGCAAACCAAGTCCGGTCAGAGGGTTCTATCTGCCAGGAGAGGGTGCCATGGTTTTTAGTTTTTGAAGTTTGTTCAGAGCTCCACATGGCGAGCTATAGCCGACAATTTAAAGAATAACTGAAAATAAAATTGTAGTTATCTGAAAGGTCCAAAGATTCGTTGTTGACAGGAAGTTTGCCCAATGCTGATAAAACATTAGATCACTATGAAACTGGGGTCAACTATTATTCTGTGTATTCAAAGATTCAAAGAACTAATTGAGGGAAGGAAAAAACAAGAGTGGAATGTTTGTGAAGAAATGCAGTATCAGTCTCTTCTTTTCTCACAGGCTGTCTCATGCTTCTCACCTAGATGTTCTGGAATGCTTATGTGGGGTACCAGGGCACCAGAAGCAAAACACACGTCTTGCAACTAGTAGGCAGACTTACCTTGGAATCCCGACTGCTCAGTCACGCCATTTTCGTTAGGATGCAGTGAAATTCTTTAGGTTTCAGGTTTCTAATCGCCAAAATAAATCTTGACAAAAACAGCAGACACTCAATAGCCCCTGGGTAGAGGGTTAAAGGAGCTGTTGAAGAGACACAGCTATTATTGTCACTATCAGCAGCTAACACATGGTCAGACGTTCTCTGGTCAAGACTTCCCTGTACTTGTTCTCTGCTCCAGCCAGTTTTTCTTCCCTTTCTGCCACTAAATCTATTTTTGCTTCTGGTTCCAAATTCAGCTCAAGGGACATATCTTTCAAGAAGCGGCCTCTGATATTTCTTCGTGTTTCTACTTTGTATGTCTTGTGGGGGGTGTTCCTTGGGTACTCCATGCATCCTTCTGCCAGGGCCTTTGTCCTGCTGGGCATGGAGCTTCCTGGGGGAGCACCATAGAGTTTGTGAACTACTGATTTTTATTTCTCTAATGCTGAACACACTGCAGTGTGAATTAATAATTATCTTAATTGCAATAACCAGACAAGTGGACAGAAACTACTTGGCATAGCTATGGCAAAGGGAAAGCCCACTAAATGGTGGCTAGACCATGTCTTTGTATTTCATTGTTAACGGACATTGCTTAATTCCTTGGAAGACTCTCATTGGAGGGAATTTTATCTATTTCAAAGGCTTTAGTTATCTTTAGTCTTCATCTTTTTATTTCACTTAATAATTTTGAGATGGGTCTTGCTAAATAGCCCTGGCTGACCTGCTAGTGGCTATGCGGTCCAGGTTATTGGCAATCCTGCCTTGGCCTCCAAAATATTGGGTTTATAGGCATGTTCCATCATTCCCGCCCTCTTGCAACTTCTTTGAAACAATAAATAATGTAAAGATCAGAGGCTCAGCAATGTGTTATATGGGAACTACATCATTGGAAGCTTGGTATAAAAGCAAGCTCTCAGGCCTACATTGACTTCCTGAACTAGCCCGTGCATTTTAACCAGCGAGCCCCAGGTGACCTGACTGTACATTACAATGTAACAGCTGCTTCGAGAATAACGGATTCTCTGAATGTTCTGACAGATCAATGTCTTTGGCTAGGAAGACTCACGAAAAGCTCCTGGGACTGTTGCAAAGGAAATGAAATGGTGTATTGGTACACTGATGAGGTGCTGTTTAAGTCAGGAAGCAACTTGCTGACTAAGAAAACCTCAAACGAAACACTGCCTGCTCCGTCAGAACTGAGCAGAAAATCTAGATCCTTAAAGGGGGGTCCATTCAGCTGAGAAGTATGTTTTTGAGCTTAATGTCTTGATTCTATGCCTAGAAATAAAAAGATTTATCTCTTATAATCAAACTACATCTTTCAAAAGAAATAGCACCCATCCTGGCAAACACATTTTTTTATTTGTTGCAGTTCAGTGACTAACCAGGGGTTTCAAAACCTACGCCTGGTTTCTGCTTTCTGCTCCAATCCCGGGGCAAAGCAAGTATTTGCTTTTAGCATTGTTGGCAACCAAGCACTTAGCACAAGGACAGCTGCCCTTCGTAGAACCTCCTGGGAACTGTTTTTTTTTTTTTTTTTGGTTACTAACCCTCAAGTGCACAACAACCTTTCTTTGTGAAGATATTTGTCACATCCCATATTTTAAAGGAAGGTGGTCTGGGACCTTGACTCGAGCTTGAAACACTTGTGTCCTTAATCAGCCCTATGGGCTCCTCTGAAGATTTCCTCTTGCAGCCTGCTCATCTTACTGGTGCCCTCAGAGAGAGCAAGCACACACACACACACACACACACACACACACACACACACACACCCTTAAATCATACCTCTTCCTATTTTTCCAGTGAATCTTAGAGGACTGAAAATCCTCTCAGAAGCTCCAGTGAGGTTTGTATGTAGCTCTGCAGCGACACTCCACTCCTGATGGTAAATATCGTGTGGAATTTTGTGCTTAAGTCCTTTGCTTTAAGTAGTTCAGTCATCTCACTCTGAGTTCTTTCCTTAAGGTACCCACCTGTGCTTTCTCCTCTTCCTCCTCCTCCCCCTCCTCCTCCCCCTCCTCTTCCTCCCCCTCCTCCTCCCCCTCCTCTTCCTCCTCCTCCTCCTCCTCCTCCTCCTCCTCCTCCTCCTCCTTCCTCCCTAGTGCAGGATTAAAGGTGTGTGCCGCCACCAGGCATCTATTTACTTCTTAAAAGAAGTTCTGGACCGGATCTTTTAGCCACATACCGCATTGAGGAGAGGACCACATTCTGCTGTCATCTGGAGATAAAGGTTGTCAGTTGTAAGAACCTGTTGCTGCAATAGAGGGGTCACCCGGTCCTGCCTGCAGTTTTGCTTTTCACCCTTGGCAGAGTGGATGGCTCGCGTGTGTCTGAGCCTGTACACGAGTGGAGCAAAACCTGTATCCTGCAGCTGGGACACCTGTTTCCACAGTATGGCCTCACAACGTATTTCTTTTAAATCTAAATTAAATTGGCTGATCTGTCCTTATTTTTGGTAACCCGCCTCTTCTCTAACATATGGACTATGACTGCAATTCTTTTTATCAGACCCGAGCCTTCTGCATGCCGCTTATGACATATTTTTGTCTTCTCTTTCGTCTCCAAAGAACCATGGGTTACCATTATTATTGTTATTGTCATTATTATCATTATTATTTTATTATCATGAGTATTTTGGAGCAAAGCACCTCTGCTGTATGTGTCGACTCTTGTTGTTTTCCAAAGGCACTTGATTTGGCTTTCAATGTGTAATTACTGCCAAACAAGTTAATTGCTTTATAAGTGTCCAGAATTCCCTGGTTTAATTTTGCTTTCATTTACCAACCTTCATTATGCACCAACTGCTCAACATAAACACAAATGATTGTTAATGAATGCCTAATGCCATATTCATTAGAAAATCAGGTTTATGACTGACAGTGAATTCCCAGCTACGTTATTTTTCAAGTCCCTTTCCTCTTTTGGCTTGTTGATTACAATAGCTTTTTAGTTTAAAAATAAGTTCTACCTGCATTTGAAGGTTCAAGGAGAAGCTTTTATAGTCAACAGATAATCCTAATGTCTGCTGCTTCTTTTCCCTGATAGATATCGCCCAAGTCATCAAATTGTAAATATCCAATACATGTAATCATTTGTGTATCAGCTATACCAACAAAGTGAAGTGTTCTACTTTTTTTTTTTTTTAAGGAACAGAATGTACTTTGTTACCTGGGCCTGTTGGCTACCATGGAGCCTTAGTGTTTGGAAAGTACAAATCACAGGACTGCTGTGTACACATGTTCAGGTGTTGCACTGAATATCTTGGTGGTACTGTTTTCCCATCACAGTCTCTGAATGATGCTAAAATTAGTTGTGTCCTTGATATGAGCATAGCTGGAACAGTGGAACCAAGAAATCTCCATTGAAATCAATATCAGAGCAATGTACTTAGGGTCCTGCCCATCTCAGGCAAAGGTTACCTAGTTGGAAAACCCCAGATACATAAAAATGAGTTTGGACCGAGTGCAGAAGTTTCACTGAACAGGGGAACTAAGATGCACGCTAGGCATGGGCCTACCTCTTCACCTGACAATCCTTTCTTTAAACAGAAGTCTCTCCTTCATGCACGTAAGAGGTAGTTTTCCAGGTCAAATCAGACATGTGGGGTTTGAAGGTTGCATTTGTATCCTGCCAACTCAACAGAGAGTTACGTAGTCAGGTCCAGTGCAGATCTGCATAGGCTCTTCACTGTGTTGTACAGGGTGAATAACTTCTTCACCTAGCGTGCGGATGGTGGCAGTTTAGGATTCTTTCCTGATTCATGCTTCTACTCACTTGGGAATCCTAGGAAGGATCTCTTGCATTCTTTAGTCCTGTTTGTTGTATGTTTGTCATGTATAAAACTGATACTAGAGCTACCATGTTAAAAAAAAAAAAAAGATGTGTTTGCTTGATTTTGTGTACTCACACCTGTGCCTGTACTTAGGGTGTATTTATAATCCTCACTTTCAGGGCCCTGAAAACTCAACCGTATTTTTCCCTAGAGCCCAGGAATTTTATTATTTTTTCTGCTGCCTTAAACCTAACCTTTTACTTCTCATATCCTTCAGTTTGAGTCTTGGATTTCAGGAAGATCGCCATTTCTTCTTCATTTTTGTTGAATAGGACGTCTACTTTCCAAGTCTACATTTATTTACCGCCTTCGACTCTGTATACACCTATCTTTCTTATCCGCAACATTCAGTTGTACTGCTTTTCCCTGTGTGAATCTTTGTAACTATACTTGTTTTAAGTCCTGGCCATCCGGGGGTGGAGAGGTGCTCAGCAGTTAAGAGAACTTGCTGATCTTGTTGAGGACCCAGATTTAATTCCCAATAGCCACACCAGGCAGCTTACACCTTCCTTTATCTCCAGTTCCAGGAAATCAGATGCCCTCTTCTGGCTGATATGGGCACTTTCATGCACATAGTACATATACAAACTCTCAGGTACACACACCTACACATAAAATAAAATCGATAAATGAAATCTTTAACTCTTAGACACCTTGATGATAAGTGGAAGGACCACTATTTTTCAGATGCATACCTAGCTCCTGGCCTTGGGCATCTTGGGGCCTGCTCTTCATGGTACCAGGAATGAGTTTAGTAAATGCTGGGTAATAAATCAATGGCCCCAAACACTGTGACTAACCAAATGAAAAACATCAAAATGAAAACAAGAGGTCAGAAAAACAATCCTGATATAAGCTTATTAAGGTTTGACATTTTATGTAAAATGTCAAGGTTCTCTTCTATCACGAGGTCCTCAGGTTACCTGCTCTGGCTGCCCTGAGCAATCATATTATGTGTAGTGCACATTTGTTTCAAACAGGTTTCTGCCATGTTAATTCTGCATAGTATACATTGCTAAATTAACGACTTAGACTAAGGTGTATGCATTTCTTATTAATGCTCATTGGATATGTGGGCTGGCTTTGTGTATATCAGTTGGGGATAGTTCAGGACTATGTGATGCCACAAAAGCTTATGGCAAAGGGTGTACTAGTTTAATTCTGTTTCATATTGTTAAATCTCAAATGGCATTTCCTCCTTTAAAAAAACACAAGTGTCAAAAATTGAATTTTATTCATGAGTTGTTTTTTTTTTTTTAAATTTCCTACATGTAGTTTCATCTGGACTCCTCCTCGTCCTCCTCATCCTCATCCTCGTTCTCGTCCTCATCCTTGTCTTCCTCCTCCCTCCTCCTTTTTAGTTTTTTCAAGACAGGGTTTCTCTGTTGTAGTTCTGACTGTCCTGGAACTCACTCTGTAGTCCAGTCTGGCCGTAGACTCACAGAGATCCACCTGTCTCTGCCTCCTGAGTGCTGGGATTAAGGGTGTGTGCCACCACTGCCTGGCTGATGACTCTCCTGGACTCTTAAAGGTGGCAACTGCATTTGGAGTTTGCTGTGGTTCTCATGGTAAGTGGGCCAGTGTTCTGGGTGTTATCAGGGACTCAAGAGATTGACGAGCCATTGTTCGAATAAATTAGCTTCTGAGCTGCCTAAAACTCATCTCTCTGTGATGAAATGTGTCTGGAATGATACTAATGTCTCATTTCCTCTGTTGCAGAAGTCCTTTTCCTATATTCCCATTGTGAGCAGTGTGACCCTGTGGGATAGAGATGTGGCTCCTAGGAACGTGAGTAAGCAGAGTCCTGTTGCCTGGGATCACATCTATACTGTCCTCTTTGTGTTCCACAGCTTGACACTTGACATATATCCCTTCATACTTATTTTGGACATTATAACTTTAAATCATTTGTGTCTTAAATTCCCAAATAAGAAGGTTGTTAGAAGATATTTCCTATAGAGCCTTGCACCTGTGTCTGAGAATCCTGTGATCTCTTTGTTCTTTGAATGCATAGATATGTGCACCAAGGAAAGACTCATTTGATTAGCAAGAATAGAAATGTGCACCAGGTGCCTTTTCGGTGCCTGTATGTATCACAATATAGAGGGTCGAGCATGATAATTTTGTCTTGAAATAATCAATACGAAAAGTAACTGGTTTCAGACAGAAAAAGTTGAACACTGAAAATTTTCAACACTCTGAATAGCCTCTTAGCAGGCAGCCTTTACTTAGCTTTTAATGGCCCGCTCATGGAAGGCTGAAGCCAGTGTCTGTTCTTTAACAATGTGGACTTGTGCCTCTCTAGTGACTGTGGTATGTGCACAGAGATGGTCGCCATGGCTGGCAGGCAGTCCCATTGTCATGGAGCTGTGGTAGCTTCCCACATTTAGCCCTGCTGGAGCTTTGTTTACAAAGCAGGACAAAAAAAGAAGGCACCATGTCCTTTCGATTTGCAATAAAGGGAATTGCAATGTCTTCTAAAGAAGACCTTAGTGTCTAGAGACACGGATGCTGTCATTAAGTCCCAGGCAGATAACGGGATTTTGAGGGTGATTCTAAGATAGTCTTACCTTCTAGTTTTCCCTTTCCAAAATTTAGTAGTCTCAGGCTAACCAAGGACTACACGGGTGAGAATCTGTCCCAGACAAACAAACAAACCCAACCAACCAAACAGCCAATGGGACAAAGAAAAATTTGGAAAGAAAGAAATAAACCAAACAACAACATAATGCCACCCGGGTTTGTGAGTAGGTTTGTTCCAAGTCAGTGTTTCCTCAGAAGTAGGGTCCAGTGACTGGAAATAGAATTCCAGTAGCAACCTGAGGAGTACACTCACGCTCTAAGATGAAAGAAAAAGGCCATCATAGAGAAGATGAAAACATGGCCTACTTAAAATACACAAACAGAAACCCTGACCTGATTTTCTGCTGATTCTGTCTGCACTGGAGCAGAAGGCTGAGTCCAAATAAGGCATCTGCAGTGTTCTGTTTCAGTAGTTGTTTTCCCATTTGGACTTTAAGGCGTTGGCCTCATAAGAATCCATTCAGCTAGTGCAGTCTATGATTCACAGGCAGGCGACATTAACAGAACCCCCTTACGGAGACCATTCCATCAGTGTGCCAAGACCGTCAGAAGGCAAGATCTCCTAAAGGGGGGTCGCAAGTCCCTCTACTGGGAGAGGCGCACCTGTCCATGTAACACGTGACAGTCATTCATTGTCTGTACAGACACAGTGACGTAAGCACTCAAGCATGCTGACAACCGACTCCGGGACACCCTCTTTCCTCTGGATTTCAGTCAGGAGTCTGGGGTATGTGTGTGTGTGTGTGTGTGTGTGTGTGTGTGTGTCTACTGAAGTCCTGTCTGAGGCCAGGATCTTGGTGTTTCCTGGGTTCTCTTTTTGGATAGGCCTGCTCCTTCTTTCTTTTCCTCCTTCTTCCCTCTCTGTGTGTGTGTGTGGCTTTGCACTGTGGAGGAGTTGCAGAGATAGTAGTAACATTTTAAAGATGATTTGTCTTTAAAACACTTCTATGTTGTCATAGTTTATAGCGTACACCATATGCTAACTATTGTATGCTTTGTTCCCTGTTATATATCATACCTGGGGTATTCTGTATTGTATGTCGAATACTATATGACATGTGACATATATTAAACGTATCTTATATGGTATGCTATCATAGGTTACACATCAGATACCCTCTGTCTGATCTCTGCGTCTGAATGCAGGTCTTTCAGTACCATGCTTTTTACATTTAAATTTATATTTATATTGGTGAATTTATATTCACCAATCACCAAAAATGCTCTACTGACTGCTATAAAAGTGGAAGTAAAGAAAAAGAAAACTTCCCCTCTTAGGAACTCTGTCTCAGATGTCAGGACAGATATCAAGTGTGTATTTTCTATTATAACAAGGTAAGCAATAAAATTGAAACATTGTCCAGTTAAGGTTTAGAAATTTTTGTTGCAAAGATCCCATCAAGAAGGTTTTGTAACTGTGACCGAATTTTACGAAAACACTAAATGTCAGAAATTATTACAAAGAGAAACGGGAAAATATGTAAAAAGCTCATCCTTTGAGGCTAGCAATACTTAAAAAAGGAAGCAAGTTATAGATTGTTAGGATTTATAAAATGTATTAAGTGGAATATTAGCAAATTCGAATTCAACAGTCTATAAAAGAAACTACATTATAACTAATTAGGATTAATTCTAATGATGCAAGAATAGTTTAATATAAAAATAAATTTATGAAATACATATTAATAAACCAAATAAGAAAAACATTGCCATTCCCAAGGACATTTACTTTAAAATGGGAGGAGAAATAAAGCTGTTTAGAAATCTTTAGATTTCTGAAGGTTTAGAGAACCTTTAAAATTTAAATTTCTTATACAATACATTTAGATCATGTTTTCCTCTCCCCAGACCCTCCCTACCTACCCAACTTCATGTTCTCTCTCTTTCAGAAAACCCAAACAAAACCAAAATAAAATAAAAGCAAACAAAAAGCAATAAGACAAAAAAAACCAAAAAATAAAAAAATTAAACAAGAAGACCACGCACACCAACCACCAATCACCACCCACCAACCACCACCCACCAACCACCACCCACCAACCACCACCCACCAACCACCACCCACCAACCACCACCCACCAACCACCACCAACCACCACCACCAAAAGCCACCACCACCACCACCACCAACCACCACTACCACCACCAACAACACAAAAGAATCATGGAATCCATTTCATGTTGGCCAATTACTCTTAAGCATGACGCCTGCTCTGGACTGTGATTAATATACCCAGTGACATCCCATTGGAGAAAAAAAATCCCTTTCCCAGCAGCTATCAATTACAAATATTTCTTGGCTATGGGTGGGACTTTGTGTCTGCTTTCCCTTCTCAGTGCTGGGATTTAGTCTGGATTTAGTTGAACCTGTGCAGGTCTTGGGTATGCTGTCACAGTTTCTTTGAGTTCACATGTGCACCACCGCTGTTGTGTCTGGAAGGTGCTGTTTCCTTGGAGTCATCCACCACCGCTGGCTCTCAAAAAGATGTAGAGAAGTAGGAACTTCACACATTGCAGAATCACTTTGGAGGACATTTAACAATCTAACACGTTGCAGATGCAAACAGCTGTGACTCAATAGTCCTTACCAGCATATGAAATCAGAGTTGGTGAAGATACATAGTGGGACACAAAAAAGACACATGTGTCCTTCAACGGGAGAATGGCTGAATTCATTGTGGTATATTTTAAAAATGGAGTGTTGTAGCTTGTTTAAAGCAACAAGCAGAAGCTATCCACACCATTCAGGATGCTCCTGAATGACTTAATGCAGAATGAATCGAGTCATAGAATCAGTGTGTTGTTTAAAATGATAGCTGTGTGCATGGAGGGGTTACATTGATCCACTTTGGCATTTTCTTCCTAGTTTAAAGCTATCTGAGGCATAAGCAAAGCAAGCAAGTGGTGGTAAAAATGCATACACAGGGCTAGCTTGAAGGACTTAGTGATGTTTCAAAGACGTGAAAACATTGTATTCTGCTTACAGTCACCAACAGAGCTCAGTCTCATTAACAATTAAGTTCTAAAGACTTTATCATGGCTCCAAAACCCTACACAGGTTGATTTTTACTCTTCTCTTGGCCTCCATGATTAATTTTTCTTTTCCAGTCCATTCAGTCTCCCAAACACACTTCCTTCCTGTCCTATCTACTTGAAATGAATGTACCTGGAATGTCTGACTAATGTTTTCCTCAGGTGTCAGCCCCACTTGCCCTGGTCTACGGGACATCCAGTGATGAAATGCTCCTAAGGAACCTCATTGGGAATGGCTCAACACTCAGCATGAATCGAAGGGTTAGATCAATGGTATTTACATTTTAATTTAACCTTTCAGTGAGAAAAAAAAAATTGAATGTCCATAATCTGCCTATGTATATGTATGTATCGTACATTTATAATGGCATTGTAAGCTATATTATAATGTACTTATAAATTATAAATATATCATAAACTACATATACCACTGAATTTAAAGTATGAAAAGTGAATGGAAGAAGTGAACACATACTTTTATATCTAACCATGATGGTGGTGCTATGATTCAAATCCAGGACTTCATGCTTGCTGGCCAAGCATTCTACTACTGATTTTATAGAATTTTTGACTAAAAGGAACGAATGTGTGCGTGCGAACAACTTAAACCAAGCATGTGTGGAAATGCTGTGATCATAACGGTTTTATATGCTAATTGAAAATTAGCATTATTTATTTTAAATAAATTTGAAAATAGGTTCTGTAATCTTAAGGAAAAAAGAAGCGTGGAGCTAGGGAGATGGTTGAGAGCATCAGTGGTTGAGAGCACTTACTAATCTTGCAAAGGATGTGGGTTCAGTTCCCAGCACCCACGTGGTAGCGCGTACTGTCTCTTCGCTCTAGCGTCAGAGGATTCAGTGCCCTCTTCTGGTCTCTACAGGTACTGCGTGCACATAATGCACAGACATACATGCACGCAAACTACACACAAATTTTAAAAGAGAAGTGTTCTAGTGAGGGTTATCATTAGTTGTGATGTCGTATTTTCATGAGTCTATTTTACTAAATTCCAAATATTGTAGCAAATTTCTCGACCACCTGTCTGATATCATCTTTTTAGCCTGTTGTGTGGCAGGTAAAGAGAAGTGTTGTACAGAAGAAGAAAAGTGTTAAGTTACCTATTTTCCTTTACTGATTAATTCAAGTTCTTTCTCAGTGTCTCTATGTGCCAGAACATAAACTCCTTGGGGGAAGGGCCACGTGTCTCTTACTACTGATGTGCCCAGCTCCAGCAGGAAACCAAGCACACAGTAAATACTCATTTGGCATTGACTGAGCAAGCGCGAGGGTGAGTTGGGCACTTTCCACATGATGGAGAGGCTCTGAAGAGCCTCTGCCACTGCTCCTCTGTCGCCCCATAGTCATACTCCTGGAGTGGGCTTGCTTTGATCCGGAAGCTCCCACATCTGCACCTTAGCTTCAGGGAAGCTTTCTCTCTGTACCTCTTAGGAGCTGTCTACAAGCACCACTCTCCAGTGCTTGCTTACCTTTTCTATGCTGGAGACTCTCCCAACAGCACAGCTGGGACATTAGTATTTATGGGAAAACAGGTTGCTTTCTGGAAAGTTTGTTTCCAAATGATTCCGCATATCAAATAATGGCTCAACTTATGATCAACATGACATACATATTTTTAAAACCGTGTGACATTCAAGTTGTCACACTTGTGACATTGTAGACAAGCTGTGTGTTAGCAAGGGGAAGGTTCAGGAGAGGTGGCTAGGAACAGTTCAGTGCTGATGGAACACACACTTTTCCACAGCTGGTGTTCAAATGGACATTTGAAAATGAGCCATGCTGTGGGTGTTCGGAGGCTGTAAGGAATCAGGGAAATTGTAGGGTAGATCCAAGCAGTATAAGAGGCCCAGATCCTTCTCAATTTAATAGGAAGACATCTGTAATTAGCTGTTTGAGATGTGGGAACACATTTGGGCTGTGAATGCTGGGTGGGGCTATGCTTTAATAGAGCCATTTGGCATGACTTCTTAGAGGTAGAAGAGGTAACACATATGAAATCCTTTTAGATAATTGAGGTTCTGATGCCTGGGCTGCTGGCTTGGTCCTTAGGATATCTTTCCATGTCTAGTACCCGGAGTCAACACTTGATGGTCCAAGTGAGTCTTTAGTCCTCTTTGAGAGATTGTTCTCCATGCAAAGGCTGTAGCAAAAGCAACAAACGGGGTGCCATTCCAGTCTGCTCGAGTCTTTTCTGCAACCCATCCTGCATTGCAGGAGCTATCCTTTGGGTCACGCTATCCCCCAGTAACACAGACCAGGTCTGGAGATCAAAGGCCCCATGTTACAGATGACGTTAGGAAGACTTCTACCGGCAGATGACTTGGAATACTTATCCACATCTAGCATTGTCCTTTACCCACCTGAACATGGTGCTGATCAGACCATTTTAGGGCTTAGCAAGTTGAGAGTGGAGGGATGAGTTCCTATGAATAGCCATAGACAGTCTGGAGTCCAGGCCAGACAGATATCCAAAGGCCAATTACGTCTCATAGAAGAAGTTTGTTATTGAGTTCTTTCTTGCATTCCAGGTTTCTGGGAAGTGGTACACTGAGGTGGTTGAGAATATTGATTGTGAAGACAGACTCAGAAGCTGAACAGTCTGAGTTCAGGCCTTGTCCTTACCAGTTTCTTCCTGGTGACTTTGGGAGAGATTGTCTTACTGTGTATGCTTCGTCATTTGCAAAAACAAGTCCAGAAAACATCAATTTCATAAGGTGCAGTGTGGGGCCCAGTGAATTAGCTGTGACTTCAGCCATGTGCTCTCATGTATGTTAGAAGCTGTCGTCAACTTAATTAAATTGGTATCCTCTTTATGTGGATTCTGTTTTGTGAAGCTCATTCCTTTTGACCTCAGTGATTGGCACACTGCTGCTGTCTTTTGTTGTTTGTTTGGGAAATAGAGGAGTTAGCTTTTCTAAGAGTCTCTTTAAGTTAATCATCAAATATTGGTTTTTAATAGTATGCAGACAGCCTTCAAGTTCAGCTAAGCTTTTATCTGAAACTGATTGATATATTGATTGGCGTAGGGTTCCAGGTTAGCCTGGAACTTGTGGCTATTCTCCTCTACTTCCTGAGCGCTAGGGTTAAAAATGTGCACTACCAGGCTTACCTCAAAGCTTTCATGTTTTCTTTCAAATAAGAAACAGAGGTAAATTGTACTCAGCCAAATTTCAAAGTAACATTGTTTCTTTTTTAAAGAGTTTAATTTTATTAGGCAAGGAAAATTTTATAACTTTAGTGAGCAAACATTGATCGTTCTTATAGAACCAGGCAAGGATTCTCTAATAGAAGAGATGACACAGGACAACGCATTCTAACAGCTGAAAAGCTCTATTGCCCATTAGATGGATGGATGGGTGAGTGCTGCTCCACCTGAGTAGCTTTTATGTGCTCCGAATGGGTTACTTATAACACAAGAATGAGTACATCTCAAGGAAGAATATATTTGGATTCACTTCTCATCATAAGTATAATTATTGTTTGACAATGTTATGAAGGGCTGATGATGAGATGCAGGTGTTTAAACACACAGCGCCAATAGATTTGACACGGCATTCAGTTCCAGCATATACATTTTAAAGGCTCTATTCACCGGGGGGACAATAAAATGCCACACAATGGTAAGAGTGTTTGCTAAAAACATGAAGTGACTGGTTAATTTTTTTCGAATGGGCTATTATTTTCAGCACTAAGTGTTTCTGAACTTACTAGCCTCTATACGTTATATATTTGGGGACGGAAAAATATCTAGCAGCTATGTAAATAAAACCTACTTCTCCAAAGCTTTCAGGCTATCTCTGAGTTTTGGGAGATGTTATACGTTAAATTTTGTTGTGAGCGAGTTGCCTGCAAAGTGATGGCCTGCAGCTTTGATAGGCATTTGAGGGAAGATGGAGCCTGACCTCTCGTTTCCTAGGGCATCGTTTCTGATTTATTCCATGGAGCAGATTCTACAATTGAACCTGTGGTACCCTTGAGTTTTTCATCAGAATCTTCCCACATGCCATCCTGCCTCATGTCAAATGTGGGCTTTTCATGAACTTTCGAGTGAACAGGTCTAGTTACTAGGCATCATCAAGTAGATTCTGTGTTGTTTTACTTAATTGGACATAACTATCCATCTTCACCTCTGATTGGTGCTTTCTTTAGGATATGCCTCTTTGTTAATATGTCTTCAGTTTACCTGGAATACTTGAGTAGCTGTTGAGGGGGAAGGAGAAGCCTATGTCTGCTAAATATGCTATGCATTTTATGGGCAGTACTTTTATATAAATTATCAATTTATATCATACTCTAGACAATGGCAGGCAGCACCATGTATACACACACACACACACACACACACACACACACACACACACACATGCATATACGTATATATACATGTATATGTACATATATATCCTGGCATACAAACCCCTTAAATTGCATTGAGTGAAGAATAAATGAATGAATGTGATTTAAACATTGATTCAAGTGGCTTTGCAGTTCTGCTATTCGTTGCTTTTTTGTATTTTCTAGGGTCAGGATACATTTGCTTCCTTTGGCCATCACTTAGCTTTGCAACCCAACTGTTAACAAATACATTTCTTTATGATGGCATTTGAATTTCCCAATGTTTAGCATGTTTGCATAGCTGTTATACTGGGTGTTTGTTTATAAGTTTTAGTTATTTATTTTATGTGTGTGTGTGTGTGTGTGTGTGTGTGTGTGTGTGTCTGTCTGTCTGTCTGTCTGTTATGGGTGTAGGTAACTGTGGAGGCCAGAAGAGGGCATTGGATCCCTTGGAGCTGCACTTACACGCCATTATGAGTTGCCCAATGTGGATGCTAGAACTGAATTAAGGTTCCCTGGAAGAGCAATAAAAGTTCTTAACTGCTGAGTCATCTCTTTAGCCCCCCCCCCTTAGGTTATCTTTATTTTTAAGAACAGAAATGATGCACTTATAAAATTAATTGTTGAAGTTGTCATTGGAAGTTTAAAGCAGCTGTAATGCTTTAATAAAGTGCTAGGAATACCAAAACCCCACTCTTTCCAAACTGTGCCTTTCAAACACTTCTGGTGATTTTCCCTGTTTGTGAAACGTTCATGGCATGCAGATGCTTATTTAAGTGATTTTCATGGATGATTGGTTTTAGCTCAAGAACATCTCATCTTGATCTTGGGTTAAGCCTCATTACTGATAATGATTCATTTTATTCCATATAAAGAGTTTCTCAAAACTACTTCCCCATATTACAGGAGCGGAAAGTTTAATGCCAGAGCACGTAAGCAGAACATCTTGTTTATAGATTGAACCAATATATCACTTACCTTGGTTGTACTGTATAGCTACATGCTCAGTTATATGTTCCCTTATTCATTGATCTACACAGTTGCAAACATATATGTGGATGTAAAATATGTATATATGAAATTGTTTATATATTATAGAAATTATATTATATATTTAAAAATTATATATATGTATATATATCCACACACATTAGTTATTATATGAAGCTGAGCCAGGGAGACACAAATCAATGTTTGTCAAACAAACATCTGTAGTTCTCCTATGTAAAGATAAAGGTTTATTTGGTGAGTCATTCTTTCTGACAGTAAAAAAATCAGAAACAACCTTCCCTCTTGTCAGCAAGGAGCTGGTTCAGTGCGTTCTTACTACTGCATGATCCTGTATTCTTTTGATGATTCAGAATGCTGTGACCACAGGAACACATCTGTAGGTAGAAGCGAACTGTAGAGTCAGAGTACCACAGTGTGACCATGGTGATGTGCAGGCGCGTATTCATAGTCTTGACCTTTCTAAGAGGTAACACTTCTTTTCTTGCATGGCTTCAGTAAAACCTTGAATTGCTTCTAGATGGCTTTTGAAAGAAAGCATAGTTTTGGGTGGGGTACCCACACTCATTTAGGTCATGCAGAAATGGCATCATCTGGTTCTGCTCTGGTCCGATGTGTGTAGAGAAGAGTGCTTCTGATGTCTAATTTAAGTCACTGTTGTAACCGTGAAGTCTTGGCAGGGAAATAGTACACTGACCAGAGGGAGGCTCTGGCTACGTGCTGGAGCATCTATTTGTCTCAATAGCTCTTGGGAGAGTGTCACACAGGTCTTTTTTGCTTTCAGCTTGAAAACTTGGTATGGGCCTCTTTGATGTCTGGAAAGCCTAATCTCAGTGCAGTAGATGACAAAGCAGAGACTTCCATGATGCCGTGGGTCTGGGGGTGGTCTCTGTCACCCTCCTGTTGAGGGCTGCTTCCCCATGGGAAATGCCCTTCTCAAATGGAAAGGAGTTGGTAAGGTGCAAGTTGAACAAGACAGGCAAACAAACAAAACAAAAGCCAAAACAAATCAAAATACTGAAATTCATTTTTGGTCTAAGCTGCTAAGGTACTACAGATTTTTTTTTTCCTTGTATGAATTTCAATTCAAGAGAGGTCAAAATACTGGATTGGCTGGGAATGGGGACTTAGGGGTGTGGCAAAAAATGAGCTTTCTCTTCTGACTCCCAGCATGACAGCCTTCCCCAAACAACCAGGGTAGTACTTTGAAATCCCAGATCTCCTGATAAATTGACCTTAGGACAAAATGTGGATTGGAGTCACTTGCTCTCTGTAGACCCTGAAGGACAAAGTGGGGAGAGTTTTGAGCTGCAGACTCTCTGTTACCTGCTCCCCCGAACTCTTCAGTCAGCTATCTCTCTGCTGTGCCACACTGACAGAAGGCAGGAATGGGTTCAGGCAGGTCTCCTTTCCAGGAGAAAACTGGAAGAATATTTTTCTAAAGAAAGTAAATGCATTATTAGGGGAGAACCAGGATATGGTTATGGAAATTGGTGCTTTCAAAGGATGCCTTTTCATTCTAATATTCAGAAGAGCCCAGGCTAGCTCACTTCTGAAATGCAGTCAGTCAGTTTACATACTGCACCCTTTCTACCAAGGTCACTTTCCTGTGGAGAGCCCCGAAGTCTTTAATGAGAGAATCACATCTACACAAGTACAGAAGTGACTCACCAATGTGAGTTCTGGGCAGTGTATCAAGGACTTCCAGAAATTCAAGGAAATCTAATTGCACAAAAGAGAAGGACCAAGAAAACCCAACAGAGAAAATGGTGGTGGAGAACACTGACATCATTCAGAAACCAGAAGAAAAAAAACTTCACTCTAAAAAGACATCTGATTAGTACCCCGTGGGGGATTCTGAGAAGGCACACGCTAAGAACAGCTGTGTCCTTTAAAAAGCAGCAATCAGCAGACAGAGAGAGTTCACGGAATCAAATATGTGATTGTCGGAAGTAAAAATTTTGGTAGACAATGGAAGGAGAGTTGTAGAAAATCCGCCAAAGTCTAAAGTGAAGTGGCAAAAAATATGAAAAAATATAAAAGCCACTCGCGATGAGTGGGAAAGCGAACGCCACGGCCAGCACAACTAAGATGACTAGGGGGTGAGTCTGGCCCGAGAGACCCATGCTCGGAGGCAGGATTGAATGGCAAGAAAATTAAGACACAGGAGAAGAACCTATTCCCTCACTCTGGAGTCTGATTAACATCTCTTGCCTGCAAAGAGTCAAGAATTCTTGCCCAACTGAGAAAATTTGCACCAAAGGTTGCCTTCATAGAATCGGCGTTCCGTTTATATAGTTATTTACTTAATTTTTAAAGGGTTTATTTCATTTATGTATGCATTATTTGTGTGACTGTGTGTGTGTCTATGTGAATGTGTGTGCGCGTTTGGATGCAGGCGTCTGAGCTCACGTATGGAGGACAGAAGGGGTACTGGGTGTCCTCTTCTAATCATTCTCTCCTGTTTCTTTGAGGGACGGTCTCTCCTTAAACATGGCGCTCCATGCTTCCCCAGCTGTGCTGGAAGTCAGAAAGCCCCAGAAATCCTCTCCTTACCTCCCCATTCGGAGCTGGGGATACGGTCTGTGGGGGACTCTGGCTTGTTATGCATGTGCTGGGATCCAAACTCTGGTCCTCAGTATTACAGATCCAAGCCTCTGAGCCACTGAGTCATCTCTCCAGCTCCTCACGGAGAGATCTGTTAAATAAGAATATTAAGACAAAATGAATCATACTAACGTCTAAGCAATATCGTCTTATTTTCTTGGCAGTAAACCATTTTTTTTTCTGGAAATTTTATAAACAAGACTATAAACTTTTGTTTTTAGTAGAAACACCGTAACTCTGTTTAATCCTTGGTGCCCAGGGTTTTATGTTAGCAGCTATAATCCTAACCAGTGCCCTTCAGAAACCACGTCACGATTTCATTTGAGTCCCTCAGCAACCCTTTGAGATACAGCTCCAGAAGCCACCAAAATTGCACGTATGGCTGTTGTAAAGACAATTAAACATGAGTCCCTCTTGAGAAGACCACATTCACTCTGGTGTGTTTCATCCTCTTTCGGTGCCTTTCTTTCTCTTAACCCTGGTGCTCAAATCTCTTAAAACATCTTCCCAACAAACTCTAGCTGTTTTGAAGAAGATTTTTTACTATGCTACAGATTCTTCTTCTGTAGCATAGTAAAAAAAAAAAAAAAAAAAAAAAAAATCCTGGTTTTCCTGTGAAAAGAGCTCCTGAGGCTGCTACAGCGTAGCCCTGTACACGGCGGCAGTGTAGAGCTGGGCCTGCAGCCCTCTGCCCTTGTGTGGGGGCCACTCCCAGGCTTCTCCTATCACTGAGTTTTGTGTCATTCCCCCATCTATTCTTTTAATCCCACATGAAGCCATGAGATCTATTTTGGACTATTTATTTATTTATTTATTTATTTATTTATTTCTATACTAGTGTTACTTTCAAAACTGTAGCCAGGCCTGGTGGCACAGGTCTGTAATCTCAGCTACCCACTAGGCTGATGCAAGGGATCTTCGGGGCTTTCTTCACAGGAAATCATATTGCTTGTTAAGAAAGATTGCTTTACATCATCCTTTCCAACGTGTATAGCTCCTGTTACCTTTCTTTTTAATCTAGTATCCTAGACAGCACTTCTGATACTGAGATGAATAGGTGTGTGAGCAGGCATGCTTGTCTTGCTCCAAAATGTAGAAGAACTACCAGTCTTTCACTACTGAGAATAATGTTAGTCGTGGGCATGTCATAGATGGCCTTCATTATGTAGAGGTAGTTTCGAACTAGTCTTAGTTTACTTGAGTGTCCTGTTATCATGAAGCTTCATTGAGTGCCCTTAGGTGCATTATTTTAGTTTCAACTGAGATAATCCTGTTAGGCTAGTATGTTATATTGATTTTTGCCCCCATCTTTGCATTTTAGGAATAAGTTCCACTTGGTCACGGTACATGATTCTTTTTTATGTAATATTGAACTCAGTCTCCTAGATCTTTCAGGATTTTTGTACCACTATTCCTTGGGGATATCGATCTTTAATGTTCTTGTGGGATCTAACACTGCCTGATAACAGGGTGATGCGGGTAACTCATCTTGTCTTAATCAGAGTTGACACCTAGTAAATAGTGTGTGTGTGTGTGTGTGTTTGTGTATGTGTGTGTGTATATGTATGCGTTTGTATATGGGCTTACATGTGGGGGTCAGAGGACGATCTTTGGTATTGGTGTAATTTTTTTTGGCACCATCCAAGGTTTTTTGTTTGTTTTTGTTTTGTTTTGTTTGTTTTTGAGGCTTAGTCTCTCACTAGCGTGGAGCTTGCCAACTATGCTAAGATGGCTGGCCAGTGTACCCAAGGAATCTGCCTATCTCCTCGTCCCATTTCTGGGTTTAAGAAGCTCAGCAATTTTACATGGGTTCTCGGGATTGAACTCAAGGTCCTTATGCTTGTAAGGCCAAGCTCTACACTGTCTGAGCCACATCTTCACAGCACCGTGGAACTCTTGGCTCTCCCTTCAATGCAGATAGTTTTCCCTGTGCCTTCTTCTCATTCCTTATTAGCTGCTTTTAGGGATGGTTGCTATACCTGTAAAATGAATACAATGTACTTTATTTAATAGATTGTGTAGCCAGCATCCATTGAATGAATATAAACTCAAATTCAGTGGTAGAGACCTCCACCGACTTGTATTGTATCTGTGCTTCCTCATTATTGTGTCCTGTTAGAATGAAAGCAAGAGCAGAAGGGCTAAGGCCAAGGATTTCGGGATGTGAAACACTGTTTTCCTGCTCCCCTTTTCAGATTTGTGAATTAACAACTATTATCAACTCTTTTGTCCTCTGCTATTGCTGCTTTAGTGTCTCCATAAACTCAATCCTCATGACTCTCCAGAGGTGAAATAGTCACATACAGCTTAAAACGCAATTTCCTGTTCTAGTTGTTTAGTGTAAGTGTAAAGGAATCATTAATTTTTGCTCAGGATAGAAAACAAGGACAATCCAAGATTCCATCTGTTAACCTGAGTTTAATAACTAGCAAATCCAATAACTAGCATCCAATAACTTGCTGGCACCTGCCATCAGGCAATTAGTTATACCACCAGTTAGAGATGTCAAATGTGTGTATACAAAGGTCACTGGGCAGGCTAGTCTAAATTATCTGTGAATGCCATCAGTGAGGTGTCACAACTATTCAGCCAGATGGGGACTATTCCCCCCACTTCTAAGATGGGAAAACAGAGGCAAGGAGAAAGCTCAAGCAGTTTGCTTGCGTGGTAGATCCAGGATCCAGCCAGGGCCATGGGCACGACAAACACTGCTTCTGTGAGCCCAGCATACAACACGTAGTTATAAGTATTGTTGTCACTGCTGTTTTGATCTTGTCTTACTTTTCTCTAAAGCAAATTATTTACATCTCTAAGGTTAAGGAAATAATTTTTGGTCTTTTTAAGAAAAATAATTTCTGTAGCTATTTTGACTTTTAAAGTTTTGTCAGCTACATGTTAAGTCAGGGTGCCTACTTCTATACAGTACAGCATTTGCTGCTTCCTTCCTAAAGTGCATTCAGACCCCCTCTTCTGCCTCAGGGACCAGGAAGGGGGCAGGAAACTCAGGACATTGTTCCATCTGACTCCTACTCAGAGTGTGATTTGATGTTTGCTCACACCCGGTTCAGCATCCTAACCTCCGCTCCTGAGCCCCAGCACCTTCTCATTGCTTCAGGATGCTGTACGGGTGAATGCCACCGCAGCACAAGCAGACTGAGGATGCATCATGCAGCATCAGTTCTGGGAACTGTGAATGACTTTCAGCCACCCATTCGGAATGTGAAAGATAAAGCTTGCTTTACTTATAAGGGAAACATAAATATAAGGACTCTATCTACAGTTTGGGATGGTGAAGGCTGGTTAGCCAGCCTCGCTACCATTTTCATCACGTGTAAAACGTAGGAAAGAGAATCCTGAGTCCGCAAGGTTTCTATGAGGAGTTGAAATGTCTGCACTGTGTATCATGCTGGTCTACAACAACGTGTTAATGCTCCTGCTGTACAATGACAGGAAAGCGAAATACATTGCTAAAAAGATACATATAGCTGAAGACGTCATACATCCCCACCAAAGGAGTTACTAAGGAAAGACTTCTTTGCATAGTGCCTTGAACACTTTTCCCAACCTGATCTCCTCCATCTTCACCCTTAGATTTGGTTTCAGGTGCCACATTTCAGTGCCTAACTCAAATCATTTTTCTGCTGTTTCTGTCCTTTCTTCTTTGAGATACATCTCTTGCTTCCAGCAGTACTCCCTCAGACGTTCTCTTGTTTCTGTCAGACACCCCCCCCCGACACCCCCCCCTCCACCCCGTTTATCTACTTAACAGTAGGGAGCTTCACACTCAGCAATGGCAGAGGCCTGAGACAGAATAGCATGTGGGAGAAAAGAACATCTTACTACAGTTTCACATCTCTTTGGGCAATGACTTCCTTAGGCACCTCCAAGTCCCCTTTGGTCCACTTCCCATTAAAAGTCTGCCTCATCTGCTTCTTATTTATTAGAAATAACTTTCACCAGAGTAAATCAAGAAGAAAACCTTGCTAGAGTGTTTTTCTTGTCCTTTAAGAAATGATACTTTGATTTTAGAGGTTTGACTTTGCTAGGTAATGAAATTATCATGGAAGAACAAGGCATAGAAATAGTAAGTACGGCAGTTCTTCTTTGCCTATTGTATGCTTTTGCTATTCATAAATTTTAGGGCCTTAGATATTAGATACACTTACGTAAGGCCTCATGAACGGTAATTATCTTTTGGCCAAAGAAAAAGCCCAAACGAATGCTAAGCTGCATTATCGCTTGGCTTCTGACATGAGCTGATAATCAGATTTTCTTGCTTAAATCCATGGTGCTTGAACAATGCTACCCACTGTCTGCGCTTCCCGATATTACCCTTAATTAGAAAGAACAGAAACACAAATCTGAATTATTTCAAAATCTGGTTTCCATGGTCAGTGGTTTGAAAGGCTTAACTTTATTATAAATAAACCTAGTTTGATTGGCTAATGAAATCTGAAATGTGAAGCCTGGGATGGTGGGGGTGTAGCACTCTGAGGTTTACACAGCCAGCTATCCAATGTGGGCAAAGTGTTTTACAATAAATCATTGGATAATTAAATTATGATTTCTTTGTTCAAGTATGCTACAAACCTCACCATTAAGGAGGACCTGAAGGGAACTGGAATTTATGCATTATTGCAGAGCAACACCTTTAGGTTTAATTATATACATTTCAACAGCTGTCAAGGAGATTTTCACCTATTTTACATTTTTTCCACTTTGGTCATTTTTGTTCCTTCTGAATACCGAGGTGGATGGTTTTACGTGTGTAATGGTCTGTCTCTGCACGTATATGTTTCCTTAATGTTTGGATCTGAAATATTTACTGTGTGTGTGTGTGTGTGTGTGTGTGTGTGTGCAGGGGCACACACTATATAATAATGAACAGGCTGGCATAGATGGGAGACCAGTTGCATTTTATTTATGGTCTAATAAAAAGAAGGCTAATAATAGGTAAGGAAAACTGGCCCCATTTGAAAGACCAATTAATATTAAAGTGCAGATAGTAATTTTGTTCATATAGAAGACACCAGGACAAACTCCTAGGACCAAGAGCACACAGAAGGACCTCAAACACTGTTGAGAATTGGGATCATATGTATCACAGAAGTTTCTCTGCGGATAGGGAGGACCCATGTATCTCTATATCTAAACTGAGGCCTAGATCTCGTTTATTCTCCATTTTAATGTATTTAAAAAGACATTTCCCACACTTTTCAGTCTTTGTCTTCTCCTTTTCAATGTTCATTGATATTTTCTGTCCAACTCACCCACTCCCTGACCGTCTCTGTGTTTAGCTCTTTGTTCCAGTAGAAACATTCACAACAATAGGAATTGCCCTATAAAATGTCCACTATCTGGCTGAAGATACTGAGGCAGATACGGGATCTTACACCCGGGGACTGTTTGAGGAAGAATTCCATTGGAGAATAAGAGTGACCAATCCCAGTCTCAGGGCCCGAGCACTGAGTTGTATTTCCCTGCCAAGCTGTGCGGTAGCTTCTTCCAAATCAGTCTCTGTCTTCACAGCTCTGGATCATTGGTTGGGGGTAGAAGCTCTTCTCTTACCAGTCACCAGGCTCAGAGTAAATGTGCTGGGGGCCCAGGCTCCTATGATTTAAAGGATTCATCACGGGATCAGGTATTTGCCTCGGATAGTACTGGTTGGGTGAGCAGCATTGCCTTTACATAGGGAACAATCACAGAGACCAGTTGCCTGTGATCAGAAGAAGGCTTTTGAAATAGTTGCCTGAGAACTATGATATGGATAGCCTTTGGGAGAAAGCAGTCTATCTTAGACGGTGCAGATGAGTGGGGGCTATGTTGTCTCACATTGTAGACTGCCGTACTTACATATCTCTTCTCCTAAAATGCTAAGGGATTAATGGTGGAATGGAGACTTCTAATTGGCACACTGCAAATTGGTTACGGGTAGATAGGAAATCAATGTATTTAGCTTTCTCAGAGCCCTGTGGAGCCTTGGGTAGCCTGGTCATGTCAGGCCAGGTGCTTCTGGCTTTGCAGAGCCTCACTGGGTTAGCTCAGGGTTTCTTATAAAGGCTGTGTATTTTTATTTTTGTCTTGTGTGGTTTTGGAAATGATTGAGAAGTGCCACTTTAATGGATGTACCTATATGTAAGGGTGGAAATGCAGAGGAGACTGATTATCACGTGAGCCACTTCAATAATTCTTTGAAAGCTGTAAAGATGCTTAAAAATAATTATTATTGTCAATGGGAAGCAAGGGCTCCTAACAAAAGTCTATACAGGGGCTCGACAAGGAGAAACGTTGTTTCATGCTAACCCCACAGGAAACCCGGATCCCAAAGGCTCCTTTCACTTATTAATCAGCTAAGTGGGTGCCAGGCTTACAGTGAGAAAGAACACAGCTCCGGAGTCCTCCTTTGGCTCACCCTGCAGGGTCAAGACCTGGGTTTATTTCCTGGAAAAAAGGTTTAAAAAACTCTCAACTCAGCGATGACATGGAGATCTTACAATAATTCCTTTCAATTTTATTTCATTGCCAAATATAAGGACCTCCAGGCCATTTATTCCTGCTTTGCTCCTGGAATGTCTTCAGCCAGGACCATATTTCCCTGTCTTGGATTTGAGAAAATGTCCTTTGTATGCTCAGGAATCTGTCATAGAAAGACAGGCTTGCTGTCCCTCACTGTGCTGAAGCTTACTCTGGCCTACACATCTGAGTCTAAAACTTGGAGCTAGACTTTTAATGCTTTACTATAAAAAGTGAAGGGACTGTTGTCAAATAGCGTCTTCTAGCCATCACGGGGATGCTATGCCCACGAACTCCCAACAGTGGGGTTATATGCGCAAGATCATACCAGTGGACATTCCAGCATGGGTGGGAAAGAGCACATCTAAACTCCACCTCTAGTTGGAGAACTGCAGGAAGTCCGTGGCTGCTGAGGGAGGGAGGGACGGTCAGTTTTCTTCAAAGACAAGCCCCCCTGATAAGTTGTCTGTGCCCAAGTAGTCAACCCTACAGCCAAATACATGTGGGCATCTGAATTAGGCTCAGTAGTTTACATATAGCTATCTTTCCATATATCTTTCAGTAGTAATTATGAAGGGAATCATGAATTTGAGAGAGGAGTGTATGTCTGAGGTACACAGTAGGAACGGGAACAGAAGGTAGACATGATGAAAACACATTGTTTCCGTATAGGAAATTCTCAAAATAAATTTAAAAGGGAGAAAAATAAAAGAAAAAAGTGAATGGGTAGTCACGTCTCTTTGGGCCCCAAGGGAAGTCTTTAGCGTGAAACAGCCTGAAATCCACAGAGGACGGAAGTTCAGAGAAGCACTGCAGAGAGCTGAACAAACCCCATCCAAGCCAGACCTTACAGAGACAAACCCGGATACAGGTCCGAAGAAAGAAGAGGACAAAAATCTAAAACACAAGGCCACAATGCCATCTTTTAAAACGAAGAGACCATATGGGCAGGAAATTCGCTGGAGAGGAGCAGCGCAATAAGCCACAGCGAGAAGGAAGTAGAAAGTAGAACGAAAACCTTAAGAGAAAATGGAAAATTAAGGGGAGGGTAGCATGGAGGGAGGGGAGGGGAGTGGGGAGGGGAGGAAGAACAGACACACACCAAGAGGGACTAGGCATTATTCTCACAAAAAAAAGAAAAAGTGAAAAATATTCCTGAAAACCATAAAACAGGAATTTCCAGGTCGAACGGAGTGTTTGGAATGCCTGGAGAGATGAGAGAAAGCCCGCGCCGTGGCACTTTATTGCGAAGCTTATTTCAATAGCGACAAAGAGATCCGAAACACTCTTGGAGACATATGACACAGAATGTAAATAAGACAAGGATCGCCCAGACAGATCACAAAAGAACTTAACTCAGAATGGCATCCGGCATCAGCTTGAGGTGCAAGCAAGCATCAGAGAAAGTCGCAGAAGTTCCGACGTGTTGTGCCGTCTTTAACGCTAGGAAACACGCACATTCAGCAAATGGGGACATTATTGTTTTCTTGTCCTATGGCCAGATTCTGGTCTGAGATATTTTAAGTTGTGGCAGGAAGTGATCTCCCAAGACAGAAAGGCTGCCTTTAAACAACATAGAGAAGAGATGCAGAATTTATTCACATGGCTCAGGGGTTTTGCCTTGCCCAGTTAGTTGACTGTGAGAATTTAAGGTTTATTCTGAAAAAGGTTCACAGATACTGTCAAGACCTGTAAATAATTTGTGGGTCACAGAGCAAAACCAAAATGTCTGCAGTTAATGGTAATAAAACAGAAAGCTTTTAACTTTAAAATATCTTATTACTAGTAAATGTACCATAAATAATAGCAATGTAAGAGTATAAATCAGAACTTATAAAGTTAAAAAATGATACTTTGGCATAAATTTTGCACAATATAATGAATAATATTTCATTAACGTTATGTTTTAAATGATCATAAATATTTTTTTTCTGACTTGTTTTCTATAAACTTAAAGGGACATTATTAAAATCCTTTGCTTTTAGCAGTTTTATTTTCAATATTGTAAATAATATCTGACAATGTTTTATTTTCAGAAGGACCTTTCTTCTCATGAAGATGTTTCTGACATTGTTTAGTGCATTTTATAGATTCTGACCCCATTGGGTTAGATTTCTGAGAAAGTGTTCTGAAATATAAATTTGAAGTTGATTATTTTTACAGAAGAGTTTTAAAATTTTAAATTTACTATTTTCTATTTTATGTGTGTGAATGTTTTGCCTGCACATTTCTGTGTACTGCATGTAAGTCTGTTTCTCTTGGGGGTCGAAAAATGTGTTAGATCCTTTTGAACCAGAGTTACAGACGGTTGTAAGTTACCTTGCGAGTGCTGGGAATTGAATCAGAGTCCTCTGGAAAAGTATTCAGTGCTTTTAATCACTGAGCAATCTCTCTAGCTTACAGAATAAGCTGTAAAATGTAAAACTCTTATTTTACATTTTACAAATCCATTTTACATGAATCTGGATTTCATGCTATCCAAAGGGCATGGTATTTCCATGTTTCCTCTGAAATTTCCCATTACTTTTTAATGTTATAAGAAGCTAAAAGTAGCTGCAGCAATTAGCATGCACCTAAGGAGTGTAGTTTTAGCTTTTTACTCTGGGGTTTGTTACAGTAAAACATACCTCTTGATTGTGGGCATAAGGGTTGGTAGTAAGTATTGTCTCTTTAATTTGAGGGAGAAGTAGATTACCTATAAATTTCCTCCCAAGGCAGAGCGAGTGCCAGCCTTACCTGCACTAACCCTTACTAGAACCAGTTTTACCTAGAGTGGCATTAACTTCCATGAGCATAGTCTGCTTTTTGAACCCTCATCTTACAAATACAGCATACTGGGCCCCCAAGAAGAAGAACACATGGATGCAGTCCCCCCCCCCCCAGATCAGTCTGTCTTATCTGAAGAATGATGCAAAGCCTTGTTGGTCAGATAGCTGTAGAGAGGATGCTTCTGCAGTCTCTCACTGTGAAACCTCCATTCAAGGAGTTTTGACAAAGTTTCAGTTTGCCGCTGGTCCCGAACTAAAGCTTCCACAGCCAAAAGGACGGAGTGTACAGTGATGTGCTCAAATATGATTATTTATTTTACTCAAAGCCTAGGGATCCAAAATTATAGTTTGGATTCCCAAATTCATGAAAGTAGAATAAAAGTGGAAAGAAATGATGGAAGTCCTTCTGTGTGGTGGAAGTTGACTGGCAGGCAGCTCACTGTTGTAGGTCACTGGGTTTGCAGCTCAGTGATATTGGTCTTTCCTTTCTCCTCTGGTAGTGTGCAGAGTACCTTCTAGCACCATAAATGCTGGACAGTGGGGGGTGATGCTTCTATTTGAGCATGGGCAACTTCTCTGTGTTCATGACATAAGTGTTTTCCTCAGCAATAGGGCCTTACCATCAGGTTGTGGAGAACAACCAACAGCCCTGACAATAGTTTGTGATGCTTGGGGTGGGGGGTGTCTTTAGCTAACAACTCAACAAGATATAACCCATTTCTGGCACTGGGGCTTTTACTTTGTGGCATAGGGTGTCTGGTTGGAGCATTGTCTCCCCCACTATATGATGACTCTATTTAAGTTCCTTTTATAAATTTATATATATTTAGGAGTCTTTTACAGTAGTCTTTTACAGTAGCTTCCATATGGTTTCAAAAGGCTCTTAGTGATAGTTGTATCTTCTCTTATTCTGTCCTCTTCCCTGCTTTCCCTCCCCCTTCCCCAGTCACTCTGCCTATATAGTTTCTCTTTTATCTCTTCATAACATTATGTATCTTATTGCCTCCCCCCCCTTTTTTTTGGAGATTCCCTCCATTTCCCCTCCCTTCCCCCATTCCCATACTAAGTACTACACCTCAGTGGTTATTCAGATTGTAGCACACATATTGCAAGATTATTTTTTTGTTGTTATTGTTAGGTCTCAATTCTCGATTAAAGAATGATTGCGGACTTCTGAAAAACCAGTTTAAACAAAACAAAACAAAACAAAACACCTTTCTGCCAAATAACAAGGCTGTTGCAGAAATCCCTGCTTTTGCTTTTGGTCTGCAGGGGAGATGCATTTCCCATGATCCTACAGGAAAAGTCCAGGTATAAGAGCTCCAATTTCTTATTCTGTCTTCCCGTGTCCTCTAATTATAGTTGCTGTAGGTGGCCCAAAGCAACTGCTTCCCTTACATAATGCCAAGAGAGAAAAGAAATACGATTTCATTGGTTACTGTACTTAGAATGGATCCTCAAGCTGAGCAAGAACCCCACAATGGGCTTGGCAAACAAACAATTGAAAAGTACAGGTGCTGGGAGTATGCACAGCCCCAAAATCAACATGACTTGGGAGGAGAGAGGGTTGGGGAACAAAGAAAGGTGCTTTTCATTCAGAGAAATTTATTTCTTTTCAGTATTTGTGATCTGCAGCTGATAGTGCATGAGGCCACTTGGCATTATTTCCTGACAAAGGGGAGGGCCGCTGCACTGAGCAGATGCTGTACTGAGCGGCTTGTGGCATGAGGTGCGCCATTTGTCAAGAAGATCAATATTGACTGTTCTTGTATCTTTGTGGTGAAAGTTTGCTCTTCCTTACATAAAAGGTGGGGGTTATACTCTAAACTTTAGGACACGTGCCAACCTCAGGCTCTGAATCAAGTAGCTGAAACAGGTCTTTGTAGAGCGGAGCCCCTTCCCAATGGTGAGATGTTCCTTCTTTTAAGGAGTCAGGTTCATTTGTTTCATGACGCTGACAGCTTCTTCTCTAGTCATTCTTCATAATTCCAGTTCAGTCCTAGCTCTATGAAATACACAATTGGAATGTATGAATTCATTTCAAAATATGTTTTGAGACATCAATCAATTCTGTTCCGTTCAATCCAGCATAGACCAATAAAGCCTCATGGCTCACGGAGCAGGAACTGTGCTAAGGCTCTGGGTGACTAAGATGAAGGGCATGGAGTTATCTTTTGACTCAATTTCCTTAGTTTGTCATATTTAGATGGTAGAGCAGAGAGTCTTCCGATCTGCAGGCAGAGGAAGAGGCAGGAGTCCTGTTCATGATCAGCTTCTTCTCTAGAAAGCATTAAATCCTTTATATCAAAATGTGGTCTATGCCTATAATGTGCATGAAGAATCATCTGGAAACTTTGACATGATTCAGATCCTAATTGACTAAGTGTAGGTGGAGTAAGAGAATCTCTTTATGTAGTAGTCTTCTGGATGGTGCTGCTGAGGCAGCCCCGTGTTCTAATGAGAAGTTATTTGTTATCTGTGTCAATTGCCTAGGTAGATTTTTTAAATCAGTGTATACTCCTGGACTCTGCCATAGGCATTTTGCATCAGAATTTATATTTTAAGAAATATATTCCACAGATGATTTTTTAAAATGACAATTATGGGACAACTGTTTAAAACACTGTTAAGACAGATTGCACCTTATTTAGTTATTTTCTTTTAGAAAAAGAATATGAAAAGGAGAATTCTATGTCCATAAACTGCAAACAAGGCTACAAGTAGCTAAGCTGATGGGTACCGAAGGACTGTGGAGGAGTGAGAGGATATGAGGATCTCGAGAAGTGAGATTCAGAGTTGAGTAGATCAGGAGACCAAGAGAGAAACAGGAGGTCCGGATAACCTTCCTGACTTCGCACATTTGGATTGCTGGATGTGCCAGCACCAAGAAAAGGAAGAACTGTGATGTGGAGTTAAGAATGTAGGTTTGGAAAGAAGAGATTTGGGACTTCCTTACAACAGTTACGTCTGCAGCCTTGGGAGAGTCCTCGGTTTTCCATTTTGGAGTGAGGAGAATGATTGCTGTGAAGCTAGCCTGGAAAAATAGAAACCGAGGAACAGAGAGGACAACCCCTACCCTAGTTCACGCAGAGAGGAACGGAGGGGTGGAATGGGATAGCGCCCTCGTTTGGTGTCTGTTGCTGTACAGAACACTCTGGTCAAAAACAACATAATGAGAGAAAGGGCTTATTTAATTGTACAGGTTACAGTCCTTCGTTGAGGGAACTTGAGGGCGGCGCTGATTGCTGTCCTGCAGCATTAGCTTGAGCTAGGCGACTTGCTCACAGCCAAGGGAGCACAGCAGAAGCAATGATGGAAGGTGCTTCCCTTAGTGACTTTTATATTGATACAACACCATCACCAAAGCAGCTTACAAAGTCACGGTTCCAAAGACAGGTTTAGAGTCTATGGCCATCAGGGCAGGGAGCATGGCAAGAGGCTGGCAGGCACGGTACTGGAGTAGTATCGACTGCTCACATCTTGATCCAAAAGCATGAAGCAGAGAGAACTAGCTCGGAATGGTGCTGGCTTTTGAAACCTCGAAGCCTGACCCCCCCAGTGACACAGCTCCTCTAATAAGCCACACCTCCTAATCCTCAGCAATATTTCACCACCTGTTCAAACAGACACGCCTCTGGAGGCCATCTTCATTCAAGCCATCATGGTGTCACTCCTCCTGCAGGCTCATGCTTACCTAGATTTCTTTATACAGCTCAGAACCGCCCAGGGAAAGGTGCCTCCCACAGTGAGCAGGCCCTCTTGATCAATTAACGATCAAAACAGTTTCCCCACAGACACGGCTACAGGCCGATCAGATCTGGGCAGTCCTTTAACTGAGACTTCTCTCAGATGACTTTGGCCGTGTTTGATTGATAGTCAAACCTAATTATACCGTACATGGATCGTCATGAGTCTGTGGTTTCCGATCTGAGCTTCCACAGTTTCAACGTACGTACAGAGGCTTTCAAAGGAGGGGAGGGGTATGATGCTAGACAAGTCTCACAAATTAGTTCTTCCCTATTTTCCTCTGCCTTGAGTTTACTCTTAGCATTCCCTTTCATTTCTCTTAGATGATCAGTCATGATTAAAAAAAAAAATACTTCCACCACTGCTAAGCAACTATATGCTGTCATATGCTGTCAGCCAAAAAGGCTTATAAATCATAGCCTTTTGACCTTTCTTCTATTGGTCTTCCATATTCTGTCACTAGTCCACCTACTCCAGGTCCCCTAACTCTTACCCTGTGGCTCAAAGGTGCTTGTCTTCTCAAGCCTCCATCTCTGCCTCTGGCTTGGAACAACGTGTGGTAAAGTGAGAGGCTCTACTTTAGGGCGTTCACAGACCCTCCTATTCAGTTTAAAGTTTGTGGTCTGTGACATAAACTTTTTCCTGAGGAGATGGACAAGGCTGGGAGTTATGTAGAATGCAGGTATGATAAAGCTCACTCTTGAGGTAAGATTCCATTCTTCATTCAGGGGTGGTTTGAACTCTTACAGAAACAGCAAGTTAGTTCTACCCCAAATATAGAATATCTTTAATATCGAAAGTATTATACATACAATGGTACCTAATATCTAAGCAATGATACATAATATCCAATCACATTCAAACAATTAAAATTGCAATGGGCAATTGGTACTGACAAAACATTTAATAAACTGCTCTTCACTAAAATCAAAGGAAATGCTCCTTTTGCTGACTTAATTCATTGTTATTTATTCAATATCTCTAGCTGTTTCCTCTCTCATTTTCTATTTTGGTTATTTCAAGGTCAGAATAGATGTCTTGAACCTTCCCCCTACTCCCTCCTGACTGCTTCCCTCTTTCTACACTTCTACCTTCTGATCTACTAGCTACTTCCTGTGCTTGCTATGCTCCTCCCACAAGACACACCTCCGTTATTCCCTTTGCCTATAAGTCTAAAGTACCCCTGCCTGAGAAGCCATGTCTTATTTCTGTATATAAATTAGAATATGGGAGCTGAGGAGGTGGATCAATGGTTAAGAGCACTTAGTGTTTACACCAAGAGCCGGAGTTTGACTCTTAGCGCTCAAATCACACGGCTCGGTTGCTGGTAACTCCAGCTCCAGTGGATTTGATGCCCTCTGCAGGCACTCCACCGATATGCACATACCCCTCCAAACACACAGCTGATTGAAAATAAACAATTTTTAAAATTAAGAGTACTGCTCTTAACGTTTTTCCATTGCTTCTAGCCTTATCTTGTTTTTCATCTTAGTGTCGACAAAAATATTGCCGATTGTTATATATATATATATATATAGTCATCATCCACTAAAATGTCAATTTCATGAACCATTTCTGGCACACAACGTAACTCAGTAAAAATTGTTTACATGACCAGAAAATGTTCACTAACCGCTTTAATGAACATATAGGAAAAGTGTGTGTGTGTGTGTGTGTGTGTGCGCGCGTGCGTGTGTGCACATGCTGTGGGTAACTAGAGTCAATTGTAGTTGTTTTCAGGATTGAAACTATTAAAGAATAAAGAGACAACAACGCTATTAAAAGTTCACTCGTGTTCGGAAATAAGAGTAGTAGGCGGCATGCCTTGTTTATGGAGGCACAGATATAACGTTTTTTTGGTTTATTTTTCTCTTTTACCACAGCCTAGCCACCGCTGTGAAAAAGCAGCTTTGCCCTGCTCCAGATTCCTTACTCACATGAAGAAGTTTTCTGCATCAGATAGTATGGATAAAGCACATTTTATAACTTTACCAGGTAAATTAAACAACCCAGGAAATACCGTGGTTTCCAAAAATCTACAGAATATATAGGCCAAAATCATAAGGTTTTCACATTTTAGCTACATTCCAACATGGCAAAGAGAGAGGCACTTTATTGGTTTGTGAAGTCTGCAAATCCAAGCAGAGATTGGCTGAGGCTTGATTGGATACATGGCTCATAGAAATTATTAGGGTTTCATCTCACTGATATTATTGGCTTAATTTAATTGCTGCTTTCATTTTCAGAAAGGATAACACATTGTAGCCAGAGGCATTTATGATTCATAAGCTGATGATCTCAAAAGTAAAATCTTGAGGCCGAGGCCGGTGGATCTCTCTGTGAGTTTGAAGGCAATCTGCACTACATACTGAGGTCTAGAGCAGACAGGGCTACACGGTCCCTGTCCCAAAAGCCACAATGAAGCAAACAAAAGTAAAACCTTATTGCTTCCCATGTTCGTCTTCACATTAAGTCTGATGACTTTGATTGGCCAAGTTTAGGTCCCAAGGACCTGGGGAAATGAAGCATGTTAGGTGGGCCTGTACCCTTTGTGGAAACTGATCTAAATTGTACCAAATGTCTGTGTGTCGGGACAGAGGGAGAAGGGAAAGAGAGGGTAGGGTGGGAATGTTTTTCCAAACTAAACTAATGCGAGACAAGCTTTTACAAGAATACAGTGTTTTTTTATGAGGCTCATGTGATCTCTAGTTGTACTTTTATCTACCGTGTACTTTCATTACAGACTATTGTGTAACTTGGGACTGTTGATAAATTCCATTTTGAGGAGTAGTATTTCCATGACTTGAAAGGGTAATGAATTATATCACCAATTTATTATCCAAGAAAAAGTATCAATTTTACAACAATCTGTGAATCAGATAATGGTCTGTGCTTTGATATGTATGTTGTGTTATTTTATTAATTGTTTTAACATTAGAACATTTTCATCTGTTTACTTACGCATGTACACTCATAGTTTCTTTCATATGCTTGAATATCAGGGCTGTTGAAGGGTTTTGTTGGTTTTATGACAGCTTCACTGTCCTAGACTATATAATTTTGATGAGTTTTTTAATCCAAGGATTTATATCTATAGATTTAACCAACTGAGACTCAAAATGTATTTACGCCTATGATAAGTGTCCCATTTTTAAACATATGCGTACCTTGCAGTCTTGTCTTTATATTAAATGATGAGGTATAACAAGTTTTCACATAGCATATGCAGTGTTATCAGGTATTGTGGTACTACAGAGGTGACTGCAGGTGTACGGAAACCCTGTGGGCTATTTGCTACTACTTTGCCTTTTCATATAAGGGACGCGGACAGCCTCAAGTTTTGGTGCCCATGGAGAAGGAGTCCAGGAATGGTCTCCTTTGGACAATGGTAATATGGATGTCATATGTTAGGGGTTTGGTAGCATAATAAAATGGATTTTGATCTATCCTACGCTTGTTAATATTACACAAAGCCTCCCTTAGGCTTTTAGTCACTTAGTTTCAGGCAGTTGATGTAACTCAATAAAAGTAAATGCTGATACCGTAATTCTTTTCAAAATACAAAGGAAGACCAAAAATGGCTGCTATATCTATCTGAAAAACGTAGGACTTCAAGATTCAGTACATGAGGATCTTCAGAGCTGAGGTTGAGGCTAGAATTATTTGAGAAATGCCATGCTTTGAGATTATTGATACTGATAGCTCTAAGTCAGTGGTTTTCACCTTCCTAGTGCTGTGGCCCTTTAATACAGTCCATGTGATGTGGTGACCTTCTACTTCATAACTGCATAACTAATTCTGTTGCTTCTTCGTAACTGTAATTTTGCTACTGTTATGAATCATAATATAAATATCTGACATGCAGGATGGTCTTAGACCACTCCTGTGAAAGGGTCATTTGACCTCCAAGGAGTTGCCACCCATAGGTAGAGAACCACTGCTCTAAGTGCTTTACTATGCATCTTAAACTTGGTGAGCAGAAGTCTGCAGGTAAGCTATGACTAAGGGGCACCAATGGGAGGAGATAGTTGGTCATCAGGCTCTCTAGAACTGAGGCACTTGTTTGGTTCTATGTAGCCCTTGGGGAAATGAGCAGCATTTGGTTCTGGGTGCTGTGTCCAGGATGAGGCACTTGAAAGGGAGAAGATCCATAGTGAGGCTGGCTGATAGAGAAGGGGAAGCCACCATCTTTTTCATTAAAGCAAGGAAGTGATGTGATTCAGTTGTCTCTAGCAGCAGTTAAAGAAAGACATATTGAAAGGCAAGATTGTAGGTGGGAAAAATTACTCTTGAGGCTATTGCAGTCCGCAAGGGAATGGTGTGTTTACGAAGTTAGAGGAAAGAACTAACCAGAATCGATGCGTATGTGTAGGAGGTGGTGTTCACAGGACATGACCGTGGGTTTAGAATGAGAGCTGAGATGGAAGGCTGATGGGGGGGGGTACTTACACAACCATCATTTTACTCAATAAGGATGATTGAACATCCTCCAAGTAACTGGCATCAGGCTAGTTTTGAGAAATATAGACATGAACAAGACAGGTAAGGTTCCTGTACTTTCGAAATGTGCCTTCTAAGAAAGGTAAAAATTTAATAAGTAAACAAATTTTCAAGGCTACAATATATCCTAGTGAAAGCTATGAAGAGAAATAGTAGATGAATTTTCTTATGTCCTTTTGGAATTCCCTGCTCAACCCCAGACTCTAGTTAATATCTTCATAGCTTTCTCATCTCTCTGTTTCCATATCACTAGGATCACCTGATGTGCAGTTCCCTAAGAGTCTCACTTCCTTTGCTTAGTATACTGCATTTCAGGTCATTGGTGTTAGTGCTGAATACTAGCCTAAATTGTATGGGTCTATCACGGTTTATCCAGTTATCAGATGGATTTGTGTGTGTGTGTGTGGGTGTGGGTGTGGTGTGTGTGTGCATGTGTGTGTGTTTTATGAGAGGTTTTGTTGAGGCGATTGGAATGTTAGTTTAGATCCTAATTGTGATAATGATTACAGGTCTGCATGTCTGGCGAGGCATAGAGCTGGATGCTAATCAGTGAATTATACACTAAATTTTACTTCAGCAAATCTCATATTAAAGTAGCTTCTATACAGTTTTTTTCAAAAAACTGAAGGAAGGATTCAAGAAAAATAAAAAGCAGATCAATCAGTGAAACTCACTGACTATATGGAGATTAGGAAAGTTGACATTCATTCTGGAGAAAGGAAAGTGCTGTGTGAATTAAAATGAAGAGTAAATGGTGCTGAGGTTACGAAGAGCTTTGCCAGTCACGAGGAAGAGTTTCGGATTTGGTCCTGAATTCCATGGGGGCACTGATGTCGCAGCCAAAGCCATTCATCTCCCCGCCTGCTTTCAAAAGGCCATCACCTCGTGGTTTGTGTATTTAACTGTAGCAGGAACAGACGAGAAAGCTGGGAGGCTACAAGGAAGCCAGAGGGGCGCAGCGGCGGTGAGGACGTGGGTGGAGGGGAGGAGGAGAAAGACTAGGATAACGTCCCGTGTCTTCCGCAGACTTAGTCTCAGGGTTCGCGTTGCCGCCTGTAGAGCAATTGTTCTTATCACTGAAACGGCTCCTCCGGGATTCTGTTTCTTAAATAACTTTAGCAATTATCACGTCTCTCTCCGCTCTCTGTTTTTCTTAGGACTAGACTAGGCAAACTGCCACAGAAAATTACAAAAATAGCCACAGAAACTTCATGGACTTCTTGATACAGGCACCTTTGAGATGTGTTTTCCCATTCCTTCCAGCAGCAGCAAGTTAATTCTCCGCACGTTGAATTCCAGCTTAACTACTCTACTAGTTCTGACCAATGGCACTCTGGAAAGTACCACAGAGGGAGATAAATGTGATTTGCCTTGAGGCTCGCCTGGTCACTTCTGGAAACCTTACCACTGTCCTAGAATGAACCCAGGGGTCCTGATGAGTGGTAAGAAACATGAGGTTGTCACCCAACTGATAGCAGATGTGTAAGTGAGCCTTCTAAGCGTTCTAGTCTGCCCATCATTAGAGTTGCCAGGATGTTTATCCTAAAGTATCCAGCCTTGGATGAGATGACTTAGAGCAGGACTATGGCCATCAACCCTCAGAATCATGGGAACTTGTGGTGTGTACGTGTGTACGTGTGTGTGTGTGTGTGTGTTTAAATACAACACACACTTATTTAAAGATTAATTAAGGTTTGGAGTGATTTATTTACTTATATTTCATTAATTTATTAATAATGTGTGTATATATGTAGAGGTCAAAGGTCAACCTCAATTGTCAACTTTAAGCAATGTCTACCTTGTTTTTTGTGGCAGGGTCTCTTATTAACCTGGAACGTACTGTATAGGCTAAGTTAGCTGGACATCAAGCACCAGGGATCTATTTATCTCTGCCTCCCCAGTGCTGGAATTGCAAGCATGTACCCCTATGCATAGGTTCTAGATGTGATTCCGAGGATCCAGTGCAGGTCTCCCTTCATGTTTGCACAACAAACACTCCATCAGCTGAACTCTCTTCCCAGCCCTGAGATAGTTTATTAAGCATCGAGAGCTAACTCGTGTAATTCCCAGAGTTTCAGTGGTGGGAACCAGTCTTGGACTCATGTCACCTATGCTAAGTCCATGAATAATGCCATTACCGGGCTGCATTTCCCAATGGGTAGTGGAGCAAATACAGTGCCTAGTGAGGCTGGCCTTGAAAACCTAATTTCCATGCATAGAGGAAATTGAGTTTCTGTTCAAGGCTGACTCTATGATCAGCAGTGTCAACTCTTGAACTTTCTCTAATGATCATGAGGTCGGATGGCAGGTGCAGTATGATCATTGCAGTTGTCAAAGAGTTTTTAGAGCCCCAGCCGCTTAGCTGTGTAGCTGGATGCTTAGGTTCTACAGACAGGTGAGCTATTTTTCTTGTGTGACTCCCAACTTTTGGGTTAAAAGCAACAAATCTATACATCCTTAAATAACAGGTAGGAGTTAGATTTGCTGTCTTTGCCTTAAATAAGCCAGACTTGAGTGACAGAAGAAAATAGAGTATTATAAAGATAAATGCAATTTCTCATTAGCTGAACAAATGCTGGCAGAGGAGATGGCCATCTAATTCTACTAGATGCTGTGTAAGATGTCTTTGGTTTGTGACCCAGAATCATGGTCTGAACTGGAGAAGAGTTAAGAGTCTTAAGAAGACGATGAAGAATGAGGAAGAGAGGAGAGAAGATTAAAAGAGATCTGGATTGGGACTGGAACTGTAGTTGCAGTCAAACAGCAGGAAAGGAGGAGGAGCTGTGGGAGTCTAGGCAACAAGGAGCGGCCAGGAGCTAAGGAGAGGCTCTGTGGTTGCAAGCACCCACACTGGTCTAAGACTATTGAGTCTGAGTTCCTTGTCAACCGCTGACTAGTTATATGACTGTGGACAAGTTATCCAACTTCTTCATACTTTAGTTTTCCTAAGACAAAATGGAGATACTAATATATCTAATCCCTATATTTTATCGCGAGAAGAGTCATGGTATAGTTGAGGTTTCTTGGGACAATGACTAGACCTTATTAAATGTCTGATAATTGTTAGCATTTTTATTGCAACATTCAAATGCGGTCATAAATTTCAAAAGGAAGGAAAGGGTAGCTAGTGTCATGTGGGCCAAGTAAGGACTCTAACAGGAACAGACATTTATTTTAACTGCTGGGAGCTCTTAGTTTCATTGGTATGGCATTTGGAGCTCAAGTTGGGTGGCTGACACTTGAAAAATAAGAGATGAGGCCAGTGGCAGCACTATTAGCTGTAGGACCCTGTGTAAGTTGCCTAATTTCTCTGTAGTTCCCTACTCTAAAGCAAGGAGAAGAAGAGTTGATGATCTAATATCCACTTAGAAATATTTTTCGGACAGCCTGGATGGTTAGGTTGCAGAATGTTGTAGAAATATATATATTTTTTCAGATAAGATGATTAACCAATCAAAATTTAGGGCTCCCCATTGCTCATTTTCTATGCTTCTTTTGTCTTTAGATACATGCACATAGATGCATGTAAATAAATGCAATAATAGTATACTCAAGTGTATGCACTCATATGCACAGAAACATGCACAGACATAAACACATGAACGCAAACCACACCCTTCAGAGATTGATGTGACAAGACTATCAATAAGCTCATTCTGCCGCAGACCATGTATTCATGACATTTATAAATTCCAGTGGGAGTTACACAGATAGGTTCATCCGGATGAGAGTCCTCAGTTACGGAGATGGGGAATTCATCTAAAGGCCGTGGTTTCTGGCTGATACAGTTCATAGTGCATAGTAAGTGCTTGCTCTATATTAAGCTCCATATTGGGCACTGGGCAGGGGGGCAACCCTAAGAACAATATACAGATAAAGTCTTAGAGGTGTAGGGAAGTGTAAAGTTATTCTAAAAGGAAATCACCAAGGCATTCAGCTTTATGATGAAGTCTATTGATTGATGTTGACCTGGTGACCTCAGAATGTCACCTGAGAGACACCGTCCCAGCTGTTGACCTCTGTCTGTGCAGCAGGGTGAGGAACTAGAGCATGGAGAAAATGGGAAGACAGGAAGAGGAGAGTGAGAAGGGGATCTGAGACCTTGTTAACCTCGAGGCCTGCTTCTTTCTAGAGCCAAGAGCCAGGCATGACCCATGTATCTATACAAGTTTGGAAATTTGTGTGTGTGTGTGTGTGTGTGTGTGTGTGTGTGTGTTTCTTGCCAGAATTGTCATTTATTGGCATAGCGCATAACAGTCTCAGCTGAATTTATTCTCTACAAAAGTCTCCTAAATCTTGGTGAGCCCTCTGCTACGATCACATTGGTTTCCCAGAGGAGCTCCATGTTTTTTTTTTGCTTCTGTCATTTTGCTCCATATCTTAGCTTGTTCGCCATGTACATCAGAAGCACACTATCAGAAGGGAGTACAGACTGACAGCACCTCTCTTGCAGCTCCGCCCCCCCCTTGAAGATTTCTTGATCTTTCTTTGGCACAACTGAGAGCTTCCATTCTACTCCAATGAGCTTGTGAGAAAGCACTCAGATTCTGTTAGGGGCTCTTTGGGGTTGCTCACTCAAAAAGGGGTGGGCTGCCACCAGGATCTAGAATAGGTCAGTACCCTTCTTGCTACTTTCTCTCAAAAGAGCTTGGGGGTAGGATTTGACACCTCGCCTCTTGGTGTAAAACTACTTTTCATGAGTTGACAGACATCTGCATCTGGGAGACAGCTTCCAGTTGTTCAGCTTTTGGGAGGAAATGATGCAAATACAAACTCAGGCTTTAGTTCTTGGGAAATTCAGGAAGTGCGTCCCAGAAAGGGAGGGGAGAAGGACATTCGTGAAAGCACTTGTGCCGCTGGGTCCTCTTGTGAATGCTTCCTCCTCTTTGTGCCTGCCAGAGTCTGAAGAATGAAACTCAAGCACAAAGCGAAGGAGGCACTGGCAAGTGAAAGCAGGGATGTTTTCTAATCCGAGTGGATCAAAACCTTGCAGGTTTAAATTCTGCCGTCGTCCCCAGCATGCTGGATTAATCACATGGATTAATAACACACAGCCGCCTCCACTCGCTGCCGCCTCCTAGCCTTTGTGCTTGCTCCTCCCACCCAACTCTGTTTTTGAATTCTGTGAGGCTCTGTGGGAACCAAAGGGATGACATTCTGTGAGTCACATGGCAGTTGCTGGTCCACCCCTCTGGAAAGTGGGCTTTCTGAATTTCCTACTGTCTTGTTTGCACCTGTGTGGTAACTAACCTCTTATGGCTTGCAGAGAATTCAGGGTACCTTTTGGGGCTTATGGTCTGTGCAATTTTGCTGAGTGGAAAGTAGCACATTGTAGTTCTTTACATTGCAAGTAAGAGCAGAGGCCAAGTCAGAGGCATCTGCCACGAGGAGAGGTAGAGAAGGCCTTGGCTAGGTGTGTTCACCTAACTATGCTGAACCTGTTTCACTTCCATAAACTCATACCTCCGAAGTCTCTGTGTTAGACTGTGTCTAATTAAACAACAGTAGTAACTAACGCTGACTGAACTTAATTATGCTAACTACTATTTTAATCCTCATAGAAACCCCATAGGGAAGTCATATTATTCCTTCCTTATTATTATTTTTTTTGATAAAATAACAAATCAGGGGCTGTCAGTATCTCACTGGGTTAGAGCTGAGGCAACTCAGACCTAGACCGGTGCTTCACTGGTGCTCGCCTTCTTTCTGGCCTGCAGCCTGTTTGTTTAAGCTTGGCTGTGTCCTTGGAAATCATGTAAAGCTTCAAGCCTGTGTTTTAATGTTTCCTAACACATTATCCCTTCTTTAAAGAAATGAGGTTCCATAGTAGATGATTTCCTATTTCATCCCAGAGTTTTCTTATTCATGAGCTGGAGAACCCTTATTTTTTAAATTTATAGGGATAAAAAGCATAGAGAAAGAAACAGAGAACAGAAGAGTAGCTACACATGAAGGAGGAAAAGCGAATTTTTGAGGAGAAAAGCCCTGTGCTCAGAGACGCGCCGATGCGCACTGCCCCGCCATACCATATATCCATTCGCCGTTCAAATACTGAATAAGCTCTGCTGTTTTCTCCAGGTTCTAATAGTTTCCACGGCCTCCAAGATTAGTTTATTTATACTTGTTTGTAAACTGGATTTGATGAGATATTAGAAATGACCGGGAGAGGACTCTGGCTAGGTTCAGGAATCAGTTTTCTATGATTATTTAACTAGGGCTTGCCTCAGTGAGAAGAACAGGGTAACCCTGAAATACTAGAAAATAGTGGCAGCCTTAACAAAAGCACTGATAGTGTTAAAAGGCAAGTGAACAGCTACTAACAAGTCAGTATGGTACACATGTAAAAAAAAGTCGAGGGGTTAAATGTAAGGAAATACACAGAGGACGCACGCATCTAGTGTTCGGAGGCGTAAGTGTTTAGGACATTCCCAATTATCTTTAGAGGACATGGAGTTCCACCTGAGCATAAAAGGAACACGCTGGGTAGACATGTTCTACAACTCTATTCCCATCTCTGGGTACTGCTGGGTTTCAGGAATCTTTGCCCCGACAATGCTTCATAGCATCCCGTTAAAAAGACTGTCAGTGAAGCTGTGATGCTTCACTGATGCTCTGGGAGGGGCTGGCCATCAAGTTGTTCTGTGTTTCTTAACAACGAGTTCATCCTTCCCCTTCTGCATCATAAAGACTTAGAATATGACAGCGGACCTTAGCAAAATGTATTTTTCGTTTTATGTTGTTTGAAACTTCCTTATCTGTCAATACTTCATGAACTAGTCTTTACTTTAACCTGTATCTGTGCTAAGACATAATCTAATGTTCTAATGGACTTGACAAGGCCATTAGTCTTGAAGGTCAGGGTATAGAGAGGGAGCCAACTGAGAGGTTCATCCTGGTTAGGATCACCTGTAGGAGTACCATGGGAACCTGCACCAAGGATTCTAGAGCAGAATCAAATGTCTTGCTAACTAGCAGTGACTTACTTTGTTTCAAGATATGATTAAGAGAAAGACTGACATGCTGCATATTAAGAAGCTTGATTTTGCCATTTTTGAGTACGTACATCAAGAAAGCATGTAGTTCACGATAATTGCATGTAATTTTTACTTGTCAATTTATAAATAGTTAAGTGCAAGCAGCTTTTTATTCATTCAATCATACAGCACAGTGATGACCTATACAGCATAGTTATATTACCTAGTAAGTTACTGTGACTCTAACTGGGTAATTATGGCAGTTATAACATCATTTATTTAAGGATTTAACTTTTGACCAATTCTAACATAATATTTAATGACATATAGTTAAGGCAGGTTGTTTATAGTTGGAACTGTGAAGGATTATTATCGGTCTGCTCTACCTGGAAAGAAAAATGATGCATTTTTTCTGTGTACTTCTTAGTACTTAACATTGGGGGATTCAAATTAATAGTGCATCAGACAGTTATCTCTATTATGAAAAGTTAACTATAAAAAGCACAGTCAGTGGGATCAGAAATCCTTTCATCTGCCTGACTTGATAAAATTCATCACTGTGGGCCAGTGAGAGGACTCACTAGGTAAAGGCACTTTCCACTAACTCTAGTGGCCTGAATATTATCTCTGGGATGCACATGGTGGAAAGAGAGAATCTACTTTACAAATCTGTCCTCTGCCCTCCATGTGCATGCTATGTCACACACACGCGTGCACACACACACACACACACACACACACACACACACACGAATGAATATAACATAAAATAAAACTCAGCAATGTTTCTAGGACTATGTACACAGCTATTATAGAGTTGGAGCTTGTAGTATGTACAATATTAATGCTTTCATTTAGCATTATATTGTTTTTTCTAAATAGCTTCACAATCCAGTCCAATAAATCTTTATGCATATTATTGTAATAGCTCAATGATACTATACATACTTGAGTTTACAATCATTGAATTATGTATTTCCCACTGGGGAGCATTTAGATTGCTTTCATTTATTTATCCCTTTTACGGATGACTAGAGCCTTGCCTCTATAGAACCAAAGGACTATAGTGAGCTGTAGTATTGCCCCTGCTTCATAATGAATAGGATCATTGCAAAAAATAGCCCTAATGCAGAATGCAAGAGTCACAAACTTCTACACAGAGGCAAACATCAGTCCATCATTTTATGAGCAATTGGTTGAATCTTTGAAAGTGGTAATTATTAAAAGTGCTGCCAAGTCCTGGCTGGTGCTGGGCGAATGATTACCACTGTCTTCATAGACAGTGGTAATGATAATGCCGTCATCAACAGTGATGATAATGCTAAACGGTTTGCTGTGCTCTCACTGTGTGCCAGACATTCCTTGAAGACTTCATCTGTGTTAACTCATTTACTTCCTATGAAGGAAGGCCCACTGCTATCCCCATTTTATAGAGTAGAAAACATCCACAGAAAGATTATATTTCTAATTCTTGTGAGTTAATCCTAACAACTAAGGTTGTTCTCTGCCTTGTCTACACCTGCCCTACTCACTTTCAGTAGACCTTCCTCTTCTTCACCTTCTTTCCCACTTTTGTGGTCTGCCATGGACAGCCCAAGATGTACAGTGTCCTTTAGGCTGACCAGAGCCTTGCAGACAGTTGATTTGGTCCCCATGCCTCCCGCTCGTATTCTTGAGAATGAATAGTTTGATGATGTCAACCAGGCACAGGGCTCATTTCATCATCTGCATCAGAGGTGTGTGTGGGCTGAATAGTACATAGTGACTGTAGGAGGATTCCACTCTCGAAGAGGAAGGTTCGTGCAAAGGCAAAGCCCCTCCCCTTTATGGTTACATGCCGCTTGGACTTCTGGAAACAGCTTGGAGAGCTGTATATAAGAAAGAAAGAGTGACAGTTGGAAGGATAATTAGTAGAGACAGGGGTGGAGTGAGCACCAGTTTGGCATGGTGCCAGGGAAAAGTGACCTCTAGAAGCTGATGATAGGAAGCAGGCAGAAACAAGGCTCAGATAAAGTAGAGTAACTGGAGTTTCAGAAAAGTTACAATTAAGATTTTTCTCAGTAATCGCTGCACTAGGAGAAGCTGAACCAGAAGGGAGGGGTAGAGTTAGTTCAGTTCCCCAGGCTTAGTCAGATTAAGACAGTCATAAAAGGGCTGTAAAGTTTTCTCTTGTTTCTTTTTCTTTTCTTCTTAACCTTTTGAGCTAACTAAGGTTTAAAACAGTTACAATTTAGAAATCTTTCATCTGGGAACAGAGGGGCGGAGTCAAGTTGCCAGAAAAATAACAATTACCAAGGCTTGAAAGCTTAGATACAGAGCCCAGACCCAAATGGCAGAAAACAGCCACACCTACACACCCCTTTTTAAAAGAAAAACCCAGTTACAGGTTCAGGTAGCAAAGCAGTGACAGGAATATCATTACAGATCAGAAAAAGAAGGCTTTGTCAATAGAGGAAGGGACTGTGCCGGCCTTCTAAGCTACTGCTGTCTTTCCTTCTAAGTTTGTGTGTTGTGCTTCCATGTTTAATTATATATGGAGATGTCCAGTGTTCAGTAAAATCTTTCTTTGGCCACCATCACGGCCACTTCAGCTGCCACCTTTGTACCATAATACATCTCTGGGAAGCATGAATGGTGCTACTTTTTATTTTTGTGTCTGAGGTTTGGGAGAAGGTGCTGGGAATTAGCCCAGAGCCATGTGAGTGCTGTACCACTGGGTTATATCTCAGTCCTTGAGTTTTTAGAGTCTCACTGTGTAGCTCAAACTGGCTCGGACCTTGAATTCTTCCTTCCTTGGTTTCTCAAGTGCTGGCGTGACAGGTGTGAGCCACCATACCTAACTGGAATTCTCTATCTTGACCCAAGTATTCTCTTTTTATTCTTGCTTAAATAAAGACAAAAACAGCTGAAAATAACCCAATATGTATAAATATTAGAGGGACCTCTGCTTTCCCCTGCTTGTCCCACGTAAAGTGACACTGGATATCATGCTTGAGATTACCTATTGTTTCTTAATTTGATTAAAGATGAAAAAAATAAAGTTCTTTCCTTCTGGGTACAGACACTCAGAGCTTATGAATATCGTAATTGGTAACATTTGTGATGTACCAATTCAATGAATTTGGGTCACTAAAACTAATGCGCTTGGAAGAAGACAAGCTTTCTTCCCACATTTCAATTTGGGCATTACTAAAAGATTGGACTTCTGCAATAAATTTCAAATGTGTGTCAGAAAGTATACCTTAACTAACTGCAATGTTTCTTTTGAGAACATTAAATTCCATGATGACTTTCATACAAATTCTGTTTGAAACGTAAAACTTCTTCCTGTTTTCCCTTCTAAAGCATTGTTTTAGTTTTGCTGCATTGAGCTATTTTTGTCACACTAAAGAGAAGTCAACCACACGAAATCGATTTTGTGATGTAAACGACTGTATTATACATGAAAAGAAGATCTTAAAATCTCCATTTCTTACACGAAGAAGATATTTGGGGAACCACTTATAAGGTTCTTGGTGGAGAAGAGATTTGATTTTCTTTGTGAACTCTGGAATTTATTTTGTGAAACTGCATTAAAAGAATATATTGCTATTTTGAGAACAGTTTATCCCATCTGGATTTAGGTTACCATTTTAATGCATTTATACATTCTTATTTTGTGTTCTGAATGGTTGAGACGTGTCTGACAGTTCGTTAGAACTGCATGGGAGATGGGGAGTGTAAGTTATAAACAGTGAGGGATGCAGAGGTCTCAAACTCATTCAAATCTGCCCCAGCTTTTATATGGTTACTTTCTTTTCTACATCTGGAAAGAGTGCAGAGACCATGGTGACAAGGCAATGAAGTTTTCCTGTCAATGTGGAACCTCAGAAACTGATGCCATCATGCTAATCTAATGCTATCCAGGCATATCTACATTTTTTAGTGTCCATTATAGAATTTAAGTGTGGGCTTGTTTCTACACAAACACATGGGGAAAAAAGCATGTAATCTTTCAATCTGATTTTTTTAAAATTCAAAAGAGCTAGTATATTTTTAATTTGAATCTTTCTGATTAGCTTTGCTTAAACTTCTTTCTTTGTGTTATGGGGCAATAATACCATATTAGGGCAGATTGGGTAGCAATTTGTAAACAGAGTAATTAGTACGGTGCCTGACCCCACCGTAGGTGCTCGATAAGTAGTTGACTTCTCTATCTCTTTCTTTGAGAATATTCTCTGTTGGGTTTCAATAAGGCATTGATCTCTGTCTAGGTCTCCTGAAATAACTTATTCCAGATTGAGTATGATGAGAGGTAAAGTCTTAAAAAAATCATTCAAAATCTGAACAAACCTTTACATGTTAGAAAATTTTATTAAATTGAGGAGCCTTGCAAGTATTTTCTGTGTCTGCTGAATCCTTCAGTTTTTCATGTGTCAGAGGTGTCCAACTAAGTACTCTACATATCTGGAAGAGCTCTAGGCATGCAGATGTGACTGCAAGTCAATCACCTTGGTGTGTCCCAACTGTCTGCTGTCTACTTACCTGCCTACATACCAATTAATGCCAGGAGATTTCTATGGGGAGGGCTTCCATGGTTATGGAGGGCAAGAAGCCCCCAAGTAAGCCACTTACAAGCTGTAGAAGCAGGAAAGCCAGTGGTCTAATCTCAGAGCATGGAATTAGAGCAGTTTAGAGCACGAAAGCTCGATAACCAAAGGATCCAGTGGTGTAGCTCTCAATGGAGGACAGCGGTCAACAGGGCAGGAGAGGTCACTGGTATAAGTCACAGAGTCCCAACAACCAAGAATCAGGAACTTCAGTGACCAAGGCAGCAGATGAATGTGGCCCAGCTCAATCAGAGAGAGCGAATTGGCCTTTCTCCTCCCCTGTCTTACATATTTTCCCCTATTCTGCCTTCAACAAATTAGGAGTAGGATGACTCAATTTCACTATTTCTGTCTTTAGTCTATTGATTCTAATAGTACACTCTTCTATATATACCCTCAAAATATACTCAAAACAGTATTTTCTAAAACTATATAAGCATCCCTCAGACAGAGAAGTAGACAAAGCTGATGTTATTATCTGCAGTTTTGATGACAGGTCTGTGATCATTTGAATGAGAATGGTTCCCATGGGCCCAGATGTTTGAATATTTGGCACCCAGTTAGTGGTAATGTTTGGGTGTAGACATAGACGTACATGTTGATTTATTAATTATTATTCTCATGAGTTCATGGCAAAGGACAGTTTTATTCTTTGCTAATTCAATCCCCTGTCCTAGAGGTTTTATCCTCTGTACCATCTAATAAGCTTAGATCTAGAAGGCTTCAGCCTTTGAACAATCTACTCTGTGAACCTAAACCTACAAGTTTCAGCCTCCAAGATTTACTGCTGATTGATCTCGCTCTGACTAGCTGTTTTCTGAACTCTGAACTGTAAATTGTTACCATCTGCTTCTGACACTCTGCTTTCTCTCTTATCTTATTCTGGACTGACTCTGCTCTTTTTGGCTTTTTTGGAACCAAACTGTCTGTGAGCTGATTGCACTCAAACTGCCTGACTGAACTAAGCCTCTGCTTTTCTATGAACTGTCTGCTTCTTGTCTGCTTCTACCTTGCTTTTGTCTGAACTCTGCTTCACACTCTGTTTCGACCTGGCTTTCTTCTCTGAACTCTGAACTCTAGTCTCTGCTTCTCCCTCTGAGCTTTGCCTCTGCCTCCCAAGTGCTGGGATTAAAGGTGTGTGCCACCACTGACTTCTGAATTGGGGTTGAAGGTGTATACTGACATTTTTTTCTATCCTAGAGCAGCCATGCTGCCAGATTTAAAGATTAAGTTGTTCCTCTACAGGTAGGTTTAGGTGGTATGACCTTACTGGAGGAAGTATGTCACTGGGAATAGGCGTTGAGGTTTTAAAAGCCTTGTGCCATTCCCAGTATACTCTCTCTGCTTTGTGCTTGCTATTAAAGATATGTGCTCTCGGCTTGCTTCTCCAGCTGTCATGTCTCCCAGCCACGATCAATCCTTTATTTCTCTGGAACTATAATCCCAAATAAACCCTTCTTTCTATAAGTCGTTTCTGATCATGGTATTTTATTGCAGTAATAGAAAATTAACTAATATAGAAATTGGTGCCAAAGAGTGAGTTGTTGCTGTGATTAGCCTAGCCATGTTGTTTTTCAGAGGAATGCGGAAGACTTTAAAACTTGGACTCGAAAAATGGTTGAATACTGTAAGTAGAGTTTAATCAGCCATCCTGACACTAGCTCGAAAGACAGTGTTGAAAGGCATGTGGACTGTCGAAGTTCAGGTCAGGAGATTTTACAGGAAGACAATATTATTAACGGGTCTAGAGGCCATTCCTCTGCTATGTTGGCAAACACACTGGCTGCTTTCTGCTCACGTCTTAAGAACTTGCTTGAGGCTAAATTAAAAAGTTATGATCCATTTTCTTTGATGGAGGTAATTTCAAGGCAGCATAATATTGAATCTGTGGTGTGGTTACTGTTAATGATGGTCACAGAGGTTTATAATGAAAAACAAGAAGGGTAGAAACAAATACAAAATACACAATTTGAAGAGAAAAAGAGCAACTTCAAGCAAGAATTTGAGGTTGCAGCCGAGACTTGTGAGGCCTGATCTGCACTGGCATAAGGGAAAGGTCCCCTTCAGAGCAAGATCCTCCAAGCCAAGAGGCTTAAGGACTTTTCCTGCTCCTATAAAGAATCAACAGCAGCTACAGCTGAGATGCAGGGGAGCCAAGGTCCGTCCCAAGCTGGTAGCTGAACTTGGCAGTGCTGTTGACATGGTTGCTGGTTTTAGACTTATGAACGATACAAGAATAAAGTGTTCACAGAGTCTTCCTCTGTGGTTTTAGACAGCCTCTGAGGCTAGGCACTGTGAGGTAGGGTGAACTCTACATGGAGGTCCTGAGAGGACAAGAGGTTGTGAGAGGAAGCTGCATGAAGCCGTGGAAGTAAAATATGGCTGTGTTGGAGACCTCAATATATTGGAGATGTCAGAGTCGTGAGATATCTGCCAGGGAGCTGCATGGAGGAAGTCGAACCAGTCTAAGAAAGAACATATGTTTCAGTCAGCAAAGATTACACAGTAGGGCTGTTTAGGCTCTTTGGCAGCATGGAGATACAGAATTTGGTATTTTCCCTCCTGACTTCTTGTCTTGCTTTGGTTCAGTATTCTCTCATTTTGTTCCCGTCCCTCCTTTTTGGAAACAGTGATATATACAATTAAGAGACTGCCTTGAGTCTCAGAAGAGACTTTAGACTTTTAAACAGTGCCGAGACGGGAAGTCTGTGGAGACGTTGTGAGTTGAACTAAATGCATTTTAGTCACGAGCCTAAGAGAACCAGGGAGTAGAACATGTGGTGGTTTGAATGGAATGTTTCCCATAGACTTGCATGTTTGACTGCTTGGTCCCCAGTTAGTGGTACTGTTCGGTAGGTTTAGGATCCATGGTCTTCCTGGAGGAGCTATGTCTCTGGTAGTTGCCTTTAAGGTTTCAAAAGCTTGCCTCTGTGATGGACACGTACCCTCTGGAATCTATGACCAAATAAATGCTCTTTCCTCCAAGTTGCTTCTGGTTATGGTATTTTACCACAGCAATAGAAAAGCTCCATGCTCTGTTTTATGTCATGGATTAGTTTGCATTTTCCAGAATTTTACAATAGTAGAATGATATAGTGTGTATTGGTTTGTGAGAGGTACTTTCTGCTTTGTTTGTCTCCATAGTTCACTGTCTTTTGAACTACTCGCTATTCCACTGAATGGGCATACCACCATTTGTTTATTAATTTCCTTGTTAAGGGGTGCTTGAGTTGTCTCCATTTGGACTATGGCAATTAAAACTGAAGTAGTTATTTGTGTTCCAAGTCTTTATATGGCTATATGTTTTTATTTTTCTTCTATTGAAGAGTGTAATAGTCAGATCAAGTACTTTTGATCTGCATATTGATGATAGTAATGTAGAGAATCTTTTCACATGCTAATTTGATAACCATATATCTTCTTTAGTAAATGTTTATTTTTTCTTATTGTTGAGTTTTGACAGATCTTCATTGTGGAAAAAAAATCTTCATTAAATACTGTGTATTTGCAATCGGTGTCTTCTACTCTTTGCCTTGTTTTATGTATTTTTCTTGACACCATCTTTTAATTTTGTTTTTAACTGGCAAATAATAACATTGCTTTTTGTAGTCATATAGTTTGGAGTTTCACACCCAGGCAGATTTATGGAACCATCCCTATAAATCCTCTGTCCAACGGATTTCCTGTTTCCGGCCAGAGCCTCAGCCTTGGTCAGCCTTGGTCAGCCCTCCCACTAGTCTCAAATGGGAGTAGACTTCAGCGGTATGAAAAGGGACACAAGATAGCACAGAGAAAAGGCAACTTTTGCAGGTCAGTACTTCCTAATTTCTAGTTGACTTTACACTTTTGTTTTGGCTTCTCCTTGAACACATTTCTTGTCTATGTGCCACCCAGAGCAGCTCTGTTTTGACTAGTTTCCAAAGAGCCCAACACAATGTAGCCCTAATGTATAGAAGAGTATTTTCAGCTGGTCCACAGAAATACTTCTGTTAAGAGCAATTTAATCAGCAAAGACACTACACTGCCACCCTGTCCTTCCTTCTGCAGCTCCACCAAGAATCAAATTGGACGTGGAGCGACAGATTCCAGGGACTCGAGAGTCCTTTGCTTGGTGCCTCCGAGTGAGAGATACTGTCACCTTCACTAGTGGCAGTGTTTCCTCTGTTTTAAACTTTAAGCTCTTTGTTTTTCTAATGATGCGTTTCTAAAAGTAAAAGTATTTTCTAATTACATGTACATGTATTTTTAAAAATCTCTTGTCAATAGCATTAGGGTAGTCAGGGCTGGAGAGAGGGCTCAGTGGTCAAAAGGACCAGAGTTTGGTTCTCAGCATCTACATGGTAGCTTACCACCATCTGCCACTCCAGTTCCAGGGTATCTGGTGTCTTTTTCTGTCCTCCATGGGTACCAGGCATGTACCTGATGCATAAACATTCATGCAAGTGCTCACTCATCTTCATAAAATATAAATCTTTAAAAATATTAAGATAGTCAAGTACTCTTGAATTCCAAAGTAGTGTTTTTTCATATATATATATATGAAATTATATGAAAAACATGTATGAATACTATATATGTGAAATATACATATTTGAGGCAGGGTTTATTTTAGCCCATGTTGACCTGGAACTTACTTTGTAGGCCAGGCTGACTCACAATGACCCTCCTACCCCAGCCTCTGAAGTGTTGAGATTACAGGTGTGAACCGTCATGCCCAGTGCAAATAAGTGTTTATTAATGATTCTTTAAAGTCTGAAGTTCTTATGAGCCCCAGGACTAAATAGATGTATTCTTTGAGAATATGTTAATTGATCATGATTCAAAAATAGTCACCTTTTATGAGTCACCTACTATGCATTGCATTGGACAGTTTGTACAATGCGGTTTTTAACCCATCCAATACTGTAAAGGAGGATGCATTTCTCCCTTTCCATGCTTTCTGTGAACAGGGGGAAACTGACTGTTAGGAATGAAGAGAGAGATGGGAATGGAATGGGTAGAAGAGAGAGATTTCGATTGATGGTGAATCTTTGAATTGATGAATTGATGGAGTTCAGAGAGGTGTTAATTTCATGACTGCACGATGCCTCCAAGTGTTCTGGATACATAAACACTTGATTAGGTATTTTATGACCACAAATGGAGCATGTTTGCCCAATGATTTTAGAGCAGAAAGACAGACTATGAGTATAGGGATAATAATCAGATGGAATTGAAGGTGTTATTGGGTGCTATGTTCAATATCAGTTTATTGTTCCTTCCAGGTGAGGTTGTCAAACAGATCTAGAGAAAAACGAAATGCAAAAAACAGAACCCCAGAACCCCAAACCTAGTTCCCAGGCTGCTGCTTACGATATTCAGTATTTGAAGTATTTGCTCAGTGAACACATGTAACTTGGTACTGAGCCCTAGATACTGAGAAGAGAGTGCTGGGAACCGCAGTGCTCTATGCCCAGGGGCTTTACAGTCTAGGGGTATTATTCTGATTGTTAGAAAAAAAGAAAAAAAGAGAGAGAAGGAAAGAAATAAAACAGTTATTGTGTCTGGCCTGAATTCCCGTTTTTTTGTAAGATTTTTCTTGGCTGCCTCATCAGGTTGGCACCCCTCCTCTGATTTCTTCTGGGAAAACATTACCTTTTCAGCTATAAATTGTTAGGGGAGGACCTTTGGAAGTGTCTTCTGTTATGGTATGATGGTCCGCAAACTGAAGATATTTGAGAGCCATCGATCTATGGCTAGATTCTCTGAGACCTGAGTTGGGGAACATTTTAATTCTGTCTCATTTATTTTTCTTAGGATTCAGATGTCTGCATGCAGAGAATGTGAAGGCCAAGATCAGAAAGCAGCCAGCATCAAAACGGGGGTGGGGTTGGAAGTCAGTGTTCCAAAACAGACAAATCCAAAATGGATACAAACACATACATTTTCATCTTGAATCACAAAAGGGACATATACGCTTTTTAAAAATTACTTTCATTAATTGTTCTTTCATTAATTGACCACAAGTCAAAAATAGTCACATTTTGTGGATGGCCCTCTGTGAACACTGTCTTTAAAGCAGGGGGCGTTAACTGAGCACTGAACACTCTTGGAGGCGGTGAACTAATGGGATTCTTAGATTTCTGTGCTTGAAGTATCCTATGTGTTTTCAGGTAGAGTGAGGAGGTTAGGGGTCTATTTAAGTGCATCCTGCTTGGTCACAGAGCATGTTGCAATCCAATATTGGATATCAATCCCCTGTACATATGTGTCAGAAAGCATCTCTTTACCTGGATCAAAGGTTCTGATCTACATATGGGCTGCAGTCATTTTTAGAAAGATAGGTAAAAGGAAGATACTTAGCCGTGACAATCCAATTCCTGTTGGGTTGCAGAATCTCAATACTAAATAAGAAACAAATAGAAATAAAGATAGGGAGGAAGAAAGAAAGGAAGCACAATTTGTATCTAAATGCTTTGGGTGCTGTTGCCTTGTTAAAGGGGAGCAAAGCAGAAGTGGTCAGAGCTTGAAGCTGAAAAAGGAAAAAAAGAAAAAGAAAAAAAAAAAAAAAGTAAAGAGCATTCCCAGCTCAGTGAATGTATAGGCATTCAGCACCCACTGCTCCTTAATGCACATATTGCTAAGGCTTGGCAAAGAAGCAGTCATTTTTCTTGAGTGGGGTCGAGAAACTAATTATTCGCCATATGGTGGTTGGCTCGGCAGCAATCTCTGAAGCTGTAGAAGCAAAAGGAAGTTGGCTGAGTGATTTCTTTGGGCAGTTTGCACAGCTCCGACTCTCTTGACATATGCCATTCATGTGGTCCTTGGGGAACAGATGGGCCTGGCTGGGAACGCAGGGGAAGTCGTGGCTGGGACCTAGAGGCAGCCCGTGTCTCTTTATCCTTCAGAATGACTCCAAATCACATGACATTGGAAAATAACAAGGAGGGGATTGTATTCTGAGGATTTCCCTGCCTTCTTTTATAAAGCCACAGCGTAATTTTGACTGCCTTTTCGTATTTTGTTTATTAAAGGGATCAGGGGTTTAGATGAAAGAGATTCCTGGGTTGTGGGTAGGGTCTGGCCTATGCCAGTGACACTTGCTCATTGTCAGGAGGCAAAATGCTGGCAGTTTGATAAGGGATAAGAAAATAGATGGGGTTTTAAATTAAAATTTAAATTACTCCTTATTTGTTCTCCTCTTGCTTGTAAATCTCACATAAGCAAGTTAAGATAAGCACTGGTTTCCACTTGGGATCCGCAAAGCTCCTACAGAGAACTCCTGGGAATTCTCTTATTTATTTCTGCAGGGAAGCAGAAAGGAATATGAACATTGTGTAGGTACAGGCTGAGGACTTGGGGATTTTTACATTGTCAGAAAAGAGCAGAAGGCTAGGAAGACAGTTGTTAATCAGAGATGGACTGGGTATTTCTGGGCATCAAGAAGATCAGTTGTTCATCAAGCTGAAGTTGCTCACATTCAGCAGCTTGAATTTTAGCTAAGAAACAGCACTTGAAGTGTGGGCACTGGGGTGACAGTCTAGGCAGGTACTGACACTGCTGGCATGTGGCCACACTTAAGGTTAATAGTCCACATCATTCCTAATCTGTAGAATAGAAATTGGTCTCCAGGGCTGACTTCTTACAGAGACAGCCTCCTGGATCCAGGCCACAGTGGCTCACAATCTGTGTGCTCAAGCAAGTCCAGAGGCTTGGGGATCTGCAATAGAAGAGTTTTATCTTGGTTTTACTCCTTTTTACATTTTGAACCGCTATCTCTGAAAAATTTCTTTTAGTTAATAAGATGATCTTGAAACAAGTTTATGTTCTTTACCTGAAAGGCAGAGGATTGTTTGCATTCTTTGTTTATTTCCTGTTCCCACAGTTGATTTCTTAAAATTTATTTATTTTTCTTTTTTCAGATAATACGTCTGAGACCCCTTTCCTCCCTCCACTTTTCCCAGATCCCCCAGCTCCCATCTCCCTTCTCCCCGATCTATCCTCCCTCCATAGATAAGAACAGTCCTCCCAGGGTTACCGCTCAAACAGGGCGTAACTTGTTGGAATAAGGCTGGGCACTAATTGCTACATCAAGGGTGGACTAGCAACCCAACAGGAGGAGAAGAGTCCCAAGGGCAAGCAAATGTGTCAGAGTCTCTGAAACTCCAATCTGTAGGAGCTCTGCAAGAGCATCAAGCAGACAACCCCAAGACATGGCTATGAGACCCTGTAGGTTCCAAGTCTGCTGCTTCAGGCTCTGTGAGCCCCCAAGAGTGCTGGTCAGTTGACTCAGTATGGCTTGTTCTTCTAGTGTCCTTGACCTCACTGGTCCCTTCAATCCTTCCTCTTCCTCTTCCACCAGGTTCCAGAGCTCTCCAGGATGTTTGGCCCTGGGCCTCTGTGTCTGCTCCCATAACCTACTGGAGGAAGCCTCTCTGATGAAGATGAGGCTAGACACTGATCTATGAGCAGGACATGACATCATTTGAAATCATCTCCTGACTATCCAGTCTCTAGTTCCTGTCCTGTCCTGCAGTAGCAGGCATGGGTTCCCTCCCTTGGTATGGGGTTCTGCCGTTCCATTGTCTCAGCGGCTCCTGTAAGGAGGATAGGTTTTAGGTTGAAGGTTTTGTGACTGGGATGGTGTCCCAGTCCCACCACTGGAAGTCCTGCCCAGTTACAGTAGGTGGCCTGTTCAGGCTCCCCACCCCCATTGCTAGAGGTCCTCCCCAGGGTCTCAGAGATTCCAGTGAGTTTCCACTACCCTAGGTTTCCGGATCACTCCCCAAATGTCCTCCAGTTCTGGTCATCCCTCCTATATTACTTCCCTCTCCACCCACCTGCTCCCTTCTCTTCCCTTCCCCATCCTTCCACAGCCCACCTGCACCGACTGTGCCAGTTGGAATCCTGGTTTTGGGGACCATGATGACTGACCCAGGGCATCTGCTGTGTGACAGGCACTGTGTGAGACCCTAACACATAACAGCTTTACACTCAGGTCAAACCGGCTTCTTCTGATTTCAAACCTGTCTTTGCAATCATAGTATTCTATGGTTTCCTCTCTGAAGAAATAGGGTGATGTTAGGAGTTCCGGTGAAGAGACAGGGAGCCTGCTTCGATTACTGTAGGCCTCTGTCCACCACTCTGATCTCACATTGTGTGTTTTTCCTTTATCACTGTTTGAGATCCCAGACCATAATTGACATTGTATGTGTTTACCCGCCCCCCCCCAATACCACTCTGTGCACCAGGCTTTTGGATAGAGTGTCTAGAGTTTTTCTCCAGAACAGTGAGGGAGTCCTGTCAGCAACCAGGCTCAGCAAACTTTATCAGCCAGAGTCAAAACTGTAGTTGTCACTGTATTTTTCAGAATGCAAGTGGACTACATTTGGTCTGTAGAATGTAAATTACATCTCAATGATACCTGCAAGGACACTTTACAACTAAGTTCACATTTACGGGAATAGACTGTTGAAAGGTTAACATCGAGGGTAACGATACAGAGACACATACCTTTGGAGCTTGTGTAGTCTCCTGAGGAATTTTTTTTTTTTTTTTTTTTTTGGTGGTGTTGTTCTGGAGACTGGACCTGGTACTTCATGCACACTAGGCAAGCACTTTACCAACTGAACTACACTCCTAGCCATTTTAATGCTTTTGTTTGAGACAGAGTTTCTCTAAGCTGTGAAGGCTGACCCTGACTGTAACCCGGGCTGGACTTGAACTCCTGCTTCAGCATGCCAAATGGCTGGGGTTTGTGGGATTGCCCTAAGATTCTGTGTTGTGAAGGTTCTTAAAATGCTAATTTAGCAGTGTCTCTGAGTTGTCCCCAGACTCCAGTTTCAAAGTTACCCTGAGCTTTACCGTTGGGGAAGTGGCACCAGACAGTGATTTTACCACCCTGACTTAGGATGTAGCCAGCGATCCAGATGGCCCATCCCTTACCTGTGTAAGGATGACTGGGTTCTTGTTTCTTGATTTAACAGTATTTCTGCTTATAAATATGTCAATCCAATAAAATGTTGGGAATTTGCAGAAATCATCTGGGACTGATGCTTAGATATTGTTGGGCTCTAATCTTTCTTAGTTGATGGTCATTTAAAGCAAACACGACAATTTAATGATTTACTCTAGAGTGTTCTCTGTTTTAGATCAGCATTCAAGTTTACATTGACATTGAATTTTCTCTGGGAAAATTTAAAGAAGCTTCGAGAAATTGCATTAAATTTAAAGAAAATTTTAGACCTTGGAGCAATTGCTTTATTAAGAAAAAAAAAAAAGCTTCTCTTTTGTTAGTGGAATATTGGCATACCCAGTGTTAAGACCAGAGTCCTGCATTTGAGCTTCCGTAAAGGACTTGTTTATAGCAGGAACATGGCACATTTTATATTTACATTCCTTCTTTCACATTTCCTTTCTTTTTTTCTCATTTTTATTAATTATATAAAGCAATTGTTTTTATTATGATATTTCATGCATGTATGTAATATGCCTAGTTAATCTTTCATCCCCTAGCATGGTGTTCGGGTCTCTCTACCTATTGTTCCCATCTTCTATCTTCAAACACCCCTTCTAGTTTCATGTATTGCCTCTCCTCTTTTCTTTTTGTGGTTTCATCTCTTTCTCATTGCGTATTGTTGCTTGTATACTTATTTTTAAATATATAAATACAACCTGATGTATCCAGTTAGTACTGCTCATATGTAAAGTTTTTAAAGGCTGACCTCCTGGTATTGGATAACCAATTAGAGAGCTAATCACTGTGGGAGACGGAGTCTCCCTCTCTTTGCAGTCATTAATGGCCATAGGCCTTCATCTATTGGTGGGGCTTTGTGAAATTTCCCCCATTCACGTTGGCATGTTAACTGGTGGTATCATTGTTCAGGTCTCGTTTAGTATGGACTTATTTAAAGTGACCATATTGTTGAGATTTCATGGGTGCAGCTTCCCTGTTCCCTATAGAAAACAAAGTCTCTGAGCAGATGCCCTGTTCCTCTGGCTTTTACAATCTTTCTGTCCCCTCTTCCTCCATGTTCCCTGAGCCTTAGGGTACAGGTTGTGCTGCAGATGTGGGACATCCCACAGTCAGTTGGTCTCTGCATTTTGACCAGCTGATACTTTCTGTAATGGTCTCTATCTGCTGCAAAAAGAAGTTTCTTTGATGAGGGATGAGAGCCTCATCTGTCTGTGGGTATTAAGGGTAAGTGTTTAGAATGCAATTGGAAAGTATAATGGTTTAAGAAAATGGCAGATTCTTCTCTAGGGTCCACAGCCTCATCAGACATGGGTAATTGGCTAGGTTTGCAGTATCAGACATAACTTCCCTCTTACTGAACATGCCCTGAGACCAGTTAGACAGCTATCAGTTACCTCCAAGATATAAGTGCCACTATTTCACCTTTGGAGGGTACATCTTGCATGTTGACCCATTGTTTTGATTTGTACCCAGCACAACCAGGTAGGGTTATCAGCTGCTTTTCTCTCTTAGCAGCTTGCATACCACCTTCCAGGACTATTTTTTTTTGTTTCCTTTTGTTTGGACAGTTTTATTATCATGCTCTTAGTTTCTGCTTTAATGTATCCTCTGGATTTCTCTCCTCCTGATTTCTGTTGATATTGTCTCAGTCTGTTTTCAGATGCTTTAATAAAATAGTCAAAAGCAGGCAATTTATGAAGAATAGGGGTTTGTTTTATTGTATGGACCTAGAGACTTGAGAGGTCAAGGTCACAACAGCAACATCAGAGGAGGACCTGCCCACCGTATTGTAATACGCAGAGGGTGTGGAGGTCCCCAGGCTGTTCTGTCACCGACCTTTGGTTTTCATCCTTGTATCATCTGTAGCTAGTTTGTAGAGGGAGCTGCCTTGGGACCCATGATGCCCCTTCCATGCTTCTCCTATTTTCCTTCTTAGGATCTTTGGCTTGCCTTGTCTTCGGCAAGCCTGTGAGTGACTGGCTTCCCACCATGCCACATGCTCACTGAGAGCAGAGCCTGGCTTAGTCCTGCCATGCATCAGTCACTCATTTGATGCAGAAACAAATGAATAGCTACCTTCTGTTTAAGTAGTTACGATTGGAGTAGTATTAACTGTAAAGTTTTATAGCCTTTTAATATATTTAAAAACTTAATTAAACATTACTGTGTTTGTAGTGTGTGTGTGGTGTGGTGTGTTTGGGAGTGTGTACCAGGGCACATAAGGAGGGCAGAGAACGATTCTGTGGAGTTGGTTCTCTCCTTCTACAGTGCGGGTTTAGATATAAAAGTGAGGGCGTTAGGCGTGTGGAGCAAACACTTTTATCTGCTGAGCATCTTGCCAGCCCATTTCTTATCTTTCACGTGACAGAACCGGCTTGTTAGTTTTGCTAGAAGCTCTGTTGAACATTGCCACTGAGTTTCCTTTAAATGGAGCTAGGTAGACCGTTGTTTTGTTTGAAGGTGGTAATGCTAGAACACAGATCATTTCAGCTCACCTGCAGTGGAGGAGCTTGTGCTCATCCTAAAGTCTTTGCTTTCCATATTTAGTTGTGTATCTGTGAATGAGATAGCAGGATGTTTTTTTTTTTTTTTTAAATGTGCTCCCCTCAGTTGGGAGAATTATACTTCTTTGTTGCATTGATATCAAGCTGGGTCATGAGACAGACATTGGCTAGTGAAGTATAAATAGAAGTGAGTCACTTTTGAGCAGAAACTGTGAGGGTCACATTGCTTTCTCTCCTGCTACAAACAAGTGGTATTTCACAAAAGGTCTTCCGTATGAGTAACAAGATGTAGTGGGGTACATTGGTGACAAGAAGCCGACTGCATTCTCACTGGGGCACGCTTAGCAATCTGTGCCTGGTGTCTTCTGCAGGATGATGGTGCTGGAGTCACTAACACAGCCATCCATGCAAGATGGATGCAAGGATCACAACAAGACCAATGAAGGCTGCCTGCCTGTATAGTGACGTCTGGCCTAAATTTAGACACATAAAGTGGAATAGATAAGGCAGACACAGACACTTCTTGCAAACCAGAGTCAAGTAAAGAGAACTATAATTCAAGATGACACAGATGGTTAGGGCAAAGAGAAAAACAAAAAGCAAGCACTGTTGGAAAGAAAAAAAAAACCCAAGTATCTGAGGATGGTGGTGATAATGGGTGCACGGCTTCATCATTCTTCCCTAGAGAGCCACGATTGAGTCTTCTCTTTCTTTACCTTATTTTATATGGTGAACGTGGAGGCTTTTGGTGCTATATAACATGAGAAGCCTGTATGTTCTGTAAAGAACAGTGGCATCATTTACGCAGGCCGTGCTACCTTTGCCCCAGCTCTGAGTGAGCGTGTGCCTTCCCACCCTCATAGCACGGCACAGTGTCCCCTGCATCTGCTTTCTCTTTTGTTAGGATAAGCTATTTTGAAGGTAAAAGGACCACAGTCGGGTCTTTTTCACTGGTACTTGTAATAATGTCGGGAATGTGGTAGGTAGCCCATAATTGCTTTCGGCTTATAAATGGTAAATGAGCAGTAAACTCTTCCACCATTGTTCATCTATGCTTACTTGACATGTTCTCTTTTTAGCGAAGATGGCAGAGAAAGGCCCCTTTGAGGAGATGAGGAGTGTGAAAAGCTTCAGGGAGAAAAGAGGCAGAGCCAATGTCAAAGTCTCGAGACAAAGCGTTCCAAGCAGAAATACCAGCAAAGGTATGAAACCCGAATGGGAACAAGCTTTTTGGAGAAGTTGAGAGGTGGGAAGAAGGCTGTTGCAGTTAGAGTGAGAGTTACATGGCGGGGGTGGGCGGGGTGGGTGGGGCAGGGAACACATAGCCTGTGGCCATCATAGGAAGTTCTGACAGCTGGTGAGCTGGCTCAAGGGTAAGGATGCTGGCTGCAAAGCCTGACCGCCTGAATCTGGAACCCACATGGCGACTGCAGAGAACTAATTTGTAGAAGATGTCCTCTGACATTGGCACGTGCACTCCACAGCACACAGGCACACTACCACACATAATAAATGTAAAAGAATGGTTTTTTTTTTTTTTTTCTGTAAGGCCAAAGGGAAGCCAGTGAAAGGGACACTTGAGGAATTAATACAACTTGATTCAACTTCTGAAAAAAAATTCTCTGGTGGTACCACAGAGAACAGAATGAGGAGTGAAAGGCCCAGTAGTCAGAGAGGCACAGAAGCCTTGGCTCCCCCTTAACACCCCATGTGTATCCCTCCAAACTGCTTCCAGTCCTTTCAAAGTCACCATAGGATCCTGGTAAAGAAATGTGCTTTCTGAAGTCAAACAGCCTTGGGTTTGAATCAGAATTTTGTCAATTCTATCTTTGGGACATTGGCCCAAATTCCTAACTGCTGAGAGAGAGAAGGTGGAGTGAGGAGAGAAGGCTGCAGAAAGGAAGTAGGAGAAGAGGAGGAGAAGAAGAAAAGATGAAAAAGAAGATCAGGAGGAGAAAGAAGGATGAGGAGGAGAAGGAGAAGAAGGAGGAGGAGGAGAAGGAAAAGGAGGAGGAGGAGAAGCAGCAGCAGCAGCAGCAGCTCATCAGATTGTTGGGGAACTAAACCAGCTGATATAAGCACAATGCTTTGATTACTTCCTAGCACATTAAAGTGTCTGACGAATTTGGGGATCATCACCCCTCAGCATAATGTTGTGTCTTGCCAGAGAGCACGGTTGTCTGTACACTGGGCTAATGTTTGCCCATCTTTTATTTTGTCTTTATCACTGTAGAACGTACTTATTATTTCTGCCATATTCTATTGGGCAAAACAAATGATAGGTCCAACTCGGGTTAAGGAGAGGGAAACGTTTTTTCTGAAAACTTGGAAATGTTACATTGCAAAAATAATGTGAAGGCTTGGGGCCAGTTTTGCAACCTGCCAGCAGAAACCTAGAATGTAATCGTCAAATGTCCATTAGAGCACACATCTCCTGTTATTGAAGTCCATAAAGACTTTGTCCCAAGATAGCTTCAGTCTCTTATCATGGACCTCCCCTCTCTCTCCATCTCTCTCCCCCTCCTCTCCTCTTTCCATTTCTCATTCTCTCTCTTCCTCCTTCCCTCCCCCCTCTCGTTCTTATTCTCCGTCACTCTTTGCTCTCCAGCGCCGAAGACTGCGTCTACAGTTTTGTGCATGCGAGGTCAGTGCTCTACCCACTGAGCCACAACTTCAGCCTCCAACTCTGGTTCTGCAAGACTCACCCTTCCTGTTGTTCAGAATACTGGCTGACTTCTTCCCTCAAATCTTCTGCCTTCTAAGTGGAAAAGTTACTTAATGCACTGTGTGTGGCGATCATGTGATAAGGGATGTGGGAAGGACCCTGCACTGGAGCAGACACGCATGCCCCGTAGACAGCGATGATTTCTCAATGGAGAAAACTCAAGTTGTTCACCCGATCCGAGCAGTGTGGGGCCGGGGGCTCCAGCTCTGTCAGCATCAGATGCTTTTCATGCTGTCACCCTTGCTCTGCCACCATGATGTCACTCGAAAAGGGAGTCCCTCCCTCTGCCCATGAATAAGGCCTTCTCTGCCAACACCGATTCCAGCTGTGAACATGTAATCGGTTCTTCCATGGCCCCCAAAGGGTAGACCCAGACGCCTAAATTAATTTTCATGCATATTTGCGTCCTCCTCCTACTTTATGTAAGCATTACTTTGTCGCCAACACAGGCGCCAACTGTTTTGTTTGGGTAATTGCTCCAAGCCAACCCTGAGCTACAGGGAGCCTTCTTTTCCAGAAAGCACATTTTGGTTAATTTTTGGTTAACCAGATTATGTCTGTTTCTAGCATTCACTTCAGGCTTTCCAAGATAATTTCTGTAAACATTTGGTTTATTTTGAAACAGTCTGACACCAGTGTTAGGTTGGTTATTGCCCACGTTGATTGGATCATTCGGAAGAAGCAAAGAAATGGGAGCTGCAAAGTCCACAGATCATCTGGTATGGCTGTCTTTTTCTCCCACATCATTCTCTAATTTTCTTACTACAATTATTTGGCTTAAGAATGGCTGGGACAATTCGTGGTTGTAATAGGAAAGCAGGAACTTGGGATAAGAACACTTGTAAAACAAAGATCTTATTTTTATGGAAATGCATAGTGACTCTGAAGTAAGGAAGAGACATATGGAAAAGAATAAAATATGAACAGGACATTTTAAAATAGACAATCCTCAGTGCTCCTCCATATGGCCCAGTAGTATTTAAGGTAACAGAAATTATTGGCAGCTGCATATTTATTCCCGGAGTTTGGGACTCAGTTCACAGAGTGGTACTTTGTCTACCTCTTGGATCTGGTTCTTTTAGATTTGTGGGCATGGGGTGTGTGAGTTAAATTAATGAGATACTAATCCAGACTTGCAATTTTAATAAATTGTGCCTCATTCTTAACGGAGTTGGAAATTATTCATAAGTCAGCATCTCACCTACCCACCTCGGGCCACATCAAAACTAACTATAGTTTCATAGCCCATTTAGTGTGTAGGTGACAATATTGCTCATAACTGAAACACAAATCAAAGAAATGATACAAGATATAAAAATGCCATTGTCTAAAATCTCAGTTCACATACGTATGCCTTGAATTATAACCGAGTGTCAAGCAGAAAATTTTCTGGTGTTTGCTATCAGGGTGGACACCAAATGAGTTTTGTGGTTTAGAACTTTTATAGATGAAATGCATCTCAGTATACTTTTGTGTGCCATAAAAAATGAGGGCTATATTTAATTCACAAAATATGAATCTAAGGCAGGGTGAGTGGCTACATCATATTATATCATGTGCCAGACTTATCAAAAGAATGATGTCTCTTTTTAATATCCTGGGCTAGGGTGTCTCTTGATATCTTTGGATACTGTCTTTGTCTTTTCTTGATTTTGATCTTAAACTTGGGTTTTGAGAATGAGATAAAATTATCAGTGGGAAGAGGAACACACGTCTCTGTTGAATGGGTCTGTTTTTGCATACTCCTTTGGGTTTCTATTTTTCTGTGTGTGAGCATCAGAAACCTAAGTCTCATTATGCCCATCTTGAAGCAACTCTCTTGACATCTATTTCTTCATCTTAGTTTGTCTGATCAAGTGATTTTATTTTTCTCTTGATAAATTGTACTCTTTTTTGCTGAATCTCTGTGGTGTTTGGCTTTGTGTAGACATAGTGGCACTGAAAGTCACCCCCTTAATTCAATAATTCACCATGAAGACTGGTTTTTATTCTCTTTGTGTTGAACAGGCATCTAATCAACCATTAATTTCCTTCTTTGTTGGGTGAACCGAAGAACTATTTCTGTCTTTTTGATGAGAAACAGAGACAGAGAAGACAGGGGCTGCTCTAAAGGAGAAGGGGGATCATAGGATTCAGCTACAAGAGGAGGGTGGAACAGAAAATGGTCAGAATTTGAGGAGGGCTTGGGACACTACTGAATATGTGCCTGTGAACTGTGAAACAACATTTAGGGTATTTTACACTGAACCTAGAAGGTCCCTTCTACCATTGCACCGGGCAGCCTTAAACAAGTAGCTTAATTTCTTACAGCCTAAGTCTCCACCGTCTGTAGAATCTGCAGCTAGAGTGGCACTGAGCACTGTTTTACGAATCAACAGTACATATGTGATAGCGTCTTATCTTTACCTGGGGCCTTGCTATTAGCATTCTGCTTTCTGAATTCAGCAAGAGATGGTGATGCATGGAGCCACATTTATGAGGATGAAAAGTCTTCACAGTTTATCAAGTATATTTTTCATAGCGCTCCATTCATGCAAGTGCACAGAGGAGTCCAGTGGCCTCGGTCTGAATAGGCATTTGTGGAAGCGAGACTGAGCTTACAAATACCGTGTAGCGGATCAGATGCCGCAACAAGGACCAGCTTTATTAAAACTATTTTGATTTGATGTCACAGAGCCAATCTGAGTGACATGAGTGAAAGGGAGAGCGTGGTCAAAATATCTAAAATACACGGAATTTGGAATAAAATGGATCTCGGGGAAGATATGATTCAGAATTCTCTGTGTTTCTTGTTATTGTTACCTGCCATTATTTCCCTCATTGTAGTCTCTGCACTATAGAACTAAAATCTGGGCTCCAGTAGCTCCCTGAGCATATTTCCAGCATCTAACTTTATAAAGGACTAGGATGTGGCCTTCGAAGCCCACTTAAGGAATCTGATTGGCCAACTATGTCTCAGTTACACTAACCTGGACCTATGAATTATGCCCAAAGAGTCGGGTAGCATCTTGCAGGGTTTCCCCCTTGTAGCTAGGAAAGAGAAAGATCTAAGCACAAGAAGGCTTCCATTTAAAACATTGAGAGTTGTACGATCATGGTGCTTGGGTAGAGAGTGGGGTTGTGTGTGGAGACAATAAAGCATGACCACAGTGTAGTTTAATGAAGCTTTATATTTTTCTTAAGATAATTGCTTTAACTCTTAGAATGGCTGTTTTGTATGCTCATGTGTTCATTCAGCAACTGTTTATTGAGAATTCACAGAGTGCAGCGCATTGAACACCCTATTGGATTCAGAAAAGAATAAAGATGAGTATTCTTTCCTTTAGTGACTTGCATTTTTTAAACAAAAGGAATATCCATTGAAAACTTTTGGTTACAATGCATCCAATGAAGTTTTTTCCAAAGAGCCATTTGGAAGACAAAGAGATTGGTGTGAGCCTGAGCAGCAGGCTGGAGTTGCACAAAAGGGTTGGTGCTTACTTCTGGCCTTGAAGAGCAAAAAGCAGTGAACTACTGTTTTAGGTGGAGGACTTTCTGAGTGGAGAGAAGGCTCCGTGCTAAGACAAGCGGATCAGTGTTTGGACACACAGACACACACACACACACACACACACACACACACACACACACACAGACACACACACACACAGGCACACACACACACAAGCGCACACACATGCACAAACACGTGTGCGTGTGCGCGCGCACGCATACACACACACACACACACATCAAGGATAGACTTTCTCAAAATATTTCTCTAGATATATGACTAATTTTTGTCCCTTTCTTGTGATTTCTGCCTCTTTCTCTTCCTCCTCTCTCCATCTGTCTGTCTCTCTCTCTCCCATTCCTCTTCCCCTCCCTCCCTCCCTCATTCTCTGTAAGTCAGAAACAACTCTCTGGGGTCAGTTCTTTCCTTCCACCATGTGGGTCTTGGGGAGCTCAGGTTGTCAGAAGTGTAGGAAAGGGCCTTTACCTGCCATGTTAACTTGCTGGCCTGGAAGTTGTCTTCTCCATGAACTCTATCAAAGGCCTTATTCTGCAAGAATGGAGCATGGATCAGTGAGGCTCTGATGCTTTCTTTTCAGGATAATAGATGAAAACTGCTGAGGTGCTGAATCCTTTCTTTGTGTGCCTGAGATTTTCTGTCATCTTACAGAAACGTATTATATGTAAAGCCAAGTGTAAGGGTACACACCTGTAATCCCAGTACTTGGGAACTCGATAGAAAATTTGAGGCTATATATAGAGACTCTACCTAAAAATAAAAGAGGAAAATAAAGGAAGAAAAGAAGAAACTTAATTTAAGTCAAAAAGTGCTCAACTTAGACTTGGATTTTATTTTAATTTTGCATATTGCCATTTATACACAAGTGTTTCTAGAGTACCCACAGTGATAAAACAGACATTCTGCTTCTGTCCTCTTGGGGTATGGGGTGACTGTGAAAGACAAGATTATCAACAAGCACTTTCAAATGTTGAGAATTACAATAAAACAAATTCAGGGAACTGTGAGAACACACAGCAGAAGGATCCAAATGGACAAAGAACCCAAAGAGCATTAGGATAGTTAGAGGAGGAAGGACCGGGGAGAACATTCCAGATGGAAGGTATGCCTGCCAGTCAGGATGCAGTACTCATCCTCCATGGAACTGAAAGGGACTCTCCTCTCCTGCTTTCCTTTATCTACCTGTTCCTCCAATATTAGTGCAGCCAGAGGGAAGGAACAGACACCAGTCCTATTCACTAATCTTTCTGGTTCTTGTATATTTTACCCCAGATCTTTTAAGAGGCAATAAATTTTATTTATTTCTTACTTTATTTTATGTGCATTCATGTTTTGCTTGCATTCATGTCTGTGTGAGGGTGTCAGATCCCCTGTAACTGGAGTTCAGATAGTTGTGAACTGCTATGTGGATGCTTGGAATTGAACCCAGGTCCTCTGGAAAGAGCAGACAGTATTCTTAGCTGATGAACATGCCTCCAGCCACAATTTTTTTTTTTATTTTTAAACAATAATATCCAGTAGCAATTACCTCATGTTTCTGCTACTAAGCAGAAAATTTTCTCTACTCAAGATTGACAAGAGAGTTTGTCCTGTGCTTTTCCATGTAGTATTAAATGCAGGGGACACAAGTGAGGTCCATTAAGTTCTGCCTTTGTGGTTCACTTTGTTTAGCTTTTGACTAAAAGAGACAGTATTGTCAATGAGGCTAGGCCTTGAGTCACTTCTTTCAATTGTATTAACAGTCAAATCTTAGTGATAGATTTTACATAGACCCATTGGTATTTACCAATAGAAGAATATTCTAGATGCTGGGCTGTGGTTTCTTTTTTTTTAGTGCAGAAAGCTATGCCTGTTAGAAGCAGATGCCATTTGGCCTAATGATTACATGTTCTTAAATTGGTATTTTAATTGGCGTGCCTGATTATTTAAATCCCTTGTGTCCCCAGGTTATATTCCTCAAATACTATCTCTCACCATAATGTCTGTTGCTGCTTCAAAGGAGCAAAAGGATATGCAAAGAGGTGATCATCACTCAAGATCATTTACCTCATTGGTGTCAGCTGTCAGCCCACTACATTTATTTAGACAACAGTAGGTTCGGACAGAACATATAAAGTTCTCTTTCTCAGCTGTGAAATATGATGGATGTGCCATACCGATGACCTTTACACAAGGCCACATGTTAATATTCAGGACCTCCCTTTTGTTGGACTCGAACAATGGCTGTCATTAAGAAAGCTTGGCTTGCCAATATGCCCTCTGTTAGGCTGCTGGACCACTCCTGATTGGTCACCAGGAAGTGTCATGTGCCTTTGATGGAAATGACATGGAAGATGTATGGTCAAAGTACTGCACTCAGCACCACTGCTGTGCAGAGGAGAAAACCACCATGACCCAAACAGCCCTGCACTCAAACAATGTCGCACCAACCAAAGACAACATATTGGGAAGAAAAATGCTTGTAAACTGCATGTGTTAGAAGATGTATTGGCCAGACAGCCATAGGGCAATCTTTGAACTATTGAAATCTTTAGAAATATTGTTTGGTTCTGAAACAATACTTACAAACCTAATTAATCAAACATAGATGGTTTATTTTCAGGCCTTCCACGACGTGTTGCTTTAATGCAAGGATAGGGTCGGTTGGGTTCTTTTTACCATTTCATGGAGGCGTGCAACAACTCAGCATGTGGATTCATGTTCATACAAGTTGAAGCCCTAAATTTCAAAATAATATCTACACAGATCTCTGGTGATGCCATCAACAAAGGCTGGGGTCGGAGGTAGCCTGAATTCCTTTTTCAATTGTTTCTGACTCCATGTGTGATATTTTCTCTCCCATTTCCCCCTCTTTTATTCTTCAGAAATTGAAGAATAAATTAAGAACCATCTCAGGTGAATTCTGTAATTTTAGTAGAAGACCCTTCAGGCTTTTCTTAGAGTAAATGCAATGAAGGATTGTTTTTCTGGACCATTAAATGCTGTGATTCTAAATGTTTATAAATACTTTCCACCCCGTTTTCCAGTGTAGTTTTGTGTTTTAAAAGGCTGATTGCAACAGCACACGTGTTCAAGAGGTCAAAATGAGAGCTGTGAAAACAATTTCATAGAAGGCTGAGTCTGTTTGAAGTGGTAACAGGCAGGAAACACCAGCCTTTGGTGCATCGAGTCAGTTGTAGATGAAGTTAAGTCACTCATTAAGATGAAGGGATCATCCCGGTAGAAATCCCATATAAATACTGTAATGTTTATAATACTAAAACAATCAAAACTAGACTCCACTCCTATACTCATAATGCCCATAGAAAATGAAGGAACAAATTGTGGATTTCCATATAATGAAATAGGATAAGTCTGGCATTATTTATTTTTGTAAGTTGTAATATATGAAATTGTCTCCTTTTGATGTGTGTGTGTGTGTGTCCACCACTGCTGTGTTCACCTAAGAGGGGACACAGACCAGAGGCTGATGTAGGGGTGTTTCCCTTGATTATGTCTCCGTTATGTTTTGAGACAGGGCCTCTCACAGAACTTGGAGCTCGCTATTTCTGCTAGACTGTTTCTGCAGGCCAGTGAGCCCAGGCTCTACACGTCTCTGCCCCTCAGTGTTGGGTTACATGTACACCCATGCCTGACGTTTTACATGGGGGCTGGGTGTATAAACTCATGTCCTTGTGCTTGTATTGTGAGCACTTTACCCATAAGTCATTTCTTCAGCCCATATTTTTACTTCTTCTGACATGTAAAATGATAACGTAATGTTTTGAGGTATAAGCATATGAATGTAATTAAAATTTTAAAAGTATAGTTTAAAAATCCCATTTGGAGGCTCACAGATTTTTGGGGGTGGGTCGAGAATACTTCAGCAATCATTTTAATTCTTGTACAGATGGGGAAACAGCAGTGAAAAGACTTATGGTTTTCTCAGAAAATCAATGAACACTGTAATCAAATGCTCAGGCTCTCAGGCCAATTTTCTTTTCGTTGTTGTTTTGTTTTGTTTTCGGAACAAGGTCTCACTAGGTAGCCCTTAGATGGTCTGAACTTGCTGTGTAGACCAGGCTGACTTCACAGAGATCTGCCTGCCTCTGCCTCCTGAAGACTGGAGTTAAAGACATGTGCCACCATGCCCAGCCTAGGCCATTGTTCTTTACTTTGTGTTTCATGGTGCAGCATGTTTGTTAGTTTAAAAATGAGACAGTTTATATGTACCTGTACTGGGCTGAGATTTTTCTGTGGTTTAACAAGCCTCTTGGTATTGTGGGAAGACGCAGTGTGTGAAGACCCCAAAGCTTCCTTTGGGTGCAGAGGGGAGGCTGACTTCATGACTCCTTACTGGAGTACCACATGGTCAGCGATATTAAGAGAAGGTACATCCTTCCTCTCAAAGGCAGATATTGGCACCCTTGTATACAGCAGAGTGCCTGAGTCATGACAAATGACCGCCGTGCTTGTGGCCATTCATTCTCTCACAGTCATGACAGGCACCGGTGATTGTCCTGTGAACCTCAACACAGTCCTCAAATTCTTCACTTAAAAATTGGTGTCACAAAAATTTTTGATGAACCATTGCTTGAGACAAACCTTGCTTGTCCTCCTTGCTTAGGGACAGGCATTGTGGTTACTAGAGCTGGGGTGGTGAGTGCGCTGAACGGAAGGAGGTGGGCCAATCCCTAGGAGGTGAGAAGGTCATCCCTAGGCAATGTGTAGGCAGGGGAGGTGGAGTCCGATGAGATGAGCATAGGGAATGGTGACCTTCATACTGACGAGCATCCATCAGAGAGGCGAGCTACTCATTCACTGATTTGTTTTTCCCACAATAAGTTTCTGAGTGTCTAGTAAATTCCAGGGATGTATTTCAGAGCTGGTATTTGCCTTCGCCAAACTTGTATTCTAGGGAGGGGATTAAACTTAGGAGCAACCACATATATTCTATATTATGCTAATTGAATAAAGATAAGTTAGAGAAAGGAGTCAGGATGCGTAGCAAAGGAGGCTATTTTGGAATGGAAGTTGGGACTATATTTTGTTTAGAAGTTAACTGTCAGTCAATAACAGTAAGAAAGAAGACTACTGTATTCATTCTTTCTTCAAGTTCTGCCTTTCTTCATGAGATTTGAATTTATGATCTATACCCTTTTTGTTCTCTCTAAATAAATTTCTTTAACATCTCTAGCAGGACAATGTTTCTGGTAGTAAATTCCTTCAGTGTCTTTGTGGCCATTGAATTAATCCTTTGAATCTATCTTTTAATGTTGAAGGATAATTTTTCTGGATATAAAACTCTCTGTTTATTTTTATCCTTCGACACTTTGAATATTTTACTTCACCTTCTTATTATGTGACTTCTGATTTTTATAGTGAATTTCACATAATGTAACTTCACATAATGTAATTTTAGTTAACAAATGAGAATAATATATATATATATAATATGTAAATGATTCTTTGAAATATGTATAATTATAGACTGGCTCAATCACACTAATTACCTTATACATTATTTCCTATTTCTGTGATGTGAACACTTAAATCTATTCTTATAGTGACTTTCAAAACAGGTTGTTATTAAATGTTCTCACTGTAGTGTATCATGCATCTCTCTCTGTGATTTATTCTGGCTCTCCTTTAAGATATAGTCTTTTCTTTTCATTGGCTTCTTTCAGGATTCTTTCTCTTTAGTGCTGGGGAAATGGCTCAGTGTGTACAGTGCCTGCTGTGCAAGCAGGGAGACTTGAGTTTAATCCTCAAAATCCATATAAAACATGCTGGGTGCAGTGGCAAGCCCTTGTAATCCCAGCACTGGGAAGGAAGAGAGATCCCTGGGACTCTCTGGCCAGCCACATTAGCTGATTCAGCAAGCCTTCCAAGCCAGTGAGAGACCTTGTCTTGAAGGAACAAGGTAGATGATACCTTAGGGATGACACCTGAAGTTGACCTCTGGTCAATACATACAAACACGTACACATTTGCACATGCAGCTTCATGAACACACACACACACACACACACACACACACACACACACACACACACACACTCAGGCACTCACACATACACACTTACACATACACACTTACATGTTTTTTGTTTTTCCTCTTTGTGTTTGACGTTTTACAGTTTGAGAATGATGGCCTTAGATGTGGGATTTCTGGCTCCGTTTTGTGTTAATCTTGCTTGACATTCTTTTAGATACTGAGATCTGTTTGTCATTGAGTTTTGAAAGTCACAGCTTCAAACACCTCTTCTGCTTCAGTCTCTTTTTTTCTCTTTGTGTATTCCAGCTTTGTGTATATCACTGTAAAATTGTCTCTGTTCTTGTATGTTCTGTACATTTTTAAAGTTCTCTTTTCTCTTTTCATTTTGACTTGAGGAGTGACCCATCTCCAGGCTCACTGATTCTTCCCCAGTCTCTTGGCCAGATTCGATCTATGGTTGAGTCCATCAAAGGCATGGTTTCATTTCTGTTAGTGTTCTGTTTTAAATTTGAGGCATTTCATTTTTATTCTTTCTTAGAGTTCTCATCTCTCTTTTTACCTCTCTCAGCTGCTCTTCCACATTCTCTCCTTTCTCTGTCAAAGTTTATGGTAATCAATATTTTATTCTATTTATTTTTGAGTGCTCTGTCTGCTTGTACACCTGCATGCCAGAAGAGGGCATCCGATCCTATTATGACGGTTGTGAGCCACCATGTGATTGCTGGGAACTGAACTCAGCCATCTCTCCAGCTCCCAGTTAAAGCGTTTTTAAATGATCTGATAATGCCAGTGTTGGTGTTAAATCTGTACATGCTTCTTTCACTTGCTTTCTCTCTTCAGACACATCTTTACTTGCTTTTTGGTATGCTTCATAACTTTTCGTTGGGATCCAAGTGAGATGAGTTAAGTAGCAGGAATAAAATAAGCCCATGTTTAGTGTCCATTTATGTCAACCAGTTAAGTGTTATGTTCTGTTTAGCACTGTGTTTTAGCTATGGCCCCAGAGGCTTCAAGTTTCTCATGTTCTTATTTCTTTTCTTCCTTTGGACTTTGAGCTCCCTTACTCTCATTCCTCAGAGAGAAATTGCATCTTGAAATTTTTGAGCTGCAATCCAACTTTATTCTACTGGAATGAGAAAGCCATTAATATGCTAATAAGGCACGGGAGGCAAGGGGCACTCTATCATCTAATCTTGTGATTGAGTCTCAGGCTTGGGTCCTGAGATGCATAAGAGCTTCTCCGGTTTGTGAGTCTCCCTTTCAGGTAAGACAGGGAGCATGAAAGGGGACTAGAATGGAAAAGTCCCTTCCTTTAGTTGGAGTAAAGCATTGTCATGCTTTTGTAGTAGAGAATATTCTGCTTATAATTAGCAAAGCTTGCCCACCCCCTGCAGAACCTTGGAAGGTTCTCTCCTGCAGATTCACCTTGAGAATGTGGCAGAGTTCCTTGAGGTAAACTCCACTAAAATGGAGCAGCCATCTGAAACAGTCTCCAGCCTTGTATTCTCAAGTTCATCCATAACTAGCTGCCAGCAACTGATCAAGTATACACTTTCAATAGCTCTGGCAGTGACTTCTTGAAGCCAGCAAATCCTAGATTGACCTGTTGGATTCAGCTGTCCTTCCAGAGCTGGGGGTGGAATTTCCCTTGAAAATCCAGTTCTCTGGTGGGTTCAAAGAAAGTCGTTGCCACTTTATGTCAGTTTCCAACTATTTACACGAAGCAGTTGAAACTGGAAGGCCCATCTCATTCACTTTCCCCAACAACTTTGTTATAACTCTTATCTTTCAGATGAGGAAAATCAATCCCAGATGGCCAAACCCTTCATAATGACCCACCCATCTGGGCTGCCGTCTCCTCTTACCTGCATGGCTGCTAACAGCCTTCATCCTGTCTTCCACTTGTGTTCCCTCCAGCACCTTGTGGCTCCTACGCTAGCTTTCCATCACATGTCCTGCAATCTTGGACTCCTCCCCAGCCACTTCAGGCTTACTTTATTCCAGCCTTTGGGGCTGCTCTCAGTGGTCAGGTTGGCATCTTCTTAAACAAGACCCCTTTCTTCCAGCCATAGCTGGGAGAAGAGGTGAGTAGGAGGTGACAAACTTTATTATGGTCTAGGAATAACTTTAAAAAGCATAGTACCGGAGGGTTTTTTTTTTCCCTTAATAGAATGGAGGGTATATTTATGATTGATGTTTGATTTTATTTGCGAGGAAACACAAGCAGTTAGGTTTAGCCTCTATTCACACCTAAATGGTATAGAGAGCTTAGGGGAGAAGTAATAGTCTCCTTGTTTTATGTCAATGTTTCTGTAGGTCTTTCATAGCATATCATGACATTAGAAATACCGTTGAGTGAAGAGATAGAATGAGGGAAGCAAAAATACAGGGAAGTTGCGAGGAATGGCTGTGTGAAGGGTGAAGTTCGTGCTCTCTGGATCTGAAAAGGCCCAGAGGCACAGAAGTTAACATGTTTGACTTCACGTTGAGCTGAAAGTGAGCATACTAACTTGATCTACATAGTGAGCCCCAGGTCATCTAGGTCTGTTCCCATCCCATTTCCCCAAAAGAATATATTAGCATCTGTCATGATTTATCACAATGACTTTGCAACTCAAAGAGAATAAGAGCTTGCTTTGGTAAAATGCTCTCAGCTTTTAGGTTTATTTTATTGTGCCTTTAAATCTGTCTGATGCAATATCATTTAAAATAAAGTTAGTAGCAGACAGAAGATCTAGAATGCAAAACAAGAGGCTGGTTGCTTGTGATGTAAAATGGCTTGCTTGCACAATTTCAGCACATCACCACCACTACCACCACCACCACCAAAACACAAGTATTTATACTTGGAGAACTATAGATCCCGATACCAGGAGCCTGAAAACATGGTTTGAATGAGGGATCTCATGTGAGGCATGCATTGATTCAATCCCTGGTTCTGCCAATTTTAATTAATGGGCCACCTTTTGAAAATGATGCTTTCCATTTCTCTGTTTTAGACACGGTGCTGACAGTATTCTTTATGGGTGGGGCTTGGATAGCAGGGCATGGCAAAGCTTGCGGTCATGCCCAGTATTTGTTAGTTGCTGTCATCAGAAGCACTTCAGCAAATCCAGGATATTGTAGTCGTGTGTATCGTTGGGTACCACTAGCATATATTGTGAAGTAGCAAAACAAAACTTACCCCAAATTCAAAGACCTGCGTCCTGCTTCAGCTCAGCTAGTGATAAGGTCGAGATGATTTTTTTTTTTTTCCATCTTCATTTCTTAGTAACATTTCAAAGCCAGAGAGGTTTAGTGAAGCTCAAGTGAGATTATTGGTATGAAAACAAATAAAATGAAAAGGAATACTCAAGTTATAGGGAGTATATATGCTAGGTTTTGAGATGATGTCTGGATACAAAAAGACCTGAAGAAAAAGATGGTACTGATTTTCCAGCTCATGTTCATGATTGTTTTGCTGAATAAAACTAATTACAACCCTTTAAACCCCATATAATTTACAAAGATCAGGGATACTATACACTGACGATATGATGATATCTTTAATCACAAAGAGATCTCAAAGAACAGATACTTGGGCCCTTCTCACTGGGTTTACCCATGGTAGGATATGAGCCACATTAAAAAATGTCCAACGTGTTTTTGTCTAGTATATATTGTCTAATATGTAGCCAGTGTTGAGAAACATTGAATTAGATTTAAATGTGTAACCTACCAAGGTGCTCTGTACTTCAAGGCTATGGAATTTAGCTCAAATTCTGTCACTACCTGGAAAGAAAAATTAAGAAAAATGATGAAAAGCCACTGAAAATTATGAAAGAACTTTAAACAGTTGCCTTCTCTATTTAAGACCAAGACAATTGGTTGTTCTATTAATCTGGGTGACCTGGCAGTGGTATCACAGAAGATATCAGGAACAGATTCAAGAATCTGTGAAATTAGAAGAATCTGATTTGAAGGGGCTCAAGTTTATTTTACTGTAAAACAACTTCTATTTCCCTATATTCATCATTGGAGTCGTATCTAACCTATGGCAGATGCTTAAAAATATTGGTTGAATAACCAAATAAATAACTGTAGTAACCACCCATCTTAATGACATACATACTGGTTTTTTTGTTTCCTGTACACAGAATACCTAATATGTCACAAATGCAAAGTTATTTGCTCTTCTGAGAAGCAGTGGAATATTTGATGTAAAGGTGTGAAAATTTAGTTCCCAAAAATATTTACATAGAGTTGGATGTTGAAGGTGGTTAGTCTCAGGTAACATTTAAACTCTCTTGATCGCTAATTTTTTGGGTGTGAAGGGAAATTGGATGAGTTTGAAGTGCTTCAGACTTTCCATCCTAGCCATGATATTTGAACAACAAAGCAAGAATGTATTGAATACCATTGGTTATTGTGGTATTCATTTTCCCTTTGAACCACGAGACCCAAAGCTACAAATATGAGAGGTTCTAGATGTATCGCTGCAATTTAGAAAGCTTGACAATTTTTGTCTACTATGTTTGACAATGAAAATGAAAGTCAGACATCCAAATTAATGTGCTGAAGGTAGACCAGAAATCCAGAGCTAAGATTTGCTTGTAAACAGAGATTACAAATACATTCCCATTAATCCAAGATGACTATTTATAAAATTGTGTTCTAAAGTAAAGACATTATGGAAGGAAGTAAATGGTGGCACTTATAGGTCTGGCTATGCGCCAAGGACAGAAATTAGTGGCTTGTGCTCATTCAAAGAGCTATTGGGTTATGTGTATTCCATGCTACGTAATAAGAAGACTGAAAAGATGCCAACATTTAAAAGCCAGAGGCTTTTACATTCTTAAAGATTCTTCTTCTTTCTAAAAGGTCTGTTCTTGCTGAACTCTTCAGTTTCTTCTTGGCATTGAAAGAATTGGAAGGTGTCTGATGCCTTCGGATGGGATAGATATCTTCAAGATAACCCCACTTCACCGGGATCCCAGAGTTTTTTCTGTGATTATCCCTCGGTGTACACAGTTGTGGTCTTGGCAGAGTGTGGCAGTTAGCATGGTCAGTATCCTCGTGGCCACTTGTGAGTCAGCATACAGAATATATTTCCTGGTACTCTGGCCCAGTTCTTCTACACGGTAGAACTCAAGTCATCAACCCAGCTCTTCCCCATCCCATTCCACAGCTGTCACATTTGGAGCTTCCCTCTCTCTCTCTCTTTTTTTTTTTAATCTCAAAAATCCAAACACTTTGCTTTGGGTGAGAGTTGTCTTAGTAGTTACTCTAGGATAATGTGTGCAAATTAGAGGTAGGATATATGCAGTAGTTTTGTGGCTATTGTGGCAAATTACCACAAACGGGGCAGGTTAAAACAAGAGATTTTACTTTTCTCAGTTTGGAGAGCAAGAGTCAAAGCTTTGTCTGCAGGTTCTGAGGGAGAATGTGCATGTTTGGCTGGTAGTAGCAACTCTTGGCATTCCTTTATTAGTTGGGGGCATTTCTTCAGTCTTCTCTCTTTCATCCCCTGAGGTCCTTTGATATCTGTGTCTGTTTCTCTTCTTATAAGGACACTAGTCATATTGGATTAAGGACTATCTCAGTGACCTCAATTTGACTCTCATTTGTAAATAACCTATTTCCAAATAAAGGCAGATTCACAGGATTTACCAGCCACTGAAATCCAGGCCTTGAGTATGTCTTCTAGATACAATTTACTCAGTAAATAACCAGGCCATTTGGGCATACTGTTACAGGCTCGACGTCCTTGGGCAAGTTCCCCTCAGCTCTCAAACCTAGCCTGCTTAGCACCTAACCCGAGGAGATTGCTAACCCTGGGAATCCCTCTTTCCCTGTACTGCCTCTCCCACTGAAGACTCATTTTATGCCACTGCTATGTGAGAATACATGTCATTAAATAACATCTGTAGTAGTAGGAACTATTTTAACTAAACTATTTTAACTCTCTAGATATTATTATTTTTATCTAATTAAACAGTCATACAAGTTCCAGCAGTTGAATTATACACCTCCTCTGACTGAACCCTATAAAAGGCACCCTAAAACCTGCATTAAATGAGACTGCCCCATGATGTGTGTCTCCTGAGTTTCTGTACTTGCAGGACTCACTGAGCTCCAACCAAAGACAGGATAGAAATGCCATAAGAACCATGCTGCGATCCTACGTGGCTTCCTGCCTGGGGACGGCCAGTCATGGGTGGCTTTGGCCACTCCTCTGGGCCGGGAAACCGCAGTTGGGAACAAGCGCGTGGCTGAGATTATTTTTCAACAGATGGTGACCAATGAAAGGACCCAACCCTTTCCTTACAATGGAAAGGGTTTTTGCTTGTGTCTCTCTACAGGGCAAACCCAAAATCTATTTGGGTCCCAGCCAGAAATGTTCGCTAACAGACCAACCAAAGAAGCAGAGAGGACGCCCCCTAGAGGAGCCACAAGAAAATCACTTGGAATGACATCAAAGAATTGGTAGCCACTGCCCAGGGAATGTGTCCTACACAAGCCCCTTCTCTCATGACTGGAAAATTACTCTAACCTGGCATATCATTCTTTCATTCCCTAAGAGAGAAATCAAGACCAAAAGGAGATTTCAGCCCTGGCACATGGTGAAATTTCCTATTACTAACAAACCTAACCCCTCTTTGCAGAAAGCCACAAGAAGATGGTCCCCTGAGACCTCCACTCAGAGACATCTGTCTCTCTGAGGCCCACTCAAATTTCAAATCCCAGTGCATATGTAACATCTCTGTTTCATTTCTGCACCTTGCCTTCCAATCTACTGCTTACAGCTATGCCTATATAAGGCTTTACAAGGCAAATCTTCAGTATCTCTTTCATAGATGCTACAGGAATCAATATGTGTCCATCCTCCTATGCTTCTCTAGTGCCAAAAATCTTCCTCCAAGGTTTCAGATTTTCCACAGGTCTATACGAGGCCAGCAGCTGAGAGAAGACCAAGAAAGTAGAAAGATCTGCCCACCCATAGATTCCTGCTGAAGCTGTGCCTATTCAGAGATACCATTTGGCTGGTGACCTCTAGGACAAACCAGATCAAGCGAGGCCAGATTCATAGTTCCTCATCTCTAAATGGACAGACAAGCCCCTTTTACTGGGACTGTGCAGGACTTACTAACTTGTGGAAGGGATGTCATTTTAAACTAATGGCTCTGGGCTGATAAAAGGGAGATAATTTCAGCAAGCTATGGCTCTTGTAAGGATTAAGGGGCAACTACGTTCAAGATTGCATACAATATCTACTACATACCTCCAAACCAAAATATTCACAACCCTTTATGTCTCTCTCCAAACTCTTCCCATGTTTTTTTCCCCTCCCATGTAGATACCCCAGTTCTTCTCATGGCCGTTTATGTTTGCTCAGATTTGAAACGGAACACACACACACAAATATCCATACATAATTTGATCCATCCTTCCATTAATCTAGGAGATGATTTTGAAGTGATTCTTTCAAACTAATGTATTTCCCTTTTACAGGATTTGTAAAAGGGACTCGTAGTCCAATGTCAGGTAAAAGACTACTTCGCACTTACCAGTACATAAACCCCAGCTCTCCTGCGAACACAGTTTCTTTTGATGAAGAGATTTGTGGAAAAGCCTATCCTTCCTTGTCACCATCCAGTAGAACGGATGAAGTTGATTTGTTCTTTACTGTCAAAGAAGAAATGCAGAAGCGGTCTAGAGGATCATCAAAGCAGGCCTGGACCAGCTCATTTCTGGATCAGCACACTGCAAAGAAGCCTCTTAAAAGATCACACTCAGCGAATATCATATTCCTGGAAGCTGCAGGTAGACATATCTCACTTCAGAAACATCCCTTGGGCAACTCCAAGGGAGATTCTGGTAGGTATTAAATTGCAGTTTCTAACTTTTCTTGTCTCAACTTGTCACTTTCTAGTTTTAACTTCGATGTAAATAAAACCACTGGTTATTGAATTCATGGTGAGCCGTGCTCTAGAAGTGTGATAAGAGCTGTCTCAGTTAGACATTAGACTACTTGTTGACAATTGTGACATTTGAGGAGATATCAGTTGTGTGTTGATGACGAGTTATTGGTGATTCAGGTATTGTGCCAGACAGTAGCATTGACATCAGTCTGGCTTCCGTATGTATAGTTGTTATGCTGTAGACTCTATGCTGAGCATTCTATGTCAGTTTACAGAATTAACATGTAACGTTAAGCAGACCATCTTCCAGAACCTTTTGGAGTGAACCCTCCTCAACACACACACACACACCCCCCCAAAAAAACCTATACTCACATGTGTGTTTACACATGCACAGATATGTCAGGCACACAATCACACACACACACACACACACACACACACAGTTTTTAAAAAAATAAGCAATTAAACATAAGGAAATGGTATATAAGAAAAGGGTTATGGAACCAAAGATCTTGGGTCAAGCTCAGCTTTCTCCCACATCAATTGTGTAGCTATGATACAGTTCTATGAATGTTCTTTGAATTTGGTCTTTTTACCCATAAATCAAGGATAATTAGTGCTATGAAGAGTCCTTGTAACCAGAGGGATCATTAAAAAAAATTCCCTGAACACAGTAGAGGCAATAAAATGTTGGTGATGTTTATGAAGGGATACGCTGATGCTCAAACTGGAGAGGAAGTGTAAGGAAAAATGCCTGGCCTATATATTTAGGAATTATCACATAGAAGGATTGGATTGATATTATGTAGCCTTTCTGTAATGGAGATTTTTTTTTTTTTTTTCCCGCAAAGGGGCTGGGGATTTCACTCCAAATGCTAAGACAGGTTCTAGAAAATGGTCTGCTGACATTGAGTCAGAGTTTCTTTTATTTCTGGGATGCTGGACCCAATGATGGGATGCAGATTATGAGAATTAGTTAACACTTTTAAAACAATGTATGTGCGTGTATGCTTGTATCTGTACAAATACCCACGTGTGCGTGAACACCTGAGCTTGCATACACATGTGTACATATGTGGAGGCCAGAGAACAAACTTATATCTCATTCTTAGGAGTCTGCCTCTTTTTGAGACAGGGTTCATTGGCTTGGGTCTCACTAATTAGGTTAGACTGGGTGGTCAGAGAATCCCAGGGACCCCTCCCCCCAATCTCCACCTTACCAACTCTGGGACTGCAAACACCTGTTCCCAGGCAATTTTTCACGTGGGTTCTGGGACCTAACTCGTGAGGAAAGCACTGTATCTCTCTAGCTTGGTTAGCTTTTTGAATCTTTCTCTGTGTAAGCCAATGAGATAGAAAATGTTACTTTCTCATGATTTAGAAACAGAATTGGAGGCCTTTTGGAGTTCTGTTACTGTAAGGTTGGTCAGGATTCAAGCCTCTCTCTCTGACTGCAGGTCAGAACATCCTTGTTGGATGCTGGCAGGACAATGGTTGTTCTTCAGCCTTAAGCACTTTCTATGTTCTTAATGTGTAACACTTTATCATGGTCTTCTCTCAGATTTTTAAGTAGTTTGATTTTCCATTTTCCATTTTCCGTTTTCAAGTCCTTCGTGAAGTGTGACACACGTGGCCTTTCCTAATCTCCATTCTTGCTTTATTTTTCTCTTCGTATTTACTATCAAATTAAGACTTCTAAACTTATTTCTTTCTCATTCATAGGTCTGTTTCCTTCTCCTTTCCCACAAGAGAATATAAGCTGTGTAAGTGCAGGGACAGGGCTTGCCTCCTTCTCTTTGCATCCCTAAGGTCTTGAATGCTCTTGAGCACCTACCAGGTTCTCACATGTTGTCGAGTGGATAAACGAATGAACAAATTTAATCTCTCCAGCAACTGAGGGACACAGATAGTAAAAGTCTATGCTCCCAGTGAGAACAAAGAAGCGGAGGCCAGCTGGTGTTGCGGGATTGGACTCTGATGGGCTGGACTTGTTAAACCACACCTTCACACTAAACCTGTTGCTTGCCAAATGCATCCCCATGGTCACTGGGGTGCTTTTAAGGAAAAGACGTCCACTTTTCAGCTTAAGAGATAGGATAGCGTACTCTGCGTGGACCATGTCTTATTATGCTAAATTCCAGAATTTCAGTAGATTCTTCATGCACCACCGAATAGGGACAATAATTAAATGGCTCATCTGCTAGGGCTGGAAGTCCATATTACTACGTAATATTAGGCTTTCAGACAGCGCTGGGTTTGAGAGCTTTCATTTACTTAGACATTTGGAAACATCGTTCCATTTTTTGTTCAGGAGTTATTCTCACTTTGGATTAATCTGATTCACTAAACTGTTGGTATTTTGTTTGTCTGTATGGCAGGCATATTGATATACAGTGGAAAATACTCAGTGCCTACTAAGGCACAAAGCAATGTGGTAGGAACTGAATTCCTTAGAGACACATTGGCTGTTGGACATCCCGTGTTAGGAAGATGCTGTGTACTCTAATTTTATAGACTTTTTGAACTTCAAAGTAATTCTGTGCCTTGTTTAAAATATTCTAGAAATTTCCATGTTACTAGACAGCCTACTGGACTTGCAGAGAATGATTTAAAGCATGTAAATTATCTTAATTTATTACTGAAGGACGGGATTTCTAATGTGTGTCGGTCAATGTGTAGACTTTATCAAATAAAAAAACGTAAGATTTATAGACATAAATACACAGACAGAATAGGAAACAATGGAAGTATTGTTGAGCAAAGAAGAAAAATTACACACGATATTAATGTCAGTTGGAGAGTGTGTTGTTGGCTAGACTCAGCTTCGAGGTCCATCAATTGTCCCTCTGAGTGGGCTATTGATCCTTTCTAGCATATCTAACATAATCCAATAACTTTCGTGTTTACAAACGTCCTAGAATTAGAAGCCGCTGCACTGCTTTAGTCTCCAAGCCCCTCTCCCTTCTCTCAGATTTGAACAGGTTCCTCTGAACGCTGTGTTAGCACTCAGGATCCGCTTTCAAGTGCCTGCGAAGGAAGAGGCAGCATTTGAATTGTGTTACAGTGTAGTCAACGGATTTTCTTTTCTCTTTGCCCCGGCCTGCTCCACTATCCCTCTGCTTTGCCTTCCAGGCCCTATGATGAGACCTTTCACCGCCATTGGCCTCTGTAGAAGTATCAGCAGGAAGCCCTCTCACCAGAAGATCAGCTGCAGGACTTCCTCTGAACCTGTGCTGCAGGATAAAGTGGCAACCTTGGGCTACCAGGCACATGCGGATTCCCTAACTGTGTGCGGAAACGCATTAGGAAGAGGCACTGAAACCCTAATACCAGAGATGACCCCCAAGTATCCTCATCCTCCAACAGAAGGGAAGTCAAAGACAGCTGTCTCGGCCCGTGCAGTCAAGGAGCCCCTGCCTCTGCTCGTGGGCTCTTCCACCCATTTCTTTTCCAAGAAGCTAATGAAGGTTTGCTCCTCAGAGGCCCGATGTCCACCCCGCCTACCCTGCACACCCTGCCAAACCCGGCCTTCCCGTACCGCTTGTTCACAGACTCTTTCGAGGCCAGTAGCGAATGCAGTGGTGAATGGTTAGTTAAACGGACTGCTGAGAAGGAATTGTTCAGCCAGCGCTGCCCATCTTCCAATCAATGTCTGCCCAGAACAACAGAGAGGGTCTCAGATGTATTGGTTTCCACGGAATCATTGTCAGGTTTTGTGAAGCATTTTTGAGCCTAATAAATAATGTCAAAAGTCTCTATAGAAGCCAAAAATGTTCTTTCTGAAGCATTTGTAATAGTATTTTTGTTCTGCAGTGTCTCCCACTGTTACAAAGAATTTGAGCTGTACAGTGAGGATCGGGTGCTCCCGGTGCCACTTCGTTGCATGGCCTGCTGGGATCAGAAGGTCGGGCCTTTGCGTGGCTGATACAGGTGAATGGTTTCACTTTCCAGCCTCAGCTCAGGCTAAGGATGCTTTCTAGGGGCCTTTAGGACTTCGACGTAGACATTTGGAAAATACAATCAAAGGCCTGCAATTTGATAGTTAACATGAAATTTGATTACTCCCTGAAGTGCCTAGGGACATTCTTCAGGCTGTATGAAGGGTTTTGTGTCAGAAACATGAAGCCAGATCCTAACTGGTGGTTTTGAAACACTTAGAAGTAAGTTTAATTTTGTTCGTTTTTTTTGTTTTGTTTTGTTTTGTTTTTAAAAGGAGAAGATTCCAAAGTTTCTGATTGTAATAGAAAAAGTCTGGTAACTTAGGGAATGTACTATCAAACTGGTCATTTTAAACAACATGTTTTAAAAAGTTTTGGATAACTGCTTTTCATCATAATATAGCATTTGATAGCGTTATCAGTGATTTTGTGGGATTGTGTTCATCTTAGGTTCATGGAGTTAGAAACCAGTGTGATAGTACCTGTCTGCAGTCTTGCTGCTTCCCCACAGGCTTGGACTTGGGAAATTTGAGGATGGAGGTTATAAGGACTAACTGCAATAATATTTTCCCTTTAGTTCAATTGTCTGTGTAGACGCAGGTTATAGTATGCCTGCATCTGAGGCATCATGCCTCATGTTTAAATTTAAGTCTCAGAATTTATTTTTTTAAGATTTATTTATTTTTATCTTGTGTATATGGGTGTTTGCCTGTGAGTGTGTATATACACCACATGTGTACCTGTTACCCATGAAGGTCAGAAGAGAGCATGGGATCTCCTGGAACTAAAATTACTGGTGGTATGAGTTTCCATGTGGGGACTGAACTCAGGTCCTCTGCAAAAGGCTCTTAACTGCTGAGCCATCTCTCCAGCCCATAAATCTCAAATTTCCAATGGGAGTGAAGTGTTGCTGTAAGGAAAGCGGCATTACATTAAAAAAATTGTTTAGTCTCCTGGAAAGTTTTTGATTCTTAAAAACAGCATTTTCTTTGAGTAAGAAACCTTAGAAAACGTAGTATATCCAAACTCTAGAGCTTTCTAGTTAATGAGATTCTTTTAAAGATGTAATGCTTTTATTAATATTCATCAGCTGATGCTGAAACAGACACTAGACAGGACATGGATGGACTCCCTACCTATAGCGGTGCAAATTAGTACATTCATTTAAAAATTCAGTGCAGAAAATGCAGTTCTGTTCAGAATTGAGACAATGGGTACAGGCAACAGATGCAAATGTGTGTATGTTACGGTCTGGAGCAACTTCCCAAATCCACTCCATGGAATGCCAGAATTAGAAAGACGTGGTGTGCCATGGGTAGTCTGTAGCTAAGTCTGTGAAGGGTGACTCTCTGTGATCTCTCTCAGAGGCCGCGCTAGCGTAGTAGACCCTAGATAAACTTCACAATAAAAATTTAATAAACTCTATTTAATTCAGTGCCTGCCACGTTTATTTATCAGAGACCCCTGGAATGTGAACAGGCATTGTTTTTTTGTTTGTTTTGAGACAGGGTTTCTCTACATGTCCCTGGCTGTCCTGAAACTCATTATGTAGACCAGACTGGCTTCAAACTCACAGAGATCCTCCTGCCTCTGCGTCCCCAATGCTAGGATTAAAGATGCGCACCACAATGCCCAGTGTGTATGTGTACTTTGAAAATAGTAGATATTAATATCTGGTAACACTAGTGTTCTGTGGAATACAAATGGAACAGCATTTGAGAAAACATTGCTGAAAATGCTAAGCGTACCCAATCCATGTATATTGGTAATGTTTAAGGTTAGGATTTCTGTTCAAATAAATGGGGTAAGAATCAGAGACTACCAAAAAAACCCTTCGAGAATCCATTTTCTTCTTGACTAGTTAATGAGATCGCTCTGACGTTTCCTCAGTTTTTGAGTACATGTATTTGAGAGAAAACTTAGTTGGTCCAACTCTGAACGTACTAGTGATGGATGAGAGGTACTTCTAACCCTGACTGTCACAGATATGTTTTTTGTTGCTGAAACTAGTGCTAGAATTTAGACATAAAGGTAAATGCACTGAGCCGTTTCCCATTATTGTGGAAAACAGCACTGAGCTGTGCATACATAATTCAGTATTAGGAAACGCATAACACGTATTCACATACAGCCCAGGCAGTGAGGACAAGAATGGGGTCTCATGTACGATGGCAAATTGTTTTATAGGTTCAGAATTATAGCTTGCTTTCTTTCTTACCAAGATGCGTGATTTCATTTATAGCACGTTTATTACCACATATGTCAAGTGTCTTGCAATCAATATAAAATGTTCTCTCCATGGACAAATCATTACACGAAAACTACATTTTAAAGTGTGCTAATGATGGGCATAAAGTCCTAGAGCATTGGAGGAAGCATATATTTGAGAGAGAGAGAGACTTTGATAAAGAGTGTTTATAAATCAGGAATCTTTCTATACGTAAAATAAATTATAAAATAGCAAAATAAGTAATTAAAAAACGATTTGTAGGGTTAATGTTCATTGCATTTTAGGGGCTGTTCTAAGTTCTTGATATTCACTAATAATTCATTTATTTCTTACAATGACTTCATGTAGTTTCTATTGTCTCCATTTCACAGATAAGAAAGCTTTATTTTTAATGATAATAACTATATATATATATATATATATATATATATATGCTCAAAACTACATATTAAAATTCTATCCTATACATTATTAAAGATAGTATATTTGCATGCGTGGGGTGTGTGTACATTCTACCAGTATCTATAATTAAAGTTGTATATGGTGCTGTTAATCCATAGATGAGGTAAATATAGGAATTCTGCCTAAATTCCCTCACTCCCTGAGAACATAGTGGAGAGAAGGAGATCATAATTTCAGACTGACAGTATGTAGCATGTTTCAGAGTGGAGCAGGATTAGGGGTTCTTAGCACCCACACCTCTGTTCGAAATGACCGTAGCTTTGTGGATTGCCTGCACACATGTCTGTGCACTGCATGCAGCACAGCAGAGCCCGGAAGAGAGCACTGGGTCATGGGGAACTGAAGTTGCATACAGTTGTTAGCTACCATGCCTATACTGAGAATGGAACCTGGGTTCTCTGGAAGACTAGTCAGTGCTCCTAACTGCGGACCCGCCTCTTCAGCCTCAAGGCGATGTTATTTGTAACCACAAATGTATGTTGAAGATTAGAAGTAGTGAAGGGCGACCATAGAGATTATTGTCAGGGAGAGAGGACGTCAGAAAAACGTCAGAAGTCTTACGGTGTGTGTCATCTCTTTTCATACAGCCCGAAGTCTTGGAAAACGATCATCTTCACCAACTCTTTTACATTTTCAAAGTTCCCTTTTCCCCATGAGTAGGCCTCCACTTCTTTCTCTCTCAAATCACCCCACCTGTATTTCCCTTCCAGAGAATCAATCTGAGTTTTTAACTTAGAAATTCTGGGATCAATCTTGAAGAGCTGAAGTGCTGATTGGGCACTTACTATTTTAAGGAGTCCTGGTAACAGCTTTGACCAAGAGCAGAGTCAGTCCAACCAACATTAATTGTTCTCATCATGTTCCAGGGACTGGTCCAGTAATTTTGACTAAAAGAGAAGTGATCCTTTCCCTGGTCAAGCTAGACCAAGTATGAGAATTAGTTCTTTCATTAATTCTATAACATTGATTGATTATCTACTGTGTGCCAGTCAGTATTCTGATTCTTTTATTGTAATGCTGCTGTTCCCCTAGCCTTATTTATTCTTTATAATCCTTAAATTTTTTCATGTGTGTGTTTGTTTGCCTGCATATATGCCGCATTCCTCTTCAGGATGGCTCACATCTGCCATGCTGCTGCTCCCTGTGTTGGCTGGCCTCGGTTTCTAAGCTCTCTAGAAATTGCCCCAAAATAACTGTTCTTCAAGTGCGCTCCCCTCCAGCCACTTATAAATCATCTGAATAAATAATATGCACATTTCATAGAGCAGATTCAGAAAATATAGTGTTTAGAGACAAGGTCTCACTGTAGTTCAGGACTGAAATTCACTGTATAGCCCATAGTGACCTTGAACTTGTGGCTGTCCCTCTGTGTCAACCTCCCAAGTGCTGAAATGACCACTGTGTCATGCCAGAAAATATAAATCTTGACAATGTAAATGCTTATATGGAGTGACTATTTCTTACATGTTTTTACATTTTCTCAATTTTGCCCTACCTTTCAGTTATCTCTTAATACAGACAGTGTCTGGAATTTAGAACGGCAAAAGCTATCACTAAACTGCCTATTAACTCTTTAACTCCCCGTTTAACTTCCCCTTTAACTCTTCTTCGGGGTGGAATCAGAAATCAGCATCGCGTGCTAACTCCCTCCTTCCCACACCTCTAGGTTAAAGTTGAATTCTTTGAGATCGAGATTTGTGTGTGTGTGTGTGTGTGTGTGTGTGTGTGTGACTTTAACAATGTTCTCTTCACATGTCCATGCATAGGCTCAACAATTGCTTGTTGACCCATTTTAACCTCTTTTGAGCGTCACCTTCAAAGTGTAACTGTCCTTGACAATGAAAGAGACCTTCCCATTGTCTGGTCCGTCCAGGCAATCTTTAGCATGGAGCTCAATGGCTTTCAGATGGAGGGTTTGGCAAGAGGAAGGAGACAAAGTAAGCTGTTGTTCCTGAGTGACTTTTCTAAAGTTCCCCTTTTCTCTCTCAGAATGGAGCATTTCTATAGAAGATGACAGACGTTTTGACAGGTGCAATATGCTTTGAACTGTTGTGTTCAATAATTCTTTTGTCTTGGTTTTTCCCAGCAGAATGGTACATCTTAGGATGCTAATATGCATATTGTTTGCTTTTCATTTAGCGTGGTGAAGCCTTCCTTCTTGCCTTTTCCCCACCTCTCTCTTTAGGTCCTTTGCATGCATGTCACCCAGATGGCAAGGCCAGCGTTAGTGCAGGGCACACCCCACCTCCCTGCCCCATCTCCTCCCTTTAAAATGGAAATTGCTTGTTTCATAGTTTCCTCATTAAAAGGCAAAAATTATATATGGCCCAGTCACCTGACAGTCACAGCCATCATTTGAATACTGGAGCAGATCTTTTCCACTGTTTTTCCTTGGCGTATTCACATGCAGAGATATTTTTATGAAAAATGCAATCATACTATGCATATTGTTCCTTGAATTCATTTTCTTCCATCACAGCAAACTGTGGTAAATACACATTATATATCTTTAATTTGTACTCTTCACACTTATAATGTAAATACCAAATTCTGGTTAAAATACATTTGGTAACTTTTATCCTGGTCCAGACCGATTTCTAAGCATTTTATTTAATGCACTTTCTGATTTGTAGAAATTAAGAAATAGGGATGTAACTTGGAAAACATTTGGTCCAACCCATGAGTCTACACTGAGATTCTCAACTAAATCATCTCCACTTTGATTCAGATGAGTTTGATCTATCCGGAGTGTTTCTGCTTCAGTATGAATGTTGGCAAGTTTTTAAATCTGGAAAACTAAGGAACTGCTCTTTAAAAGAAAATGGAGGCACTAGAACTGGGGACTTCCAGATAGCTGTCCAGTGGACAACAGGTCAGTACTGTGGTTCCATGTCTGAGAAGACAGAGCGACAAAGCTTTAACATTGCTTAACTCATTTTTTGGTTGGCATTTTGTATATTTTAGTCCATGCGATTATTGCCCAACATGTTCCAAGAACGACTAAAAGGAACAGTCGAAATAAACACATGGGTCGAGTTCACAAAGTAAATTAGTAAAATGGCTCTACTCTTCCCGCAGGTGTTCCTCTTTTTGGCTGCATTTTCTGCTTTCCTTGGTACTAAGAAAATTTTACAGTCTGCAAAAGAATGACCAAGTAGGGAGTTTGGGATTAGGGGCTTATGGGAGAAAATAGACGAGATGTTGAGGCCTTTCGTTATACCTTTGAAAGCTTCGTAAGACCACTACTCTGACTTATTGTTAAAGAGAGGGGAAGTCAAGGCAGGGCAGACCTTTTATGAGTCTGACATACTCAGGTCGGATTTGTAGAGGATCCAAAAAGACAAGACTACTGTTCACAGTGATTAACAGTGAACTATGTGTGGCTTGCATTGAAAAAGGAAGACTAAATTTCAATATGTACTGAAAATGATGGGTAAAAATGTCCAGTTTTTAAATGAGCTACACAAGGAAATAATTCAAGTTTGTGTCCAATTTGCTTTCTGAAAAGTTTTCCTCGACGTGTCCTGGTTTCTTGGCAACAGCCTGCATACCCTCCCCACACCTCTGGTGCTGTCTTCACGTCTCTACTTCATTTTATTCAGAAACTCTCCACAGGCTGAAGGGAAGCCCTGCTATAAAGAAAAAACACTGTAGACTGTGACTTCTCCTAAGTTCCAAAGTCACATATACCATGGTGCATGATGAGAGAGACAGTGCGGTGGGGGCATGGTAGGTCATGTGATCGAGGCCTCTATCTGGGCTTCCAGACTGCCTAGTAACAACTGATTAAGGTGTATGGTAACATGGAGAGCAGATCCCATGAGCTCCCCTGAGTTTAAAGACTTCCTCATTATCTTGGGCCTTTCACTGCCGCCCTAAGGAAATTTTACTCACAAATTGGGTTGAACAAAGTCTCCTCGAAGAAAATTATTTTCGGTATTTGGTCATCAGGGAGCAGAAGGCTCAACAGTCATCTGCTGTGTGGGGAAAGGGGAGAGGGGCAAGTGTTGATTAAAGAGCTGTGCTGGAGCTCAGACCTCCTACCCAGGACTAGGTTTCCAGAAGAAGCCCCCCCCAACCCCCACCTGAAGTGTCGGGGAAGGGAGACGTTTAGAATTTCCAAAGTTTGCACCAGGTTTTGAGGTTTAGCATCTCATGCTGCCTGGCTGGGTTTGTGACAGGCAGTGTTCCGTGTCTCTCTGACCTCTTTTGTCCTCTGTGATGAGGAGAGCCCTGTCTTATTTGGAGTACCAACGGGTAGGTCTAAAAAATAGTTTCATCTCTATCTTGTAAGTAGAGTAGCTGTGTTGATCCATTTGTATCAGTGGGATATAAAGAGCTCTCTACCTGAGGGATATAAACAGAACGCTACCTGTGGCGGAGCTGGGGGTGCCTGCCAGTCACCTCGTGTCTCTTAGCAGTAGGAATAGCTTCCTGAAGGTGGGATGATCAGTGAATGAGCACCCAGTGCTGGGTGTCATCTCTCCTTTCCCACAACGTTACCTCAGTAGGAAGATCATTATCAAGGGATGGTGCTTGCTAACAAAACATCTGGTTTCTTTGTTTCCAAACAGGAGCCAAGACTTAAGGATAAAATCAAACAGTTTCTACCTACAGTAGATTAGCAGTTTGAGTAATGCAGGAGTACCTGCCTGTTTGTTCATTGTTCTTCTGGGAAGCTCTCCAGGGTGCGTTTAGGGGGACGGTGAACAGCATTCAGGGACGATTACTTCTATCACATGTCCTTGGCAATATTCTGCCCCTCCAAGATCTTTGTCACCCCGGCCTTACCAAAGTGATGTCTTCCTGCACATGGCCAACCAAGTATTCGAGCTGTTTTCCTGCTCTTGATAATTAGAAGGGCCTTTTCACAATCCACAATGTTGTCTTGATTCTGAACATTGTTTCAAGTCACTCAATCCCTTTGAGCTCTAGATCTGAAAGGAGGCAAGCTACTCTTGAGCTCTGCCATTTATGTAATCATATAGAAAACATTCCCTGGGCAGTTGAAATGTGTCAATGCAGCAGGGAGCAGGCTGGTGAACCAAGACATTACCCATTGTCTTGTGATTGGTGCTAGTGAGTGGGAGACACACAACACAGAAAGAAAAACAGGAAAAAAAAAAAAAAAGAGAACTTATTCAGAGGGCCCAAAGAAAACTGCGGACAGGATAAAGAGGGTGCCAGTGTGAGCACTGGCTGGTCCAAGACACTGGAGAGGAGGCAAATTGCTATTCCTGACGCTGGTATGTTCAGTCCGAGCCCAAACTGTGCTGAGCCCAGAAGAGATGACGTCAGGCAACCTAGTGGAGGTCAGAAGTGAGAACCAAAAATACTGTTAAGGTATTTCTCCCACTTTGTATGGTCCCTGCCTTTTAATAAATGAGTTTTGAAAAGTCCAAAGGTTTTCACAACTGAAAATACTCCTTTGGGGATAGCACCAAACTCTAGGACAGGGTCCTTGAGGATGTCACTCCAATGACTTTGCAGTGGCCAATTTCCACCATAAAGGAAAGCTGGCTGCTCCTTGGGCTTTCACTTGGCGTAACAATGGGTGTGTATCTTAGCGTCTTCATGCTCCTCTCCCACACCACTTGCTACTTTTGTGACAATAAGATCTTTTTTGTTTTAATGTTTCAATTCATCCTTTTCGAAACTGATTTTTATGTATGAGTATTTTGCTTGCCTGCAGTTATGTCTGTGTATATAATGTGCATGTGGTCCTTGAGGAGGCCAGAAGAGGGTCTTGGATCCCTTGGGAATGGAGTCACAGAAAGTTTTGAGCCACTGTGTGGGTGCTAGGAATAGAAACTAGGTCCTCTGGAAGAGCAGCCAGCGCTCTTCACCACAAGCCACGTTGTGTTGGAGGATTTTCTTTGAAGTTGATGTTTAATGTAGGTTATTCAAGTTGTGGAATACATAATTCTTTAATTTTTTTTATTTTGTTATGTTATATGTGTGGGTGTTTTACCTGCATGTATGTCTGTGCATCATGTGTGTGCCTGGTGCCCATGGATACCAGAAAAAGGCATCGGATACCCTGGGACTACAGTCACAGATTGTTGTAAATTCTCACATGGGTGCTGAGAATTGAATTCCAGTCCAGTAGAAGACTGATACTCTTCACCTCTGAGCCACTTCCCTAGCCCATTCACAGAATTCTTAGTGGTCGTTATAATATTTAAGAACCTTGATTTTAAGTAACCAAAAGTTGCATTCTAGTTAATACCCCCCCCCAAAAAAAAGGAGAGTTTCCTGGTTCATACAAGTGAAGTCTCATGAGAAGCTCAGGCATGGATGAACCCAGGAGTTCAGGAGAGTTCATGGTCTTTCCCTCCCTTTTTGTATGCCTGTCCTTAGTGGAGTAAAGGATCTATGTTTTTTATTTTTTCATTTTTAAGTACACAAAAATGGGACAGAAGACACATGCTGCTGAAGTAGTAACAAGGAATAATGAGCATGCTCATGTTGATGTACTCCCCATAGGAAGGCAAGTTGGATGGGCTGGGTAGAGGGAAATAATCTACAATCTTTGTTTCACCTTCTTCAACCTAGATATAAGCTCAGTTCTCCTCTCAACTATTAAGAATCTTGAAATTCTGTGTTAAGGATATCATCAACAGAGAATTATCTTTCCAAAGGACAGCATCCTAGTGAAAGGTTACCTAATACGGGGGCTATACAGAGCTACTTCAGATTGGTTGTTACTTTCCCCAGAATGCCTCCCTGGCCCTGCAGCAAGGTCTGGTCTGTGGCCTTCCTGTTTATAAAGATGATTCAGAGGATTGGGTATTTATTGCATAGTGTAATTCTAGACTTTCTACTGGCAGGTGAAATGCCAGTTCTGTCTCCTGAGTGTCATTTTAGTTCACTCCATGAACTGAGGAATGTAATCCCTGCCTGTAGGTTTGTTTGATGGACCAAATGTGATAACATTAGCAAAGCTCTTAGAACCATGCCAATGACTTAGCAGGAAAGGCTCAATGACAAGTAGCCTTGATGAACTGTCAATTCATTGTACGCCTTTCCCTTTGCTAGGAGAGAATGGTCTCTGCCTCTTCCTATTGTCTCAGAGCGCAAACTCTCTGGTCAAACTGAATGTGCATTCCTCCTTCACTGTTGACTATCTGTGTGGCTTAATCAAAAGACTTAACCCTCCCTAGCCTCAATTTCCTTTCCTGGAAAATGCATCCAATAGTAGTACTAGCTTCTTAAAGCTGCTATAAGGACTGAGTGATAGAGCATCTTTCAAGTAATCAGTAAGTTACCTGGGACATAAAAATTCAAAGGTTATTATGATTGTTAGTGGTGGTGTTAGAATTTCAATGCCTTTATTAGCATTGAAATATCTAGTAAATACCTAAAAATATCTAGTAAACAGTTGGAAGCCAAGAAATAATTCCTAATCAATTATTTTTTTATACTTTTTCTATAATGCACCTTTCTTCTCATCTTAGGTTCTTTGTGGACTTGGGGAAGTTTATTTTTAGTTATGTATAAAATAATTGTTTTGTGTACTGTTGGGAAAAGAGCTGCCTAGACCTTGGCATTTTGTATTGTCTGCAGGTGTTGGATTTCTGTGGGGATGTTTGATTGCTCATGGTCTGCACGTGCTATCAATAGAACACCTGAGGAGTTCTGTATCAATAAAAACACCTGAGCTGGAACTCTCAGGGTTCTACTGTCCAGTATGGTGCTGGCCAGGATGGTGGTTTCATCTGCGAGGTCTGGCAGAGTTTGTACCTACGAATATGCCTTCTTGTCTTCCTTGCTGAGTCATCATAGTGGATAAGAACTACACATATCTCCCTTCTCTTGTGTTAGCTTAACAAGTGCATGACAATAGAAAGTCTGGTCTCCAGGGATCATGCTGTATGTCCCTAGGGCCTGCCTTGTCAGCACTCTTTCAGCAGAACAGGACCCTGCAGGCTTGGAGGGCCAATTAGCACACCTATCTTCACCTGTCCTCTAGGATTAGTCCTCTGCCCATTTACCTTTTCTTTGGCACAGTGCTGTTCCCCACCCCTGCTTATGCTCATATTTACACACTCAAAAAAAACTTAATAATTGTAAAACTTTATTCTTTGAGAATTTCATACAATATATTTTGATCACGTTCATTCCCCATCCTCCAACTCCTCCCAGATCTACCTTCCTACTTCCTTACCTGCCCAATTTATTTCCTGTTTTTAAAAACCTTCGATGTCCAATTTGTGCTGCCAGTACAGTCTTGGATGTGTGGGCTTCCACCGAGGCATGGTCAATTGACCAGGGTATTCTCTTAAAGAAAGTGACACTCCCTTTCCTAGAAGCTTTAAAGCTAACATTTCCGGCCAGGTAACCTCACCCTCCGCCAACATTCCGTTCACTCCTCTAATGATGGGGCTTTTCTATATTGCCGACTTCCAATGGAAACGCTAAACCACCATGGGTAGAAACTAGTTTGCTAGCTATTTCCCCATCTACCAACCATTGGCTACTATTTTATTTATACATTTTGTTATATATGAGATATAATAAATATGTAAATAAGTATATAATAAACACATATGTATAGTTAGTAGGATTATTGGGGTATAGTTCTTATACAGAAAGCTGCATATTTCATGTATAGATTTTGATGGGTTTGAACATAGTATATGTGTGTGAATCTGTCACCACAATCAACATGACTGATCTTCATCCATCATTTCTAAAAGTTTTCTCGTGTGTGTGTGTGTGTGTGTGTGTGTGTGTGTGTGCGTGCGTGTGCGTGTTAAGAGCACCGAACTTGGCACTCCCCACCCCACCTCTTGACAAAGATTTAATGACAGTACAATAATGTCAGCTATAAGTCTCATGTTTAGTATATATCTAGAGCCTATTCATTTGGCCTGACTGAAATCTTATATCTCTTGATAATGGAATTTTATCCAGCCTTTGAAAAGAAGGAAGTCCTGCGAGATGTGGCAACACGGATAAACCTGTACCAATGTAGCTTGTAATTTTTCTTTAGTCAGCTAACATGAATTAAATAGATTAAAAAAAAACTGCCTCATTTTCCTGTTGGACCATGATATATATTTTAAATGTTCAGATAGCTAATATTTTGAGAAATTTTGCATCTCTTTAATTAGGTGAGGCTGACTTGCACTTTCTTTTTGTTTATCTTTACCTTGTTTGGGGATAAATTAATAGCCCTTTAAGGTGGACTGAAGTGCTTCATTTTTCTAGATTTTAGAGCAGTGCATCAAAGTCAGAATTATTGTGTCTTTTGAGGTTTGTCATAAGGTTATCCGGATCTATGGCTTTATTTTAAGGGGATAGGAAAAGGATCTTGGGAATTCAATTTAGGTTTTTAATCAGTTGGTACAGTTCAACTTCCTGTCTCTTCTGTGTCAAGATTGGCTGCTGTCCTTTTTCGTCTAAGATGAAACATGTTTAATGTAAGTATGAAATTGTGGTGCAAAGTTCTCTACAGCAGGCATTTATAGCCTTAAAACATTGTTATTGACAAAATTCACATTGTTTTATCTTTTTACCTGATGCTATACTTGCTTCCTTCCCTTTTGGTCAGACTTTTCAATCAACATATACTCTGCACGGACTGGTTAAAGAGATACCAATAAAAGCATAAAACCAGTATTTAAGGGGTAAATTGCATTGATATTAGACAGCACAGTTAGCATAGAGATTTTTCTAAACGGAACACAGGTAGGAAAGGGATGTTGTTATCTTTTAATCCTTCCTCCAAGATCATTTCTTTTCTCATAAAAGAGAACAAAGATGTGCCAAATGTGGATCGAACAGAGCACTTAGGGTATCAGGAGGGCAGAGTATTTGCTCCTTGCATCTCCTACATGAAGGAGCTCAGAAACTAAAGGAAACCAACTTCAAGATGAGCATAAGTCTCTGACCAGATTAAAAGAGTAACAGTTGAAAATGTCTGTTCATTAAGTTTGACAAGCCAAGTTTCTTTTCCTTCTTAGGGAAACAAAGTGCTAAGTCTTAAGAAGGACTCACTTATTCTAGATGTACGAAACTGTAAGTTAAAGCAATGATATGCATTGCATGCGTGTATTCAAACACAGACATGCACACGCCTGTACACACATACATACATGTATACATGCACACATGCTCATAGGTGCACTCTCCGCCAGACTTCTAAGTGATAGAGAAAAGACGATTAAACCTTCTGGACATATCAAGTATCAAATGCTTTTAACCCTCATTACAGTCTAGGAAGGTAGATTTCTTCTAAGATGCACCTGGAGGTTCACATCTCATCTGGGAAAGGCAGAGCTGCCTGACTCTGGAGTGCTAGGAACATGTTCAAGAGCACGCATTGCAGACATATCTGAGATTGGATTCCCTCTGCCAACTTGGCTGCTGTGTGGCTCCTCTTCTACAGGAGGCAGGTCCTGTAGAAGCAGCAAAGGCCAGAAGGCCGCTCTTTGAAGGGTGTTTCTTGATCTTGGATGAACATGTAACATCTACAGGGAGGCTATTAAAATGTCTTTTTTGTTCTCCTTCTTGGCCTTGGATGTTTACAGCTGAAATGACCAGTGACTTGCTATGTATTCAACTTGACAGCCTTTAAGCCACAAAATTGGGAATTGAAGAAGCCAGAACTTTGCTTTCCTAGATGAGCAAACAGGTTGGAGGACTTAAGTGATGCCTCAAGATGACAGCTGGTGGTAGAGTTGCTAAGACCATGTCCTCTAGCAGTCAGGAAATATACTTTCCACTGTAGTAAATAGAATATACTCAGTATTCAATGCTGTATGTAATGTTGCTATTCATCTTGCTTTATGGTTATGCAGGCTTTAAAAAAAAAAAAACCCTTGGTGACCCCAAGTGGAAGAGAGTTTTCCATCTTTCCCTTATCAAACGGGCTTAGGCAGGCTCCCAGCCATGTCCCTATGGGTCATTGGAGGACCTAGGCTGTACGTGTTGATTCTAGCTCCCAGATGGTCCCACGTGGAGTCACCCCAGCAGAGAAGGAGTGACTAATATCCTAACAGGTGCACATCATCATGAAGAAGCGGGAGGAAAACAAGCTGTGTGAAAATGTTCTTCTACCTACGTCTGAAGGGAACACACAGGTACTATAAAAATAAACTAGAACAAATGAGGAAACTTGACTTTGTGTGTAAATAGAAGGAGCTTGTGATTTATGGGAAGTAGAGAGCCTGGCCAAATACCAAGAACACACGCTTGGGTGACAAGAAGTGACAGATGCAGGTCATATCTAGTCAGGAGGCCTGAGTGTCTCAGATCACCTTGGTGTTTAACTAGCTGTGTGTCTATGGGTTTGGGTCACTTGCCTTTCCTAGGACTTAGTTTTCTCCAAGGTGAGGGAGAACTGCTAAAGAACATGCTCTCTAAGTCTCTTTAGATTCAAAGCCAGGATTCTGCCTAGTCTTGATCTTGCATTATTTTCTGTGTGCTCATATTTTACGGTAAGCAGAAGGCCCCCATAGGTCTGTGTCTGAGGTGGTTCATTAGAAACCAGACTCAGCCCTACTTGCAACGTATTAGCGGAAGATAAGTCTTCAAAACGGTCTCTCATCAGGATAACTGGACCTCATAATTGTCATATTCCCAGGTTATGGGTATGGATAACTGTCATTTCATGAGTGGACCAAATGATCTTTATTGGGGTGTGAAATTGCTTTGGGGTGATTTGCTTAGTGGAGCTATTGTGAAAGATAAAAGATTTAGCAAATGCCTGTCCTGCCATGAGAACTCAGTGCTGTCCCTGGATCTGGAATGTTTTAAAAAGCTGAACACTGAAGTCCTTCTCCCTAGCCTCTGCAGTTATGGGGAGGGGGTAGAACATTTAGGAAGTGAAAGCTGAAGGGGGACCTTCAGGATTTCAGGGGTGCCTTTGAAATTGTGGGGCCCTCGTATTGTCATCTCCCTTACCCAACTCGTAGTTTCCTATTCTGAAGTGAAGGACTTTCCTCCCCATATTCCCCACCCCCTCCCCACCCCAGTGTGCTGCCTCTTCACAAGCTCGAAAGCAAACGAGCTAACTGACCATGGGCCAAAACCCTCAGAGTCACTTGACGAAAGAAACCTTTCATCTTTATATGCTGCTTAGCTTTGATATTTGTCGTTGTCATGGAAATCTGGCTGGCACAGTAATGTCACTATTCTAAGCGTCGTCAGCTGGGCAAGGTGGCCAAGTGTTGCCTTTAATGACACACTCTTTGCGACCTTTCATAGCCCTTAGGTCGTATTTCCTTGCGGTGCCAACCATGTTGCGTTTTAAATACGTAGTGCGAAATGTGAATTGATCACATGACTTCCCCGTTCAAAACACTTCAGGGACTTCTTACTAACAGTAGAATATACTTGCATCGTTTCCCGTCTGCAGCCCAGTATCCTTCATGCCATAAACCCCGAGAGCTTTTCTGTTTTCATATTCTGCCACCCACCCGTCCATCCTGAGTTCTGGAAACACAGCCCAAGTGTTGGGAGGAGCCGTTACTCCTATCTGCATCTCTAGCTCTTTCTCTGAGTTATTTGGATGTATCCCCTCTCTGACCTTTGGCAGTTCAGATGTTACCACTCCTAGGAGCCTGGGTTGCTAGCCCCTCAGGTGCACATTGAATGCTCTCCGTTGTCATAGGAACGTCTTTCTCATGGATTGGCAAACTACCTCACCTCTCCTAAATTTGCCCATGAACTTGAGTCTAGGTCTTGTCCTCAGCATCCAGCTGAGTGTGAAGCACAATTTAGGTGCTCAACAAATGCTTGCTGAATTTAATACATGAGGATTCGCAATTGCCAATGGTGATTCTACCAGCATCATTGCATACAGATCATGAAACAGTAGCTTCTAATCTCATAATAAGATGACACAAAATGAAGCCTGCAAGCAGGAGGTATTAACAGGACAGACAGATTCCAAAACTGACGTGTGATCATTGTCAGTGTGGTTATTGTTAGTAGGTTTTACCCTTCAAAGCTTCGGGGTGGGGAACACAATCCGTAGAGGCGTGCCCCTGTTCAATGGAGTTGATGCAGGGGGCGCGGCTCCTGTGAACGTGGCCTTGGTGCCCCATCACAAAGGGCACTGTGCACCTCGCTCTGCTCTGCGTCATTTGTCTGCTTAGGTCATTTTACTTCCTCTGCCAAGCTCTCCCTCAACTCTGAGTTTCCACCTGGCCTCAGGGGCTGTAATATAATCTCTAGCGAGCGTACGGTGGTTTTCAACAGAACTTCATTTTGCAAGTCACAAAAGTGACCCTTAAAACACCACGAGGATAATGAAGACCTAAAGCAGCTACCTCTGAAGTTGTAGTTAAGAGTCTTCCCTCCTCATTTCTGGTTATTTCCTCCTCTTTATTCCCGGCAGCGCTGCAATTCTACAGTCCTGGTCGCCAGCACCAAATAGTAATTTATCATCTTTCTTGGCAGGCTTCCTGCTTCATCCTGCACCTGCCTTCTTGAAAGAAAACAAGACATCAGATACTTATTCAAATAATGGAATAGCTGATCAACTGGGTCCCCACACAATAGAGAGTTATCCGTGCTAAAGGAACAACGTTTTCATGCTTTCTATGTGACATATGCATCCTTTCTCTTAAGATTTATGAACCCATAACTATTGGTATTGTTAATATAATCAAACCTCTACAGCCTCACTCCAAAGCTTAAACTTATTATCAATTGGATGCTGGAAGGGAGTCAATCAATTTCATAAATGCTTAAACACCTGCACTCTCTTTGACTCAGAGGGAAAAAAATCAATACCTAGCCCTCATTTTTTCTCGAAGTAGAATGCAACCAAACATTGCTTACAAGTTGAGGGGAACGTGTAATTCGAGGAGCGATGCTTGGAGAGACTGTGAACTTAATCTTGAAGTTTTCAAGAAAGATTTATTCTTTCTCTCCCCTCCCCCCACGTTTATTCTAAATAAAAGAGTAGACCACCAAAGAAAAACAAAGCAGAAAAAGCAGGGTTTGCTGACCCTGCTTTTGATTAAATCCTTGCAAGTTGTGGAACATTTGTAGGATGGTTGATCATTCTGTGTTCACAACACACATATTGTTTACCTATTATCCAGGCCTGGCACTTGTCTATGGAGACAAACTTGTCTATGAGACAGGGTTCTTGCCTTCAGGATGGTCACAAACTCTTGGTAGAAGAACAGATCCTAACAACGTGCTCTAATAATTACAGACATAGGATGATTTCATTCCAAGTCAAAGGCGACAGAGAAAACGGGAAAGGAAGATATTTACTAGAGAAAAGGCAAGAGCGAACAGATTATTAGATGCCTATTAGAAACAGGGCAGTGCTTTTGCCTCTGTGGTCATGGGTGATGTTTGCTGTACACTGAACTAGGAGTGTGCGTGCTGAGAGGTGTTTAATCCCTCCTTCTATCATGTTGTCTCTTTGGTTATTCTGAAAAGGATGTGCTGAACTACAGCAAAGCAGATTCTACTGGAAGGACAACCGTGTATTTATTGTAAACAATTGACATTTAGCATTTGTTCTTTCTATTTTGAGTGTTATTTAAATAAAGAAACGGGAATACTCAGAGAGACTTAGTATCGCCTCCATCCTCTCTTTTCTCCTGACTTCCTTCCCTATCCCTAGAGGGAACCTCTGTCCTGGACCATGTGTTTACTGACCTAACCCATTTGTTTCTAAGCTTATCACATTTGCTTACTCATTGGTTTTATCATGTGTAAAATTATGCCATTAGAATTAGCCATCCTTTCTATCCTTTGAGGCTTTTCAAAGCATCAAAATACTTGTGTGAAATTCTTTTCAATTTGTAAATTACTATGGAGATGTTATCTGTTATTATTTTATTATTAATTTTGATTGTATTTATAAACAACTTTGGCAGGTTGTATGTATTTATGATTTACATAGATTCATATGTGTAGACATAATTTGCATAAATTAACATATATAATGTATATGTATAGATAGATAGATAGATATGTACATACACATAGGTATACAGTGAGTCCTTCATATGCTTGGACCCCATATCTGTGGATTGAACAAGTAGAATTTTGGAAAAACATAATATTGTGCCATACGTGTAGACATATTTTCTCTTGTCATTATTCCCTAGACAATACAACTATTTACACAGTCTTTGCGTTAGATAGCATTCATAATGTAGACATGACCCCCTACAAACTTCCATTGCTGGCCTTGCCTCTTTCTGTGCCTATATGGCTCCTATAAATATGGCGACTGTTCTTAAGACCTGCTGGACTTTCTGCAAGAAGTGCTGCAAGCACCAGCTTCACAAAGTGAAAAAGTGTAAGAAAGGCAAGAATTCTTAGTCTGGCCAGGGAAAGAAGAGTTATGACAGGAAGTTATGGTGGGCAGACTAAGCCCATTTTCCTGCAAAAAAGGCTAAAACTACAGCGAAGGTTATGCTGGGGCTTGAGTGTGCTGAGCCCAACCGCACACCAAAGGGAAAGCTGCCCAGTAAGAGACAGAGATGTGAGCATTCTGAACTAGGAGACAGCAAGAAGAGAAAGGGCCAAGCAACCCAGCTCTAAGCTGATTTTGCTATGAAGACAATAGAATAATGAGCTTTCACCCACCTTAAAAACTTGAGACACCATGTAAAGCATGTGGCAAGCTTTCCAGAGTACTGCGCTATTTCACCAAAAAGGCTTGAGAATTTGGAGTGTTCAGCGTCCCCTTAGGGGTCCTGAGACATGTTTCCCGATGATACAGAGGGAAGACTGTATGTATAATGTATGTTTATAGATATGTGTGTATGTGTGCACATGAATGCATTCACACATATGTGCTACTTCTGATTTTTTTCTCAGTATTTTGCTGTGACATCTATCCACTGGAGTCTATGTCCAAGGAAGAGCGTCTGGCCTGCATTAAGTACTTTATCAATTCAATCCATACTTTAATCTTTTTAGACAAAGTTTCACTATAACCTCAGAGCTCCACCCCTCTCTGTCTCCTGAGTGCTGGGATTAAATGTATGTGCTACCATACCTGGGTCAATCCATACTCTCTGAGTGGTAGGATCTTTTTCATTAGCCACCGTAAGGTCAATGTCTGCTTTCACAGCTGCTGGTCCCTCAGAAGCTGGCAGAACCCTGGTGAATGACAAATGTTTGTCTATTTGACTTGAGTGGAAGACAGCTTTCCTGGAGTCGATGTCTTCATACACAAGGCCAGGGGGCAGGTGAGATGTGAAGCTTGGATGAGCTCTGAGGCTGAGGAGTACAGTTGGCTTGAGCAGGTAAGTGTCTCCGCAACCAGGCTCCCACTGCTTCTGGATTCAGAGGTGTTTGTAATTAGCATACACCCTTCTAGCAGTTATGCTTTCTTTGCAGTTAAGTTGTGAAGCAAAATGGTTGCCAGGGTTAGGATAATGGCTGTCTGACCTTTCTTGGAATTCTCCCCAGACACCCTCCAAGGCTATTTTTCTACTTTTTACACCTGGTGTGCTGTTTAATAGTATGACACCTGGTGACTGGAATTTTTTAGCTCTCCACCTGCTCACAAAATATGTTATTTATTTTGTCTAAAAATAATCTACCTTTTTTTAAAGGTGTAGAACAGAAAGGAACCCAATTAAAAAGTTTAAATAGTCAAATTAAGCAAGAAACATCCAAGGTTAGCCTGGTCACCATCTGCCTGTTTTTTTTTTTTTTTTTTTTTTGGCTTTGTGCATCTTCAGATCTTGGATGAACATGAATGACAAGTTCTTGTTTTTGTACACTACCAAATTAACATTCTTTGATTTGCCCCGGCCATGTCTTCAGAATTTGAAAGCCACAGAGGATACAAAGATAGCTACTTCAACCATCAAAAGAAAAGCTTTGGTAACGTGCTGATCAGATCAGGCTAACCTCATAGATCGTCCCCAGTGTTGATGTTTCTGGTAATACAGTGCTCAGTACACATTCCATCAGTGATAGCCACTAGCCAGGCCGTCCAGGCTGGCCCCTTGCATAAAGATACACGTGGATGCAACCAATCTTGCAGAGTTTGCTTTATGTAACTTTCGCTTCCATTTTAGTTATCTGACTTTCAGAATGTTAATGGCATTTACAAATAAAGATGTATTTCTTTTTTCTGATTAGTTATCAAGATTTGATACTACAGAGATCATTGGTATACCCTTTATTTAATGTTTTTGGAAACATTTGTCATGGTTAATAAAAAGAAAGCATATGGCCTGTTCTTCAGAGGTATAACTCCTGCATCAGATGACATTCATAAACCTATCTGAGCAAAGATCACAGTCATTGCTTTCTAAGTTCTCATGGTCAGTTACACTGTGAGGAGGGTCTTCCCACAACAGGACAATGAAAAGGTATCTTTTGAAGATGAATGTGAAAGGTAATCTTGACTGACAGAGTGGTAAGGGAAAATACTCAGGCAGAGTTGTTGTAGCTCTACATGTCCCACATAGGCCAAAGCAAGCCACACAGACTGAAGGACTTTCCAAAGCAGAGATGGGCCCTGGGCATGGACTGTGTTTTCTGGATCAGACACTGGTGCCTGCTCTCCTCTCTCCTTGACATTCCCCAGATCCTCCCCTGGTAAGTCTCAGCTTCTACACACCCTTGAAACAAATCTGATCATATCATTAGGTTTTGCATCTTGGCTTTGTCACCTCGTAATGACATTAGTGCTAACTACCCTTCCTACCCCTTGGAGCATTTTTGAGCATCATAAGATATTGGTTGTGAAGCTATTTTATTAATTTTAAGTCATTATTGAAATAATTTATTATATTATATAATTCTTATTCTATTACAGTGAAATAGAATCGAAACATGTAAAGTTGCCAACCTGCCATTTCAGCAGAGGGTAATCGCCTAAGGGACATGAGGAGTAAAGGTTATTAATGTATTTCTATCACTTAGCATAGTAGCTGGACACACACAAGGCAATGGCGGAGAGAAACCAAACATTGTGAAGAATGTGTATGGTCTGGATGAGTTGAAAAATCATGTGTTGCAGTTGCAGTCACAATAAGCCATTATTCAGAGACGGGGACTTCGGCGTGTAATTTGGTCATAAGGAAGTGGCTCTTACTACCTTTGTAAAAGAGACAGAAAATAATCAACCTTTTTCTACTATGTGAGGTCACAGCGAGAAGGTGGCGGTCTACAATGCAGAAAGGGCATTCATCAGGATGTGAATGCACTCTTTCCATGATCTTGGACTTCCATCTTCCATAACTGAAAGAAAAGAATTCCATCAGTTATAAGCTGTCAGTCTATAGCGCTTTGCTATAGTAATGCCAACTAAGCTAGAATGAGTGACCATCTTTCAGGAAACCATCTACAGCTCAGAGCATGGATAACTTAGCATCATAGGCAGCTAAGGCAGAGGAGGGAAAATTAGGAGAGATGAAAGGATTGTCCACCCATATGTAAGTTTCATGTGAATCAAATGCGCTTTTATTTTGAATTTAATTTTAATTTTGAAGTTAAACATTACAATTTTTATTTTTTTTATTTTCATCAGTTTTCTATTTATTATAGATATCTATCTATATAGATAGATATAGATCCATCTATCATGTATCCATCTGTCATCTATTAATCACCTCCAGAAAGACAGAACCAGGATTCTATTTATTTACTTTTATCACTTTTCTATTTATTTTTTACTTTCATCAGTTTTCTATTTATTATAGCTAGTTTATCTATCATCTATCTATCTATCTATCTATCTATCTATCTATCTATCTATCTATCTACCTACTTATCTATCTAGATATATATCTCTATCATCTATCTATCATCTATCTATCTATCTATCTATCTATCTATCTATCTATCTATCTACCTACTTATCTATCTATCTAGATATATATCTCTATCATCTATCTAACATCTATCTATCTATCTATCTATCTACCTATCTATCTATCTCTATTAATAACCTCCAGAAAGACAGAACCAATATAGATAGATAGATAGATAGATAGATAGACAGATAGATAGGTAAAGGAAGATATGTTTATTTTGGCAACTAGTCCCTGGAAATTACACAATGGGTCATCTTCAAGTTGGTGACCAGGAAGCCCACACTGTGCCTGTCTAAGTCCTACAGCCTCAGAACCATGGAGGCCAATGATGTGGCTCTCAGTCCAAGGCTAAAGGCCCAAGAATCCTGGAAAGGGAGCATGCTGGTATAAATTTTAGAATCACAGGGCCAGACTCCTCTTTATGTCTCTGAGGGCAGGAGAGAAAAATATGATATAGCTCCATGTGAGATCCAAATCTGTCTTCTGTGACTATTTATCCTTTCTGGGGTTCTTATCCATTATGTGGTGCCCACTCATGTTGAGAATCCATCCTTTCCACTCAGTCCACTGGCTTCACCTTCTTTGGAAACACCTTCATGGGTATTCCCAGACATAATGTTTTATCAGCTATTTAGCTACCACTTAACCTAGTAGCATTGACCCACAAAATTTACCTTACCTACAAATTTGGGTCTTTCATCTAAGTACTCAAGCTAAAAGATAAAATAACACAGAAAGTTGAGGATTTTTGGTGAGGAAATATGGGTTGAAGGAATTTATTATCAATGCTGATTTGAAACTGTAGCACGGTATTAAAATTACTAATGACTTGTTGCTCTACCCACAGATCAGTGTACTTCTCAACCTTCATCAGAGAAGATGGCAGTTAATACTTAAGAGTAGTTGATTAACACAAATTAAATTTTATGGGTATCAAACAAAAGAAAAAAATAGAACCTGAAGTCGGGTAGGTGATGAGGTACGGGTAGATATGGAAGGAGTTAGGGGGTGGGAGAGTGAATATGATCAAAACACATGGTATTAAATTCTCAATTAATTAATTAAAACATCATTTAAAATTCATTAGTCAAATGTAGCCAAACTACCCTAAAAATATTCATGTTTATACACACTGGTGATGCTCTTAGCCTTAGGAAGAGACACATCTTTTTACAATGGGCCACTGCCATTGCTACTGTAAAAAGGTCCGTGTGATGAGAATAAATGACTAGTAAGTGTTCAGCCCTAAGTGCGACAACAATGTCAATGCTATCCCCACCCCAAGGCCCGGGAAATATTATGAAAGAGAGGGAAGAAAGAATGTAAGAGCTGGAGAACAGAGAGGAGTACGACTACACTCTGTTTCCCGTATATCACCTGGCTGTTACAATCATGAACACCTAGCAGCTGTGGATACCTGTGCATGATTGGGTCCTCCACAATTCTATCATGGATCAGTGAGGGGGGTCAGAGGCCCTACCCTTCCTGAGGAGCCACTGGTATTTAATTGCTGCCAGTGTGATTTTCTTCAGGGGTGGAGCCCTTGGAAAGCTGTCCATGATATAGTAATAACCTTACCCATACTCACAAAAATATTCTTTGATTTGTTTTTACTTCAGTGGGTCAAAAACAACAAAAAAGACATGAAAATAGGAGGTAAACTGGTTAGAAAGTGGAAATGGGTCATCAGGAGTGAGAGGGGAAGAAAGGAGGGTAATGACCAGTGAATATGATCATAATACATTATTTATATGTATGAAATTGTCAACAGAAATCATGTTAAATTCAATTTCCTTAATAGTCACAATATAGTTGAATAATAGAATTAAAGTTATTAATAAAAATCCCAAGTCAATTATCTGATGACTACTTACAGAGGACTTATTGTTTGTCAGACTGGGGAGGGGGGTATAACTTTCCTCCATGGTATAGCCACTGGTAAGTAGTCCATGCCCTAGCAAATAACCTACTCATTCTCATATGGACAAATGTAATTAAACCCACTGGATGACCATTTAGCTTGGCTATTTGCTAGTGTACTTTGAACAAAACGTGCATTTTCAAGACAATGTTCTTTTACTACATATGCATTCATGCTTATTATATAAAGCTGAATAGCAGAAAATATAAAATATAAAAAGGAGAAAATCAAGATCAATAGTAATTGCATTGTTCAGAAATAATTAAAGTTTAATTTATTTTTCAAAGTACATTAGCGCACTTCTGAAATTTCACTTTTCAAAAGTTGAATTGGAGTGCATAAAATATACCTTTTAAGTCCTTAATATCATGCCATGTATATATTAATGTCTGATTAGGCATCCTTTGAAAGAGCCTGGTCTTCTATCATGTACTGTATCAGAATCTCTGTTTGGATATTTTGATAACAAACCTTCAAAACACAGTCTAATTCACAGACCTTGGTATACATCTCTCATTGTTTCTAAAAATCTCCCCAAGTAAAACTGATGAATTAAAGGATACAGATGCTAAGTCTCTTGACTGTGATTATAAAATGCATATTTATTAAAGTAGCTTTATTATGACAAGCCATGACCAAGCACAGCTTCCTGGTACAGCAAATGGAAAACTCATAAGATTTTCTCATTCATAAACAGATTTTGAAAACATTTAGTTAGCTTATAAGTCAGAGAGTATTGGTGGCAAAGTCACTACACTGGTTATTAATTCTACTTCTCCTACTAACCAGCTATTTTTCTTTCATTTACTCTTGCAGTCTTAGTTTTGTAAACTCACTTTTGAAAGTCCTTGCAAAATTTCCTCATCTCTAAAATATGTATGTTAAACTAGAATCCTCCAAGTCCCGTTCTTGCTTTAAAATGCTTTATTTTTCATAATTTCATGAAAAATTATTTTATGAAAAGCATAATGTATTTCTTTGAAATAGTATAGACTTAATAAATATTTCTTTTTATTTAATTTTTTCATATAATATATTTTGATCGTATCATTCCCCCTCCTTCAATTCCTCCCAGGTCTTCCCACCTTCTTATCCATCCAACTTTATCTTCTTTCTCTCTCTCAAAACAAAAGCAAAAATAAATAAAAACAAAACAAATAATCCAATGTGAAAAAAATACCAAATCAAAACAAAATGAAACAAAGCCCAAACCCAGTTTGTGTTGGCCAATTTACTTGCGGTAGAGCCTGCCCTGGGGTGTGGTTGGTACACCCAGTGACTAACTAGCCTCTGGGGAAACCTGACTTTCCCTTTCCCAGCAAGCATCTGTTGTAAATAGCTCCTTGGTTAGGCTGGGATCCTATGCCTTCTTCCACCTTTTAGTGCTTGGATTTGTCTGGCTTGAACCTATGAAGGTCTTATGTGTATTTCCACTGTCTGTGAATTCATATGTGCACCAGTCCTGTCATTTCTAGAAGATACCATTTCCTTTGATTCATCCATCACCTCTGGCTCTTAACAATCTTTCTGTCTCCTCTTCTGCATAGATCCCTGAGCCTTAATGGAAGTAGTTTGAGGGCTACATCCCATTTGCACAGAGTGCTACAGAGTTTCTCACTCTCTGTACTTGTCCAGCTGTGGATCTCTGTGTTAATTCCCATCTACTGCAAGAAGCAGCTCCTTTGATGAGGGTTGAGCAGCACACTGCTCTGTGGTATAGAAGTATGCCATTAGGAATCTTTTCATTGTGATGTTCCTTTAGCAGATTAAAGTAACAGATTTCCCCTGGGACCATGACTATCTAGTCTCAGATTCTTGGCCCCCTTTGTGGTATTAGGTATTGGTTATATCTCATGAAATGGGACTTAAATCTAATTTTAAAAAATGGTTGGCTATCCCCATAACATTTGTGCCACTACTAAACTAGTACATTATTCAGGCAGGTCACTGTTATAGGTGTAGTAAGGTTTGTATATGGGAAATACTGATGATTACTTTTCCCCTCTAGTAGCATGCAAAGTGCTTTCTGGCACCATGAATGCTAGTCAGTAGGGGTGAAGCTTATAGTTAGGCACCAGCTTAACTTCTCCATATTTGATGACAAAAATAAGTGGTGTCTTCAGCATCAGGGCCTTGCTCTCAGATTGTGGGGAATAATAATCACCAATAGCCACCAATAGTCTTTATAATAGCCTGTGATGTTTGGATATGGTCTATGGGACCCTTATGGCCAACAACCCAACAAACTATAAACTATTCCTGGCACTGAAGGTTTTACTTGGTGGCATATAATGTCTAGTTGTTGCTTTGTCTAGTTTATTCCTGCTGCCCCTTTTAGCTTTTCCTTCTAGCCTATCTCCATTCCTTTGTGACTCCCACTGACCTGAAGAACCACTCTGTACCAGGGACCCACAGTGTCCACACTAGGCTGAGACATAGGTAGGCAGCTTTTATTGCCTTCCTGTCCTCTATTCTGGTCTCTCTAACTTAGTCCTATTGTGGCTTAATAAATATTTCCTGAGTGAAGGGAATTGGGTGTTATAATATTTGGTATACAAAGTGTATGTCACTCAAAGAATAATTTACTGAGTTTCTCTGGTAATGACTTATGTTATGTTTTACAGATTATAGAAATATAACCAGAGAATACTGCCTGCCTTCATAACTTTTTCTAGTGGGTATTTATAAACACATAAGAATTGTTGTAACTGACCTTAAGATATTTATAACCTCATAAAAGCAATCTGTGACCCATATTAAAAGAGCACATAAAAGAGGCAAAGAAAAACTTAAAGATGTTTACAATACATCTAAGAATATTAGGAAGGCAGTGTTATACTTATCTGAAATGTAAAATATCAAAAAAAAGACACAAGGAGAGATAATATTATATTTACAAGATAACTATTATTAATTTTATTAAGGTGACTATTCCGGGGGCCATTAAGAAAGGCACGTATATAACCAGAATGTGGCACTCACCTTATGATGGAAAATATCCCTTTAAAATATAACTCGGGATAGCAAAACACATTTCTGATTATTAGACATGGCTTAGGAACAAGCTATGCAAAAGCAGATAATGCTTATGGATGGTGTGTTTAATTCCAGTTTCATACTTTGCCAAAGCTCCAAAGATCTCTCATTCAGTGAGGGTCACATGCTGTTCAACAAATTAATCTTTTGAATATTTTAATCTGACTTCTTTTGGTTTATTCTCCTTATTGTCGATTTGTAATTCGTTAGGTCACTTTGTACTTTTTGCCAGTGTTCAGCATATCCTAATTTTCCCAAGGAACACTTGAGTACAAAACCATTACTTAAGATCTAGCCTTAATGCCTTGACTTAGGAGGCTCCCTGGCAAGCCAAGGCAGCAGAACTAGCAGACAAAGCTTGCTGTATCTGGTTGCCTGGGCAAGTCGACTTGCCTTGCATATGTGAAGATATTAAGTTCCTAGCCAGTTAATTAAAAAGAGCTTCTTCGTGTGTCAACAATGCAGGACTGAGTCCACACACAGGGCACTGTTACTCCTGTTTCAGGAAACAACGCTCTCCGGCTTTCACACACATTTAAAATCAGTTTGTTTTTTGAAAGTGCCTACTTCTCACCTGTACATTTCTTTCTAATAAACTAATTTTGTCCCTAGAAGTGAAGCTGATTTCATCCAAAAGGGTGTTTAAAAAAATGACTGGTTGCTTTTCACAAAAGACATTTTGTTCTCTTTACCTGAAGATTGAGAAGGAGTCAATGCAGAGCAATAGAAACATTTTATGGAGAGCTAGTGAGAATAGTAACTAACAGAGCCCAGGTCTTACTGTCTGACAGACATAGATGCATAGTTGAGCTCCATCCTACCATCCAACTAACCTTCATCCTCTCTATGCCTCACTGTGCTGGCCATAAACTAAGGATGGTAATTGCACCTGCCTATTTAATTGTATTTAGATTTATCCAGTATAAATTATGCGGATCTGGATCACGGGACAGGCTCCAGCAGTAATTATTAACTAATAACTAATGACTGATGAGTGTTTTGAGGTATAAAGATACACGTGAATTTTTGCAGAGCTTTCACTGCCATTGTTGTACTTTGTACTTAATTGAAAACTCTCAATGTGTACTCTCACATTGAGTAGTTGACGAAAGATAGCTCTACAATTGACATTTCTTGTCTGCTTTGACATTTCTTCCATTCTACCACAATATATAGTTAAAATTATATTATTTTGTTTGTATGAAGGTAAGACCACAAATTGACTCCTTGAGAAGAGCTGTTGTTATAATCCAGTCCTAGCTCAGAGTCCTAGGTAGTGAAATCTGAAAAAAAAAAAAAAAAATACTGATTTCAGACTCAAACAAAATCCTGGGAAATAATTACAACTCAGAGTTCAAACATTCAGGTATGTGATGCGGTTTCTAGATTCTGGGTCCTAGTAAGTCAATCTATTCACCTGTTCCTGTAGCAAGGCCACATTCTTAATTATTACAACTTTCTATCGGGTCTTATATGGTGATGATGCCACCTAGCTAAAAATAAAATTTCTTGGTCTGTTGAATCAACTAAGGTAATCAGGTATGGTTTGAATTGAAATTATGTAGAACATATAGATTAGTTGAAGAGAACTAAGTTAGATTTAGCCTAGGCTTCATGTTGAGACTCTGTTTCAGAATAAAAAGATGGAGTTGCTCGTGTCAGCCCTTCCAAAAGTAACTAAAAGCCAAGAGGTTATGGAGAAAGGGTTTATAAGTGTGGTATCCTGACACTAGATGAATGTATTCTAACCTGAATCCTACTTGTTTTCTGTTTGTAGTATTTGTTTTAGACATGGGAATATTATACCATAAAACCGAGCGTTAATGACTGAGGAAGGACACTGGCCTGCTCGGCAGGATTGGCTATAGTCTCGAGATAATTAATTGTCTAGAGATGATTTCTTTTCTTTGGCTATCAAATTATGGAAAGAATGGAACCCAAGAAACTAGAATTTCTTTGGGAATCTTTGGTTGGAAGAAGCTAAGACTAAATCCTTGGGACAGCCAGAGGAGGACAGTATAGCCAGAGAATGAACCTACAACCAGAGGGTGAATCTGTAGCCAGAGGAGAAACCTAGAGCCAGAGAAGGAATCTATAGCCAGAGGAGGAACCTACAGCTAGAGGAGAAACCTACAACCAGACAAAGACCTTGTCTCCTGGAGAAAGATTTACAAATTGTCAGATGACCTTGCAGAAGAAACTTAGAGCTCAGAACATGGTGGACTGCAGCCATGATTTCTATGGACTGTTTAGTTGCACATATACCTTAGCTTCGATTTAAACCTTCCTCTTACATCAGAACCCAAAGGGTAGACATGGGGATGTCACTTGATATGTGTCCCTCTTCCCAATATGGAAACATTGAATAAATTTCCTTTTTCTGCTTTTCACTATTTAAAAAAAATCTTGGTTCTTTGAGCTATTTTTAAACTTTTATTGTTTGAGAATTTAATGTATACATGCCATGCTTTTATCAAGCCCACCCAGTCTCTCCCCTCCAACTCCTCCCTTCCCCAGCCCGCACAATTTTATTCTTAACCAATTTCATGTGTTCTTTTATTGAACTCATTCTGTAGGCTAGGCTGGCCTCGAGCTCACAGAGATCTTCCTACCTCTGCCTCCCAAGTGCTGGGATTAAAGGCATGCACCACTACCCAGTCAAAAAAAAACCTGTCTCACTGTGTTCTTAAAAAAACAAAGTCTACCAAGTCCACTTAGTGCTGTCAGTATGTGCTTGCATGCGAGGCTGTCTACTGGGTAGCATGGGTAGCCTCTTGGGGGACATATCCCTGGAGAAAACAGGCTCTCCTTATCTGAATAGCAATCAGTTACCAACAGCACCTCATATCCACTTCCTATTTCCACACTTGGATTTTTGTCTGGCTTGATCTTGTACACATCTTGTGCATGATTTTACAGCCTCTGGAACTTCATATGTGCAACTATCTTCTTGTGTTTAAAAAATATGGGTTTTCTGTAGTCTTCCATGCCTCCAGCTCTTGCAGTCTACCTACCCCCTCTTCTGAGAAAACCCCTGAAACTTGGGAGGAGGAGGTGTGATAGAAATACCTCTTTTGGAGAAGAGCATTCCATAATCCCTTATTCTCGATACATCTAGTGTCTTACACACATTGCTTATATTTTTCCTACACATCAAGTACATTTTGATGGCATTCTTAAAAACATTTTGGGCACCTAAAAGCAATCATGTGGTTTTTATGGAAATTAAAATTATATTCCTTCAAAATCTCCAACAGCAACATGTTATTCCAGAATAAAATTGAACAGCACAGCATCATTGAGACATTTAGAAGAATGTCTGAGCTTCACTAAATCTGACTTTGTAGGTCACATGAAAATCATTAAGGACTCATGTAATACTATTAAAGTGAGCCTTCTTGAGGAGAATAAATTCTAGAAAAGCAAAGTGAACAAAGGATTAAATCAGCGGTGGGATGAGGGTGTGGGTCAACAGTGTGTAACAGTTGGAGGCTCTGATCACATTGACATTGCAAGCTGAATGTTTAAATGCAGTCAGAATGGGAAGAGGTATGCCATATAACAAAAACCTGTGTAATATGTATGCATGGCCATTCTGTTTAAAATCATAAGAAAGCCAAAGAATCTTCATCATCAAGTCAGTATTACACAAGTGCTCCCACTCCCAGCCAGCATAATAGTGTATCTATCTATCTATCTATCTATCTATCTATCTATCTATCTATCTATCATCTATCTATCTATCTATCATCTATCTATCTATCTATCTATCTATCTATCTATCTATCTATTATCTATCTATCATCTATCTATCTATCTATTATCTATCATCTATCTATCTATCTATCTATCTATCTATCTATCATCTATCTATCATCTATCTATCTATCTATTATCTATTATCTATCATCTATCTATCTATCTATCTATCTATCTATCTATCTATCTATCTATCTATCATCTATCTACCTACCTATCTATCTACCTACCTATCTATTTATTCCTATGCATGAGGGACCAAGAAATGCTGCAAGCTATTCACATCCACTAAAATTACAAAATTCTCTGAGTAAAAGGTAAATGCACAGAAACAATGTGTATACATAGATCAACAATACGTGCTTTTTAAGTGTATGTATTTTTTCACATGTGTGCGATTTATTTGGGCTCATAAGCTTCAGTGCATGGTTAGCTGGAAGGGGTGGTAAACACTAGGGCAAAAGGAGTGTGTGCCAGAGGATCCTGTTTCTTTCAAGGTTGACAGGAAACAAATGAAACCAGAGGAACAGGTCAGGAATGATGGCACAGCTTCAGTGAGGCGCTTCCCCATGTGGGCTCCACTTTTTGGTTGCCAACATTTCCCAATAATGCCCCTGAGTCAGGAATTAATCTGCTGGTAAGATCTGAGCTCTTACAATGCGATCACTTCTAATAGCCACCCCCTCTGAACTTCATACTGGGGAACAAGCCTCCAATGTATGAGCCTTCACGGTCATTTCATATCCCCGTCCACAACAGATTCTTAAAACACATAATTAGTAGAGGAAAATTAAGAAAAGGTGAAATTTGAGCAAACAAGAACAGTGGCATTTTAAAGCCCAATTTTCTGTCAAAGTAAGGAAATTTTCATAAATCAGTGTCTATTTTCCCTAATTTCCCTTTCAAGACCAACCAGGCTTCTTTTTGTCGTCTTCCTTTTTGCTGTTTGGAGAACTCTTGAACAATAATTTATGGGCAAGAATCTCGAGTACTCTGCTTGCCTTTCCCTTCTCTTCCCTGACAACACCTTACAAGTGATGATTGGCTTCTACGGGTAGGCAGAGTTCAAAGATGTGAACTACATACCTGAGCTGCATATTGGAACCTCAAGTTTGTGCTGTTTGGACAAAAGCTTGCTTGCTCTTTTGAGTTCACGCAGAGGTGGAGATGTGAGGTTGGAAGGTGTTAAAGTCACCTGCGTGTGTGTGCGTGGTGTGTGTGTGTGTGGTGATGTGTACATGGGTGCACATGCAGCTTTGTGTATGTGTGTTTTCAGGCTAGAGGTTGACAGTGAACATCCCTCTTAATCACTTGTTGCTTCTCCACCTTACACGTTTGAGAAAGCATCACTCACTGACTCCGGAGCTCACTAAGATGACTAAACTCGGGTTATTGTGCCTGCAAGGCAGACATTTTACTGACTGGACCATCTCAGCAGTCCTGTCAAAGCCATTTTGAAAAACACAAGGAGAGAGTCAGCATGGAAGAGAGGTCTGGAGAACTGAAAAGCATGGCTTGATAACACGATTTAAGCTCCCCACTAGGTCACCGCTGGAGCCAGCCCCATCCCACTTGTATGAGCTGGTAAGCCTCTTTGCATTTTTATCTCGACTTAAAGTGTCTAATCTGACATGTCAAAAAATGAGTATGTTAGATTTCTTTTATAAAATTAAATACACATATGTATGGATACCCTTCATTTCTCAAAAGTGACAAAAATTTTCATTTCTATCAAGTAAAATCATGATTCCAAACATACAGAAACTGATGTTCTACTTTAATGGGAGTGAAGTGACTCTTTGACTATCAAGCAGCCCTCCTGAGTCAATGTTGACATATGAAACTCCTGGAAGGTTAGAGACTCTAAGGGTTGACCGGTTTGCTTACTCACCCTAGCCTTTGTTTCCTAACGAATGGGTAATATTAGTCTTTCAGCATGATAACATAAAGCAGGCTGATTTGCATCCCGTGGCATTGTCGGCCCCGTGTGTTTGAGTTTGTTCTACTATTTAATATGGTCTGTACTGAAACCGGGTAGTCCCTGTTTGTTCAGTGGCCTCTCGTACATGTCTGCTTCCCTCAGGGATTGAACTGGACCAGAAAAAAATGGAGATGGGGATAGTGTGAGGACAGAAGACTTTCTTAGATAAAAGTACGACCCCTCACTCTTCACTGCTCACAGGCTCTGCCTTTGCGTGTGTGGAGATTCCGACACGCGGTCTTAGGCAGTCATGGTACTACCATATTACCACCCTTTTGTATTTTGCTTGCAGGGTTGTTAGAGGTAGCTGAGAGAGCATAGGGAGAGAATATAGCTCCATCGGAGAGCCCTGCCTATCCTGCTCAAGGCCTGGAATTTCATTCCTGGTATTGCAAATGTGTGTTTAAAAAACTCCAACTTGCTATTGATAGATATGAGCCTGCTCTCCTCCTTACTCTTGGCACGTACACGCTCGTACCCTCGCCCACTGGGACCCACCAGAAGCCTTCTCCCTCTGTGCCTTCTTTGAGGATGGCCCCCTCTGGCCCACTCCTCCTCCTAACATTTTACTTTGTAAAATGTTAAAAGAAACTGAAACACTAACATTTTTTGGAAAGTCAGTCATGTAACAAACAGTTAAAATGAGAAGTACTTTCTCATACTTTTTTTTGTGACATGCTTTTTGACATTGGAGAAGCTAGATAGAGATTAAATGGCTTGTGCATTTAATTTTTTTTGTGTGTGTCCCACTGCTAGGAGACAGAAGACCAAGATTCAAGTCCATCTTTATTAGGTTCAATAGAAGCTTCTGCAAAGCAATTGAGAACTCACTTCTTGACCTTTGAAATGTTCTCTATCACTACCTTGTCTGTGTTTTTTATAAGGATCAGAAAATTGCTATCCCATATATATGCATATAGCATGCATACTACACACACACACACACACACACACACACACACACACACACAATTTGAAAGAAAGACAACCTGGTTTTTAATTTGAGGATTCACTGTCCCCACAGAAACTTTCGATAAGTGATCGCAATGTAATTCTGAAGACTGCTGGAGGGAATTTAAACCAAACTACTCAGAATGCTTTCACTGACTTACTGGAGTATCAGACCATAATGTCTGAGCTGTGGGTAGTAAGCCCATGTTGATGTCTACAGCTGTAAATAGGTATTGGTGATACATGCTAACAATTCATTTGTTTGATAGCTAGACATTTGAGGAGAAAAAAAATGATTAACTGCTTTGAAGAAAAGATATTTGTCTATAAATCCTTCTTTTGAAAAGTTTTGTTGGATTTGTGTGTGTGTGCATGTGCGTGCACGCACATACATGTGTCATGGTGCATATGTAGACTTCAGAGGATAATTTGAAGGAATCTCTTCTCTCCTTCCACTATGGGATCCAGGGATCTAACTGAGGCCATCAGGCTGGCGGCAAGTGCCTTTACCCACTGAGCCATCTTGCTGGCACCAGATCCTTATAAATTCCTAATTTACATCTCACTGGAATTTTAGGTGGGAAGCATGGGATGAGTGCTAAGGAAAGGGAAGTACAACACACTGACGAAGGGAACAAAGGCTGGAGGGCCTGAGACAAACTGTGTCTTCTCTGGGAATTCCTCCTGCATGGGCTTGCCTTCATTACTAATCCTTTTCAGGCTTCAGGATCCTCATCGCAGACACACTGCAGACTCAGAAGTAGACACAGGTGATAGGATCCTCGGGAGGACGGAGTGACAACCCTTGTCAAAGGCGAGCACAGTGCCTGGCCCCCACTGAGGATCCAATAATCATTTGGGTCATGAAAACTCTTACCAAAGCTTAATTTTATAGTTGTTTTATAAAAGCACAAAACTTTGTTGTTGTTTTTTTAATAAAGCATACCCTTACAAAGATAAAATATTAAGGGAACAAAGATAATTTATTGAGAATAGGGAGAAGCAGAATACAGTGTAATTAATTGTGTTCTTATAAAGTTAGTTGCATATTAAAAATAAAAGACATTTATTAATAAATTACAAGGGCTAAGAAATTGTATACTCAGGAGAATCTGTGTTTTCTCTTACCTGCTATAATGAGCTCAGGAGCCACAATAAATGGGGGAAACTTTTAAGACATAATCCAAATGGTCACTTTAAGCTCTGCATTTTCAGTCTTCCCTGTTATCTCTTTCCCCATACTCAAAGCCTCCATCTGTTGGGCACAGAGGGGATTGTTTACCTTGACTGTATGAGCAGATAATCCTTCCTCTCAGGTCTATGTCTTTAAAAAGATATTACATTTGCGTACGGCTGAACTACTTTTATGACTTCATTTCCAGTATTTGAATGTCTAGGTTCTGAGGGTTATATCCACCCTGGAGGCAAACAGTGGCATCCTTTAAAAAAAACCTGTTTAATTAAGTTTGATCACATATGGTACAGAGTCATATGGCGTAAGACCATTTGAATACATCTTGGTATTCTTCCAAATCCTTTAAATTCATCCCTCTTATCAAAGAATTAATTGCAAAAGAAATATACTCATGTATGATAAATGTTTATTGAGTAGGACTTCCCTTCATAAAATGTTCTTGGTTTCCAGTCCGGTATCTTAAAGAAATGGACCAGTAAATTTTAATTGATGTTGAGACAACTGATATCATCAGACACATGGCATCTCTTTTCTTCACTTTTTTCTTGTTATTCTTCATTTTTATGCTTAAATTTATTTGTTTAGTTAAAATATATTTATGTCATTTCCCCTTCCCTTTCCTCCCACTAACCCGTCCCACATATCCACTTTGCTCTCTCAAATTCATGGCCTTCTTTTCTTCGTCTAGGGGTGGCCCCTGTGAGATCCCCCTTTCATGTTAGCATGTCTCTTGGTCTTGTCTTTGTTATTATTTAAGTCCACATGTTTTGAGACTAATGGGTGTAGCTTTTCTGACATTTCTCTTTTTGCATAATATTTTTATTAATGATTTGAGAATCTCATACAGTGTATCCTGATCATACCCACTTTGTATTCCTCCCTGGTCCACCCTCCCACCCCTGTGTCCTCCTTAAAAAATAAAAATTAAAAAAAAATCTAATTTTTGATGCCTATACTCATTGGAGCTTGGTTAGACTCCCAGTGGGCAGACCCTTAAAGAACACCGCCCCCAACCAGAGGCCAGCAACTGTGAAGACCTACACTTCATCTTTATCACAACTTTTTAATGACTTTCTTCAATAGCTTCGCGTCTGGACTATTTTTTGCGGGGGGGAGGGGAGGTTGGAAGAAGCCCTCAATGTCTCTCATTCATCAGTTATGAATCTGCAGTCATCGATATTATTGCAAAAGAAGTTTTCCTGCTCATAGGTGTTTCCTGCCCGTGGCAGCAGCATGGATCACCAACATGGTTTCCAGAGGGAGCATGGATTTCTGACATGTCTAACACACACACACACACACACACACACACACACAAATTCCTGACTCTTACAATGTTTTTTGCCTCCCTTTTTGACGATGTTCCCTAAGCTGGTGCTAAGTTGTAGATGTGTCATTAGGGGGTGGGCACCACATGATCATTTGATATCTACATTTTGACCAGCAGGGCTTTTCTGTAATGGTCTCTTTCTGTTGCAAAGAGAAGTTTCTTTGATGAGGGATGAGAGCTACACTTATCTGTGAGTGTAAGGATAGATATTTAGATTAAAGTTAGGAATTATGATGACTTAGTCATGTGGCAGCTTTAGATTCTCCTCCAAGATTCATGAAATTTTAGCCCCAAAGAGTTGACTAGGTTTCAGTATCAAGCCTTATTTCCCTCTTGTTGAGAAGACTTTAAGTCCAATTAAAGAACTGTTGGTTACCTCCAAGATATACATGCCTCTATCATCCCCTTAGAATTGCTATGCCATGGTGGTTATTGTAGTTCATAGGTTTCATGTGAAGGTACGACTGTTGTTTGCTTCCTTTCCTTGGAAGATTGCATAGCATTTTCTGGGAACATGGAAGATAGTCCTCAGGGAGGAGGCTTTCACATCAGCTGTTCAGGGTTCTGTGTACAAAGGGCATGGTGTCTTCAGCTGCAGGGACTTACTTACCTTCCCCCTGTGGGAAGTTACCAAGGGCCAAGGCAATAGTTGGTAATGGTTTGGGAGTCTCTTGAACAACACTGACCAATAACTCAAAAGGAGGTTTCCTGTGTCTGGCATTGGAATTTCTGTGGTGTGGTCTATGGCTTTTGTTGGAAGAATTCTCTGCCTAGGTAGGAAAATTTATGTAAACTGTATATGTATATTATGCATATAGATTTGTATATAATTTTAAGTAAATAGTTAAAATATGATTCCTTGTGACTTTTTCAGACATCCCTCTGCTATTACCTTCCTCCTTCCCTCTCTCGTATTGACTTACCTCCCCTTCCTAGTTAAAGCTCTCCTTCATTTTACCGTTTTCCTTCAAATCATTTGTACCTTGCTATTCCTCTGTGAACTGCCCCCATGTTGTTGATCTTAGTATATTAGTTTACATAGTATACTTAGTATATTAGTTTATTTTGGGTTGGCTTTGCCTGAATCTGTGATCTGGGGCCAAATTGTCAGTTCTAGGATCAGTTTTACTTTGGTCAAAAATATAGGCAAATTAAGTGAACCTCGCCCACTATTTGGGGCATGTTACTGATTAATTTATGTCTATACTACCTGGATGTCTTCCATTCACATGTCCTCTGGCCGGCAATGTCCTGTCAGTAGGCATCTCTTTTCTCTAGCCTCTGGAATGCTCTGGGTGGAAACTCTTATGGGTCTTATTTTCTAATTTCAGGCAAGGGATAAGTCATTCAGTCATTAATTAATACTTTCTAGTTCAGTAGATATTCCCATATGTGTTTCCTGTCTTATCTAAATAAGCCAATTTAGGGGGAAGCAATGTGTCTGTAGTTTGTTATTTGTCTTCAATGGTTTCTATTCTAGACTAAATACATATTTTAGGAACAAGTCAATAATTTAGTTCAGTGTTTGGCTTCTACGATGGGTACTCTTTTTATTAGCTTTCAATCTTATGGGAAATAATAACGAGTACCAGTGATAAACTGATTAGTCTGTTTCTGTTGGTTAGCTAGTAGGCATTTTATTTGTTGTCCTATTAATTTTTAAAAGTAACTCTTTAGGTTGGGTGTGATGTTCACTCCTTTACACACAAAAAAATGGGATGCTCAGTTCAGTGAATTAAACTTGCTTGCCTATAATTGTTGAACTAGTAGAACTCAGTAGATCTTTCCAGGTCTACAGCTCATGTTTCTATGAAGCAGAAATGTCCTTCAAGAAATATGACATAGAACATGTAAGAAACTTGAGCTTCACATTCTTGGTTAATGTACAGTTTAAACAAAAGGAAACACTGCTAACGCCTGGGTTTATGCTTCTTCGATAGGCGAGACTTTTAAAACTATTTCCAACTAACTTACTTCATCTCAAAGCCATAGCAACATAGAGACTTCTCTACTCTTGGGTTAGGACTTGGGTCATCTTCCATGCTCTGGGATTATATAAACAGTATACTCATTTGATGCATTTATTGATTTCATTTGTCCCCAGCCATTGGTAAAAATAAAATATAATGACCTATTTTTTAAATTTCTGTTTATCCCATACCATTATATGTGTCCTTCCAAGAAATGGAGTGGCACATTTGCTTCTGAAAGTGCCTCAGGTGAAGAGCTATGGTGGGATTTACACATTTCATAACAATCTTTTGTTACTGGGCAGAAACACTTGTTAAAGATGGTACATTTTTGGCATATTGGGCAGATTTCTAGAAGGAAATATATAAAACATTGACAGCATGGAAAGTGAAATGGAGAAAGAAAGTGAAAAACACCTTGTATCCAAATTAAAAAAAAATCATTCTATTTAAAGTTTTGGAGCAAGATACCGAAGGTAGGCTATTTTAACTGCTGTCGTTAAAATCTGGGTAGTTTTGATAATCAAAATTTTACCTTGACACAAATTAGAGGGTTTTTTGCCTCTATTTTCTGTTTTTCAATTAATCCTGGGAATTTCCTGAACAGCGATTGCCTCCAGAGGCTGAGATGGACTGTGTCAGTGTCATGGAGGGCATGGAGTGAGAACCATCACAGCTCACGTCTGAGCATCTAGCCGTAAGCTAGCGAGACACATGGAGTGGAAGCACACTGAACCGATGATCTCAGGGATGCCTGGGGTGGGTAACTCTCATCTCTCAGGGAGTGTGATGTCCTAAATGGAGGAATCCTGTTAGGTTGACATCAGCTGACTCCTCTGTCAGGTCAGGAATTGAGGGTTGTACCTGTTATGGGATTAGAACATTCAAGTCGAAATGGTGGCTGAAGGCTTTCCTCAGTTATATGATTCACCGGAAACAGGAGATACAAAGACAGAAATCAAGCTCCTATTTTCACCTTGCTTGTCTTATTTTTCTAGACCTTATCTTGTCTATACGTTAAAATTGATCCTGGCAGCTTTAAGCAATATCTTCCCATATCTCATGAGAGTCTAATTGAATGGAAAATGAGTTTCATTTTTGGATTGGACTTTGAGGATCTTCCCTAAGTAATTCCAATGTTGAGGGCCACTGCCCTAAAGTTACCTCTTTCTTCCTGATATAACATACATTCATTTTATTCCCCACTTTCAGACAATGCCAGGAGTAACAGCCACTTTTCTTGCAAAACACAGGTGACTTCACATTGCCCACTGTAGCAGGAAGTAGAAGACAGAAGCACTTTTATAAAAATGAAATCTAGCGACTAAGAATAATTGCTTGTGTGTAGTTAAGCTCATTGTAGATTTTGCTAACAAAACGATGCACTTTATTCTTGTGAAATTATTTAATTTGTTAATATAATATTAAATAGGATATAATATAGTAAAGCATTTTAATATTCTAGAGAATATTTGAAAAATCTTCTCCCAGACACTGATATCTAACACAAATTACATCAATGATTACAATGAGAATATTGTGAGTGCTTTGTGTATATCGGGGTGTGTCCAACATGGAGACATTTGTTGGCTACTTACCTTTATAATTATTTTCTAATTTTTACTTAATTTCAAATACACTGTCTGCTAAGATTTATCATAATTCAATATTTCCCCACTAAAGCAGAGTAAAAGTCAACAAGACAGTGACTATGACAGAAATCATGATTTCTATAATAGACAAGTGCCACTCGAACTGGATTTAGATAGCGTTTTTATTAATAAACTTTCTTTCACTATCTTATGAAAACCCAATGGAGGTGGTATCATTGTAAGTCATTTTGTAATATAAATCACTACACATATATTATTTGTATAATTTTGAATAGTTACAGATTTTTCCATAACAGCCATTAGAATAGACTTTTGTTTCTCTTTTAAAAGATATTTAACCACACAGCCAAACTTGATAGACTTCTGTCCCTATTCCGAATGTCAGGTGACAGTGTCTTGGGAGCACATAGTTGATGCCTGTTTTTTTTTTTTTCCTCAGATGGTTAGTGGGATAAAATGACGTTTTAAGAACTAGAATTTTAGTGCTTAATAACCTTAGACATTCTTGAGCAAAAAGAAAGATTAGTTTTGAAACTGTTATAAATGACATCTTCAGAGAGCAGGAAGCGTCACAAGCTATTAAGAGCAGTGTTTCAGAAAGTTACCACTATTTTTTTTAAAAAAGACATTGCATGGTTTTAGCAGTGTAGAAACTTCAACTGAGCTACGATTCTAAGAGTTTCTGTTTTAAAAATTAAGACTGCCTTGAAGTCAGGAATAATGTTTTTTTATCACATCTGAAAGGAAATAGATTCAAGTCAAGCACAACCGCCATCTAGAGTGTCCTTACCATCTCCGCTCGTAGAGCAGGTGGGTCTCAGAGCCTGGTTCCGGTGCTGAGTTTGTAACGTCCATGAGAAAGTCAACAATTAGTTCCTTTGTTGGCTGCCTGAAACAAGAGGTTGGAAAGTCTGTGATTCATGGGCATTATGAACCAGCTGAAGCCAAACGAAGAAGCTGGGAGAGAAGAGATGCACCTAGCATGGGAAACGCTCCCCTCTTAGGACTTCCATTTTCAGTTGTCCTTGGAAGAGCTTTTCAAATTACTTAGGATTCAGTTAAGTAAACGTGCATGCGCTGAATCTGCAGGACACAGTGATGGGTAACATTCCCTGAAAAGGACTTAATAAAGGAAGCTAAATTGTCTTAAAAGGAAAGAGTTCAACATCCATGTTTTCAGGCCTGAGTTGGCTCTGTTAACCTTGAACCTCGAGAGGGTGCAGTACAACCTCTGCAGCCCCCATGCTTCACTCAGATGGGGTCTTTGGCAGATACACATTAAATAAATCAGTATATAATTGTAAGTCTGGGAAGGCCTTTAGTGGTAAATTGGTCTTACTATTTTTAAGGGTAGAGAAGAACGAGCCTCCAAGAAGAAAGTGACCAGCTAGTGGTCAATCTAACCTCAAGATCAAAGCCCTGGCTCTGACCCAGATTTCCTCACTCATGTTTCAGAGCTCTTTCTGTTCTACCTTCGGAAGGTAAATAGAGAAACCTGCCAGATATTTTTCAAATTACCCATGGAAAGTGGTCCGAATGGCAGGTGCAGCCTGCTGGGCATGGATGCTGGATCGGTTCAGTTGTATTTACCTTTCAGTCTGTTTGCTTTCTGAACAAGAGGGGCCAGCTCCATTAGGTAAATGCCTAGCCCTCTAAAATGGAATCTAAATAAATCAAGTGGCATCTTAGTGCTGCATGCTGTCATGGAGTGGAGGAAGGGGAAGCCAGGAACAAGGTAGGGAGGACTTAGAAGAGTGACCTGGCAAAATGTGTTTCTGATGTGTCCTAACGCCATTGTAAATTTTAAGACAAGGTACTTTTATAATCTTCCCTGTCAATAAGTATGCTGTGTGTTGGGAGTATAGGTTAGCAGAAAATATGTTAGATGTTTGCATTTCTTTTCTAGTAGTTTATCTGAATGTCTTTTCACAGCAGTCAAAAGGACATAAGAGCGTTGCAACTTACCGGAGCTATTTGTTGCATTGGCCGTTCATTCCTTCTTAAATCCACTCGACAACGTGCGTGTGGCATCAGCAATGTTTTAAGCATTAATAACTAAAGGAATGTAGAGCCCTAAATCTCATAGTCTTGGAAAGGGATGTACAAAATTCCCATTTTGTTTAAAACACTTCTTGTGCCAAAGAGCATGAGACAATGGCTTGGTAATGGTACAGGATGGGAACAGTGCAGGAAATGTTCTGTTGGTATAACACTACAGTGAATCCTAGAGTAGGAGCTCATTAGCATTCCTGCTCACCCGAGACAAGGAAAACATGGTTGTGGTATTAAATAAAAACACCGTGGTAGACCTCAGCCAATTACTGTTGTGCCTTGTGGGTGCATCATCACTCTGATTCTGGTTCCTTCTAGAGTAACTTAACTATCCAGTCTGTGAAGCTTGTAGGTGAGGGTGTGCAGACTCTGAAACCAGCAACTTGAATGCTAATTCCCATCACCCTGACTTGTTAGCACATTTCTTCGCCCCCTTCTGTCTTGGTTTTCTTGTTTATTAATGGTGGTGACAGGAGCTGTGTTTAGAGTTTATGTTGAGTTCATGTGGCCAGGTATGGTCTTCTCAGTTGTTACTGGGTGGTGCATGCTCAGTTTGCTTTGAGCTTGAGCCAGGAAGTCTGTGGACATTTTAAGTATCTTCCTCCTTACTCACCAAGTTGTCAAGTTCCCAAAGAAGGTTTGCATAGTAAAGACTTTGTGTCTACCATATGAGAACACTCAGGAAATGCTGACTTTTATAGCAATAATAATTTATACTGTTATTATAAGTAATGTATCACACAGTGGCATTATATGACTGAGAATATGAAGGATTTCCACAAGTGTATTTTGCATGTGGTGGAAATTCTATAATAGTTTGTGGTTGTATGTCTTAGCAGAGTTGTAGTAACTAGAAATATAGCCTCCTTCTTACTTTTCCTGATTTCTTTCCATAGTTCTCCCAAGTGGAAATTTCATCTAGTCTATAGCTGGAAGTTTGGAAGCTGTTTCTTTATCCACCTTTATCCACCCTGATTTCAAAGCAGGTCTCAGCTATCTGTGGCCCTATGCCTCCTCCCTTGTCCTTAGGCCAACATGGCTTAGAAGAAGATGGTGAAGACTATGTTTTAATATCTGTTCCTTGTGTATCCTTCTCCAAGGAGACTACCCATCCTTGCCTAGACACAGCTAATTAAACTGAAGTTAGATAGAAGCCAATTATAGACTGTATAGCTAAGTCTGGCATAAAAGGATAAATACTGGCAAGCAGATTCTCACATAGTTTTGGAATCATGAAGGGAATTTGTCAGCTAATAATAGAGCAGAAGCTGAGGGAAGTCTTTTAAAAAGACAAGCCAAGGGCATTTGGAAACCAAAATATGATGTACTGGAACACACAGAGAGAAGATGCAGAAAATGACGAGTGGAAAGAGAAAGGCATCTCAAGGAGAGTGTAGAGGGATGAGATGTGGAGATTGAAGAAAGGTAAGAAGTCAAGGTTATGCTTAATTCCAAGATGCACCTGGGATCCTGGTGGCCTTAGGTTCTTTCTGTAATGACAATGGCAAAAATTCCCAAAGGTGTTTATGCTAGCAACAATGATTATAACAATGAAAAATATTTCATTAGAATGCTATATGTCCTAGACACTACTGTAACTCTTTTATGAATGAATTCAATCAATTTTTCATAAGAAATCCACAAGAACAGTTTTTCTTCATCCAGCTTTGGGGAGAACTTATTCATAGCCTCAAAGACCCCATCTCCCACGTGTGTGCACATTCTCACCCAAAATACTTGAGGGAAAAAAACTAAACTCCCAGGAAGACATAGAAGAGAGAGTAACTCAACCACATTCTCATGCACAAGATTAGTGACCATTCTCATTACCCCACAAGTTTCCTTGGCTACCAGTCACAGCCCACATTGTAATAATATTAGTAGTGACTCTGAGTTGGAATCTCTTATCCCTTGGGATCACAGTGAGCTTTTAGAACTGATTCCTACAATCTTAATTCACACCAAATTTCTGGTGATTATGTGTCCTGACCAATCTGAACCGAGGGGCCTTCACTCATGCTGTAGCCCTGGATCAAAGGCATGCATTCTTCTGGGGATGGATAGAGCACCAGGAACCAGCCCATCAACATTTATCATGGAGTTCCCATATTCTCCATTGTTGAGGAAGTTTATTTTTAGTTATGTATACAATAATTGTTTTGTGCACTGTTGGGTGAGGGGTTGCCAAGGTCTTGATGTTTTATATTGTTTGCGGGTGTTGGATTTATGGGGGGGATGTTGATTGCTAATGATCTGCATAAGCTATCAGTAGAACACCTAGGGAGTTTGGGATCAATAAAAGCACCTGAGCTCAGACACTCAGGGTACTACTGTTCAATATGGCACTGGCCAGGATGGCTGTTCCCTCTGCTGCAATCTGGAAGTGTTTGTACCTACGATTATGTCTCCTGGTTGTCCTTGATGAGCCACCACAGCAACCTACTGCTACACTCCAGATGATGTGCAAGCCATATAACTGCTCTCTACTCTAGCATTGCTCAAACTCCATGAGCTATCCTAGGGGAATCTCATTACCATGTTTCTGATATCATGGTTCTTAACTTCTGCATTTCTAGGAATCTTGCAGGTGATGCCAAAGCTGTTGGTCCATGGATAATGCTGGGAGCAGAAAAAACTCTATAGGGGATCTTTGTATCTAAACAACCAGATAGCATTTTAGGTTCTGAAGTCCATTTCATCCACGTTTTAACCACTGACCCGTATTATGGTGTGAAAGCAAGCAACTGTACAAATGGATCCAAGAGTGTTCCTATAGAATTTTATTTATGAAAACAAACACTGTTCACAATTGACACTTGCCTTCATCCACACTTCCTACAGCTAGGGCCACAGTCTGTCACATGCCTCCTGCAGTATACTGATGATATTGAGAGACCTAATGAATGGTTTCCCTATGTCTACATTCTTTGCATGTGACTTTGCATATCTTCTCTTTAGATTGTGGAACCTATCTATGTTTTGCCTCACTTTATGGGCTTTCCTTCTAAATTGCTTTGGCTAGTATAACACAGCAGAAGTAATATTGCACCAGTTATGAGGCCCAGTCTTCCAGAAGCCTTCCTCCCATCTGCTCTCTTAGATGTCTCCTCTGTAGGAACAAGCCTGCATTTATCAGTGAAGGATGGGGAAGTGCAGTGAAGGGAGCCAAGATATCCCAGCAACTGCAGAAAGGGCTGTTGGCAAATGCATAGAAGATTCCAGCCAAGATCAGATTTGCCAAGCTGAATGCCATCTCAACTGCCAAATATCAGGGTCATGAGAAAAATGAAATAATTTTAATTTCATGCTGCAGAATTTGTGTTGGTTTGTTAAGCAGTAAAAGCTAACTAATACACCTACTACATGATGGTCATCGTAAAGAATCCTCTGAACGAACCTAGATTGTGTCTAATTTACAGGCAAGCACCTAAGGTCCAGCTAGGAAACTTCTGCAGTGCAGCACAGGAGGGAGGTGGCGGCTGGAATTCTAACTCGTTTCACATATTAGGCTCTTATCACTCTTCCAACACTGTTACTCTGGTTTCTCTTTTCTTGTTCTCAACCTAAACACGAACGTGTACACACACACGCACACACACACACATACACGCACACACACACTCACATGCACACACACACACATACACACACAGACGCACACGCACACACACACACACATACACACACGCGCACACACGCGTGCACATGCATACACACACACATACACACACAGACGCACACGCACACACACACACGCACACACACACTCACATGCACACACACGCACATACACACACACATGCACACACACGCACACACACATACACACACAGACGCACACGCACACACACACACATACACGCACACACATACACACACAGACGCACACGCACACACACACACACGCACACACACACTCACATGCACACACACGCACATACACACACACATGCACACACACACGCACACACACATACACACACAGACGCACACGCACACACACACACATACACGCGCACACACACTCACATGCACACACACACACATACACACACAGACGCACACGCACACACACACACACATACACACACGCGCACACACGCGTGCACATGCATACACACACAGACGCACATGCACACACACACACATGCACACACACTCACATGCACACGCACATACACACACACATGCACACACACACACGCACACACACATACACACACAGACGCACATGCACACACACACACATACACGCACACACATACACACACAGACGCACACGCACACACACACACGCACACACACACTCACATGCACACACACGCACATACACACACACATGCACACACACACGCACACACACATACACACACAGACGCACACGCACACACACACACATACACGCACACACACACTCACATGCACACACACACACATACACACACAGACGCACACGCACACACACACAGACACACACACACACACATGCACTTTCAAATATGCACACAGTTTCACAGAGCATTTGATAGTTGCAGTTCTAGATAGTTCTACATTAGGAAAACAGCTAATACTTCAGCTTAAAGGATTTTGTGAAGACCAACCTTACACGTGTATTTCTCTCAGGCCATGTAACATTAGTTACATTTTAAAGCATGCACAATTTAACCTCATGCAGTCAATTCACAAGCTGACAAGCTCCTTAAGGAGCATTGATACTGGTCTACTGATTTAGAATTTTAAGTGTCTGGTACCTCCTTAAGAGATTTTATCATATGCTCTGTAGACATAAGCATTAGAGGAGAATACAGCACTTCTCTCCGGACTTTCAACCTAGGTCATGTGGCTGGCTCTGGCAGGTCTGCAATCCTTTCCTGAGCGTATGTTTTGGTTTTACAGATTTAGTGAAAGGATTTATTTTCCTCTTTCCTGGACAAGGACAAACTTCATGAGATGATGACTTAATTCACGACACAAAATCATGAAAGCACTCCTCAAATTAAGTCTTCAAGCACAAAAAAAGAAAGCGAGAAGAAAGAAGAAAGCACGTTCATTCAGAATAATAGACCACTTTATGCCTTTTTGAAAAAAAAAAAAAACTATTGAACTTTACTAATTCTCACTAATGATAGGGGAGGCCCTTTGTAGAGGAACCAATTTCACTGATTACTGAATCATATAAAATATTCTGAGAAAGAAATGAAATCTTGGCCATTCAAGACCCTCTGTGATTCTTGCTGAGAAACAGGCACCCACTGCTGTTCTAATTGGGAGAGTGATTGGGTTTGCAGTTTAGTGAACTGAGATAAACACAAATACCATCCAACTGCAAATCTACGTCTCGGTCATTAAAGAAGACACTTGCAGGTGATAACAGAGCAGATCAACTGGGAGCAAATCCACAACACACTGAGTTCAGGGAGATTGTATTTAGAGGTGTGTGTGGCTTCTTTTTAAGCTATTCAGAGAGTAAGATTTCCAGTTGAAAGAATTTATTCACCTGGAAAAATCTGACCCAGGAATTTATTATCTCAATGTATGCCTAGAACCTCAATGTTAAAATAATATTTTGACATGCAAAGTCAAAACTAGCTGTGTACTTAGAATATGTACCAGATCCTCCACTGACATAACATGAGAGTATTCTAATAATTGGCAGCTAATTAGAATACTTAAATGCATTTGTTTATAGACAAAGAGTAATGGTAAGGTGTTTGGAAAACAGAAGTTCCTAATAGCAGAGCATTTCAATGATCCATACAGGGAAGTCGTTGCTGGCAGGGAAAAAAAAAAGATCTTGCATTTTACTGGAAATATTTCTTTATCCAACTTACAGGGACATTTCTAGCATCAGAGTTGACACGATGATCAGTAACTTACCTTTTTCATGACTCAGACACCTTTTTTGGTGTCTTTACCTTTAAATTGCCATGTTGGAGAAAATGGGGATGAGCCTAGAAACATGGGAAATGAGATTTGACTTGTTGCAAAGCCTGCAATGGGTGTGACCTGAATCATCAAATTGATTCAAGTGGTTTTAGTACAACTCTGAAACATCCGGGTCTTTAGTTATATGACAATTAGTGCAGTGATGTCATAACATTTCTGGAAATCTACTCTTGCTCCATAATTAGTTTGTTCGAACCTAAAAAATTCACTATGTCCAGACAAACAGAGATATTCAAAGTGATTCTTAATTAGTGAAATTAAAGCCATAAATTTTAACCTAAATATTTTTTAACATGTATATGTTGAGTCCTTCCTGTGGGAGCACTGCAGAATGACTGAGATTAACTTCTGAACTTCAAGGTTCTTAATAATTCCGTAGGAGGAAGATATATATTCGCACACAAGAATATCACATGAATGCAAAATATGACCATTTGCAACAGAGACATAAAATTACCACTATCAATGTTCAGAGAAAGGAATCTGGGATGGCTCCAAAAAGGAGAGCAAAAGTTTTCCTATATGTGCCTGGGATGTGGAAATACCTCTGAGAGAAGGACTTAACGCAAACAAAGATAAACCAGGTCTGGGGAACAAAGCAAGTCTGAGACACAGGCAATGTTATGTGAGCAGTTTTTTTGAAATTAAGTTGAGTATAAGCTGTACTGAGACCTGTGATCTGTGATCCTTTGGTCTACAAAGAAGCAGGTGGGCTGTGCTGGGCAATTTGGCTTTGGTAACCATTTTCAAAGAAAATGTGACCAACATATGAGTGCTCTTGACAGCACCCTTGCTTCCTTACTGGGCACAGTTCCCAAAGCACAATCCATTAGCATGGCAAATCTCTGTAGAACCGTGTCATCCGAGATAACGGTACAATGTAGAAGAGTAGGGGAACTGTATTGGCAGGATTGATCCAGAGCATAGATGGGACAGTGTAGCTAGCTGGACCACCAAGGAGGCACCTACGGATTACCGTATAATGATTTCACATTTTTGGAATAGGAAATTTTTGGAGTTAGTTAAGACTGGGGAAAGGCGACTCTATGGACCACTCTTACTACATGGCGAATACATGTATCATAAATCTGCACAAACTCACAATGTACAGCATCAGGAATGAGCCCTGTTGTAACCGTGGCTTTTGGGAATACTGATGTGTCAGTGAAGGGTTGTGAATTATAATGACTGCAGCGCTCTGGTGCTGTGTTGGTAGTGGATAAAGTTATGCATGTTTGAGGGGAGAGTGCATCTGGTGAAATCTTTGTCTTTTCTGCTCAGCGTTGATGTCAAATGAAAAGGTCTTTGAAATGTAAAACCTATTAAAATAGTGTGCAACAGACCACAGTGAAATTAAAGGTAGGTCACAAAAATGGGTATAAATTTTAAATTCTATACAGTTTCTGATTTAAAACACACATCTAAATATTGCATGAGTTATAGAAGAAACTTCAGTGGCAGTTACATTACGATTATTAAGTGAACAGTGAAACACAGTGTTTATAAAGACATGGGGTGCAATGAATGAAGACACATGTGTAGCCGTGGATGCTTGCACCCAGCAAAAGACACACCAGCTATTAACGTATCAAACGTGTGACACAACTCATAAAGAGAGTAGAGTAACAAGCCTAAAGAAACAAAAGGAAAGCATATTTAATACAAGAAACAAAAACTGATGAAAAGAAAAACAAGCACATGACTGAAATAATAGCAAAGTTAAAGTTAATTCCTCTAGATGGGCATTGTTCATGGTTCTGATGAGATCCATGGAGAGGGACAGAGTAGGAAATTTTCATCAATCTCAGAAATGTTTAAGAAGTAGCAAATTTTAGACTTAGGTGCTTTCTTTTTTTTAAAAAAACAACAACTTGTTTTATTCTTTGGAAATTCCATATATTTATTCAATGGGTATTGATCATGCCAATCTACCACTACTTCTCTACTTTAAAATTTTTGCTATTAGTAACCCCCGAATCCAATTAGTGCTGCCCATATGCACATGGTGTGGGTCAGCCACATGTGTGACTAGGGAGCATGAACAGCGTCCTGGCATCTAAGTCCCCAAAGGAAAGTAATTTTCCTTCCTCAGAGGCCATTAACTGGCAAAGTTCTTTTGATAGGATTGGGGACATGGGGTACCTCCAACATCAGTGCTGGCATTTTAACTGACGTGATCTTCTGCAGATCATGTTCAGGTTACCACAGTCAGTTACCTACCACAGGGATTCATGTGTGCAACGGTCTCGTCATGTCCAGAGTTGGCATTTCACAGCTTTCCTCCACATTTGCGCTTCTTACAGTCTTTCTAGGCCCTCTTGTGTGAAGTTCCCTACACCGGAATGGGAGGAGGTTGATGCAAATGACCTATTCATAGCTATACACTCTCAGTTTCTTGTACCTGGCCCTTTGTTAACTAGTAATACAGTTACTAGTGTCTGTATTAACCAGTACCAACTGTAAAATAAAACATCTCTGACAAAGGTTGAGAGCACCACAGATAGGTATAAACAAATATTTAGATGTTAGTTTCACAACATGATCATTTAGCAATGCAACACTAGTAGTACCCCCCAACCCCCCACCTCAGGACCTACAGCCTCCTCAGTCACAGGTTGTTTTGACTGGGTACACTGTACTGGCATGAATTCCTGTGGAAACTGGTTGGTTATTCCCATAAACTTAATGTATTATGGCACAGTGGGTGCATCTTGCCAGCAGGTCACTGTTATAACATGCATGGTCCAGTTCCTAGTAAGATCATCCATGTCCTTCTGACCCTCCAGCATCCTGCATGGCACGTTCTGGGCACCATGGAAGCTAGACAGCAAGGAGAGACCTTTCTGGTCAGTTCATGGTTGGTTTCTCTGTCCTTCGTCTAAAGTGTCTTCAGCAACAAAGTCTTACCATCTAGTTATCATGGACAACCAAGAGGAATGGCAAGAACCTCTAGGGCCTCTCTGACTAATGCCTTGTAGAGATGCATCTCGTGCCTGGCACTGAGATTGTCATTTAATAACCTGTGTCTTCTTGGAATAGATGCAGGACATAGTTCATAGTTCTTTATAATGTCATAGTTCTGCTCAAATTACACACACACACACGCACATACTTGCATCATCTTATAAACAAGTGAATTCCAATAAGGCTAGCCCACTCCTTACTCTCTCCTCTCCCCAACATCCCACGTTCACGTAAACCTTTAACCTCGTGCACATCTCCTCTAATTGAACGTTTTCCTTGGGTTGGAAAATGGTATGACGCCATAAAGCTTTCTCATGCAGCCTTAATTCTGGTTAAGTCTTTCACCAACATCTAATTTTCCCTGCTCATGCTTAAACTTTCTACCCCCAGTCACCTTCTTCTACTTTCTTTTTACATTTTTAATTAAAATATTTTAAATTATTTTTTATTATTTTCCTCCTTTCCGCTCTCTAATCCCTCCCATGTTCCTCACTTAACTCCCTCTCAAATCAGTGGCTTTCTTTAATTATTATGGTTATACACACACACACACACACACACACACACACACACACACACACGCTCTTAGTGTTATTTGCCATTTTACTTTGATTTTACTATTCTCTTTTAAGGTGTATACCCCTAGTAGCCCATTTTTAGTTTCCTGGTTTCCACACGTGCTTCAGGTTAAGCATAAAAGCAGGGCTATGAAGCTATGAGCCACATTTGAGAGAGAATATATAACGTTCAGCTTTCTGGGCCTGTGTGATCTCACTTAACATGAATATTGCCAAAAAATGAGGCGGCACTGGAGGCCAAGCTCCTGATCGTAAACCAGAGCCTTTCTTTAACTTAGTGCTTCTCAACTTTCTTAATGTTGGAACCCTTTAATACAGTTCCTCATATTGTGGTGACCCCCAATCATGAAATTATTCTCATTGCTACTTCATGACTGTAATTTTGCTACTGTTATGAATCATAATGTAAATATCTGACATGCAGATGGTCTTAGGTGACCCCTGTGAAAGGGTCCTTTGACCCTCCCCCCACATAGGGGCCGTGCCCCAAAGGTTGAGAACTGCTGCTCCAACTGCTGTTGCTAATAGCGAAGTGGTGCCCTTGAGCAGCTCTCAAGGGAGATCAATGTGAAGAGTTCCAGCGATGGTAGGGGATGAAGGCAGTCTCCTTCCCAGCAGGTTCTTCAAGGAGCAGAAGAGAATTCTCAGGCGGTGACACCACTCCAGTCTTTAGGACTAGATACTGGAATGGACATAGTGAGAGAATGCAGCAGACAACTATTGACTAGGCCTGGGATGCTTCATTCCAGCGCAGCCCCTGGCCCAGCATCAGCAAAAACCGACCACTAAGAGACTTTTCAGGCACTAATTTTTTAGGGCAATCAGCATAAACACTTCCTAGAGTTTAGGACTTAAGATGGACATTTGCAGGATATTTCCAGGGGGCAGTTGTCTGGGATATTTTATGGTTTAAGATGATGTAAAATACAAGAGTGTAAATATTTTGACAGAGTCACTTGTCTTGCTCCAGTCTGCCTCTCTAGGATGCTCTATAATCTTCCTTATGAGGTATCTTTCTCTTGAGTTATCTTGGCATTCATTTAGCTTTAGTCAAAGGAAGACTAGTATTTCCCAAGTTGTTTGACGTTCAGCTGTTGCTGAAGATGTTAAAGATACAAGCAAACCTGCTAATCATTGCCAACAAAGCGGCTTAATCCTGGCTGACTGGAGATTTGTTTTGCAGCCTTTGGTGCAACAGAGAGATTGGAGTTTATAAAAAGAGGTAAATAGTCAGCGAGAGATTAGAAGCTGAAAAAGGGAAAAGACTCCTTTCCCCCAGACCACACACTGATAGGGAATCTCCCTTGTGCAATTGTTCCAGAGCATTTCATGTTTCTTCCCCCTCCCCAACCCTGCTCTTCCACCACCCATCCCTCCCCCCTCCTCTGCCCTTAAAGGCTTGATTGGCACTTGTCACTGCTGATAGAGAGGAAGAAGCTTCAGGAAGGAGGGAGGGGCTGGGGAAGGCATCCTCCTCAAAAGCCTCTGGAGTCAAAAGATGAGTCAGTCCTTTGCGTGTGCTTTGTCTCTCTCTAAATTATTCAAATCTGGGTGGCATCTTGGATAAGTGGCATTTTGACAGAGCTTAAGAGATTGTCTCACTAACACTATAGAGCCAAAGCTGCCATCCTTTTAAAGATGTAAAAAGAGAGACCGTTGCTATAATCTGATATGTCTACAAATGGAAGACAGATTCATTCAAAGGGCTTACAATATTTTGATCAATTATATTCATTTTTGACTTACTGTTTTGTTCAATCCGTCTAAGAGTGATCTTTATTAGCTGAAAGAAAGGGAAAGCTCTTATTTGGGTTTCTTTAAAGAGTGTTAATGTCAGCTAGGTGCCTGTTGGACGGTTGCAAAGCTGAGGCAGCTGGCAGAGAAGGAAACTGGAATTTTCTAGACCAAAACTGTTCATCTTTGTTAAAAATACCTTGAGTGTGGACTATTCAGGGGACATAGACCTGGGCTTTGTTGTGCCCTGATTCTAGCCCAGAGATCCCATTCTTGGCTGTGGGGTGTGGAACGGTCACAGCATAGCCCTAGACTACAGGCTACAGGCCCCACCTTCCTCTGGTTTTAGGGTTATAGAATTAATCACTGAGTTATTTCTACACTATTCTATTCAGTAGAATATTACCTTTGTGGATGAAGACACATACTGGAACTTTAAAAGTAATTTGCTTCACTAAACTTGTTTGTGCCTTGGTGGCAGGTTTGTGCTTCGAGAGGGACAGTGGATGGAAGCGATAGGAATATGAGTTCCCTGATTCTTATTGTCAAAGAATTCAATCTTTTACTTCTGTGGTTGCACTTCTGATGTTTTACTTATTTTATCTGCCTATGGTAACCTTCATTTTGGTTTCCAAAACAGTGGGCTTTGCAATTAGTTTCATGCAGAAAAATGTGCTCAAAACTACCAATAAAATCAGCAGAGCACAAAGGCTGTTTAGTTTTTTGAGATAAAAGATAAATAACAGGTACGAAACACTAAAACAGAACCACTCTTCTTGTGGACTGTTCTATTTAAGGTTCATAAGGCTTCCGAGTTTCATGTTGTCCTTGCCTATTTCCTCTTTAAAAAACGCTCTGAAAGTTTTGTTCCCAGGTTTAACAAATAAAAACATGCAATGCCCAAGAAATATGCAATTAAAACAATGAATAATGATTACATCGTATCTAGGATATATTTACAATAAACAGTTATTTGTTACTTATCAGAAACTCAAATTAAACAGGGCATCCTGTGCTTTATCTGGCAATTCTTAAAACCCCTTCTGCTCATCTTTCAGGCGCTCGAAAGTCCTGCTCTTGCCAGGGTTTTGTAAGCCTTGAGTAGAATTGAATCCATGAGAAAATTACATACATATATCTAATACTGAAAAAATGAGTTTATTTACACATTTAAAGAAATATGTGTTAAGGTCAGCTGTTTACTGGGAGCAGAGTAAGGTCCTTAGGGTATAAGCTGAATAAGATAAACTCCACGTTTTTATGTAGTTTACGGTCTAGCAAGAAGAAAGCAGACGTTTGAAAGGCATTCACGTTTAGGAAGGACTTAACTCCTACTGTCACACAGCCTGTTATGAAAACATATGATGCAGTGAGAAGATTTAAGAGAAGTACCTAATCCTGTGTCGGGGAGTGGAGCAGACATCCTTGAGGAAATGGCATTTAACTGAGAAAGCTGGATGCTGAGAGGTAGCATCCCCAGTGTAAGAATAAGAAGTAGGTGCTGACAAAATATAGAATCCATTTCCATTTATTTCTCATCAGGAAAATGTGTTCTATGGTAGCACGATTGGCTGGCAACTGGTAATTTCGTACTGAATTCTTTAATTTCGAAAGGATGAGCAACAGAGTTTCCTTCAATACTGAGTAGAGCAACAAGGGAGCTGATATTCCCCCCTAACAAACTCTGGGGGTGCTGAAGTGGGTAATAAAACTCTAATAGCTTAACGGCTAAGTTTGGAACGTCAAAATCTTAGAATGCTTTAATCATTCATTTAGAAGTCAAGCTATGTGTTAAAAAAGGTAGCATTATTTTTAAATGCCCAAGGGCAATTAGAAACAATGAGAACAACCAGCACATAGCTGATATTATTAGCTATCTGGGATAAAACGTTTTTTACCTGGGATCAGAGTTCAGATGTTAAAATCTCTGCTCTGTCACTTTCTACTTGTGTGATCCCAGGCAAGTTATATAACAGGTGTAAGAAATATGCAGATGGTATTGAAATCTACTCGGTAGCTGTGTCAGGAGCACTTTCAAACAATTGCACACAGCAAGTCCCTTAATACTAGTTCATCTTATCCTCAACTTTTTCAGCTAAAGTTTGCCAATGATAACAGAGTTTACCTCCTAGAGTTGTAACGAGACTTCTGTCGGATGAAATTATACCACCCTGACAATGCAGGTACTTCTCATTGCATTGGTGATGATAGCCTACTTTGTTTATTACCATATAGGATCTGACTTTTGCCTTGCCTACTAACACTCTCAAATATTAAAAGGAGCTGCCTCTGTCCACCTCAGCACTGACAGAACCATTCCACTTTATCCCTAAGATTGTGTGTGTGTGTGTGTGTGTGTGTGTGTGTGTGTGTGTAAATTCTCATTCTGTACATTGAAAAACCTCAGAATACTATGGAAATGGCCAGAATATAAAAATAGCTTTTAAAATGTTGTGCTACCCTCTCTCTCCTTCATTTGCACATATAACAGAAGTAGCTGAGTATTGTCTGCTTTTGAGCCAAACACCTGAACCACCTGTTACAACCCACAGCCTGACTTTGATCCAAACGAGAGGCAGGCACCTTTGCCTGTGCCTTCTGTTGCTGGGTAGCAGCAGAATAGCTAAGACAGACCTAGGAGTCCAATAAAGCACTTCTTAAAATACAGAAACCTTCAAATTTAATATTCTGTGGACTCTAGTGCCACTCCCAGTGCTCCATGTTAGGATGTCAAAGAGCATCCATGATGTAAATACACAGAAACCAGCACTGTCAACGTCAAACAGTTCTTTTGAGTGACTAGTATTGTGTGGGCACTAATTTTCTGTGGCCAAAAGCAGTTTCAGACTTTTCCCTGGCCTCAGAAACAGTATGTTCTAGGGAAAGAACAAAGATTTTTTTAGAACTATATTTAAAGATGATTAAATATGTGAGTGGTGTGGTGGACAAGTGTACCAGAATTTCAGGGGAGATTATAGGGGCTTTCATAATAGAAAATGTGAGCAATCAACCCCTTACCCGAGACATGGAAGAGCCTATCTGTGGAAAAAAGGGAAGGTTGGGATAAAAAGATAGATAGATAGATAGATAGATAGATAGATAGATAGATAGATAGATAGAGTCATAGAGAGAGAGACAGAGAGACAGAGAGACAGAGACACAGAGACACAGAGAGACAGGAGAGATAGAAGAGCCAATCTGTGGACTTAAACAGAAGTTGGAGAAGCTCTTCAGAGACAAAGAGACAGAGAGACGAGACAGAGAGAAGAGAGAGACAGAGAGAGCAAACTATCCAATACTTTCTCCAGGAGAACCATTTCCCAGTATACTTACTGGTTTGTATTCCACAGGCAATACACAGCTAGCGAAGGCTGACCACTTTCACGTATGGAGTGCTATGTGGCGTATTCTGGAGAAAGATAGTCACATCCAATCTGGGAAAAGCAGTTTACCAAACACTGAGTACTTTTAGTATGTCTCTGGTTGAGAGGTTTAAAATTTTACTAACCTAGAAAAGGTCTGAGTTGAGAGTAGAAGAAATATTGTTTGGTCTTTGGAGGACTTAACAGGAACTTTGAATTTGGCTCTCTATCTGAATCATGTTCCCAGAATCTAATGTTAGTGTAGCCAGAGCGAAGGCTCCTCTTATCAGAGGAAGAAGAAATGGAAGACTGGCTTTCTTGCTATCATTGCTGATGTTCTACCAGCATCCAGTGAGTCCACGCTTATCGCACAGAGCCCATCTGTGGACTTAAACAGAAGCAGGGGAGTTCTTCACTGAGAGGCAAATCCACCATTGTTTCTCCAGGAGGTGTGGGAGAGGTGGTATGGGGAAATTAACTCTGTTGTCTCCTTTTTAAAGCAGGGGCCATTTAAACACTGCTGCCTTCTTACAAAGTATAGAAATTTGTAATAAGCCTTCTTTCAAACACGGAACGTTCAAAATCTCTTATTTCCCCTTGCTAGCCTATGTTCTAGAAGTTGGGGATTTTCGTCCTGTCCAAGAGGAAACATGGTGTAATACCAACTGTCTTGTGTATGGAGAAAGGCTGCTTGAAGTATATTAGCTGGTCAGTCCGATGAGCTGGTTCTGCCTGTTTTACCAACCCTCAGATCCAGAGCTTTAGGGTACCTGGCACTGCAGAGCTGTCACCTTTATCCACCTTGATCCAGGATCACTGCCTTTTGTGCATGTGTCTGAGAAGAGAACTGTATCTGGTGGGATATATTGAAGTAAAAGAACCCTTTAACTGATCAGTGACTGTTGCCTTCCCACTATTAAGTGTTGTATTCCTTCTCCATGGAAAGGAGAACATTCTCCATGGATCAGTGAGGATGGGTAAGAGAGTAGTAGTGATAGTTTATCAGTGGTTTCTCCATGTGGAATAAATTCTGAAAAAAATTTACTAGTGCCAGTTACAAGCTCGGTATATATGTATTTGTATCCTGGATGTTATGCATTAGCTGTGATATTATTGTTGGTGTCTGCAACAATCTCAGTTATCATGTAAGTGTCCATATTTGTGTTAGTGTGGCAAGAAAAAAATCGACAGCGATGTTTTGACACAAGTCAGGGACCAAGAAATATTTATTTCCTTTCAGTGAAATTTTTGCCTTTCATTTTGGGGGAGGGAGATTGGTACTCTTTGTTCCACGAGATAGATATTCATTCAGACTCATCTTGCTGAATTAGACAAATGCTGCTGTGCAGCCTTTGGTATTTTAGGAACGGTGTTGGTTAAGAAGAATGCCGACTAGTAGATTAATTCTGGGAAGACAGGGTGTAGCCATGTGCAGAGGAGAGAATATTTGCTTTACAGGTTTGGTCTAAGAAAAATGGTAGAGAAATCAGAGTACCAGGTGTTAGGGATCTGGGCGTGGCATGAAAGTTAAGTGTGTAAAGGAAATATCAGATAATCACTTGGGGTTTATTGTGGTCTCCTTCTACCATAATCATGATTCTTGCATCAAGCAGCAGGGGGAACACCCCATTCTACGCAACGTAGAGACCTACCCTTCTACAGAGTGATGTTGACATGTCCTCGTATCAGCGATCTTATTACTCAGGCCAACCCTCTAAAGAAACAGTGAATTGGTTAGTTTGTTAAATAAGTAGCATCACTTGTTTTGAGCTTACTCCATGCCACATAGCATGCCATTGTTTTTCTTAAACACTACACAGGGACACTGTCATTCTCACTTCACAGAAGACACCAAAGCACAGAGAGTTACTGGCCTTCAGTCAAGTAACAGATCCTGGTGGAACCAGGATTGGACCCCAGGGTCTTGACTACCAGAACCCATTCAAGATTATCCCTAAATAGAATCATGAAGAGACATGTTTTTAAAATTTTTTTATCAGAGGAAGGTTAAGCACCTTGCTACAAACCAGCTAGCAAGCTTCCAGTAGGGCTTGGATTGCTATGGAACAGGCACTCATAGGTTCAAAGGAAACTTGCATGTTTAAAGCATGTATGTATGTATATATTTTGTCAACCCAGCAAACCACATGACTGCAATATCAACAAAATAGAATTCATCCCAGAAAGACTAGTCAGCATGTGTTCATATCCCTTTCAGTAGTTTTTGATCAGCACTGCCTTGGGTTGTGGCAAAATTGTGGTACTAACCTGAAGTTTTGTGAAAGCATTCTAAGTTTGCATAGCTTTTGTTTCACTGTTGTGTGACTCTAAGCACATCGTCATTTAAAATTAATACAAATGAATATATGTTTTGTGCACAAATATATACATGCATATATGTATATTTCATATATGCATGGATTGTACATATATATCACAATATAATATATCTTACAAGTATAATACTAAATTATCAAAGGTGTGGAATCATATCTATCATCAGCAGAGTTTTACAGAAATCATATATGCCTTGCTTCAGGATAGACAAAAAGGTGTTAAGGGCCAATATATCCTCTACCAGATATATTTCAGTTGATAAATGGGAATGGAATAACAGAATTAACTCCCTGCCTTAATGGTTCAGTGGATAGAGATGATGATTGCTGGTTGCTGCTGACATGAAATTAGAAGAAACAATTGGACATCGCGATCCTTTTGATGGGTGTTCACACTATTGTATTCCCTAGTACTGAGTCTGCATCAGGTGAGCCACTTTACCAAATATACAGGGATGTAAGGAATCACACTCGAGAGATGCAGCCACCCAAACTCAAAAGATTTACTGTATTATAGGACAAACATTTTGTTTCATCTTCAGTATTAAAACATTATAAGAAGAGGAGGAATGTCAAACAGGCTTAGTTAAAGACACCTGCCTGAGAACCTCATGACCTGAGTTCAATCTTTGGAAACACAGTGTAGAAGGAGCGAACCTGCTCCTAAAGATTGTCCCTCTGACCACCACATAAGTGCAGTGCCACACACAGTAAATAAATAATTAAATGTAATAAGAAAATGTTTAAAGTAGAAAATGCAGCAAGATGCACCAATGGGTAAAGACACTTGTCACCAAGCCTGAGGCCCTGAGTTCTATTCCCAGGACCCACATAATGGAAGAAGAGAGCAAATTCATTCAAGTTGTTCTCTGATATTCCCACAGATGCTGTGACGCGCCTGTGCGCTCTCTCTCTCTCTTTCTCTCTCTCTCTCTTTCTCTCTCTCTCACACACACACACTTTAAAATTTTAAAGACGAAAAATCATATAAATTAAAAAGTAATTGTATGAACCCAAGATGAACAAATAAACTTTAAAATATAGAAGTGCATTTTAGAAACAAACAATTCAAACCATTCATAGATATTTGATGGTTTTAAGGAATGATTATATAAGAATTGCTGATTTTAGTAGGTAATGATAGTAAAGTTACATTTACTAAAATGATAAGGTAAAGTATCTTTCTCCTTTTTAATTTGAATGTTTGAAAGTGTAAGCTATTATAAAGGGAAGTTCAAGATCTGAGAAGTGGAGAGATCCATCGTGCTCATGGGTTGAAAGACCCATGTGGTTAATGTGGCACTCTCCAAGCTGATATTTACAGTGAGTACAATTCAGGGGCTGGAGAGATGGCTCAGAGGCTAAGAACACATACTGCTCTTGTACACAACCTAAGTTCAGTCCCCAGAATCCATATAAGGCAGCTCACAGCCACCTGTAGCTTCAGCTTTAGAGGTCCTGGTCTCTCTGGGCATCTTCACATACACAAAGACACACACACAGATATACATAAATAAAGATAAAATAAAATAAATATTTAAGCCTAGCCTTTAATGGCTATTTTGTTATATTAAAAAGTGAATGAATGAATGAATGAATTGAATAGAAAACCTAGTCACTAGGATAAAAGTTAACAATGGAACTGTCATTTTTATACCCTCTGGGAGAGGGAAAATCAGTTTTCCCCAGCAGAATGACTCTGGGGTCATATCAACCACTCCGGGGCAGCTCTCATCTTTAGGAGCAGTTTAGCAACAAATAATGGACTTCACAGGGTTTTTTGTGTGCGTTTATTCGGTTAGTTTAGTGTGTGTATGTGTGTTTCTTTTGAGGTTTTATTGTATTTTGTTTTTTAGGTATTGGGGGGTTTGTTGTAGTGTTAGGTTTTTGGTTTGCTTTTTGAGAAAGAATGGAAAGAACTTGGTGGAGGGGAGGAACATGACCAAAATATATTTAAATTTAAAAATTGTTTTAAATAATATAATAAAAACTATAATAAAATTACTCTAAAAATGCAATCTAAATTATAATTCTAGTGTTATTTAAAAATATAATTGATAGGCTGATTCTAAAATGCACAATAAAACCTAAGTGCCTAGAATAGCTTTCCCTCCAATAACAACAACAATCCAGAAAAAGAATGAGCTTAGAAATTCTCTTTGTTGACAGGCAGTTGTGGTGCACGCCTTTAATCCCAGCACTCAGGAGGTAGAGACAGATGGATCTCTGTGAGTCTGAGGCCAGCCTGGTCTACAGAGTGAGTTCCATGACAGCCAGAGTTACAACAGAGAAACCCCATCCCAAAAAACCAAACCAAATCAAAACATAAAACAAACCAACAACAAAACAAAACAGCTCAGAAATTCTGTGTCACTGATTTCAAGATCAACATGTGACAATCTTGATTGTCAACTTGACAGGAGTTAGAGCCTCCTAGGAGACATACTTCTCTGTGTGTGTGTGTCGCTCTCTCTCTTAGGGTGTTTTCAGAGATGTTTAGCTGGGAGAAGTCCCACGCTAAATGTGGGTAGCATCACTCCATGAAATGACTAGCTGAAAGCAAATGTAAATAAGAAAGGAAATGTAATTATAGATCTTGGCTTGACTTTGAAAAAGGAGAATACGTTCCTACATAAAATAATGTGAGTATTTGACATCAATTTAACCATTAGGGGGAGGGGAGGAGCAAGTGAGTTGGGTATGTTGGTCCTGTTCCATCCCCCACATCACCTCAAGGTGGTGATGGTCCCAAAAAGGCAGCCAGGCATAAGTTAAGTTCCAGCTTCACACACAAAGGCCCATCTCCCAGAAACCCCTCCACAGTGCCCCAGCCTCTCTCCCAAAAAGTTCACATCTCCTCTCCTTTGTTCTCCTCCCAGCCAACCAGAAACAGCCACCCTAACCCTTTTTTGACTGTATCTCCCTTCATCTTTTCTTGCTTAAGGACCTTTCAAACCAGCCATCTGCCCACGGGCCACTGTTCTATCACTTGTCCCCCGACCCTTGTTCTCTGTCTCTTGTCCCTCTGTGGCAAATACATCTCCTTTGTGCTTACAATCTGGTGTTGGGTGTGTTCTGTGCTGACTCCAGGGACTTTATAGGTGCCACAACTCAGATCAGTCTACCTATCCCCAACCCAGTTCTCACACGTTCCAGACTATCCAGCGCCTGATCTCTTCATCCATCAGTGACTAACTGGTGAGATTTCCTCTAGCAGCCATCCTAAACACACCTCTTAAATCCCTGCCACAATCTTCTTTTATTTTAGTGAACTCCTTTGGTTGGCTGATAAGCACATTCCTTGATAAGCAGTGTCCCTTTCACTTATTGTACCACCAGAATACAGTGCCCATTACTACCCACCCAAAAACCCTGTTGACAGGTCTCTGGATTTCTCCTTGGACATTTATGTCCTCCTCTTGGTGACAGAATTTGAGCAATGACCCCTCCCTCCCAAAGGCCTCCTTATCACCCACTTGAGACTCTCAGGGACACCCTTGGCTCTCACCATTGGCTCACCAGCCACTGTTAGTGATGGGACTACTCCCTCCATCCTGACAACTCACACAGGACGTTACTAGTCTTAGCTTTCAAAAAAATAAGGACCTTCTACACCCTAGATAACCAAAGCAAAGCCATTTAATGGCTCCCATATTCCCACATTATCAGAGATCTTTACAGTTTTTGTGCGCCTATGGAATGCCAGAAGGGTATTGGCTCTGCTTTCTCTGCCTTCTGCTCTAAACCCACATGCCCATATGTTTCTGCCTTTGCTGATGGAAAAGGTAGATTAATCCAATTTACCTTACTGGCAGGCTTTAGACTAAAAGAGGTATGGAGTTTCTAAAGGTTATGAGGATCTAGGAAAGTGAGTTAGAATGCACATTGTAAAGGTCTAAGGATACAGGAGCTTAAATAAATTATGCAGCTCTAAGAAAGTAATTTAAGGTATATGAAAGCTTAGGTGAGTTGTGAGGGTCCGAGAAAGTGGCTTAAGGTATGTAAATGTAAGTTATGAAGGTCTAAGAAAATGATTCAAACTAAAAATGCTTCAGATTTATTTCCCTCTTGCTGTGCTATTGTCATAGTAAGACCCCAAAAGTTCAGAATTTTAACACTAATGAATGGAGTTCACTCTATTACCAAGTCTCTTCTATCCTTCCTCCAAATCTATCTTTGACCCTGGCAAATGAGACTTTTCAATATAACCTAACCCAAATCTGTGATATATACTAGTACCCTAACCCTATCTTCACTATATGACCCCCTACTTTCCCCACTCATTAGGCTTGGAAACTGCTTCCTGGCTGTAACTGGCAGATTGATTTCACTCATATGCCCACTGTAAAATGCTTTAAATATCTGTTAGTCTGCACTGATACATTCTCCAGCTGGGTTGACACCTACCCAACCACGAACAAAAGGCATTGACCATCGCCGCCCTCTACTCTCTAACTTAGTCTCTTGCTTTGGGTTACCTACCTCAGTTAGACAACAGCCCAGAGTTTACCTCTATGGTCACCCAGGGCCTGGTTCAGGCTCTACAAATACCCTGGCATCTTCATATCCCATACCATCCATAGCACTTTGTTAATGTAGAGTGTACCAACAGGACTCTAAAGGAAATGCTAACCAAGCTTACTCTAGAACTCCATCTTGATTGGATTAAATGTCTCTCCCTAACTCTTCTCTGCCTTCTCTCTGTGCCTCGCAAACTCAACCTCTCCACCTTTAAGTTGATGTTTGGAAGACCCCTTCTTTCACCCGGGCTTCATCCCTCCCTCTCTCCCATCCTCCCTCGTCCTCCCCCGTCCCTGACAAACTCTTGCCCTCTGTCTTACAGGCAATACAATAGCTCATCTGGACATATTCTGACTGCCTCCTTCCCAGGTTGCTCACAAATCCTCTGACCTGTCCCATATGGTCAGGAGATCCAGTTCTCCTGGCACTCCCCAAATAACCAACTCTGCTCCTCCAACCCAAGTGACAAGGACCCTATCGTGTGGTACTTGCAACCTAACTGCAGCTAAGCTCCAGGAAACCCACATTGGGTCCATCTATCTCACTTAAAGCATTTTAATTCCCCTCTTCCTTCTCTTCCTCCCCTCTTCAATATTCTCCTAATCTTCACTTTGTCTAAATTCATTAGCTGTTCAAGTATCCTTGGACACCAAACACTCCAAACAAATTCTGCACACCCAATTACAGGATTCAATCAAACCCAATCCACCACAGCCATCTTTTCCTCCGATACCCACACTTGCATGGCCAGAATCTCACTTGGGTCAAACTCATCCAACAAACCCTTTCTCTTCTTAACTTTACTGAGCCTTCCCTTAATGTCTCCCACTGCTGTCTTTGTGCCTCGCTTCAATGACCCCCCTCTAGCTACAGTCCCTCTCACTAATGACATCTCAGTCCCCAATCCCCAGGCACCCACTACTGGCTGCCTGTCCCCCACTATCCAAGCCTCCCTTTTGGAACAAGAGCTAGATTCTCTCAATTTATCCACACCGACACCCAAGCATGTTAAAAACCATCCCTCTTACCATTTGCCAAGAGCCTCCCCAGTTATATATGTTTCCCAAATGTCTCAATCTCAGAGCCCACCTGGACACACCAGGAATTCTGGTATAATGGAATCCTCTCAAGTTATATTCTCCCCAGTGCAACCAGACCCTACTTTTAGGTGGCAGTTGTTCCCCAGTTGACCTTATCTAGATAATCTAATTTCTCCTGGCTTCTCTTAAGAACTCTCAAACAGACTCCAGATAAGTATTCCTGTCAATCAACAGCCTGTTTCCCTGCCTGCCTACTCCACCTCTTACTGAGCATGGGATCTTTTGCCCTTTCCCAGGTCTTGGGACTCCTCTTCCCAACCATCAGGACTATGGGCCTAAAAGTTCCAAGTGTACATTTTTTCTCCTGATCTACTTAACTTTATCTTTGTCTCTAGTCTATCTGTCCAAGCAGATTTCAAATCAGCTATAGACTGTTCCAGCAACTCACCAGCCCCAGCTGTTGACGCAGAATCTGCATCCCTGACAGCTTTAAAGCAGCTAGCTCCAGATGGTCCAAACTCACAGACTGCTCCAACTTGGCCTGTACTTCCCTAGCCTTAGATGGTCTTACAGAGTAACAACAAGGACACCCCAATGCTGGCAGGAAGTCAGATTAAGTGCAGCCCACTAATTAAGTGGGGATGTTTGTCCTGACTCTATCTCCCACATCACCCTAAAATGGCTATGTGTCATGAAAAGGCAGCTAGACATGTTATGTTCCAGTCTCATACACACAGAAGTCCATTCCCAGAAACTCTCCATAGTACCCCTGCCTCCCTCCCAAAATAGCCACATCTCCTCTCTTTTCTTCTTCTCCTAGCCAATCAGAAACAGCCATCCCAACTCTTCTTTGACTGTACCTCCCCTTATTCTCTTCCTGCCTAGGATCCTTTAAAACCTGCCATCTGCCCATGGGCCACAGCTATCTCTACTCAACCCAGAGGCAACCCTTGTCCCCTGTCCCCTGTCCCCTGTCCCTCGTCCTTTGTTATTTTGTTCCTCTGGGACAAATACATCTCCTTTGTGCTAAGAACCTGGCACTGTGTTCTGTGCCTACTGTGGAACTTTCAGAAAACAGCATCCATCTCTCCTCTTGAAGACTACGGAAGCCCTGTGGTGGGCCTCACACTCCTTGCTACAGCTAAGGGCTTCTCTTGCCGCTGAGATGGACTGTGCCTTCAGACTGTGAGCCAAAAACACTTCCTTCTATAAGTTGCTTTTATTAGGCATTTTGTCACAGCAATGAGAAAATTAACTAACACACTATTTAAAAAAAAAACTACAACAATCAAGACATCGTGGTATACAGATTAAATTACACAAATCAGATACACAGATACATGGAGCAGAATGGAGTTGAGAAGTAGACTCATGGCATATGGTCAAACATTTAAAGGAATTCATGAAGAAAATATTATATGTGACTACCATTATGGAAAAAGAAAAGAAAAATATTAACTTATACTTCATATTGTTCAGAAAATTTAATTCAAAATGAACCAAATAATTATGAGAGCTACAGTTGGAAGACTTCTGAATGACTATATAGAAGAAGATCTTTGTAACACCTGGTTAGGCAAAGGTTTCTTAAATCAATTACAAAGCATGCTCTATAAAAGAAAAATGCAGAATGGGCTTTACGTAATTTATCAACAAATTGTACTTCAAAAGAATGTCAGGAAGCCAGGCAGTAGTGGTGCACACCTTTAATCCTAGTACTTGGGAGGCAGAGGCAGGTGGATCTCTGTGAGTTCAAGGCCAGCCTGGTCTACAGAGTGAGTTTCGGGATAGCCAGAGTTACAACGGAGAAACCTTGTCTCAAATGGAAAGAAAGAAAGAAAGAAAGAAAGAAAGAAAGAAAGAAAGAAAGAAAGAAAGGAGGGAGGGAGGGAGGGAGGGAGGGAGGGAAGGAAGGAAGGAAGGAAGGAAGGAAGGAAGGAAGGAAGGAAGAGAAAAGGAAAGGAGCAAGATAAGATTGGGGAAAATAGAAAATCCATACCTGACCAGTGGTTGTTGTCATACACTTGACACTGCTGGGACGAAGGAACTGCACTGGAAAAGTGCCTCAATCAGATTGGTCATTGTGCATGTCTCTGGAGCATTTTCCTGATTGCTAATTGATGCAGGAGGGCACACTGTGAGTGGTACCATCTCTGCACCTGCGCAGTGTAAGAAAGAACAATAGCCTGAGAGAAAGCCAAGCAGCATCCATTCCTCTGGATCTCTGCTTCAGTGTAACCTGTATGTCAAATAAAGCATGCCTCTCCTAACTCAGCTATAGTCAGTGTTTGTTACAGACATGGGGAACTGAACTGGGGCACTTACACTGCTGAAACGTAGCTCCTTAAAAGATCACACTTTTATTATTATCTCCTCCTGCTTATGAGGGTCAAGAGCTGAAGGATGGCTTAGCAGAGATGGCCAAACTCATAAGTCTTTCAAGAGACTTGTCCAGTTGCTATCCAGGACTTTGATTCTAATGTCTTAGTCTTGTGATTCTCAGGGATGGAGAACTGACTACCCAGCATACTCCAGTGGTTAATGGCAGGCCTCAGGTCTTTACTGAACCTTCATTCCTCAGTACAAGGTCCCCTCCATAGGCTCCCAGGAAGTTATCTTCTTCTAGAATAATTGATCGGAGAGAGACAATATAACCCTGAGATACAAACCATATATTTCATAACTTAAATTTTAATACTAATTGTCTTTCAAAATTCCTGTGTTAAAACTACAACCTAATTATGTTACTGTATAGATAAAAAAGTTTTAGGGGCAATATTAGGTTAAATGTTGTCAAAGGGGGCCAGAAAGAGTCCTTATAAGGGAGAAAGGCTTCTAGGTGTTATTTAGCTGCTAAATATTTTCAGTTAGAATCTGGCATACAGATTTCTGCTGTGTTTACCTTTTAAGAGGTGTATTATACCCAGATAAGGACATAACAGAAGAAAGAGATTCATGGCTTGGGATGTATCACTCATAAGAGGCAAAGGTACTTCTCAGACAACAGCCATAAGCAGTTCCAGGGTGGTGGCTCTGCAGAATGAAAGAGGAAACAGCTTCTGGGTGGTGGGGAAGTCAGGGCAGAAAACCAAAGCATCTGCCTACATCTGGAAGAATACTGAGACAGATCTACACTTTAGTCTGTGAACTGGGGAAGAAATTGAATATAGAAATGTAAACTTATTTTAAAATAAAACTATTGGCTATAGATAAAGCATAAAGAGGAGGAAACTATAGTCACAATTCATGTCTAGAATCAGCAAAGAATGATAATACTTTAATACCTCTGTTCAAGAATGCAAATATTTGACATAGATTTAATCCAAACCCAAGACTAATGTTTAACTGAGGTGCCTACTTACCATATCAAAGCTGACACGGACCACCAGGTTCTCTCAGCATCCCTCAGTTCCTACCTGTTACAGGGTTTTCCTGGCTGGCATACCCCACCCCCTACCCTAATCTTGAGCCTGAGGGCTGGGCCACCCTTCCTATATAATCCAGCCATTTCTGCTACATAGTCCTTTTGGCTCTTTCGTTTCTCGGCCAGTCTCCTGGCCCAGGCCACCTCTCTTAGTCAGTGGTTCCTCTCTTGCCCTTCCTCCTCATCTCTCCTCCCGTGGCCCAGCTCAGTCTGGCCATGTTCGCTCTGGACTCTCCTAATTGTCTTCACTTCTGCCTCTGGCTGTTTTCTCCCTTTTATCTACAATAAACCTTCCCCTCCAACATACTTAGGAGCAGTCAGGTCCTCCTTGTTTATTTATTTATTTTTCATTCAAATACATGTTGTCTTTCTAAAGGAGAAAACAAGAAAGAAAGCCTCTGGTGCTATTACAGGAGAAGCATATGCTGCTGAATTTTAAACAAACAGCCAAGGTTCTTTAGAGAGCTGTTATTTAAAGAATGGGTTGGCAGGGCTGTGGTGGCTCAGACCTTTAATTCCAGCACTCAGGAGGCAGAAGTCAGACTCTCTGAGTTCAAGGCCAGCTTGGTCTACAGAGTGAGTTCCAGGACAGCCAGAGTCACAGCAGAGAAACCTTGTCTAGAGAAAAGAATAATAATAAAGAATGGGCTGAGAGCAGCAGTGCAGGGACCCACCGCAGTTTGTCTAAATACGCTGGTTCCACTATCGTGTTACCGTGTGTACGTGGGACTTGAATAAGAATAAAATATAATTTCATTAAGACAGATACACTTTGGAGGGTAAGAACTGAGAATCAAAGTGGAGAAATAGTTCTTTGCACCCACATGTAGAAGGTGGTTACAGTTGAAACTTCAAGCCAGGCCTGAAGGTTGACGGCCATATGGGAAAGGAAGGATGGGGTCAGCGAGAACTGGGAGGTTGGCTAACACCGCAGACCCCTGTGGAAGGTAACTTTTTTCTCTGAGAGCTTTTCTTTGAAACCCTTCACTCAGTGCTGGGCTTCATCTGGGTTTGTGTCAGACACAGCTATTTAATACATGGCTGATGTGGGTAGCTTTCAAAGTCATCTTTTGTTTTGATAATCTTGTCCCCCTAAGGATCGCATAAACTGATGTCAGAGAAAGACTTCACTAAAAAGGGGTAGAGAGACTCACTTTCCAACGGCTGGCAAAGGTTTTAAAGGTCAAAGAAGGGTCTTTTGTTTGGTTTTTTTGTCAATGTGATAGGCTTTCACTGTGTAGATTTCACTATGTAGTTCAGGCTGGCCTTGAACTCATGATCTTCCTGCCTTTGCTTCCTAAGTGCTAGTTACAGCCTAATTACAGACGCTGTCTTCTGTTTTCTGATGTTTTTCCTAGCCCCGGCTGCAACGGAGAGATATTTGTTTTTCTGGAATAATGGAAATAATAATAAATAATAAATAATAATAATGGAAAGAATGTACTGAAAGCAACTGATGCTTTAGGAAAATTAGAATATCTCTTGCTGCACAGCGTTTAAGTCACATCATTACCTAGAATGTAGTTGCCAAGAGTATATGCGGAAGAAACCCACCTTTTGTTTCTTAATGGCCATCTTACGTCCTACAAGGAGCTTCATGCTCCGAGACCAAATCAGAGCATCTTGTTTACCATGTGCAGAGTGGATGACTCCTTACTTCTTTCCACTTCTTACCCAAGCTGAGAAGGGGCCCTGAAAAAAGCAACAGTTCATCCTGACGAAATCTGGTTTAAACTGTTAGCCGTCAGCCCAACCTCTGATTAAAAAAAAAAAAAAAAATTCTGTTTCTATGAAAATGAGGAGATTAGACAAACTGGGAAACTGTTCGTGAAGATAATTCTTCTTTCAGTTCTAGAGCAGAAGGCTTTGAAAACAGCAGCACTAAGCTCATTTTACATCGCGCAGAATTCAGCATTGCCACCTGCTTAGAGGGACAGGCAAACTGAGCAAATGTAATTGAAAAAAAAAAAAAAAAAACAGGAAAATTAAAGTGGGAAATAAGAACTCATTTTCTTCTGCGAGAAGGTGGATGATGAGCGAAATTGCTATTGTCGTTCTGAGTGCTTTCCTAAATTGATTCTAACTGGAGTAAACAAAATTGTGTCTAAGTCAAAAAAAAAAAAAAAAAGAGTACTTTCTGTGTTTAAAAAAAAAAAAAAAAAAAGCCAATCTTTTTTTCCTTTTCCTTTGTCCTAATTTAACACTTTTCTGTTCAGCTTTTCTTCCGTCGACAATGTAAACACAAACGCGTTGCTGATCTGAAATTTGTTGCTTGTAGGGTGTGAAAACACTTTGTAGTTGATAGAAACGGAGTGGTTTTCTAGATTACCATTTCATGGTAGACTGCACACCAAAACCAGCAACTGAACCTGCGTCTTTTACGGGTAATGTGGGTGAGCGAGGAGACCCAAGGGGTGGGGGGAGGCAGGGGGGAATAGGGAGCCACCTTCCCCAGAAATAATCAGATAAAGCAAGCGAGCCGCGTGGTATTAGCGCGGTAGCTTTGTCTGAGTCCTAGCATCTTCAATGGGCCAGCCTCCTCTTCATTTGTCACCTCAGCGCACCTTTTGTGCTAATCATTTCCCACCGGCCATCACCCAGAGCTTGGAGTCCATCGCTGACTAGCCTCTTCGCTTGTACCATTATTTCCAGCAAGCTTGGTACATCTGCAGTAAATCCTGGAGGATTTAGGGGTGGGCCAAGGAAGTGTGAGTGACAGGATGAGGCGATAAGGCCTCGAGGCAGCTGAAAAGAAAAGCTTTTGCACCCTGGCCTGATGAGGCATCTGAAGATTTGATTTGATCAAGTGGTTTTTGCCAGCTGTCACTGGGCGTTTATGCACGTTAAAAGTGAAGCCGTGGGTATTTCTCTCTATCTCTATTAAGCTTGCTTCTGGGTTCCAGTGACAAAATTCTCTCGTTTCTTGACTGTTTTGTTTTTTAATGTGGTGATCGGTGGGGGAGAAGGAGAGTGGCTATTCAAGAAGGGGCTTGGGATGAGCCTGGGAGCTGTTTCAACTGAGGGGTCCAGATGAAAAGGCGGCCCCGGCTTTGTACAGCAGCCACAGGCGACTTTCAGGTGTGAGAGCAAGAAACGCGGTTTAATCAAAATTTCGCAGCTTGTTTGCAGAGGGGCTCTGAAGAGCATCTTCAAAGTGGAGCCACTTTTAAGCAAGATTAAACCCACTGCTGATGCTTTATATGTGTTTTTGTCTCTTCTTGGGTTTTATTTTCTCATTTATCCAGAAAGGCTGTACTAGGAAGTGTTGGTTTCCTAGCAGTGGCTTATTTTGCTCCCCTTCCATATGTGTGTACTTCTCTCTCTCCCTCTCCCTGCCTTTCCCCCTCCTTCTATCACTGTGTGTGTGTGTGTGTGTGTGTGTGAGAGAGAGAGAGAGAGAGAGAGAGAGCATACATGAATAAAGTAGTGTGGCATCTAAGAAGCATTTTGCACAAGAATCTATGCAATTGCACAAAGGCTTCTATGTGGTACCTAAAATTTCAGGATGTCCAGCTAGATTCCGAACCTGTCTCAGCCACGTCTTGATAGCAAATGATTGAATCTTCAGTAGCTCACAGCAACAAAAGCGCACTGTTGACCATGATCTGTGTCCATCCAGGGTCATCTGTGCCCAGTGCCGTTTCCCTCAGTCCTCTGGAGCCTAACTGTTCCCAGAGCCTCTCTAGTCCCATAGGAAGGAAGGGCAATGCTGAGTCCTGCACCGACTCTAAAAGCTCCGTGTCCACTCACAATATGGTTTGGCGTTAGCACATCGCAAAGCAGATCTTTGATCACTCACATGGAGAGAAAACAAGTCTACATGAATGAAGCAGCCCTGTCAGGACACACAGTGACACAGTACCTGGCAGGTCTCAGTGTGTGGGGGCTGGGTGTTTCTGATGCCTTTCATGGAAGTGTATGGCAGAAGTTCTTGAGGTGGACACTTAGCAGAGAGGCTCCAGTGCAGACAACTCCAGAGCCTTCATGGCATATCTAATGAGCTGGATGTACTAGCTAGAAGGGCTGAAAGGCATTTGTATTATGGTAGAACGTTTGCGTGTGTGTGGGGGGGCATAGGTGCGTACTAAAGGACTAGGAGGAACCATTTTCAAGTTACAAAGCTACAACTTTATTTAGCTAAAAATAAATTTGCTTCCCTCCTGAGGAATAGAAGTCATTTTCTAACTCCCCTTCTGTCTGTCTCTGAAATGTAGCATTTGCAGGATGAGAGGTGGCTGTCTTATAGGGATACCATGAACACATGTTACATGCTACATGTTGCAAAGCAGTGGGATACATGCACTGTCTCAGAAGCTCTGCTTTTTCCCTTCCCAAATAAATCACTCATTTCCCCTCAAAGATAAAAGTGAAGGTTGTCTTACACTTTCTTGCAATAGACCCCAAGATGGAATGCTGCAAGGCAGCAGAGTGACTTGAGATATTTTGGAAGATTCACCAGTTGGGGAATTGGGGAAGCAAAGGAGCAGAGGGAGAAGCTGGGCTGCAATATGGTTTGCTTTAAAGGTAGCTGTCTTAGTTAGGATTTTATTGCTGTGAAGAGACACCATTAGCATGGAAACTCTTATAAAGGAAAGCGTTTAATTGGGGCTGGTTTACAGTTCTGAGGTTTAATCTGTTATGGCAGGCAACATGGTAGCACACAGGCGGAAATGGTGCTGGAGAAGGGGCCGAGAGTTCTACTTCTGGGTCAACAGACAGCAGGAAAAGTGTGAGCCACTAGGTCTGGCTTGAGCTTTTAAAATCCCAAAGCCCTCCCCAGTTGAAACATTTCCTCCAATAAGGCCACACTTCCTCCAGCAAGGCCATACTTTCTAATAGTGCCAATCCCTAAGGGCCTATAGTGGTCATTTTCATTCCACCATAGTAGCAAATCCTATACAGGCCTTACCAATGGGCTAGCTTTTTAACTTTGCTTTATATTTAGGCTAATGAAGCTGGGTCTTTATATTCCCTCTTTAATCATGGGCTACACCTCAGAGGGATATGGCCTAGGATGAACCTGTTCTCTGTGGTCCTGACTCATTCCCAGTGAGTCATCAGGAGAGGGTGCCCTGGGCAGCTGAGAATAGTGTTTGCGCAGGAACTTTTTCTAGTTACAGCTGTTCTCCGTTAGAGAAGTTGTTTGTCAGTCCTCCAGTTTTACTTTCACAGTTATTTGTGTTGTTGACTAGTATCTTCTGCTCCAACTTGAACAATCTTTTTGGACACTTCTAGTAAGGCAGAGCTTGCAGGAGTTTCTTAATTTCATTTTTTTCTGAGAAAGTCTTTTCCTCTCCGTTTAAAAAAAAAGAGGCCATCTTTGCTGGCTATAGTAATTTTGGATGGTAGTCTTCTTTTTCTCATGACTTTGATGTCAAAACATTATTTTCTACCATGAAAGTTTTCTTCTCAGAAATTTACGGAGTGTGTTGTCCATGCTCTCCTGACGTGATGTTGCTTTTCTTTCTTTGAACTTTTCTCTGTCTTTCAAAAAAAAATGATTATACTTTATCTTTAACATTGACATCTTAAGATATAATGGGTTCATATTTTAAAAGTCCCAGCCGTCATTTCTTTAAATAATATTTCTGTCACCTTTTTGTTTTATTCTGAGAATCTTGTAACGTGTATACTGGTTTTCTTGATAGTATCTCGTAAGTCCTGTAAAAAATTTTTCCCACTTATTTTCAGACTTTATTTTTCCCTTTTGTTTACCTCATGAAGCCATTTCAAATATTTACCATCTAGCTCGTTGACCGTGTCTTCTGTTTGATCAAGGCCGCTCTTCAATCTTTATGGAACGTTCACAGTGCTTGTGTTCTTTTTCCTGCAGTATATCTGCTTGGTTCTATTTTATGCTTTTTATCTTTGGGTTAGACTTGCAGTTTGGTTACTGATCGTTTTACTAATTTTGATAGTTGTCTGTCTGCGTTCTCTTGGAATTCACTGAGCTTCTTTATGACGCGTGATTTTGAACCCTTTGTCAAGCAGGCTGTCGATCTTCATTGTTTAGGGCCGGACACTTACTCTTTGGGTGTATGTTTCTCCTCTCTTTGAATGTTGTAAGCCAGTGTTGATGACTACCTGTTTGAAGAAGTGGTTATCTTTTGTAGCCTTTATTGACTTATTGAACCAGGAAAGCCCTTTGTGAGTCAGCTTAGCCCAGAAGTCTGAGTGATCTGGCTGGTTTGGGCTATGGATCGACCTGTTGTTGAGGTCAGTGGATAAGTGGACCTAATTAGATCTATAGACTGGTGTTACTGATGTGTGTGTGTCTATGGGATGTCCTGGCACGGGGGTCCTGTGGGGTAGACTTGGTGCTTGAGATATGGGACACAAAAAAGTTATATACTCAATTTATTCCTCCCCCCCCCCACCAGGAGAGCTCCTGGGAGAGGGTCTTTCTATTGCACCTGAGATATCCAAAGTTATAAAAGCAATGATCTGGTAAGAGTGATGCTATCCCTCCCTCCTATTCAAGGTGCGCTTTCCTTCTCATTTCTGGATCTCGTGTGAGTGTTATAGTCTTTCAGTTGGATTCTGTAGCTCTCATGAAAGTGCATACACAACATATGACTTTCAAATCATATGTACGATATTCATGTAAGGGGAAAAAAGCTAGAAATTCTTATTGTGCCATCATGGTGATGCCTCCCGATACATTCTCCTTTCTGAAGGTCCATAAAAGGAGTTCCTGTTAGATTCTTGGTTCTAGGACTAATCCTTAAATACTGAAAATTCTGAGTTAACTGCATATTTTACTGGGTGCTAAAAAGCTCACACCCAACTCAACAGATTACCTGATGCATGCAAACGCATCTTATGTCCCAGCCCCAAGCCTGTCCTCACCTCGTTTCTCTTATTTTAATAGTTTTAAATCTGTGTTTTAAGTAAGAGTCTTTTTCCTCTGTTTCTAAGTATCAGAAAATTCAACTTATTTTAATCAATACGACAAATGAGGAAGATCTCCGCAGAAGAATCCCCGGGGACTGAAGTAGGGTTACCACGCTCACTGCCTTGTGGACATCTGTCTTTCATGATCAGCTTGGCTTCTCTAGTGGTAGCCAAACAGCTGCTAGTGCTTCAATTTCCCATCAAAGCATCAATAAATCAGTCAAACGAGAGGAGCATTTTCCTCCAGAACTATGAGAAATGGTTTTTTTTAGTTTATACTAGATATAGTCATGCTAGGTAGCCATCCTTAAATTGGTATAGGAGAAATAAACCACGTCAATCTACCCAACACCTATAAAGGAGGAGAATAGAGCTTCCTGGGAAATTCAGGATATTCTTACCAGAACGGGAGAAATGGGTGCACCATTGGCATACATTTGTTAGTAATTCCTCTTCCTCGTTTACTGATTTTCAAAATAATTACAGTTGGCACTTCTAGAAGCCAACTTGAGTTATGTTTAGTAATGACCTAGGGCAAAGTGAACTTATTAATAAGGTGTGTGGTGAACAATGCCGTTTGAAGTACAGCTAGTAAATGTTCTACACATAAGAGAGGAAATGTATGGTTTTACCTAAAGCTTCATTTCAGGGCAAGCTTGGATGCATTTGTTTCTCAGGTAATGATGATGGCAGCCATGTCTACTCTGAGGCATTCCCATGTATACAGAACACAGATTCTTACGTATCAATTATTCATGAGCTCATCCTCACAGATAGAAAAAGGCTGTACAGAACAAAAGCATATGCTTTAGAGAGACAAAGAGATCTTTACTCTCTGTGATAATGTGTTTTTGTTAAGAATGGAGTCTATAAAACGGCCTTAATGGTCATGCCATCTGCCCTGTTCAAAATGCAGCTTAGCCTAGTAATAAGGCTTAGCTCCCAGGGTCATGTTGCTTGGATTTGAATCCCAGCTGTGTGAACTGTTACGGCTATAGACAAAAGCAAATCATACCTTCACTGTGACTCAGTTTACTTCCCTGCAAAGTTGATTACTATAGCAACCTTTTTTGGGGTTTTTTTTTTTTTGATGATTTAATTATTTAAACTGTAAAATTATTTTTTTGTTGTTTTTTCAAGACAGGGTTCCTCTGTTGTAACTCTGGCTGTCCTGGAACGCATTCTGTAGACCAGGCTGGCCTTGAGTGCACAGAGATCCGCCTGCCTCTGCCTCCCTCGTGCTGGGATTAAAGGTGTGCGCCCCCCCGCAACTCAGCTATAAAATTAACTTTAAAGCACACTTACAATACTGATGGTTCTTGGTAATTATTATATAAATGTTCACACCCCATCATCTTAACAAGGTAAATAATTCCATTTTGAGTTTTTCTCCTTCAAGAACATTAATGCAGCAGTCAGGGATAAGTCTAAACAAGGTTAAGAGGTTAAAAAAACACTCTCCAGAATTTTATGGTATCATGTATAACAAAGTTACAATATTTTGTGAGGCACATTGATTCTTTCTAGGAACAAATCATAATTGAAATACAAATAATTGAATGAGAGAAATGGTGAACAGCAATCAGTGTTCAGTTAAATTAGGGGACTAACATCAACTGTCCTTCCTCAAAGAAGTGTGTTGGGGAACAAGTGAGTGTAAACTCACCCTAAATCCTGAGATGCCTCAGGCCACTAGATCCTGATCACAGTATGTCATTTACAAGATCCTCTTTTAGTGCTTCCCCCTTGAACTCTGTGATGGATGAAATTATATTGCTCCTCCAAGATTATATTGACTTCTCTAAATTATCTTTCCACGTTTTACATTAATCAATCAAGCTCATATTCATAGCAGTCAAAAGATTAAGTTTATAAGAAGTTCTGGTGCTTCTATTTTTGATCTCCAATCAGCCCACACTAGAAATGTTTAGGTAAGACACAAAATTTCTAACTCTCCATCCTCTTGTCTGACAATAGCAGTAGATGTGAACAAGAGATTCATGGAAAGAATGAACCAGGAAAATAACTTATTAGTGACTGGACTTTGGCATGACACTGAGAGACAGTCAGAAGTAGTTGAAGCAATGTGGGCTCCACGCCCCAAGCACAGAGTCCTAAAGCTTATAACCCTGAAAACATACCCAGTGGCCTGGGCTATCTGAAAAAGTTGCTACACTAGACAAAAGGCCAAAGGCACCGCCTTGGATTCAGTTATGATGTCTGAGACTTTCATGACTAAAGGGGATCCACTGGTCTGCCTTAAGGCTTCAAAGAACAGGTATATTCACTTGGAGCTGATACGAAGTGGGAACCAGTGCTCCTATATCATTTGAAAAAAGCTTTGAGAATTATATGCACTCTACTTTATTTCTGCTTTGTAAAAAGAACAATAAAACCTGGAAGATAGAACATTTGCTAACAACCTTATTTACTAAATATTCTTTTTTAAAAGTTTCTTCATTTTTAAACATTTTCATACATGTATGCAATGAAATATCTGCTTCCATTTCCCCTTCAAATTTCTCTTATCCACCTAACATTTCCTCTCCCAACTTCAGATTTAAAAAAAAAATATTTTGCTTTAAATTGTGTGTGCACGTGCGTGTGTGTGTGTTTGTGTGTGTGTGTGTGAGAGAGCACAAGTGGATAGGTGTCTGCAGAGGCCAGAGGTGACAGATTACCTGGAGCTGGAGTCACAGGCAGTTGTGAGTTGCTTTGTGTGGGTGCTGAGAACCAAACTCGGGTCCTCTGCAGGAGCAGCTCATACTCTTAACTGCTGATCCATATACATTCCCACTTTTGATAACTTGCTAAATCTGGTTAGAGCTGCCCATCTGTGCACTGGTGTGGAGGACATTCACTGAAGCATGAAGGACCTACCATTGGCTATATCCTCAATAAAGCAACTACTCATTGCCAGCAACTTCTCACCACATTGGATGGGGTTTGGAGGTAATCCACCTCCTCTGTGTCACAATGTTGGCTAGCATGATATCGTGTGAACCTCACACAGGCAACCACAGCTGCTGTGAAACTGTGATTGTGATAGCTGCGTTGTGTCCAGAAGACAGACTGTCAGAGCATCCCTGGCTTCTATACTCTGGCTCTTACATTCCTTTTGATCTTCTTTTGTGGCGTTCCCTACACTTCGGTGGTGATCGGTTAATACAGATATTATCCCCTTTAGGGCTGAGCGCGGAGTCTCTCATTCTCAATACTTTATCTAGGTATGGATCTCTCCATACCTAGTTTGCTGCTCACTGCAAAAAGACGTCTACCTGACTGAGGTTGAGAGCACCCACGGTTTATGGGATACAGTCAGAAACATTTGGAGGAACACTTAGCAAAATAACAATAGCAGGCTCTACCCTAGGAGCTGTGTGCTACTCAGCCATGAGCTTTTGATTAGGATTATAATACAAGACATAAAATTCCTGTTCCTTTGGAAAAGGTCTCAGATCCAATCAGAAAGCAGACAGTTATCCCATAATAGTCATGTCACTACTGCTCCCTCGAGCACATCTTGCCTGAATGATAGTTATTACCATTGTTAGTTATACATCTATAGCATGTAGGATCCATCAGTGGATAAGATATAGTTCTTCTCAGAAGCTTAACACCTTCCGGCATAATGAATACTAGCTGGCAGAAAGGAAACGCCCTGTCCCATTGAGACTGATTTCTTCATGTCCTTCAGCTCAAGCGCACGGTGTCTTCAGCAATAGGGTCTTAGCATGCAGTTATGGTAGGTAACAAAGAGCAATGGCAATATCCTGTGTCTTTGGAGACCTGTGAGACTTCTCTGACAAACGGCTCCTAGGGAGATGTCCCATGCCTTGCATTGGAACTTCCATTTAATAACCCATGTCCTCCGGTAGTGACATTATCCTCCCAGCAGAGTAATTTCACTTGAACTTTTTAAATTGTGTTTTGAAATTAGCTTACTGATGAGTTGGTTTCCGTAAGCTTTTTCATACATCTTTGGTTTTTAGTTAGACTCACCCACTACCCCCTCTTCTGTTTGCAGGTGCATTTCCTTTTCTAAGGTTTGAAAAATGAGAGCCATGTGCTTAAGCTCTGCTTATAGCAGACTAGTGCATCAGCACAACATTTTCTCTTTCGAATTCTACATCCACCACCACCATATTGCCTCCGTATCCTGGCTCAGACATCTAATAGCATTTCTTTGAATTGGTTGGAGTATGGTGTTAGAAGAAAGTCATTAATTTATTTTAAATGCGGACCCAGGTTCTACTCATGTGGAATTCTCAAACAGTATCATGGGAGGAGGGGTCTGCATTTTAATAAACAAGCTAGTTGATTCTGACAAGAGAGGTCAGAGATTTGTGTTAAAGTATGTTAAGAGATGTTTCCTCCAATACCAAGCCTGCATCAAGCTCCTCTCTAGCCAATGAAGTCTGTTTCTCTTCCACTTTTACCCTTCAACAATAAAACCGCTAGTGACGTCCCAAGGAGCTGTTTTGGACTTCAAGCTTTTAACTTAGCTACCCGCATCCATTACCCGCATCCATTACCCGCATCCATTACCCGCATCCATTACCCGCATCCATTACCTTATCATGAAATGTCTCTGACGCCGTATATATTTGTATGTGATGTGGTCCTTTGCAGAGACACAAAGTGTAGTATCTGGAATACTGTTTTTCCCATCGCATTATGATGGGTTTGTTGTCACTTCCCAGGCAGAGTTGCTGCCTACACAGTGCAAGCCTCATTTAAATCAAAGCCTTGGGAAAGCTGTTGCAAGGAGCTCCAGATCCCAACAGGCTTCCTGGTCACCTTCCTCGGAGGCTCCAGCTTGTCAGCAGCACTGCCACCTACTGCCAGAAATTGTCCTGGAAGTTGCAAGTCAATCCCCAAAGCCTCCTTGTGGATTTCACCCTTTCTTCTCTGAATGGCTGCAGCCAGCTGCTGGCCACTTTCTCTTTGGCCATTTTTCAAATCCATTTCTATGAAGACCTGACTAAATTCAGGCCTGATCTCGCACCCCTGTGCTGGTCCTCAGGGGTTTCCTGCTGCAGGTGAGATTTCAGTTAAGATGCTTCAAGATAGTGATCAAGCCCTCTCAAGTGTAGCATCCGCTTCAGTCTCTCCATCTCGCCCCTTCCTTCTCTCCCTTTATGCTCCGGTTGTACTGGGCTAATGCTTCTATTTTGTATGACTTTGACTTTCACTTTCTTCCTGAAATTCTTTCCTACTCCATGTTACCTGGCTTATCAATTTACATTCTTTGAAACTCAGCCTACCTTCATCACCTTGAAGAGTCATTCCTGAGAGCATTAACTGTGTTCAACTCTCCTCCTGCACACTCCCAAAACACGCTGTACTTTTTTTTCAAGGTGTTTCTCTGAATCCTTGTGTGTCTCAAATTAAATCCTCAGTAACTGCTTCTTTTTATCCATCCCCAGAAGCTACTGGAGCCCTTGGAACATGACAAATGTTCAGGAAACCATTTGTTTCACTAAACTTGAGATGTTCTTCCCAAGGTTGAGGAAGCTAATTAGTATTAAAATGCACCAAAAAGCAGGTGTCCAGGAAGGAACTATAAAGAAAACATGGCCTTGATAATCCACCAATGGGGTAATTATTTCTAAATAATTCAGATGAACCAGAGTTGTTCCCAAAAGATGCCCAAACAACCAGTTAGTTCTTTGCAAAAGTCAGCCAGTTGGCATCACAGAAACCCAAACATTCAACAAGTCTTCCTAGTGGACTCATGGTGATTCAGCAGGTGTCCATGAAGCCTTTGATGGAAGGAATTACTGAACACACTTTGTTTATTTCTCCTTTCTCCTCCTTGCCTTTTCTCCCACAAACAGCAAACCTATGCTGGGGTTTCGGCACCCGGCACCGGGCACCCGGCACCCGTGTGAAACACAGATACGGAAAAGCATTCACATTCGAGTAAACTCCCTGAATTGCACAGAATAAACACAGCATCCCTGGAAAATCCTATATATGAAAGGATAAGATGAACCAAGTTTCTGTGAAGCAGGGGCCCCTCTTAGGTTTGAGACACGTGGCCTCTCTGGCTGAATGGACAGAAAGTCTGAATGCGCAAGGGCGGCTAACAACAACCCAAACAAGACGGCCATTCTCACTCCCCCCAGACCATCGCTCAGAGGGGCCTGCTCTAGGGACGGACTCTACATGCTAAGTAACTCCTATTCTTCATTCATGTTGACTTGATGGCTGGAGCCAGGTGAAAAGACAATTGACCCAAACAGCCGAACTGAACTTGAAGCTTCACTAACGAGGTGGTTTGTTTTCTAATCCCGGTGGGCATTGTACGACCCCAAATGAGTGCCACTTTCTAGAACCGCATCCTTTATGTAAAAGGAAAATTATTAAAGGAAGATGGGGGTGGGCAGCAAGGAGCCCTTTGGTGGGCTGTTTTCTACTTTTGTTGTGTTGTGTGCTTTCTAGCAGGCGACTTTTGGGCAAACACCGCATCTTCAGCCAGAAGAAGTTGGCGGAGCACAAAAGGGCTTTTGAAGCAGTGAGTGTAAATTCAGACTCCTTTTCTTCCTTCCTTCCTTCCTTTCTTTGCCTCCTCTCTTCTCCTGTGTCTGCAGGCCGCTCAGGGAAAATAATAAGCACCATTGCTTGCCGTCCGCATCCCATGAATTACTCAAACATCAAATGCAACTCTAGAAAGGAGGCATGCTTTATTCTCTTCTGCAAAAGTCTTTCTGCCCATTCTTTATTTACATGTCATCGTGAGGCTAAGCAATAGACAGCCCATCAACACACACACACACACACACACACACACGGCCATTAAACAAATTAAAAGAGACGGGGCTGACTAATACAGTACTCTTGGAATCCTCAATTTGATTAGTCCGAGTTTAATACACAAAAGCAGCGCTGGGGATAGAGGGAAGGCCAACTGCTCTTTAATAACCTGTACAATTAAATTATGCTGATGAATCTAAGTATTCTCTGCTTCTTAACGGAGACTTATTATCTGATTACTTAGAAAAGAAAGTCGTGTCTTCAGCAGTGTTTCTGAGCATGTCTCTGAAAGGCTCACCATGGCAGTTTTATGTTTTAACTGATGTTTCTTTTCCTTTTCTGGAATTGTTTTTCTGTGTCATGAGTTTTTCTTCAAAAAATTTCGAATAATTTTAGTTTCTTGGGAGCCCTTTTCTTTATTCAGCCCTCTTGAAGCCTGGGCTCAGGAAAGGTAGTGTAATTAGGGAATGGTTTTTCCCTGGATAGCTGTTCAAATACATTTGGGATGAGCTTTGCTTAATTGTCTTAATGTATTTTAGAATGTGGAGAGCATCCTGCTCTTTTCTTTATGGGGAGGGATTCTGACTCATGACTCATGAGGTCTGGGGGGGTTGAAGAGATGGCTAAATTGTTAAGAACATATACTGCTCCTGCAGAGGGTCATGTTTTGGTTCCCAGATTCCAAGAGGAGGAGCTCACAATCTCCTGTAACTCCTGATCCAGGTGATCTGAGGTATCTGACCTCTGTGGGCACTAGAACTGCCCCCCCACTACACTAATAATAATAATAATAATAATAATAATAATAATAATAATAATAGTAATAATAAATCTTTAAAAGGATTGAGGTATACCTCCAAATATTACAAGGCTATTGTGACAGAAACTGGAATGGTGTGGTTTGATTTCCCAGGAACCAGGCTGCCATGCTGTTTGTTCCTCTCTGTGAATAGTTGCTTGTTTTAGATGGATTCTTGCTCTTTACTTAAGTCGACATCAGACTCACAATCCCATGTCAACCTGCTCAGAAGTTGAGATTATGGAATTGTGGATATTAACTAAAACACCTGGATTACAAATTGGCATTCTTTTATGGATTCTCCCCATGGTTGAAACAGAATTCAAGCCATCACATATTAAGCATGAAATCTAACACCTGCAGCCCTCCAATAATTTGTTATAGAAAACATGTCTCCTGCTGCCTTTACTTGAAACTCACAGTGCAGGCAAGTGCCATCCTAATAGAAGAATATATAGTTCAGGGAATATCCCCCGCATACTACTACTGGGTGAGCGAGTAAAAACTGAACAAGTAGCACAGATATACAGCGAGAAGAACATTTTTACTGCAGCGACTACTGGACCCAGGGTGCTCTTATAAAATCAGGACTACCTGTTTCTTTTCAACTATAGTTGATGAATAAATAGTAGTGAATTATGGGGACATCATTTTCAGAGGCAAGCAGTAGCAGCTTCTTACTGGCACCGACGTTCTGAGAACTCCTTATGATCTTCCCACGTGGTTGTCAGATTGCTCTTTGTTTCAGTGCAGAACAGTTTGAGAGTGAAGAGTCCAGACGCTGGGGCCAGACAGTTTGGTGGCAAATCTTAGCTTCTCTCCCTACTAGCTCTGAGGGGTTTAGATGTGCTGCGTGCACCTCTATGTCTCAGCTTCCTCATGAAAATATAAGGATGATAATGATTCCACAGAAAGTTGCTGTGAGAGATAAGTAATCACTTTCCCCAAAGCTGAGGGAACTTTGTAGAAAAGAGGACAAGAATGTACGTGCCAGAGGAAGGGGTGGAGTACTGTAGAAAGTTGTTCTCCCACATATCACGGCCCTGGCTGGTGCAGTCTCGAACTCACAGCTGCCATGGCTCTCATGAGATTGGGCACCGCAGCATCTTGTTATGGAGAGGAAAGGGCCTCATCAGGCTGCACCTCTTCCCTGAGAATTTATTAACAGTTTCTGGAAGAGGGGAAGATGTTTTCTTCAATGGTGTAGCCACTGGTAAGGTGCCCTTGGTTTTATAAAAAACCTCTTACCCATGCTCCTGTAGATAACCCTACAGAACCTCATAAGAAGAAATAGGAAGTTAAACGGCAGATGTAAGATTGCACAACAGGGCCAGACCTGTGAACTTCTGTTTCTTTCACTGTTGAACACATACTATGTCCTCTTACTATCCAATGATTCCATATGTATTTATTTACCAATTGTGCACTGCATACTTCTCAAAATTATCCAGCTCTCCAAGAGTATATAACCCAACTGGGGCTAAGCGGTGAAACAATAGACCAGTGTCTCCCAGACATGCCATTGAACGAAGGATGAGAAATGTGATTCAGCAGAGGAAGGCATACTTCAGTGGCTGATGAAGCTGCAGGATCATAGGCTTCTGGTGGGAAGATGGTTATCAAGTTCAGCGGTCCCAACAGGAATCAATGTCCCTGTCTGATGTGCTTGTGTAAAGAGCTGAACTTCGATGTGTGATAGTGTAGCTTTCATTAGTCAGCCGAGGCAGCGCTGTTAATTGTGAGCTGAAAAGTCTCAAAAGCAAACTGTAGTCTAGATTTACATCTTATGTAGGGCAAGGAAATGTAGAGTCTTGCTTTCTTCTTTCTGGAAAACAGAAAGAATGCCTCCCTTTATTTAAGCCCATCATTAGTCCCCAGATATGTCTGTACATATGTGGAATAAGAGTGACAAACATTTATAAAAGTGAATTGTCAAGTTCTTGAAGTGAGCTGATCAGGTAGAATGAGAAGTTAAATGGGTGACCAAAGTGTAGGAGTCCCAACTGTAACCAGGAAACCAAATAGGTGAAGAGCAAACTTAACTTACATGAGAACACTTCCCCTTGGCAACAGAAAGAATTATAGGGAAAGAAAAAGAAGCACTTTCTTAATGCAAACCATTGTGACAAGAAAAAGCAAAAGCATGGGTACCAGATGTCAGTTACAAAGGTTGCTCAGTTGCCCTTCCCATCATAGTCTAGGATACAGGAAAAAGGCAAAAGCCATCTTGTCATACTAGGACGCATCAAATCTGCATGGGAAGCGTGGTGAGGACTCTGGGGATTCGTGGGCAGAAACGTGGTTCTCTGATTCCAGGACTAGTGAGAATCCGATTTTCTTTGGAACATTAGGGATCCCATGGGTAACATTTAGACAAGCACTCTCCTATGCAAAATCATCAAGTGGAGTTGAGAGAGCTGGAAGCCAGCTCTTCTACTCCCATGTGAACTCAGATTTATTCCTTAGAATCTGTGAGTTGTTGATCCCTTATTTATAAATGGGGGCATTAAATTTAAGAGTCCTTCCGGGTGGTCGTGGTGCTCGCCTTTAATCCCAGCACTCAGGAGGCAGAGGCAGGCAGATCTCTGTGAGTTCAAGGCCAGCCTGGTCTACAGAGTGAGTTCCATGATAGTCAGTTACAACAGAGAAACTCTCTCTCTCAGGAGAAAAAAAAACTTGAAAAAAATTGAAGAGTTCTAAATGAATTAGAATTTGTTATCTTATAAATACATCACATAGAAGCTGTTAAAAATGAAATGCAACTATTTGGACTTCATAAAATTTGTAGCGGCCATTGGGGTGCTAATACCCCCCCCCCTTTCCAGCACCCACTCAGTTCCTGGAGAGAAAGGGACATGCTTCAAAGCTTTGTTAAAGTAAAACTCTGTCCATGAAGTTCAATTATTGAGCAATACAAACCAACGTGCCCACGGGGGTCACGTGGTAGAGACTTTAATGATTAACTCATGGGATATGAGTTCAAGAGATACACTTGGTGAAATTCAGAATCTATGCACAAACGAAGCTGATGTTAGCTTAAGAATTGGGTAATTATGCCATGTTCTTTTGAAGAAATTTCCAGGAAAAAAAATCCAAAGCTCTTGGAAAGACTTTGTAGAAAATCACTGGAAGAGAACAGCAAAATCTGGATATGGTTTGTTAGAAAATAAAATGTCACCGCCAGAGGACTCTGGATTTGCTGCAGAACACAATAATAAAACATCTCACCGCAGATGAGCGTTGGCTTCAGGGCTGTGAAACTTTTGACAAGGCCTTTGTTTCTCTGAATCTCTCTTTATCTATAAATAGGGGATAAATATGGATATACATGTCGTTGGGGGAAGAAAACTAAGCAAGTTGTAACAGAGAGTTCTGTGAATTAATGCGGTTATTGTTTTTGTCATTATTGATCTTATAAACTAATTCTATTCACTCAACTGCCCTTCGTTCCATTTTTCCATCATTCATATTTTCCACTGTCTTGGAGTCAGAAATCTGCACAATAGGAGACCTGCCTAATTCATGAGTCCTGGTAAATTCCTTCCACGTACAATTTGGGAAATGAATGAATGAGTTTTTGAACTTTCCATTGCTCTAGCATTCTGGGGTCCCAAAGAAATAGTTTCCTTATTTTATGTTTCTATAATAGCCAACACAGGGACATGGGCATTTTGCATTCTTCCCAACTTTCAACTTTCTGTTTCTTTCACTGTTGTTCTCTGGTTTTCCCTGGTTTAACTCCGCTAAAGTCAGGTGCGTTTACCTGTCCCAATGTCAGAGACTAAGAAGAAGAGGATAAGTCTCATGTCTTCTCTGTTCCCAGGAAGGGAAAACAAGGCTCAGTCTTTTACCTTTCGCTGTTCTCTCTCTTCCCCCAGCTTGAAGTCAAAACCCATGATTCAATTTCACTCTTTCTCTACAAACTTTCTAGGACTTGTTTCTATTTTCTAACTCTTCAATTTGATAAGAATATTAGTCTCCCAGTTTCTGAGATCCAAAATCTTGGTTTCCCCTTTGATCTTCCCTTCAACCTTGGCTTCTTAGTGGATTCAACCAACTGCCAGGATTATAAAGTTTTTCTTTCATAAGGATCCTTGCTTCTGTCTCATCCTTTACTTGTGTCTCTGAATTTTATTCCTTGTGCACACCAATCCATTCATTCATTTGCTTGTTCAGTCATTCAGTCAACATGTATTTATGAAAAGTCTTTCGATGAATAGAGCAGAAAACCACTTTCTAAGAAGGGAAGACAGATAAAGAACAAATTAGTAAAACATATGCCTGGGTGTTTATATAATTGCATACAGTGATGAGGGGTAGGAAGAAAGTTAGAGAAGGTTAAGAAACTAGATGGAGGGGATCTGAAGGGATATCTCTAAAAATAGAAGTGCTTGCCCCCAAGCCTGACGACCTGAGTTTAATTCTTGGAACCCACACACTGAAAGTAAGGAAAGAACTCTTCCAAGTTGCCCTCCGACCTCCACATGCACCTGTGGTACACACATACATAGAGAGAGAGAAAGGGAGAGAGAGAAGGAGAGAGAGAGAGAGAAAGATTGAGAGACTAAGATGGCGGCTGTTTTAGTGGTCCCTCTTGAATTTATGATATTTGTGACAAGACTCAATGAAGTGGGGATGGCCTGAACTACTCCCTGAGATAAGAATCATTGAGAAAAGCATAGAACCGTTATAGAAGCCCCAGGAGAGAGAGTGCTTGGCGTGGTCTACGAACAGAGGTTTGTCTGGCAGCAATACCTAACATAAGAGACAATTGGAAAGATAAAAATGCCTTGTCATGATGAGCAACCTCAAAAAAGTCATATGACTCTTTTGAAAGAGTTGCACTAGAGGTTCTATGAGATATCATGCTGCCTCAACTGGACTGTCAGTAATGTTTGGGCAAGGGCATGCATATCTGTGTGTGTGTGTACATTTTATTCCTCTGAAATGAAAGAGATTTTCTCTGTAAGATAACCATGGACTCTAAAATCAACAACATACACTGAACCATTACTGTAGAAAGAGCATATTTTCAGAGGGAATTTAAATTCAAGTTTGAGGACTGGCAGAGATACCTCTAGGGGTAAAGATGTTTGTAGCCAAACTTAACAAATTGCATCTTTGTGGTGGAAGAGAGAAACAATTTCCCCAAGTTGTCCTCTGACTTCTGTGCACATCACACACACACAGAGACACACACACACACACACACACACACACACATAAATATAATGTTCAAGACTGGCTTGGTCTGCAAGGTACATTGGTGTCCAACTCAGTGATAGAAAGAAATGAGTTAAACATGGGAACAGAGAGATAGCAGAGAGCACCACATGCAGTTACGGATAATGGATTCTACTGGAACGCACAACTTCCTGGGTTCAGTCCCCAGAACTGTTTCAGCTGGGTGTGGCACTCATGCTTGTAATTTCAGCATTTGAGAGGTGGAGGAAGAAGTATCCTTGGCTACACACAGAGTTTGAAGCTAACCTGGGATACATGAGACCCCACCTTAGTTAGAAACAAAAACAAAACAAAACAAACTTGAGAAAAAAATCCCAGGTATATGGTTACACTGGTGCTTGTCTTTAGTCTCTGTTCTTTCAAGTTTTTGGATATATTGCCACCGGTTTTAACCATACAAACATCACATATACATCTTCAGCATCATATTCAGCCCAAAGAATCTGTTATCTTCTTGTTCCAGAACCAGAATTCTTTACAACTGAAAAATTCCCGTTTATAGTTTCTATACTTCTCAGCATGACTCATTGCTATAGACTTAGTCTGCTCGCTAATATATTTTTAAAAAGTGGAAATAATCTTTCCTAGATGATATTTCAGTATGTATATCTTCCTATTCTATGTCAACCTTAAAAAAAGGCTTCCAATGTGGAGAATGAAAACATAAAGTACTCACCATTCCCATTTTTCCCCTCATTCCCCAGTGAAGACGTTCACACACATATGAATTTAGAAATATTCAAAACTTGGAACTTACGGATAATTAAATTATGAGAGACGAACAATGATGGATATTCCTACACATACTTGCATACATCATCTGACATGGGATTTGGGTTGACAGTGAGTGAGGAGCAGCTTGTTGCTTCTGTTGAGTCACTGCAGGAACTCAGCTAACAGCTAGAGTGCCTCTTGCTTGCAGTGGTAGGAATGCATCAGGGCTCAGTGAGCAGAGAAATCAGTGCTGTGTAAATCAAGGATCCAGGATTGTGGTCTGAGCCTGTGTAGACATAAGGAAATGTTTGGGGTTAGCATGGCTGACTTACGCGTGAGTTCCTGTGAAGATGGAGCTCAATACACTTTGCTCTCCATGAACTGTGGCTTCTCTAGATTGTAAGCTCCTGATGTCAGGGACGGGGATCACTGCTACTTCCATGGCTTTGATGCAGAGTAGGCACATGGTAGATTTTTCAATGGAGTTTATTAAAGGAGAACAGGAAGGGATAGCCCTTCCGTTTGCGGTGTTATTTGAATCAGAGGCTTTACCCGCTGTTGTTTTTATATAACCTTTGGACCTTAAAGACCTGTATTCTTGTATTCTTCACCTCACAGGTGAATTTCAGCATGAACTCTCATCACTCCCTCTCCTCCCATGTCAGGTATGCACTTTTTCCAGGAAGGCTGCACCACCTCCTAAAACAGTGACACCAACTGTGGACTGAGCATTTAAACACCTGAGCCTGTGGGGGGGGCATTTCTCATGTCAACCAACATGGGGAGCAAAAATGACTAGAACCAAATTACCTAGCACATCACTGGGGTCCGGGATGTGCACTAGGGCTGACTCAGGGAGCATATATAATTCATTTCACTCCTGTTTTTCCAAGTCTATAGTACAAGAAATAACTGCAATACATCCATCTCCTTACTTGAACTATTGAAAGTCTTCTCTTTTAAGAGCATTTGATTAGTGATGGAAAGTGAAACACAGAGTTGATAACTTGAGGCCAGGACAAAAGATGCAATGTCTAGAAGAAGCTACACTAGCTCTTGCCTTTTGTACCCATTGCCATCCATGTTTTGTTCACAAGCAAGCATCGTCTGAAGCACAAGACTGAAAAGCCTTGGTGCATAGGGGGTAATAATGCTTACCCGGAGCAGAGGTGATTTTGCTCCTTGAAGTCCAACTTCAATCTCAGAGGTAGTGGGCTGCCTGATTCCTTCCACTCACTGCACATCACACCTCAATCTGCCGTTGATTGCACCTAGATGAAGCACCCTTTCTACGGAGCAGGATCAATTTAGCCAATTTGTCTGACTTAGATGCTGCTGAGATCAGTTCCTTGAAGCCCAGGATTGGCAAAGGGGCAAACTTTGTGCTGTGCTGTATTTAATTAACGCTGCTCCTTGTTCAATTAGCAGAAGTCTTTCCATTGTAGTCACACTCTTCTGTGAGCAAAAGGAACCTCCGATAGACAACAAATGTCAGCTGGTGCTACCAAGCAAAAAGAAAAAAAAAAAAAAAAAAAGGGCAGCTTCGGGGGTGGAATCTGATTTTTCCTCCTTTAATAGAAATGGATTTCAAATGTAATTTGCTGTTGCTACCTGGTGAAAGGCCATCTCTCCCCATGAATCCATGGGATGCTGAGAGGCGCTCCATTTCCTTCCAGAAAGCCATGCTTCAAATTAACTTGTTCGGATGCTAAGCAGAGTAGCAGCCGTGCTGACAGAGGAACAATTGCTTCCTCTGGTTTTCCTCCACGCTGCTTCACTCAGCTCGCCTTATGTTCCAAGCCTTGGCTGGGTCTTGGACAGTGGTTCAATATTGAGCAGGCTCAGTGGTTTTATTTCAGCCAAATTGGTGACACAAAAGATGAAAGCCTGGTAATCCTGTCATGATGTGCCAGGTTTATACAACCTGCCTTGGAAGTTAGTGGGGCTGATTCTGAGAGGGAAGCCGAGAAACACAGGTCAGCTTTTCATTAGCTTCCTGTTTAGGGGTACGTGTATACTTGCAAGTGCTTATGCACACACATGCACACACATACACACACACACACACACACACACACACACACACACATATATATAGAGAGAGAGACATCTAGCTGGACATGTGAGTCTCCTCGTGGGGTGTAACTGAACTTGTCTTTAAATGCAAGGTCTTGTTAGCTAAGGCTCCAGTCTCTCCACACATCCCTGGCTAGCCTTCTGAAGCAGGTTCTAGGAGAGCTTGGGGCTTAAGTACTCTTTCTGTGGTGTTGTCTGGCAGGGTATCAGCCTGTGCTGGTAGGTACTGAACTTAAAAGATAACAGGAGTGAGGGTGGCAGTGTGGCCCTGCATGCTAACTCCAAACTCTGTCACCGAGGATGGATCAAGATGTGCTGCCTCTATACTAAGTGTTGCTGATGCCAATTTCCTCTCAGGGGACACATAGCAAAAGCACATGCCAGATCCTAGATTTTAGAATGAGGATAATCAATCTTGCTCCGTGTATAAAACACAGCCAGTGCTGGGGAAGAGCAATAAAGTCTACCAGCTGCTCCGCATTGGAAGGGAAAAGAGAAGGGAGTTGGAGAGCTGAAACATGTGGGAACAGATTCGATGATAGATTCCTAGATAAAGAGAATGTGAGAGGGCAAAACGTACTGGTAGATTATGAAGCTTAATGATCAGCTTTCTAAGGAAGACAGCCTCATCCTGAAAAGTCAAACTCAAGTTATTCACAGTTAATAAGTGCATAGAGTTTTTCATAAGCCAGCAGGTCGTCTGTGTACGTTGATTCTTTTACATATCAGAATTAACAGAGCTTTGACCTATTGAGTAGGTAAGGTCATTTTGCCAATGAAGAATTTGATTGCGTTTAATAGTAACTAAAAGATGATTAAAAAAATATTTTCTGAGAGATTGGCAAATTAGAATGTTGAATTTTTCCAATGACATCATTTATTATTGTAAACTGACACGTTTTTCCACTTTTCAAGTACTACCCTCTGAACATGGGTTCCCAGATATTAGAAAAATGTCTGTTATTAAAATGAGTGGCATAAATACTATGCCAAGTGTGTTTTCTTCCTGCACGATCTTTTTGAGACTTCGGAATGTTGATGTCTATGAGAAGCTCCCAAAGTAGGAGATGATAGGTTATATCTTCCAAGTATACTTAATTCCTTTATGGTTTTCTTAGTAAGCAATCTGCCCAGTGAGCATTTGGCAAACATGGTAGTGTAAAGTCCCCAGGACTTGCTTTTCAATGATGTAACTTGAAGCCAGCCTTTCAATATGTAACTACATGAGAGTGTTAAGATCTTCCTCCTGGTTGGGATTTAAATTTGAGATGTCTAATTTTACACAACGTTTGGGGATATTGAAAAGGAACTCTTAGAGCTAAGATCCAAGCAACAAGGGCAGAAACCCTGCCCCTGTCCTGAGAGAAGGTGGCAGCCATTGTACGTCATGAGGCTGAATTCCGTGACCGTGGAACAGCAGCGGATCAAGGACTCAAGGGCAGCAGATGCCACACCTGACGTTTCACACAAAGCGCTGAAGGTAGATTTCGCAGTTGCTCACCGAGGGTTGCTATCACCATTTTACAGCCAAGGAAACTAAGTCAAACGCTTCATATCCCACAGTATGATTGGGAGGTGAGTGCTAGATCCAGGATTCAAATAAACCTAGACAGTGTGCCCGGAACAAAATGATGCAATGTGACTTTTAATCTCTGCACCGTGTTGACACATCTAGATACCATGGCTCATCTGGGGTCAGAACATCATTGCATCTCTGAACTTTACTTCCAGAAGGATAGAAGTCACTGAGGTCTGAAAGTGACTTCGGTTGGAATTTAATTGCCTTTGGGAGGTACAAGGTGGAATTCAGTAAGAATTTGGAGTACCAAGTGTCTCTTCAACAAGAGATTTTAGGAGCCAATGTAGAGTTTTGAGTTTGAAATATCTTTTAGGGTTCTTTGTGGACTGTGTTCCACATCTTGCAGATGGAATCCCGAAGTCCCATTACCACTTATTCGTGCTTCGCCTGCAGAAGGCTGCGATTAAGAGCAACGGAATATAAGCCTGTCAGATAAAGGAAACCCCTATAAAGCTTTCCTTCCATTATTTAGGAACTAAAAGATAGGAATGGAACAGTGCTGAATAGTTTTCATAATTAGGATTTTTTACAATTCTCGAAGATTTATTCGTTTCACAATTTCGGAAACTTAATTCTGAGGCAGATTTTGAGAAGGGCCAACATTTCTATTTTTTATTGAATACTTTCTACCCATTTCCCTCCCACTGTTCAAACACAGAAAGCTCAAGGCTTATTTCCACTCATTCTTGGAAAACCCTTGGCACCAGATAACATATCAAACACCGTGAAGTAAACACCCCAGCTGAATCATGCCCTATCATTTCACCTCTGGTGGCCTCATCCCTGAGGAACACTTTTTGTCTTAGCCACACTGGTTTGTAATATAGACTCTAGTCTCAGAGTCATATTGTCAGTGATCCAATCAAAAATACTTTCTAAATTATGTTGACTATTCAAAATCCTTCTGGAGAAGGTGTCTTAAACATGTGCAAACTAAAAATCAGCTGTTCTTCCCATCGAAGAGTTGGGGAGATGATGTAAGCATTCAGATTCCTAGAATACAATAGGAGGACATGAGAAGTGTAACACACAGACATAATGGATGATGGGAAGAGTGACTCTGAATAGAAGGGGAGACTAACGGATGATAATGTTTGTTGAAGAAACAATGTGATTTTTAAATCAGCGAACAGTTGTGACAGGAGATGAAGAAAGCTCAGATGGCTTGACACAAGTAAAAGCAAGGCACGGTCAAATATAGTTGATACATTCAGGGTAGCTTTGAATGGCTTGGAGGGCACTAGACCACAGACTCATTCATAAGAATACTGGGAACTTCTTGAGGGTAGAGGAGAGATTTCTTGTTCATCATTATAGACTCATCATCATCTAATGCATAGCATGTTTGGGACAGAACAGGTAAAAGGTAGATGTTTGATGGAGGATTAAACTAATCCATATGATCCCTACCACTGGTGTAGCAGTGCCTTCTGGAAACATAGGCCATTGGAATCTAGATAGAGTTAATATGACCTTTATGAAGATGAATTAAGTGGTGGAAAGGTAAAGATAGCCATTTGTAAGTAAATTGTACCAACTTAACTTCGGTCTTTCTGCATCTATAAAAATCCATCCTTAAATCCATCCATTATACATTTTTAAATATCCAACATGAGTCTCATTAACAGTGTTTGATATGGATTCCACCTCATTGAGTAGACATTAAATTCAATTTTTAGGCTGGGTGGTGGAGGTGCATGCCTTTAATCCCAGCACTCTGGAGGCAGAGGCAGGTGGATCTCTGTAAATTCGAGGCCAGCCTGATCTACAGAGTGAGTTCCAGGACAGTCAGAACTACCACAGAGAAATCCTGGCTGGAAACATCATCATCATCATCATCATCATCAACTACAACAACAAAAGTGGTTGGCTATTTCTCTAACATCTGTGTCACTAGTGGGCATAGCTTACAGGCAGGCTGTTAAAGTTCATGGCTTGTGGCTAGGTGAAATTGATGATTACATTTCTTCTCTGGTTGCATATAAAACACATTTTAACACTATGAATGCTAGCCAGGAGGAGTGAAGCTTCCAGTTGAGCACCAGCTTGATTTCTCCGAGGTCTATGCCATAAGCTTGTAGTGTCTTCAGCAATAGAGTCCTATCGCACTAAGATTAGATAGGTCATAGGCCCTAGGAGAAAACCCACTACTATTGTTCTACTGAACTAACATAGCAATAAAATGACTCCCAGTGACATACTGCTGTGCCCACAGACCAGCACATCACTCAGCTCTCATCAGAGAAGCTTCTTCTTACCACAGATGGTAACTAACACAGAGACCTACAACTCCACAACATGCAGACGGTGAGAGATTTTGGAATGCCCCTTCCTGAACGGTATGTCTTTATCACACACCTCCCCTCAAGAAGAAGAGGGGACAGAATGATAGTTAAAAACAGTTAGTGGGTTGCTCCAAGGAAGCAGTATCTTCCAGACACAATGAGAGTGGTACCACATACGAACTCACAGGGACTGTAGCAAAATGCACAAGACCTACACAAGTTCCAGCCAAACAAAATGCCAGCAGGGAAGAGGGGGAAGAAGGCATGAAGTTCCACCCTTAACCAAGAAGCTATCCACAGTGATAGCTGCGGGGAGAGTGAACATCAGTTTTCCTCAAAGGAGTGACCCTGGGTATGTCAACCACATTCCAGGGCAGCCCTCGTCCTCAGGAGTTGGTCAACACAAATCAGATCCCAATTTTTAGTGGCTTTTTTCCCCCTGTGTTTAAATGAGAGGAAGAACACGAAGTCAGGTGGGTCGAGAATGGGAAAGGTCTGGGAGGAGTTGGGACACAGGAAAGAATTTGAAAAAAAATATATATATATATATTGCATGAAATTCTCAGAGAGCAACTAAATATTTAAAGATCTAGCATAAGGATTTTTAGTTTCTCACCTTCCTATGAAGTGACAAACAAAATCCTCTCTCTAAAAGTCTTTGTGAGTGTGCAACATTGAGATCACGTGGGATCTGGTTTGTCTCTGATTCAAGATTTTTTTCACAACTTAGTCAATAAAAATTGCATCTTTCCCTGCTCCAACACCTGTCTCAATACTTTGCTTCCTGTTCTTGATGCAACTCATCAGCCTTAGAATACCTAAGCCACCAGTCTGCTTTTTATTTCAATTTTTAAAAAAGCGAAAGCTGAAATTGGAGCAGCAGCTACTGTCATCGTGCTCAAAATCCATCTCAGCTGGGTGAATATTGACTTAGGAAGATAAGGTTTGAAAAACGGCCCATAGCCTGCTGATTCTCTAGGAAATGGAAATGGAAACAAATGGTTTTCCCTCTCCGGATGAGTGAGATGCAAGTCAGCAAAGAAATTGTCTTCATGGCACATTTCAACAAGAACTGGCATTGTCCTGCAAAATAGGCACCTGAGCCTGGTGGATTGGTGCAAGAGAGAACAGGTTTGGGCACATGACAAATCCGACTTGATCCCTGTCGACTTGGGTAAATTAATTCAGATCTCTGAGCCTCGGTCACCCCATCTACAAATGAGAATAAGTCACATCTCCCTGGATAAAAGAATATTAGAGGCAATGTGTGATGCTCACAACACATAATAGGCGATTAAAAGCCCTCTAGCTGCTATTTCTTATGGCTGATCCTCGCCACAAGCTTGAAAACACTTTCCTCTTGTTTCTTAACATCCCGTTTGGAACATAATGGATTAGAAATTGTAACAACAATGAAAAACATAACCAAGCAACTATGTCTTAGTGCGAATGAATCCTTTGTAAGTAACAAAACAGAAATCCTTTATAAGTAGAACACAGCTTTATAAGATTGCATTTTTTAAAATTTCCGTGTCGATTAACATATACGTGGTATAAACAAGTTATTTAATTTTATTTTTTACTTTGTATTCGAGTACTACCATGTTTATAAAAAGAAGTTAACACAGACACGGGATCAGTGAATTGTCTGATAAGTGACACTTATGCACACTGCCACCTCTCAATGTGACCACCGTCCTGATTTACAAGCTCACACACGTATCTGGGCTCTTTGTACACTTACACAAATTGGAATGATTTTGTGGCAAAGGTGAATGAGTAATGATTCTGAATGATTACAAATGCTGTGTGCCCCGGCCATGGCGCCATCTGGACTGATCTGGAAAGAATGAGATGAGCTATCAGACTTGGTCTGCTTCAAGAATGAGCTTTTTAATTAAAAAAAAAAAAATACTGCAGAGTAGGCTTATGGCATTATCAAATATAACAATTGTAATTATTGGCAATTACTAATGTAAAATAAATTATGAATGATGAGTATAATATATTGAGAGTAGTCAAAAGATCAATGGAGGAAGTAGAATGCAAAGAAGACAACTTGTCTGAGTGGTGGGGGCATGTTTGAGAGAGAGAAAGCGGGAGAGAGGGACAGAGGGAGAGAGGTAGAGGTAGAGAGAAAGATCTTTATTTGGTCTTAGCCAAAAGGCTGAGAAGTAACCCTTAAATCAATCTTAACATCTTCTTCTAAACCGAATGCACGTATACTCAAAACATCTAAAGGCTTTGTGTGAGCGGGATAGTGGCCCCGCAACTGGAGAAACATCAACTCCAAGGCTCCCATGACATTTGCTTGATATGTAACCCACTGCTCCAGGCTCACCACTGGGAAGCCTTGGGGCCTCTATAGCCCATGCAGAAGATTAGACAGAAGGCCCAATTGACAAAGTTGTGACATGGCTTTTCCTTTTCCATAGAACAACAGCAATGTGCAATTCCCCATATAAAATGAGCTGAGGTCTCTCACCAAATGGAAATGCTCATCACCTACCTCTAAACCCCCCCGCTCAGATGTGATTTCCCATACTCTGTGCTGTTTGACATGGGCCTGGAGGAAGTAGAAACTACTGCCAAGAAAAATCATACAGAAGAGTGGTATCCAAACTTGGTCTTAAAGGGCCTGATATAGGTAGGGCCAATGATAACAGAGAAGAGAGACTGATGTATTCTGATATTTATATCTCAAGAAAAATCTCTAGTTCCATGCTAATATGTAGAGTAGACTACAGAACAGTGTCTGTTTAGGGCAGTGAAGAGAGAAAGATGGACATTTCCAACTTTGGGTGTCAGTTTACTGACTAAACACATGACTAGGCACTTCTTCAAGTAAGAATGGTGTGGGGATGGTGAATCCCCTTCCAGACACGAAATTTAAAGTACAGCCAAATGACAGTCGACAGCTACAAATATATAATTAAAAACTGAACTCATTGTTTAATGAAAGCTTATTTTAGCCGAGCAAAGAAAATACGTTAAACATCAAATTTGTTCCTTGTTTTGTCTGAATATAAGATTACTGCCTTGTGGGAAAATATTTTGTTTACATTTCTTCCACTATTCTTTTTGTTTGTTTGTTTGTTTGAGACAGGATTTACCTGCTGTAACTCTGGCTGTCCTAGAACTCACTCTGTAGTCCAGGCTGGCCTCAAACTTACAGAGATCTGCCTGCCTCTTCCTCTGAGTGCTGGGATTAAAGGCATGCATCGCCACCACCCAGCCTCTATTCTTACATATTGCTCCTAGAGTCTAAAAACTACAGAATGAGGATGTGGGAATGGGACTCCTCTTAGCCAATTCAATTTATAAGGAGATATAACTAATAGTGGTCATTTCATAAAATGAGTTATACTGGAATCACCAAGAAATAAATGAACATTTACTGCATATTATCTCAAAATTCCTTATGTGCTTCTAATGTAGGTGGGAACTAAACACACATTTGTCATGGGTCATAAAAATCATCATACCCTCTCTCATATCTGCTAAAATCAGAGTTAAACTCTAGAACAAGCTACCCAAGATTTCTACAACAGTCAGAGAACTACTGCACACCAGTTTATTATCATACAAGAGGGAGTTTCTTTATTAGCAATCATTTCTACAGACTTGCAATAAGATTTCAAAGCTGTAGAGTTGGGCTGGTTGGAATATAATGTGTTTCCTCCGCTATCCTAAAAGTCAAGTTTCTTTATAGTGCCTTAGATAACCGAAATACCTGACTTGTTGAAACCTGAAATGTTTGCTTCTCCTTGAATATGCACCTTTGGAGGTCCAATTGAAATGGAGTGGGGGTAAGCTTAAAAATGAATCTTTTTTATTGATTTCTAAAAGAACAACCTTGTTTGGAGTTACTTTTCTGTTAATAGCACAGTAAAAATTGTCCACTTAGAATTATGTAAGATAGATGATCTCAAATATCTACCACCACTAGAAATCATTCCATAAATCGCCCCTAAGAATATTAGGATCCGAGTTTGGTTCCCCAGCACAATGTAAAAGCTGAAGCGGTCCACATCTCCAACTCTAGAGCCAGAGAGAGGGATATAGCTCATTGGCCAGCCCAACCTGGCTAAAGCAATGGGCTCCAAGGTCAGTGCCAGACCCAGCTTCAAAAAACAAGGGAGACAAACAATTGAAGAGGTCTTTTCCGTAAATGGTAATGAAATAAAAGTGTGTTTTAACTCTTACTTGTTAAGAAAATTAAATTCACAAAACAGATTGTAGATTTAGTTGTCAAGGATAAAACAGACAAACTTTTAGAGAAAAACTGCACTTAAGAACACCTACTGCTCTTGCAGAGGACCTGAGTTTGGTCCTGGCATCCATCCAGGTTACATGGCTCACAACTGTCTGGAACTCCAGCTCCAGGGTGACCTGATGCCTCTGGCCTCCCCAGGCTCCTCTATATAATAATTAAAAATAAAATAGATCTTTCCAAAAGGGACCAACTTTGCTAAACTATGCTATGATTAAACTATGTTTTAATTTGTGTCGAGGAACACAAATATGGCAGTTGAAAACCAGATAGATGGGAATAAATACTATTTTTGCATAGATCCAACAAAGAACTCATTTGAAACGTAGGGAACGCATCCAAGATATATCATGAGAAAGAAGAGCTTAAAACTCAACACAGTTATTGTAAAAGATGGTATACAGTTGCTAATAAGCCTAAAACAAGGCGCCCAGATTCATTTGTCATGGGAGAAATCCAAATTTACACTACTATGTACTAATCAGAATGATAAAAAAGAGGTAAAAGATCAAGTATTGATATGGATGCTTAGCAACTGGAACATTAAAATTCTGGCAACAAGATATTAAATTAGCAAAGCTATTTTAGTAAACTATGAATTGTCTGTAATATCCAAATGCGTACATTCCTCCCCATCAAGCGGCTTCACACCTAGGCAGACGCCCAACAGAAACTCATGCATATAGTCACCAGAACACATGTGCTAAGGTATGTCCTAACACTATTACCCATGATGGTCTGGAACCTCAACAGCAGAAGAGACTGCAGACAGCAACAGATTATACTGTAAATCTCAACACGGGCTTCCTGTACTGTATTGGAGATGTAAGAGTGTTATTGAATCCCAGAAACAAAGATGATCTTGATAAATGAAGCTAGACACACAAATGCAAGCTACATAAGTATATTCATATGAGAAGAAGAAGGAGAAAAAGTAATTTCTGCTAACAGACATCAAGAAGATAGCTCCTGGAAAGGCAGGGTGAGGCATGAAATGGGCGAAGGGTGCCCAGAGGTACTGGCAACAGCCTAGTTCTCAATCTAAACCCTTGATTATTCTGCTAGATTTTGTTTGTGAAAATTCACCAAGTTTCATAATTACCACAAAACCACCTTCACGTAGAAATAATAGTATACTTTGATGGGGAAAAAACACTCAAAGTAACACTTAAAAACGGGAAGTAAAAGAAAGTACAACACCAACTGGCAGTCCAGGTACGTATCAGCATTAGGAGGTTCACAGCAGAAGGAGGTAGCCATCACCCTGAATGACAGGACCCAGCCTCGTGTCAAATACTATCAAAAGTTATTTGGAGAAATGTTTCAACTTAATTAGTGGTCAGAAAGTGCAAATTAAAATACTATTAGTACTGATGATAGCATATAGAATGAGAACAACTCTATCAAAATAACAGCTGTTTTGTGTATTAAAAGGCAGGTGTTTGCTCTCTCATTTTTTCACATTTTCTCATTTTTTTTTATATTGAGGATGAACTACTTTCAAAGAAGAGGGGAAAGGGAGGACAGGCATCTTCCCACAAGGCAGTAATCTTATATTCAGACAAAACAAGGAACAAATTTGATGTTTAACATATTTTCTTTGCTCGGCTAAAATAAGCTTTCATTAAACAATGAGTTCAGTTTATAATTTTATATTTGTAGCTGTTGACTGTCATTTGGCTGTACTTTAAATTTCGTGTCTGGAATGGGATTCACCATCCCCACACCATTCTTACTTGAAGAAGTGCCTAGTCATGTGTTTAGTCAGTAAACTGACACCCAAAGTTGGAAATGTCCATATTTCTCTCTTCATTGCCCTAAACAGACTACCTTCTATATAGTCTACTCTCTGTATTAGCACAGAACTAGAGATTTACTATCATTCATGGTGTAAATGTAATTGTCCAAAGAAAAGACACTCTCTGATCATATTCTTCACAAATGCTATGGTATTTCAAATGAAGTCCATAAATTAAGTAAGTTGGGGAACAAGGAACATGAGTACAAACGAACTCATTTGCAGATAATTTCTAACTAACTAGCTGTTTGTGACAGTCTAGGTTGGTGCAAACAATATCACAGCAAAATCAGTTTCTATAAACTGAGTGTTTTAAAGCATACTTAGAATTATAAAATGTTGTTTGTTGTTGTTTTTCTTTTTGACAGGGTTTCTCTGTTGTAACTCTGGCTGTCCTGGAACTCACTCTGTAGACCAGGCTGGCTTTGAACTCATAGAGATCTGCCTGCCTTTGCCTCCTGAGTGCTGGGATTAAAGGTGTGAGCCACCACTGCTCAACTAAAGTATTGTATTTTAACAAGCTATATTTTGATCTGGGATGTACAACAAGAAACGAGGTTTAACTCTTGATGTAGTCAATCGAATATAAAATTCAGTAAGAGCCTTGTTAAAACTTGGATATGAAGTATCCTTTCAAAAGGATTGTATTATTATAATCTAATAATCCTTTTATATTATATATATTATATTATTATAATATAATAATCCTTTCAAAAGGTTTGTATTATAGTATTTGGTTGACAGCTGATGGGCTTTTGAGTTAGTGACTGAATCACTAGAGTTCTGACCAATTCAATGAATTAATCCGGTGACCGTGATGGATTCATAATATGAAGGCATTATTGGGAGGTGGGGCCTAGGTGGAGGAAATACATCCCTGGAAACCTGTCCTAAATGGCTTATCTTGCTCCTGGCCCTGCTCCCAGGCTCTTAAGAGGTGAGCAGCTACTACAGCATGGCCCCTTTATTTGCCTGCCTCAGAGCCAATGCAGTGGGTCCATTCAACCTTAGACTATAATCTCTGGAACCTTGAGTTAAAGCAAATTTTAAAATTGTTAGTGTCAGGTATTGTGTCACAGTGATGAACACACTAACATAGGACTCAGTTAGCAAGGCCCTTTAATTTTAAGAGATTAACATAATTGGTTTTCTGGCTAACTTAAACAAAAATTTGATGATGTCTCTGGTATACCACTGTGGGGCTCTACATCTACAAAGCTATGGTGTTTGCCTTTATTCAATGACAATCATTTTCCATCTCTGTTGTCACCCACTAATAATATAGAGAAGAGGGAATGGCTTGACCATCTACCCTTGCTCTTTTCAAGTATAGTGGCCCTCAGTTGTATGACTACCAAGAAAAGAGAGGGATGTTACAAAGATCTATTTCTCCCATTGTTCCCCACGAGCTTTGTCTTGTGGTTTCTCCTGTAAAAACATTAAACCACAAGGTCGATCAGGCTATTTTGACTACTCATTCGTGAGTCTTGAGTAAGCATAGTGTCTCTGTAATCTTTGCCTCCATTTTTCTGCATAAGATGTGCTGTACCAACATTGCAGATGAACACCAGCTCATACAACTGTGGCTTTGCTCGAAGCACTTTATAGTATTTATTATTATGAACTGCAAGGAAAGGAAAGAGCTAGGACTGTAGACCAGTGGGATGAATTCAATTCTGAGACACAGAGGCAACTGGCACGGAGAAAAATTCACCTCTGCTTTGCCCCTAGGCCACAGCCACGGATTTGTGTATAGAAAATGGTTCGCTCATTGCAGAGGCCCAAACTTTGATTTGGCATAATGCAAGTCCTTCACTGCACAAAGTGCCTTTCGTCTCATGGATCTGAAAGCTCTTCGAAGGCATCTGAATGGAAAAAAAAAAAAAAAAAGATTGTTTAAAATAATAAAAGCTAGAGGCAGACCTGTCAGGAAGAACTTGGCTCAGTTGTTTGCTCCCTTCAGGCTTATTTTTAGCCACAGAACGGGGGAGTACATACATGCTTGTTTGCTTTGTTCTGTTTTGTTCGACACCCTTTACGTGTTTCCTTGTTTGCAGAAATTACTATGAAGACTTAATTTAAACAAAAAGTATACAAAATGCATTCTGAGCTGTTCTGAGTGGCTACAGCTTTTGCATCTATAGCACCCTCTGTAATGTGTTCCGTGAACGAATCTTGAATTTCCAGAAGGGAACACCTGGACATGTTGCTTGAAGATCTATTGCGTGCACATCTAGGTCACACTTGAGTGACATCAGGCTGAGGTACTCCGGTGACTGTAATGGCTTTCCATGAATCTGTGTTGCATTTTCTTACCACTACCCAGGGGCAAATGAGTCTTGGTGTTTCCTGATGCCCTGTGGTAGGTACTAACCACAATTGGTAGATAATATTTATTTTTTAAAGTGCCTTATCCTTATATATAAACGAAACATAAGAAACAGCATTGTTCTCTGCCTCATGCCAATTAAGCATATTTTAAGTATGTAAGGTGTTTCCCTTACAAAATATAGAAGATGGTACACATTTTTCTGAAATAATATATTGGTCTGCTCTCATTTATTTTCATTTATATCACCTTCATATATAATAACTAATAAAACACACCTTGTGAATCCCATTTATTATCATTTAATCAATCATATAATACGGGAAGAAAAAATCAGGAGCTGGAGGTTTAGTCCAGTGGTAAAGACTCCCTGCTTGGCACTCCAGGCTCTGGGTTTTATTTATCAAAGGCCTTGGATTTATTCCTTAGGGAGAAAAACAACAAAACAAAATGAAAACAGAAGAAGGAGAACATTATGGACTCTTGTAATCTATTTTAATAAAATAGTAACTCTTTAAGAATTTCACATGTACTCTCAATGTATTTTGATCACACTCACATTCTGAACTTCCCCCCATTCTCCTCCCTCCCTATTTCAAGTCTGTTTTTCTGGAGGAGGAGAGCTGTGGCTAACTTACTGAGTCTTGTTAGTGCTGCCTACACGCCCGTGGGCGCGGGACCCTCTGCTACAGCACGGTCCACCTAGCAGCGGCCACACCTCAAGTGCCACGAACATTACTTCCTTTTCTGTCAAGGCCTCTCTGAGATTAGGATAAAGATCCCAGATGGATTAGAATGGAACTAGAAAAGTCAACAGTTTAAGAATGAGTTTCCAGGGCACCAGTGCTCTTTCTTTTATTTAATTATTCATTTATAAATACATTGTAATGTTTGGAACAATTAAGAATATAAAAAAGTTGGGTAGTGCTGGCACATGCTTTTAATCCCAGCACTTGGAGGCAGAAGCAGGCAGATCTCTGTGAGTTTGAGGCCAGCCTGGTCTACAGAGTGAGTTCTAGGACAGCTAGAGTAACAACAGAGAAACCCTGCCTCAAAAAATCGATTTTATATATATACATGTATTTTGCTTTTGTGAAACCTAGGACGATTTCTTTATTTTATTAATTGTTAGTGTGTATGATGTGTGTGAGGGGGCTTGCACATAAGACATGGATATGTAGAGGTTACAGGACAGCTTTATAATTTCTCACCTTCTACCTTCATGTGGGTTCTGGAAATTGGATTCACATTATCAGACTTGTATATAAGCACTTTTACCTGCTCAGCTGTCTTGCACAGAAAAAAAAAAAAAAATATATTATATATTATTATATATATTATTATATTATATATTATATTATATATATATATTATATATATTATTATATATTATATTATAATAAAATATACACATACATATATATATGTGTGTGTGTATACACACACACACACACACACACACACTTATATATATGAAAGATGATAGCCAAGAGTAGAAGTAACAGAATTTAATTTTGGGGGGGAGGGGATATTGTGAAATATGCAATTTGTTTTGCTTTCTGACTATTTAATAGGCAGCGCCAATATTCATAGCATTTTGTTTATTTTTCTGGATAACATTCTTCCTACAGTGTGCAGCTATGAGAAGACACGGTGTCTACTGAAAAGAACTCAGCTAGAATGATTCCCGGAAGTGATCACACGAGTAAGCTTTAGCCAATCAGATTTGCCACCTTGTGAATTCGCAGGCTTGTCAATGCTTCTTAAGCAGCATGGAGCATTTAGACAGTTCAGTCCTACGGAACCCCCTCCCCGCAGCCCCGTTGTTCTATACTAAGTCTGACTTTCCCGAGGAGTCTCTCCTTTCTTCACAGAAATGGTTACCCACGTGACTTTCAGTCAGGAACTCCAACTATAGGCAAACAGATTATCTGATGCTTTGTTTAAAACATGTGAGTGCCAAGTAGCTTTCCTTCACCCTTTATCATCATGTAATTCCCTAAGATATTTTTTAGCATCATTAGAAGCCTCAAATATGATAATCCCACTGGAAGACTCTTTCCCATTGCTTTGCAGTCAGAAAGAAAGATGACACCTGCATCTACTTTCCCTGGTCCTCTGGGAAATTGTACTCTGCCTTTGTGGTATCTTGTCTTATTAAGGGACTTACCTTATGACCTTCAAATATGACTTAAAGATGGGAAAACATCACGGGACTTTCCTCAGCCTTGCTAAGGTAACTTCAAAGAGCCACAAAAGCTTGGAAAGACAAAAGCCTTGTGCTCAGAGCCAAGATCGCCACAAATGCCTTCCTTGCTTTTCTTTCATTCCCTTTTTTCTGATTTTTTTTTTCCTGCTGACAAGATGAAGTCAACGTTAACTTACTGAACAGTGTTTCAAGCTGAGCTCCAAAAACATGTGTCTAGAGGCTCTAAACAGTTGCCCTCCAAAGAAATATCTCTAAGGTTTGTTTATTCAGACTCGGTGCGCTCCGATAGCGACTGAAGCGGGCATTGAGTTCTTACACTGCTGCGCGGCACCGGGTCCCTGTGTAGTGGCGTATGCTGCTTTTGGATTCTCTTCTTTGATCCTCATAATGATGTCATGATCATTATGATCGTGACTGTGGCAGAGCTGGGATTCACAACTCAGGCCACGTGGATGCTTGGTTGGTTTTTATATGTATGAAAGCCCCCCAAACTTTTGTATGATGTCATCAGATTCTTCAAGATCTTTTCTCTTGTTAGAGAAAACTTCAGAAAAACAAAACAAAGCAGTACAGGAATTAGGGGCAAGTGTCTACTTCTCAACACCGTGCAGTTTTCGAAGACTCCTCGCTCCAATTGGTACTAGGTGTCCTGAGTTACTGCTACCCACTGACCCCAAAGGCCGGCAATGCCACTGAAGGTAAAACCAAATGCAGACAATCTAACTGCCTCTAGACCCTCTAGACTACCTTATTTTGCTCTTGCAAATTCCATATATTTCTACCATGTAATTTTCCAATTGTAGATTCCCCAGACTAGCCATTTCAAGAGCACTGAACTCTCCAAATGTGCCTCCTTTCATGGGTCAAGGCATTGGACATGCTGTCATCGGCTTGGAAAAGCAGACACCCCACAGCGTCTACTGTTCTGTACTTGCTTGTCCAGAAACAGAGTTGCTCGAATACTTTCACACATTTTCCTCTCTTTATGTCCCCTGAAAACTTGCAGATAATAACCTTTCCACCTGTCACGTTCCAGTGTAAAATGTGTTGCTCACAGGCAGATATTTCTGAACCAAACTAAGCCTCTAACCTTGCCCCTTTTTGTGGTTTCACGTTCTGATCAGCGAAGCCTCCACACAATGAAATTTTGTATATTAAATGGAATTGTGTATGTCTTTGTTTGAAATCCAATGCCTTGGGTTTGGTTTTAAAAGTATACGTATTTACAGTTTTGGTATTAGCTATCACTGAGAGGGTGGCTTGCTGTACTTGCTAACGTGACTGTAAAATTTCCTGACCGTGGAGGCTACCCTATTTCCTAAGACACATGCAGATGAACACACACGAAAGATTCAGATTTATTTCAAAAGCAACCTCTGTCCCTTCATCTCCTTCTCTTTCCTGGTTTCCACCACCACTGAATCAGAATTGCCATTTTACAGTTTGCTTCAGAGTGATGGGTAACATGGGACTTTCACTTTTTTGACTTTGTAAACTTTATTATAAACAAACAAACTTACAAACAAGTGAAAACACCACACACTGATAACCATCATCATCATCATCATGATCACCAAAATGGAACTTTTAGAAATGAGATCTCTCTCCTTCTTTCTCTCTGAATCTCTCTCAAAAATGTCTTAAGTTTGCAGCCAATCTATCCATAGAAAACAATCATATAAATTTAAATATTAAGATCACTAGAAGCATGCAAACTAAGTAATAACCTTGATATACTATCTTTCCAGGGATGGAAATTACCAAAAGGATTCCAAATTACCACTCCAAACACTGAGGTTTTAAATCATTTTTGTCTTGAAGTTACTGTTTGTGCAAGAGAGAGCTTGAAATTTATGAGAAAGAAATAAGAACTTGCCGTATTTATCCAGGTGATATCCAATCAAATATAAATATTTGACTCAACTTCAGTCAAATTCTACACCATGGTGTGACTTTTACTGATCTCATTGATTTTTAGTTTATTAAAAGCAGCGATAAAGTAATAACATCAGCAAAACAGCAACAGCAGCCAAACTAGACACACAAATACAGCGCTCGAATTCCTCCATGCCTTTCCTTCATTTCTGCTTTAAGTTTCAGGTTTGGGATCAATAATATCACATGGCGGAAAAGTGGCAAAGGGATGCATGACTAGACATTGTAAGATGTTTTGGACCCACAATTTTGGACCCACAATGTGCGCACATCTTTTCCTAGCGTTTTACAGTGGAAAATTTCAAAATAAAAACAAGCTGAAAGTATTATAGAGTAGATGTACAGCTAACCATTCTCTATCTGTGGACATCTCTGAAATTCAGCTGCTGATGCGGTAGACTTACCCCTGAATAGTTCTGCCTCCTGTGTGTATTGTTTTGCTGTTAGCTGAGTTTTGACTCACTTTAATATTGTCCTTTGGCTGTTTTGTGTGTGTGGAGCGGGGGATGGGGGCTGTCTGCTGGCACTCTGCCTTTCCCAGAGTTTGTTGGACTTCCTATTCTGAGTTTTTCTCTTTCCCCAATTTTAATGTTTTTCTTACTTCTAGTTCCACTACTTTTTCTCTTTGTTTTGGCCAGCGCTCGTTCCGTGTCGTTTCTCTAAAGTCTTTGTAAGTTGAATGCTATTGGTCACTGCTTAAAACTGGCTTGCGCCTCGTTAAGATCACAAAAAGTTTGCAGGCAGGGAACTTAAATGAGGGAGAGGCAGAGTTGTGGCCTGTGCTTTGTTGCGATCGTCAAAGGAGACCCTGAGTCCTCTCACAGAGCTGAAGGTAGTTCAGGCAAAAGTGCCATTCCCCTGCACTCCGTGATTTAAAATTCAAGCACGGGCTTGCATTCAGGTTTTGAATCCCACAGCAATTTTTCAAGCATATCTCGCATTTGTCACGATGTGTCGCATATGTGTGGAGCTAACACATTGTGTGTTGTTTGTGTGTGCGTCACATGTGGGGCCCCTGTGACCTACAGTTCAGCATGGGGTTTGTCCCCGAGCCTCTTTAGACTGTCAGCATTTTTTAAGGTTTGTTTTGTTCCTTATGCTAATAAAGCTTGTCTCCACTTCAATCAAAGCATATTATCTCTTCTTTTCTCCCCCTCTGTAAGCAAGGCGGCAATCTGTTCTGTTTAAATGCCTCATGTCCTTGCTCCCCCATCCCGGTTCCCCTAGATTTTCGAGATTGTTGACTATGATGTAACAGATGGCCCAACAGACCTCCGACTCTTTGCAGTGTTGGCCAGCTTGGCTCTGAAAAATAGCAGCACTGAAGTAAGTATTCCCAGGCATGGGACGCTCATGAATTTTAACTCCTCTTCAACAAAGGAATTCAAAGGGGGTAAGAGCCAATCTATCAGGAGTGGAGGCAATTAAACCGGGATGTAGGTTGGCATTCTGCTGCTGAGGACTCCCTTCTCTGGTTCTGAATATTTAGACGAGATTAGACCAGCCTGGCTTCCATTCATCTCTGCCCTGCCACAAGGTATCAAAACAAAGACATGACTCAAAAACAGAAGGCACTGGGGTTTTAGTTTTCCATGATAAAATGTTTGTGTTGTTGCGGAGAGCACAGTGGGGGAAGGGACAGAAGAGTCACATGGCGATCCCTCCTCATCTTCCCAGGGGCATCCAGGAAGAGGCCTCCTGTCTCCTCTGGCTTTCCCACCCAAGGCCCTGGATTTAATATTTTATTCACCGGGTGGTTAAACTTAGGGTCTGGGTTGCTCATACTTTTGTGATTCCTTAGAGCAGAAATAAGACCTGCAGGGCAATGGATGAAAAGATAGAGTGGCTTGTCTGTGATTTGACTTGAAAAGTATAGAAGTGGACGAAGAAGAGAAAAGTTTCATAGGCCTACCATTGTAGAATGTTTTGGGCAGATTCTCTTCTTGCCCTTTTTTTTTTTCCTTGATAATGCATATATTTATTTGGAATTACACAATTTGCAATTGCATTGCCTCTTTAGAAACTGTCTGCTTCACAAGTTCAGCAGCCACACCTGCCCAGCAAACCCAGTGCCAGCACCAGCTCTCACAGGACTCAGAGTCAGCCCATGGTCACTCTTGAGTTTTTTTTGTTTCTTCCTCTTCAGAAACATCTATCATAAATTTTGGGTCCCTGGAAATCTCACTCTTTTTTGGTTTTGCCTTTGAAGTTGCCTGCATATTAAGCAGTACGAAATGCTCAGTCATTTCTTCTTTCACAGCTACCAAACAGAATAGAAGAAATTCTGTACTTAGGCCAACATTCTGAATTCACGGCCCAGAATTGTGAGTGGATTTTTGTTGTTGCTTTGACATGTTTTGACAGAGTCAAAACTGGCTGGTCTCAAATTTAACACGTAGCTGAAAACGATTTTGAAGTTCTGATCCTCTAGCCTCTACCTCCGTTTATGCCTTGCAGGGTTCTGAACCCAAAGCTTCTTGCATGCTAACTAACACTTTCCAACTGAGCTGCATCACTAGCTCTTGAAGTTATTTTTAACCTGGAACAGTAACTAGTAAATTCAAAAATAACATCGTTTCTACACAGGACAGTAACTTCTATTTCACTCAAATACTTGGAGATATCACTGATGTAATGATATGCTTTTGGGAATGAAAATACTGAGAGTGAGAGAAGTTAAGCAAAGATCTAAGGCAATGGTTCGGTTCTCAACTTTCCTAATGCTTTGACCCTTTAACACAGTTCCTCATACTGTGGTGACCCCCAAGTATGAAATTGTTTCTGATGCCACTTCATAATTGTAACTTTGCTATTGTTATGAACTGTAATAGAAGTATCTGATTATGTGGATTGTCTTAGGAGACCCATGTGAAAGGGTTGGTTGACCCCAAAGGGGTCGCGAACCACAGGTTGAGAACGGCTGATCTTAGGTGTCATGCAGTGACTTAGGAGCAGAGTGCATTCTGGTGTGTTTCTGCTTTGGTGTGTTTCTTTGAGCTTTAGAACAGTAAGGGGTTCAAATAAATGTCCGCTGAATGTTGAACACAAGCATATGAAGTGCAAGAAAAGGGTACTACTATTGCAGTGTTGGAAACCTACGGGAGGCCAGAGGAATTTACATGCTATCACTGGAGAACAATGGAGATACATCATTGTGCTGAATAGCACCTTACTACCTAACTGATCCTAATGAAGGTAAGAATTCTACAGAGGTGGAGGATTAACCTTATAGCAGAGTTTAAATTTAAGTGGAATGTTGGGGATTGAATTACTAAAGAATGAAAGATGAAGAGAAAGCTGGTTAGTGAAGGCCAAAGGAAGGAAGCAACAGCCTGACTCCAGGAGTGTGCAGTAACATCAACTAATATGGAACTAAGAAAGTAAGGATCTTTACCTCAATTTTTCAGAAATCGTAGAATTTCTTTTTCTGATTTGTTTTCTTAGAGAGACCATGTAATTCTTAGGGAAAGAGTTTTGAATGAGCATATCACACAGGGAAAAAAATATGCCCAGTGTTATTCATCTATCTTTCTTCTTGGTCTAGGTTTAAAGGATCAGCACAGAAAAAGACCACAGCTAGCTTATGTTGAGATTCTCCTTGATAGACAGGCTAAAGCATGGCTTTCTCAATATAAGAACATCTCTCCATCCTCTCCACTGTCAGTATCACTCTCCACCAGCACCGCCAGTCATGCACTGTGGTGGTTGATCTTGAGTGTCAATTTGATCTTTTTTTAGAATTACCTAGGAGACACACTTCTGAGGGTATCTGTCTACAAGGACATTTCCAGACAGGTTTAAGACTGGGGAAAATAACCAGAGTTTGTGAGTGTGTGTGGTACTATCTCATGATCTTGGGGCCCAGACTGAATAAAGGAGAGAGAGAACAAAAAGGGTGGGGGAACTTCTTTACTGCCAGCAGCCCCATCTGCTTCCTAACCTACTGAGCTGTTAAGAGGTGATGGGGTGCAGCTGAACACTCCCTTTGCCATGGAGCCACCTGCCTCTGTACCTCTCATACCATAATGAACTATGTCCTCTCCAACCATGAGCCAAAATCATGAGCCAAAATCAATCTTACTCCCTTAACTTTCTTTAGTCAAGTATTTTATCACAGTGACTAGAAACTTCACTAGTGCAACATTAGTTACCAATTAGTACCACCAATAGCATTACCCCCACAACCACAAGAACCAACCCTAAAACATCAACCACCATTATCACCAGCAACAGTGTCTCACTCTTATGACCAGCAATAGTGACATAATGGCTCCTTCATCACCATCATCAGTATCAGCACACTCTGCCAACAAGGTCCCCATGGACATCATCTGTCTCATCATCATACTTAATGACCATAACATTAACTCTCCCAAAACCACAACATCACCTCTGGCAACAATGCATCCTGCTCTGTCACTACCGTATCTCACACCTTCCCATCTTTAGTGCCACCTGACTCAGCTCTGGGCAGGCTATGGAGACCTGATGACATGACAGCATGACACACTGGAACCCGTGCAAAGGCCAAAAGCCAGTAGTTGTGTTTCTGTAACCGTTCATGGCTCCTGTCCTTGAGTCACGGTACCCCCGGGGGCTTTGTCTCAGCCCTGCCTCTCTCCTTTCCGCCGACTCTGTCCACAACTGTGCTGATCTTCTGGCACAGCTTTCAGGGCTGTAACACATACCTCGGATCAAAGACAGAGCACTGGAGACAGATTACTGAGAATATTGACAGCTAACTTTTGGGTTGGCAAGCCATGTATCCCAAGGGTTAATACAGATGATGGAGCTAGATGACTATTCCCACCACCATGCCACACCTGCAGATGTAGAAGCAGGCTCAGGATAGATACTATCATCCAAGAGTGGACTATGCTAATGAAAAGCTAATCACCTGGAAGGACTTCAGGGGTTCATTGTAATAGTAAGAGTAACGATGACAAGACTGATAATTTGCTCCATTATTAAGAGACTGCCATCCCTCATACCCTGCCCCCAGTACTCTGCACATACTATCTCAGCTGTTCTTTATAACAGCCCTGAAAGGGTTAGTCCTCGTTTTGCAGAATCAGGTTTCTGAAAGCATCATCGTAGTTCAAGAAGGCATGTTAAATAATTGCCGCACAAAGTTTAGAACAGTTCTTGAGAGGCAGGCTCTGTGTAGTGGTTTGGGTAAGAACTGTCTTCCTTAAGCATGTATCTAACTAAGTACAGGACCTCCAGTTGGTGGTGCTGTGTAAGGTTATAGAACCTTAGGAGGTGGAGACTTGCAGGAGGAAGTCCACCCCAAGTGACCTCTGAGGGCTTATTTATAGCCTCACTCCATTTCCTGTGCTTGATGGACTCTATCCCCTCTATTCCTGTGGAACTTGAGACTAAGAAAGACCTATCTTTCCTTCGGTTCCCTTTGGTCATGGCATTTTATCACAGCAGCAGAAAAGGAACTAATACAGACTGTGTACTTGCTAAAGAAAAGATGAATTAAGATATTGAATGACAGGATCAGTATGTAGCCCCTCTCTGATGAAATCTGGTGTTCTTCTACCCCAACACATTGTATCTTCCCCAAACCACACTGCCTGTCCATGGGCTACCCAGTGCTGAGTGAACCGAGAGAAAAGAACTCAGGAAAGTATAAAGGTTGATAAAGCCAACATTTTTTTCTTTCTTCTTCCATTCTTTTCTCTCTTCTCCATCCTTCCTGTAATCCTTTCAAATATCACAGCATCTTCTTAGCTCGTCTCCCTATTTGCACCCCTTCTCGCCACAGAAAAACCGTGCTGCCTCCATGTCTTCTTCCAGCTGTGAACATCCCATAAAGCCAGCCTTACACTGGCCTGAGAGATTCCTCAGGAACTGTCTCTTCTACACGGATTCTCCTTAAAGCCCTTCTCCCTTGCTCTGAGCCTTGCGGACCTTTAGCCTGATGACACAGGGTTCTTAGAGCCCTAGCTTTAGGATCTCTCTCGCCTGTGGCACTCAGCTCACACACGGGAATAGGTTTCATTCTCTTCAGGCTTTTTGCTCAAATAATACCTTATCTTGGAGGGTTTTCCTGACAAACCTATCAAAAAATATAAGCCTCCTCAAACTCCCCTTCTCCTTGGCACATAGCAAGTGTTCAGTAAATATTTGTTGACTGAATGAGGGAATAAAATATAGTGGGTGAAACCTTACCCTAAATCCCCCCACTTATGTCACAAAATGAAATGAAGTCCTTGTGGATGCAGGAAGTGGCTGCTCTGCTGTGAGCAATGCTGACGCTCTTAAGAACCCTGAAGGTTATTGGCCGTGAACCCTACTAGGAACCTCTTCCTTTTTCAATGTGGGCTAATAGTCACAAATGGAAAGAGACAAAGAAGAGGCAGCCGAGGAGAAAGGCTGAGCTGTTTGCGCTGCCCTAGCTCATCCCTTTGAGGGCTCAAAGCTTTCCAAACTGCAGCTTCTGTCCTGACTGCCTCTTATTACCAGCTAAGCACTGCCTGTGCTGTGTCATGCAGAAATCTTAGTGGGAGAAATACTGCAGGGACGAATCTATACCCAAAAAACAAATAAAGGATGGATTTTCAAGATGAGAAATTTTTTGTTTTTTTTTTTAGGAATCTATCATCTATGTGGTTTGGCCAATTTGAATAATTTCTAAAAAAAATTCCCACTTCTTTGTTCATTTGTTCTCACATTAACTTGTTTTGCTGAGAGTCCAGAATTGAATCTCTTCTTGATAGGATAATTTCCGTCTAAATTTCTCTTAAAACTTCTTGTGAAGATTCTTGTGGTGTTCAGATTTCTCACCGAAATTAAAATGTAAATGACTCGGGTAGGAAAATGCAATAATATAGGCATTAAAAGTTACAGAGTCGGGTCTCTTTATCCAGTTTGTATCAGATCTCTACCCTTGGGAGTAGTAAGTCCTGACGAGGGTCACTGAGGTCACACTCCATCCCTGAGAGGTCCTTGAGAAGAAATGAGCTGAAGATCAGGTTTCTGTGGCAGGTGAGACAGAATGACCTGAGGTCTCTGAAGATGGCAGGCCAGTGTCCCCTCCTGGCAGGTGAGACAGAATGACCTGAGGTCTCTGAAGATGGCAGGCCAGTGTCCCCTCCTGGCAGGTGAGACAGAATGACCTGAGGTCTCTGGAGATGGCAGGCCAGTGTCCCCTCCTGGCAGGTGAAGATCTTTTTCTTCCTTGCATGCTGTCCCAGCCCCATCTGTTCATCTCTGGGCAGGGGTAAAGATGCATGAGGTCAAGGGCATTCCAATATAATGCATTACAGTTTTGCTGGACTTCCTGGAGCAGCCTTCTTCTGCACGGTGTCTGTTACAAAGCCACAAGGGAGGACTTCCATTCAGCCTGCACCCTGGGACCAAGTCTACTCTTCCTGCTTCCTTTGAATAATCCACCTTCTTTCTTTGGCAAAGAACCATCTCTAGCCATTTTCAAATGAGAATTCATCTTTTATTTGCTTAATTAAATTCAGGAAGAGATTATTTTCACTTCTTTGAAGATTAATTGGTTCTGATCTCTGTCTAAATATGATAAAAGACAGACAGTCCATTTTCACCATTGTGATTGACTTTTATCCTGGTTTTAAACTTACTCTCCTAGAAACAGGGCATATTGGAAATGATTTGAAAGCAGGATGTAAATAAGTTTTATGTATATGTGTCTTAACTGACTTAGAATTTTGGGCCTGATTGGGTGTCCTAGAAGTTTTTGATTTTGACCCCAGCACAATTATTCAATAATGCTACCAACTTCTGAAGCATAAATGTTGGCTGAGATTTTGGTGTAAAGTATTTATTCTGAGAATACATCGCTCATTTCCTCTGTCAGTCTATGAGCATTCAATTTTCTTCAAGCTCAGGTTTCTTTTAAAAGACAATTTAATAACTACTATAATGTTATAGTATAATAATACAATATATTATTACTAATACAAATTATTAATAATATGATAGACCAGTGATTATAATTATCACATTCTTGTTATAGCAATTGTAGATTTTATAGTAATAATTATCATTAGAGCGAATAATATAGTATATATTATATATATAATAAATAATGTAGAAATGGCTGCTATTCATCTTATTTAATTCTGAAAATAACCAATGATATTATATTTTTATTATGCCCATTCCATTGATTAGAAAAGTGAGGACCAAAGAACCGAAATTCGTAGTTACATGAAGGCACTGATACCGCTCACCTTCTTGCCCCTCGTAGTGAGGATTTAAACACATGTAGCTCCAAAAGGCTCTTGACCACTTTCCCTGCTATCAACACTGCCCATCACACTCCTCTGGAAATGAAGAATTCTCACATATGCATATGAGCTTTCTGCTCATTCATTCTGCAAATCCACTTCTCAAACACCACTCAAGTGTCCCTGCCTCCCCGAGACCTTCCACAATGCTCACATCCACAATGAGTGACCCTCTCCAGTGCTCCTATTGTATCTGCGTGGGACTCGATTACTGCACTTACCACACTAGCCCAGGAGTGAGACTTGTCTGTCCCTGGGACTCAAATTTCCACCACGCATCTTGGTCAGATTTGTGTCACCTGTACGGATACTCCCCTGGGGCAGAGAAATGGTTGTGTAAAACTGACTATGGCTTTCCCATTTCTCTGCTGTCCCTCATCATGGACCTCTAGTACCACTGGGACCCTCCATTGGCAAGTTGGTGCAGGACCAGACTTTCTCAGAAGTAGAAAATAGTCCAGGGCTGTGCCACTACACCACAGGTCATCTACCAACAACAGGGCTAAAGGTCAAGTTTGGATTAAGATGGCAAGATCAATTGCCTATCTCTTCATATCATGAGCAGTGGTGTTGGTTTGGGGGAAAGGTCAAGAATGACTCCATGTGTGTGCATATGTGCGTGTGTGTGTGCGCACGCGGGTGCGCGCACACACACACACACACACACACACACACACACACACACACACACAAAGAATTCTGCCATCTCCTCTGGCAATTTACTTTTCCTTTCAGCTCGTATTTATTTAATGTCTTCACTATCCCAGGTATTAAGCTAGGTGCAGAATAGTTTTTAAATGTTAAGCAAAAATAGAGGTCAGGTATAACTTCATACCTCAAAGAAGCTGTCTGCTACAAAGACAGGAATTTGGACAAGAATTCTGTTCTCTAAAGTTATCTGGAACTTGTAGCTCACAGTTCATTATGACTTAGAGACTAGTTATCATCCTACAGCTTTCTGCCACTATCGTATCTGTTCTGGGACAGATACAGCCAATTACACTTACGAGTGTGTGCTGCTACTAAGAAGGACAAAAGTGGATAGGAAAACTGCATTTACCACTTATAACTTCTGCTCATTGAGGGAATATTGCACCCTCTCCTCAGATGTATCTCAATGATCACAGTGACCAGTGAGATGGACATTTATCAACCCTGTGTGAATATTAGCATTTACTAAAAATTAGTAAAGGTGAATAATTTGCCCAGGATTACATAGCTGGGTTAGTAAAAGGCTTAGTGTTAATATCTGCAGTGGCTGTAGGACCCCAAAGCTCATATGTTCTTAACCGCTTACCTATACTGCTCCTTTCAGAGCCGGGAAGAGTAGAAGGGCTCAGGAAAATTAGATATGGTAATAAAGTTGGATAAAACGGAACACTTTTCATAATAGAAGGGTATCTATTAAAAACTACTCTAGAGCTGGGTGGAGGTGCTGCAGGCCTTTAATCCAAGCAGTTGGGAGGCAGAGGCAGGCAGATCTCAGGGTTTGAGGCCAGCCTGGTCTACAGAGTGAGTTTCAGAACAGTCAGGGTTACACAGAAAAACCCTGTCTCAAAAAAAAAAAAACCTAATAATAATGATAATGATCATCATCATAATAATAATAAATCAATAAAATTCTCTAGAATAGCAGATAAAAATTGGGACTTTGGAGGCAAATTGGGAAATGTAACCACACATTTTATAGATGGTCCCAGGATCAAAACTTCAAGAAAGTGTACACTTAAATACTAAAAATATAAATGATTTCAAGGCATAACTCATGATAACAGAAGCTAGTATCTTCTTAGCTCAATGTATTTGCAAAGTTAAATTGTGTCCAGGAAAAGGGAAGCTCTAAAATACACAGAGAACACATTGACCTAGGACCATCTCTGACTGCTGATGCTTCTCAAGCCATTGAGTGTGTCATGGAAGCTGTGGATGAACTTCTAGGACTTCTACCCTTCACATTCTCACTTTCTGAAAGACAATTGCATTCCTCCATCCATCCATCCATCCTTCAGAATACTTACTCAATGCCTCTTGTTATGTGCTAGACACTGGAAATGAGAAGAGAAAGGTGAGCCATAATGTTTGTCATCTAGATTTTCACAGTCAGGGGAAGGAGAAAGACCCATATATACTCATTGTAATGGCAGGCTTGGCGTAACATTTGTGTTTAGGCATGGATTCCCTCAAAGCTCTGGAGACAGGAAAATAATGTCTTTTTACCATCATAAATCTATACCCCAAAATTACAAATTTAAGGACACTGAAGAATTTAACATTTCACTATCCTCTGATTGCCAATTCAAAAATAACACAACAGGTAGGTGTTCCTAGATTCATTTGACAAATAGGACAATGAACTTACATTTTCCAAGATCACAAGGCTAGGAAGCAAAGATTTGAAAGGCCAAGGTTTTCATTTACAAAGCAGAGCATTGCCAAAGCTGCATTTGTAAAACATACCTGGAGGAAAGAAATACCAATCCATAATTCCTTTTATAAATAAATTCCTATATGATTAAATGAAACTCTTTAGGCCATCCCACCTTCTGTTTTGTCTTAAAATACAAGATAGACATGCATGCAGGCCTATTCTGAAGACCAAACAGGCCTGTCTAATTTCAGCATGGACTAGAAATATTCATTTGCTGAGAGAGTATTGCACTCACAACAGTCTACCCATTTCTCTGATACACATATGCTTTACATAACTTTCAAATTACACTTTAACCACCCAAACCACTCATGATAGTTGGCAAACATGTATACAAAATTGAGGAACCAGGCTTCACTCCATCTTTTCCATTTCCTTAGCTCTATAGTTTATTCCCTCACCTGCAGAGGCAGAATAAGCAGGGATGAACACCAGCGATACTGGATTGTTGAGAGGATGAAACAAAGAAACTCAAATGAAGAGTCTCCCAATTAGCCCGTGGCCTGCCCATGATGGCAGCCACGGTTTAAAGGCTGATATAAAGTTTAAGAAAAATTAAACATAAAGAGCGATTTTGGATCTACAATTGCACCTTCTGATGAGTATTTGAGAGCTCATGATTCTTAGAGAAGAAGCACCAAATTGAACTGGGGACAACATGGTATTGTGAATATGAGATCCAGCTAAGAGATGGGCAAATTTGGCTTTGAAGTCAGACTCACACCAGCAGTATGATCTTAATCAAAGCACTGTGGCTTTCCTAACACTTACTGCTAGTCCTTGGTCTGATAGGAGTGCTTTGTTGGCAAAGCCAAGTCCTGGCTGCATCCTCAGTATTTCTATTGCCAGTACTTCTGGCATTAGAGGTTTGGAGGCTAGAGGAAGGAAGGGCACACCTCCATGTCTACAAACAGCCACGCTTTTCTAGGAATCCCTGTGAAATCTTGGCAAAGGCAGGTACCTTTCAGGAGGTGAAGGACACCCTTGTCAGCACCCCCATCTTGGCAATCAAAATATGCTCCATTTGGCTGTCCTTATCAGTGTGCAATGACATGGCCACTGGCTGATCAATTGTCCCACTGATGTTCTTTTATAACCCAAACACCAAGTCCAGAGGCTTCTATGACTGAAGTCATGTTGATGCTGCTCCCCAAATTTCCTAGACCAAAAGACTTGTCGCCATGTTCGTGGTTTCCAAAAGTAAATCCATTCACACCAGGAAAATCTGCATACAGTGCGTAGAATTGGAAACTGTCCTTGTCTGTTTGCAAAGGCAGCCTGTTTTAAAACTGTGAGTTTGAACTGATTCTTGGTGACTGGCGGATGTCTTTTAAAATAAGTACTCAATGTGTCAATCACTGCATTAATTCTCTGACATATTCCAAACATCTCTAACTTATTCTTAACTTATTTGAATTATTCTCAAAGCAATCCTTGAAAGTGGGTTCTGCGGTCAGAATCATTTGTGGAAAATTCACTAACTTTTCTAGGTGTTCTAACTGGAAGTCAAATTTGCCAAGATTATATTTCCTTCAGTGTCATGCAGCCGTTTAAGACGCCCTTTTAGCACCACGTGCCAGAGAAAGGAAAGCAGCTCAGGATTCTTAATGTCCATGCAGAGGCTTTGCTCAGCTGTATTTGGGATAGGGGGAGGCAAATACTCTCATAAGGTCCTCTTGAAATTTCAGGTTGGAGGCAAATAGATCCCCAAGATGATTGTATGTCATTATAAAAAGCTCACCTAAAAACGACTCAAGGCTCAGCTGCACTTCAACAGCATGGGCTATTCTGAGAACATTTGCCTCTGAGGCAGCTCAGCAATGGAGAAAGAAGTAAGAGCATGGGAAATTGATTTAGAAATTGGTAATTTAGAGGTTTTTTTTTTTTTCATCCTTTTTCCTTTTCCAAGGCAACAGGCAATTGACTAGGAAGAAATACCATCTCCACAGTATGTTTGGAGACTTTTATCAGTGAACCTGGAGTTCAGTGTACAATTCCTTATCAGCACAGCCCAGCACAGCGAGACACAATTGTGCCAGGATTCAAACAGTCATTCAGTGTTTGGGGGGTACCTTTTTTCTGCAAGGTTTGCAGGTTTTCTTGTTTACTTTAGTAAACGCTGAATCATTTTCAGGAATCCTGTTTGATAAACGGACTAAACCACATGCCCTGGAGTGGACAGCGCTACTTCGGGGCTAATGGCAGGAGAACTTGAGCACAGACTGAGAGTGAGGACCAAGCTTTTGGTCTTCAAATGCACTGGATCTGATTTGTCATGGATTCATAATGCTCTATTATGCTTTTCAGTTCGAAAAGTGTTTATATTCAAATCCCTTGCTTTTTTTTTTTTTAACATTCAGAAAGGTAAATGTACAATAGCCTAAGGGTCTGAGAGGAGAGGGTAAGTGATTTGCTCTTTCCGGGAGCAGAAGTCATGAATTTGGATCCATGGTTCCCACACTTCTGTGTGTGCTTGTCTTGGGGGTGGGAGTGGGGTTGTTAATTGGGCTGCAGTGCCAGAACATGGGAGGTCATTTGGGTTTGTAGGTCCCCAGGTAAAATCCACGTGTTTCCAGGCAGCAAATTTCTAAGACCACCAGACTGAGAGAAAAACTCTTGCCTCCTACTCCAAGATACTTCTCTCTGGAGCACATTCTACCACCTTCACATGATGCAAGGCAGCTTCTCCGACTAGCTCCCCTGCCCCCACCAGCACTTAAAAACTGATCTATCTTTGAAATGTGAACCATAAAGTTTTATTTAAAAATATTGAACCTTAGCTGAGCGGTGGTAGTGCACGCCTTTAATCCTAGCACTGGTAGGCAGAGGCAGGAGGAGCTCTGAGTTTGAGGCCAGCCCTGGTCTATAGAATGAGTTCCAGGAGTTACAACAAAGAAACCTTGTTTTGAAAAACACAAACCAAAACAAAAATATTGAACTTTTACAATTACATGCCTTCTGCTTTTTAAAGACATTTTTAACAAAAATATAAAACATTTTCCTTATTAGAGGGGAAAAGAATAACTAACCATGATATTACAAATACTTTAGAGAAAAACTACAATTTGAGAAAATTTAAACCATTGAGTGCTTCAGAGCATTATCAATAATGCTCTTATTTGCTGGAATGTAATCTACAACAGATTAAGTATATCTGTACCCTGTACCCTGGTTGAGGTTGGGATTTCCGTTCCCAGAGTCAATGTAATTGTTCCCAAAGTGAAGGCTGTGAGAGACACGTTTGAAGAATCTCACAGTATATTAAAACAATTATTTTTATCTAAAAAAATTAACATGTTCTAAATGCCTAATATTAAACTTCATTTACATTCAACCAAGGGCTCTCAGTCTTAATGTTCCCGACATTTGGGACTTCGGGGTAGCTGCTGGGGGTTGTGGTCATTTAATTCACTGAAAGCTATTGAACACTATAATGTGCATCACCTCTACACAGTCACCATCAGTAGTACTCCCTTAGCTATGGCAATGGGAAATGCCTCCAGACATCACCACATGCTAAGAACTGCAGCTTTAGGAGAAGAAAATTTAAATTATGTGGGGCCTCATTCACTCTCCAGACTGGGTGAGATATTTTTTCATGAAAGATCATGGGGTTGTTCAGTTTGGTGTGAATTAAGAGATGTGGGAGGCCTGAATCCCAGATGCCTTTCTTGGTTGCTTTTCTTGAAATCACACACACACACAAAAAAAGTTGTTTTCCTTGGGGCTAAACATCACTTAGATGTTTCCATGAAATTCTTTAAAGGTGCAGGGACTGTGGATGTAGTAACACTACCACCCAAACTTCAGTATGACTTGGCTTTCAGGATACTAGGGTAAGAAGCTAAGATCTTGGCCTGAGTAAGGTAAAACACGTTGCACAAATTTCATTTGCTCTACATTTTTTTTTCCAGTCTGTTTCTCAACAAAAATGCCAAGTCAAGCCAAACTCCCCAAGTGTAGCTATCTTAGAATGCCAGGTGGCTGCAAGCCTGCCACCTAACAGCTTGAGGACTCCAAAGACTCATTAGCCTTTCTCCTCACAGTGTTATCCAGTAGTCCAGTGGCATGAGCAGATTACAGAACACAAAGGTGTTGGAAGTAAGCCAGCATACAGAGCTTGTCGTGGTGAGTGCTGCGGAGAAGCAAGTAGTGGGAGTCAGGGCACCAGTGGGAGAGAAGTACCAAGCTCACTGGGCAGATCTGAGAAGACTTCCTGAGGATCTGCTGGGCTGGGTACTGAAGGGCAGGTGGTAATTTCTCAAGTAAAGATGTTGCCAGCAGAGATTGCAGTGGTGTGCGTGGCTATCAGGAATATATAGTGTTGGAGTTTCAGAGACCAGACCATGAGGTCAGTAGCATGCCAAGGACTTGGTCTGCATTTCATTTGACGTCTTAGAGGTTCAAGGAAATATTCTAATCAAAAAATAACTGGAGTAGCTTTCAAAATGGATGAGGTGAAGGGTAAGGTGAACAGAAGCTGAGGCACTAAGCTTAGTTCCTCTGAACTGCTAACCATTTCTGTTATGTATCAGGGCTACATTTGACCAAACCCCTTGCCTAGCCTCATCCCCGTCCCCTCGTCTACCTATCCCTTATATGTAGCCTACAAACCGTTCCCAGCTTGTTTCTCAACATGACCCTGTGGACCCCACTGATCACTTGCTGGTGAAAACTAAAGTAGCATTTCATTTTAAAAGAAGCAGTGGCACTGTTGGCATGAGGAATTCGGTAGATTAACCAAACTATGCAGCTGGGATCACATTTAAATTGTCAGATTTTTTCCATATAGTGTCAAAGTCAGTGCTGAGTTTCCTCATATCTAAAGTAAGTGAAGTAGTGGTCATAACGGAGAATTACCTGGGCTATCTGGCCCTGTAAGCCATTATTAGAAAGAAGACATGTAACAATGGCCAAGTGGGGCTGTCTGGTGTCACCCATTCACAGCCTATTTGCATATTTGTTATTGATGCTTCCCGAATATCAGCACTGTTTATAAATAAAAATCCTTTCCAGTCTCTCTTCTCAAATGCACAAACAAAATTTAAAATACAAATTATTCAGTTCCTAGAGCCAAACATATTTTAAAGAGATAACAAAGCAGTAGCTAACTATTTTATTGTGATTCAAGAGATTTCAGGGTCTTTTTTCCCCTCTATTTGCATTAGTCAGAAATGTTGATGACCTTTTCCAAACTTAGTTTAATTATGAAATATTTTAAATGTTAAAAAGTCTTTAAAAATAGCCTATTGAACTCTACCTCTTATGTAAAGTTAACAAAACACTTTGCCCAATTACTTCAGTGCTTTATTTTAAATAAAGTGCATTAAAAAATATTTTTCCACACTCAGCTCTTTTTCCTTGCTCTTAGAAACAGCCTTGCAAACCCTAAGGCAGCTGGGAAGCCTTTTGGTGCTTCCTCAACACACATTCACATCAGCAGCATGGAATCTTGGCTTAGATGCTGTGAGAATTTAAATTAAGTGATTCATAGTCAGAGACGTCCAGGGCCATTGAGATGACTCAAAGAATAAAAGTGGTTCTAAGTAAGCCTGAAAACCTGAGCTTGAGTCTCAGAACGCACGATGGAAGGAGAGAACAGACAGCTGGAAGTTATTGTCTCATATCTACATGTGCACTTTGGTACATTTATGCCTTCACATACATGCACACCACACACACACACACACACACACACACGCACACACGCACGCACAGGTTTGTTTCTGAGTTCTCTATGTCGTGGGCCAACTTTTCATGCTCCGTCAGTATCCTCTAGTGTTCATCAATCTAGCGCTATTTTGATTTTCTTGTGCATTATTCATCAAATGATGGCTCTAGGGTCACTTTTGTGTTTGCAGTGTGTGGAAGATTCTCTTAGTATGCTAGGGTCAGAAAAGAATTGAAATCATTTATATGAGTTCCTGTTTGTCCGCAAGTCTATGGAGAAGAAAGACCTTGTGGAAGACCAGTAGGTGACCTTTAGAGCTGAAAGTGGCCATTTATTGATGGCTGGAGAGAAAACAAGGACCTCAGGTTTACAGTGATAAAGAATTTAACTCTGCCCATGGCCACATGTACTGGTAAGACTCTAAGCTCTAGAAAGGGACAGTAGTTCTTTCTATTTCAGCCCTGTGAAACTCTAGACAAAGAATTATATCTAGTCTTAGACTTCTTTTGGTGGGTATGTGAAACAGGCCTTTACTATATATCTCAGGCTGGACTTGAACTCACTTTGTAGCTCTGACCTTGAACTTACAGAAATTCTCCTGCCTTAGCTTCCCAAGTTTTGAGATTATGGACAAGTGCTACCTTGCCCAGTTTATATGTGAACTTCTGGTGTACATTATCTGTAAGATAATAAAATGGTACTTTAAAAGATGCTGGTAGAGACTACCTGATTATGGTTATGATCCAGGCACAAATCTGTATTTAATGTGGAGTCTTTTCGATTCCTCTTCTCTGACCCCTGAATGCCAGTTCTAAGTTTTGGCCTCAAGAAGTCCTGAGCACCCCCCACCCCCATGAAGTTCCTATGTGAGGAACTCAAAGCTTGCCTTCAGTAGGGTAAAAGGCCACATGGAAGAGAGATAAGTCGTCTTGACTGAATCCATCCTTGGACCATCCAGACCCTGATCACAAACCCATAAGTTAATTTAGCCAATCCCAGAAGAAACCCCCAGCTGAGCCTACCCCAAATTGCCAACCCATATAATTATAAACTTTTAATACTTGCTGTTTTGAGCCACTAAATATTGGGGTAGCTTATTAGATAACCAATCTAATTTTTACAGATGTACTAATTCTAAAATTGGTGTAAAATATCTATGTATGTTCATTAATAAGCTTATATTTTAGATCTGGATCACAGGGAGCAGGTGAATTTCTAGGTAGAGATTTGGGAGTGATCAGCATATGAAAGCTTTTGATATCAAGGAAGTACTTGTGGGGTTTTCTTATTTTCTGAAAAAGATTTTAATTATATGGTGATCATGATTAATGATATTGTTCTCCACTTGGTTCTGCTAATATTGTTTCTAAGAAGCTATCATGAAATAAACAATTAAGAGAATTCTTTCTAAAACAAAACAAAACATTTTAACCTCTAATATTCCCATTCCCAGTTCTTTCACATCACATGTTCTGTTCCCCACCAACTCTAAATTTTGCTTATGATACAAGATTATAGGTTGCCATTTAACTTTTACATGCATTCATTATTTTAATTAACTTGTCCCTGATCTTCTTGGGGATAGAGACAGGTAGATGGGAGAGGAGAGGGTCATAGGTTAACCAAAACTAAGGATATATGCAGAAACTGTATGGAAACTCACTAATTTGTAGGGTAATTAACAATATAATTTGAAAAAGAAAGTTTGGGGGCTGGAGAGACGGCTCAGTGGTTGGGAGCACTGACTCCTCTTCTAGAGGAGCCAGGTTCAATTCCTAGCACCTACATGGCAGCTCACAACTGTCTATAGCTCTAGTTCCAGGGGTCCAAAACCCTTGCGCAGACATACATGCAAGCAAAACACCAATGCACATAAAATAAATACTTTTTAAAAAAAAATAGTTTTAACAGAATTTGCCTGCATAGAGGAACAAGGTTACTCCTAAAACATATGGACTATTAAATGAAAATCCCAGTTCCAGACATGGAATCCTTCCCTATGAGTTATTCATTGGTCATGGAGGCCCCAGAGGTCTCAAAACCAACGCGAGGTTATTGATTTTGTTCTTGGTTGACCCCTGTAACTAGATGGTAAGACATTAATACTGAAGACACCATACACTTTGGTTGTAGTAAAACAATTTACTATACATTATTCATTATAAAATTTACTATTAAATAGCTATTACAAAACAGAAATCAATTTAAAACTGACCAGGGATCTCGCTCCCTGATTTTTATTGTACCAAAGAGGTGGATGTTGTGTAGGCTGCTGGAGGAGAAAAATGCCATGTAATCAACAATTTTACCCAGTTCTGGATCCTGAATGCTTTAATACCAACCTGCCAGGAAAGTTATGACCATTGGTGCTGTATTGGTATGAAGGCTATGGGAATAGCCAGCCACTTTCTGATTAGATTTGAGGCCTAATCCTTGGAAGAGAGTTTCATGTCTAGTACTGTAAACCTGCTCAAAAGCCCACGACTAGGGAGCTCATAGTCCTGTGGGGAAATCGGTGAAAGTGCTGAGATTGTGTGGCTCTAAATGTTCAAATGTAGAAGCATCATCCGTACCAACTTCCTCCCACACAGATCTCAAGGAATATTGTGAAAGAACAGGGATAAGGAGTGTAAAAACCACAAGATGTAGAAGAGAGTTGTGGAATGTTTCTTCCGGACATAATGCGACTTTGGCACATGTGAGCTTGTGTAGCTGTGATTACCTACACAAGATCAAACCAGTCAAAAAGTCAGCATGGATGGGGATTGACTTCTCAGACCCTCATCCCGATCCCCAGCTGAAATGCTATTGGTAGCAGATGGTTGTTGGGAAGAGAGAATGCCATGTCACTGTGGTTATGGATACTGATAGGCTCCCCTCCCAAGTGGATAGTCCTGTACCCCTGGACATGTGGATATCACTAACTGGTCTCAGCTAATTATTAATTAAAAAAATAAAGGACATGAAGTTAGGAGGAAGATGTGTTTGGTGGTTCTAGAGGGAACTGAAGAAAGGGTAATAGGGGTGAATATGATCCAAACACACTGATGAAAGTTTCAAAGAATAGAAATACAAGGAAAAGAAAATTATTCTCTTATTGAGTTCATCTGAGGTGATATGAAGTTTTAATTATTTCCTTCAGAATGAAATGTTTGTGGGAAATATTTAAATATCCTCTTTCATTTATTTTTCTACAGGTTGTAGATTACCCTAGCCCAACGTAGTATCATTTCCATGCATAAGATGTGACACTGGAAAACGGTAAAGCTGGCTCTGTTATTTAATATAAATTGCAAGGTCTTCCCTTAGATCTTTGTAACAATCACATTGTGATGTAAATTGATTGCCAATTTAACAAAAATCTAGAATCGCTGAAGAGATAAGCCTCTGGGCACATCTGTGAAAGGTTATCTAGTTTAGATTAATTGAAGTGGAGAGACTCACCCCATATGTGTATGGTGCTATTGTATGGGCTGAGATCCTGAACTAAATAACAAGGGGAAAGCTAGATGGGCATAATCATTCATTACTCTCTGGTTCTTGGATGTGGACATAATACAACCAGCTGTCTTAAACTCCTGTCATAATAATATCCTCACCAAGATGAACTGTACCCTGTAAACTGTGAAGCGTTTTTGCTGGGCGCTTCGTCACACCAATGAGACAAGTAACTAATACAGCTCTGAAGGCAGCGCTAGGATTCCAGGATGATGCTTAAGCCCATCCAACAAGTAGTGCAAGCTTGGATTTTCATCTCACAATTTTCTTTTTACTCATCATTTACCTCCTCTCAGAAGACTTATTTCATATGTCACTGGTTAACTTCTCATCATGTAAAGTCTTACCAATCTCCCCAAAACCTCCGAAAAAGATTCTGTCCTCCCCAATATAGTATGTATGAATTATTTGATCCTGTCTAAAATCCTATGGCTACCCTTCCACATGGCCCCAGAAATAGGGCAGAGCCAGCCTGAATTATGCTTCAAAATGAGTCACGCTAGCCTATCTTGTCATTAGAAATGGCTATGAGTCTTCATCTGCCCACAAACACTAATTAATGATCATCTAACTGTACTGTCAACTCTGTTTAATTTTGAGTGATACCAGTTGTTTCTCCCTTCAGCCAGCCAATAGCAACAGAGGAAAGTACTCATGCATGCCATTGTCCGGGTGGCTCTGGGCCTATAGCAGCCCAGTTTAATGGGCATTCAAAGCTCATTAGTGAGCAAACACACGAGGAGTGACCGCTCCAGTGCCACATGTTGCAACTTAATAGCTCTGCTGAACAGAATCGTTTCTGTTTCTGCTTACTTGTTGTGAAATTCTTTCAACGTCAACAAGTGGTCCTGTCGGCAGGAGCCCTCCATCTTACCCAGCAGTTTTATCCGTTGCTTTCCTGAGCCCGACTTATGTCCTCCTCCATTGTCCAGCCCTACAAAGGAGCCTGAGCAATCACAAAGCCTTCACAGCCATTCATCATCAGCTCACTGAATCTATGGGCAAGCCTGCCCACCAGAGTCTGGGGTTGGCCTATAGGGATGGCCTGGGTATATGTGACAGTAAGACATCAGCCCAGTGGCCCCTGCCTTGGGGATATGAACAGCAAAGATATATGATGCTTGAGGTCCTCATCCAAGAAAAAACCAAAAGTTCAGGAAATATGCAAAATCAGGCTAAGAATGTGCTTTGGAGGTTGGCTTTCTTTTCAGTCTTGCTGTCCTCACTGAGCACTATAGGGAATGATGGAGAGTTACTCTTGAGAGCAGTGTTTGTGTCTCATTTGTGTACATAGAGAACGAAGGGCTGTTTGGCACATTTCTTTGGGGGACTTTAAAACACATAATTGAATTGTTCAAATCAAATTTAGGGGCCCCTGTCACAAATCATTACCTGTCTTTCCTCTATCTTCTCCTTGCTCTTCAAATGAATGCCACATACTCTGACCTCCATTAGCTTAATTTGGTTGAGACATTTTCCAGCCCATATTATGAAAATGAGAGAGAAAATTATGTTGGCCAGGGGACCATCTGTGGAGTGCTGTTGTTTAGAAGGAGTGTACATTAGTTTGTATTTCCTTGCTTTTTTATTTGAAACTACTTTCTATATAGCTTGAGAATCTTACAGAAATTAACTCAATACATTTCTCAGATTATAGCCTTTGATTTGCTAATTGAGATTGGTGTTTCTATTCTAGAGTGAAATCAAAAGTATTCTCTTTTTTTTCTGATATAGAGTTTCTTTGCATAGCCCTGGCTGTCCTGGAACTCACTTTGTAGACCAGGCTAGCCTAAAACTCAGAGATCTACTAACTTCTGCCTCCCATGTGCTGGGATTAAATGTGTGTACTACCATGTCCCAATAAAGTTAAAAGAACTATTCACTTCAAATATTAACACAAAATCTATACAGAAATGATAAAGTGTGATTGATGGGTATTCTTGGCTGTCAATTTGACTGAATGAACTACAATCCAGAAATGGAGGCCAAACCTGTAAGTTTTTTTTTTTTTGTTTGGTTTGGTTTGAAGTGGGTGAATCCACTTCTAATTTGGACCTTTGAGGTGGGAAAACATACTCTTAATATGGGCTATTCCTTCTCCTGGAGATCTATGTAAGAACATAGAACAAGGAAGCTTTTACTCTTTTTCTCTTTGCCTGTTTGCCCTTGTCTTGTTAGCACATCCATTCTTTCACTGGTAGTAGAGCCTACTTCTTTGGGGCTCCAGAATGTACTGAAGACCAACTGAAATATCAAGACTTGTGGACAGAGAAACTACTGGAACTACTAGATTCTTGGATTTTCTGTTCCCAGTTAGCCATTGTTGGCATAGCTGGATTGCAGTCTGTAAGTCAATATATACATATATATAAATTGTATAAGTTCTGTTACTCTACAGAACCCTGACTAATGCATAGGGTTCTTATTTGCTGGCCACTATTTCCTTTAGTGAAGAGTACTACATATAGTCTCTAGTGCTATGTTCTCTCTCATATTTGTAGGGAGTGCTGTGAAATCAAACCATCTTCCAGAACACCAGCTCAACACACTCTATTTTTAATTTATTGATTGCATCGTTTCCTTCTTTAAAGTAGGTCATTTTCCAACTTTTGGATGGGTTAATATATATATATATATGCAATATAATATATATGCAAGGCTAAGAAAAATGGCACCAATATGTTAAACTGTCACATATAATTCAATTTAGAATAGCTTTTAAAAATATGTTTCAGTAACTATACTAATCTATAAGAATGTATACTTTAGAAGAGAACTGTCACAGTGGTGATTCATCTACCAGATTCTTACAGTAGAGCTGGGAGATAGCTCAGCTGAACGAGCATGAGGAACTGAGTTTAAATCCCAAGAACCCACATAGAAAGGTGTGTGATAGAGCTGAAGGGGAAGGGGGCAAAATAAATACTTAAACAGTTCTGTGTACTAAACATTTAGAGTGAAAAAAATTTAATAGTTGTTTATGTCCTGATTGCTCAGTAGTCACTCAGAAAAATAGGCCTAAGTTTAATTTTTAAATTTAATTATTATAAACCCTTAATTATGAATAGGATGGATATGCCTCTTGAGCTTTGTAAATATTGGAGTTTTACTATTTTCTGTTCTGTATTTTCTTTGACAAGGCATTTGTTTGTTTTTTACTGTCACACTTCTCAAAACTTAATATTACAAAGATAAGATGTTATCAAAATAAATTTAACAAAATTTAATGATGAAACTACAAACTACCTTGAACTACAAGTTAGACTTATATCTGACAGATAATATATACTGCTGTGTTTTCTATAATTTAGAATTACTCTACCTTGTTCCTGGAGTTCACTTTGGCATCTACTCCCAAGCTTCAGTGTCCCTTGGCATATAGTTTAAGTACCATAGGGGTGGCAATTTCACCAAGGTCAAAAGTTTAAGTTCACTCCATTTTCTGAAATTTATTGGAGATGTTATTACAATTGTCAGAGATCTCCTACTGGAAACCACTAGACCAGAAGATATGAAATCCTCTCTTAAGACTTCTAACATTATTTCATCCATCCATCCATCCATCCATCCACCCATCCATCCATCAATCCATCCATCCATCCATTATTTATTTACTGTGTAACACTAAATACTAACAATTGATATAAGCTCTTAGACTATCTCACTGAGGTCATTCTAGTGTCAAGATGGTTGTGGGGCAGTAGGCAGAGTCCCATAGGGCTCAGGCTACTGTCCCCTGCTCCCCCCAGTACAGTTGCCTCTGGCCCTTCACCACTTCTTGGACATGGAGAATCTATTCTGTTGCTGAGTCCAGTGGGGAAAGCTATGGAATTAAATGTGGTTGGAAAGGCAACAGACCCAGAAAGTTGATTGCCCATGAGTAGAAAGAGGAAAGATGGTGGAATACATCAGGGTACACAGTGGAGATACGGAGCTAGAGTCATGGTGGGGACAGATGCAGAGATCGCTCTGTAAGGCTAGGACCACTGCCCCCACCAATGCCCCATCGCAGACAGAGAAACTTAACTGGAAACACAGTTGTTGCAGTGGTATGACCAAGATGATGAACAAAAGAACTTGGATGGGATGAGTACTCAAGCTGCATAGAGGCTGGGGCCACAGGTGGGCTGCCCTATTGCCAGCTGCCAGGCTGGGGCTGCAACCTGGAGAATAGAGCTGCACCCATGGTGAAGGAACACAGAGCTGGTGGCTCTGTGGGAAGGGGAACAATGGCAAGCACCACAAACAAACACATAACTGGAGGTGGTGGGAAATACGGTAGCACACTCCTGGTGAACAGGGAACCAATCCTTGGGCTACCACCAGACCAGCCCAGTCATTTCACAGCCCACCAGACTGGCTGTGGCTTCTAGTGCGTGCCCTCCCTGATTGGGTCGGGGAGAGCTTGGGCTGAAAGTACCAAGTTCAAGGGAGCATGACAGATGGTAACGAGGGTAGGGTAATGTGTAGTAGCCTGGAGCTCAACCAGGGCCTGCCCCTGAATAAGCTGCCAATCCTCAGTATCACCTGATTCTAAGCAACAGCAATATGTCCTAGCTGAAGAATATTCCATTTTCAGGGTTGTCTCCTCCTTTTCATATGGACTAGGACAATTAAAATTCTGCTTGTATTGCTAACACTGCCAAGTTCCTTGGACACTTGACCCTGGCTTCATGAGGTGCTCATTCTGGGAGGAAGTCTGGATGCCTGCACGATGTACAGCGCCTCCCTGAAGTCCTGGTGCCTGTGTGATGTTCGGGGGTACTGTGTGATGTCTAGGTACCTGTGGGATGTCTAGGTGTCTACAGGATGACATGGTGCCAGTGGGATGGCAGGTGCCTGGGAGATGTCTGACTACCTGTGTGCTTGGGCAGTGAAGCCCAACCTCTGATGAACTTTGTCATGCTTAGTCCCAGGCTAATATAGTCCAGGTGGATGTCCATGATCCTAGCTCCCTACCACCACCCCAAAACATGGTAATGCCTGTGATCCATGCTCCTACCACACAGACTGGAGTTAATATTTTTCTTTTCTTTAATCTTGTGATAGTTTTCCTTTCTTTTTCTTTTTCTTCTTTCTTTCTTTCTTTCTTTCTTTCTTTCTTTCTTTCTTTCTTTCTTTCTTTCTTTCTTTCTTTCTTTCTTTCTTTCTTTCTTTTGGCACAGGCAGGAGTAGGAGGGTGGACCTGGGAGATATGGGAAGAGAGTATGATCGAGATACATTATATGAAATTCAAGTAACAAACATATTATGTTAGAAAAGAAAAAATATAGCACTGAGCACAAATGGCAATGTTTGCCTCATATAAAATTGGCATTCAGTGGGGAGGTTAAAATAGTACAACAACTAATTGAGTTACTGAGTTGTTCTGTGTGTATAGACTTTCTGGAGAAAGTAAGATCTTGAGAAATCAAGGAGGAGAGTATCGACTCTTATGCAGCTGGTGGGACACAGGAGCTCAGAGAAAGGGTAGCCAATATGTCCAAGTATCAGCAAGGAGACCAGTGTGACTGGGTTAGACCTACCTTTGTAGAAGTTTATTTTTAGTTGTTTAAAATAATAATTTTGTGCACTGTTGGGGGAAGGGCTACCTAGACCTTAGTGTTTTGTATTGTCTGCAGGTGTTGGATTTCTGTAGGGGATGTTTGATTGCTTATGATCTGTACCGGAGGAGTTCTGAATCAATAAAAACATCTGAGCTCAGATGCTCAGGGTTCCACTGTCTAATACGGTGCTGACTGTGATAGTGAAATACTAGAAATCATAAGACAAAGTTTCTAAGAACAGGGTAGTTAAAAATTGGAATGATTTTTAGAAAGACAGTCCAAATCAAGGCCAGCGTATGGTTTGAATGTGAAATATCCCACGCAGGTTTACATGTTTGGTTATTTGGTGTCTGCTGGTGAGGCTATTTAGGAAGATTTGGGGGAACTTTCAGATGTGGGACCTGGTAGAAGAAGATGTTCTGGGTAATAAGGGAGACCGACCAAGTTCCCCAGGCCTCGGAGATGTACAGAACCTCACTACAGACTCCCACAGCCACTCAGAGGCACAGCGGCCACGCCTTCTTATCATGGAGGACTGCATCGCCGGTAAAAATAGACTCTCCTCCCTCAAATCATTTTTCTCAGGTACTTTTTCACAGTGCCGGAGAATTAACTAAAAGAGCTAAGAAAGAGAAAAATGGTCAAAGATAGAACCCCCAAGAGAAGGTTTAGGGCTAGAGAGATTTGTCAGTGGTTAGGAGCTCACACTGCTGGTACCGCTCTTACAGAGGACAGATGAGTCCCTACCACCCTCACTCGGTGGCTCACAGCTGTGTGTAATTCAGCTCCAAGGACTGCCGCATCTCTGCCCTCCTTTGGATGCTATATTTACGTGTATATAACCCAACACAGACACACATTCATATACGTCATTTGTTAAAAGGAAAGCTCTACATGTGAGGACAGAATGTAGTGAGAACAGCCAGAGAATGTGTTAAGCAGAAGGTTGGAGACTGGGATGGTGACCCATCACCCACGTCAGGTTAAGTGCTTCTGGACAGAAGCATAAAGATGTGTTCATGCTGTAACAAGGTCACGGGGCTGGAGAAGCATGGGAATGCTGGCCATTCAGGTAATTACCAGGCCTGGTAATTTTCTGTGGAAACAACCCAATTCTTTCAATGTGTGGTTATCCCATGATAAATCATTTCTAAGAGGCTTCAATAAAGGCTGGGGAATTGCTTCATTGGTGTTTTGTTGTATTTAGTAAATATCAAGCAGATAGATTGGGAAGAAGATGTAGGAGGCAGAAGAACATGGTGCTCTGAAGTCAACTAATAACTAAATCACCCTTGGAGAAAGACTGTCTCAGTTGAGTCATGACTTGCTCTAAAGGATAATCTTATTTCACTGTTAGAGCAATAGGAATGGTCTCTCTGTAGTTCCATGTCTATTAACTTGGTGAACTTTTCACGCTGTAATAGTGAAAGAACTAGAAATCAAAGGTTTCTTCCAGCCAAGTTAGGGTCACAAAGTCCCAAGTTCAATACCTTCCTTTCCTTACAGCATGCTAATGAAAGGATGTATATTTAAGGAACTTGAGCTTTTTCTGCCTTTTGTTTATGGTCTGCATCTTCAAATCACATCCAGGGAAGAACATCCTTCCTGAAAAATGAGGGCAAAAACCAACTCATTGCTTCCTGCTGTGTCCCACTATCACCAAGGCCTGTGGCTGAAAGAAGATAGAAATCTCCTGTGTCTGGTATCTGCTGTGGGAAACAGGAAATCCTTAATGGTACCCCCAACATCTGCTAGTAATCAGAGGAAGCCATGCTCAATCAAAACCCATCCCAACAACGCAAACAGAAACCTGCTTTCCTCTGTGCGTTTTCTTCTTTCCAGGGACTGTGGCCATTTCCCATCACAGCATCTGTCACAAGTGCTGCTGCTGATGTCTGACCTCGGGACCCACCATCCCCAAATGTGACAGACCAATAGATGAAATGATTGAAAGGAGACATTTCCTCGAACGAGAATAAGATTTGGTCTTGTAAGCAAACACTGCACAATCCATGAGAAGACTCATCTCAGGAGAGCAGTGACTTCAGATGAGACACGCTGTTGTCTTCTGGATCATTAAAAGCAAAGGGTGGATGGAAACTCAAAGTGCCTGTGAAAACAATGGCTCTCTAGCCTTGGTAGCTGACACAGGAGTAACAAGAGTCTTTCCCTTTGTTACAGTGCATGTGCTACCAACCGAATGGTTGAGTTTCCAGATAAATCATAAATTTGCATTTCCTTTTCCTAAGGTCAGGATTTTTATAGGTGAGATTTTACATTTCTTCTGTTTCTTGCTCCTGTTTGTTCCTAATCTCCAACCAGAGAAGACAGCTCTCTTATTGTTTTTCTATACTCAATACAAAACAGAAAATAAGGTGAAGGTATAGAACTATAAAAGTATTTTGTGACTCCAAGAAAATTTTTGTTCTTATATTTTTATTTTATTTTATTTTTATTTAAGGCAGGGAGGAGAGAAAGGAAAAAAAAAAAAACTTCACAGAGGAGTAAACCTGAGACACTGATTCAAGAGCCAGACAGTTCAATGAACAGGATAATCGGGGTAGTTTTTGACAGGTGCGGCTGCCTGCCTATAGCTGGCATATAATCATTACCATTTTAATAAGGCTCTAATAGGGGGGCTGATCATTCAATGGGGTGTGAGGATCCTAATTCAGCTCCCAATCCCACATGAATGTGCTAGAATTTGCAGGCTTTGTTTTCCTCTTTTGTACCTCTGAATGCCAATAATTACTGGCTATAGATTCAAAAATTCTTAGAACTGGAAGCTAAATTAGCTCTCCTAATACTGCACAAGAATGTCAATACTCATGAAAAAGGAAGCAAGTGGGTTTTTTGTATTCTTTTTTTTTTTTCACACTTGTAGGCATTGTGAAGACCAGCAGTTGAAGTGGGCTGGCTTACAGCATGAATAATGACATTACTGTCTCTCTCTGTGAAGAGCCCTCCCTGTTACAGGAACAAAAAGTTATCCATTGGCCCAAATGAGACGTCTTCTCAAATCACACTTTGCTTTTTAGGGCTCCGTGTTTCTTATGGTGAATGAATCCACATAGTATTTCATAACCTCTCTTTGAGATATAGATGTTGTCCTGAAAAAGAACAAAACCTGCTTTGACCTTTCCAAAGCTTATGTCCAAAGAGTGTGCTCATAATCAAGCCACCTGCAACAGAGGTAGACTTGTTATTATTATAACATTGGACACCATTATTTGGATAGCACAGCTTGCATGATGCTATCCTTCATGGTTTACACTACGACATATTTCATTTACTTCCTCAACACTTCTAGGAAGAGGACGTGATTTTTTTTTAAGGCCCATTTGAGAGGCATCTTGGTTGATTATATATTTGTTCAAAGTCACACAACCAGTACGTGCTAAGGCAAGAATTCAATCTTCCTACACAACATAATTAATTTCAGTTTGTGCTCTTATGGTGGCAGTTGTCCTCCAAAACTCCCCAGACCCACACAGTTAATTCAAAGGTTGTTGGACCTCACCCCTAACTTCATAAAATGCTGTAAGGTGTCATAGGCATTTACTTCTTCTTGTCACCAGAATGGCACCATTGGAGCTATAAAACCTAACTGACATTACACTCTGCTTGGGACACACAGCAGGCTTGAATGCTTTCAAATATACTTAAAGTCCCTCTTTTGCACACAGACCTCCCTAACTAAGAAAATAACAAAATACTCAGATGTTATTGGTCGTTATACTTAATCTCCAAAATATAGTTTTTCTTTATTGACAACATGCTACGCTGCTGTTCTTTGGCCAGAAAATATCCTTCTGGCCTCTATCAGTGTGTGGGAGTGGTCAAGCAGCAGAGACTTCTGGGATGCCGTCTTGTATATGTTTACCTAAGTCAAAAATGAATATATGTCACTTAGTGATGTTCTGAGGTTCTGTGCATTTGTCTTTAACATTCAGTCATCCCGACAACCATTGTCAGGTCTTGGGTTTGTGATGTATTTTTTGATATTTCTGACTAAGAAATTCAGAGACTTGGTATCTTGACTAAGTTCATGCAGTAGGACCAGAAACCTTATAACACACACACACACACACACACACACACACACACACACACCATTAATACAATCTCTACAGCCTGCATCCTACCCTATAGGAAGCATCATCAGAAAAAAAAAAGAAAGGACTTAAATGAAGGTTTAGACTCTAACCGCTTGCTGAATAGGAAGGAGATACCTATTTAAAAGATGTACTGATTGATATTATATATTTGTTTCCCCCAAAGTATCCATGCCTGATTTTGTGTCATCAATCCAACGCTGCTTTAGTTAGCTATTGCTGTAAAGTAAATTTCCTAAAAGTTTCTTAGTTAAAACATACATAATGTTTTCTTGGCTGTCCAGGTGAGTCTTTAGTATCTCTTCACAAGGTTCCTTAAGTGTCCTCACAACAGGATAACTGCTTGCCCTAGAATCCTGGGACTTAGGTAACCAGGTGGATATTTTAATGTCTGTTACAGTATCGCCTTGGAAGTTGCATGCCATGGCTTCTTTGAAATGGTCAGTTGCGTAGGTCAACCCTGTTCAGTGTGTCTCGGAAGCAGCAGAAGAAAATGACAGACCATCTCAGAACTGGTACCGTAGATTCCATGACAGAACCCCTTGTGCTAAGCACTGTCTGTGGTGGAAACAGGAAAGAAGTCATTTCCACAAAACTGAGTAAACCATCTGACTAAGTCTCTATGGAACAAGAGAGGCCTGGGAAACAGCTATCCCAGCTATCCCCAAAGGAGTCCTCTAAGTTTCCCACTCAGAGCTAGGGAATCTAGAAAGCCCTATTTCATATGCAGTCATCTGTTCCCACTTTCCTTCATACATTCAACAAAACTTGCTGAGACCCTGATACCTGCTGTTTGCTAACAGAAATTAAAAACCAAACAAAACAAAAAACAACAAAAACCCAAACCAGCTAGAATAGACCCCGTGTTCCCACATAGAAAACTCTGACATGTGTGTGTCTCTCTTTTTTTTCTATTTTTAACTTTTATTTTTGGTTTTTTGAGGCAGGGTTTCCCTGCTGGAACTCACTCTACAGACCAGGTTGGCCTCAAACTCACAGAGATCTGCCTGCCTCTGCCTCCCGAGTGCTGGGATCAAAGGCATGCGCCACCACCTCCCAGCTCCAATACTTGGAGAAACTTTATTTGTAAAACTCACCCCAAATTAGCTTGTTCCCTGAGGGTCAAAAACTTTAAGCCCTGTTAGCAATTCACTAACCACATTGTCTACTATTATCATACTGACCACACCATGTAACCCGACCACACTAGCACACTGACCACATGGTCTAATACTATCGTATTAGAGATCATAGAGACTCTTGTTTCATAACACCCAGCTCAAAGTGTTCTCCATAGAGAACACTTTTTACACAAATTCATAAAATAGATATCTTTTTAAATAGGTATCCATTTTATCATGACGTATTGAATTAAAATGTTAGAATACTATAATCCATTACCGATCTGATGAATTACCTTTCTCTGTAAACTGTGGAATCTCACGTCACCAATTCGGGAAAATGGTCGAAGATCTAGTGCCAGCTGGATGTGGATGTGCTCTGTAGTCCCAACCCTGAGGAGACTGAGGTGGATACACTGCTAATTCAAGGCCAGCTTAGGACTGCATAGTGAGACCTAGGTCAGGGGAGAGATGAAGGGAGTGAGAGAATAAGGTCCACTACTTAAAGGGGACCGTCACAGGGCCTGGCTCATGATAATTGCTCAGTAAATATTAAAGCAAGCTACGAGTGCGCTATCATACACCACTAACCGATAACTGGCTTCTTTATGTTTATTAATTATCAACCTTAGAGAAGTTCAAGGATCAATCAAGTATTCAAATGTCAATCTTTAAACTTTTTCTCTAAAATCCCCAAATTCAAATCCTCAAAGTTAATGTACTCCACTGTGATCCAAAGTAAACTTCTTGACTGTCTGTGTTTTTAATCCAATCATATAATTTTGGAATAAATATTTTTAAATAAGTTGGTGTTTCTTTGTTCAAAACAAGAGTTATAGGCTATCAATGTTCTTTTTTATCTGTATAATGGGATGAATGTGCGTTCTAAGGTTATTTAATGCGTTGCAGTCAGGGGTTTAGAAAGCAGAAACAGACATGGGGATATCAAGGAAATGAACCAATTGCATCTCTGTTTGAGCCTTCCACTTGTGTGGTGGTGTACACAGAGAGGCATAATTTGCCAACTTCCAAACATCTGAGTTTGTGAATATGACCTTCAGTACTTCAACCTCCCTGCTTCCAAACTGGCTCAACACAAGGAGAGCAGGGTTTCCTGGAATAAAATAAAAGGCTTAGAAAGAAGGCTGAGAAGGCTTCTTAGGTGTCAAATGGCTTATACAAAACAGTCAGGGTAAGTGAATCAGAAACATATGTATTAAGTTTCCCTTGAATTATTTGGGTTTCAGACTCATGGGATTAAGAAGTGGCAGGGCTTTCCTTCAGTTGCCGGGTACCCTCCAACCCCCCCTCCAGCATGATTTGGGGGAGATTTAGTCTACCCTCAAAAGTTCAGAATATTCTCCCCCTGACTACGTTGTATCCCAAACCTTTCAGATGTCTTTTCTTGCCGTAGAACTCTGAGGCTGGGATCTTATCTATGCTGAAGGAATGATGCTTTCCTTGGGTTTTTTACGTGAACTAGAAATAATTCTCACCTTTCTTTTGTAAACTAGAAAAAACAAGAAAAGAAATGTCTTTTCCTCTACTGAGCTTCCCTCAGACAATATTGACCTCAGCAATTTCTGTTAAAATTCCCAGCTTAACTTTCCTCTTGACTCATTAAGTAAAGTAACCTTTTATTATCTACCACCTTAACTCTTTGATTGTTGTATTGTTGTGGTTAGAAGGGATCAGCAGCTATCTTAAATGGGTATCAGAGAGTGCTTTAACACGTTCCAACTGTGTTATTAAAGTATATTATAAAAAAGAAACTGAATCTTAATATCATCAAAAAGGAATCAAGAGAGAAGAAGGACTTCAGTGTCCAAAAATCCAGCAACGAAAAGGTCTGCTCTGAGGTACTGATGTTCCATGTGCTGAGCAAATGCAGATTAAATTTGAATTCAGCAAGGTTTGGAGACCATTCTCTCTGGAGCTTGGAGAAATTGGCAAATCGGCTATTAAAAAATAGGACTGAATTGTTTTATCTGTGTTGTCCTTTGTAATTAGGCTGCTGAATAACAGAAGTATTATCACACCAGGGTTAGTGCCAGAGGATTACCCAAAGTTTTACAAATGGGATGCTAAAGTGGCCCGAACAGGTGCACACACAAAGACCGAGGAGGGGGAAAGTAGGAGAATGAAAGCTGAGGCCTTCTACTTACAGCCACATAGTAAAATTAATGGTTTCTGTAAATGAATGGCATGGTTAGATTACCATTGAACTTGTAAAATTAGAGGAAGGAGTTAGATTCTTCATTACACTCCTTTTTCTCTTTTCTAATTTGAGCCAAGGAGGTCGACCTTAATTGTCGTTTTACCTCAAAAAGGAAAAAAAAAAATCTTTTCACTGGTCTAATTCTGCAGCAGGCGCAGTGGCTCCTCAGAAGGACCGCACATTCTGGAAACTTTGCTTTTTCCTGCTCTGCTCATGAGACCAGTGTCACGGAAAGAAAAGTGAGTTCAATTTGAATGAGCTCGCATTTGAGAAATGAGTGAATTTAAAAAGAAGAGAACTGGGAATAGCTACTACCTTAAAAACAACGGTAAAGATGACTCAGTGCTGACAAATGAAGGATTAATACTTTAGGGCCGGAGAGATGGTTCAGCATAAAGACACTTTACACCAACCCTAATGACCTGAGGGTGATCCCTGGGACCCACACTGTGGAAGTAGAGAACTCACTCTTGAAAGTTGTCCTCTGGTCCACACTCACACTGTGGCATACATGTACACACACACACACACACACATACACACACGCACGCATGTGCACATGCACACACATGCACATGCACACTCACAAATAAATAGCTGTTTAAAGTGTCTAAAACAGATTACTACTTAAAAAATTAAGATCGCTGATTAGAAATAGAGAAGCGAATATATCGGAACCTTAAATATCTGCAGTGGTTTCTAATAATTTATCAAAAATGTATCTATTTCCAGTGTAATTGTAACTTCATTCATTAAACACAGATATACGACTTAACTTATGATTTACTTTCAAATGAAACATGCAAAGTCATTTAGCTTTGGAAATTTCAGCACTTTGACATGTGATATGACAGCAATTCATTTCTACTTCTACCCTCTCCTCATCACTCCCTTGCTAAATTCTCTTAGGAAAGGGAAACACACATTCACTAAATGGGTATTTTGGCTACACATGTTTTAGAACACGGTCCATGAACAATGCTGTGTGAGGAGATTTCTAAGACCTTGTGAGAAATGTCCAAGTAAAAAAGACAAGAGCTGCCAGATGGTGGTGGTGCACTCCTTCAATTCCAGCACTCAGGAGGCAGAGGCAGGGAAATCTCTGTGAGTTCAAGGCCAGCCTGGTCTACAGAGTAAGTTCCAGGACAGCCAGAGTTACAGCAGAAAGAAAGAAAGAAAGAAGGAAAGAAGGAAAGAAGGAAAGACAAGAGTCTCATAATCTCTTTTCCTCCATAACATGGGTTGTTCTTTGAATGTGTAGTGGTGTAGTGGATAGGAGGGTGTTTACTCCAGCTGTTGTTATTCTTGTGCCTCTATGGAAAAACACATTTTTGCCACATGTGGCTTGTCCTTGTGATTGAACACTTTACTCAGGTGACTCTTTTTAACTCTCAGAGTATAAATTGTCTGATGCTCTGAATCAAATTGGCTATTTCAGAGACTTCAGTCTGCCTCATTTATTGGCTCCATTCTCCCAGGTCCTACCACCAACTAGAGCAATAAACACACATGGAGCCTTAACTTTGTGTAGATTTAGGTACCAGGAACCCAGGAGTCCTACAATTTCTAGGCTTTTCTTCTACACCACAAGTATGTCTTTAGTCTCTACAGTTTATAAAGTGAAACTGAGTCCTTGGGAATACCAGTATCTCAGGACATGTTTAGCCATTATTGGTAGAATTGATGACCATCATGCCGACACATCTCATTTAGCTTCCATTAGAACTAGGCTAGTAATTTACACACAAGAACAGGATGCAATGTGTAGGTAAAACCCGAATCCATGAAAACAAATCCAAGATCTAGATATACATGTTGAATTTTATCATGCACTAACCAACTGATCTTGTCCACAATGAAGAGGCCATTGTTTATATAAATATTTTATGAGTTATATGAGTCAGTTAAGATGATATGAGAGAAGGAAGCACTGAAATAGAAAATGACTGTTGTTGAAGTAAGCATAAATTAGGAGGATAGGGGTTGCGAATTCTACAGTTGGTTGGGACATGATTAGCACAGTTGCAATCACATGTTTGAATTTTCCTAGAAAAGTCTTATTCTCCCTGGCTTGTGTTTGCCATTCTGGTATAAGTATGAACATCACTCCATTTATTCTCAGAATTGCCCTGGTTTGAATAATAATTTGCACAGTAACTTGACATGACACCTTGTACCACTGCCACTGAATACATCTCTTACACTCTTAGAGATGATTTTTTTTTTTCTCCATCATATCAAATGGCTCAACAAGATAGACTCTGTCTTACCTTCACCTTTCACACTACTTGTTGGTTCTGGAATATTCCTTCTCCATCTTGCTGCCACCTGTATCTACTTTCCACTCTGGAGATATATAAAAAAAAATCTCCTGTTCAAGTACATTGGGGAAGAGGAGGTATACCTAGATTTGTATCATCAATAAGAATAATAAATATATATCATAATACAAAATAAAACATAGCCTGGCCATAGATTGGAAAATATGTGATAAGAGAAAAAAATCCAAATTCAGTAAAACGAATATCTTATGTTTTCTTTCCTATTTAGTATCAGGGGGAAAAGTACGATAAAATAGGGGGGGTTATTAGAGAAGAGGTTGGGAACTACAGGAAGAGAAAGGGATATAGAGAAGACGAATATGAGCAAAGAATTGTTTTATGTGTGTATTAAAATGCTACAATGAAACCCACACTTTACACAATTATTGATCATTGATAAAACATATCTATGTTTAAAATTATAAGTTGAAGTAAAAGTATAGATATGTGACAGTATTCACTATAGACTAAATAAAATAATTATTTATAGAATTAATTTGATGGTAAAGGAAATCACTTGATCATGTTTCTTTCCTTTTCTATTTTCTTTGTTTTTTTCAAGACGGAGTTTCTCTGTTGTAACTCTGGATTTCCTGAACCTCACTCTGTAGACCAGGCTGGCCTCAAACTCACAGAGATCCACCTGCCTCTGCCTCTGCCTCTGCCTCTTCCTCTGCCCCCCAAGTGCTGGGACTAAAAGCATGCACCACCACTGCCCAGATTTGATCATTTTTCTAATGTCTGATTTACCTACCATTTGGGATCAAGAATCAAAATATAACTGAATCTTTACAAGCAAATAAGAAAGCTAAAAGTTGTAACAAGGCATTCAAAATTAGGAGGGAAATTTTTTCCAGTCTAAAATTTTATACCCAACCAAACTACCATCTTCAGGTTTATAAAGGTGAAAACACTTTCATAAAAGATAGATACTAATACATTATCTCTTGTGTATTCTTTCTTGGAAAGCTACTTGAATATGCACCCATCATCACACAAAAGTAAACATAGTAAATAAAGGAAACAGAAGGCAGATAATCTAACACCCGAGAGATATAAAGAAAAAGTAGGATTATATATTCATGAAGGAAGATCCCAAACCACAAGTCTTTATTAATTTATAAAACAATATAGTCATATTATGAACTCAGAGGGCTCCAAGAACAATAGTTAAGAAGATAAAGTTTGCCAGGCATGATGGCACATGCCTTTAATTCCATCACTCAGGAGATAGAGGCAGATCTCTGAGTTCAAGGCCAGTCTGGTCTACAGAGTGAGTGTTCCTGGAAAGCCAGGACTACATAGAGAAACCCTATCTCAAAAAAAAAAAAAAATGAAGTTTATAGAATGCCTAATTTGTTTGTTTATGTAGAGATGTCTATGCTACATGAGGACATTTTGAAGTTAAATTAATTACTCACCTCTGAATAGCATTTTCAGAGAATTAATAATCACTAAATTCTTCTATAGTTTATGATACATAGCAGATACTCTGTGTGTGAGTATCTGTGTGAAATACTAACAAGATGCCAAAAGATAAATCTTTGCAACTGAACACTTTGAAGGCAAATTGTGTCTGTGGAGGCAAAATATGTTATTCTGGTTGTAGAGTCCAATATTATAGATTCAAATCCTAGCAGCATCCATTAGCCATCTGACCTTGGGTAAGTTGCTTAGCTTATCTGAATCTTAGTTTTACCCTAGTAAAATTAGAATGATCATTACTTACTTCCTAAGATTTCTGTGTATGATAAATGACTAAATTATTAAAAACAGGAAGTAGTATAGAAGTGTTGGCTATTAACATGTTATTAGATATAAGGAGGTACATATTTGAAAGAACCAACTAAAAATCAGAAATTGTTGGAGATAAGATGCAATTGTGAAGATTATTGCTTTTCATGAACAGGAGAAATTTGATTCTTTTAAATATCCACAGATAAGTCTTTAAAAAACCAAAAGAGTGTCAGGAATAAGATTTTTTTAGTGAAATGTGAGCTGGAGCAGTATTTGTTCACATTTGCAATTTTTATGACAAATAGGGCAACAAGAATTCATACTCTCAAACCATTTGTACTAATCATGACTCTTATTTGTAAGCAACAGCAACTGATCAAAAAAAAAAAAAAGATGTTGAAAAGATATTGGGGAACTCACAGAACATGTCCTGAAATGCTTAAGAACTAGGTATGAAAGAAGGCCACACCCCCACACCTATGTTTTCAGTCACACCAAACCCATAGGGTGGGGTCACCTTTGGATTCATTCTCCCAACTTACCTCTTAACACTAGAACCTGCTTCTGGAAATCTGATGTTGCCAAAACCCGATCACAAAGAACTTTTTCCCTCTAACTATTCTGTTTGATTACTTCAAATAATACTTAAGTATAAACAACCAGGTAAGGAAATTATCTAGTATTTATACTTCCTGTAGTAGGAGACACTCTGCTTCTCTTCAAAATTGATGAATATGCAGGACTGGTCATAGTAGACATATGAAGAACATAACCTTTAAACACAGACTTAAACCTTAAACACAGACTTGAGGGAGTTGAAAAAGTTACTCTGTGAATATCTGGTGGAAAATTTTTTCCAAGTAAACGGAACAAACAATGTAAATTCTCTGAAGCATGAATATGCCACGAGATTTTGAAGAATAGTAATGATGTTACTAGTGGAAATGCCTGCTTACTAGTATGTACAGATGTTCCCACTTTCTTAGTAACTAATTTGTGATGGTACAGTTTTGGCTTCTGTTTTGGAACATAGTTCATTGGCTTTTATGTCCTTGTGAGAGAGAAAAGTATTAGTTACCATTATTTTCTAAGTTGGAAAATTACTTGATCATAATTATCCCAGATAATCATTCAGATGACCCATTGTACACACATTTTGTCTTGGGAGTCATCGAAAGCCTATATTTGGCTTTGTTACTAATACCCACAAACAATCTCCACTCTGACAGTAATCTCTTGCTGAAATGGAAAAGGCTTAAGTGCTCTGGTATCTAATGGCTATTTTATGAAAGAAGACAAAAGCAATAAGATGTCCTCAGTCGCCCTAGGAGCAGCATGAGGAAGCACACTGGGGCTGACCTCTGCTTTTAAACTAGATATACATTCCTGTAGCTGAGTCATTTGAAGTTCATCCCATGTGGCTTAGTGTGCAGTATAAGGTCTCAATAAAGCATAGTATAGAATGTCAGTGTCCTTTTGGACAAAGCAACTTCTGAATTTTCAGAGGGGACAAAATTACATTCATCAAAATGGAAACACCCGCTGTTGAAAACTTGTCTTTTGACCAAATCTTCTCAAATATTTCGAGATTAAAACAGACCATGCAAACAATACCTGTAATCAAATTTTGTTTCCCAGTATCTGTCACTTCTTAGATATAAGTTATCATCCTAAGGGAATGCATTCAAGTTGTTTACTTTAATGGGTTACTGGGTGCTTAGTCCATGCGGCCGCCACACAGCTGACTATAGTCTCAACTTCCATGGAGACAATAAAACTAATTCTGTATCATACATAGCAATTAAATCATAATCCAGGAAGAACTCTTAAGAAATGGAGGTAAAGAGGAACACTAACATAGGCATTGCCTAGGCTTTATAGAATATCATCAATATTATACCTTATGTGCTTCTAAAACTCGGGAACTATAGATTCTCAGTGGTGAGATGGATGTGAAATGAAAAAAATTTTTTAAAAAAAGGAAGGAAATATAAACAATAATGGGAGCGAACCGAACTGATGAGCTGATATTTTGCATGCATTTTCTGGGTGACTTGAGACAAATTCATTTTTCCGTTTTTAAAATAAATTTATTATTTTTTAACTTCACTGTGTTAGTATTAATACCATTTCTACCCCCTTTCCTTCCTTCAACCCCTTACATGTCTCCCCACTCCCTCTCAAATTCATGACCTCTTTTTTAAACTATTATCATTACATATATACATATAAGTGAATAAATTTATAAATACAATCTGCTGGGTCTTTATAGTGTTTTTCATATGTATATGATTTTAGGACTGGCCACTTGGTATTGGATGATCAATTAAGGGGCTCATCTCTGGAGAAGACTGGTTGTTCCTCTCTCAGCAGTCATTCATTGCATGTAGTGCTTCATTTCAGCAAGTGGGAGTGGTGCTTGTGAGATTTCCCCCATCCACGTTGGAATGTTAGCAGGTGTCACTGTTCAGGTCTTGTTTAGTCTGTCATAAGGTTGAGGTTTTATGGGTGCAGCTTCTCTGTAATATAGTAAACTTTCTGTTCTTCTGGCCCTTATAGTCTTCTGGCCCTCTTCTGCAGTGCGCCCAGAGCCTTAGGTGCATGCGTTGTATTGTAGTTGTATCAGCAGGGACTGGGCACACCATGGTCTGTTTTTTTCTGCACTTGACTAGTTATGGATTTCTGTAATGATCTCCATCTTCTGCAAAAAGAAGCTTCTTTGATGAGGCCTAAGTACTATACCTGACTTCTCTACTTTGGGAAAGGTCAGTAGTGTCCATCAGTTACTAACAGTATGAGAACTGAATTGATCAACATAACTATTATAGTTTCTAGAATAACACATTAAATATAAAAAGGAGTAAACAACTGTTAACCCTCTGCTTTTACAGATGGTTAAATGAAGGTCCACCTAACATTATGATAATTACTGCAAATTAGTCATTTGATGACTGGAATAACTAAGGTAAATTTTACTCTCTCAATCCAATGCCTCTTTAATATTGTGCAAAGTATTACTATCTGCCCTTTCTAGCCCTTTTAGTTTTGTCAAATTAAGTCTTATTTTGCTGTGGCATAAGAATAAAAATGAGATATATTCAACTTAAACTGTAGCTGCTTAAGAATGAATGTCACCAATAGACTATGATGGATCCTGATTGCCACATCTCTGACATGGAGGTTCAAATGACCTGGATATGCCCTTCCATGATGTTAATGTCATACTAGGTTTCTCTTGTCAAAGTTTAGTGGGTCTCGTGTTACAGTTAATTTTTATACCTTAAAGGGATTGCCTGGCACAAGATCTCTCTAGGAATTTACTTGACTTCCTCTACAGCTTGTTACAGAGAATTTCAATTAAGGTTACCAAACTGCCAATGCTCCCACGTCTATCCCCCTTATCCTTAACTGACAATCCGGCCAACTTGGACCAGAGCAGCAAGATGGGTAGGCATGATAGAATGTTCTCAGCTACCTATGTTTGAACCCAGGTTCATTTACTACATAAGTGACCATGGGCAAATATCTTAACTTCTCTATGCTTTGGCTTCTCCATATATAAGCTTGGTTTTCATGAACAAAGTCTTTAAAAGATACCTGGACACAGCAAGTACAGTTTGTCTGCAGTTGCTCATAGTATCAGATGTTTTCCAAAGTATAAATTGACCTTAATATTATAGTCTCTAATTCTAGAATATTGAATTTTAGACTTTCAGGAGGTTATATGTTTCCTGGTTTGGGAGACACAATTATATGTATTCCTCAGCTTTTCTCATACCGGAGTCCTTCTCATGTTGCTTATAGGAAATTCAGAATCCATTATATGGTTTAAGCACTCTGGCTTCTCTTAGCAAAACCTGCTTTGTCCATCAGAGTTTCTCTTAGTACAGTGATTCTCAACTCCTGTGTCAGGACCTCTTTGGGGGTCAAAAGACCCTTTTACAGGGGTCACCTAAGACCATCTGCATATCAGATATTTACATTATGATTCATAACAGTAGCAAAATTACAGTTATGAAGTAGCAATGAAAATAATCTTATGGTTGGGGATCACCGCCACCTAAGGAATTGTATTAAAGGGTCGCAGCGTTAGGCAAGTTGAGAACCACTGTCCTAGCAGATAACTGAGATGCATGCCCTGATTTCACATGAAGGCAAGGTACCATTTCCATCTTATACCACTTCCAACTTATACTTTTTATGTGGGAACCAATGAGATGCTTATTTGTTCCCTTCATATGGACTCTACATGTCTCAAGATGTTAGACAAGCCGTCTTCTTGTGTGTGCTGTCTACTTTCCATTGGAAGCCTTCCTATAGAAACACTAGGTAATAACTCTTTGTATGGAGCAATATGTTTAAGCTCTACATTAACATAAGTATTTTTATGGTACCTGAGCAATGAGTGTTTATTAAATAAACAATTGGCATGATACCTGGTGTTGCCATTTTAAGTTTCATCCTGACCAAGAGTAGACAGTTTTCCACTCCCTACCAGATACTTTCTTTGGAAGCAAAAATTTTAGCTCATGACTCTGTATTGCTTTGCTTTGTTTTGGATCTATCTCCCTCAATACATTCTTTTATCCCTTAAATCTCCATTATCTCAAAAACATCCTCTCATGAAACTGTAAGAAATTTCTCATTTGGAAGATGATGGGCAGAAGAGGAAGAACAAAGTGTTCTTCCCATATAACAAAGTGTTAGGTCTACTTTGGGTTCAAACCTTGCTTTAAGAAGAATTAATTATATAGTTATTAAGCAAATAGCTTTACATTTGCAAATCCCTATTGTTTTTTAAAATGTTCATTAACTGAAAACAGTTGTATGCTACACTGGATGTTCTTAGTTCACACTGAGTGAGGTTCAATCAATATTACTTTCCTTTCTCTTAGACAGTTTGGTCAATATTCATTTCCCACTAAAATATGCTTTGAATCAGCATCCAAAATATACCACCTTCTGGAGAACTCTGCCTCAGTCCTCTAGGTTGCCATGTAATTAGCACTGTAACTGTACCTTCAAAAAGCCATTCCTTCTTTCTACCAGGCCAGCTGTGTCAGCACAGTGAGGAACATGCTAAGACCAGGTGATTCCATGACTGTGGCCTCACTGACGTATTTCTCTGGCTGCGAAGTGAATTCCTTGCTCAGAAACAAAACTGTGTGGAACACCAAGACAGTGCATAAGGCATTCTGTGGGTCCATGGATGGTGGTTTCAGCAGAATCATTATGTGCAGAAAAGGAGACTCCATAACCAGAATAACTATCTGCTCCAGTAATGACAAACCATTGTCTTTTCATGGAGGAAGTGGTCCAATGTAGTCAACCTGCCACCAGGTTGATCACCCCCTGGGGAATGGTGCCATATCTGGGGCTCAACACTGGTCACTGCTGTTGTCAAATCTGGCACTCAGCAGCAGCTGTAGCCTCGTCAGCCTTGGTGACTGAGCGTCCATATTGTTAAGCCCATGTATAACTTCCATCTCTGCCACCAGGGCCATTTAGTTGATAGGCCCACTGGGCAATGACAGAAATGAGTGGACAAAAGGGCTGACTGTCCATAGAATGGTTCATCCTATCTCCTTGATTACTGAACCCCTCCTCAGCTGACGTCACCTTTTGATGAGCAATTACTTGAGACATAAACATCTTCATATCTTTTGCCCATTTGGAAAGATTTATCAACATACTTCTTCTCCAGATGTTTTTCTCACCTATTTTCCAATCATGTCCTTTCCAAGTCCCTGGCCATCATCTAATCAACTGACCACAGTCCATGAATCAGTGAAGAATCACACATGTGGCCATTTGTCCTTCTAAACAAATTTTATGACCATGTGTACTGCTTGATGTTCTGGCCACTGTGAAGATTTCCCTTCACTGGTGTCTTTCAGGGTTATTCCAGAAAGGGCTACAAAGCTACAGCTTTCCACTTCTGGGTGGTGCCTGCATAACATGCAGAACCATCAGTAAGCCAGGTCCTAATCTTCTCTTCCTCAGTCAATTGATTATAGGGAGCATCCCATGAGGCTATAGGTACATACGTGGCAGCAGATGGCACTGTAAATGAGATTAAAAATCATAGACATTTGGGCAACTTCTTCAAGTAACTTGTTTGTGCCTTCAGGACCTGTTCAGGCCTGATCAAGAATATACCACTTCCATTTGATAATAGATTGCTGCCATGCACATCCTACTTTATGACTTGGTAGGTCAGATAAATAACACCTAGCTCATGATGAGCAGCTTGGTTTGCATTATAACTTGTCAAAGGTTCATTTTCCACTAAGGCCCAATAGTAGGCCAAGAGCTGTCTTTCAAAGGAATAGTAGTTGTCTGCAGATGATGGTAGAGCCTTGCTCCAAAATTCCAAAGTTCTCTTCTGTGTTTCATTTATAGGGGCCTGCCAAAGGCTCCAAACAGCATTCTTATCTGCCACTGACACCTCAATTACCACTCTTGGCACCAAAATCTGTATCAGTCAGGGTTCACTAGAGTAGCAGAACTTACAGAATGAATCTCTCTCTCTCTCTCTCATATATATATATATATATACATATACATATATATATATATATATATGTATAACAAGGATATCTATGTATGTACGTATAAAGGGGATATCTATATAGAGGAGACTTTGACTAGAATGACTTACAGGTTATGATCCAACTAATTCAACAATGGCTAGTTGTGAATGGAAAGTCCAAGAATCCAAAAATTCCTCAGTCCATGAGGCTGGATGTTTCAGCTGGTCTTCGGTAGATGCTGAAATCCCAAAAACATAGACTTTAAAGCCAGTGAAGGAATAGACCCTCTCGCAAGGCAAGAGCAAGCAGGCAAAAAGCAAAAGCTTCCTTATTCCATGTCCTTATACAGTCTTCCAGCAGAAGGCGAGGCCTAGATTAAAGGTGTGTCTTCTCACCTCAAAATCTGGATTATAAATGGATCTTCCTACTTCAAATTAAGCAAAGAATCTCTCATTGGTATGCCCCCCAGTTTTGAATTTTAGTTAATTCTAGTTGTAGTCAAGTTGACAACCAAGAATAGCCATCACACCCCATTCTTGTGACCAAAACATGCCTGGTTTGTGGAATTTGGTTCTATATTACTAGAGACAGAATAACAATATGTAAATTTTTAGACATAATTTTAGGCTTAGTCAATCAAATTGTCTTTTGTATGAATGGTCTGACACGAAAACAAGAGCCGTCTTTGCTTTTTGACATCTTTGACCATTGATTAGGAGGAAGACTTTCCCATAGATGATTATGGCAGGGTGTCCTCAGAAGCCTGGAATGTGCTGCTTTTATTTTTAGTTAGAAGCTCTTAATAAATTTATTTAGATTTCTTTTTACTTTATGAGCATGAATGTTTTTGTATGTGTATGTGTGTGTACCAGGTGTGTGTGTGTGGTGTTTGAGGAGGTGAGAAGAGTGTGTTCGATCCATAGAACTGAGTGACAGATGGTTGTAAGCTACCTTGTGAGTGGTGGGATTTGAACCTAGGTCCTCTGCAAGAGTAACAAGTGCTCTTAGCCACTGAGCCAGCTCTCCAGCTGCTTTTATGAAGTTGAAGAACTATTTCAAAACCATCCATTGCGGGAAATTTTGTGCAAGAGACCTCTTATTCCTGTACAGTAAGGATGCTTTGTTTCTATGTTGGTTAATGGGAAAGCGGGCAAGAGAATTTTCCTTCTTAAATGTTGTCCAGTCCCAGGGAGGTCAAAAATAATGGGAATGGATGTTATGGGAAGAGAAGAGATTGTCTTTCAATCTGTCTAAAGAGATTTGCTTTCAACCAAATGGAAGGAGACACCAGATGAGGAATTGTGTTCATGAATGTACGGTTATCCAAATAATAGTATCTTAATGAGATAGAAATAGGTTACTTCTAATAATCTGAACTATTAAGGCAGCTGTGCTCTGTGCCATGTTTCTAATTTGTGTATATATATATATATGTCTTAGACAATGTCATTCATTTTCATTGCTGTAACAAAGTATCAGAGACAAGTTACTTTACAAAGAAAATAGGTTTACTTAACTCACAGTTTTGAAGGCTAGAAATACAAACAGCCTTGTGTAAGTTCTGGTGAGGGTCATCCTTTAGTCTCATCTTATGGCAGGGGCAGTGTTTGGTGTGTGTGTGTGTGTGTGTGTGTATGTGTGTGTAGTCTCCTGTTTTCCCCTATAAACCCTCAAGGAGTCAATTATGGGAGCTCTATCCTAATGACCTTATCTAATCTAATTAGAATCCATTGGTTCACTATTGTAGTATTCAGTTTCCAAATACCATAAACATAAAACTTTGGGAATCAAAATCCAGTGTTGGTTCAGAGAGACAGATCATATTTAAACCATAAGATATGTTGATTCAGCACCAGGTTGTTGTACAGGTTTATTTTTAGTTGTGTTTAAAATATTGTTTTGTGAACTGTTTGGTCTTCCTAGGCCTTAGGATTTTGTATTATCTGCAGGTGCTGGATTTCTATGGGGGATGTTTGATTGTTTATAATCTGCACTTGAGGAGTTGGGAATCAATAAAAAACACCTGAGCTCAGATGTTTAGGGTTCCACAGGCGGGATGGTGCTTGCCATGATAGTGGTTCCCTCTGCTGAGGTCTGGCAGGGTGTGCATCTAAATGCCTCCTTGTCTTCCATGCTGAGCCACCCCAGCAGCAACCTTCAACTACATCAGGTAATGAAGAGAGCACCATTCTGAGCTAGAGAACCAAATAATGCAGATTGTTCCTCCTCAGGCAGCTCACACAAAAACAACAGGAAACATGCTTTGGAGACAAACCAGGGAAGGAGGTAAGGAGTATCAGCGGCAGAAGATAAGTGCTAAGCAGAGAAAGTGGAGAAAGATTGAGCTGAGAAGGCTAGGTCTGAACAAAGGACTGAGGGAGATCAAAGAATCACCCAAGTAGATGCCTGTGGGAAAGGTGCTCTAGTCCAGAGAAAACAGCAAATGCATACACCCGGGGTAGAGGTGTATTCGTAGGAACAGCAAAAATAACAAGAAAGGCAGATTTGAGGAGCTCATGTGAGTTTTGATCTGGATATGATTACTTTGAGAAGAGCCACCCCCGTACACTCAGATGGACACGTGGCAGAGGCAGTAGCTCTCCGAGCTTGGCATTCAGCGCTTGGGTCTAACTTCAAGACGGGTTTTGGATAGATGAACACAGATGTTGCATTTAAAGACAAGGAGCTGGGGGAGGTCACTGAAAAGTGAGCTGTCCAAGAGCCAAGACTGCATGCTATAGTAAGCAATTCCAATTAATTGTAGAGCTCTGAAGTGTGGCTGATGGCGCGTAAGGGATGGCGGAGTTGACAGGAAAAGAGGAAAAAGCACAGATCGCACGGAATAGGCAGCGGAAGGATGAGACGTATTCTGGGATTTCTGGGCTTCTTGTGATGACTGAGACAAACTAGGAAAGGGCACTGTGCAACAAATCCAGATTCCCCCAAGATTATATGGAACAAGGCTATGAGTTTTAAAACCTGCAGCTCTCTCTACCAAGTGATGAACTTTCTTTCCACATCCTTTGAGCCTGGGCTGGCCTTGCAATTATCACTGACTAACTACTACAAGTGACATCACACTGCTTCTAAGCTTACGCTTCAAGAGGTCTTGCCAGCATCCACTCTTTCTAGGAATCCTCCCCCTGCTGCCATGGGAACGAGCTGGGCTGGCTTCCTGAGGAATGGCAGGCCATGAGGACAAAGAAGAGCTGGCTTGACTGAAGCCATTTGAGAAGAACCAGTCTCCCGCTGACCCAGCATCTCACTGTGAGGCTTGAGTGAGCCTGGCCAAGATGACCCAGGCCTGAATCAGATCAAGGAACCACATTTTCAACCCACAGTGAAGAAGCCAAATAAAAGGAGGTTATTTTAAGCCACTTCTTTTGGGGGTGGGTTAGGGGCACCGATGCTTAATTTAATCATTGACTACTTGTTTTTCCACTGAGATGATTACTTAAGAGAAGCTAGGGAAAGACTACAGACAAGAAGGAGGCAGAGAAGAGAAAACGTGGTGAGTGCGTGGGCAGACAGCAAGAGTACAACCACTCCCGTTTCCATATCCACTGCAGGCATCATTAATCAACCCCATACTCCTTGCTGATGTTCCTAGAAGGCAGTCTTCATGTAACAGTCCTCAGCTCAGTCCAGATACTGAAATGCAATCTGTTGTTAAATCTGCCCTAGAGCGAGCTGGAGCCTTTTGCAAGTAAGTGTTCACATAACTCTGAACAAAGAGGCGACTCTGATTAAGAAGCAAGTGTGAGTGGAGTCCTCACCAACACAGCCTGGCTTCCATAGCAAGGGATGGTGCCCATGATGAGGGGGTAGAAGACGCTACGAACAGAAGAGCCATTTCCCTATTTCCCTGGTATCTCTTCACACTCCACTCTCTTTTAAGGAGGAGATGGAGGAAAGCCTCCTCTTGGTAGTCCATCTAGACATTTCCTTTTCAATAAGCCACAAAATTTGTTTCCTATTTTAAATAGCCCCACTTAACGGTGATTTTTGACCTCTGGCCATTTCTTGGGCATAAAGCAAAATATACATGCAACACCCTACAATTATAAGAAGCTGGGAATTCTTCTAGGATGGTCCAGGAGGACTTCCCAGGGGAACATTTTGAATATTTCTTTTGCAGAGTAGATAGTGAGGAAGGAAGACACTGCGGGGAGAGGATGTGTGTATAAGCAAGGGAGACACACCTGGGAAGCCTGAGCCCAGCACTCTGTTTTGCAGGCAGGGAACAGAAGCTTAAAGGCCACGCTAGGATGGGAGACTGCAGTCAAAGTATGCATATGCCAAGACTAGCATGGCTTGTGCTGAGATGCTGTCACTTCTTCAAAGCTGAAAAATGGCAAAAGCATGCTTTATTTTCTCTTAATAAAAGCATCTACACACTGAAAGGTTTACTAAAAATGCTAAGTGCTTCACACACGTTACTCATTGACCCCCAACAACTGCACTAATTAGGTTTTCATAATTCTAATTTACAGATGAGCAAATGAGGGCATTGAAAGGTTAACTGACCCAATGTAACCACAATGGTAATTGAAGTGTATGTCTGGGTTATCTAGTTCTACAAGCCATCTGGGTGTACCTGTTTTTACCATCCCCCCCAAAAAGAAAAGATGTCTCGATGCAGCTGGTGTATGCTAGGTGTCCAGTGATCTTTTCTGACATCTGAGAGCTCTCAGGCTTGTGACTCTGTGCCTATCTTCTTCAACACCCTTAAATGGCCACAGAGCCCTATTTTATGATGGTGCTTGGTGGTAACAGAAGTGTTTGACTGCCTATTCAACTGGCCCAAGACACAATGCTCATCTCTTAATGTACAACAATACTTTCTGGCATTGTACACAGCCACAGGAGAGGATCAGTAAGGTTGAATAACTTCCAGAGAATCACACAGTAGAAGTTATGAGGCTGGCTTCCCTTCCAGGGTCTAGCAGCCTGCTTTCATCTCCTTCCCTAGCCTCTGCCCTATACAGGTGTTGCGCCCCCCCCCCCCCCCGCCTGACAATCATCCCTGCCCTCATCCCTATAGTGATGCAGAGATGGGTGCTACCATTCCTGCTCCCCAATGACAGCTTGCTTCTTCACTACTCGCCTGCAGTGGAGGATGGATTTGCTAGGCTCTGGCTGGGCTGTTTTGTGCAGTGACCAAGGGCACACATTTTTGTTAGACATTCAGCCTGAATAAGGAGCTCAGGCCTTTAGTCTGTGGCTATGGCACAGAGAAAAGCTAACTGACCCAGAAGGGGATTGAACTTGTGACCTAGGCTGCAGAGCACTGGGCTTCACCCTCGCTGGCCCTGTGGAGGCAGCACCTCCATTGACCTATTTGATGAGAGTCTCATCTTGCATTTAAATCTTGTAGCCCTCCTCCTCAATGCCCTTGTGCACTGTGGAAGATTAAGAAACCGAGGCTCATGCAAGAGCAGAGAGAGAGGAAAATAAATGGCGATTTAAATTCATGCCTCTGGACGCCTAGCTCAGCCTCTGAACCCTCGCTTCATCTCTGCCACCTCCATTCTGTGATTTATTTCAGGCGATGGCCCTCTGTGTATGTGTAAAAATCCCCCCAAATGCTTTCCCCTGAGGGCAGTCAGTGGGTCCCTCTGAAGTTTTGCGCCAATGCCGAAGTGCAAAGGGATGGAAAAAGTACATTTTCAAGTCTCCCCAGAGCTTGAAGCCAAAGGGAGAAAAAAAAAAAAAGAAGAAGAAGAAGAAAGAAAAAAACGTTGTCTATTCCCCTTTTTCAGCCCTCACACTTCAAATGCTAATGCAAAGTGTGTTGTCTTGGGCCTTGAATAGGTCTAAAATGCTCTGGTTTGGAAGTATTTGCATTCCCTCCTGAATAGGGAGGCAGCCAGCATAGGGGATTAGGGCTAACACATCATCTCCTCCCTCAGAAAAGGAGCTGACAGGGCTGGAGAAAATTGAGTGTTGCCAAACGGACTGTAAGGAGCGGGGGGGGGGGGGGGGGGGGGGGGGGGGGGGGGTTTGGGGGGGGGGGGGGGGGGGCGGGGGGGGGGGCAGCTCTTCCACATGCTTACTCTGTCTTTCTTCCCTTCAAAGCACAAGACGTGCAATAGGAAAAATACTCTTCAGTAAGAGAATTGAAAAATAAAGAGGGGGAGGGGACCATGATCTTACCCTGTCATTCTAAGACAATTGGTACGTTCTTCTTACTTTGAAAATCAGCACATATGTAATTTTCAAAACTTGAATTTGCTTTTGCGTTTCCTATGCACATTTGACTTTATATCAGTGCTGCCCGGTGTAGATGTCTACGTAGCTTTACAGAGTCTTGTTCCACTGGCTCCTTAACGGTCCTTCACTGTCAGGAAGGTTTTCTCCTTCAGTTGCGCGTACAGATTTGCTCTTCTGTTATTTCCTTAGGATCCACCGCTCCATGGATTTTGAAGCCCAAAGGATACAGCTGGCTTTGCAATCTTTTTCCTTAGAAAAAAAAAAAGAATTTGTGACATACTGATTGAGAATGAACTCGGAAGTGTGTGAACTTTTCAGGTTTCCCTCAAACAGACACTTAACTTGGAAGTTAATTTTTAGTGAGTACCTACATTTTAACATCTTAACTTTAGATATAATTTAACTTAAGTACAATTTCTTAATTGATATCTTTTCCTATCTGCTTCTTCAATGTCCATTTCTTGATCACTAGTGAGGATTAAACTTTTGTTTGTTTCCTATTGGCATTTTTCTCGCAGATAAACTGCCTGCCTGCCCATATGTTCACTTATATTCTTTATTAGGACTTCAGTATATAGCTCTCTCCATAAACTAGAACGAGACTATAAATTATAATATGAACTCTCTCTCTCTCTGAATAAACATATTTGAATCTTTACATTTTCTAATGCACTTGTTCAGTTATTTTTAATTCCAACAAATATTGCCTATTGACTAGTGAATTTCAGCCCAAACAGAAGCCACTGGATCAATTTAGCCAGAAACCAAAGGCGTAGCAACTAGTGAGGGGCATGAGACAATGTTGAGGAAAGAAGGAATCAGAGTGTAGATAGCCTAGATTCCAGGATGCATCTACTTTGTCCTGCTACAGAACCTGGCAGCCATCCACCCGCTGGATCTGATGTGCAGCTCTCTGGCTCCTGCCCCCTGGATGGCAGTGGCTCCTTTCTCTAGCTAACTTCTTGTTGTCATAACTGTATGAAGGAAGTCAACCATACTGTACTAAGTATTTGCTGCTTGTAGTGAAATGTGCTAAAGATCCTTTTGCTCTGCTGAGTGACAGCTTATGCTTATAATCCTAACACCTGGGAGGCTGGCTTATAGATCATCATCTAGAGACCAATCTGGGCTACACAGTGAGATCAAAGCTAGCCTGCCTATACGGTGAGATGGTCCATCTCAGAGGAAGACAAATGAGCTTCTCTCCTACTTATTATTGCCTTAAGCAAAATAAGTTATCAGCTCTATGGAAGATACTCTTGTCACAGCTTTCTTCACTAGAGATTTGTGGGCCCCCCTGAAACATTCAACTCTTGTCAGCAAAAGGCTTAGGCATCCTTTTCCTTCTTTGAATGTGAGGGCTAAATTTTCTATGATGGCAGAAAAATCCATTTTCTTTCTTAACAATATGGCAAACATTGGTTGTTTTGTTGTTGCTTTTTTTTTAATAGTGTTGTATAGAATTAGTACATATAATAAGAGCTTTGAAATCTCTGCCCAAAGATTTTTAAAAACTAAGCAGTTGGGTACCAGAGAGATGGCTCAGTGATTAAAAGCACTAGCTCTTAAGCACTGGGTTCAATTCCCAGCACCCATGTGGAAGCTCACAACTGTCAGCAACTCCAGTTCCAGGGGATCTGACACCCTCACACCAATGCACATAAAATTAAATAAATAATTTAAAAAGCCAAACAGTTGTGCGTGTGCGTGTGCACACAGACACACACACATCTGTCAATGTGTAAGTACAATTTTTCTTTCAAAGCTTGAAACTTATCTAAAAGCATTGAAAAAGAATTATGATTTTGTGACTTTGTATACTATAGCTTTCTTTTATATTTATAAATTCCCTAAAGCAGACTTGTATTGTCTTGTTATAACTTCAAAGTATCGCTTCAAGAAGAGGAATAAGTAAAAATAATAAATGGAGATCACCTCAGTGCTTGATGTCCTACATCCCATGCTATCTTTGCCCAACTTGATGCTGCAAATGTTTACGGATCTCTATTTACTTGCTATTTACCTCTGCCTGGACGGACAGATCAAGTGTGTGAGTATGTTTTCATTGTGTCCTTAGAATATACAGTTTTCTCCTAAAAGCATCAGGGTAGGTAACAAATGAGTGTCTCTTACTCTCAAAGAAATATAACAAAAAAAAAAAAATCACAGAAGTTGGGAGTACAAGCTAAATTGGTGGTAAAACCAAGAAATATAGAGTAATCTTGCTTCAAACTCTGGTAGTCTCAAAATTGGTTTAAAAATACAAATGTTAAGCTGGGTGGTGGTGGCGTACACCTTTAGTCCCAGCTCTAGGGAGAAGGAGGTGGATCTCTGTAAGTTTGAAGCCAGCTTGGTCTACAGAGTGAGCTCCAGAACAACCAGAGTTACAACAGGAAAACCCTGTCTCAGAAAACAACAACGACAAAAATACAGATATTAAATGATTAATTTATGAACTCATTTGGCTTTTTTGTTTTGTGATAGAGACTTATGTAGCCTATGTTGATGTTGAACTCTCTATATAGTTAAGAACAATTTTAAACTCCTGATCCTCCAGCCTTTTTCTTGCAGTGCTAGGTTACAAGTTTGTACTTCCTTGTGTGGTTTATGTGTGCTGGAGGCTGAACCCAGGCCTTCAGACATGCTAGGCAGGTACTCTTACTATACTATATCCCTAGTCATAAAAACTTTTACAGAATAAAAGAAAAAAGGCACAGAGTAATTTTGTGCTTATTGAGTATTGTAGCTAAGCATCTGGCCTTGCATTTTTTTATGGTTTTGTTTTTAACGTCCTCATTGTAGTACAGGTGATGGTTATAATGTCTTACAAACACATGAATGTGTGAGTGTTAATTTGAAACTTAAGCCTGGTCCTTTGCCCCAGCGGCACTGAGACAGAAGCATCTGCATCCATCTGTGTGTCCATGCATGGTTGAGCATCCTCTCTATAGAACAGAGAAATGCTCTATAGAAGAGCAGACATAGAATTCCCCTTCTGCTCAGTTATTGTCAAGAAAGGAAGTTCTTCCCATGAAGTCTTGTCTCTTCTGCCTGCCTCAGAAGAGATCTTCTACCTTTATATTTTTAGATGTGCTATTGCAGGGTGACTGGGCATCATCAATCACTCTAAAAGGGCTTAGACCCTAACAACAAAACCAACATTCCGTGCTAACCCACAAAATGTCTACAAAAAACTAAAGGACAAGAAAGTTCAAAAGATGCACATAATGTAAAAGATGTCCTGTCAAATATGTTATTTTTCAAACTTACTTGAATGGAGAAATCACTCAAAGCACACACTTTCCACTTCTGTATTCACATTGTAAACATCCTTGTGGTGCAAACTGAAATGACTAACAACCAAAACCTGTATGAGAAATTATATTTTATGATTTTTATGTGTCATATAAATTTATTAGATGACATTGTTGAAACATAGATGATTATCTAATTTATAAAATATTACTATTATTCTAAGTATAGATATGTCAGCCTTTGGTGTTGTAAAGGGTCACCAAGGTTTTTACAGGCATTTTAGAAATGAGCTCTATGGAATATTGTAATTATTTATTTAGAAAAGATTTCTATTCACAAATAACTTTCGATTATTGGTTCTTTCTTAGTATAGTTTGGAAGGGGAGTTTCCTTGTATTTTCATGTTGCCCTAAGCCCTAAAATATGTGTTATCTAGGGTGCTTGGGAGATTTAATTGTGACAGTAAAATCTTCACAAAAATCTGTAGGATGTAAGAAAATAAGAGAATTTTTTCTGAGGGAAAACCGTCCTAGGCAGAAGGAAGAGGCATGCACAGAGGCTCTGACCCAGAAGTACATCCGAAGCTCTGGGAACAGCACAGAAGTCTGAGCAGAGGAGAGGAGAAGCAGCTGGGTTAATGGTTACTAGATACAGGACAGAGAAGATGCTGGAGGCCTCCAGGAAAACTGAGATTTTCTCTGAGTGAGATAAAAAAAGTTTTCTTCCAATTAGTTATCCTAATACCGAGGGGTGAGCCCTGAAATCACATACACACAGGTAACAACATACAGACTGAGCAGATTATATGTATTTAGGAATACACATAAACACACACACACACACACACACACACACACATCTATAGTTATATCTATATCTAAATCTACATATATATGTATATATGGGGGGGCAAAGACCATAACTTTGAAAAAAAAAAAAAACAAGGGGGACATGGGAGGAGTTGAGAGATAACAGGGAAAGAAGAAATGATACAATTATATTTTAATTTCAAATCATAAAAAGAATGGAAAATTAATAACCCAAACTTTAAAAAAAGAAGAACCTTCTATGAAGAAGACTTCAGCAAAGAGTAACATGATTAGCTTTCCTTTTAACAGATTCAGGCACATCCAGCGGAATGTGACGGACCTCAGAGAGGGGCCCCCTTGGCAGACCACTGCAGTAATAACAAGTAGAACAAGGTGGAGGCCTGGAGCAGGGAAACAGCAGTGGTAGGGAGAGAAACAGCTCTGCAGAGAGGCTGGCTGTGAGTGTGGAAGCAGCAAGGAGATCATAAGGGTTTTGAAGAATGGTGTTTCCATTAAGGGTGGTGGAGGACCCATGGAAGGAGTTGGGCTGTTAGGGGGCATGGCCAGGGTTTTTGTGTGGACACATTTAGCTTGAAAACACAGAGTGTGGGTTGTGAAGGTGGTTTGGCAGGTAAAGTGCCTGCTGTGCAAGCACGAGGACTTGAGTTCGAATCCTTAGCACACATAAAAAGCCAGGTATGGCCAGGCAGTGGTGGCACACACCTTTAATCCCAACACTCGGGAGGCAGATGTAGGGGGATCTCTGTGAGTTCGAGGCCAGCCTCGTCTACAGAGTGGGTTCCAGGACAGCCAGAGTTACAATAGAGAAACCCTTTCTTGAAAAACCTAAATAAATAAATAAATAAATAAATAAATAAATAAATAAATAATAAATAATATAAAAATAAAGAAGCCCAGTGTGGTGGTGTCTGTAACCCTAGCCCTGGCGGGGAGGCAGAAACAAGGAGATCCCTAGGTCTCAGTGGTTGAGCAACCTAACCAATCTGTGAGCAGTGGGTCAGTGAGAGACTCTCAGACAATAAGGTAGAGAGCCAAGCAGCAGCACAAGACATTTGATCTCCACCTCTTCGGCCTTCACGTGGTCATGTGCAGGGAGGAAGGAAGGGAGGGAAGAAGGGAGGGAACGAGGGAAAGAGAGGTAGTGGGGAGAATAATAGAGTACACCTGAGCTGGGTCTGCAAAGTACAGCTTTCCTGGGGTCTTCATCACCTATGATGGGGAAGGACATTTTAGTGATGGCCTTGTTTCTGAGTTGACTATTCTTCTTAATTTAAGTGAAAAGTTTAGGGCATATAGGACTGGAAGCCAGAGTAATTTTACACGTTTGTTCTGCAGCCTGACCGAGAGTAAATAAACCCTGGGAGAATAAAGTAGAATCCAAATGAAGGAACTTAGGAATGGCTTTACCCCTAACCTACTCTTGAGGTGACTACGACTTTGTCTAATACCTTTTCTATACTTTTTGAGAGACCCTGGGACAAAGGAACCCCCACTGTTGAGCCCAGATTCTGATCTATATAAGCTAAAGTTAATAAATGCATGCCACAGTTTTCAAGCACAGAGTAAACACTTAGAACATGAGTCTCTAAGACCCAGGGGAGACGTCGTGACAGGGAAATACAAATCCGAAAGTAGTCGGTGCGCACGTGGTATTAAAGGCATGACACAGCCTGGAGACCGGATTCGCTTTGGGATGTCTCCAGGACAATGAGGAAACATGCAAAAGAGGCTGTAAATATACGTGATCACCAAGGACTAACATGTTCCTGCCCTGCCCCCTTACAATTCCCACAGTTTGTCCTAACACTTAGCTAATAAAGACCGCGTGGCATGGTGTGGATGTCAGGGCGGTCTTGGCCCAGGACAACTTTCATAAGGCACGCTTATCTCCAATACTTAAGGATTATTCTGTTTATTTGACCAATGAGGAAAGCTGCATTAGTGACTTACAAAAGCTTCCTCTTGTAATCACTGTGGCCCCACGGCCATACCCAACCCCTTCTGTCTCTAGACGTCTGTGCTCTTCCGTATCCGTACTGTTTCCAAATGTTTTGCCTAAGTCAACTAGAAAAATCAAGATTTAAATTCACAGCCGGAAATTGTTTGTTGAACATTTCAGTCCTCAAGAAACAGATTAGGGTGGGGATAAGAGCCCCTGCTAATTATTGAGCTCTTCCTATGTAGCAAGCATTACATTATCTCATTTAAAACTCGCTACGGCTTTTAAAATTTTTATTCTTTAAAGAATTTCATATATTCACATGATTTCCCCCTATCCTTTCTTCCCTCTAACTTTTCTTATGCCTCCCAACTCCCTCTCAAATTCGAGGTCTTTTTTCTTTAATTATTATTGTTATATACATATATATATATATGTATGTATATATATGTATTTATATATATAAATATATAAATGCAACTTGCTGAATCCACTGAGCTTGACTGTACATGTTTTCAGGACTGACTTCTTGGTATTAGATAACCAACTAGAAGGCTTATCCTTGGAGAAGACTGATTCTCCCCTCAACAGTCATTAATTGCCAATACATCTTCATCTAGGGGTGAGGCACAGACTTCTCCCATCTATGTTGCACTGTCAACCGGCATTGATATTGTGCAAGTCTTGTTTAGGTCGCCATCTTGTTGACATTTCATAGGTGTGGCTTTCCCATGATGAATAGAAAATACTACCTCACAACAGACATCCTGGTTCTCTGTCTCCCCCAATCTTCCTGGCCTCCCTTCTTCAGTGTTCCCTGAGCTTCAGGTATAAGGCTGGTGCAGTATTAACCAGGACTGGACACTCCATTGTCAGCCTTTCTTTGCATTTTAATTGATCATGGATTTTTGCAATGGTCTCCATCTGTTGCAAAAAGAAGCTTCTTTGATGAGGGGTGAGAGCAACGCTTATCTGTGGACATAAGGGCAAGTATCTAGAATGCAGTTGAAAATGAAAATGATTTAGGAAAATGGCAGTAGTAGGTTCTCCTCTAAGATTCATGACAGGCGTGAGTCTCCTCCTTTTGAATGGACTTCAATTAGACCGATGTTGGTTATCCCCAGTATATAAGTGCCACTATTGTACCTTTAGGGATATCTTGTTGTGCTTGTCATTGTTGTGGTTCAGAGGCATCACACCGGGCTAGAACTATTGATCATTTTTCTCTCTTGGAAGCTTGCATAGTACCTTCAGGTGCTCTGAGAGCAAGTCCTCGGGGAAGAGGACTTCCAGGTCAGTATCAGATTGATTCCCCCAGGTCCTATGTAGAAGTATGTAGCATCTTCAGCAACAAAGTCTTATCATGAAGTTCTGGGAGGCAACCTAGGGTGAAGGCAGTGGCTTATATTGTTTAGGGTGGCCTCCTAGACTTGCCTAACCAACAACTTGAAAGGTTCTCCATGCCTAGTACCAGGGTTCTCGTTAGATAGTCTATGACCCTTGGGAGGAGCAGTATCACTTCAAGTAGCACAACTTCATTTAAACTATACAAATATCATGAGCAACTTCATGCAAACATAAAATAATTGTTTCCCTGTGGCTTTTAAAACATCCTTAATGCTGTCTGTTCTTCCTCCCTCCCTAGTTAAAGTCTCCTCTGCATTTCCACCTCTCTTATCTTCATATTACCTGTGGGCTGCTAGTCACCACAGCATTTTAAAGTGGCAATATCATCCCTACAAATGTAGCATGAGAGTCTTGGAGCATTTAAGTAAATGAATCTAGAGATGTGCTTGCGAACTACAAAGAGAACAACAGTCAGCGTTATCAATAGGGGAGCACCGTTCCAGGCTGAATCTCAATGATCTCCAGTTTGGGTATGAAGTATTTACCATTTACTTGCAGATGACATTTTCTTAAGGGATGCGCACGTCTAGGGAGAAAGCTGAAATTGCATCCAAAATTCTCTCCGGGATTATTCTCGCGTCTCTTTCCCTCTGTGGTCCACACACTTCCTTTTTCATCCTTCCTTCCTAATTTTCTCTCTTGCAGAGTAGCGTCCTAATGCATATACACAAGGGCTTTTACACAGGTTGAGAGAAAACCACAAAGAGATGAGTCAGGATGTATACAAACAAGCAGAAATGAGTTCACCAACAGCAGCAGATGGTGGTTTTCAGATACTCCTTTGTTGAGTTAATTTGCAGTGTGAATTGTGCACCATGCCTTTGCCCCTGTAGACCTCTGCCCTCATCCCTCTGCAGTATATCACAGATGATCTATTCGTTGAGTGATCCGTACCACACTGTATGCATCTTCCAGGATTGGACACTGTGTTTCCAACAACTGGAAACATACGGAATAAGTATTCTTTTTAAAACTACCAATCCACCTAGGAAACAGATAATTCTGCAGAGTGGTTAAGTGGGTGGGTCCTAAAGATGGAATGCTTATGATCACAATTTGGCTTTGTCACCTACCAGCTTTGTGCCTAGAGACAAGCTGTTTATGTCCCTCACTCTCAGTTTGCACATCTATTTGAATAGAGGTAAGAGAACTTCTTTCTTGGATTATTTTTTCAGTATAAAATATGAAGCACAGGCTGTCCCCACTTCCAGAAACACTGTTTACTTAAATTGGTAAGAAAGTACAGTTATCTCTTTCAAGATTTGCTTCTATGTTATCTGCTCAAGGAACCATATCCTGACCCCCTCCTTATAAAATTTCAGTGCCTTTCACTCTTTCTCAGACTCCCAATTCTCTTTATCCTGTTCTTAGTACAGCATTTATTATTATTTAGCTCCTGTTCTCCTGCACTTTTCACCTCATAGAAATTGGCAGAGTCTCCTTTACAGTGAGGGATGTGGCATGCATGCTTTGCAAGACTACCTTGCCTCCTCCCTCACCTATACTTGCTTTCCAGGAAGAAAGTTCTGTTCTCCCAAAGGTACCATATTTTCTTTCCCAGGCTGAGATAACTGTGGTTCCCTGACTTTCTTTTTAATAAGAGATCTTTCTTAGATGTTTAAGCTTACATTCTCCCAAGAGACAGAACCTTGCAGGCTGCCTTTCTTATGCATTGCTATGCCTCTTGATTTAATCATGTCATCTTATCATTGCTACACACACTCTCCAGGGACCCTGGGATAACCAGCCATGCCCAGTGCTTTGTATTCACCAATTATCTAATTCCTTTTTTCATCGAACCATAACTCTTCACTCTGTCTCTAGTTTTATAAAATGGTTCTAGTTGTTAAACTACAGTTGTACAACTCTAGTTGTACAAACTGGTTCTCCAAAATGGTAGCGCTACATTGATGAAGTCTAATGGCGATTTAAGGAATGATGGTCTATCAACTTGAGCATCCAGTCCAGACTATTGGGACAAAAATAAAAATTACCCAGTTTTCTCAAAGGTCTGCCATTGTGCCTATATCATGTGTGTCGTAACTCCTTACCTTTTTTTTTTTTTTTTTGGTGGGCACACATATTTTTTTCCTCTTAAACCACAGAGCTTATTAGCTCTGAAAGGTTTCAGAATGCTTCAATATTAACCACTTTTACTAGGAAGAAAAAAAAATTCTGCATATAATTATTCCATCTAGAGTAACCAAGGCCCAAATTAAATCTGGCTTCTTACTGTATGAGACCAAAGGTTAGATGGAAAAGATATGTAGACTATGCAAATATATTGCCAGTGTTTCTATGTTGCCTTCATAAAACGTGACCCTCTTCTCCTTAAGCAATGTGCTTATTTTTGAGATATGTTAACTTAATTAGGGCTCTGCTGCTTTTGCTAAAAACATCTAAAGAGCTTGCTCCCAGTGGCCAAATGCTGCTGTGGTATTGACACGGCCAGTCATCAATATAATCAGATTCAGTTATCAGTTGTTGCTGGGGTACTGTGCTAACTAAGAGACTGAATTATCTCTGGCCATAGGACCAGATGGCAAGTTCCTGTGAAAGTGGGAGGTACTGTTTCCAGTCATGCCTGGAAAGTTATCTCTACACCTGCCACAACCAAAGGAATAGGTAGATAAAAAAGAACGGCTACATTCCCCCATCAGCAGAGCCCAAGCAAACACCTCACGGCCAGCCAGAATAGGACTCTACACAAAGTGTTGAATTTATCATCACCGTTGCTTATAAATCTCACTGGGCCTGAAATCTCTCAAACACTGACTCTCTATATTTGCAAAAAGGAAAATTAGGTTAGCTATCACTTTCCATCCAGGTGCTTAAGTAAGTCTTTTCTTCTTGTCGCTATGAAACGGCATGGTCAAAGACAGAGAATAGGAAAACGTTCATGTGTAGGTTTACCAGAGTGTGATTAAATAGAAGGAATTGCTTCGCATCAAAGGTGGAGATTTACAGCGCCTGTATAATGTTTCTAACAGGGTAATAAAAGGTTTGGCCAGAGTTCTACTTCTTGTACTGAAGGGATTTTTTTTTTTTTTTACTTGAATGCATGTATGTTAAAGTGTACATAAGAATGGGTATAGTACATGAATTACATATACCTTACCTACTTCTTTGGGTTATGAAAAGAACAATCCATTTATTTTCTTACTTTAATATCTGTTTGGTTGAAGTGTTCCAAAGATGAAAAAGTTATGACCTCCTTTCTAAAGGACCCAGTATTGGAAAAAAAGATTAAGTCTTAATTTTGATCTGGATTATAGCCTTTATTATTTAAGAATGTTTTGCGGTTGGGGAAATTTTGGATGGGTAAAGAGCTTGCCGTGCAAATTTGAGGATCTGAGTTCAGATCTCCAGAACCTAGGAATTACACACAACTGTAACTCCAGGACTTCTACCAGCAGATGAGAGGCAGAGCAAGTAAATCCCTGGAAGCTTAGATGACAGCTAGTCTGTCACATGCAGCAGTCAACAGGAGATACTGCCTCAAAAATGTGGGAGGTAAGGACTGCCCCCTGAGATGGTTCTCTGTCTGTCACACATCAAAGCCTGCCTTTACCCAGTCTCTCTGTGTGTCTGTCTCCTGCCTCCCAGCCCCTGTGTCTTTCTCATGCACACAAACACACACACACACACACACACACACACACACACATCCATGTACACATAAGATTTTTTTTTTTAAAAAGGAGGCTGTCATTGTGGTAACATGTTTTCATAATTTACAAATCTCTTGCTTTTAACTAAAAGTATAGGCAATTTTGGAATTACTGAAACAGAGTTCTGGTGAGTTAGCCTTTTTCAGAATTCTATCTACAGTAGCTGTGCTGGCTACATTTATGTCAACTTTGTATAAACCATAGTCATCTGAGAGAAGGGAACTTCTATTGAAAACATGCCTCCATAAGATCCAGCTGTAGGCCATCCTGTAGAGCATTTTCTTAGCTACTGATTGATGGGGAGGGCCCGGCCCATTGTGAGTGGTGCCACCCTTGGGCTGGTGGTTCTGGGTTCTATAAGAAAGCAGGCTAAGCAAGCCAGTAAGCAGCACCCTTTCATGGTCTCTGTATCAGCCCCTGCCTCTAGGTTCCTGCCCTGTTTGAGTTCCTGTCCTGACTTCCTTCAATGATGAGCAGTGGTGTGGAAGTGGAAGCTGAACAAATCCTTTCTTCCCCACTTGGCTTTTTGGTCATCACAGCAATAGAAACCCAAACTGAGACAGTACCCTACCACTGGAATGCCTCTGTCCTCTAGCTTTATTGATTTAATGAGATAAAAAGTACTTGAGATATGATAAAAATTGGTCAAGGGAGGCAGATAGATGCAGTTGACCTATGGTTTCACTAATGACTCACTGGTGGACCATGGGAAAAAAATCACACAAACTCTCTGAACTTCATCCTTCTCATGTGCTGAAGGGAGAAATGTTATTTTTTGTATGAGTTCCATATGATGTCACTTTTTCCAAAGAAGAGTCAAAAATATGTGGTGGTCCAAATATTTTTCTGTGTAAAACTCAGTCATTATCAGGTAACAGATTAATGAAAGGACTTGGACAAACGGACAGCCCTCCAAGCCCAGTCATGAAAGAGTTTAACAATTCTAAAGGTCACTTGTAAAAAGGCACGAGAGAACTTTTATGATATTAAATTTTAAAAAGTCATTTACACGACATTCTTCTCTGTATGTTAGAGACAAATAACACATTAAAACAATAGGACAAGGACTGAAGGCTTCTGGGAGACTTTGTTTTTTGTTTGGAGGTAGGTAGGTTTTTTTTTTTTTCTTTCTAAGGATGGCTCTTAATCAGAGTGCATTCTCCATTCAAATAATCTGTGAAGACTGGCATGAAAATGTAGATTCCTAATTGAACAAAGACAATTCTTTCCAGATTGAAGTACGATGGTTAATAGCTCTGTGGTCCAATTACCGCTAGACGTTCATTTCAAATGGGAGACTGGAATCACAGACGAGTTAGCCTTAATTGGGAGAAATGGCTGAAATTAGACTTTTAATACTCTACTGTAACATCTCATATGTAGGCCATCTTTACTCCTGCATCCATGACAGGGCCCTATTTTAATGTTCTGGGACAACAAGCTACAGTGGTAAGAGGAACACCCCTCATCAAAAGGGCAAAAACTTACAGACACCCATCAGAGACATAAAACTGAATAGCCTGAAATAAATTTATTATTGTCCTGTATGTCAGATTACAAATGCTCATGACGTCAACACCGTGTTGGTTTAAGAAAGACTGTCCCTTGATCCTGACCTTCACAAGGCTTTCTCATAAGAACTGCTTCAGAAGAGAGTGCTGCCATGAATACATTGGCCACCAAATTCAGGCCAGACATGACACATTAAAAAAAAAAAAGACTGAAGAAATACTTCAGGGCATCCAAAGTCTGTGCTCCTCAGACAGCTGATAAGAGGTTAAGGAGGGACTCAGTGTGAGGAGTTGCGTTGGGAAAGATGATTCCTGCTCACAGGCCCTTCTTTTCCACTTGTATTCATGCAAAAGTTGCCAGGTTTCAAAAAATGTCTTGCATTTAATCCTCACGCCTCGAAGCAGAGCATGACGATACTCTCAACCCTGTTTCAAAATCGGAGAGACGAGGTCAGGACCCTTGCTTACAGATATGGAGGGCGAGTGTGAAGCTGGGATTGAGACAAAGCCTCTGATGAATAATAAGTAGCTTTTGTAAAATGTCACTGGAGGAATTAGAAATGACTCCAACACTCACGTGTGAGCATCATTTACTATCCCTTATCAGACCGAAGAGAGCACTTTGACTCGTGTCCCTTAGCTTTCACAGTGACAGTTGCTGTCATTGCAGGGCTTACAGATGATAATGGGCTTCTCACTCACTCCCAGGTTAGACTTCATACCCTACCGCATTTGCTGGCCCAAATCTTGTGCTTTTACCGTCTACCAGGAGAGGTCCTGGTCTATCTCCACTCCTCCTGCTGCTCACTCTGGATTCACAAAAATCATTGCAATCAAAAAGACAAAACCAATTCCCTCTGCCCTGGAGCTTACATTCATACACAAGAGTAGGATGGATAGACCAGATAAGTAGAGATACTGGATGGTGTTTGGATGCAACAAAAATAAAAGGAGCTTGGAGGGTTCGACAAGGGCACAGAAGCTGCAGTTTTAGGGATCAGATGCTCTGTGGAGGCTGCACTGAAAAGGTGCCTTCCAGTAAATACCTGAAGAGAAGGGCTATAGGGGCAGTGCGAGTGCTTCACAGAGGAAAGTTTGCACTCACTGTCCCGAGCTGGGCACTTTCCTGATTTGCTTAGAGAAAAACACAAGACTCTGGCTGGATGTGGATGGGCAAAGGGTGAAGAAATGAAAGAGAAGGTTCAAAGAGCAGTGATGAGGTCAAAGCAAAACCAAGCACTGTGGTGAATAGAAGACTTTTTCTGAATGCAATATGGAAGTTCCTTTTAGGAAAGGATACTCTCCCCTGACTTACATCAGGACAGCTCTGGCATGAATGAGAAAGTATCCAGGATAGCCACTGAAGATACAAATAGTACTTTCTCCTTCATCCCTCCTTGTCTCTCCCCTCATTTCGGAGGTCACAGTGGTCACAATGGTCTGAAGGTCTCTCCACTTGCCCCTGTTCTCTCTTTACTTCGCTCTCTCATACTCTCTAGCATTTCCTTTCAAGAGATCTTGAACATCAAGTTCTATTTTTGCATCTGCTTCTTGAAGGACCCAAACTCACACATATAACCTATCTCCCCAGCCTTAAGTTTTAACAGTTCTGCTTTTCTCTCTACTATGCTTCTTGGAACCATGGTGGGCACACTCAATTATCTGTTTTAGCCACAGGAAAAAAACAACAGTGAAATAAATAAACTGAGACTTTGCTGTGTGCCATAGAGAAGTTGCTGGATTTTTCCAAAGTCAAGCAGTTTATGTGTTAGTCCATTTTGTGCTGTTGTGACAAGAACACTTGAGACTAGTGATTTTTTTGGTTCTTTTCAAGACAGAGTTTCTTTGTTGTAACTCTAGCTGTCCTAGGACTTACTCTACAGACCAGGCTGGCCTCAAACTCACAGAGATCCACCTGCCTCTGCCTCTTGAGTACTGGATCAAAGGCGTGCGCCGCCACCACAGGGCTGAGACTAGGTGATTTGTCAGAGCAGATACTTGTTTTTCTCACTGTCCTGAAGACTGGGAGTATAATATTAAAGCCCCTGCAGGTTCAATATCTGCAAGAGGGTTACTCTGTGCTTCCAAGATGGCACCTGTTGCTGTGTGTTTCAGAGATGAGCTCTGTGTCCTTCCATGGGGAAAGGCAAAGGGCCAACAGAGTCCAGTGCTGTGTGAAGCTCTTTGATGGGGACCTTAATCTCACCCATCATGTAGAAGCCCTCCTAGTTTAATCACCTTTAAAGGTCCCTCCTCTTAGTACCATCACCTTAGCTATGCTTGAATCAGAAGAGAATGTATTCAAACTATAGAAACTGGAAAGCGAAGGAGCCGAAAGTGAACTCTTTGTTTCTATTGTATTAACCTCAAATGAGAATCCTTCTACAGTCTTGTCCCACTGACTTCATGTTTCTTGACTGTCGGCAGATCTTGATTACTTGTGTTTGGTGTTCAACAGCAAACTGGAATGATTTCCAGTGGTACTCTGCAACCCCATGGTCCCTACCGCTCCCTAGACTCATGAAATCCCACCTCCCCAGAAGAGAATTGCTGCTGCTGCTCATCAAATATTGCTGCACTTCATCGTTACCTCTCTAATAATTTTAAGTGACCAATATTTCATAAGCTGTCATGTGCTGAGGGAAAGATCCCTGAGCTGGCATTTGAACACCTGAAGTCTAGTTCCAGCTCAAATACTAAAGGAGTGCAAGATATTTTCAGTTGGACATCAGAGAACTTCATCTAGACTAACCATGGCAAGGAGAGAATTCCATGGCGACCCAAGAGCAACTCCGGTTCTCTGTGACTAGGCTTCCTAATGCCATTCATTAGGTCTCCATTTCTCTCTCACATTTTTCAAGTTCTTGTTTGAGTTCCTGCTCTGACTTCCCATGGTAATGGACTACGACCTGGAAGTATAATCCAAAGAAGCCTTTTCCTCCCCTAATTTGATTTTGGTCAAGGTGTTCTATCACAGCAACAGAAACGGAGAATGCCTGTCTAAGGCGTATGCTCCTGGCTTGTGGAGGGCTCTCCTCCTCACACGGTAGAGTCAGGGAACCAGCTTTTCACGTTACTTTTGTCCCACGGGTTCATCATCCTTGAATACTTTGCTATTATCGTCATTCAGTCAGAAATGGAATGTGACACTTGGAGGTGGGTCCTTCACATTGGTCTTCAAGTTAAAGCACAGACATAAAAATGAGCCCTCATCCAGCATAACTGGAACCTTAAACACAAAGCAGTATGATGCAGAGACAGATGACACAGAAGGATGACAGCATGAAGAGAGAAGATGACCATTCTGAAGCCAAGGAGAAAAGCTTGGAGTAGCTCTCCCTGTTGTACGGTGTTCTCCTCCAAGTTCAAACAGTTCCCCAGTGAACTCAGAAAGTAAACAGACTTCACAGGTCCAGGAAGTCTGAAACTTAGAAGATTCATAAGGACTCCTCCCCAAGGTTTTGAAGAAGTGAACGACTGCTGGAGGGGGTGGGGGTGGGGGTGGAGCAGGAGTCTGACCAATCAACTTGCAGACAACAGAGCTGCCTGCAAATCAGGCAGAGAGCTCCAGGAAAGTAGCTTTCATGGTCTGGGGCCTGCACCGTGGTGGGGTTGGTGCTGCAGCTGCTTTTAGGTAGTCCTTACTTCTGTAAGTAACCCCTCATCCATACTCCTGTAAGTAACCCCAGTAAAAGCTTAAGGGATCAGCAAATTGGAACTTTGGCCTGTCGTGGGCTCCCTATCTGAGGTGGGTAGATAAGTATGTCACATGTCCCCAGCAAAAATGCCACACAATATATCTCTTCGCCTTACTCAGGAGACGTCAGCACTACTGATGATTTTATTCCAGACTTCCAGCCTCCAGAATTTTGCTACAATATGTTGCTGCTGTGTGAGGCGGTTGGAACTGTTGTATAACCTGGTTCCTCATGGCACTGGTCATCTCTTGTTCTGGCTTGTCTATCATCCATCCTGTGGTTCCTTTAATGAACTTCTCCCCGTTGTCAACTAGTTCTTCTCTGGCCCACAAACTTCTAAAGTCTAACCAATCCGTGTGTCCTGGTCTATGGGAACAGGTTACAGGACCCTCATTAAAGTCATTCTCAGGTGGCGCTCTACCGAAAGCGTGTGGGCTTAGGGATGGACAGTGGTGCCCACCTCGATAACTTAAATGCTTTGCTATTACCTTCATCCAGTCGATAATGTAATGTGACATTTGGAGATGGGGCCTTCACATGGGTGCTCAAGTTAAAGCACTGGGCATGAAGATGAGAGACTTCTGGAGAGAAATTCACGACATGATAAGCCAACCCGAGGCATGACAAGAAACAGGGTTCCAACAAAACACGGTTTGAGTTCCGTTCCCGAAGCTATATTCTCTGCACATTTGCATATATGCTAAACAAATTATTTTCTATTATTTGAGTCTGTTTTCATTTCTTTCACCAACAATGGAGTTTTAACAGAATGATGTAACTAGGTTTGCCCAAAGCTAACCATCCCCTGCCTCTGTTCATGTTTCTCTTTCTTTCTTTACTCTGTCCCAGTCCTCCATCTGGAAGGTCCTCCCCTCATACACCTGTAGAGAAACTCCAGCACAGGGCCAAGGATTAAGTATCATTCGCATAGCACACTTCATCTCCTCAGTTTACACCCAACTTGAAAGGAAAGTAATCCTAACCTGATCTCTTGCAGACTCCCTTCTCTACATCTTCCTTTCACAGGCAAGTTCAACCCCGGTTATAATGCCCAAGGACATTTGAAGGGAGCCTGTGAGAGGAACCTCTGTCTTGGTTGCTCTTATCACTTGGTGCGAAGTAATTAAGTGAGCAATTAAAATTGTAATACAAAAAGAAACAAAAATTGACAAAGTGAACCAATGGCCTGCTCTTCTCAAATGTGGCTTTCTTTTCTTTTGGAGAAAATATATACATTTGAAAATAAATACTGTGTAATTAAAATCCACACATAATTTTCCTCTTGACCGTGAAATTAAATACACCGAGCAGGGAAAAGAAGTTAAGGAAAATACGCTGAGCTGTCTGTGGTCCTGAAAAAACAGTCATTGAAAATACGGGGTTTTTTTTCTTCCTTTTTTGTTTTTCGAGACAGGGTTTCCCTGTTGTAACTCTGGCTGTCCTGGAGCTCACTCTGTAGACCAGGCTGGCCTTGAACTCACAGAGATCCACATGCTTCTGTCTCCTCAGTGCTGGGATTAAAGACCTGCGCCACCACTGGCTGGCGAAAATATGAATGTTTTTATTGTGTTTTTAATACATTGTAATGACATATTTCACATACTGTTGGGCTACTCTTAAATAATTCCAAATGCAAGCAAAAAAAAAAAAAACCAAACAAACAAACAAACAAAAACAATAACAAAATACCTCTTCTTCCTTGGCTTTAATTTGTTCCTTAGCAGAAAAAATTAACAGATTACTTTCTGTGCCCTAGCAGACAGGCTTAAATTTTGATAATGTATGTCTACAAAGATACAAACAATAAAATATTCAAATCGAGATGCAGAATGTCTAACATTCTTGATTGTAGCTGAAGTTTCTTCTTTTTTGACAAAGTAAAGTAGCCCAGTCTCTTGATAAGTCTTTGGTCCTATCACATTATCTTATTTGCTAGTTTTTTCTGTACCTCCCAAGTGCTGGGGTTAAAGGCTTGCACCACCGCTGCCCGGCTCTCAGAAATTTTTTATTTCTTTGCTTCAACAATTATTTATAGGTGAACTTATAAATTCAGCTACATTATCCTTCGCAGGGCCCTGGGCCTGAGTAGCTTTTAGTATCTCTTAGATTTCTGTGTATACTCCATATCAGTATGTCATAAAATGAAGATACTCTCTCCAACTTCTGTCTCAACAAGTACCATTGAAATTTACTTGCCACAAACCCAGATCGCTCCCTATTAAGTCAAATATAGTTGTATGTATCTCTACTCAAATACTCCAAAGCATTGCCCAGTTAAGGTTGTCATTACCTCTTTCTTCATAATCTCCTCAGTCTACCCAAACCATCCTCCACACAGCTACTAAAGCAACCACATCATTCTTTGTCTCTGCTCACAGGCCTTAGGGGCCTCCCTCCCTTGTGTACTCCAGTATAAATTTTGACTTCTTTTAGTTTGCTCTATTCTCTACTCAAAGGGAGAACCCAAAGATAGAGTGACGTTGGGGAAGTTTATTTTTAGTTATGTTTGAAATTATTTTATGCACTGTTGGAAAAAGGGACACATAGGCCTTGGCATTTTTGTACTGTATGGAGGTGTCGGATTTCTGTGGGGGTAGTTTAATTCTAATGCTCTGCACGTGCTATCAGTAGAATGCCTGAGTTCTGAAAGAATAAATACACCTGAGCTCAGACGCTTGAGGTTCCACTGTTGGTTGAGTATGGCACTGGCCGAGACAATGGTTCCCTCTGCTTGAGGTCTGTCAGGGTTTGCACCGATGAATATGCCTCCTTGTCCTGTTTGGTGAGCCGCTCCAGCAGCAGCATGCTACCACAGAGTGAAATCAGTCTTCAAACGTTTTAGTAGAAACACAGTCAAATAACTAGGGCTATAACTGGGAAAACAGCAACAGCTTAAAGTGTACACAGAATAGGATGGTCTTGTTGCTGGGCATCCAGAGGTAGTTGGGTCTTGACCCTACAAGGAAAGACTCCTGTCCCAGAGTGGCCAAGAGCAGATCAGAAGAGTCATACTTTTCAAAATGGAAGAGAATGGAGCCCAACTCCACATTCCTGGGAAAGGATGAATGAGTAGGCAGAGAACATGAAATAACAATCCTATTAAGACTACACAGGACTACAGATGGACACTGCTAATTAAAGTCTCCACTGGGAAGAGGACACCAGCAGGGATGAGTCTCCTCTTCATTACACTGTCACCACCCTGTTCTCAAGAGCACAGTAAAGTCTTCCTTTGGTCATCATTCGTTTCCCAAAACCGCTTGCTTCAATTGTCTTCTAATATCTCCCCTTGAAGGATTCTTGCCAAAGACGTGTGGTGAGTGGATCCCCCCAGGATCTCTGGTACTCAGCCTTCAGGGTACAGCCATTCTCCCTGATGTCCGTTTTTACGTCACTTGGCAGAGGCTGTTCTGTTTTCCCACTGTGTGTTTATCCATACCCATTAACTGCCACGAATACCCTGGTTATCTCCTCCCCACAAGGCTGGGTGCTTTGTAAGGACAGTGACTATCCTTTTTATCTTTGAATCTCTGGACCTAAGGCCATGCTTGACCCATGGAGTAGTGTTTAATATATGCAACAATTTAATCAATATATAGTGAATTACATTCTCCTGCCTTTTCAGCATCCCGTGTCTCTTCATTAAAAATAGCACTTTGTTTTTCTTTTAAGAGGCTAACACTCTCTTTCTGTAGCCCCATGCAAAGCCACCATGATTGTATTTTAACCCTGAGTGGAGGGACACAGAAGTTACATAAGGGCAGGGTTTAATAATTTAGGCATAGTGCCCAAATGTTTCTATCTGGTAATGAATGGTGAGTATCCATTGAAGGAAGGGAGAGGAGATAGAAGATAGCACTTTGATTAAGTCTGCAGAGACAGCTAGATTGTGTCAGCCCAGCTGAGCTACAGACAGGGCATAGTAAACCCTGGGGTCTGTGTACCTCCTACCTTCTTCATTAAACAGCTTTGTATCTGAATGGCTGCTTCCTTGCCTGAACTATTTTGGTACATCTATTATTGGCTCCCATTTAGCGTCTGTTTATTTAAGTCTGCTTTCAACTGGAACATAATTCTCTTGATTATTGGTTGATGCTGCGACACAGTAGGAATACAGATAATTGTCACTGCGCACATTCTGCTGGAAATGTAAAATTATTATCTTTAGAGCTGTTGAGTAGGGTGTTTGAGCATGAATGTTATGCAGCTTGGGCATGTGGAATTTGTAGAGTGCTAATTTGTTGGCTCCCTGGCCTTCCCTCCACTGGCTGTCATCTAAGCCTCCCCAGGAACCCAGGCAGACACCCAATTCTCTGGAGTATCTACTATCTACTTTTGCAGGGGAGAGAGAGGGCCATTTCCAAGTTCTCGGCATATTGGGACTCCTCTGTGGTTATCAGGGACCAAAGGGCTGCAGATACAGATCCCACCCCTGCCCCTCACTTGCCCAACGCTTCCTTGCTTTTCTGGGACGGCCTTACCGACGTATAAAAATCAAAATGGGTGGGGTAGCTGCACAGCTCAAGTCTCAAGCAGCAAAGACTTGGTTAGAGAGGAGGTGCCGCCATGGTCTCCCCGCTTTCCACTCCACCTCCAGTTCCTATCTCCTTTTTTCTTTCCCCTCTTCCCACCTCCCCTGGTTCCTTTCTCCTCACCTGCTCTGATCTCCCCCTTCACCGACCAGCCTCTGCACACCTACCTCCAGCTGTCAGCTCCCCACCCCAAACTAGCTGCCTCTTCATTTACAAGCAGCATCACTAATTGCTTTTTAGGGTTCCTTTTCTGCTCTCTGTTCAAAATTCACTGGGCGTTCCCAGCCCCTTTTATGCTACTTTTTCTGAATCTTTTCAGCCTCTTTTACAAACTTAGCACTTTCTGTGCCTCTTTTAGTCTTTGCGAGAAGAAAGAGACTTGAGAGGGTTTTTTTTTTTTTTTTTTTTTGCAGTAAAGCGCCTTCTCTGGCACCCCCTCCCAGCCCGCTCCCTCCCCCTGTCTCCACCCCCACTCCCCACACAGCACACGCATTGGCCCTCCTCCCACTGAATGGGGCTTTGTGCAGGGAATTTCCGGAACATAGCCCAGTGCCCAGGCCCCTGTGTGAGGAGAGGAGGGGCCCAGCCTGCAAGGAGACCCTTAAGCCCACCCCATTACCACGGTCACTGTTTGCCCCGGATTCTCTAAAAGGCCTATTGTTGCCGGTTGCCAGGTGTTCCTTAGCAACGCTTGAGCCAAGCTGCCTACCCTATTTAGGCCCAAAACTTTTCAATGGCCTCCAAAACCCGTGCTTGTCAGTGCTGTAGACCGCTCCTCAAACAGCCTCAGAAGGGAGGGAGAAACCAAACCATCCCCCAGCGTCTGCTTTTCAAATATCTGTGTTTGAGGCTGCTTTGGGGCTTCTTGTCTTTTGCCTAGGATCAACGGGCCAAACAATCGCAATTAAAATTTCTCTCCCAGTGCTGCATCTCCCTTTTTTCTCCGATCTCCACCCCCACCAAGTCACAGACCCTTCTCTAACTTAATATTCAGCCGGGACTGGGTTTCATCATATTTTGCAAGAGCCCCGTGACTTTTCTTCTTAAACCATTTCCAAGGAAATTGGTTTATTGCTTTAGGACAGTTGGGTGGGCTTGTGTGCAGGAGTTTGACCCTTCCTCAGCTCTGGTCAGGAGGAAGGTAATAGAATCACCGAGTCTGTGTTCTAGCAGGAATCTTAATGACGGTCCCAGATGAGGGTCTGGGAGTCCAGATCCCGGAATGGTCTGGCACCGCTCACCTAGTGATTTACAAACAGATGGGGAGTTCTGGACCCAACATCCCTGACCCCTAGTCTGAGTTTTCCCCCACCACACTGAGATGAAGTAATAAGAGAAACAGAGTGTAAGAGGGAGAAAGGAAAAAGATAAAGAAACAAAACAAAACAAAAAAACCTGTGTGGCATATAAATTAAAAATGGAAGGAGAGCAAGTTTTGGTTTCCCAGGCGTTTGAAGCATTAGAAGTTTCCCACTTTCTTACCCAGACCCTAGGAACAAAGCATGTCTCCCAAGGCACCTGTTAAGGTTTGAATATGAGCTTTCCTTCCAGACCAGTGTTTAACGCTTCTTCCCCAGGCAGTGGTACTATTTGGGGAAGTTCTGCAGCTTTGAGGATGTGGGGCCTTGCTGGAGAAAGTATGGCAGTAGAAGTGGCAACTTCGAAAGTCATTCCTGGACCCAGTCCTCTCTTTGCCTCTCTGACTGCTCCATGCTCCTACTGCCATGATGTTCTGGCCAAGTCAGAAGGGCCAAGAAAGCATATACTTAACCCCCTGAAGCAGCAAGACAAAATAAACCTTCCTCCCTTAAGCTGCAAGCGTAACTAATATGCCTCCTTAGTCCGTTTTTCTACCTTGTTTTCCTTCTGAAAGTTCAGCGCATCTCCCCAGATCCTGAATTAAATGGAACTCCACTTGGGATTCTAGAAGTTAAGAGCCATTTGGCTGCAGTATCCTTCTCATATTACCATTTGACAGGAAAGGGGCACAGCCACACGGCGTGCAGAACAAAATCAAGCACCTTCCTCACTACCCGACCTCGGTGATCTGGTCCTGAGGATCCTGGTCTCACTCCCCTCGGACAGTTCACTCCGCCCACGTGCACCTTCTGTTATTCCTTGCACACAACAGGCTTCCTTCAGTCTCAGGCCCTTGCTCTACTCTCTGTCTTGAGAGCTCTGCCACTAAGGTCTTCGCTAGGCTGGATCCATGCCTTCCTTTGAGAAGGACATTCCCCCACTCACACTCCACAGGTCGCATTTTTCTCTTGCTCTTTTGAAATTTCTATAGCATTTAGTATTATAAATGTTTATGATTTGTTATTGCTCATGAATTATGACAGTTATAATCCTACTTCTCACTCCCATGAAAAGTATTACTATATACGGACATTTGTAATTGATTTATCATATCCCAACCTCAAGCGTAAACTCTCTGAGAATGAGAGTTTTCCTTGTTTATAACTACAGTTCCAGAATCTAGTATTGTGCCTAGAACACAGAAAGGAGCTCACTGAATATTTGATGAATACATAAAAGAATGAATGTGCTCATTGGTTATAGAGAGTAAAAGGTAAAATTTAAGTCCCCATTCCCGATGTGGGATCTTTCTTCCTAGGGGACGAGTAGATGAGAAAAGGAATAGTAGTGATGTATTTGTGTTCTTTGATTGGTTTTATTGTTTATTTTTTTCTGACAGAATCTCACTGTCATAGACTAACATTGAACTTGGGAATCTTCAGCCCCTATCACACAAATGCTGAAATTAAAGGCATTCCCCTGCCATCTTCAACTGTTCTAATGGGTTTTTAAGTTTTCATGTGTTTTTCAACCTTTAAAATTGATGTTTACTTTTTCTAAAGGAACTTTTGCCATTGTTTTCCTCCAAATTGCCCCCCTCCCTGGCCCTAAAGTTAGCAGAGTTATGCTTTCTATGCAGTATGGTCCTCTGAGGGGCTATACTTATAACAGTCTCTAAGATTTCCCCCTGTAGTTGTTAGACTGCTGTGGGGGCTCACCAACAGAGACACGGAGGTGTTTTCATAGGTGGGAACCCTGCCAGCCCTCTACAGAGGGAGTCGCCTTCCTAGGCAGTGCCAGACTCACACTGGCATCCTGAGCTCTGAGCTCAGGTGTTTTTATTGATTCAGAACTCCTCAGGTGCAGGTCCTAAGCAATCAACCATCCCCCGCCCCCGACAGAAATCCAGCACCTGCAGACAATTCAACATGCCAGGGCCTATGCACCCCTTTTTCCAACAGTGCACAAAAACAGTTATTTTAAACACAACTAAAAATAAACTTTCCCAACATTTCCCTTTTCAAAAATTCACATTTCACAAGGGTGGCCTTCAGCAATATCCGTTTGTCTTTAATGCCCGCGCTCAGGAAGCAGAGGCAGGAAGGTCTCTGAGTCTGAGGACAGCGTGGTCTACATAGCAAACCCCAGGACAGTTGTGACATCCGCTAGGACTGCACTGGGAAAACCTGTCCAAAAAAAAGAAAAAAGAAAAACAGAAAACCTTTGGCTTAGGTAGGTATGGTGACAAACTGCTAATTGTTAGCCTTCTACTCAACCCTTAGTAGAATAATACTTTGTATCATCTTTCTAACGCCAGTGTGTGAGCTTGCAGGATGGTTTCTAACACGCTGCCTTGGAATTCTAAACTTTAAACTTTTACTGCCAGATATGTCGACAAAAAAAGAAAAAAAATCAAAATTTCATTGAAAACAAAAACCATCCTATGTGTGGCAGCACACACCTTTAATCCCAGCACTCAGAAGGCAGAGGCAGGGAGATTTCTGTGTTCAATGCCAGGCCACCAGGCCTTTATAGTGAGGCTCTATCTCAAGACCAAACAAAACAAATAGTTACGTCTGACACCTGTAAAATCTCCTGTAGTTGGACACTAACATGGCTGCCTTCAGCGTACTCCTTCATGTGACCCACTCATTTAAGAAGTGTTTATTGAATCTCTTCTGTAAGCCAAGCACTGTGCTATGAGTCGCAGGCATTTTCTCTTTGTAGCTGTTTTTCTTTTTTCTTTTTTAACATTTGTCTCAGGTCAGATCCATGGTAGTGATGATTGGTTGGATGGTCTCAAAGTGACTATTCTTGACGTTCTCGATGTGGCTACAGGAAGTCAATTACTCTTCTACAGACAAGCTAGACCAATGGAATGGAGTGGTATAATTTCCCACAGTGGAGTGTTAACTGTGTTGTTGCTGGTCCTGTACTCTTCTCTTCCTTCCTGTGGCTATAGCAGGATCTTCTTCTTTAGGGAACGGAGCTCTTCTATTCTGTACGGTTCTGGAATGACGGCAACAGGGTATCTCGAACCCTGTGCTTAGATGGTAGACGGACAACATTTTCACAGGTGTTGACTACTGAGCTCATGGACCTGGCATGACGGAAAAGAGTTTTTCTCTGTCTGTTTCTACCTCAATAAAATCAATAATCAATAAAATAGACAGTATTATGCTATGAGACCATATTCAAATCTACAACCTTTTGTAGGCAAGGAGCCCAAGGAAAAGAATACACAAATACTAGAAGTTGAAGGTCCCCAGGAATCATGAAGGCTGCTGTTACTGATAGTACAGTGACTAAGCGTTAAGAGCTAGCAGCAGGCTACTGGGATTCTGATATGGGAGGTCAAGGGTTAAGTTCCTGAAAATCATCTGAGGCGTGGGAGTCAAATTAGGAGTTCAGAGTCTATTAAGGAAGAGTTCAATTTTGGAGAGCAAATAAATCAGCAGCTTGCAAATCACACCTGGACAATTGCTTCATATGCTGGGTTGCTATCTTTGCTAACTTTGTGGGCCAAAGATAAGGGAAACCTAGCAAAGGTGAACGGCAGCTAACAGGGCCAATTCAGAAGTACATACTCTTGGAGGGTATGATTCCTTCTTTTAAAAATTTCTTGATCTTTGCCTGAGTTGATAGCACAGTCGTTATTGCACTTGCTGGGCAAGCATAAAAATCCAGATTTGATGTCTAGCATTCACATAAAAAGCATGATCTGATAGTGCAGTGTGTATTTACAATCTCAGTGTTGTGAAACCGATCCAGGTGGCTCCCTTGGGCTCTCCGGCCAGCCATTATAACCTAATTCCTAATCCTACTAGAACCAGGGCACAATGAGCGACCCCGTCTCAAAAAATAATGCAAGAGTATCCACTCTCTCCGGTCAATATGGTGCTTGAAGTCTGAGCATGAATAATAAGACAAAAGAAGAAAATAAAAGAGACACAAATAGGGAAAGAAGTCAAAGTATCTCTACTTGCAGATAGCGTCCTGTACGTCGGATTTCTTAAAGACTCTCGTCGACCCGAGATACACTGTCTCACTCAATTCAAGCTTCCAAACGGTAACAGGTTTATATATTGTAGTAACTTGCTGCAGCACTAAACTAATGCAACCTCTGTCTTCTAATAATTTCAATTGCGTGGACCTCTCTCCTGAATGCTACACCTCTCCTGTCACTGATGACTTTAACAGCTCCATCCTGTGTCCTCCACCTCAACTTGTTGATCGGTGCCTTCCTTGTCCTTGTTCCTGTTGCCATGTTGATAGCCTCACCGTCTACCTGGAAGAGGTACCTCACGAACTTTAAGAATCCTTTGGTTTTTTTTCATTCATTACTTCCTATGAAGTACGCATTCATCATATTCTTCATATTTCCCTACTGTATCGATTACCCTCATTCATATCTTCTTTAAAAGATAATTTTATTTAACGTGAATGGGTGTTCTGCCTGCACATATGCCTGCGCACCATGCTCATTCAGTGCCCACAGAGGCCAGAAGGTGTTGGATCCCCAGGGACTGAAGTTACAGACAGTTGTGAACCACCATGTGAGTGCTGGGATTTGAACCCCGGGCCTCTGGAAGAGTAGCCAGTCCCCTTAATCTCTGAACCATCTCTCCAGCCCCACCTTCATTCAGATATTGATCTCTGAGCTGTACACTGCCCCAAGCGCCATCACTGTCTCTTTCCCAACCAGTCATAGTCAACTCCAACAAGGTGCTCTTGGACAGCTAAGCTATCCTCTCAGAGAATACGACCTGCTCTACACCAGCACACCTACAATGTAAAGTCCAAGCTCTTTAAAATGTCCAAACAACTTTGGCATCTTGCTCTATTGTGTTAATCTCATCCCTTATCACTCCTTTCCTATAAAGCACACATGCATCACACACAAAAACACGCATACACACATATGTACATATATGCATGGATGTGATCATGAGTTACGCACAATTCTTTGCTCCAGTGCTTTCATATTCTTTAGCATACAGTCTCTAATCCTCTGTTGTCTAATGTCAATAGGACACGGCCTCCAACCCTTCTATGTCCCCAACCAGAATAAGAACTTTATTCTGTGGTTCTTCACGTGTAATCCATGCTCACTTGTAGTAATTAATTATACTGTAGCCTTTCATTTATGCATCTGCTTTTCCCACTGAAAAATGAGCTTTCTGTTTCGTGACACTGTGGCTTGTTTCTTCTCTTTTCTCTTTAACACCTGAATTCCAGTTTGTTGAACTGGGAGCTGCTCCTGTGAGAGACCATTAGGGAGGAATTCGCAGTGGCCTTGTTTCTTGTTTCTGGCAGAGGTGGTGTAATTTAGGAATAATGGGTGAAATGAAGGAACTAACCTTCTCTGCAGAAGTGCACACCAGTGTGCTTTCTAACTCCATAGTAGCAAGAGATGCCTTGCAAGTTTCAGACCCTGGGGTAAATATTTTAGTCCTTATAGGTTTTGGGTTTACTGACACTGAATTCATATTTTTCCTTCAGAGGTATGTTTTCATATTTAATGAAATCCATTAGTTACACGTAAAATTTACTAACTTAATATTAAACAATAAATAAGTCTTGCGATAATTTTCACTGATAAAGTACTCTCAAAGGCAAAACCCAACAACACTGATGCTACTCAGAAACTTCCACACACTTGAGATCCCCTGCCCTACCTCATCTAGCCTCTTCTGTGAATTCCGGAGTATTATAGAATGATCCAACATTAGGAGAAATGAGTAAGGTGAGCTGTGAAGCGGCGAGATTCTTCCTGAAGTGTAGAGGACAGACATTCACATCAAGAAGGTAAGGAACTGGAAGACAGGATCGCTGTTTCCATGTTAGGTAGTCATTAGTTGGTCAGTTGTTCGATTATTCAGTTGCTGACTTTTCACCACTATGACAGGAATACCTGACAGGAACAACTTAAAGGAGAAAGGATTTCCTCTGGTTTGAGGTTTCGGAGGTTTCTATCCATGGTTTCTTGCCCATGCGCTGGTGTAGAGAGCACGCTGTCAGTCAGAACATGTGGTAGAGAAGCTTCTTCACCTTGTGTCAGACAGGAGTCAGAAAGAGAGGAGTGGACCCAGGACCAGGCATCACCTTAATGGGCATGCTTCCAGTGACCTATTTCCTCTAACTAGAGTCCCAGAACCTTCCCAAATAGTGTCACCATCTAGATACTGAGCATCCAACACATGAGTGGGTAACATTTCATATTCAACCCACAACAATATCCAAATTGAAATCCTGGGATGTGTCTACTTTTTAAATGAATTTAACAACCACACCTGATATAAATTCAATTTCAAGTAGGTTATTATTGAATTATAAAAGTGAAGGCTTTAGGAGCTGGTGAGTTATCTCAGCTGGTAAAGTGTTTACTGTGTAAATATTTGTATCTGAGTTCCATCCCTAACGTCCAGGTAAAAAAACATGACATGGTGGTGTGCACTTGTCATTCCAGCCCCAGGGAGGGAGAGATACTGGATCCCTGGGGTTAGCTGGAGCTGGCCAGCCTAATTCTCACACCCTAAGTCCCAGTGACCCTGTCAGAAGATAAGGTGCATGGCTACTGAGGAAGGACATGCATAAATGACCTCTGGCCTTCATGTATGCACACACGTGCGCACACACACACACAAAAAATATTCACAAAGTGAAGGATTTGCTGTGTGTGTGTTTGTGTGTGTGTGTGTGTGTGTCTGCACCTGTGCATCTGTGAGTGCTTTTCTAACATTGCATTCTCTAATAACTCCTCAACTACTGCTAAGGGTAGTTATGATCGATCCTGTGGTTTTGTGTGGAACTGAGCTGGGAATCTAAAAAACAGGACAATTAGAGTAAGAGTTGCTTGTCCTGAATCTGTGTCTCTGAGTAATTGTCTCCCAGCCAATCAAAAGCAGAATCATAAACAACTGAAGATGCAGGACACTTGTGAGAATACTGAAAACCTAAGAGAAAACTTTGTATTTTTTCCAACTATTTCTTTATTATTCCAACTGTAGAAAGATGGAGTAGGGGGGTAAGTGGTAGAGTACAATGCGCTGTTGTAGTTTATGGCTTCCAGCTTGCAAGAACCAATAGTTAAATTTTCCTAAACTGTATGAGTCGGTTGTCTTCATACAGCCATAATGCAAAATCACATTAAATAAAGTTACAAAAAAATTAGCAATTTTTGTTTTGTTTTGCTTCCAGACAGGGTTTCTCTATTATAGCCCTGGCTGTCCTGGAATTCACTCTGTAGACCAGGATGGCCTCAAACTCACCGAGAGCCGCCTCTGTCTGCCTCCCAAGTGCTGGGATTAAAGGCGTGCACCGCCACCACCCTGCTAACAATTTTTTAAAGTAACAAATATTCAGAGTTCACCATTTGATGTTTGACTATCTTTCGTTATTACCTATGCTGGTGAGGTTATTTTGTCTATTGAGTCTGTGTCAGTATGATGGGAGTGTTATGTAATGGTGTATTGCTATTTATCACTTCCCAGTTTTGCTTAGCAATGGCATGCTGATTGTTTAAACTCTGTGGTAGGAGGATTGTTTTCTGTGCATCATGACAAAGGATGCTGTTTAAGATGCTTCCTTTTTTCCAACAAAGACATTATTAAATATACTCTGGTATATCAGAAATAAATTTGGATTCCATGGCTACAGGAATATTTAATAGGACTGTTACTATGTTTGAGGGGGACCAAAGACTGACATTTTTAAGCCCATAGTGTGTGAAAGATTGGAGGACATACTTTAGATACATCATGTCACTTGATAATCTTTATATAAACCTGATAATATTGGCTCCATTTTATAAACAAAGAAAGTGAGAATCAAAAATAAAAGACACAAGGGTAGTCAGAAAGAATTAGTAGTTTTTAGTCCATCCAAACCAAACTAAATATGCAGTTAAAAAACATGAAGAAAAAAATCTATTGGTTAAAGAATGCTAATTTCAAATTAGCTAAATCAATAAGAAAATGTATTGGCTCCTATAACTATTAAAGTCCAGGGGTGTATATTTAGCTCATGGTTCCATATAATGCCTCCACCACTATTTCTTTTTCGTCTGCTGACTACAACTTCTCCAACCTCATCTTCATATCTGCAGCAGCTTTGGGCCTCACCTATGTTCACAACTACACCCAGAGGAAAAGTTACCATTGCTTCGATCTATATGATAATTTCCTCAAAGAAAACCTTCTGTGGTGTTTTGAATAAGAAGGGGCCCCACAGACTCCTATATTTGAATACTTAGTATACCCAGGTGGTGGAACTGTTTTGGGAAGGGTTAGAAGGTATGGCCTTGTTGGAGGAGGTAGGTCACTAGGGGTGGGTTTTGAGGTTTCAAAAGATTCCAGTGATTCCCAGTGTCCCTCTGCCTCCTGGTTGTGGATCATGATGTGAACTCTCAGCTGCTCCTTTGCTCTGCCATCATGGATTCTAATCCTCTGAAACCATAAACCAAATTAAATGTTTTCTTTTATAAATTGGCTTCATAATGGTGTTTTGTCACAGTAATAAAGGGGTAACTAAGGAATCTTCCTTAGTTCTAAGGCAAAATAGAGTTGTAAGTCCATAGTTGAGATACTCTCTAAGGCCATAGAATACCATGTACAAAATTACCAGTCAACTACCCATGTTCATCCCATACTAGAGTAAGACAAGCATATTCTAAGATCATAGGCTCTTGAGACAGAGAGAATAATTTGAATGTAAACAAAATTCTTAATCTCTTTATTTTAAGATGTGTTAACTATATTTACTCTCTTCTTTAAAACAACCACCAATTATCATTGAAATGATAATTTTCTAGATATGGAACATCAGACAAGGAAGGGCAGTGTAAGGACCAAAATGAAAAACCAAACAGATAGCCAGGTGATGGTGGCACACACCTTTAATCCCAGCACTCAGGAAGCAGAGACAGGGAGAGCATTGTGAATTTGAGACCAGCCTGGTCTACAGAGTGAGTTCCAGAACAGCCAGAGTTACAACAGAGAAACCCTGTCTCAAAAAACAAAGCAAAAAACAAACAAACCAAGAAGGAGAAAGAGGAGGAGGGGGAGGAGAGGAAGAGGGAGGTGGGAGGGGGAGGGGGGAGGGGAGGGGGAGGAGGAGGGGGAGGGGAGGGGGAAGAGGAGAGAATAAAAAAGAAAAAAGAAAAAAGAAAAACTAAACAGATAAACTCTGTAAAACTCTGTAAATGTCCAAACTTGACTCTGGTACCCAACTCTGAGCTGCACTGCGAAGGGTGAGAAGTTCACAAACATCTTGGCCATACCCCTGAGGGCTGAAAACTGGAAATCTGGGGAGACCAGAAAAACCGGAAACCATAGGACATGGACCAGAGAAGAGATAACTTCAGGGAGACAGCATCATAGAGATGTGTAATGGGTATTCCTAGAGTAGTCAGTAGAATAATAATAATAAATAATAGCAAGCATGCTCAAGATTGACAGAAATTATGAGTTCATAAATTCAAAAATCTCAACAAGTCTACAGCTAGGAAATATGAAGAAAATTCCATAATAGCAACATTATGATCAAGTTGTTTAAAACAAAGGATGAGAATAAAATCTAAAAATTGATCAGGGAAAAATGATACAATGTGCACAGAGAACAAACATAAGGATAACATTATACATTTCATCACAAAAAATACATGTGGGGAAATAATAAAGCGACATTCTTATAGGACTGAGAAGGGGCGTGAGGGAAGGAGGGCAGGAAGAAAGGAAGACTAATTTAAAGTCTTATTCTCGATGAAAATAAATTTGAAAACAAACACGAAATAAAGAGTTTTGCAGACATAGAAAAACTCAAGAGTTCATAGTCAGAAAAAGAACATAGAAGGAAGTGTTATAAATAGACAAAAATTATACCAAATAAATATTTTGCTCTACCCAAGAAATAATAGTGAAAGAAATGTGTGCACATGTAGATAGGGTTCAGCACAACTTACTCATGGGCTTCGTTTTTACACTGGGGGTCAGTCCATGCAGAACCTATATGATGTCCAAGTCTTATCAACAGTAGCATATGTCAAGTACTTCGGTACATCAATCCCCAAAGTGTGCTCATTATGAGGTTTTGTTTTGTTGTTGTTGCTGCTGAAACAACATGCTCCTTTGTGTGCCAGTTTTGCCTTGAATTTGGGATTCTCTTGCCTTCAAAGTGATATTTGCTTGAATCCTCCAACATGTTGGGATTATAGGCATGAGTTATTATGCACAGCTTTGTGGGATTCTCTTATCCTGAATGGGTGACATAAACATGTTTTATTGATGTGGTTGATTGAGCTTCCATTGAAATCTCCAGAATGGCTCCTCCCAGCTTGCCTCCATGTTTAGGACTTGACCTTTTGGTGTGGGTCTTTTAATTCATTTTTTGAGGCTTACTTCTGAATTTCTTTTGTTTGAGTTCCTGAATTTTGCATTTCTAGTTTTATTTCAGATTGGATTTTTTTTAATGATTCTATTTTTTTAAATTCTACTTTTGTATCTTGAATTATTTTTATTATTTTATTCAGCTGTTGTGTTTTCATGAAGATATTTACTTATATCCACTTATTTGTAATTTCTGTTTTGAAGTCCTTGTATTTTGTTTCAGCTAAATTGCTTTTCTCAGAATCTAACAGAAAAACAGGCTTGCTTACTTCTGCAGGAGGTATGTTGTCTTGGTTGTTCCTTTCATATAGGCATTTGGAGTTATGATAATTGACATGTTTCTTGGTTTAGATATATGGTCTTATCTTTATTGGGTAGATGCACTGTTCTTTGGTTGCTTGTTGCCCACTCTGGGTCCTAGCCAAGTGTAGGACTTATGGGGCCCCTGAATCCCAGGAAAATGTAGTACCTGTGAGGTTCCAGGTAGAGAGCTATTCTATGGGTTGGTTGGAGTCACAAAGGAATGGAGACCTGTAGTTGTACACCTACTGTCGCAGCTCACCAAACAGGACAAGGAGTCATATTCCTTGGTGCAATCCCTGTCAGACCTCAGGAGAGGGAACCACCATCACAGCAAGCGGCATACTGGACAATGGAACCCTAAACATCTGAGCTCGGGTGTTTTATTAATTCAGAACTCCTCAGGTAATCTACTCAACTCAGGATAATTCTGCTTGCATGATTCTCAAAGGTATCTTCTGCTCTAGTTTTGATCTTAAATGCCTCCCAACGGCCCATCTATAAAAGATGTGTTCCCCAACCCATAATGCTACTTGGAGGTGGTATAACGTCATGTGCAACTGCTGGAAGGAACTTGGGTCATCAAATGCATCCCATTACAGGGAACACTGGAACCCTAACTCTATCCTGTCTCCCTTGTTTTCCAGGCAACATGAAATGAACAGGCTTCCTCCACCCCATGCACCCACCATGATCAACTGTGCTGCCATGGTACAAAGCAACAGAATTAAGCAACTGCCAAATGAAATCTCCAAATCTGTGGGACAAAATATGCCTCTCCTCCTTTTAAAGTTGACTAACCCCACATACTCATCATGGGGATGGGCAGATGGCTACCACACCACCTTTTTGTACTTTTCCTTGTTTCCTCTGTTACTCTCTAACCTAAGAGCTTCCCTCATCTCTTCAATATTGAGAATAAATACTTCATTTATTCTCAAATGTAGAAAGTTAATTTTGTCGCTTGCTGTCATTAAATGAAATCACGCAGCTTACGTTGCTATTTGGGATAGCTCAGGAAATTGGAATTCTTTGACCAAGTGTCTGGTGAGCCTGTAGATGCATTAGTAAACCGGCCCCTACAATGGTCCTCTACCATGACTCAGTCATACTGAGAATTCACTCTCTGACCATTTACTTATCCCCAACTTCACTCTGCACAGGGCCTTTCAGCTTCCAGGCTCTGCTTCCCAGTGGATTCTGCTTCCTGCCTTCCTCAGCCAGACTGACCTCTTTCTGCCCTCACGTTCTCAAAGTCCTTTATGGGTATTTCCACCTTCTTCTCCAGTCTCCTCGAAGGAGAATTGTCTTGTGCTGTGGTCACTGTAAGCCTCAGAATGCACTTGTCAGACATCTTCTTGTCTGTTTTGTTTTGATTTGTAGGGACAGAATCTCACTATGTAGCTCAGGTTAGACTGGAATTCTTTCTGATTCAGCCTCCTAAGTGCTAGTATTGTAGATGAATGCCATCATTTCTAGCTGAGAATATTAACACAATCTGTCCATTCTATTTCTTATACCACAGATAACTCCCTCTGGCAGACAGCGATCATGGGTATGAATAGCTGTGTTCAAATATTTGCAGAAGAAAATGTTACAATCTCTATATAGTCACTTCCTTTAGAAGAAACTGTAGTCATGACAAGACTTCTGAGTCCTGCACATATTAACCTTTGCCTGTTGAGATAAAATGAGGTTGATATATGGAGAAGAGAGAGGAGTAGAAGCTGGAACACTAAGCTAATGAATGAGGGACTCTTAGGCGTACTGAAAGAGGCAGCCAGGCATGTGTCTCCTAGGCTTGTTAAGTGTGGCGGATACTCTGATAGTTATCTGATCTTGCCTAGAGTCAGTCAAGCTGAAATAGGTCTAGGGAAAACAGCCATGTTATAATTTAGAACAACTACAGAAAGGTCTATGCTGTGCAGGTCACAGTCTGTTAAAACAAGCATGAGCTAATGAAGGTCTTGTCAGAGACCCTGGGACCACAAATAGCCTAAAGCAGGCTGAAAGCCTTCCATCTCCTCCCAGAGAGGAGTGTCTGAGACTCCTGTGGCAAGAAAATTTTCAGCTAAGTGAGAGTAGGTCTCCTTTGTGGAGCTGTGAAGAGGTATGTGTTGAGTTTAATCATCAATCCAGAGTGATGTTCTATTAGAAAAAGTCAGAGAAATTACCCTGGCTTCAGAGATCATGTGATTCTACTGCACCCAAAATAAAGTGCAATTTAAATAATTGGTATTAATTAAAACATTGCTCTTTTGAAATGCTTTTAAGTATCTAATTATAAATCATCTTAAAGAACTCACTATGACCAGATACTGAGATAAATGAAGTATAGAAATGATCTTATTCAATCTTTGCAATAGTCCTTTGATACAGAGAATATTAATAATTCCTTTTTACAAATTAAAAAAAACCCTAAAACCTTGAAAGCTAATAGCCTATGCCTAGAGTCACATAGAGACAAGACTCCCCTTTAAGCTTCATGAAGTCCTCACTACATTCTACTTCATCTTTCTAGATACTCATAAACGCTGATGAGAGATGCATTTATTAATTCTATTTCAAAAAAGAGGGAGTTCAAGCAAAAAGAGAATCATTCTAGGTCACAGCTCTCAGAAGAAAACGATGTCAAAGAAGACCCATCTGCTAGCAATGCAGACACAGTGCCTCAAGGTAAGATGAGCAAATACATCTAAAATCAGACAGGATCGCATCCAAATGCTTACCGCTAACTGTATCAGAGCAATTTCTCAGGTTATCAAGGCTGTTAAATGAGCTTTTGATACCTATGTGATAGGGAAATTTTAAAGATTAAATGTGAAAATCCATATTCCCAAACCTTAAAAGTTTTCTTTTTATTGAGAATTTCCTACATTCATGATCATTTTGACCACCCCCATCCTCCACTCCTGCTGAACTCCTTCCTCGTCCCACAAAGCCTCCATTCACCTCTCACTTCCTCTTATTTTTGTGAGCCACTGATTTTCGTTAGGCGCCTTGGATAAGCATGGGTTTCAATATTGACTAGGGCACAGACAACTTGTCAGTGGTTATAACACGGAGGAAAACAGTTTCTCCCTCAGCAGTTATTAACTGCCACTGATAGTTCTTCAGGGAGGGGCGGAGCTTCACGAGTCATCATCCACGTATGCTGGAATGTTGGCAAGAACTTAAATGTTTTTCTCATAAAACATAGACAGAACTGTCGTTCCCTTGGCGTACTTACTGAGAGAGAAAAGATACAAATAAGATGAAGTGGGTAATTACAATAGACACCACTGAAATCAATAGATTCTTTAAGAAGTATTTTTAAAAACTATATGTTGATAACTTGGGAAATCTAAAAGTATCGGGTAAATTTTTAGACACAGATGACCAACCAAAATTTAACAAGGGGCACAGAAATCTAAATAAATAACAACCAACGAAATGAAAGCTGAACTAAAACAAAGCCTCCCCAACAAAGAAAAGGCAAGGGTCAGACAGAAGAACTAACATTGCTGCTCCTCAATAAAATCCCATAAAATAGAAATGCCAAATTTATAAATTTACAATTTACAGAGTTGATGGTGTCCTGATAATAAAACATGACCGAGACACAGCAGAAAAAGAGATCTATGGGATAATATCATCAATAAAATGTTCACAAATTAAATTCAACAATAGCAAAACTTGCAGCAGCAGCAGCAGCAGCAACACGAGAATAAAAGCAACCACAAAAGCTAGGAAGAACGCTGACCAATCAGAGAGCGAAAGACAAAAAGACTCAAAACCTCCAATAAAAATGATAAAACACTGAAGGAAGAAATTTAAGATGCCAGCAAGATGTTTGTGGGTAAGAAGTCGTAGTAACCAAATTACTGTAGCGGTCACACATCAGCGATGTGTAGCGCAACCACCGCCAAAATTATAATGACATGTTTCACAGAGATTTAAGAAAAATTTCACGTGATAACACAAAAGATTCCAAATAATCAACCCGTACCGAATAAAAGCGAGCAACGCTAGAAGTATCACAATACTTGCTGCAAATTATACCACACAGCCATAGTAACAGATAAAAATAAATGGCAATAAACATAAAAAATGTCAGGTATAAAATAAACGGTGTGAAAAGAAACAAAGTAATAAAAGATAAATGATACAAGAACAAACGCGTGGACCGACGGAATAACAAGAGACACAGAAACAAAAACACATACCTACAGCCAGCTGATTCCTGACACACAAAGACACCAAGACGCATGTTGAATGAAAAACAGCCTTTTAAACAAATAATGCTGCGAAACCTAGATCTACACATGTAAAGGCTGAACTACATCCTATATCTCATTGTAAAAAGATATCGCAAAAGAGGCCTGAGTCTGAAGCCACTAAAGGGAAAAACTCCAGGTATTGGCACATGTAGTGATTTCCTGAGCGGAACTCCAATGTCACAGAAAATGGAAACAATAATTGGCATACAGGACTACATCGAGTTTAAATAAAACAAAACCCAGCATGGTAAAGACTATTATCAACCGAACGAAGATACTGCCCATATAACAAAAGAAGATCTTTGCCAACCATTCAATTCACAGGGGACAAATAGCCTGTATATATAAAGAACTCAAAGAATTTAACAGTAATGGAACCGGTGATCCGGTTAACAAATGGGAAAATAATCTAAATGGACGCTTCTCAAAAGAAGTACAAATGGTCAATAAACACAGGGAAAAGTTTTACTCAACGGCTGCAGTCATCAGGAAAACAAAATCAAAACTTTGTTGAGATTCTGTCTCACCTTGGTCAGAATGACTAACAGTAAAATATAACAAGTACTGGGGAGGATGTAGAGAGAAAAGGAACCCTTATGTGCATTATTGGGAGAGGTGGAAAACAGTTTGTGATTTCTTCAGGGGCCCCAAACTGTAAGTTCCTCATGATCCAGCCATGCCACTGGTATATACTAAAACAAAGCAAAGTCAGCAAGTAGAAAAGATACCATGTGTGCATGTTTACTGCAGTGCTGTTCACAGTACCAAGTTATAGAATCAGCTTGGGTGCTCATCAATAGGTGAACAGACAAGGAAAGAATGGTAACACATACACACATGATAGAGGATATATTTTTAGCCATAAAGAAGAATAAAAACATGACATTTTCAGAAAGATAGAATTAGAAGCCATCCTATTAAATGAAACAGGATAGGCACAGAAAGATAAATATTGCATGTTTCATCTCATATGTGCTATCTTCCCTATGTATCCTAGGAGTCTAAGGAGTCTTGAGATGGTTAACTGCATCACAAATAAAACAGCTCCTGGCAAGGTTATGGTAGGACTGACCCTCTTGCTCTAGATCAACTTTGACTGCATAGAAGAAGCACCCAGGAATTTTGAGAAACACCCTGGCTGCATAGGCTACACCCCAGATCAAAAAGTCTGAATCTCTGGAAACAGGACTAGGTCTCTATATCTTTGTGATTCGCAGAGTGCTTCCCATACACTGGCAAACTTGAACACCGTGCACCTATATGATAAAGTCACCACCAGCTATCTGAGTAACCGAAAGCCAGCCGATTAGTCTCAAAACACAGGACAGTACCAACGGAGTCAGACCACTGGGGCTTTTGCTCTACCAGATTGCTTCCCTTCAGAAAGATACTTGGCTGACTCTTTGTCTTCCTCGAGTGACTGCCAAATCACACTGGCCACAGCATTTCAAATTGCAGTCTGCCCCTACGTAGTTAGTGCACAGCGAATCTGCTTGCTCTTCTATTTGCATTGATTATTTCATCTCTCTAGAATAGAAACTTTCTGAACACAGGGGACTTTATTGTCATCCCTAAGTATCCAGAGTCTAAAGGGATGTCACATAGATGCACACAAAAGTCAGAAGCAGAAAAGACCTGCTAAATTTCTTGCTACTCCAATTTTCTCATTTCTCTGAGACAGCGTAGTCTAGAGAGGGGGAAAAAAAAACAGTGGGCATCACAGAGCTTGTGCTGACTGAACTGGAACTAGACCCTCCCCGCCCAACCTGCACACCCAATATAGCAACCTTTCACTCTCTTGAGCAGGTTTCCTGTCCCAACTGTCCAAAAACAGTTCCAAACAGACAGCCTTGAAGCACAGCCTTTGTTTCTGCCTGGGACATTCAAGTATTCACTCTTTGCTTTTAGAGGACATCATTTGCATTAGAGGTTGGTGAATCCAATTTGAGATTTGAAAAATATCACTAAGTCAGCTATAGAATCACTCTGAGCCTAAGGACCACACGGAAAGATTGCATTTTTAACCAATTTATTAAATGAGTGTGTGTGTGTTGTTCTTCCTAATCTGGGCTGAAATAAAGAAGCTGTGGGATCTAGCCTTCGAATTTTGTAAATGAGCCCACTGCTCCCACACTTTTCAGCAAGATAAGGCCCAAATGGCATTTGCAGAAGAGCCTGGCTATCTCTCTAGCAATCCGGCTCCTACGTAGGCCCCTTGGTAACAGCCAGGCAAATCCGCAGAAGGAATGCCACTATACGGTCTGTGTGCGGACTGTGGAGTCAGTATGGCTTCCAAATTACCTAGCAGGTCATTAATCATAGGCCAAGATAGGCCATCACAACGGCCCAGAATGAAAGCACCCTGCATAATGCCGGTGAAATCATGTTTCACATGCAGCTCTTGGAGGCGCAGATATGGAGGGGAGAGGGAAGGGGAAAAAAAATCACTCTCCTTTTGGGAAAGAAAACTTCTACTTATCTTTGATTTGCATTCAGTCCTCCCTCAATAGTCCTTAAGCCTGTTATTTAATTCATTTTGGTGCCAGGGTTCATCACAAAGCAAAAACTCTAGGCGAGACCTACGCAGTCTGTGACCTCCAAACCCCCTGTCTTTTCTTGTCAGTTCTATGTCATTTGTGCAGTTGAACTCCACCAATTTGAAATGCTGACCTCTTCCATAGACAACCGTATTCGCCTTTGGTGAAAGAAAAGCTCAGGGCCGGCAAACCACTCAAGCGGGAGACGGCAAGAAAAGAGAAAAGTGGTTGACTCGTAAATCAATTTCCACAGCCCACCCAAAACCCACACACACATTGGATCTGTATAAAATTTTTAAAAATTGCTGAATGGGTTGATGGAGGAGAGGCCTCCAAGAACAAATAAAAAAATATGAATTGAAGTCAGAGAGGATGGAAATGGGAGCTCTGCTCTCAGTGAATTAAACACCGTGGAGTCCCCCCCCCCCCACCTCTTTCTTTACACCTGGGCTCTCTGGAGTTGTGTGAAAAGAAAAGTTGAAAATAAAATGCAGAACACAGTTCCTTGTCACTGCCAAAGGCAACAAAAGAGGAGGGTTGGCGGGGAACTGGAAAAATAGGACTTGAGAAATGGAGCAAGAGTTGAACCTACAAGGCTTGCAGCGCGTGTGTGACCCAGGTCACAGGAAAGTGTATGTGTGCTTTCTGCGCATGAACAAGTATTCCCCATCGCCAGGCCTTCGTCCTGCCTGCTTAAAATGTGGAACTTAGCCAGAAGTCTGCTGATTTCTGAAACCATTTTCTATGCTATCGTCACTCTTCAGTTGTACAGCGTTCCCAGGCATTGGCAATGGTCAGTTATAGGCACTGCCATTTCAGTAATATCTGCATGCATTGAAAACCACCTGTGTTTCTGCACTAGACACTGAGCACATAAAATACACTCCTCTCCCTAAATTTCTAACAACTTAGCGTACAAATAAAATATATAATCCACCGCTGAGGGGGAAAACATACAATGGGAATAGAGGTGAGTCTTTCCCTTAACACAGGAATCCGGTTTCCTCAAGTTTTTCTTCTCCTGCCCCCCTTTATTCTTCCTACTAGGATGGCTTCAACAGGGAAGATAATTTTCAACTGAGACTGCATTTTGCTACAGACTAGTCTTCCTGTTCCCTAGACCTCCTGACTCTAAAGAGTTAAAAAAGAATAGTTCTCTTCTTGTGCTGCGAAAATTGAGTTTCCCCATTATGAGACACACTCTGAGGAACTCTTTTATTTCAGCTACTTTCAAGATTCATGAAACACTGTCAGACAATTAATGAGGGTTCACAAACTGTTATAGTGGAGTGAGATGAAGCCTCACGGAGTTTCCAGCTCCTTTTCTTAAGAGGTATTGTTCTCCAAGCTACAAAATGCTCACTGTAACTCCTGGTGGTCACTATGAAAAAATATCTCTCCCTCTCTCTCTCTCCCTCTCTCTCTGTCTCTCTCTGTCTCTCTCTCTCTCTCCCCCTCCCTCTCTTTCAGATTACCAAATAAAAGTGACTTTGGAAGTTTGTCTGAATTCAAAATATAATTCAAAATGGTTTTGCTTTGACTATTTCTTTCTCCTAAAGGGAGAAGAAGGAAAGACTATAAAGAAGTCAGGGAATATCAAGAAAGGAGAAATAAATAACAAGAAAACACAGGCATGCATCAGGAAGAAAATGATTTTAAATGGAACCAAGGAAGGCTTCTTAGAGGAAATACTGTTTGAGACACCAGATCAGCAACGAGGATATTTATATGCAAAGATACAAAGAGGAGAAGGAGCAGAATATTTGCTATTTCTAGGGTCAAAGGCCTATCAAAATGGCCGGAGATCTTGGAAGGGCTGTAGACGGAAGCTAGGCCATCAAAATCCTTCTTGACCACTCACCAGAATGGGGATTCCATGAGCTCAGGGCGCCACGTCTGTCTTAGCACTACTCCGAACTTACCTAGTATGGTGCTCAGGTACGTGTCAAGAACTCCGTAAACGGTCACAGACAGAGTAAAGCAGCAGCTACCCAGGCCAATGGGGAAACTAGGAAAGTGTCTAAAACAAGAGAAATGATATATGTGGACCCACTTTGGTGGTAGTTGTGTAGCCTGCGTATTATCTTTAAAGCCCTGTGGTAGCCACACTGAAGGTAAATGGGAGAGTGACGAGAATAGGAGACCCTGGGAGAAACGATGACTCCCTGAGCAAAAGCAGCAGAAGTAGGATTCAGAGTGCAAGAGCTGAATGTAAGAGATCTAAAAATGCCTAGAAACAGAGAAATAAATTATTTTCAAACAATATATTTGTTGAACTTTCAAATTATATGCTAATAATATTTATTTCAAGTTCTAGATACAGTCACTGATTAATAGCTCTAAATATAAAACCTAATACGTGTAATCATTAATCTAGGGAAAGAGTGTCGTAAGTAACTTGAATATTTTCTCTGGTTTCTAGAATTTGGAGACATCATAGAAAAGCCTTTGGATTTAATGATATTCACTGGAAAAATGGGCGGAGAAAATGACAAATGACTTCTAGTCAAAAATGGATGGCAATACACAACAAGATTTGGAAAGAAACTTGGGTATGTTCTTGCAATAAACATTTTTTTTCAGAGCCATCTGGCTATTAGTGAGGCTTAGATTAAGATCTTTAGAAACCCCAGGAATGGGAAAATAGAAAGATCTGTCGATAAGTATTGCTTTGGTTTTGGCTGACTAGCATCTGAATAAGCTTCCCTGGATTGTTAGCAAAGGCTAGGTATCCATCTTCCCAACCTCCATTACATCTACGCCTTATCCAGTAAGGATATCCAACCCGGATATGGACATGACGGCAAGCGGGGCAAAGAAAGCTGGATGTGGGGAAGCCATCGTTGTCACAAAGGCATGCAGGGCCTGGCAACCATCCAGCTTCTGGGTGGTGACACCATTAACATCCAGTGCCCAGTCCTTGGGCTAGCGTTTGCCCAGAGACAAGAGGCAGTAAAGACAGTAACCAGATCTGACTGGTCTGGATGACAGACAGTTTGGCCTGCCTTGCAGCTTTATTTTTAAGGCCCATACTCCACCCCCGGATTTAGTATTCTTAGTCTCAGTAATCCCGTAAAGTAGCCGAAGTTCTTTTTCATTTAAAGACCAGAGTTTCTCTTTCCTGTGACTAATTTTTTTAATTCTCTTTCCTGTTCGTACATCAGTTGTAGTTCACAAATCATCTTCACGTATCCTTTTATTTTTTAATAGATTGTGTTTATATGTCTTCTTAACATGTCAAGAAAGTGGGGCCATGTGAGGTTAAGCGAGCCTTCAGGCCAACACTAGGTTCCTTCCGATAAAAATAGAAAATGCCATTCTCCTGTGCCAAAGCAGGCAGACGCCTATTACCATCATGCCCGTTGGTTTACTTATGAATTAAACAAATCACTTCTCTTCAAAGCCACCAGAGTCAAGAGCTCTGCTAATCCTTACCAGCATCTCATCTTTTTTTTCTCCCCCCTTTGGCCTCTTTTATTCCTGTCCAGGTGGCTTTATTTTTCATTTGAAAATGTCATCACCACGTCATTAGCGATGTGCTGTTACCTGACAGTAGGAAGGCTCATCCCCAGGCCATATGGCTGAGTTGAATCTACATGGTCACGGTGTAATCCCACTGAAATGGCTTCCCTTTGCAATCAAAACCGAATTTCACACTCTACCAAGATGGGGACAGCTCTTGTCTTCCCAGGAGTAATATAGATCTCCCCAGGCAGCCAAGGCCAATGGAAATGGCTTTCTTCTCCAGGCTAGCAGCATGTGGGGGGCAGGGCTGGGAGGTCAACTTGAATGGGAAGAGGCTGGGAGGAGGGGGAAAACACTAGGGGAGTCAGAATCCAAAGCAATTCTCTCCACTCAGCTCCCCTGGATGACCATCAGGGATGGCCAACCCAAGTAACTTGGAGAAATAAGTTTATGGAATATATATGTAACCTTTATGGGGTAGGTGGCTCTCTAAATTACTCAAAGCTGTCATTTCTAGAATTAAGTATTTGGTATATTCCTCTCACACACAAGAGTTGAAATGAATAGCTGCCCATGAACTGACCCTCTATCAAAGTCACCCAGCTGTTTAAAAGTCTCTTGAATTTTAAGCAAACTTCTCCTCCCGTTTATTCTAATGAATCCCATTCTAGCCAGCTGTGTGAGGATCACTAATATAAGTAAATATAACCCCAAATTCAATGTCTCTAGTGAAGTAAGACAAACAGAATGAGATAACCTTTTTTCTGTTCGTTTTGTTTGTTTTGTTTATCACATTTACTGTGTTGGTTTGGTATTTTATTGTGTGTTAAAATGTTTGGGTCATATAAGGACATTCTCATTCAAGTACGTAGTGTGCATTGAGCATATTTGCTTTTTTAATTAACAAATGTCAATTACCAGTATTGTTTGTTTGTTTAGAGGTTGGCAATATGTAACAATTTGCATGGGAGTTGAGACTCATGATGTTGGTGAAATCATAATTGGCTTAACTTTTCTGAATTCCACAGGAGAAAATAAATCCAGTTCTCTCTGACAACGTAGTTTTCCTAGTGCAGATTAGTACAGAATCGTATACATGTAAAACCAGTCATAAAGTTTCCACTGGTTCATATCAAACAGAGAAAGAAAGAAGTCTCTGCAAAAATTAGACAAGGGGGCTCAGATGTCACCGCACATTCAATCAACATTTAAAGCTACATTACAGAAAACAAATGGTTCATAAATGTATGACCACTAGAGTTTGAATTTCTATCTTACCATACTTACTGTAAGAGGTGGGGTCAGTGTGGTTCTTTGCACCGTTGTCTTCTGGTGGTTTAGAGCAGAATCTGGGGACGTGCTTGTTGATTTAATAATAAAGCCAGTAAACATTTATAGTATGAAAGTGATAGATACAATGTTAATTTATGAACTATTTAATCAGATGTTGGCTGTTTTCATTTAGTAATGACTATGTCTCCTTTGTACTTGTTGGATCCTTACATATCACAGATACATGCCCATGTTGGTAAGCGTAAATCTACATCATCGTTTTAAAAGTCGGAATGCAGGGCCTGCAAGATGGCTCCGTAGGTAAAGGCATTTGCAATTGAGCCTGAGGACCTGAATTTGAGCCTCAGGCCCCAAGTGGTAGAAGAAAAGATTACTCCTGCAAATTGTCTTCTAACCTCACACTGTGGCATGTGTAGGCCTACCCATTCCCACAAAATAAATGTAATGTAAAATTTGTAACTACCAGCCATCATCAGAGAAGCCTCCTCCTGTGGCAGATGGGAACAGCCAGACATTATACAAAGAGTGAGGGACCTTGGAGCATTCAGCCCTAAGTGGGTTGTCTCCTTCAAATCCCTCCCTTCAGAGCTCAGGGAATGGAGCAGAAGAAGAGGCAGAAAGAGTGTGAGAGCCAAAGAGGATGGAGGGCACCGAGTGAACATGGCCCTCTCAATCAAGATCAGCAAAGCTCACATGAGCTCACAGAGACTGGAGCAGCATGCCCAGGGCCTGCACAGGCCTGCACCAGCTTCTCTGCATTGATACTATGGCTTCCAACTTAGTGTTTATATGGAATTCCTGAATGACTAAACAAGCGGGTCTCTGATTCTTGTTCCTTCTCTTGGGCTCTTTTCCTTCTGTTGGTTTGTCTTATCCATCTCCAGAGTGATAGCTTTTGTTTTATCTTATTAGGTTTTATTTTGTTATATATATATTTTAATGAATGAATAAAAACCTAGCGACTAGGGTAAAAGTTAACAACCAAAGTATCACTTCTACTTGCTGGGAGAGGGAAAATTCATTTTCTTCAACAGAGTGACACTGAGGTTCATCAGCCACTCCAGGATAGGACTCATGTTCAGGCACAGTTGACCAACATAGTGGACTCCACAGGTTGTTTCTTGTTGTTGGTGGTGTTGTGTGTGTGTTTATTTGGTTACAGTTTGGCGGGTATTTTTTTTTTCTTTTGGGGATGGTTTTATTTTGTTTTCTTAGTTTTGGGGGATTCTGTTGTGTATTGGGTTGTTTTTTTTTTTTTGAGAAAGAACTTAAAGCTAGGTCGATGGGGAGGAGAAGAAGATCTGGAAGGACTTAAGGAAGAGGAAGAATATGATGGAAATATATTTAAATTTAAAACTTGTTCATCAAAAATATAACAATAAAATCTTTGGAATTACATATAATTTTGAGGACATGCAAATAATTGGTGTGAACCAATATTTTAAAGTTTCAACTAGCTTCAGATATTTAGTATTATAAAAAAAGTCTTCAAAAATACTGTTCACTGTCTGTGTTTTGAATTTATCTAACTCTTTTCCTTATAAGAAAAAACCCAGAATTATATCAGAATTATCAAATCTGTCGTTGCTTTTACAAGATCTCTAGTAACAAATTTGCTACACACAGAAGTAGATACCCTACCTAGTTGTCAAACAGTAAATGTCCCTAATTTATATGCGTAGTAACATTTCTGAGGGTGGAGAGATAGGCGCGCTTTCCCGGTCACTTCAAAAGGAGAAAGTGGGTTAGAGAAGCCTGGTGTTTCTGCTGCTTCTGTGTGATACAGTCTCTAAGGAGTGGGAGTTACCCCAGGAAACCGAGGTATGAGGAAGGCCTGAGCCCTGAAGTTCAACTGGCCCAGCTTAGTCTTCTCAGGGCTAAAACATTTGATCATTTTGAGTTTTTCATAGGTTTTGAAGCGCTAAGAGCTCACCACTAGTCTGCATGGCCTAGGATTGGTATGATTCTGCAAACTCTCTGGCATCTACTTGAGCTGTCCTAGGTAAGATGCTTGCGTGGGAGAGCCCAGGGTCTCGCTCACCAGGTCCGCCTGTATTTCAAACATTACTATCATCCGAGAGTATTCAGACAACATATTTTCATAAAACATCCTTGTGTCTCTCTATCCCTCTATTGTTTTGGCCAGCAGTCCATGAGATGATGATTACGAATCTGAAAGACAAAGATGCTTCCCCAGAGAAAGAGAAAAGAGGGGAAACAATGTGAGACACACCAAGAGAGACGAGTTGGAGATCAGCCCTTATGTCTGGAAACTAAAACATCACACCTTGAATTGGTGTAAAACTGAGAAGCTGAACAACTTTGGCACAATTATTAAACACATGTTGGATTACAAATGGTAGTTTTTCTTACCTTTTTCTGTTTTTATTATTGTTTGGAAACTGAAATAACTGATCAGTATGTAGAATCAGAAACAGATCCCAAGGCCATACCTGGAGTTTAGGGAACAAATCCACAAGGTTTCACTAGTGTCTAGTGCAATGGGAATAATGGCTATGTCCTAAATCTCTGTGTATGGATTTCTGAAATGCTTCCTCCAACGCCAGTGAAGGACATCTGTATTCTGACCCACTCTAAAATGTGAAGAGGGTAAGGCTCCTGAAGGGAAGCGGGAGTAGCTGCTGATTCAAATGCCCAGCGTTCATTTTCTCCTAGCAAAGCAATCGCTTCATGGGGCTTCAGTTTTCCATGAAATGGGTTGACAATGATCCTGCCTCACTATGGAAACAAACAAAATTCTTTGTTCTTACAGGAAGCCGGTAACTGATTCTTGTCTTGAAAGCACTCAAGGGTCTCCCTAATACTCCAAACAGAGTCTCTGTTTTAACAGTGTTCGCAGGTGAACACCGCAGAAACAGCAGTACCCATGGCAACATTCCCTGTAACTCAGCTATAGTTCAACACGTGTGTTTCGTGGATATTGTTGCATGCATGGAATACACTTTCTTGATACATAAAACGAAAAGACTGACTCCTGTTTTATTTTAAAGTGACTTTGTAAGCATTTACAGCGTGGTAGGTTTCAGGAGGAGCATTTTCACACAGCTTATTTTAGTCAAGCTTCACCAAGGTCCTAGCATGGAGCTATTATTATCTCTACTCATACAAATGAGGATTTATCTAGATAACTGATTAGCCTTGGACTCAAAGGACAATCAAAGGATAATTTGATTTTGATCTCTTGACTCAAAATCAAATATCATCCAGAACCAAACAATGTTCAAAGAAAATCACAGTGGTCTTTCTAATGAGTCCCTCACTCCTCCCTGCCTCCTTTCCTTCCTCTTGGCTGTCAAGTAGGCTGTGCCAAATTCTATTCTAAAACCAGGAGATATTCTTAGTCGATTATTCTGCTCGTTGCTGTGACAAAACGTCTGATAGAAACAGAGTAAGGGAAGAGGGTTTGTCTTGGTTCACAGTTTATAGGATACCAGTCAATCACGGCAGCAAGGAGGGCACGGTAGCGGGGCTGACTTTTGTCCATGGCAGCAGGAGCATGCTGGCTGCAAAGGGGAAACACAGCTAGATCAGAAGTGAGACTAGCCTTTAACGCTTAAGGCTTACCCCTTAAGGGTGCTACAACTTTCTATCTGCTGGTTCTCCCATGTCCCAAAGGCTACACAACCTCTCCAAACAGCACCACCCACTGGGAGACCCAGTATTCAAACATGTATTCCCATGGTGGGGGAATCTTACGGTCAAACCATGACACCTGGTTAGTTAGGAACAAAACTTGTTAATGCTTTCAGAAGCACACGTGCACTGTATTACTCCCTGCTTATTAGAGAAATAAGAAGCTGGATTACAGTGGAATTTGGACTTACGCAAACTTCAGTGCAAATTCTCTGCCACCACCTGATAGCTCTGTGGTCATGGATAAGTCATATTGCCTCTCTGACACACTCCTTTGCACCTGTAAGGTAACCATAATATATACAACGTGCTATGATAATATATTGCTCCAATTAGTAACAAAATAAAATGCCTGACATTTGAAATACGTATGGTAAATGGTACATAAGAATTTAGTCATAGCAGGGTGGTGGTGGAGCACGCCTTTAATCCCAGCATTTTGGAGGCAGAGGCAGGTGGATCGCTGTGAGTTCAAGGCCAGGCCAGTCTGGTTTATAGAGTGAGTTCCAGGAGAGCCAGAGTTACAGCAGAGAAACCTTGCCTCGGAAAAAAAAAATCTTGCCATCCCCCAGGTGTGGTGATCCACACCTTTAATCTCAGTACTGGGAGGCAGACGCAGCAGGCAGATATTTCTGAGTTCAAAGACCAGCCTGGTCTACATAGAGTTTCAAGACAGCTAAGGCTACATAGAGAGACCCTGTCTCTAGGGAGGGGGTGGGGGGGAATGAACAAAAGAGAAGAAAAAGAATATAGCCATGAATGCATATTTTAACCTTTCCTTCATAAAAAAACAAAGATGCTACCTCACAGCCTCCGTGGGGAACAGCTGCCTACCTGCAAGGCCATCTCCTGTGTGACCTCTCCCAGGCACCTAAAGCGGAGAGAAGCGGGGTCATTTCCATGCACCTAGACTCTTAACCGAAACAACACTTCTGTGGACCCTAGCTCCTTTGGCTTGCAAATCCTTGCTCCTTTGGCTGGCGGACTTCAAGGGGTGGAGGGCCAATTCGCCATGGCGGTTTGTATGTGCAGCATGTCTGACAGGCTGGGAGAGGAAGGCATTAATGTTTTCTGACAGGCGACCCCTAATTGTGGGAGCTTTTCTTCTGGGGCTTTCTGTGAAATTCTGACTTAGGCGAGCAGCATAACGAAGCGCTCAGGCATTGAACAGGGCTTGCCCTACACAGAGCTAGGGAGCTTGGGGGGTGGGGGTAGCCCAGGATTATTCATGAAGACTTTTCAGCTGGTTTTGTCTTTTAACTAACCTTTGAGTTTGATCAGAGGGCTGGGCGGCCTCCCTTTAGCCAAAGGCCTTGCTGGCCACCTGGACAATGGAGACAGACTGTTTTTCTAGTAAAGAAAGATAGCTGGGGGGAGGCCTAGTTGTGTGGACTCTTTGAAGGGAGGGGAACACGCCACCTTCCTTCTGTCTGGGTCTTCTGAGTAGGGGAGGTTGTTGACAGAATTCTCAACCACCCAACACTGAGGCTGCTGTTCTGTCTGCTGCCTCTCCACTCTCAACAACTCTATCCGGTCAGCGCTCACAGTGGGCTGGTTTTCCTTTGGAGTCTCAAGTGCGCTTTTCCTGCTGCAGTCTGCCTTTTTTCTCTCTTTCCTTCCACACCCCTCCCTTCTTCCAAAGGGCTTATTGGCTGAAGCAGCTCCAATGTAGAAATACTTGATTTTTGCGGTTGAGATTTTGCACCGGAAATTGGGGGTGCGGGGGGGGGGCGGAATGAGAGCAGAACAGAGAAGAAGGAAGAGGGCGGGGACGACAAGACGGTTCTGGAAAGATGCGGATGAAGTGGTTTGGTCCTGAGGCTGCAAAAGGACCAGCTCAGCCTGTGGGGTCTGGAATTGGGGATAGAGCGCGCCGCAGGGACAGGAGTGGGGGAGACGGTCACTAAATGCCCTTGGTTCAGGCAGGTGGAGCGCTTTTGTTTCCTGCATCCACTTCCGGTGTCGGACTGCCCAGTCTCAGGACCCAAACCTCTCCGTGGCACTTTGCAGAAAGGGACTCCCTTAAAGAAGCGTGGGTTGGCGGCTTTCCCCCAGCTCATCCCCAAAATAGCCCTGGTAGCCATCGCGTCAAAGGCTGCTTTGTGAGCTCCTGGCCGCCTGCAGAGGGGCGCGCGCCAGACGTTCTGTGAGCCAGTCCCACAGGGCTCTGCAACCTCTCGCCGCCCCCCTCATCGCCCTCCTTCATTTCTCCCTCCCCCTCTTCTTTTCCTACCCCCCCCACTCTACTCCTTCAACCTCGCCCCTTCCTTTCCTCCAATTTCTCCTTCCCCCCCCCCCCTCTACTGTCTCCTTCCTCCAATTCTTTTGACCTGGTCTCACCTAAATGTTCCTCCTTTTCACACCTTCTTTACGAGTGGATTCCCAATCTGCTCTCCCTTCACCTGGGACCCCTACCTCCCTCGCCCACTCCCACTCCTTCCGGATCAGGTAGCCCCGCAAGTCCCCAGCGCAAGCAGCTGACAGCGGACGCATGCCTGCGGCCAATCAACTCCCGGATGCGCTGCAGCTTGAATAAATCATTAAGCCCGACACGCGCTCAGGGCTAGCGCTGCACACTGCAACTTGCTTCCTGCCATTAACCTACACACCCTCTTTTGTAACAACCTAATCTTGCATACAAAGGAAGAACGCATATAACTTGGACCCGGGCTAGAGTAGAGCCTTTCTCCTATTCTTCGGAGAAAGAACACTAGTGTCAGGAAATCCATTTACTTCTTCTCTCCCTTTGCATCTGAAACCTAGAATTTCTGGAAGAAATATGAAAACAGTCATTTGTCGGCCCAAGAGTAGAGGGAAGTTCAGAGGCTTCAAAACAATAAAAAGGAGGAGGGGGAATAAAGCTGTCACAGGTTTTAGTACACGGAAGAAGCATTAGTATGTGTGCGTGTGTTTTAAGTTGAATAAGACATGCTTTCTAGAGTATGTTTGTTGAAGATTCAAGTTATGACAATGAAGACTTAGAAATGCAACCTAAATGTCACCATTGTCCATCCCCGTTTAAGTGAGTGCTTGCAAATGACCATGAGGGTGTGGGTGGCCCCACCTGTCTCAGCCTTTGCTTACTTTACCTGTAAGTCCCAGCACTACATCTGTACCAGGTTTACAAAGATCAGTGCGAAAGGGGATGGCAGCCCTGAGGCCTTTGCGTTTGGCATTCATCCCTCTTAAAGCTAATCGTACCTCACTGTTATGAAACATGTAACTAACTTCTTTTCCAAACTTGCAGGTTAAGTCATTGCTGGCCTAAAAAGATGGAGTGATTTTCCTGAGATGATGTTGAAGAGAGTTCACATCAACCTTAGAGAGTCTTTTACTTGAAAGCCTTGAAATTTTTTACACAAAAGCAATCTGTCTGTTTGACCCTGAGGCATGAGGCTTAAGAAGCAGTCAGGGGCAGCTGAAGATAACGGTCCTTCCTTAAAGGGGCAAATGAGACGAGCTAATGGACAGACAGAAATACATATGGGTGAGGGCAAGTGAGCCCGCAGAGGCAGCACCTGGACAATGGAGACTAGTAACAACAGGGAGCCGCTGTCTGTCACCCCCAAGCCTACAAGAGGAGATTGCTGAACATCAGCAAAAGCACTTACCTGTGGCAGAAACTAGTTGACACGTTGTGGCCTAAGACCAGGGAACATCCACTTCCAGAGCAAGTGGATAAGAAAATAATCCTAATCCATCTCCCCTCTTACACTGTGGCCTTCTTCTGGAGCTTCTCCCTAACCAAACCTAGTGTCAGGAGAGCCAGAGAGCAGCTTGCTTAGACAGGGCTGGAAATGATAGAGGGCAGATCTGGGAATTAAAGGCAGCAGAAAGTGACACATAAGTGGACCACTGCAGGCCACTCAGAGTTTTGTGTCCAAACAATTGTTTTCAGGTACCAATGGGGTCATAGACAGGTAAGGTCTTATGAAACTTGCTGCCACATACATGGCAAGTCACAAAGATCACACTAACGAGCAAAAATACCGATTTTCACATTCATGGTTAATTCTGAGGAAGAAAAAGAAGGGTAGAAGACAGAAAGTGACAGGTGAAAAGACAGGATGATCACTTTTGGAGGGACGGTGCAAGTGGGTGTTTCTAAGAAGGTCTACTTTGATTCTCAGGCATCATTCTATGTGGGTTATTGGTGCAATCCAGTCTAGACCGTGATTTAGATACATCTGGTTAGTCCTCATGATAATTACAGTGGGAAGAGTCATGCAGGCACATTTACACAGGGCTTGTAATTTCCACCGTAAGGACATGTACTAGATCCCTTTATATGGTTTAACGTTCTTGCTGTGGATACCAAGGAATCAGGTTGTTCCTTCCCTGTGCTCTAATGTCCCTGTACCTGCAGTAAGGTAGAGTGGAGATACACCCCCCACACACACACACTGTATGTCAGCCCTAGTCTTCTTTGAAATTCTAAGTAGAAGACAACAATTCCCCCCCCCCCAACTGCTTCCTAATGGGTCTGCCTAGACTATTCCCCCAAGCATCCTACTCCTAACTTTAAAAGATTGAATTTGGGAGATGAGGCATTTGGCCCAGTAGCTCTGTATCCCAGACTCTTAAGGAGTAACTATGTAACCAGCTCCAGTGCTACTGAGTGTGTTCACATCCTTCTCCCTCCCCGTCTCACCCCCCTGCACTCCCTAGCTCCCCCTCCCTTATTTCAGGCGAATTTCCAACCTTAACTAGTGGTTTTGGTCTACAGGGTGTTTGCGAAATAGGTAAGATCTCTCAGTCAACAACACAAACCAAGTCTTCCCCAGAGTGCCCCCCCCCCCGCCCTAGGAAGCTTAAAATGGGGCGGAGGGTGTGCTATTGCTAGCCGCTGGGGTCTACATTTTGTATTTTGCTGACAGCCCTAAGCCCGCCGCGCAGCCAATGGGCAGCGGTGATTTATGGAGCTGACTAATGCTGGCTGAATGCGGCCTGTCAGAGCCCCGTGAATGGCTTCCCTTCGCTGCACAAGCCCAGGCTTTGTGTTGCTAAGCGATTAGAGCAGATGTAATGAGATTTTGCCCATTCCTAGCTTCGGCAAAATTGTGTGTGTGTGTGTGTGTGTATGTGTGTGTGTGTGTGTGTGTGTTGTAAATTTTTGGAGTTTGCCTTTACATTGTAGCAAACAACACGCTAACTTTGTTAGGAGTTTAACTGAGACTCGGTATTTCCCATTCAGAAGAGGGCAAAAGAACACCTGTCCTTATAGGCAAAAGAAGGGGGAAGAACCCTCTTTTGTAGGGGTTGAAACATTATCCTAATGTTATATTCATAGCCATAAATGACTTGCAACACTTTCTTTGCATACCTTAGGCCGCTAAATCAAATGGAAAGGGAATGGGGGCGGAGGGGAGTGCCTAGCTCTGGTCTTCCAAATAAGATAAAAACAAAAGCCAGTACCACAGAAGCATTGCTTCCCCCAAGTAAGCTCTAAATTGGCCCACTGCTGGCAGAAAGTCCGATTATTTATGGCGGTGGGGAATTTACTGATTTTTTTCCCCTTAATTACGCCCATCTCCATGAAAGGGACCGAAGCCTCCGTGTGCATTCTATAGAGGGTCATTTAGCAAAATGACATCAGACGCTGTGGCATGCTCCATGCATAGTGGCTTTAAAAATGGTTATTCTGTGCCACTAAATGGTATAGATATACCAACACAGACTAGATTTTTAACTCTGGAAGGCGTGCTGGCTCCCTGCTCTTTGTTGGGTTTTGTAAGATGCATTTTGCGCCCGGCTTTCCGCTTGGCTGGAGACACGCAAACTGAATCTGCAAGTGATGCAGGCAGCAAGCAAGGAGCCTGCTAGAGGTCGAGTAGGATTCTAATCACGTCCTTGCTAACTGACAAGAAGCAAGCCAGCCAAAAACCCACCAATTTCTTTTTGAATCTTGGTAATTGGGTACTTTTACACGCTGCTCACGCCATTGGGATAGAGTCTCAGGCTTAGATAGGCCAGTGTCTCAAAGCGACCACACATTTGCACTACATTTACATATTCAAGTCTAATTCCTTCTGCAAGAAATTTGTACACACAAGCCTTTTACTTAAAATAGAAATGGAAAGTCATATATATATATATATATATATGTATATATATATATACACACATATACACACACACACACACACACACACACACATACACACACACATATGGAATGTGTATATATTGAGTGGGAAATATGTGCCTAGAAGTGAGAGCAAAGTTGTCCACCCCATCCCTGGAGTTGGTTTGTGGCTAGGAAGATCTATTTCAAGTCCCAACTTCCAGTACTACCCTTCCAAGCACCTAGGCCTAAACTGAGTGAGAGTATCCAGTCCTCTATCTCCCTATAAGGACAACCTCACATGGGCTGAGAGTGAGAAAGTAGAGAGGAGGAGAATTCTCCCTAGGTTACTGTTTTGGAGATTTTTTTTTTTTAATGCGTAGTGTGTGGGTTGGGTGATGCAGCTATGAATTGCCATCTATCTCCCTGGGGGTTGTATATACACACAGTGAATAAAAAGAGAGGAGAACCCCCCACACACACCCAGGCATCACAAAGTAACCACAGGAGTAGGACTAGCTGAACCACCTGTCTCTCTCAATTCTTCCACTGAACATACTTGGCTCCCTCCCTCCCTCCTCCCTGCCTCCCTTCTTCCTTCCCTCCTTCCCTCCCTCCCTCCTTCCCTCCCATGTTTCTTTTGAGTATTTTGATAGCTTAGTTAGGGGCACCAGAGCCAAAGAAGACATAGAGACAGCTGATCATTTCTCTCTCTCTCTCTCTCTTTTTTTATAAAAAAGGAAAAAGTTTTATTACAAAACTAGTTTGTATAAAACAGGGTTATACATGTTTTTGTAAGTTTGTAATAAAACAGTAAAGAAGAAAAAAAAAAAGGCAGTGGTAGAAATTTCCAAAGGCAACCCATGGAAACCAACTGGTTGCCACTTTGCGTTTGGACAGTAGCTGCATAAACTTTGTTCTCCTTGAACAGTTTTTAATAACATCATTAATACATTAACAACGTTTCTATGAAGTAAGACACATTGGTGCTGAAGTCATTCTGGTGGCATTTAGATCTCACCTATGAGGAGAGTTCTTTACAAAACCACATGGGGGAAATGGCGGTTTGTAAGGTGGACGACACATCTAAAGTATGCAGAGGTAATCGCATTACATGTTAAAGTATCAAGATATACACATTTTAAACCATTTGTACAAAACTTCTATAAATTTTTCTCTCTCTTTCTTATGTACAAAAATATCTTAATATATCCCCAAACTGGTTAGGATAGATACAAATAGATTTTTTTTTCTTATAATAAAAAAATTCACAAAGATTGGAAGCATTCTATGATGAAAGCAGAAGCAAAGACATTGGGGGTCGTCGTTGTAGGGATCAGGGAGGAGGCCACCAGGACAGGGGAAAGGTGTCCAAGAACTGAGTATAGTATAACATAGCTTCACTGCAGACGAATGTCCACAGCTTGCTGGGATGAGGGCTACTGAGGGAAGACAACCCACTTCCAGAGAGCTAAGACTTGGCTTTGACAGGGCAGGGCGGGTGAAGGCTCTGGCAAGTGCTTTGAGCCTTGCCTGTTAGTAGTTGCCTGGGAGTTACTATGGGGTGTGTGTGGCACTCTCTTGCTCCAGGAAAGGAACCCACTGCTTTTGCACAGCAGCTGCGACTTGGGTTTATTTAGGTACCAGTCACTCTCCTCGTGTCTGAGAATGATTGGAGTGCAAAGATACTGTTTGGAGCCCAGCCCTGTTTGCAGAGAATATTGCATCTTAGTCAAGTTGCCCCTGGGCGTTGGCTGTCTGGGTTTTTTTTTTTTTCTTCCGTTTTTCTCGTTTTCTCTTCCTTCTGCTCAACGTGGTGGTTGTCGAGAAACACTAAGGATGCAGGACCTGCTGTCATCCTGCAACAGAAACAAGAGAGGTTAGTGAATTTGGAGTGTATTGGTAGAGCTTGGGGAGAGTGTCAGGTAACACATCAATTTGGACAAGTCCCAGAACTCAACACGCAGGGTCTTTTGGGCCAAGCCACTTGCAGGGGCCAACACTGACGCTAACAAACTGTGGTTTGAACTAGACAAAGTAACAATGGTAGTAACCCCTCCATGTTCCTGGACACAGTCCCTATCTCTCATGGAGCCTCAAAAAGAGGAAAGGGGGCCCAGAAAAGAAAGCCCCTGCCCAACTCCCAAACAAACATACCTGCTTCCAAAGTCCAATCCCAATAGGGCCCGACAGCCCCTCAGAACCAGTTTGTGAAGTCCAGCAGCTCCTGTTCCTCTGGGCTGAGAGGGTCGTAGGATCCCTCGTCCGAAGAGTAGGACGAGACTGGAGAACCCGCCATAGAGTTCATGTCGTTGGAGTAGTTGGGGGAGATGGTGGGCGACAGGACACCAGCCTGGAAGGCTGCGCTCACCGCGTCGTGCTCGTCCAGCAGCTGCTGCAGCGCGCGGATGTACTCGACGGCCGAGCGCAGAGTCTCCACCTTGCTCATCTTCTTGTTGGCCGCGCCGTTGGGGACGTGCTCCCGGAGGGTGGCAAAGCCCAGGTTGACCAACTTGACCCGGTTGCGTTCGCGCTCGTTGCGGCGCGCTACGGCAGCCGGCTGCTGCTGCGGCAGGCTGTAGCCAAACCCGCTGAAGTTGAGGCGGCGTTTACAGCGCATCAGTTCGGGAGAGGACGAGCGCTGGCGCTTGACCTGCTTGGCCGCTGACTTGTGACCGCCCCCTGAGGGCTGGCCGTCGGCCACCGGGCTCAGCTGCGGCGCCTGCTGCGGCTGCGGCTGCGGCTGCTGCTGCTGCGGCTGCTGCTGCTGCTGCTGCGCGCTCTGTGCAGCCGCCACCGCCGCCGCCGCCGCCGCCGTGGCGAAGAAGCAGGCTGCGGGAGGCAGGAAGGGCTGCGGGGGCTGCGGGGGCTGCGGCTGCTGGCCGGCTCCACTCTCCATCTTGCCAGAGCTCTCCATGCCGGGCCAAGGAGTTGCGGGGGAGAGCGAGAGGGGTAACGCGGGGTACGCGGAGCTCTAGGGGGGGGACACACGCAGGACTCCGGAGGCACAATCGAAAGGGGCGAAGAAAGGGAGAGGGAAGGGAGCGGCCCTCAAGGCAAGTTAAAAGAGAAGAAACGCGCGCACGGCCGCGGGGTTCTCGGGCTGCAGCGGAGGAAGGTGTCTGGGCGATCGTCTTCCCTCCGCGCCGCCTCCTCCCTCCCCTCCTCCCGCCGCGGTTGGCTTCGGGAGCCTCGCGTGGCGCTCGCGTGTGCGGCCGCCGCCGGCGCCTTCTCCGTATTAAAAAGAAAAAGGGAAAGGGAAAGCTGCGGCAGAAGTCAGCGCCGAGCGCGCTGCGCCAGGTCGCGCCGCACGGGTGCTGTGCTCTCCTGCGTCCGGTCTCCCCTGCTCCAGTCTGGTTCTGGGATTATTTGGTTAACCCTCTTTTCTTTCTAATTCTTCTTTCGCCCCCGATTCGCCCTCCCTGACCGGCTCCCAGCCGGTACGCCTTCCACGTTCCCTTGGCCAGAAGTGAGAGAGTGCTGGGCGGCTGCGGTGCGGCCGCCTTTTCAATGGGACACCCAGCCCCACGCGCAGCCCTGGCCCCGCCTCGCCCCCCACTCCCCGCTGCTGCCGCGGGCGGCTGCAGCCCCCACTCCCCCTCCTCTTCCCCCACCCCTTCATCTCCCTCCCTCCCACCCCCGCCCTCCGGTTGCCCGCGCCCGCTCCTTGCAAACTCTTCATTCAGCCGGGTTTGTTGTTGCAGTGCGTGCGCCTGGCGCGTGCCGAACTCCCGGCTGAATAAACAGGCTGCCCGCTCGGGGCAGTGGCTGGGGCGCCAGGGGGTGGCTCTAGAAATGGGGGCCTTCTTCTCAAAAAGGGTAAATGACTCTGGGACTTGGGGTGCCTAGGTGGAAAGTCTGGAGGGAAAGTGTCTTTGGTGTCTCCTAAGAACTTGGAAGAAAGCTCAAGGAAGGATTTAGGCAGAAAAAGTTGCAAAGGGACCTCATGGGGGTGGGCACTGGGGCTTTGTGTTTCTCTTTTCTTCTTTCCAGTTATTCTGGAGGATTCTCTGCTGACCCTAAAAAATAAAACAGATTTGCGATTAGGTTTTAGAAAGGTGGGAGGGGAGAGCCCTTGCATACAGTGAAAAACGTATTGGTTGCTGTATGAGAACTTGAATCTCTCAAGTCCTCTCGCCAGCTCTGTGGCTCTTTGTAAAGTTGTACCCTCTATAAGGTTGCATTAAGTGGTCACTACTGTCCCATCCAGCTTCAAGAATAGGATGTGCTGGACACAACTCAGCAAGTGTAGAGAGGATAAGGAAGGTGAACTGGTGGTTGCCAGTTGTCTAAGAAGCCGAGGCAAGAGAATCATAAATTGGAGGCTAGCTGATTAGACATCCCTCAGTTTGAAAACTATGTGTGCGGTGCGCACGCACACAGGTGGCTGTTCAGTGCGATTATTGTGGTCAGTGGTGTAAGGAAGTGTATACAGGGGCACTCTCGGTGTTATCTATTTCTGATCTTCTGTAACACCACCACTCCTCACAAGATGCTTTCTAGATGGGCTGGGAAAGGAGTGCGCTCAGGATCTTCCAGACCCTCTGGAGAAGGAAGACATGGGCTGCGCGGAGTGGAGGGTGACTGAGTTTGGACAAGTCAAAAGACTTCCTTCCTTGTCTCCGCCGCGCTGCAGGAGCCTTGGAGGCCTTGGCACAGCCTCCATCCCGCCCCAGGCGTGTGCCTGGCGGGCCCGTGGCAGGCGACTGGGAGCAGAGCCCGCTGGGACTGGGAGCTGGCGCCTGGAGTGAGGGGGAGGCGCCTGCAGCGGTCGCTGGGCCTCTGGGATGGTGCCTGTGTAGGCTCCCTTCCTGAGCTCTAGGCCTGGCCACTCTGTCCAACCAAGTGCAGCTTAGAAACGCCATGCACTGCAGGCAAAGGTCTCAGACGACACTGGTGCATCCTGAGCTGGTAGGGGGTTCATAGGCGGAAGCAAGAGTAGGGCAATCCTCTGGTGAATTTGTTCAAAAGTCCTCAGTTTTGATTAAGGACTGGAGTGCAGTAATGATTATGGTGAACCACAACCAGGATAATGGTTTCTAATTATCGTCGTTATTATTATTATTTTAGTTATTATTGGAGCTATTTTCCAGTGTCTCACTGTATAACCGAAGCTGGCCTTGAGCTCTTGGAAATCTTCCTATCTTAGCTTCCCCAGTATCGAGATTATGAGCACTGGCCACCCCTTCTGGCTGGAAGGTCTTTCCAAACTTTGTAATCTAAAGGGTCCACGAGGATGGCCCAGGGAGAAATTAACAGTGTTCTCAGGGTAATAGTGGTATCCATGAGCAGGAAGAATGGGTGACTTCCAGATGAATCACACACCTTGCAGAAGGATAAATAGGTCTGGGGAGCACATTCCAGCAGACCAATTCTGTAATCCTTCCCGTTCACACAGGCTCTACCTTAGCTAGTGTGTACTGACTGACCTCTGGGAGTCTCAGTTTCCTCACCTGTACCATGTTCCCCGAGACGTCAGTAGAGACTTCAGTCGATGTATGTGGCACACTCTCGACTGTGAAATGAGACTAGATCCGTGAGGAAGTCATTCTCAAACACCTATCTAGGGCATGAGTTGTGAGAGGGTGTGTAGGTCATCTTTCTATCAGGACTATGAAATGTCTGAGATGCTTTATGAAGAGAAATGCTTTGTCTATGCTCACAGTTTTAGAGGTGTTGATCTTTGTTCTGACCTATGTGAAATGGCATAGCATGGCTGAAATACATAGAATAGGAAAACCACTCATGTTATGGCCAGAAAAAAAGGAGCAAGAATGCTGGTTGGTTTTTGTAAACTTGACACACCTAGACATATCTATCTGGGAAGACAGAATATTAATTGAGAAAATGCCTCCATCAGATAATCAATTCTCAAGTCTATGGAGGAATTTTTTATTAATGATTAATAATAAAGGGTCCAGCTCACTGTGGGCAGTGCTACCCCCGGGCAGATGGTCCTGGGTTGTATAAGAAAACAGGGTGATCCAAACCTTGAGGAGCAAGCCAGGAAGCAGTGTTCCTCCTTGGCCTCTGCTTTGGTTCCTGCCTGGAGTTCCTTCCCTGACTCTCCTTCATGGTGGACTGCAATTGTAAAATGAAATAAATCCTTTTCTTCCCTAGTTACTCTGGTCATGGGCTTTATCATACAATAGGAACCCAACTGAGACAGAAATTTGTACCAGGTACAGTGTTGTGACAAACATGACGATGTTGTTTTGGGGAGGGTTTAGGGAAGACTTAGAACTTCTGACTAGAAAAGCCACCAAGTGTTCAGAGATTAATGTACTGTTGTGGGAGCTTGAAAGACAGGTCTGCTGAAAGGGATCCAGATGATGGAGGCCTGACTTGCAAAGTTTTACAGGGAAGCAGAGACCATTCATGTAACATTTTGAATTAAGAGTCAGCGGTTCTTGTCAACTGAGGCTGAAATATCAGCTGTGACTAACAAGAGCCCAGAAACACTAAAGTGAAACTTTTGCTTTTCTGGAATAATCAATGCTGGTCATCTGGAGCTGAGGCTTAAAAATCAACTATAGCTAAGAAAAGACCAGTATCATCTAGTGAGAAGTGTTCCTTCAGGGACAGCACATGAAAGCTGTGGGCTGGCAGGAGCCAAGGCTGCATATTTTGCTGGCAGCTGAGGGTGGTAATGTGTAAGGGTCACCCTAGTTGTACTGGTTTTAAAGGTGTGAAGGAGTCTTGGAGAGCAGCTGAGGCTTGGCACTGTATGGCAGGGCTGGACAAGAGAAGCCTTTGGTGAAGATGCAGCCTCAGTTACAGTAGAGACTACAGCATAGTGAAGATACCAGTAGCATGAGATTACTGTCAAGGGCAGCAGCAGCTAGGGAGTGGAAACCATCTGGGCCTATGAGACAGGTATGGTGTGCTGTGTATGGTAGAGCCAGAGAAGTGGGGCTCTACTCAGGCATTTTGGAGGCCAGATGATTATGAGTGAGTCCCAGATGTCAGACACTAAGCTATTTTATTGGAGTTTGGCTTTGCTCTGATTTGATTGTGATGGTACCCTGATTCTTCTCTCTTGGAGTAAAAACGTCTTTAACTTATTATTATTACTTTTTTTTTATTTTACAGGACCCCAGTAGTTGAAAGACTGTACTTTTAAAAAGATATTTAGGGAAAAGCACACTTGTTGGCCAGTGTCACAGGGTTAGTTATGCTATGTTTATTAGTGGGAGATCTTGGGGATGAACAAGAAAGGAAAAATTATGGTCAAATAAATGATACATCTGTGTGTCCAGTTGACAGCGGGTCAATCGTACCTATTGGTTTTGTCGACTTGACCCAAACCTAGACGTACTGGGGAAGGGGGACTCTTAACTAAGAAAATGCCTCCATCAGTTTGTCTGCAGGCCAGCCTGTAGGCATCTTCTTGGTTAATGATTGATGTGGGAGTAGCTAGTCTACTGTGAGGGGTGTGACCCTGGGGATGCGGTCCTGGAGGGTATAAGAGAGGAGCCTCAGCAAGCCACTGGGAACAAACCTTAAGCAGTGTTCTCCATGGCTTCTGCTTCAGTTTCTGTCTTGAGTTCCTGGCTTCCTTCAGTAGGCTGTGACTCAGGATATGTAACCCCCAAATCCAGTTCCTCCTTTAGTTTCTTCTGGTCATGGTGCTTTATCGCACAGCAATAGCGATTCTAACTAATACAGAAAGGGGTAGTGTCCCACAATCCCCTCCAGGCCTCATGCCTCTAGGGACCTCAGGAACTCCCACTAGGCCTTACCTTTTAAAGGTTCTACAACTCCTTCCCCCCCACTACACACACACACACACACACACACACACACACACACACACACACACACAGCATCACCTTAAGTAAAAAAACAAAACAAAAACTCCTTTAATTCATGAAGCTTTAATATTTAAAATATTTAAGACCCAAACTAACGTGGAGCAGGAGACTCAGCTGTTGGCTTCCTGGAGCCTCACTGTGATAATTGTTCTGGCTACTGGGAATTCAATACCATATTTCCTTGCCTAGCACTTAAGGTTAAATGATCTCTTTTATTCCTGAAGACAGTGATGATACTGGTGATCCAAGGTTGGGTGGGGTAGAGGTAGGAACAATCTTGAGGATATTAAATCCAGACATGGTATGTGCTCTTTCACAAAAGAGGCTACAGCAAGACCACCAACCCAGAATGTCACATTAACTTTCTGTGGCTCCCTTGCCACCCAGTGGACTGACTGTGAACAAGTCCTCAGGGTTTTACTTGACCGGGTCACTTCAACAGAGTCCCATTTATCTGGACAGGAAGGAATAAGGTATCTCATCCAGGAAGAACTGCATACTTTATTTCAAATAGGATAGAGACTAGTTGTCAAATCTGTTATGAAAACGAAATCGGAAGCTGTGGATGAGTTTGCTTTGTAAAAAGCCCTTGGGTATCAGGAACTGCTCTTTCATTCTTCCAGTTGGCAGAGTTCTGTCTTGTGATTGGGGAGGGCAATATACTGATTTCATTTGGTATTATCCAGAACATAGACATTCTGGGGAAAGGGGATAGTTTGTCTCATCTTTAAATATAATAAGGGGCTTAATTTCTGCACTTGGTTTCTCTTATCTTATAACATCCTTGAGCTGGACCACACTTTAGATTGATCCTTGTCTATATTAAGTGTTGAAATTCTACAGGGAGAGAGGCTTTCCTAGTGAGCCCTAGGAACTGCTTCCTGGATAACCCAAGACTATTGCCTTCTGTCTTTCGGTATCTTAATTTTCACTCACAGTGGAAGGTAAGACAGGTCACACTTTCATTCACATTCAGCTCAGAATCCCGTGATTTCCCTCTGTGGAAAAGAGGTATGCCTCATCTTTTTAAAAAAAGTTCGTTTTATTCCACATTTTTTTTTGGGAGGGGGGCTTTCAATACTATAGACCAAACCAGGTTTCCTTTCTTCCTTCCTTCCTTCTTTTCTTTTTCTTAATTTATTTTGAGAAAAGATTTCTCTGTGTTGTACTGGCTGTCTTAGAACTTGCTCTGTAGATCAGGCTGGCCTTGAACTCAGGGATATGCTTCTGCCTCCCAAGTGCTGCTATCAAAGGCATGAACCACCACCACTCGGCTAAAATAAGTATTCCATGGCACAATATCTTAATAAAGTTGTGTGTATAATGAATCTCAAATGAGGGGGAAAGATTTAAAAAAACAAAAAAGCAGGTAAGTCTTTGACTCTGATTTTGGTCACAAGATTTTTAGTGCAGTCATCCATTTGGAAGGAGTTTTGAGTCCAGAACTTCAGATGCTGTGAGAAAGGAGGGTGTATATGGAATGGATTGCAAACCCAGTTCCTGTCAACCTCAACAGGGGTCTTCCTTCCTGGAGGGTAAACTATCCTATGCCCATCCTGGATTCTATCCTACCCAGGGAAAGTGCAAAGCACATCCCTAAATAATCTCTCTTTGTCAGGCACACCCTTTTGAAGGTAACCTTGGGGAAACTGCTGTGTCTGATGCAGGGGCAGAGAGAGCGGCTCAGGAGGCCAGAAGAGCACAAGCCTCCCATTTGGCTGGGTTCTGCATCTTGGTCACAACAGCCTGGCCTGCACCTGCATCAGGGACTCCAGACTTCTAATGAATCTATTCACTTTTTCAATATGTCTTTAAAAGAAAAAAAAAAGTTGGAAAAAACAAAACAAGCACAAAGTATATTTTATTGTGGCTTTTGGTTAAAGAGGAAAGGTGGGGGGAGAGAGTAATCTGCAGTTACTCTCACAGGAGCTTTTGAAGTTCTCCAAATAAGGAGAACTAATGCTAAGTCTTTTTTTTTTTTTTTCTTCTAAAGCCCCATTTACATTATGATTAAATACCTTCCTTGGATAAGCATAAAGAAAGTCGTTAATCTATATAGCTCTCCAAAGAATCAATACATTCTAAACTTTTGTAGGATTTGTTACACTCTATTTTGTTGTTACAGTAGGCAGGCCCAGCTCTGCCTAGGCACACGGTTCTTCTTCCCTCCCCCTCTGCACCTCCTCCAAGAATAAAAACAAAGCAAAGGTCTTTCACCGTAAACAAAACCAGCTGATTCTTCACAGAGAACTCCTGAATAGCTTGAGAAGGGGGAGGAAAAAACTTACAATAAATGGTGCATTTTTTTTTTCTCTGCTGGGTATAGTATTCAAGGATCAGGGCAGTATTCAAACTGAGGTCCATTTTTTTGCTCAGCAAGAGAGTTTAGAAAAGGAACGTGGGGCCCATTCAGAGCTTTCCCCTCACAATCGCAGGGCTCTGTGAAACCTATCTTCCATGCCTTGTCAGAGTGTTTCTGGGGACCAATTAGTGCTTTGTTGCACGGCTTCTTTGCTGAATCTTTGAGCAGCAAGAAAAAGCGCTCTTGAGTCTCCCCTTATTTTGACCATTTCAGTCATTACTCAGTGTAATAATTAATATGACAACTGGACGCTCCAGTTTGTATAGAAACACCTCAGCGACAGGAGCGAGTTTGCAGTGGGTGGTAATGAGCCGCACATCGGCCCCAGAAGCCACACACACAAAAAGGGAATGAATGGCGACAGAGAAAGAGAAGGAATAAAGATAAAATAGTTGGCACAACGCAGAGGGACATAAAACAGACTGGAATGGGGAGAGGGAGGAGGAACTAGGACAATTAGAAGGGGAGGGGTAAACACCCTATGGAGGTTAACTTATTTTGAAACTGTTTTGTGAATAGAGCCATGGACGTGAGTGGCCAGATTTCAGCCTGTTGCCCCTTCCATGCCCCCGCCCCTTTATGAACCGTTTTGGAACATGGGGGTGGAGGCCGGTGGGGATAGGGGCTGTTGCAATCTTTAGATTATTCCCAGACTCCTGCAAAGTGCACCCACTGGCTACCAAGCTCAAATCCCAGCAGTCCCTTGCTTGGTGATCAGCAAAAGCCAGGTTACCTTGACCGGACCAGAGCTTCCCTAGCGTCCCAGGGATGAATTTTGGGGGAAAGGATATTCCAGACACTGCGTCAACTCTACACAGTCTACGGTTACGGGGATCCCGGGTAGAGGCGCAGCTACTGCATCCCAAGGCTTGTGCTGCGCGCCCCTGGGCTGCGACCCCTATTGGACGGAATAGTAAACAATTAGAACATTTAAGAACGTTGGCCACAGCTCATGCTAATGAGGCAGATAAGAGCTACACTAAGCCAAAGCGACAGTTTGCATATAAGACAAAAAGCAAGTAAGCAAACAAACAAAAACTCCCCAGACCCAAACCCTGTTCCCTACCCCCCACCCCCAACTTGCTCTTTCTGGAATTCCAGTCTCCAAACCTTTCACTTAATTCTGATTTCTCAGTCACACACTCATTATTCCTTTCACCACTTCCTGAGGAGCCTCCCTGTGAAGCTACACCACCTCTGCCTGTCTCAGACTTATGAAAGTTCACGCCCAGCCACCCCGTACCGGCGGCAGGTCATCTACCCGATACCTTTCTTAGTACAACACGGAATGCATCCTAGCTCAAGCCTGACTGTAGGACTTGAAAGCTCGGGAAACCCAGAGCTTCTGTACGCCTCGGATGCTACTCAGGTTCACGGGGTCAGGGGAACTTCTAGGTGGGTGAAGAAGAGGGGGACCAAGAACCTAGGAGGTCTTGGACGTCTCCTACGCCCCGAAAGCAGAAACAGATTATCGAAGTGTCTGAGGTCAGTCGTGTGTCCCCATTGTGTGGCCACGCGTCCTGTGTCCATCAGCACCTCACCAAAGTTCAGACTCAGCCTGACTCCTTGCGGTGCAGCCCGGGAATGCCCTGGCTTAGCAGTCAGTGGACAGGGCAAGCTCCCTCCACCTCAAGCAAACCTGGATGCTGGCCCTGAGGACCGAGGAGAAAGTTCATTTGTAAGTAGAGGTTTCAGAGGAAGAGGAAGCCAGGCCAGTCACTGTGAGAGAATCTTGCCTGCTAGTCACTCTTCCACAGGCCCATTTGCAGCACAAGGGCCATCAGCCAGACGATTTTCAGTCGAGCGCGCTCTTGTGTGTGTGTGTGTGTGTGTGTGTGTGTGTGGTGTTCAGGGAGTAATTTTTAACATGGATATTCACCCAGAGCCTCTCTCCTAAGGGCATGTTCTGATAGGGTAGAAAATACAAGCTGGACCACACAACACTCTAGTGACGGTCACTTCCCTCTTTGAACTAATTTCTTGCTAGTCTTTTCTCTAAAATAACCTTCGGGACAGATGACGTCATCTTCAACCTGCATTATGTAATGCAAAGCCAGTGCTCAAATTATGTGCTAGAAGGCAACCCCTAGCATCCCAGAGTCAAAAGACTAATGCTAGGACCAGGCTAAACGTTAGGTCGTTGGTGCATCTTTATTAATATGCAACGGAAGGAAACACCACTGATCCCTACAAGACACTCACTTGTTACTGGAATGGTTTCTCATCTGGGTTTTGGGGAGCTGGTAATTGCCTTGTCTTCCTTTGCCGGCGGTGTACGTCGCTTGCCACCTGCTGGCTATTTGTCGAACTGCGGCAGGAACTGTGAAAAAAGATCTTCAAGGATTCATGCCACATCACTCAGTTCAATCATCTTAATTCTATGCTACGTAATGCAGTTGAACCATAGAACACAGAGCCGTAACCGAAGGGCGCCATCACCACGATGGCCACATTAGCGATATCTCTATGTGTGATGTATGTGTATGTATGTGTGCGCGTGTGCATGCATGTGTCTGGAAGCCAGAGGATGATAGGTCAAAGCTGAACGCGTTCCTCCTCAACTAGGCTTCACCTTGTTTTTTTGACACAGTGTCTCTCACTGGACCATTTGACGAGACTATCTGGCCACTGAGCTCAACGTACCCTCCTCTTTCCCACTTCCCCATCATTACGATGATCGGCTTTCATTTTGTTTTACTTTTGCTGATCTAAACCCAAGTCCACATATTTGAGCTGCAAGAACTTTACTGACTGAGCCATCTCCCCACATACTCGAGGTACATTTAACACTCGGATTCAGAAGCCACGTTTCCTATGCCCAGCGTGGGAGCTGCCTCCCGCGCGGCGTGCCACGTGATAAAGCAGTGAGGACAGAACCTTTCCCAATAAGAAATTTGTATTTGTCCTGTGAAGTCAGGTACCCAGGTGGTTTTAAGGGCAGAAGAAATTACTGAGATGGCTTTTGCTGCTGGTCCTAGTAAGTGCTCAGAAATTTGACCCAGAGGGGAAAGGGCCACATAAAGCCAATACAACAACAGAATCCCCCCAAACCAAGAAAATAAAATTAAACCACCCCAAAGGGGGAAAAAACCTACAAAACTCTAACCAAATAAACACACACATGCAGCATACACACAAAAACAGGCGCGCGCGCGCGCGCGCACACACACACACACACACACACACACACCCTGTGAAGTGCACTGTATGTTGGTCAGCTATGCCTGGACATGAGTCCTATCCTGGAGAGGTTGACATACCCTGTGTCATTCTATTGGATAAAATAGATTTTCCCTCTCCTAGCAGATATAACTGATAGTTCTGTTGTGGAAGTTTAATTTTTAGTTATGTATAAAATAATTGTTTTGTGCATTGTTGGGAGGAGTTGTCTAGGTGTTGGCAGTTTGTATTGTCTGCAGGTGTTGGGTTTATGTGGGGGGTGTTTGATTGCTCATGATTTGCATGTGCTATCAGCAGACCACCTGAGGAGTTCTGAATGAATAAAAACACCTGATCTCAGAGGCTCGGGGGGTTCCACTAATCATTTCCACACTTGCTGTGATGGTGGATCCCTCTGCTGAGGTTTGGCAGAGATTGTACATATGAATATGTCTCCTTGTCTCCTTGATGAGCTGCCACAGTAGGGGTCTACTACAAACGACACACCAATGTGGGACATAACATCATGCCAGCTAATCCAACATGAAGACAAGGAAGAAGAAAAAGAAACTCCAGACCTCACAGAATCCGTTTTGTTTTGTTTTCTGCAAACCTGTCCAGACACTGGTGAGATGAGGCGGTCCTGACAAGACACATCTGCTATGGTTGATGAGAACTCCACCCCATGAGGGATCTCTTTCTGCAGACAAGGTCACCAGTTGTTTTTCATGTAGACCAGACTCTATCTTAAAATCTGGAAAGTGTTTCTTCAGGGTCAGCACACAGAAGCTGCCTTCCAAAACTGGCTGAGGCTGTATCTCATGCTGGTAGCTGAACTTGGTTAAGAGTCACCCAGCTGGTGCTGGCTTTGAAGGTCTGAGGTGTCATGGAGAGCAGTTGAGGCTTGGCACTCTGAGATGCCAGGAGAGGCCATTGGTGAAGGTGCAGCCTCAGGAGTAGTTGAAGGCCCAGACTGAAGAGATCATGTAAAGAAGTTGAGGCTTGGCACCATGAAGAGAGCCCAGGAGGGACTATTAGTGAAAGTGCAGCCCACTTGAAGCAGAAGACTCCAGTGTTCTGAAGATGCCAGTACCATGGGACAATCACCAAGAAAGCAGCAGCAGTGGAGAGGAGCCTGCTGAAGCCTGCAGGACAGCTTCTATGTACCGATCCTGAGTAAATACTCTCCAAATATTAATATAGAGTCTGGTTTGTGGGAAAAACAACTGGCAACCTTATCTTCAGGAAGAGTTCCCTCATGGGGTTCTTGTCACCATAGCAGATGTGTCTTGTCAGGACTGCCTCACCAGGACAGATTTGCAGAGAACAGAATGAAACAAAACGAAACAGACTCTGAGATCTGGAGTTTCTTTTTCTTCTTCCTTGTCTCCATCTTGGATGTGGCTGGCATGATGTCAGTGCCCCATACTCCTACTCGTTGCAGTAGAACACTGCTGTGGTGGCTCACTAAGAGAGACAAGGAGGCATTCTCATAGATACAAGCCCTGCCAGACCTCAGCAGAGGGAACCACTATCGTGGGAAGTGCCATACCGAACAGCGAAAGTCTGAGCTCAGGTGTTTTTATTGATCCAGAACTCCTCAGGTGTTCTACCGTTAGCGTATGCAGATCACAAGCAACCAAATGTCCCCCACATAAATTCAACACTGGCATACAATACAGAACACCAAGGCCTAGGCAGCCCTTCACCCAACAGTACACGAAACAATTATTTTACACACAACTAAAAATAAACTTCCACAGCACAGTTCAGTTGTTAACTTCTACCCTAGTGGCTAGGTTTTCGTTCATTAATTTTTTAAAAAGTGTAACACAATAAAACATAATAAGATAAAACAAAAAGATCACTCAGGAGTTGGATAAGACAAACCAACAGAAGGAAAAGAGCCCAAGAGAAGGAATAAGAATCAGAGACTCACCTGTTCAGTCATTCAGGAATTCCTTAAAAACGCTAAATTGGAAGCCATAATATCAATGTACAGGACCTGTGCAGGCCCTGTTCAGGCTGCGTCAGTCCCTGTGAGTTCATATGAGCTTTGTTTATGTTGATTTAGAGGGTCCTGTTTTCTTGGTGTCTGCCTTCCACTCTGGCTCTTACACTTTTTCTGCCTCCTCTTCCATGAGGCTCCCTGAGCTTTGAGGGGAGGGATTTGTAACAAACCAATAATCTATTTGACTCAAGGCCCACTCCATGAGATGTAACCCATACTTGGCATTACTTGGGTGACCAACAACCTGGGACTAGATAGCCCTGGGACCTAGGAGAAAACTAAATAATATGGGTCTAAAGGAAGAGAGAAAGAGAGAAAGAAAGAAAGAAAGAAAGAAAGAAAGAAAGAAAGAAAGAAAGAAAGAAAGAAAGAAAGAAAGAAATGTAGTGATAAAGTCACTCCTAATGATATTCTGCTACACTCATAGATCAGTATCTTATTCATCTATCAGCAGAGAAACTTCCTCCTTCAGCAGATGGGAACAAATAGAGAGACCCACAGCCTGACATCATGTAGCGAGTGAATGAGAGAGCTTGGAACACATACCTCTAAGTGGGATGTCTCTATCAAATCCCTCTCTTTCTTAATTCCATGCTTAAGCCTGCATCATAGAGTTAATATCTTTACTAAACAACCATTACGCCTATAAAACAAAAAATAAAAAGCCTTTTCATTAAAAAAGAAAGCCTACCCATCCCTTGACATTATGACTAGCTTCACCCCATTTATTTCTCACCCTGCTGATGTTTACTCTTCACCAAATGTCCTCATTTTGATGGTTAAACTTACGTGTCAACTTGACTGGACAGTGTGCCCAGATATCTGGCTAAATGTTTTTAGTACAAAGTCTCTAAAGATGTTCCTGGATGACTTTAACATTTGAACTGTAAACTGAGTATGACAGATTACTTTCCCTATGTTGGGACCTCATCCAGTCAGATGATGATTGGAATAGAACAAAAAGGGGAATTCTGTCTCTGCCTGACTTTTTTCTCACTTGCCATCTCTTGCCTCCAGGCTTGGGCTTGGACTAGGATTTGTGCTGAAGAGTCTTTCTAGAATAAGCCATCTGCAACAATGAGAGTAGAAGAGAGGAAATGCATTCACTGTGGATTGAAGCCAGGATAGCTTCTGAAAGGCCTAGGGCCCAGATCTATTTTGCTTTCCATTTTATACTCTAAAACCACAAGGTAGGGTGAACAAGCAAGTGAGATTTTACAGAAGCATACATGACACTCAGTCTTTGTTTTTAAAGACTGTAGTTGACAGGTGTAAGCTTTTATGATCATACTGTTAAGGGTAACAAGCCAACATTTCAGCTATTTCTTCAGGTCATTCTGTTCCAGGTAGCAAGTGAAGCCATGCTTGGAAATGAACAATACAATCAGTGCTTTATGTAAATCACTAAATAAATCAAAAAGTCAATATCTAATATTTGTGTTTTTTTCTACCTTATTCTATTTCACTTGCTCCCAGGTCTCCAGATTGTAGTCCTTGAGGCTGAATGAAGTAATCCCCAATATATAATGACTATCAATCTATCTTTCATCTATATATCAATTAACCTACCTCTGTGTCATCTATCTATCATCTGTCTGTCTGTCTGTCTGTCTGTCTATCTATCTATCTATCTATCTATCATCTACGTATCATCTATCCGTGCATTTATTCATCTGTTTTTCTAATCTTCTGCTGGTTCTGATTCTCAGGAGCACTCAAGATCCATTTGACAATGACTTCATTTTGCTTAACGTATCAGATTCTTCAAGTACTTGACCGGCACAATGCATTAGGCACTACTGGCTTGTGATGTTTAATCTCAGTTGTCTACGTAACTGTATCTGAGATCAATTAAAAGGCAAGGCTCTGGGTGACTCCTGTGAGGGAATTTTTCTGGATCAGATTACTTGAAGTGAAAACAACCTACCCTAAATGCTGGCTCTGTTTTCCAGTGGTAGCCTAGATAAAAGGAGATAGAAGGAAGTTTTGCCTTCATTCTCACTGTCAAGGTCATATACCTTGTTGTCACTGCACACCTTTGCTGACATTAGAACTCATCTTCTTTGTGTTTCAACATGGACTGAAGACCAGCAGCTCTCTATGAATTCTCTATTCCTTCAGCACTGTGATGGAATTGCTGGGGCACCTAGCTTTGTGGATTGAGAAGCTACCAGGTTCTTGGCCTCCCCAATGTGAGACATCCATTGTTGGACAATGCAAACCATGCAGTGGAAGCTGATCATATACATATATATATATATATATATATATATATATATATATATATATATATACATTCTACATTCTGTTCATCTAAGGAGCACTAATGCACAGCTCCCCTCATATCCTCTTGAACTTTCTTTCTTGGGTTGCCATGGTTCTTATCCCCTTGATCATAACAAGAGAAAAACATAAGAGTGTATTTATATTTATTTGTGTTTTATTATCAAGAATACTCCTGGCAAAGAAATTCTGGCTAGGGATTGAAGAAAGGTGCACAACGTAAAAGAGAAGACTTCTCAGGATTGTAAAATCCGACAAGGAACATAACTGGATGCTCCAGGAGTCCTTTTTACACATGAATGCCCAGCTTCACTGAACTGTCCACAAAATGATGTAATTTCATCCACAAAATATGCACGAAAAGTGTCCTTATCTGAACTTACTGGCTCTCAGAGTCTGCAGCCTCCAGGTTGAGAAATGTGATGGGCGAGATTGAGTACGTTCAGTGGCTTATTGTGCAGAATCTCTACCGTACAAAAAAACCTCACAAGCATGCACAGTAATAATGATAGTGAAGTCTTGCGAGTAATAGGTTGAATGTCATATTTTTATATACATGCTTTATTCAAGTGTGAAGTCATGTAATTTGTTTTTAAGTTTCAATTATGTTTAGCATCAGGTTTACCAAATTTTTCAATTATCAGCCCTTGAGAGCCTGGGTAAGTGCCCCCTAGTCTTCCGCTGATGGTAGTACAGCGGTTTCATGAACTTAGCTTGTTCATCTACCCTCAACTCATGCCTTTTCTTCCTATTCCAGGCACAAGTAGCTTAGGTGTACTCCCGATATTCCTAAGAACTGTCCCATTTAGTTCTATTCTAGAGATTTTATACAGGTGTCCCTTTTATTAGAAACCTCCTTTGCTCCCGAATCTATGTAACTGTAACCTTCCACTGACTCAGTTCTTCGTTCGAAGTCGCTGTGTTCAACGTGTCTCCTCTTGTCTTATCCAGCCTCCCTCCAGACTTCTTTTATACTCTCTCTTCTTAAAGCTTTATTTCTGATGGGTCATACTCAATGCTGAGTCTATTTTACTCTTCTTGTTTTTCTTTCTAGTCCTTGTGCGTACTGTTCATGTTCCTGCTAGAATGTGAAATCAATGGGAACAGTAACCTTTACAGTCCGGATCACCCCTGTCTAGAACAGTGCCTCGTAAACACGCAGTCAACACGTGTTTTCTGAGTCCATGAGCAGACAGATGACCATAGCCAGCAATCTCACTCTGCTGCCCAGACAGGGTGCTAATATGGTGGCCCCAGAAGCTGGACTGCACCCGTGCATATCTTCTTTTCATTTAATATACCTTTAATCAAAGGCACTTCATTTACTAATTGATTCCATCATAAGCCAATGTACTGTCTAAGTTCTGTTAAGAGTTCCTGGAATAGCCAGCCCTATATTATTCTGACAAAAGGCATGACTTCATAATTTAATAACATTTAGTGTATGGGGGCACTAGTCAAGTGATCTTCTAATTTCTGGGCTGTCATTGTGGGAAAGAAGACTAAGAGTGAAATTCTGCACAAGGTTACTGCAGGGGTAGATTTCCTAAGACTTGAAGGGTGACATTGAAGTGTATCCTTTAAACTGGTGAGGAAAGAGTAATTCTCCTGATGACAAATTCAGCTTGTCTTGTGTGTCCTTCCTTTGTGCCCCATGTTGTTAGGGTTAGATGTGGCTGTGGAGGAAACTTCACAAGGATGGGTTTAAACAAAATAGCAGTTCATTATTCTGTTCTTCTTAATGCCAGATCAGCATGCTCTCAGATGTCAACTATGACATCCTTTCTCTCTTGACCCCTCTCTTTTTTGCTTTGAGAAGTATGGATGATTGATGTTCCTAAGTTATCTCATAATCCAACAAGGTTGCTCCTACTCCAGCAGCATTTCCACTTTGGAACCTGCAAGGAGAAATCACAGAAGGATAAGGACATGCTTCCTACCAAGCACTTCCTGGTAGCTATGCAGACTTCCTCCTCGTATTTCTTGGGTCACACATTTGAATTGTAGCTATGCTTAGCTTCAAGGAAGCCTGAGAATTGCACCTTTAATTCTATAAAGAATTTCAGCTACAGCCCAGACTTCTAACTTGTATAACTTTGTATAAGCAAGAAAGACACAGCTGGACTGTGTCAGTGCATGTGAGCGGCAGCTCCCTTTCCTCCTGTCAGCTGGCTCTGAGCTCTGGTTCCTGAGCTGCACAGAAGATAAAAGTGGACTTGTCGTGCATCCATAAAGTGGGCAGTGGGGGATCAGCAAGCACAAATGGATTCAGTTTATTACTCAAAATGTAAGAGATAATGTGGCTTTCATTGGTTCCCCTCACCAATTTAGAATGCCTTCTGGTGGGTTCTAAGCATAGACTGTTCTGAGATGAGGATGCTCTGATGGTAGCAAGCAATTGATAGCAGCTACTCAATGCTCTTTTCCAAAGACAGACATGATTTTTAATTCTGGAATAAAGCAAATATTTTTTTTTCTGGAAAGAGGAGGGAGACATTAATACCATAGAGTTGAGATGCTTTCTATATACATATATATACATATATTTTATAGAATATATTTTATATATGTTTATATATTCTATAAAATATATGTTTATTTTAATTTATTATTTTATTTTTATTATATGTAATATATATTTTATATTCATTATTTTATTTATAGTCTATAAAATATATGCACATATATTTTATACTGACCTGGAAATGCCCTCTGACCCAAAGGAAGAAACAATCGTCAGGGCACTTATAAAATATTGCACAGGGAAATATTTAGAGTCCAGATTTTCTTTGCACCAGAAAATTTAGAGGATAATGCAGTGTCACGCTACAAAACTTAAGAAATTCCCACCCCCTAACATCCATGTGGCTAGATAGGTCACAGGCCCTGGGGAAGAACCCAATACCATTATTCTGCCGAGTGGACATAGCCTTAAGACAGCTCAGTGACTTATTGCTATACCCACGGATCAGAGCATCACCGAACCCAAATCAGAGAAGTTTCTTCTTTCAGTAGACGGTAATTAACAACCCCTCCAAAAAAAAAAATTTGGTCAATGTGTGGAGAATAAGAAAGTCGAGTGCTTCTCCCTAAATGGGACTTTCATATCAACTCCTTTGCCCCAAGACTCATGGATTTTTATAAACAAGGGAGTGGATAGATCCAGAAGTGCTAGGGCCCATTCTGAAGACTAGCTGGGCAACACAAACTGGACTGACGGGGAAAGAAAAAAATCTCAGGCTTGGGTGGGAAGGAATAGGAGGGTGAAGAGGGTGGTTTTTAGAGGGCTGGGGGTGGTGAATATGTTCAAAATGCATAGAAAGAAATTTTCAAAAAATTGTTAAGTATTGCTAAAAGAAGAAAAAGAAAAACATCCAATGCCATGTTGCAATTGTGAAACTTCTTCTTTCTTTCTTTCTTTTTTCTTTAGTCTTTTTGTTCTGTTTTGTTTTTTGAGAAAGGATTTCTCTGGGTAGCTCTTGCTGTCAAGGAACTAGCTCTGTAGATTAGGCTGACCTTGAACTTGGAGATCCACCTGCCTCTGCCTCCCAAGTGCTGGGAGTAAAGGCACGTGACTGCTGTGACTGAATTCTTACGCTGTGTCTGAGCTCTGAAGCCTTATTCGTTGAGGACCAGTTGTAACTTAACTTTTTCACTAGTAACTGAACTCGGCCTCCTGGTTCTCCTGCCCAGCTTGTAACTGCTTGTGACTGAAAGCCGTCTTCTTGCCCCAAGCTGGAATGCCGCTTTTAACTGAAAGTTACTGTAACAGCTTCTTATCTTGTTCTCTTGCCCCAGTTGCTACTAAGACAGATTTTTGACTTTAACTAAATCCCGACCTGTACAGACTTCCACTGTGCTCTTTATATCTTATTTCACCCTAACTAGCTCAGGAAAGATAGAGAGAGATAGTCTTCACAGCCCTCCTTTTATCTGTCTAAAGCCTGGAGAACTGGACTAACACCTAACATCTTTTATCCCTTAACTGTCCCATCCACTAACTTGTCCTCTAACATGAACCAGTGCCTCTAAAGCTCAACTGTCCTCTGTCTGATCCTGGTTCCTGCCTGTTTTCCCATCAAGGTCCTCTACCACTAACTGCCCTCTGAGCCTTCCCAGGAACTGTTACTGCAACACCCTCTCCATTTTTTTTCCCCTTTAGTTTTACAAGACAGGGTTTCTCTGTTGGCTGTCCTGGAACTCACTCTATAGACCAGGCTGGTCTCCAACTCACAGAAATCTGCCTGCCTCTGCCTCCTGAGTGCTGGGATTAAAGGCGTGCATTACCACCACCTGGCCTTAGGTCTCCCTTTTTATCAATGAATAATTTAAAAGTTATTAAATTTTTATAGATGGCTAAAGGCTACATGTCCACATATGCAAAATTTGTCTTAGTCCATGACAATAAATTCACAAAGGCTATTGTTTTGAACGGTTTACATTTATCCTAAAGAGAATGAATGTGGTACATGGGGAGCTTGCTCAGGTGTAAGGAAAGGTTATGCTATACCCTATTCATCTGAGTGTGCAGCACACACACCACATTCAAGTGCTATGTTTGTTCCAGCTGTCTGCATCTAGGCAAGGCTCTTCCCAGAGTTCCTTTGGTGTACTATTCATCAGCCTGGGGTGAAGCAGGGCTGCAAGCTGTTAGGAGTTCTGATATTGACTCAGGTGTTGTAGTCTGTGAAGGAGACTGATCTGGTAAAGACCGCAGGCTTGTCCCAAACAATGCAAATGACCTCTTTCTGTGAAAAATTATCAAGCAGACTTATCAGATTTACTCAGATGAGCTTTGTCTTTATTTGAATTTGAACTTATTGATATTTATCAGTAGTGTTATATTCCACTTCACGTTGTGTTAGAATAGGTGGAGAGAAAAAGAGCTGCATTTTGCCAGTAAACAATCATGAAGCCAATTAGAGATAAAGAGGAAGACTGAAAGTGTCCCAAGTACCTGGAATTTAAATACTATACTCCTTAAAACTCTTGGGTTATTGAGGACATTATATTCAAAACCTCAAACTTAACAAGAGTAAAATATATGCATACCAAATTTATAGGACTCAACTACAATAGTTGAGTTTAGGAATATTTCATTTTAAATATATTTATTTGAAAACATAGATGGTTGAAAAAAATCGTGTTCAACCTAAGAAGTTGGAAAAAGACTAATAAAGCAAACTCAAACAAGGAAACAGTAAGGACAAGCAGAGAACACTTGATGAATGAGAACAACACAGAGGAGATCGGTGTTATGAAATGCCCACTCTTAGTGGACAAATGTCTGATAAGATATTTGAGAGAAAACGCAAATAATTAAAACACAGGCCTGGGGAGATAGGACCAAAGTTTGATCCTCAGAACCTGTGCAAAAAGACAGGCCCAGCAAGAGATGGCTGTGTTTGCAATCCCAGTCGATCTTCAGAACCTGTGCAGAGGTGCAATGACAGATGGCTCGTGTTGTGATCCCAGTACTGGAGAGGCAGAGACAGGAGGATCCTTAGGGTTACAGCCAACCAACCCAGCCTAACCAGAGAGTCTCAGGATGATGAGAGACCTTGTATAAAGAGACAGGTAGATGTCACCTGAGAAGGAAGATACCAGGGGTCATCCTCTACACACGCACATGCATACACGTGCACATGCACCCACCCCAACAAAACAACAGCAAACAAAAAACAGGGAAAGATGGAAATATATAGTACACAGAAAATAATGTTACAGACAGTAATATATTCATTTCATGGAGCTCTTAAGAGACTGCATTAATTTCTAAAAAGATAAAATGAGATGAAGGAGACTACAGGGATAAGACAATTAACACTTGAAGATACTGAAATGTAACCTTGAACTTTTCCCTGAACACCATCTCCCCACCTCCTTAATTCAGGCTCAGTGTATAGAGGGCCAACCAAATTCTCAAGAAACAATTTCTGTCTTCTGTAGATGATTACTGGAATTATAAAGACAGGGAAATCTATGCAAGGGTTCACACAGAACTGTTATAAATGTTATTTCAAAATGATATGACATTCAAGGAAGGGGGTGAAAATTCCACTTTTCCCATAAACATAGGTAGAAAAATCCTACATGAAATATAAACTAATGAGCCAGTGAGACAGCTCTTGCCACCAGCCTGATGGCTTGAGACTTCCCTCTGTGCTCCACATGGTGGAATGAGAAAATAGACTCTGCACGTTGTCCCCTGGACTCTACACATGTCCCATAGTACACACATGAACGCACACATACACAAATAAGTACATAAGTAAATATGGAAAATTAAGATATAAAAACCAACCGTATGCAATAGTGCATTAAAATCAGTAAATGATGAATGAGGGCTATCCTAGAATGAAAACAACTTAGCATCTGAAAAACCTGTGACTATAATCGTACATGCTCTTTTATTACCGTTTAGCCGCATTATCAGGCTAAACGAAACAGATCACATACTTTCCTTAAGTAAATTCTAAAAGCCATTTGTCCAATCCAGCACTTTATGATGAAAACAAATGAACTGCATTCTATAGTCGGAAGGATTTTGCAAAACCAATAAAGGTTATGATGTCAGAAATCTGCATCAGACAGCAACGAGGGTGGTTATATACATGGAGGGTATTTTACAGCAAAACAGATAACCAGAGAACTAGGTTCACATTCCGAGTCTTCGTTCTAAGTCATTCGTTCATAATGTCTTCATTCTAAGACATTCTAAGTCTTCAGAGAAGAATCTGAACTCCACGGTACACCTACATGCTATAATAAATCTATTCTATATAGATAGCAATATAACATCAGGAAAGCACACTCATGCACACACAGCTGTACATCTGACATCAGCAACAGCAGTGAAGGTTCCCAGGGACATCCCTTTACCTTGATTTCTCAAGATAAAAGAGAATGACGAAATCAAATGAGAAAAGTGACATAAAAGGGAATGAAGAAATCAAGGAAGAAAAGTGACTTGCAGGGTTTGACTACGTGCCATGAACTTGTGGATTATGATTAACTGAGCCCTGTGCGCACAGAGTTACCGACAAACTAGCAATGGTTGGGAAATCTTTGACTTTCAAATCAGTTAAGTCAGCGCCAAGATCGCCGAGTACAGAGCTGGCTGCCCGTCTCACTACATGGCACTCACCTCGGCACAGCCACTAAGGTGCTCCAGTGGTATACAGACTGTCTGTGTGAATGCTTCTAGATTGTACTTTCTTCTGGATTTTCTTAGCACCCACCACTGCCCTTTTTAGCTACAGCAGCCCATATTCCTCCCAGTCATCTACAAAGTTGACTTCGCCAGCCGTTGGTCCGTAAATGGGATCCATGTTTTTGCCCGAGTTGTTTGCTTGTTTGCTTTTGGAGACATGTTTTCATCTAGCACAGACTGGGGCTCCAACTTACTTCATAGCCAAGGGAATCCTTGGATTCTAGATTTTCCTGCCTGTACTTTTTCAGTGCTGAGATTGCAGGCATATGCCACAACACCTAGTCTTCCAAGGTGCTGGGGATCACCTAGGACTTCTGAGACGCTAGGCAGCTACACTAACTACTAGGCCGCATCCCAAACTTTTTTTAAAAAAAAATAAACTGTTAGTATTCTTTCCTCCAAAAGAGCAGACAATGAAATATACTTTTTTTTTTTTAAATGTAAAATAGGATTTAGAATTCTAGTTTTCACTGGGGTGCAGAGAAAACAGAAGGGTCTCATCACTGTGTTCTCCTAAAAAGCATGTGTGTATTCCAAAAAGGAGAGAAAGAATATTTAAGAGCCAAGGTTTTGGGTTTGAATCAAGCATTGCTTGAATTCCAGCTGTGGATTTAAATCTCCTGGGCCACCATGGCTTCGTCTCTACAGAGGAGAGACATTGTTTGCAAGGCTGATGGTAAGAGGAAATGAAATCTCCCATAAGAAGAGCATGGCTTGGGATTTAACACACAGTGCACACGTAGCTAAGGCTACTGTCGTCTTCATTCGTTGCTCGACTTTCGTATTGTAGGTTCTTTTGATGGCTTTGCCCTCTGTGGCACATTGGCAATGATAAGGGATGAAGTGGTATTTCTAAGACAGTCCTGAGCTGAGGTACACACCCGATTTCATATCTACAGCCTCTAGAGGAATACTGGAGTCAGAGAGAGTTGCAACTTACCAGAGGAAAGATTACTCAGATACTATCGGACTCCTTTTGGACAGAAATTATTCTTAGACTATTGATATTCTTGGAACTCAGGAGGAAATCTGTTGCATTTTTGAGGTTCAAAGAATCCTAAACATTAGCCTTAACCCACATACTAAAAGGCGTTGTTGGGAGTAGCTGTCTGACCAATGAGGAATTAATCCACTTGTTTTGAATCCCAAACTTGAACTGTGTTTTTTTCTTTTTTGGCAGATATTTGGATATTAGGTTAAAGAATTGTGGGAGGGGTTGGGGTGGACTTCTAGCACCATCTATTATTGGCCTGTTTCCTCACAGCCCACTAACTTTGCCTGGGTAAACATTAAGCAGGCTTTGAGTCCTTGACGCCTCCGACTTCTCACATCTTTCTGAAACTGACCTTCCCATGTTTTTATGTCCTGTTTTTCTGCTACCAATGAACATCTCACCTCAGTTTCTTCCTCTGGAAAATGGGATTCTGTTACCACATCTCCATGTCCTCTTGAAGACCATTCTCCAGTACTCACCAGCTTCTGGCTTGTGCTTCTATTTTCCTAGCTCCTGAGGCTTAGCCCTGCCTGAGCTTGCTTACTTTACCTGACCTGTAGAGTGGTGCGCAGCTGGCAGGGAGGGTACTTGTTCCTGCTGTAGTCCCAGGGAGAGTGCTTGTTCCTGCTGTAGTCCTGGGGCCTAGGACACCACCAGTGCATAGAACAAGTGCTCAATAAATGTCTGTTGTCACATTTTTTGAGGCAGACTTTTAAACCTTATTTTCCATTTATCCAGTGTTCAACTATGTGACAGGAACTGGAAGGACTTAATGGTTAGCGTATCACCTCGTTCTTATTAGTTACGTGCTTGAAATATCTCCGCAGGGTAGCCCTGCTGTCAACTCTGCAGAGTCTCCAGCTGTCATATAAGTAGCTAAAGAACTGGATGGATTCCAGCCCCGGCGGCCTCTGCTTTTGCTCTTTAACTGTTGTACTCAGCTTCACAGTGTCATCTGGTATGGTTTTCTAAAGCCAAGTGTGGCAAGGAGATGGATCTGTTTGGTGGTTAATAACAGATGAGTTGAGGGTGGAGAGCATCTAGATTAGAATCCTGGCTCTGTTTCTGTGCTGGCAGGGGATGATTATTCCTCAATTAGTACCAGCGGGCTGCTCCCAGTTTCGTTCAGTTGCAGAGAATCCATATGCCAGACATCTAAATGCCTTAGCAATGCCAAACTGCCTGAGTTCCAGGCTATAGGTGGTCGGGTTCTGTGCCTTCTACTCTTGTCCAGGGCAGTCTGCCAAACAAGTCCTGCTATGGCTGCCACACCTTCCAATACACCTCCTCTTGGGACAGCCCAAGGATTGGTGACCCGGAGTTGGACATGGGCTGCTCTTGCCTATCCACTGTTACGTCAGAGCAACACCCACTGGAAGAGTGACCTCGCAGACTGCAGTCAGAGATACCCTTTGAAACCTCTCCTCTCCTGTCCTCCTGAGAGCTGGGTTAAAACCACCAGCTCCACGTCTGCTGCCAAGAGCTAGAGATCTTATTCTCTAGGAGCCAGCATGTCAGCTGCAGTCCTGGAGAATGGAGTCATGAGCAGAAAACTCTCAGACTTTGGACAGGTGAGCCTGCTGTGCCTCCCCTGCCAGGAGAGAATTGGTTCCCTAGATGTGAAAGCAGTCTGGGAAATACTGGTATTTCCTAGTTTCTTAAGGCCACTAAGAAATAGGAATTTATTTAAAGATGATAAAAATGCCCAGGAAGGATGTGGGGAAAACCCTGTTAGGACAGGATCACTGTGGAGTGCTCAGAGCTAGATTCATGTGACAGTAGTGGGGAACAACAGAAAATGACCTGGCTCTTAGGGTCATTTCTGTAGAAGATGACACTGGACTCTGACCCTGTGATTGCTGGACTCACACATGAGATGGGTGATAGAGGGGGCAACTTGGTTTCTATTATGGGTGTCTTCAACGCTGAACTGACCTAGTCTAAGATGGCATGTGTCGACACCATCAGGAATGCCTCACTTTCCTTGGAAGTCAGTAAGAGAAAAGTGAACTAGCATCAGGGAAGCCCTTTGTTGTCTCAAGGAAATCAGAAAGGACTGAGGGCACAGTGTTCTCCGGTGGGAAAAGAGACTGAAGTCAGGCTTATTGGCACATGTCTGGCAGGCTTTAGAAGAGAGAGGCAGTACTGAAGCAGGTCACGGCAGTACTGGAGAGGCAGTACTAAGCAGTGTGCATAGTCTAATGTCCTGGTTCAAACATGAGCTCCACTGCTTATTGTGGAATTAAGGGCTAGTTGCTGTGTGTGTGTGTGTGAGAGAGAGAGAGAGAGAGACAGAGACAGAGACACAGAGTATTCATATGTATGCAATTGCACACATATGTTTGAGCCAGAGGACAACTTTGAGAGTCATTTCTTTGGCACCTTCTACCTCATTTATTGAGACAGGTGCTCCACTGGCCTGGAACTTGCTGCACAGCTAGCCCTTATTGTTAAGGAGCCCCAGGGGTCCACCTGACTCCATCTTCCTAGTTTTGGGATTAAAATCCCTTATCTGAGCTATCTCCACAGCCCTAGTTACTTAGCCTCTAATCTTGAATCTTGCCATCAGTGAAAGGGGGGTACTTGGTGCACAATAACACCTATTTTCTCCATTGTTCTCAAAGGCAAATGAGAGTGTCAAAATCAACTGCTGGACCTAGAGCATTAAAATCTCTTAAAAATAATACATTGTTGTTGTAGGGTTTCTATGGCTGTGACAAAACACCATGACCGAAAAGCAAGCTGGGGAGGAGAGGGTTTATTCAGCTAGCACTTTCACACTATAGGCCATCACTGAAGGAAGTCGGGACAGGAACTCAAGCAGGGCAAGAACGTGAAGGCAGGAACTGATGCAGAGGCCATGGAAATACTGTTCACTGGCTTGCTCTCCATAGCTTGCTCAGCCTGGTTTCCTATAGAAACCAGGACCACCAACCCAGGGATAGAACCACCCACAATGGGCTGGGGGCCCTCCCCCATCAATCTCTAATGAAGAAAATGCTCTACAGGCTGTCCTACAGCCCTATCTTATGGAGGCATTTTCTCAACTAAGGTTTCCTCCTCTCAGGTGACTATAGATTGTGTCAAGTTGACATAAATTTAGATAATACAACTGTTTTGTTCTTTTTAAAGAAATATTTATTTATTTGTTTTACATGTATGTGTATGCGTCTGAGTGTATACATGTTTACTGTGTGCATTCAGGGGCCCATGAAGGCTTTACATCCCCTGGAACTAGAGTTACAGATAGTTGTAAGCCAACATGCAGATACTAGGGATTGAACCTAGGTCCTTTGTAAGATCAACCAGTGCTCTTAACCACTGAGCCATCTCTCTAGCCTCAATACATTATTTTTTAGACAATAGACGATAACATAGTCCAGATAGGGACACATAACAGGACAATCCTCTCATTTATTTGAAGCATCCTATAATCCAACTTGCTGATAAAGTTGGTACTTCTGGCTTCATTTAAGATTCTGAGAAAATCTCAAATTTCTGATGTTACAGATTTTCGTCCTCAGACTCTGCATTGTTCTCAAGCTTATTATTCCGGGTCCCTGAGAAGGCTCTTCCCACCTCTGCCTTCTGTCCCTGAGATAATGGAATACCCACACCATTAACTTAATTGACTTGTTTCCAAGAGAGAAATTGTTCTTCACATTTCCTTCTCCTTCTTAGGCACATGCTATATATTGGCAGGTACATACAGAATGTGGTGCATTATTTTAAAGCTTAAGAAAATGTCTTGGCAAACTCTGAAATGCCCACATTTATTCCAATTTAGTTTGTTCCCTCACGGAAGGCACCTATCATCTGATAGCTTAGCGTCCTTCTATCTATTCTTGTGACTCTTTCAGCAATAAGGTATCACAGATCCCAGATCTCGACATATGGGGCAACTTGAAGCTTCTTGCCAAAACCTAAAAGGCCACAGGTGCATGTACAATAATATTGTCATCATTTACTATATAATTCTAATCTTCTATTTAAACTTATATTTCCTTTTTTTCAGTATTTGAATGTTGTTTGGCCAGGCTTATTCTATTATTTTAAATGTGAGATAATGAGGTAAAGTGATCTGTTCAAAATGGTTCAGATGGTAAATGGATGAAAGATGCTAACACCCAGGTCTTTGGACTTAAAGCCTTCACATGTCCCATTTTTAATTTTTTTCCACATTTTCACACCATTGTGTTTCCCAGTGTTTTTTAAAGGAGTTTTTTTTTGTTGTTGTTGTTTTGTTTTGTACATTACCTGCTCTTCCTCTAAGGATCTCCTAGCTTCTTGCACATGTGTCTGCTAGTCAGAATTTTGGCACTGAAAGGATGGGTTCATTCACATTAATTCAGATTTATATCTCTCCAAGATATAGGGTCGGGTCTGGTATGAGGTAGGTGCTCATGAAAAGATCAATGAGTAATTCAAGCTTCTGAAAATTGAAAGCCAGCCCAGGAGTGACATTCATTATTTTCATTGTCCTCAACTTATTTATTTCTGACCACACCACCTTCTGTGTAGAACACACGGTGTGTTGTGTTCCAAAGGTTAATGAGAAGAAAAAGTTCATGCTTACCTCTTCTGTGCAGGCTTCAAGGGTATAATTGCTGTGGAAAGCATTTTAACCAAGTGATGTAATTATGTAGGGAACAAGTTATATCGAAGACAACTCCAATCAAAATGGTGCTGTGTCACTGATATTCTCGCTCAAAGAGGAGGTCGGTGCCCTAGCCAAGGTCCTACGCCTATTTGAGGTAAGTACTTTGTTCCTGTGTATCTTGGGCAATGGCGTAGTCATAGCTGTGATATTTTTTTAATTCCGTTTTTCACTAGTTCTTTGAAAATTTTGTGTAAAATATTTTGATCATATTCATTCTTCTTCCAATTCTTTTTCCTAGAGCTACTTCCCTCTCCCTTGCCACTCAACTTTGTTGACCCACAGGGCCACACCCTTAAAAAGCCCAATTCCCCCTCTTCCACCAGCAACCATGTACCAGTAGATCCTTGGCTAAGGGTGGGGCTTCTAGGTGTTATTTCTATGCTGTTATGTTATCTGACTTGCTTGTGCAGGCCTTGGGACTACTATCACAACTGTTTTGGATTCATATGCATAACCGCACTGCTAGGTCTAGAGAGTTCTGTTTTAGTCATCCATTGCCTTTGGCTCTTACGATCTTCCCGCTACATCTGCAACGATTCCTGGAGCCTCGGAAAGAGAAGTGTGATATAGATGCCTCATTTAGGGCTGCGAATTCTACAGTCTCAGATTCTCTGCACCCTGACCAGCTGTCGGTCTCAATCACCCTCTACCACAAAAAGAAGCTTCTCTGATGAGAGCTGAGGGATACACTGATCTAAGGGTATAATGATGAGTCATTAGGAGTTGGTTTACTGTTACGCCCATTTAGCTGAGTAATAGTAGTAGGTTCTCCTCCAGAGCCTCTGACTTACTGACACACCCTCACAAACATACCCAGATGTTTGTCTTCTAGGTAATTGCAAATCCAGTTAAACTGACAATGAAGATTAGCCATCACTGTGAGCAAATGACATTAGACACAAATTAGTGAAATATCAATAGCAAAGGCTTGGTGCTAGATATGAAATCCAGAGTGTTGCATATGTCAGGCAAGTGCTCTATTATTGAGAAACACCTTCAGCCCTATTACTCCATTTTGGACATCTAAAATTGCTCTAGAAAATGAAGTATACTGAAAATTTAAAAACCTGATTTTTTTTTTTTTAAAGTAGTGGTGGAAGTTGGCAGTAGACGAACACCCAAGAACAAGCAGATGAGTGGAGAGGAAAAGTGTTTTCTAGAGGACAAACTGCTCCTGAAAAGGATGCTTCTGTAAAGTACTCCAGTGCACCTACTTAGTCTTTGTATAAGAGAGTCACATGCTCTTCTTGAGCAGTTGCCCCTTGGGATCAAGTCGGAGTTAATAGATTAAATAATAATAAACGAAGAGGCTGTTTACAATCTAATGAACAAACCACAAGTAATAAATTAGCAGAACTGGATGGAGTGCACCTGGTGTGTGTGTGTGTGTGTGTGTGTGTGTGTGTGTGTACTCTAGGTGGGTTCTTTGATGCATTATCTAAATCCCAATCCCTGGTTCTTTGATGCATTATCTAAATCCCAATCCCTTGGGACTTACTTTACCCATCCTGCAGAGGAAGATATGGAGCTCAATGTGCTGGTTGGTTGGTAGAAGGTTGTTGTTAGTGTATATTGATTTCTTTCCCTGAAACACCTTCAGCAGTTACCAATTACCATGGAAACTCCCTACCCCAGTACACCTTTTATATCCTTACTAATAGTCTGGCAAAACTCATAGTTAAATTATAGTCACTCAAAGTAGTGAGTTAAGGGAGAAAACAAATTCTTGTACTCGTGGCACCATACACATAAGCTAGGCATATCAGGTACGTGATTGATATTCAAGAAACTCAAGGGTGGACACCATGCTTCTGTTGTACGGAGGAGGTAATGGAGGCTCCTAGAGGCTGAGCAACTCATTCAAGATCACACAGGGAATGGGCAGTGGAGGTGGGTTTCAACCTGGAAATTCAGGCTTCCAAGTCCATGATCTCTCTGTGACATCCACACTTCTGCCAAACAAAATGAGCTTGGCTGATGGAGGGGAGGGGGGCTGAGGTCACAGTACATGTGTATGTTTGTTTCTTGTATTACACCTTCGTGTTTTGACAAAGTTTCTGGACACAAAAAGTGAAATCAGAAGGAATGACAAAGCAAAAGAAAGAATCTAAGCTGTACTTCAAGGCAATATTTTCTTTGAAATTCTAGCAAATTCTATATCATTAGCAAAGAATTCCAACAATCAATCCTATATCTGGATTTTGGAGAGCCATAGTGAACACAAACACATTAAGTACCGGGAAGCTGGCATTGGGAAGACCTATTCAACACTGTTACACTTTGTATTTCTTAAACACGTTTGACCATGTTACCTTCTTTAGGGAAGTCCTGCTATTACCTTCTAGCTTTTAGAATTTTGTTAATCTTACACTGGCTTAGGTTTTGAGCTCCAAACTATCAGCAATAGCATGTGTTTTGTGAAAGACTTTCCCTGGGGAGACACCACACACACACACACACACACACACACACACACACACACACACCATACCTCTCACTAGCCCACAACAGACCAAAGTGATGACTACAACAAAGTCCAAGCTAGTGGGCCAATGAGTTTTTATGGGGGTCACTAGAACGAGTATGGATGAAGTGAAGCGTTATTTACAGGGGCAGTTGTATCACCAAGAAGCCTACATGCAACCCCATATTGCTAACAACAGCTACTGAAAGCTGCAACCCTGGAGCTCTGCTCAACTTGAAAGGAAGCTCACAGGATGAAGATACCTATTCCCTTTGCAGCTCAGCTGGTCAGAGCTACTCCTGGAACAGTGAACCTGACGGGGACTTTGGGAAACTTCTGAGTTTTCACTTTCCCAGACATGTGACCCTTTGTTTACCTCTTGAGTCTCAAGAGCCTCCTCCTCCCTCTTAGGTGGAATGCTTCAGTTTAGGAGAAACTGCTTATACAGCAGCCTGGTTTTGTGACCCTGAGGAACAGAGCCAAACTAAAGTTAGGAGTTTACTGTTTAGAACCAAAACCCAGTTGTGCCACCTGTGAGACGACCATAGGAAAGTTGTTTAATCTCTTGGCTTAGTTTCCTCAGTGTCAAGGTGAAGGTAAAATAATAAGCCTAATTATAGGGTTCCCACAAAAAAATCAAACCAATTAATTCGTGAAAATTAATTAGAACAGTAACTGGCATAGAGTAAGATCCAATAAACGTTTGTTTTAATTATTGCTGTGAACTGTATTCTTAGACAATTGCAGATCCTAAAGGGCTCTTAAGTCCTTGGTTATAGAAAAAACTAGTAGAAGGATAAGGTTTATTTGGTTTGAAGAGAGAGGGATTGGTTTGTGAGGTTGTCCACTGAGGAGACTCCTAGGTATTTTGTTAGTGTCAGAGACAGGAGGGCAATGGGCAGAAATACAGGGAATGTATTTCAAATCATTTACAGGTGGCTTCTTTAATCTGGAGGGCACTGAAAGGCATCCATTTCAAATACTGTTTCCATTAAAATAGTCCCCCCCCCCAAAGATACAACATCAGAGCAAAAGTTATGCTATAAATATACATATCTTTCCTTAATAGAGACAGAAGATAAGTCCATCATCTCAATATTGGCCTGAGATGGGAAGGCATTTCGTATAGGGGTAATCACTCCTCTCCTGTGGCTTTCCTATAACTATCCCCACAATGACTCCAGGCTTAATGAGCAGTTCCAGCCCTCCACACTCTATAGCATAGCAGATACACAACTGGAAACGTAGTCAACTCTTACTAAATATTCAGAATAATAAATGAGAGACTTAGAGAAACGTGAACCTACACCATCTGGTCTTCTGGCCTGACAGTGTGTGGAAACTTTCTGAACTCAACTCTTAGTAGGATATGCTAAGACATGCCAGCACCACAGAGGAAGAAAGGTCTGTATCGTGTGCAGACACCTCTTGGGTCAGTAGGGGTCTTGTACCTTCCATTCAATTCATCACTCCATGGGATAGCTAGCACAAAGTCACCACCCCATTAAGGAACCACTTTGCCTGTCACTGGCTTTATAAACCTCAGCTGGTACATTAGCATGAACTCCAGTGAAACCCATATTTATAAAAGAGAACCCCAATTTTTATAATCCATATTTTAGAACCAATATTTATAAAACTGAACCTCAATGGAACTCATATTTGTAGAGGAACAGTTGGAAAAAATTTTTGTTATTTTGTTTTCTTTAAAAACGTAAAATGGGGTTTGGATTACGTTTATGTTCCCACCCCAGCTGTGGTATAATTCTTTACAAGTTGGATTTGGAATGCTTGATGCAGGTGGCTATAATTGGTTGGGTGCAGGTGTTCTCGCTCCTGTAGCTTGTTTTGGGGATTGGGTGCTGTATGGGTTGATGGGTTTGGCTTAGGGTATAAAATGTCTGAAGAGTCAGGGTGGGCACTGGTTGGTAATTTGTTGGCTGGGTTGCTGCCATTAGTTAGTGTTGTAATTCCTAAAAGAACAAAGGTTGGAGAGACTGAGTTTATAGACCGTGAGCTGAGACGTTAGTCTAACTCCCTGTCAGCTCGTCCTCTTGGAGCTTAGGACAGCCTAAAAAGAGGCTGTGAAGATTTCTACCTTTCTCTCATTCTATATCAAAACTGCTTGTAAAAGTGGTGAAGAGGTCTTTCTATCTTTCCTTTCTCTTTTCCTAAATAGAGGGTAAAAGATTGCTGCACATATTTATAAAAGAAATATAGATTACTATGTTTTCATATGTTTGTTGATGGGGAGAAATGAAGTAGATGTTCTGTTCCTACAATCCATTTAATCATTCCCTACTGAGGATCTTTAGTTAGCTTACAAATTTTGGCATAAGACTTTGTGAATGTTTTCCCTAAGTTAGATTTTGAGTATTATAAAAAAAAAAAAAAAAAATGGAGTCATGGTATATAAACTGTTCCGTGGTTATTCCCAAAGCAAGGAGCTGCCTCCTCCTCCTCCTCCTCCTCCTCTTCTCCCTCCCTCCCTCCCCCTCCTCCTCATTTTTCTCTTTTTCTTTCTCTTCTTCTCCTGTTTCCTCTTGCCTTCCTCCTTTTGCTTTTTTATTAGATGGGATGTCAATATATAGCCTTAGCTGTCTTCGAACTCAGCATATAGACCAGGCTGGCCTCAAGAGATCCTTCTGCCTCTGCCTCATAGACCAGGCTGGCCTCAAGAGATCCTTCTGCCTCTGCCTCCCTAGTTGCCACCACTACTGGATAACAAGGAGCTTCTTGGAGAAAGTGGCTACTTCCAGAGATGGTGGCCTGTGGGTGGCGGTCAGTCCCCCTAAAGTGAGGTTTGCTTTCTGGCATTTTTTCCCATCCTGTGCATATGCCTCTTCTATCTTCTGTGTCCCTTCTCAAATTGTTAAACAAATAAATGTTCTCATCTTGGTTTTTGGCTTTACTGTGTTCTTTTCTCTGTTTTTTGTCCACATAAGTAAACTTTCTTGCCATTATTTATCAAAATTTTTATACACTGTATCTTGATCATGTTTTTCCCTCCCCTGACTCCTCCCAGATCCTCCCCCACTTTGCTCTGTACAACACAGACCTTGGTTACCTCTTAAATTTCAACATAAGTAAACAGCAGGGAGGGCTTACACATTCCCTTTCTTCTTAAGCCAAGAAATATGACGTTGCTTTTTGCTTTGTTTATAAAATGACCTCTGTTTACCTGGGAAAGCTTCAGAGTTCCCACTATCTCTCTGGCCCTCCCTCCCTCCTACAAGGCTTCTCCCTCACTCTGTCTCCATCCACAGCTACCTGGATGACGTATGTTCTCTGCAGATTGAAGCTGTAACACCCTGGCGCCTCTGGAGCCATAGAAAAGTACCAGCAGGAAAAGAGCCCGTGTCAGGTTCTGCTTCTCTTCCTTGTACCCAGTGATTCTGATTTGTGTCTGACACAAAGAAAATGAAAAAAGTCGACATTTTAAGAGTGTCACTGTGTCCCTGGAAGAGAAGGGAGTGTTCACAAAATCACAATGACTTTACCACTGAAAAAATGCGCTTTCTCACCCTATTCTTCACAGCAAAGCCTTTCTGTTTCTGACTCTATTGTTCCTCTTTCTTAATCTCCTCAAAGACTAAAGAGAATGTCTTATAAAAATACCTTAACCATAAAGTGGCATTTCAAAAGGGAAGCTATCACCACGGCAATGACGTTTATTCTCCTCAGCATCATATCATTTGTATCCAGGCATCTATTGCTTCAACCACATGGTGGATGGATTTCATTTCTTTCTTTCTTTCTTTCTTTCTTTCTTTCTTTCTTTCTTTCTTTCTTTCTTTCTTTCTTTCTTTCTTTCTTTCTTTTAATTTTAGAGCTATTCAACTTACTGTATCTGAGGGACGCCTTTTGTCTATTTAAAAAAATGCTGTTTTTTGTTTAATTATGTATATATGACGTGCCCTGGTTTTCGTCTTAATGAACACTGGCATGGATGTACCGATGCCATCAGTCTTAGTGAACAGCATATGATCGTGAAATATTTTTAAAATTTGGGCACCCACTTAGACGGCATGCGTGTGTGTGTGTGTGTTAGTCACTGTTCTACTGGTGTGAAGAGACACCATGGCCAACGAAGCGCTTATACAAGAAAGCCCTTAGTTGGAGGCTTGCTTACAGTTTCAGAGGCTTAGTTTATTACCATCATGGCAGGGAGTATGGCAGCATGTGTTGGAGCAGTGGCGGAGAGCCACATCCTGATCCGCAGGCCGAGAGAAAGAACCTGGGCCTGATGTGGGCTTTTGAAACCTCAAAGCGCACCCCTTGTGACACACTTCCTCCAATAAGGCCACCACACCCACTCCAACAAGATCGCAGCTCCTGATCCTTCTAGTCCTTTCGAACAGTTCCATTCCTCGGTGACTAAACTTACGGGCTTATGGGGCTATTCTCATTCAAACCACCACAGTGTGTTAAGAAACTTGTGAGCTTTGCTAGCACCATCTAAAAACATTGAAGTTGAGGAGAAGCTGTAGTTAATGAGAAGCTGTAGTTAATGGCTTTTGTTTGTAAGACATTTATAAAGCAGAGTCACAGCTCTTTATGTGAATGTGGAAACAAGCGTTTTGATTTGTCAGGCTTCTTTGTCAGGGAAACTAGATAAAGGATGAGAGTTAGCTTCTTTATGTTGGAGGCTCAGTGTGTTTTATCAGATTTTACGAAGCACAACCTTCACGTTTTAGTCAGTTTCTGCTTCTGACCAATTTAAAGTACCCAGCTTTTGCAAGAAACCATGACTTGTCACTATTAGAAATGGACCCATAACCCAGATACTCTTCATTTCTCCAAAAAATGCACTCCAGAGGTAAGTGAGATTTTTGAGCTTTGCCATTTTGAAATCAATACTGTCATAGAGAATAAATTTGAGTAAACGACACAACTGGCCTTGTGATTGTTCATGTTCTGGTGATCCTTCACCTGACCCTTAAGATGTCAAAGAAAACCAGAGGAGCCCACGGAATTTGGCTTAGGAGCTCTTTGGACACACAGAAGCAGGAATATCTGATACTATGGTGGGAATAAAGACCACATTTTCTTTATCTGAGAATGTACTGCAAGGAACACTGACTAAAAGCTCCCAGATTGTTCTCACTTTCTGTTTTCCCACATCCTTTAAGACTGTTTAAAAATTCGTGTGAAGATATTTAAAAATAGACAAGGATAATGTTATCTTGAAAAAAAAATACGCAACCAAATAAGTATCAGTCTATAAACAGGTATCTGATCAGGAAAAGTAGTTTTATTATGGAAAATGTCATAAATCACAAAGGAAGGAAAAAATGGCTAGTAACAATGGGAAAAGATGTTAGTTTCATCAGCATTGCGTAAAAATAAAAAAAAAAGAATAACAGATTATAAGCTGTTTTATGTATTAGGTTAAACAAACAAACAAACAAAAAAAACAAAAAGTGAAACTGGGAATCCTGAGAGCTGGTACTGGTGAAGAATATAGGGTCTCTCGTGGGAAGGCAGAACAGACAAGGATAGCCCTTTCTGAGAGCAGTGGGCTAAGACGTACATTTCTGTATGTACAAAAACTTCAATAGGTGAATACTTTCTTGTTTATCAATGAGAACCTAATGGGAGATCAGATAGGCAATCAGGGAAAAGCATGTAGATAAAACCAGCCATTGTTTCTTGTGGCAAAAACATATGAAGAAACTCAGATGCCCATCACTAAAATGCTGGTTGCAGAAATCAAGACACATCCAGGTAACGTACTTTTGTAAGTGCTGAGAAATGATGGTTGCCTGGCAAGCTAGATCAGGGGGTGGAGGTGTTGGCTGCCAAGCCCGATGAATTGTTTTATCTCTGGGATCCATGGATAGAGGGAGAACACCAGTTCTTACTCGCTGGCCTCTCATCTTACACATACTATATGGGAACTATACTTGAATGTACACACTCAAACACCACAAATAAATATTTAAGAAATGGTGTGATGGGGACAGGGATGGTAGGGGTGGCTAATGTCAAATAAGAAGTATCTTGTTCATCTCTCCAGCTTTACTACAGTATTTTATTTAAAAAGGGAACTCTAGGGAGATGTGTGTGTTTGTTCTTAGGAATTTCTGAATCCTCGCTCAGCCACACAGTTATCAAATCTGAGGACAGAATGAGATCTTATGGCTCCTTTTCCATTTTGGAATCCACAAACTCTTCTCATAGTCCTTATAATTTTGATCTTTGAGGCAATTACATGAAGTACCCAGCATATGACTCTTCCTGGCACTTCAATATTCACCACCACGACCACAGCCATTATCACATCCCACTGGGATTTCAGAAGTGACTTCTCAGAAGAACTTGGTGGTTCTGTCAGGTCTATAAGGTTTAATCTCAACATGGAAGTCAGGTTAATCACGCTACGACAGTGAGATCAAGCTGTTTGTCTGCCTAAAACCTTGTAAAGACCCCCATTTCTTTCAGAATCAAGGGCACACGTCTTAAAATAATTTGCAATGCCGTCCTTCATCTCTGTGACTATTCAGACTTACCAGACTGCTTTCCTCGCTTGTAAGCCAGTCGCACCACTCCCGTGGGGGTCTTCACGTCTATCAACCCCTTTAGGATGCGCAGTTGTTTTGTTTTCTTATGGAAGTCTTACGTGCATATCCTCTTAAATACTACAACGTACTCTACCCTACCTCAGGATAGCTCATCTATTTCATCTGTTCTGTCTTGTTTTTTTATTTTCATCCCCTGTCATCATAAAATAACACACACATTAGTTGTTTTTTTATGGATGTTGTCTTTATGCCCTCAACTTGAATGTAAGCTTTACAAAGAAGAGCATCTAGACTTGTTTTGTTCATTTAAAGAGTGATTGGCATCTAATGAATATTAGGTAAGTACTTATATAGGTTGTATATGTATTATACATATTATATATATAAAATATATAATAACATATTTGTGTTATATAATAAAAGTATTACATACATTTTCATATATGCAATATAAATAATAGATCTCTGTATAATTACTGGATGACTTAAATGAACATATGATGATATTAAGAGCAGTTCTGAGCACTATGCTGCACCTATCAAAGTGTCTGTATGTGCTAACTTGTCCAAGACCCCTAAAGAATTCAGGAGCAGGCATCACTAAGACCACCCATGTATAGATAGGGAAACTGAGGGAAGCAGAAGAATGAAAGTAAATTGTCCAGCATTTCACAACTAGTATAATTTAGAGCTCATAAATGCAATTCCCGTCTCCTGGGAACCATATTCAAGCAAAACGGTGCTGTGTCTATATTATTTATTGAGATTCTGGGAAATTTCATTGACTGAAAGGGAGATTTTTTTTCCCATCCCATTTAAATATTATTACAACTACTGGATCAGACATCTGATCCAAACCCAGATCTTACACAGACAACTCTATGCTGTTATTACATTTCCATGTGATTAACTCTGGAGGCATTTGACTTATCCTTCCTACCTTTTGTCAGTTGGTGCTTGCTTCTGAAAGTTTAAGGACTTTCTTATTCTCATGTTTTTAAAAAAATCCCTCTGCTTCAACTCTAGCTTGCTGTCTTATGTTATGCTCTGGCTGTATATCTTTGGCCTGTGGTGGTAATAAAGGCCAGCCCTTCACACCTATAATTTTCTCTTTCAGGAGAATGACATCAACCTGACTCACATTGAATCCAGACCATCTCGTTTAAATAAAGATGAGTATGAGTTTTTCACCTACCTGGATAAACGTAGCATGCCTGCTCTGAGTGGCATCATCAAGAGCCTGAGGCATGACATTGGCGCCACTGTCCATGAACTTTCCCGAGACAAGGAGAAGGACACAGGTAAGAGTCTGAAGAATCTTGTGACCTAAACAAAACCACGTTGTCTTCATAAAACAATAGCACGGATAATGACTCAAAGGTGGGCATAAGGGGGAGGAAGTAAGCCGAGGACCTAGACGAAAGCCTAGCATATCACAGACACAGTTACTAGCCCCTTTCCCCTTCCTCAGTGTAAACATTTCTTATACTCATTGAATATGTTTAAAAGACAAGATATTGTGTGGCCCAGAGGAATCTCGAACTCACTAAGTAACTGAGGTTGCTCTTGAACTTCTGATCCTCCTGCTTCCACCTGCCAAGTGCTTGGTTTACAGGTGTGCACCACCATGCTTAGTTTCTACAGAATTGGGAATTAAATCCAGTTCACTGTGCATGTAATTTTATGTATTTTTTAAGTTACTGGGTTACCATGATCTCTGCCTTTGGCACAGCTAGGGTATTGCTCTAGTTTCCTGTCTATTGCTAACACGAAATGCTATGACAAAAAAGCAACTTAAGGGAGCCAAGATTTCCCTCAGCTTGTTGTTCCAGAGCACTGTAGGGAAGTTAGAGGGGCAGGAGCGTAAGGCCATTAGTCACAGAGTATCCAATCAAGAGCAGAGAGAAAATAAGCCAATGCACGCCTACTGCTTAGCTTACTTCTTCTACTCTCATGCAAACCAGAATCCAATCCCAGGGGTTGGTGCCACCTGCTTTTAGGATGGATCTTCCCACATCCGTTCATATAATCATAACAATCCCTTTCCCAAGACATGCCCACAGGCCAACCTGATCTGGACAATCCTTCACTGAGTGTGTCAGGTCAATAATTAAGATGAGCCACCATATTCAGTATGCTTTCTTTATGAATGTAAAGTTAAGACAACATGCCTAATGGTCTCTATCCCAACCAAAGAGCTTTCCCCAAATTTTTCTAACATGCCAAACCTGCATCTGGGAACACTTGGCTCCTTAATCCCGGTGCTTTCGTTGTCGTCTATCTATTTTTCTTTCTCTTCCATTAAGTCACAGACTCTTGTGTACGGCTAGTCTCTTTTGCTCATGTCTATATCCTCAGAATTTAGCATAAGACATGGCATAGAGCAACACTGGTGAGCTAACAACTACTATAGGACTTGTCAAAACCTGCTGTGTTCCACTACCCACTTTCAGTAGGAATTATAGCTAGGACAGGCTTGGAGGTGGATTAATTTGCATTCAAGTCATTGCTTCAGTTACCGACGTTGACCTTCTTTGTGGTTTCCTGGAGCTTTTGCTACGAATAAAAGAGAGGAAGCACAATTTCTGCTTAGCACAGTGTCTAGCATATTATAGGGACTGGCTCCATGGCGATATGGGGTCGTTACACCTAGGCTTAACCTGCAAGGGATATGGACAAGCAAGATGATTCATTGCTTTTTAGGATGTAAAGCATATACAGATGAATTATTTTAATAGAGTTTACTTTTAATTTTACAGAGAAGTGAGCAAAATTTACAGAGAATTCTTATTTATTTTATTCTCCTTCTTACCAATCTGTATTAGTACGGTGCATTTTAAAAAAATAATTGATAGGTCAGTAGTGATTTATTACTAGGAAGTAAAGTCCACAGTTTACATTCAAAACCTGCTTTGTGTTGTAGAGTTTTGTTTTGTTTTGTTTTTTGGTTTTAACTAATGCGTGGTGCTCTGTATCTGCCACCATCATGACATACAGAATAGTTTCAGTTTCTTAGAACTGTCTGTACTGTCCAACCCTCCTTCAAAACCCCTCTGTCTTATTCACAGTCTTGGAGTTTTGCCTTTTCCAGAAGCAGCATTTTTAGATGGGCTTCATTCACTCTTGTCTTTTTGTATAATTTCATTTTTGTTCTTGAATAATATCCCATTGTATTAAGTAGCCCCAGTTTGTCTATTCACCTACTTTAAGGTCATCTTGGTTGACTTCACTTTGGGGTTACTATAGACAAACATATTACAAACATTCATGTATAGGGTTTTGCATGGACATTTTCAACTCATCTTCGTAGACACCTAAGAGCATGATTGTTGAGATAAACTTCATTTCAATTAACTCTTTTTCTCCTGCAGAATTCTCCTGTAGCTTTCGTAAGTACTGAATGCTTTAGATCAAGAACACACTGTTACTGAATTGGTCCACAGGTACAGGTACTAAGTACTAGTAAGATACAAGAAACAAGTCCTGGTGTTCTTCTGTATAAAAGGATGACTCTAAGTGACAATAATTCATTCTATTCTTTAAAATAAAAGATAGAAGAAACAGTTTTAATCATTCGACTTCAAAAAATGTGATCAGTGTTTGAGGTGGATAAGCATGGTTACTCCAATTTGAACATTATATAACTTACATGTATAAAAATATCACATTGAACCCTCTGAAATCCCCCCTCCTTCCCTTCTTCTATCTCTGTCTCTTTGTTATGTGTATGGAGCCCATATCCTTGAGCATTTTAAGAATTGGCACAGTTCTTATGTGACAATGAAAGACAACTGAAAATTTTCATTAAGAGTCAGAGATACTTTAAAATAAGACAAGATGCACTTTGTAGAATAGGCAACAGAAACATCTCCTGAAAGGCCTCCAGGACTCTCCTGGGATGTTTTCTCTACCCTCTCATAGGTACAACTCTGAAAGGAAGTCCATCTCTGGCTTGCCCTTGGCCAGAGTGATCAGATGGGCTGGGGTCATGGGAGGGACCCTTGTAATTCCTCCTTATTGAGGCTTCTTTGCCTCCTTCCTTTTGCTTCCCAGGCTGATAACTCTCCTCTCCCACTTTTCAGGCCACCTGCTCCCAACAGGAACTTCAGGCCCTCAGGACAAATGGCCTGCTGGTCCTGGGGCAAGCTGTGCCTCTGGTTGGAGCAGGTGGAGGCTGGGCCAGCTGGGCTCTGGAGTCAGAATGAAAAGCAATTATCAGGCAAAGGCAGCATTTGGAGAACTAGGGAGACGTATGTAGGCCAGCACGAAGGCTGCAGCCTGAGCTGGAAGCTCCAAGAGGAGGTTCTTGGAAGGGATATAGAGAGTTAGTTAAGAGCCCATCTTCTTGAAGCAAGACATAGCGCACTTGGTGTGACTTTGAACACATTACCATTGCTGACAATCTCCAGCTGCATCCAGTGGAAGACACAAGAGTCTCTGGCGTTATGGGGCTAATGAAATTATAGTACCAGACACCGGGGATAGAAGAAAGGATCTCAGAGGCCATGCAGCTCTATAGACTCCTAAATTGTGCATTGTAAAAATGGAGGCTGTGATTTGCCTTAAGGCAGAGAGTAGATTCTTCCTAATCACAGGCAACAGTGTGTAACTGATCTTGTATCAGGCACTGTTGGGAGCTGGAGATAAAAGACACCAACCGCTTGTTCCTAAGGAGCTCATAGGCTGGCAAAGGGGACAAGACACCTAGGTAAACACTGGGGAGACACTGTGCTGTAAGGAGACAGGTGATGGATTATGTAACTCCCAGGACTCAGCAGTGAGAGAGTAAAAAGCTAAGGCGTTCCTACAGAGGTATCCTGCAATCACTGCTGAGCTTGTCGGACACTAAAAGTTGCACAAACCTAATACTTTGGGAGCCTTTTCATACCGTGGCTCAGGATGGCAGGGCGCTAATGTTTGGAGTGTGTGTGGGCATGCGTGGGTGGGGTGGGGGTGGGGAGCTTGGCGATCTTACAAAGCCATGAAGAAACAGCCAGTACTAACTCTTTGAAACGTATGCTTTGTGACCCTGACTTCTCGGAATGACTGGTCCTCTCATCCCGTGTGGCTGTGTTCCACCTGGACTGAACAACAGCTGCTGGGGATCTGGCAGATGTTGAAGTGACACCCACAGGGAGAGACTCACCATTGAGGCTCCAGTGGTAGATTTGTGGAGAGGGGTCTGGGTCCAGGGCTTTTGAGAGCAGCAAGATTGCTCTGCACAGTTGCTCTTTTCTGTCTGCCTCACTGGGTCGGGGGGAATGACCGGAGGAAGAAAGCGTAGGAGTAGATCGGAAGCTTTGATTCTCTCTCCAGACAAAATGCCCTTTTTAATGAGGGGCTCAGATCTCAGGGGCAAGTCTGACAGCACGTTCAAGTGAGAGACCTGAACCCCTCAATCAATTGAGCTAAACCACTTTCCACTTCAGTCTCTAAACCATTCAAACAGCGGTGTGGGTGATAGAAAGTGAAAGTTTCTCAGTTTCTTAATTGCTAACGTTCCCCACCCAAAACGGCTTGAGAGAAGGTTAATTATGGTGACAGGTTAAAGAAACCTCAACCTCCTCAAATGCCTCCTGGAGAAACTGATGGGAACTTAATAGGATTTTAATCCAGAGAGTCTTTTGAATACTTAGTCTATTCTCCTGCTGCCTTCTCTCCTGATGACCTCAAAGCCTTCTTCAACCCAACATGAAAGAGCATTAATATCGGCCATCGATCCATCTACTAATCCTTTTACCTTTCCCTTTGAGTCTTCTGCATGACATTGCATTTAGTGGGGGGTGGAAAATGCCTACATGGAGACAGATTGCAGCCAAGGGAAGCAGATGGACATGGACAGTGTCTTAGGTAGACAGAGGTTAGGGGCATTGCCTTTTGAGAGACTTGCCCCTTTGTAGATGTTTCTTAAAAGCAAATGGACATTTATTAGACTTTCTACAAGTTGGGGTTGATTAACAGGATATGGTACGGAAACAGCGAACCAGATTTCCATCACTACTTTCTATTATATTCTGTGCAAACCAGAAAGATTGGCTGCTATCTGTCTGTTTATCAATCTCCCATCCATTCACTGTTTTCCCATCTATCTATGTATATACACAATACATATATGTTTATGTATCATCTATCTATCTATCTATCTATCTATCTATCTATTGTCTATCTTCCAATCATTCACCTGTTTCCCCATCTATATACACAAATACATGTATGTATATATGTATGTGTTATCTACATATCTATCTATATATCTACCTACTTACCTGTGTATCATCATCATCTGTCATCTATATCTGTACTATATCTTATTTATTTGCTTAGCCTAGAGCTAAGATTATTTGTAGAAGACAAAAGAATCATTATTACACTCACTTCTTCCCTCTTAACCTAATTCCCTTTAGGTTTCTCTTTTCTTCTTCAATATTACTGCCTTCAAGAGCCATGCTGAGTAAGACAGATGTTTTAGATTCATTCAGGTTTTCTAGGATCCCTTACAAAGCTCTGACCTTCCCTCTCTGGACTTGGCAAAATGGTAGACATGTGTGCATGCCTATTTGTTTTTAAGATGAGAGAACTTCAAAGGAGTCATAGTTCCCAAAGTGTTAAGAGTCTTTAGAAGAAAGCTGCTTAGGGCTGAGTGGCCCAGATGGTTTGGAGTTTCTTTAATCTCACCACCTGCACCTCTATTTTTTTCTATCCCCTTCTCTGTCTATGTATTCTGTCACCAACTTCTCTCTGTTAGTATGCCATTCACAGCCATAGTTGGAGATGCTCATGGTCTGACATCTTCAGGAGACCAGAGATCTTTAGGTTGGTGGAAACACACAGTTGCATCTCTATTGTAAGTCTTCATTTAGGTGCTCACTGGATGGATTAATGTTGCTGTAAGTCCTGGCAGCCAGGGAGACAACTCCTGTTTCTTCATACTGCCCCTGTTGAGACAAATTGTCCCCATCTTGGAGGATAAGCACATTCGGTAGGAGAGGAGAAATTTTAGGGCTATATTAAGAACCATTTAATGCTGTTGATATTCTGCTTGCCCCCCCAATTCTGTCAATAATTAATTGGCAAAAAAAATTTCTGAACAACTGCCCAGATGAAGCTGATCTAGTTGGCCAGGCCACAGAGTTCAAGCTAAGGAAGATTATAGAACTATAGACAGGTTAGAACAAGAATTCCCCATTTGTATTCCAAATCATCTCTTAAAAGTCTTCCCCATTTTACTTGTCTCATTTAGTCTTTGCAATAGCTGGAGTAACCAGAGAACATTATTCATGTTTTCAGTATAAGAAACTAAGAGAGAGGTAAAGTTGGGAGGCAGAATGGTTTTGTGGCCTTCATTGTTCTAGAGTATGCTTTCTTTAAGCCTCCAGTGTCTCATTTGAAAAGTGAAGTTATTTAGTGCTAATGTGATTGTGCAGATTACATATATAATTTTGGTAGAGGTTCCTATATGCAGGGCCCATGCTGTCAGTAAACTTATACTTGAGTCTTTTAACAGGATACACAATCATCCTTACGATTGTTCAGTTCCAGAGTACCAAAACTCACAATCTTATTAAATAGAGGGAACTACGACATCTATTTGGGCAAAAAAAAAAATTAACTGTGAAAGTTAGAAGAAGCGGACCAAGAACACTTCTTCTCCAGATGACACGAATAGTCCCTAAGCTGAAGGAGGGAGGAAGAGAATACAAAATGATTGTAACTAAAGGCCAACTTGTCACTTAAATTGGGCAGAGGGGACCTCATAGTGACCCAGAAAGTGCAATGATTTATAAAGTAAAGAGCCAATATTAGTTCTCTGCTTTCTACATGGCCATTTGGCCCCTTAGAGCGGGCAAACCTGCTCACCTTATCTCCTTTATGTATGAAATGTAACTAAGACCTGCTTTGCACTTCTTACAGTTTGTGGATAAGATCATGTGAGAGGCTTTGTATCTTGGGGCATCTAAAGGATTGAGTTGATTGAACTTGCTTGAGATGAATAGGATCTTGGTCTCTGACATGTTTGAGCCTCAATAGAGAGACATCTCTGCAATCCATAACCCCAGATGGTATCAAGCCATTTGTTACCACTGGTTCCATGGATATGGACCCTGACCAGGGTGGTAATGCAGAGGGAATTGGTGGGCAGCCTACCCCTCATCGGGGTTGACTTTACCTATTAGTCAAGAAAACAACTTCAGATATGGGGTTTTGTGATGGCCCTGTAAGTAAGTTCCCCTTGCCAAGCCTTCCTGTGCTTGGCAATGGCATCCAGCTGTGTGTTCTGTTGGAAACAGCAGGGGCAGGAGAGACAGGAAGCCAGACTTTCTCCTTCCCTCTCTTGTTCTCTTTCCTTTCCTCTTTCTATTCTTATTCTCTTGCTCTTTTCTATGTTTTCCTTCTCCTCTCTTCCTCCTTCCTTTCCTACCAATTCTGACAACACTTGTTACCCAGACAGTGTCTTTTGGGGAAGTAATTTTACCATCTCTAATATTTGCATCATGTGATATGATTATCTCCTTCCCTTATCACACATAAGTTATGTGATCCCTTCTTTTTAAAATCCCACCTGTTGTGATTTTCTTGCTTTTTTACTACTGTCTCTTCTTGAACTTGACTCTTGACTTTCCCACTCTCTTCTCTTTCATTCACATTACCCTCTGACTTTCCTTCATGTGTGACATTCAGAGTTAGGAGGAGGAGGAAAAGTAGACATGGAGCCCAGCCTGGTGTGGAGTCACCGCTGAATGACATGACACACGGCGACAGTGGGGGGAGATGGTACTCCTCAGGAGTGTCCTTTCTGGTACAGTTTTTGTTTCAGCAGATGAGAAGTGGGGTCAGGCAAGACTTGAGGTTAGATAAAGCTTGACATGTATCATGTTTGTCTCAATATAAGCAGGTTGAGCCTAATTCAATTTATGAGTGACAGGTCGCCTGATCTCAGATCTCTGTGAGTTCTTAGAAGGCAGAATTGTATGTTTGGGGGATGCAGTGGAGAACCTGTCACTATATACCCTTAACAGACGTGTTGTATCTTTGGGGCTGGAGAGGTCGCTCACAGTTTAAAACGCCTATTGCTCTTACTGAGGGTGGGAGTCAGACTCCCAGCACCCAAGTGGGGTGGCTTAAAACTTTCTATAACTCTGGCTTTGTGGGGATGACCCAATGCCTCTGGCCTCTTCTGACTTTGTCATTTACTTGCACATGCCTCCCCCAATTAAAAATAAAATAAATCCTAAAGAGGGAGGGAGGGAGGGAGGGAGAGAGAGAGAGAGGAGAGAGAGAGGTATGCACCTTGAAAGAGCCTGGGAGAACAGCTCCAGTTTTTAGGTTGGCTGGAGTAAAGGGCTCTACAGATTACTTCATTAATTTATAATTTCAGTGTTTCATTGAACATTTCTATTCTTCACTCATTTATTTATCTGATTCTAAAAAAAATTTTCTTAAGTAGAGGACAGAGACTTTACTATGATCCCATCTTTGCTGATATTTTCCTGTCCAAGATACAAAGAGTAATAGCTTGCCTGTCGCCAGGCTTTGGTGTCTCCATTCTTGCCAAGACCTTCCTGAGAGTTTTTCTTTCCCTCCCAACAAACAAAAGTTCTTTAAAAGAAGAATGCAACCCTGGAGGTCTTCATCTGCAAGATCTGGCAGCCATGCCCTCTCCCCTCTCTCCCTTTGCAATGGTTCTTGGGACTCACACAGTAGCTGCTTCCTTACAGGGCTGGAGGCCATGGCCTCAGAGGAGACACAGGGGAGCCTGGAGTTGGGGTGAAAACACCCCTCTGTTCTGGGTATCTGAATTGGAGGATTTATTGCTCTTCCTGAGACAGGCTGGCCGCAATCCTGGGTGCCTTGTTGACTCAGCCCTGGGGCTGGTGAATGTCTGATGGAGGATGAGAGCTAGATTGGTATCTGTCTGTCTTGAACTACTGTGGATTTAATGGGCTTGTTCTGACCCACCAGGCAGGAAGGAGGCTCTTGCTGAGCCTGTGGGGCTTTTTCTTTGGGAGCACTCTGGAGCCAGTGGTCCCTTGGCGTCTGGGTAGAACAGTTGACCCTGATTTAATGGGACCACGACGTGTGTGTCCAGGGCCTGCTCTCCAGCAGGCTGCTTCCTTTGGAGCCAAATCAATATTTATTAATGATCTGTACCCCCTCCCAGGTGCCACTGGCTTCACAGAGAGCCTCTGTTGCACCAGCCCGCTCAGTCATTCATTAACCCCAAGCCCAGTGCCTGTGGAGGGCTTGTGGAAGGGCCTGCAGAGGCTGACCCACCACTGGGGTATTTGGCAAGGTCATTAATGAGCTAATCTGATTTAAGTTTTCTAAATGAAGGCCTGGGGCACTGGGGTCAGTGCCTATTCCCAGCATTGTGAGTGAGATCCTGTGTGAGGGGGCGGGGTACGACCCTACTGAAGAGGAGAAAGTATGTGGAGGAGACGGTAGGAATTATGAAGTTACCACTGATATCCAGGAAGGTTTGGATGGAAGATGGGGAGGAATTATTCAAGGACTTGTGGGGTCTGCTTTAGCTCATCAAAAGAAAAAAGGTGACTAGAACTTTTTGACTGAAACACTGGTCAGGATTCTGGGCAGAGGCTGAGATACAAAAATGAGCTTGGGCTCACTTCACAGGCTATCAGTAGCCTGAATTATTGTATTTACTTAGCCAGATAAGCACCTCTAGGCTTTGTTCTGAGGGTCAAATGCAATAACTGGTGACATAAATCTACCACTACATGTTAGTGGCTTCCCATACCAAAGAAGGACACAGACGACAGCTTCAGTTGTCATGAATCTCACAGATGAAAAGTCAGATCCTTAGGGAGCAAGGAACTCGCTCAGACTTGTGTGGTTTGTGCCTAGGAAGACACATCTGAGCACAGAGAGATCTGTCAGCTTCCAGTCCTGATGCTCTGCCTTCTGTGCACAGTGTCAGTACAGATGTGTTTTCAGCTGTGTGGGACAGGCACTCTTATCTGGGCTCCCTAGAGCTTTGGAGAGTCCCCAGACTGCTTGTCCTTCACACTCTGAAGAGAAAGGAAGTCATACCTTAGGAAACTCTAACCCCCTGTACTCAGAATCTGTCTTCTCTGGGTCTCTTTTCTCAAGACTTGCCTGACCCCTTATTCCAAGGCGACAGCTTGTGAACTCTTAATGGACCGGGGTCCTTCTTTCCCACAGTACACAGGCTGCAGTCAAGAGTCTTAAACGTGATGCCCTGAAGGAGGTGGGGGTTTGAATCCAGGTAGGGCTGGGCAGCTGCCAACAATGAGTCCCATGCCTGTCACCTTTGGCCTTATAAAAGCAGTGCGAGCAATACTACCAAATATTTTTAAAATCCCTTTCTGTGTGTCAAACAGTGTTGCATGTCTTCTTCGTGGGCTTATACACGGGCTTGTTCATCATTTTTAATTTGTTGTGTGTGTGTGCGCGCGCGCGCGCGTGTGTGTGTGTGTGTGTGTGTGTGTGTGTGCACGCGTGGGTGTGTGCGCACGCAAATGCCACATCATAAATGTGGAGGTAGAGGACAACCGTTAGTGTTAGCTTCCTTCTCCTACTTTGAGACAGAGTCTCTTTATTTAACCTCTGTGTACAGGTCATCCTCCTGTCTCTGTCTCTCATTTTGCTGTAGAAGCATCAGGATTACAGGTGCATGCTGTACACAGGTTCTGGGAATTTGAACTCAAGTCCTCATAGTTGCTAGGAAGGCGCTTTACCCCCTGAGCCATCTCCCCATGGCCACCGAGTTCATCTCAATCTCACCAACTCTCTGAGGAACATTCTTTCTTTTTTTATGCTCATTTTGCCAATGAGAAACCAAGAAACTGAGAGATTAAGAAATCTGCATAAATACCAAAAGTTGTGAACTAGCTGAGAAATCTTCCAACCAAATACTATGTTTTGAATTCCCAAGCTTTTTTAATTTTTGCAGCCTGACTTTGTGTTCCAGCCTTTTCTGTATGATAATGGGGCTCAAAAGTCATTAGAGGCTCCTGTACTTTGGTGGATACCCTGTGACCTTAACGCTGCCCTAGGGTCTTCTGCAGTCTCTAAGACTCCGAACTCAAAGGCTTGGGGGACTTACCAGGCTGTTTTGTTCTTTATATCTTGGCGTCTTTGTAAGTATCTCAAGTTATTTATTTATGATTCGTTAATTAATTAACGTGTTTATTTTCTACTAAGAGGTCTGAACTAAGCCGTGTGAGCCCAACTAGTTTGTTTTTGCTTTGAGGGAACCAGTCCTCAGAGGGAGAATTGGCTGGCTTTGTCGCCCTCTGGTGTTCAGTTGAGTGATCACAGGCACGCACAGTTTCACGGGATACTTGTTGGAAGAGAGATGGATGCTAAGGATGGTACCTTGAGGACTGAAAAGGCAGTGACTGTACTCTCAGAAGATAAATGTGGTTGCCACGCTGACTGTGGTGGAAGCATCTTTTCATGTGTCTTCTGTCCACACTTCTCAGAACACAAAACACACTAAGGACCACAGCAAAAAGTAGACACAACATGCATAGCTTGCAGGGGGAAACTGAGGCCCAGTATTGGGAAGGATGTTGCTATCAGAGCTGGATGGAGAAGCAGGTCTTCACTAAAGCCTCTGGTACTGCCCCCTTCTTCCATCACCGCCGTCACCATTAACCTGTCGTCATGGCGAACCTGCATTGAACCCTCCGTGTGGTGACCATCGGGCTAAGATGTGTCACATCTGCTGTAGCATTCACGTGCATCTAATAGCAAAGAAAGATTATTTGAACTCATTTTGTGGATCCGGAAGACAAAGCACAAATGTGTATATAATTGCGTGTACAACAAAGGAAGTGGCGTGCTTACTAGTTTCTTTGTTTTGTTTGTTTGTTTTTCTTTTTGGAAATTTTACTCATTGTATGATGAGGAACCCAACACAGAGTTGAACTGCCCCACCTTCTCTCCATACCTTCCACTTTTCTCTCCGTCTTTGTGTGTGTGTGTGTGTGTTTACAACCGAACAATAATACTACTAATTATGTGCCACAACTTTTCAGAAAAAAAGCATCTACATTAACTCATGTTGGCTCTTATTGTTTTTATAAAGGAATACACTATAGTAGTTCTCTCATTACCATCTTACAGAAGGAGTACTGAGGCAAAAGAGGACCGTTAAATGATCCTTTCTGATCCCTTAAGTGATAAGAGCAGAGACAGTAAGACAGGATGCAAACCCAGGCAGTCCAGCCCGACTGTTGAACTCTTTCCATTGCTAGACTGATTATCCTCAAAAAACCAGGAAACCAGTGAAACAGGCACGAACTCTGACTGTCCCAGATCCCATTGAGCTCTGGCAGAGTAGGACTGAGTCATTAGGGTCTTTAGGAACAGGAGGCGTAGGTGTCATTTACGTAGCATCTTATGACTAACAACATGGATAAGAGATAATCAGTGCGGGTGAGGGTGTGGGAAAAGAGAATCCTTGGATCCTTCTGAATGGACGGTAAATTGGTTCAGTCTTACGCAAATCGGTATGTAATTGGTCCTCATATTAAAATAGAACCAGCTATACCATGTATGGGTATACATTCAAAGAATGTGAAATCAGGATCTTGAAAACACACCAGCACTTCCTTGTTCACTGTGGCACAATTAGCAGTAGTCAAGAATGAAATGTCCATAGATACGTAACTAAATAACAGAAAATATAGGGTGTGTGTGTGTGTGTGTGTGTGTGTATAAATGGAATATTATTCAGCCATGGTAGGTCACCTTTCTATTTGCTGCAATGTGTTTTTTTTTTTTTTTTCCCTTTTGTTAAGGAAAATAACTCACTGTAGGAAAACAAATGCTTCAGGACCTTACTCATTCGGGGAGCCTGAATTGTCAAAATCACAGAGGCAGAGAATGGTGATTGACAGATAATGGGGCGGGGGGGGGGGAGAAACAGGGAGATATTGGTCAAATGGTACAAAGTTTCAGTTATAAGGTGAGTAAGATCTGGAGATCTGACATGCAGCACATAATAATGATGATGGACAATGATACAGTGTATATTTGAAATTGATGAGACATCTTGTGTCCTCCACACACACACGCACAAACATGCATACATGTACACATGTGTTCACATGTGCACACATGCACACGCAGGTGACTATATGAAGCAATGGTCAAGTGTATTAACTATGGTAACCATTTCACAATGCATATGTGTATCAAATCATTATTGTTAACTATAAACGTATACGTTTTGTTTGTTAACTATGCCTCAACAAAGTTGGAGAATTTTTAAAAGAAATTAATGAAGCATCCCATCCATGACTTCCATCTCCTTCTTCCATTTTCTTCTCTGGGAATTTCTGGCACTGATGTATATTTCTGTTTGTATTCTTATTTTGTGCTGCCCCTATAGAGTGTAAGCACTACAGGGTAGCCATCAGTGTGGTCACCTCTCATTCCCAGGACCTGGACGGTAGTGGGTGCTCAAGGCATGCTGGGGTGCCGGAGAGACTGAGTGTCCACAGGTTGGAAGGCAGTGCAACTGGAAAGTCTGGCTGTGTTTCTCCTGGCACCTGGTGTTGCCCGAACTGTGAATGATTCTCAGGCAAGAGATAAATGAGCAATGAGCAACAAGGGCTGCTTGGACTTGAGGAGATGGGTTGTTAATGGTGCTCCATGTAGAGTAGCAGGAAAGGTCTCATTGTCCAGACAAGGGCCATGCAGAGAGGCCCTTTGGTGGCAACTCCTAAAGAGACAGGCAAGGTCTCACAGACCTTTCCTCGACACTTCTGAATCAGATGAGGAAGCAGACCAGAGCCATGCTGACAGTAGAGTTTCATCATGCCAGGAAAACACTGGGTTCAAGGAGAAAGGACAGTTTGGGGCAAAGCTTGAGAGACAGGGCTCAAAAACAGTTCTCATGTCTGTGGGGGTCCCTGCAAAGCTACAGCCAGCAAAGAAACGATCTGTGTGAGACAAGAAGAAAACCCAGTTCAACACAACTTAGTGGGCGGTATTGGTTCAAACCTAGGCAGTTTATTTTTTAGGCAGTTAAGTATAGTAGAAGTTTGGAAAAAAAGGTTTCCTGGTAACAATGATCTCAATCCCATGTGTGCAATAAAACCTAAGATATATTAAGGGCCTGGGGTGGGGGGGCTCTGGTGTGGTCTCAGTCATGCAGATATCATAGAGGTCATTAACCTATAAAGAACACTGTGATATCACCCCTAAGGATGGGCTCTATTGACTGAGAAACAGTGCTCAAGATAAAGGTCTAGGAGGGTCTGGGAGAAACATAATAGTCTGGGGGATTTGGGTGTGACCTGGCCCTACAGATAGCAGAGATAACTAGAGTATTGAAAACATCCATACATAGCCTTCTGGGTGGAAAACAGGTACACACATCCCTTCTGTTGAAGAGATAAACCTGCATGTTTAACATTCCCTGTTTCCCTAGTGTATATCTGTGAGGGCAAAGACCTTGTGCCATCTACACATGGAGGCAGGAAGAATGTGTCGCTGAATAGAGGCTCCAAGGTCTCAGGAGTCTGGAGCAAAAAGTTATATTTCTAGACTTTTCTCCTTCCTCCTCAGTTGCCATTTGTAAAATAGGAAAAAAAAAAAAAATAACATGACCTACCTCATGGTGCCATGGAGAGGGTGGACAGAGGCAGCTTAGGGAACGTGTTGAGGATGGTACCAGTCACACAAGCCGTTCTAGTACATAACCTAAGACTGCATCTGTTGTCACCACAGAAAGGGAGATGTGGACAAGTGAACTGTGCTTTAAAACCATGGAAACCCTAATGTGAGAAACTGAAGACACAGTCAGGCTCCAGAGCCAGTGCTCTCAATCAGGTGGCTCTGTCCCTGCCCTCGCACATGACAGCATGGGCTGAGGTCAAGACCCAGATAGCAGCATGGAGGCAGCTGGCTGTGAGTCCTGACTGCACCATTGACTAGCAGTTCATGCATGTGCGCATGTGTGCATATGTCTGTTCATGCGCATATATGTGTATGCATGCATGTGTCTGTGAGCATGTGCATGGGCGTATGTATATTGTCTGTTAAATTTGAACACGTGGGACCCGTAGAACTCTGAAATTGAGTCATACTGTGTTATCCCAGATACCAGCCAGAAATAAAGGGCTGGTTTTGGGATACTTTTCTCAGCCCAGGCTGGGAAACACTTGAAAACCTCTTCACCTGATCTTCAAACCCAGAGCACTTTACAGTTACATAACCTTTAAACACCACAGCACCTGTGTTAGAGGTATTAAAGAGCTCACAACAGAAAGACTATTTACAGCAGCACCTAGAGCTGCTCTGCATTGTTGATACGGAAAGCGGACAACTCGAGCAGCTTGCATCTACAAAGCACAGGCTCTGGTTTTATGTTATGAGCGCAGCAGCTAGTGGAAGTCCTTGTCTTAGTTTTGGGGAAATCCTTGCTGATTCTTGTCCTGAGCTTGCTTAGATCTCCAGAGGGCATTTCCTCAGGTTGACCACTAGGTGGCATGAGTGTTCTTTCCCATCCCAAGCAATCTGTAAGGCTGTTACAGGGAAAAGGCGGCAGAACCTTTTCCCTGTAATATCCTGGGCTGTACACACTGCCTCCTTCAGAGCTTCTCCACAGCAACCGCAGATTAAAGGACACACTCCACCCCAAATGATAAACCCAGTACCTAGCACATGGCAAGGTTCCCGGAAGCATTCGCTGTCCCTTCCTGTTGTTACCGTTTCCATTTTCATAGAGAAGGGTCTGAGCATGCTTCATCGGAAGCCAGGCTGAGGTTGCTTACAAATTTAGCACCGGGCCTTCAGCCTCCTTTCAGGGGTAACAGCCTTGTCCCACTGCATGGCCGCTCTCATTATCCTGGCACTGTTGTAATCCCTGTGCGATCTTAAACCGATTATTTTGATTTTCAGATTTTTTAAATACTAGGTTTTTCATTTGAATAATAAAGGCTGGAATACCTTCCTTCTTCGAGAAAGACGTCAGAAACAAAAACTAGGTTAGAGTAGAGGCTGTGAATGGTGGTCCCTATTGTTAAAGCCTTGTACGTTTATATGACGAGAGACCCGTGCAGCGCTCGGTATTACTTTGGAAAGCAAACCCCAAGCTACCTGACTCTGTCACTGTAACAGGGACTGTAGGGGTGCCCGGAGCACTCAGGAGGGAGTCACATGGTAGGAAGTTGGGGTCTCAAGGCTCATCTTTCTTCATTTAATTTTAGTCTAATTTATATTTGGAGCTATACATAATATTTTGCTGCTAAGGGAATCATTGGTGAAGCTACTGCAAAGGGTAGTCAGGGAATGAGTTTGAAACAACTCAGGAAAACCTTCAGGCTGGAGACTGAGAACTGGGGTATGGGTTTCAGTCAGAATTCCAAAAGGCTAATATACCGGAGCGCAGTCTCAGTTTAAATCTGGTGACCTTGTTGGGGTGTTTTAAAATCAGCCCTTCCCCCTCCAAAAAAAAAAAATAGAATTTAAGTTTCAGCTTTAACAATTTAGGAGTTATGCAGAACCCTGTTTGCTGTCACCACTGTGGCTAATCGGGGCTCTGGAGGCCGTTAGCCACGTGTCCTACAGTCTGTACTCAGGACTCTGCCCTTTTTGTGTTGCAGTGCCCTGGTTCCCAAGGACCATCCAAGAGCTGGACAGATTCGCCAATCAGATTCTCAGCTATGGAGCCGAACTGGATGCAGACCACCCAGTGAGTCCAGGGCTCTGAGAATGAGTGTCTTTGAACCTTCTCCCCACTTTCCCTCCATCTTCTCTTCCTCTCCCCTCCTCTACATCTTCAGCTTGAAGCAATGTGTTTACTCATTTGGGCAAGAAAAGTTGACTGAGTTCTCACATATGCCAGGACCGGGAAAGCAAAGATGTACGAGACCCCACTGTGGTTAGTACAGCGGTCATCACTGTTGGTGAATGTGAACCAGTGGCCAGAAAATGCTATTTCTATACAATTACGTGCATTTCTGTTCCTGCCTTCCTATGTTTTGTGAACACTTAAATTGAGCACAGCTAGGAGACCGTGAGAGGAGTGACATCAGACCTTCAGAGAGCTGAGTAGAAGGCACTAGTCAGATAAGGAAAGAAGAGACATTTGGATGAGAAGATTACATCTGCTATGAAGAGCTCTGCCAGTGATGGAGACTGGTGGGGGGGTGTGTGCCTGAGGTATGACAGCAAGAGAGCAAGGTAAGGCACAGGTTGGGTCAGATTTTCAACAGTCTTATACACCAGAATGGTGAATTTCACTGTACCCTGCCTTGTGTGTGGGCAGAGGACATGTTTTTAATGGGTTCTCACTAGAAGAATGTGTGAGTGTGTGTGTGTGGGGGTCTTCTCATTTCTCCTTCTTCTTCTCTAGGTCTAATGGTCCTTGGGTGAACAGCCCAGATCAAAGCTCAAGGTGGTTGGACAGCATCCCTGGGTAGATAGTGTGTCATTATGACCTTACGTTCTCCACTCTCGGTCAGGCAGTGGACTCTCTGGTTTTTAGTAATCAGGAAGCTGTTTTAGTGTTAATACAACACTAGCACCTAGATGGTTCTAAAGTATGTCTGGATCCTATCCTATCCAGAGTCTGCTGTCTCCTCACACCCTTGTGAGGTCTAACAGCTAACAAGAGGCTTGCTCTTCCCAGAGGCTGTTTTCTTTAAACAGATAGAGTCTTCCATCTCCCAGACAGGCCCAATGATTGTAGGTACCTTCTGCTATATCCTCTGCCAATCTAACCTTGGCTCCTTGGACGTTTACACCAGTGTTCAGGGTAGTTGAAAACACAGACCTGGTTGTGGCAGAAATCCAATCTCCTGTACACCAACAAATGGGGAGCTGCAGGCTAGCCCTTTAAAACACGAGCCACTGTTGCCTGCTCCAACTCAAGCAGTAAACCTTTGTGGGCAGATTTGAAATGCACGAGAAAGACCATGGAGACACCAGCAACGTTTATTATCCAGAGTACTTGCTTTCTCTTGTCCTTTAATTAAAACAAAACCAAATGAACCGGAGAAAGTATTTTTATGAACAGAAACAAGGTTAATTCATTCCACCTTCTATATGTCAAAGCAGAAAAGATACTATTTTCACACTTTTCTAAAATAATATTGATGTCTGGGGTGCACTCTACATGCACCCTACATGCACATGATACATATATGTCAACTCAGTCCTGCCACTCACCAGGCAGTGCCAAACACATGCCCATCGTTACTGTTACACTGAAGATCTCTGCTGACATCTTCCTATGGACTTGTAATGGCTCTCCGGAATCTTAGCTGTGACGTTAGAATAAATTACTCTAAGCTAAGGACATTGTATTTAAGCATCCAACTTAAGTCTTCAATTCTGTTTCACAGACACAGACAAGGTGAGCACTCATGAGCCTCAGGCAGGAGGCTTGTGAATGTTAAGATAGCCTGAGCTATGGAGTGAGACTCTTAGTCTCTAAGACTAAACCAAACCAGATTGGATCGGATCAGAACTAGATCAAACCAAATGAAATCAAACCAAACTGAAAATGAATCGACCAACTCTGGAGAGATGGATTCTCTGTTTTCTTCCTGTTTCTTACTCAACCCATTTCATGGAGCCTAGAGGTGGCAAAGGCCATGCTGGTGACACTGTGATGTTCCTTCTAACAAGCCCATGCCTGTCAGCTGTGGGCCCTGCAAGCAAAGGCATCTTTGGAGATTTCTTTCCTTGGGGAAAGCAAGCTATCCGATCTGACTCAACCAGCAGGGTGAACACATCAGGACTTTTCTTGTCTCTCCAGCCCCCACTGTCCTGCTGTGACCTTCTGTTCTTCCCATTGGCCTCAATCCTAATCATTTGGGTGGGTGGGAGAGGCTGGCCCAGAGAGAGAGGGACATGTCCTTCACTTCAGTCCCATGCCCCCACAGAAGCCAAAGCTGGCCTTAAAACTCTCTGGAATGCATTTCTTTTGGCCAACCCAGGCCACAACTTTGGCTCCCTAGCCTCTCAGTGTCATGAATTTTATCATAAAAACACAACTTATCAGGTACACAGTCCCCTGTAGAGGATGTGCCAAGCTCTTTCTGTTCCTTTGGTCCTTCATCAGACACTGGGAACAGGGGCCAAGCACAGAACAAAACCTTGGGTGTTTCCCTGAAGCTGCTAGGCTCCACAGGCCTGGTCTCAAGGTGTGAACTGCAAGCAGACACCAGCCTCGCAGCGAAGGGGCTGTTCTTCCCAAGGACTACTCTGTTCTTCTCCGCAGCTGCGTGACCCCTTCCTCCCCCGACCCTCTGCTCTTGGCAGGATGCATTTGTGTTTGACCTAGTACTTCAGAGCCTCCCAAGCAGCCACTTTGTGAAATGAGGGAAAGGAAAGATTGTTCTAGAAATCCAGAGTAAAGGCACTTTGCCTTCAGCTTCAGCTAAGTGAGGAAATGGAACAGGAAGGCTCTCCCCCATTCTTTTTCCCCTTGCTTCCTCCCCTTCTTCCTTTCCATAAGTATCCATTATACTGATGGTATTACTAGTTAACCTTCCTTGATTGTGGTCTGTGTACTAGGCACTATGCTAAATGCTTGCCATGTGGTTAATTTTAGTGTCGGTCAGCACCCTGGGTGGGTCAGACTTTTAATTTTCAGTAAGGACCTTCAGGAAGTTGTTCCATACAGGTAAGGAAAGGGAGCTGACCTGATAGCGAAGATGTCGTCTGTGCCCACCAACCCCTCTAGCTGCAGAGAAGAAGAGGCATCATCTTTTCTCAGAGCGATGCCAGGGAAACCTGAGATAGGGACTACAAGCTTTGCAGGCAGAGCCTGGACAGATACGTCTGCTTTCTATTCCCCAAACCAGTTGTGATGTGCCCTCTACCTGAGTTGCTCTTTGCAACGTCCCTGTTCATTTCCCCTGGCAAACCTCTGCTTGTCATTTAAGGCTGCACTCTTCTTTCTTGCTCCTGAGATCCATTTTTGTATCTCTCCCCCAGACTTCGGCAGCACATAGGGAGGGCTGGCTGTGTGCGTGGGGCTTTACTGAAGAGTATGAGAGTTCTACTTTCCGTGTTCCAAGGGACCTCACACTGTTTTCTGTAATGGCTACACCATTTTATTTTCCAACTAAGATAACTCAAGAGGTCCATTTTCTTGATACATTTTTCAACACCTATTATCTTTTATTTTAATAATTAATTTATAAACTGGGTTTGGGGGGGCACAGGACTTTAATCTCAGCACTCAGGATGCAGAGGCAGGCAGATTTCCGTGAATTTGATGCCAGCCTGGTCTACATAGCAAGTTCTAGGACAGCCAGGGCTATGTAGAGAGACCCTATCTTAAAAAAATGAAATTATTAGAAAGGTAGAATGTGTGTGTGTGAATGCATGATGTGTGTGTACGGGTGCACGTGTGCCCTTGCACTCCTGAGAAGGCTAGAGAACAGCTTGAGGGGTATGTTCTGTTCTACCAAACTCCCAGCTCGTTAGGCTTGAGGAGCAGGACCTTATTCTGTGGAACCATCTGGCAGGCCCTGTAAGTCCCTCTAACAGGCCCAAGGGTGTGTGAAGGGACTCAGGGTCCCATTCCAGAGCGTGCCGAGCTTTCACATTTCTGCCTTTCTGCACACAGACCTGCCATTCTTTGAGTGCCTGCTCCGCGCTCACATGTTTACATGATGTTCTGTCCATGTGACCTAACCCTGTCCACTCCGTGAAGCAGGTGGGGTCAACCATCTCAATTTCCTTACGAGGGAACTGAAGCTTGGAGGGATAAACTGACCAGCATGGGCCATGCTCCTAGTGAGCGCAGCATGGCAATTTAGAAACCACGATCGCCTTGCTGTCCTGAAGATGGCATTTCTGAACTCCAGCCAGAGCTGCAACTTGAGGAAATGGTGAACTAGATACGACAGTCTAAAAGAATCCTCCGAAGGTTTAATAGAAATAGCCCTGAGTAGGAAATCTCAGATATTAAGAAGAAGGTTTGCATATAGACTTTGGTGGTGTCAGAATTTATCTTACAGACTTTCTCTCCTCCTTCTGACCCCTTCCCCTTCACCATTTCTTCACTGACAATATGTTTTCCTGTCAAAACATACTTGGTTACATGCAGGGCAGCCCAAATTGCTGCTATTAGCTTAATTGAGACAGGGTGATTATAAATAAATTACATGCAGTGCTAGTGAAATTGCTGCCATTAGTCTAAATTAAGACAGGGAGGAGATCAGTCACCACCAACTACAGCTTCATCCAGAATGCATTGCATGAGGATGGCTGCAGAGACTGTGTGGTCACCTGGCAACCTAAAAGATGCAAAGCCAAGTGTCTGGAAGGCTAGTCTTCAAGGACTAACCAGAGATCTAACCAGAGAAACCCACTGAGCCAAAGTCCCTGAGATCTGAATGGTGGGAACCTCTTTGCAGGCTGAAAATGAATGTTTTAGAGATGCAGGAATGGAAAGGAACACGGTAAGGAAACTCCCCAAATGGTGAATCTCCGTAACGCACTGCACATGCCTGTTCATGTATTGTATCTCTTGCCACTACCCTCAAGTGATTTGAGATGGAGTTAGAATAGTATTTTGCTTCCTCCCAACTAACAAAACTCTCCACATACTCACAGCAGAATACTTCAAAACTGTACATTGCATGGCTGGCTCTCCACTGTCCCCATCACCTCCAAGGAGCACTGGTTAAAGTTAGGTGTCTTCCACCAGCATTTCACTTACACATTACCCTCAACAATGTGACTGTCTACTAGATATGTAATTTTGCATCGAGCTTGTATTCTCACAGGTGGGAAATTCCTAAAGCACCCGGACGTGGGCACATGAATGACGAATGACGGTTGAGTGGGGCAGAGAAGTAGATGTGGGCATCCCTTTCCTGGAGGCAGTGTGAAGTGGAAATCCTTCCATTTAATGAGTCTCCTACCATGTCCTCACTTTCCTGCTTCAGCTCCCAAGTCTCAACTTGCCAGTATGTGTAGACTTGGAAAACCTTAATAAAAATGCTGTATTATATTTTCATTTTTTTTTTAACTCTTCAAGACCCTCCAACAAATAGCTTAATGGGGCTTCACTGTCTACCCTTATGATATCAAAACAGAGCTAGACATTCTTCAGAGTGCCTAATGATGTGAAAACCTTTCTTTTACGTTGAGGGGCTAGATAGCAACACAAAGTTCCATCTGTTGAGACTGGCTAGTCAAGACGATGATTGTTAAATTTAAGTTGATATTTTGAATTCAACTATGAATATATGGATAAATAAATGTTTTTGTTTGTTTAGTCTAGTAGAGATATTCCCCCACGGCATGCTGGTGATACTTAGAAATTAAATCAAAAGGTCCAGTTTTCTTCCTAGAAAGGCACTCATATTTCCTCAATATAAATGAACCCTATGTTGAATTGCAAGTTCTTAGGTTTCTGAATCCTAATATGGTGGTATACACCTAAAACCCCAATACACAGGACCCTGGGCCAGCCTGAGCTACAGAGTGAGACACTATCTCAGAAACAGACAGCAAACAAACAAAACCTCCCAAGTTCCCTATTTTTTAGTTGTATTCCCTAAGTTTTATTTTACTTTTATTTATGCACAGGTGTGTGTGTGTGTGTGTATGTGTGTGTGCGTGTGTGTGTGTGTTCATGTAAGAGTGTATGGCACATATGTATGTGTATGAGTGCTCATGAGCCCAAAAGAAGGTATGGTATCCCCTGGAGTTAGTTACAGGTGGTTGTGAGTGCAGGACACCAAAGCTGAGACCTTTGGAGGAATAGCAAGAACTCTTAACTGCTGAGCTATCTCTCCAGTCCCCCTATTTGTAATTAATGATTTAAATACAGCTAGTGTTTTAGGGGAAACAACAGCTTGTACTTTGTAACAATCATGTCATAGAATCTTTAAATTAAGTAATATTTCCTACAATTGGGATTTGGGTCTGGAATAAACTATCTGGTAAGTTTACCTTATTAGTGTGAAGCATTTGGGATTTTTTTATTTCTCAAAATCCATCCTGGTAAACAAACTAGAAACCTCCCTACCCCCATCTTTCTTCCTGTCTCTCCCTCCCTCCCTCCTTTCCTCCCTGCCAACCTTCCTCTCTCTCTCCCAACTTCCTTTTCTCCCTCCCTCTCTCCGTCTATCCTTCCCTCTAGCTCTTCTGATCCTTCTTTCTATGTGAGTAATTCTTTCTGTGCTCCTGTGCTCCAGGTTCTCAGGTAAAATTACCTTAAATAAATTGCCTTACCCCTTTTTTGAAACTGCTGCTTGACCCTGACATAAAAAAAAAACAAAAACAAAACCCACAGCTAAGCAATGAAAACAAAGGCAACATTTGAAAATCAAGGAATATTGGCCTTCTTCAAAGGCATCTTTAAACATGGCCTGTGATACAAGCCTTATTTTTCAAGTCATTCTGTCCATTGTTTGGAGGACTGGAGAGACAGATAAATTGAAACTAAAGTGATTTCTGGAAGGGCTTACTGGGAAATTCGGGGAATAGAAGAGTTCTGTGGTGATGGACCAGTCTCTTGTCTCACCAAAATTCAGACCACAGTGAACTTTTCTGTAAAACACTCTTTTCATCAATTGGAGCACTTCCAACTCATGATGTGCCCTACTCCACCCCAAACACTCAAAGACACACTTGGCCTCTTCGCACTTGGAAATGTGCTCCTTGGCATGATTGGGAAGACTGCCTGCCAGTCAGCCTCAGAGAAGAAGCCATTATCATCCTTCTGTCTGGGGTGGCTTACTCAGTCATCGGAGCTCCTGCCAGGTCAGAAAGGTTGACAGTTACTGAAGTGTAGTAAAAAGAGAACTGGGTGATCCAAAACCTGGCCTCTCCATTATGGATCCACTTTCCCGAGTCTCTGTTGATCTACCTGACAAGTGTGTGCCAAAAGCTGCCACAGGGCACATACTTGGTGAATGAGAGTTTCAAAAATTGCCAGCAGGGCATGGTGGCACAGGCCTGTAATCGTAGCACTTGGGAAGCTACAGCAGGAGAAATGAGGCCAGTTTGGATTATCCAGCAATTTCTCAAGAAAAATAATGCAAAGCATAAAATTGCCGTAGCAGTAAGTACAGTCTCCATACTAATGTCCTCAGTGGCTATCTTTTAAAATAGAAACTGGAGATAGCTCAGTCAGAAAAGCTCAGATGTAAGGCACGATGGCTCAGGCTGCATCCCGAGCATCCGCGTGGAGAGCTGGGCTGGTGTCATGGCTTCTCATAAAACAAGGTGGCAGGTTCCTGAGGATTGGCACCCGAGGTTGGCCTTTGGAGTCAGCATACCCCCAAATTCCATCCCCCCACAAAAATGTACATGCATCCCAACACATCCGCACATACACGTGAGTAGGCATTACTAAACACATGCTGCTTGTTGGAAATTGAGTGTTTTATGCCTTCATCACAGACACCTGACTTGGCTCGCTTGATCCAGTTGGCAGGGAACTGGGAATGGTGTAGCTGATATTTCTTTAAGAACAGAGTATATCTGTAGATATCGGAATCTTTGGGTAGGGGATATTTTACTGAGTCAAGGTTGTAGCTGAGAGTGTGCCGTTCTCAACTATGGGAAAACTCACTCTGTGTTTAACTGAGACGCTGTTTTAGAGCATTATCAAGGAAAGGGCACACGTTCCGACATTGCTCAGAAGCTTCCACTAGGGTCATTGACAGAGGTGCCAGGCTGCTCCCTCTGCAGACTTGCCTTATCAGGTATCTTCTTTCTCCTAGGGCTTTAAAGACCCTGTGTACCGGGCGAGACGAAAGCAATTTGCTGACATTGCCTACAACTACCGCCAGTAAGTCTCCCTGTTGGACAACTGAGAGAAGAGCATACCCCTCTTTCTCTAGGTTGGAAACAAACAGTCTAGAACATCCTGCTTTGTGTGTGTGTGTGTGTGTCTGTTTGTCTGTCTGTGTTTAAGCTCTCTCCTTAATAACATGTTTTAAAAAATTGCATCTAGGTCAAACAAAACTATCCATGGTGCTGCAGCCCAGCTCTCTCCTAAGCTTTGTTAGCTAATCGTTCACTGTGTCTGAAATAATTAGAAAGGCTTCCATTGTGAACGAAACAGCCTCTGGTCTTTTCCACATTAGTCCAGGAAAGGGAATCTGGCTGTGAAATAACGAATTACTGGAGCCTTTGGACTAGTCACACCTCGGTGTTCTACTTACCTGGTGTGACCCAGCTGTGTAGGGAAACCGTCAGATGGGATTTATTTTATTTTATTTTTCCTGTTCAGAATTCTATCTTATCTTAGCCAAAACAAAATGGCCACATCCAAAGTGTTGTTTGGGAACATAACAGCTTTGCCACTGTGAGTCCTCAGGAGCTATGTAAATTGTGACTTGGGAAGCTTGGTGTTGGGGGGACAGCAGTTTCTGAGTTAAGGGGATAAGAAAAGACATGGGCAAAAGGAAACTCCAGAGTTGTCCGGAGACTGAGGTACTAGTGCTTTAATAGCTTTGGTAGAATGTCAGCGACATAAGGAGATGCTGGGGGCCTTATGTGGTGAATACCGATCTACCTGTAGATAGAAAGACATCCGGGACTCCACCTTCTCCGAATATTTCCAGGAGTGGTAGGGTCCAGAGCTCTGTGACCATTTGGGCCCTGGCTTCTGCTTCCATCCTCACCTTTGCCCCACAAAGTCAGTTCAGGCAAGATCTCTTCTTTCCAGTCCAATTTGATTATTTGTGATTATCTTTGCTAAGTGTTTGTGCTTTTGTTAAATTACACACACACGCAGACACACACACACATACCCACACACTCTCACACACACATTATCTGAATGCATATAGTTAGTATTGTAATAAATCCTCATTTTTAAATGAGGAAATGGAAGAGGAAATACGCTGAATAACTTGTCAAAGACGGATACTAGTAAGTGACAAAGGCAGGTTTTAAATTTATCCATCCCTAGAACCGTCCTCACCATTCCCTGGCGTCTAGGAACCTCGAGCAGAGGCAGATCCAGGACTGAGGGGCTCATTCTTTCTGCCTCATGTCTTGTTCCTGTTTTCAGGCTTGACATCATCTGTCTCAGAGGCAGGTTCCATGGAATGCCCTAACCACCTGAGAAGTTCTGATCCTTTCCTACAAAGTCAGACAAGGTCCTGTGATTGGGTCTTGTTAGTTTGGCTAGACACGGACCCATCTGTCAGCCAATCATTGTGAGCGGGATGAAGAGACTCTATGATTGAATAACCTTGCCCACACTGCCACCTGTAAAGGTAGCCACTGAGGGTCCTCTTTCTCAAACCCCACAGACTGAAAGGGGTGGGAGGTGCTTTAGTGCAAGAAGGGGAAAGAGACGCAGGGTCCCTGGAAGAGCAAATGTCAAGTAGGAGAATGGCTCCGCTGCACATTCAAAATGTCACCACTTCTGGAAACTTGTTGCAGAAGATCTATCTATCTATCTATCTATCTATCTATCTATCTATCTATCATCTATCTATCTATCCATCTAGCAATCATTTATTATGGTGTGTGTGTGTGTGTGTGTGTGTGTGTGTGTGTGTGTGTGTATACTCGCTATGGTTCATGTGTAGAATTCAGAGGGCAACTTGTGTGAATCAGCTTCTCTGCCATGTGGTTTCTATCAGACTTGGCAGCAAGTGCCCTTACTCATGGAGCTATCCTTCTGGTCCCATCGATGCCTTTTTTTTGAAATGAGAACTAGTTATAATGACCAATGGTTATTGTCAGTCCCAATATTAGGTACAAATGTATTACTTTATGCATAACATTACGTATAATCTTGTCTACATTAAAAATACTTGTTAACTGCAGGACTAATGCTCATAGAGGTTTACTACACCGCCCCAGACTACACATTTGGAAAATGGCAGAGCCAAGTTTTGATCAGTTTCTATTTCCAAAACCTTTCCTTTTATCTCCATCCCCACTTAACCCTGGATTATGGTGTAGTCTCAGGCAAAAGCTCACCTGACACTGTTTTGCAGTCCCTGCCGGGCAACCAGAAGATCTGAGCTTGAGTCCTTTCATTTCTCAATCAACAGTCTGTCTTTCCTTCCTAACCCTGCACACCCTTCCTAGAAAATAACAGACTTTGCTCTAAAGTCCTTGGATGAGGTACAATTGTGAAAATGCAGGAGGAACTCAGTTTGGAATCAGATTCACAGTTTCAAGGTAAACAGTCCCACTTCGTCCCAGACTCTATGTCCCTGGTGAGGGGAGCAGGCCTGCAGCCCAGGGTACAGTCCCGGGTCCGGGAAGTCAGGCTTTGTTTGCCTTTCATTGTTTTCAGGACACAGCTCAGAAGCTTCCAAACCAATGACGCTTAAACTGCAGCTTGTATCAGTCACCTAGGGAGCGTATTAAGACCCACTTGTCCTTGACTTTCCTCCCTCGTGCACTCAGGATTGTGGAGCAGGGTCATATGTAGGTGCTTTGATAAATGGCGAATATAAGTATATCTTATACCTTGTATGGGCTTGCTTATTTGTTCCTCCATCCCAATATTTATAAATTTCTAACCTTTGGTCTAGAATGTCGTTAATTGATAAATCTGCCTACTTATGCTATGTAGCATCACGTGCGCGCGCACACACACACACACAGACACACACACACACACACACACACACATACATACATACAAACTCACACACAGACACACACACACACACACACATACATACATACAAACTCACACACAGACACACACACACACACACACACACACATACATACAAACTCACACACAGACACACACACACACACACAGACTCACACACAGACACATAGACACATAGACACACACAGACTCACACACACAGACTCATACACAGACACACAGACACACACACACAGACTCACACACAGACACACAGACACACAAACACATACACATATAGACACAGACACAGACACACACACACACACCTTACGATATGTAGATACATATACTGCGGAACCTTAGCCTACGTTGAAATAGCTTCATAACTTCCCAGGAACGGAAGCATCAGACTCAGCAGGTATAAACTTCCCGAACAAGTTTCAAATATACACCCTATCTATTTAATCCGGGTTAATCAGAGTTGATTGCTTTAGCTGACATAATACAAGGCACTGTGGTGCTTTCACTGAACTTGGGTGCCTCTGTTTGGAAAGAGGATGCACTGTCCAGTTGTCTCAGCCGCCACTCTTTGTGCTGCCCCGTACACACTCCTTTATGCCTGTATTCACCTGCCTAGTCTCTGAGAGCAAGTATATATTTTAAACAGTTGGCCTGTTAGAAGAGCAGAAAGACCAAACGACTTCTCAGAAAGATAGCAAATCCTCAACCAAGCCATGTTTTCATGCGGGTATCAACACAATTGTGTTTCTTGTGAGATTTTCCTCTTTCAAACAATACTTGAATTCCATGCTGGTCAGTGGTAGCACCTCACAAATTCTGGAGTCCCAACTGCCTCTGTTGACCTCACCATATCATGCGTCCTGACCCTTCCCTGCTGGAGTCACCTATCCCATGCCTGTATTCTAGTGGGCAGCCCATCCCTCGGGTGGAGTACACAGAGGAAGAGAAGAAGACCTGGGGGACAGTGTTCAGGACACTGAAGGCCTTGTATAAAACACATGCCTGCTACGAGCACAACCACATTTTCCCACTTCTGGAAAAGTACTGCGGTTTCCGTGAAGACAACATTCCCCAGCTGGAAGATGTTTCTCAGTTTCTGCAGAGTAAGTCCGCATCAGGTCAGAGCCCTGCAGACGGTGGGGTGGAGGGTGGGGGTGGGGAGCAAGTGAAGGCTGTTGTGAGCAAGGATGACAGGGTGCAGGCTGAGTTTCCCGGGAAGAACCCAGCTGCACTGTCTCCTGCCTTCCCTCTCACCTCCATTACTGAGCTTCTTCTATCCAAGCAAGATTTCCAGGTGCGCGTTTTTGCCATGCAGCTGTCTCTGAAAGGATTTTCTTTCGTGTTTAAAGCCCAAGGTGTCCAGTCAGTATTTTCCTTGCAGCCACCATTGTTGTGAGATGGCTACAATGTCAGTTCAAGGAAAAAGTATGCTCTTTGTGGGTCAGTGCCAAGAGTCCCTAGCTCTGAGTCTAAGCATCTGGGATGAATTCTGCCTTTGACCTTTTCTGGTTGTGTAAAGCTGCCTTCATGTTGTCATCTGTCAAATAGACACCGTCATCCCATTGGCAATCTTTACAGGGAAATCATTAGAACGGGGTGAGATGTTGCATATGAGAGCACGAGGCATAGCACTGGGTCCGTAGTCAGCGTTCTGTGAATCGGGGGGCAGGGGGGTTAATGGCAATGTGAGAAGCTCAGGGGTACATTATCTGGACAATGAGCCTCTGCATAGCCTTTCCAAAAGAGATGAATGATTTTCTTTCTGACGATAGGGTGCCAATTCAGCAAAACCCAAACAGTCAACTAGTTCATTTTGAACACCTATTATATGCTAGGCAGAAAAAGAAGTAAGGTGACAAACCACAGTCATATAGAAAGGAAGATTTTTTCTATACATCAGAAACTTGAAAAGATAGGAAATGGGCCAAAAAAGATATGTGTATGTGTGCGGGGGGTGGGGGGCGGAGGTTTGAACTGGAACAGACTGGATGAGATCATCTTCAAGGTCTCACCCATTTCTAGGATAAAGCAGGAGCAAGAGTTCAAACAGAATAATTATCAGCTTGAAAATGTACAGTGAAAGGAGAGAGAGCTGGTCCCCAAGAGAGTCTCTGGCTTCACCCTATGCTGTGGCCAGTAGGAAGAATGATAATATATCAGTGTTAGTGGTCGAGAACTTATATAATTGCAATCAATAGATTTTAAAACCATGTGGTCTGTGGCTGTGGCCCTGGACTAAAAGCTTCAAGCCATGTCTCAGCTTCCCCATCCTCAAATGAGACTGATAAAATGTCTTTCTCACAGATATTGGAAAGGTTAGCTTGTGCAAAGTGCTTAGAGCTGTTCCTGACATATGCTAGGTCGTATGTAGCATTAGTTATTGACATTAGCAGTACCACTATGTACTTTCCAGCGCAGAGTGGATTCAGAAACATGTAGGAAACAGAGGAAGGTTATCAATTAGTAGCCTTAAAGAGAAGCTGTGTTGGAGGATGTGGTATAGATGTGTGCCCACACATACTTTGCCCCTTGATTAGGGAACATCTGTCAGTTCTCAGTGCCTCCTACATTGTAGAGTGAAGAGAAAGCAGCATACACTGCTTTATGGATAGGAGAGAGAGAGGAGAAAGAGAGAGATGAGACAGAGACAGAGACAAAGAGAGACAGAGAGAGAGAGACTGGATACAATAATTTTCTCTTCCCCATTGCTCCCATCAGACAGGACATTTCCCCTCCCAGCATGAGCTGTGTGTGGCATGGTAGAGAATCTGGAAGTGCTCATTGTACATTCTATTCCTGATGTTGAATCAGAGATCTCCTTGCTACTCTGGAAACATGAGAAGTAATGGGAAATTGTTTGGTCCTCATAAACAGTAACAAAAGAGAAAGTTCCTGGATGTTTGCAATAGAGTAGGCTCTACTAAGTAATTTTTAGTCATTATTGTTTTGATGCTTAGAATATCTCTCAACAGTATCTCCCATCTACATTTTGTGAGTGAGAAAACCGAGGCTCAACAGTGAGTTTACTTGACCCAAAGCAGCCAAAGGGACAGAGACCAGAAGTCAAGTCTCCTTGGTAGCAAAGCCCACATTCTTGTTTCATTGGTTCTCTACTTGGGGGTTTGTAGCCTCTCTGGCTTCACCATGAGCTTTGAGTTTTAGGATCTTTTCTCCTCTCCAGCTTGTACTGGTTTCCGCCTCCGACCTGTTGCTGGATTACTGTCCTCTAGAGATTTCTTGGGTGGCCTGGCCTTCCGAGTCTTCCACTGCACACAGTACATTAGGCATGGATCTAAGCCCATGTACACACCTGAACCGTGAGTATCATTCACCAGCTACCGCTGCCCATCACAATGGGAACTAGCCCTGCCTTCCCTAAGAATGCTGCTTAGGTTCATTTCAGACTGGTCCACATGATTCGTTGCCTGCTTTATTTGATTATAGTTCTAAGAGAAACTCATATTCTGGGCATTTTCTCTGTCATTAAATAGATGAAATTTGGATGCACAGGTTCAGACATCCTGTGAACCAAGGACTCAGATCTCCTTGGACAGCAGGAGAAAAGGTTCCATCAAGATCCAAAGCCAGACCTCTGAAGTTCCAAATGGGACAGAAACAAGAGTAGCCACGTGATCACAGCATCTACTAAATACGCATCTAGAGGATTCCAGTTATTTGCCTAGATTACGCCTTGGCTAGAAGGTGGCCACTGTGCTTCCTACTTGGGCTTTTAGCCATCTCATTAGTCACATAGGAATTTATCCAAAGAGATCAGTATGATGCCCCAAATTATTTCTCCTCCTCGTGTCATTACTGGCTACTGATTAAGACCTGTTACTATGGACTTGGTACTGTTTTAGATAAATGCAGCCTTTCTTTTTTGATGGATGACCCACTCTGGGCCAAGAGAAGAACAGTACTATTTTTTAAAGTACTTATTGGAAAAACTTGGTGCATTACTCCTCTCCAGGTAAATGAGTGAGAAGGAAACTAGGGATGGGAGGAGTCTGTGGCCCACAACTCACTCAGGTATCTGAGATCCATAGGTAGGCTAGCTCCTCAGCTCTGCACATCTACTCTTTCTGTCTCCAGACTCATGACAGCTCTGCCTCTTCTTTCTTCCCTTTCCTTCATACTTCATTTCAAGGAGTCCCTTATTTTGCATAGGAATTATTCTTGAGAGTGAAGTCCCAGGCCTCAGTGAGTTACTTTTTTCCTGTGTACTCTTTATATAAGACCATTGAATCTAGCTTGGTGTAACCTGTCCCTCCTCTAAGCACTGTGTTTTCTGTGTTTTAGTGACATCTGCCATGAACTGTTGGGACATGTGCCCTTGTTTTCAGATCGCAGCTTTGCCCAGTTTTCCCAGGTAAAGAGCAAAGACTTGGTTATATGGTTGTGACTAAATTACTGGAATGAGTCAATCCCTCATAAAGGGGCATTCAAAATGGTCTGGTAGAGTGGAAACAAGATACAAGTCTCTGATCCCACCCAAGAAGAACAGCACCAAGAAGGGTGTGTGGTTCCATGGACCAGGCTGAATAGTCATTCTAAGAACAGCAGCCTGGGGTTGGTGATTGCCCATTCTCTGACATGCCTATGATCAATTTGCTAATCTCAAAGATCTTGTCAGGTATACATTCAGAGCCTTCTCACTGATGAAAAACATCTCTGATCTTTATGTAGACGTCACTTCAGTGACTTCCAAATTTGCCTAGTGCTTTCCATACAGAACTCTTTTTAGAGACATTGGCACTATCCATCTTGTCAGGTACTCAAACTAGATAAGATGACATTTGCCAAGAATCTGTCAACAATCTTATGTACAATTAACTAAAGAAAGAAGGAAACAAGGAAGTAAAGAGAAAAGAAAGAACCAAATGTCTTGTTGCCATCGTCAAAACAGCACCATGGCCTTGATTCATCTTGTGCAGTAATGAAAAAGCTTAAAGCACTTTTTCTGATGAGTTAAAAAATTCTTCTAATTGGCCCCCATCACTGAGCGGGAGTCTAAAACATTATCGTGTGTTTGTGTGTGGGTGGGGGTGTTCTAGGGAGATGGCTCAGCAGTTAAGAGAGTATACTTCTCTTGCAGAGGACCACAGTTTTTGACTAAGCAATCACATGGGGCAACTAATAGCCGCCTGTAACTGTAGCTCCAAGGGTTCTGATGACTATGGTCTCTGCGGGCATCTGCACTCATGTGAACATGCCCACGCTTATACACACAGGCATACAAATAATTTAAAAAAACTATAAAAAATATTTTAAAACACATTGGGTAGTGGAAGACTGAGTGATGGCTCTGAGGAGCTTCTAGACCCAACCCAGAGGATTAGCCAATGGAACTGTGTGAATTGGGACAAGTTGTGAGGCCATCCCATGCCTCAATTTCCACAGATTTGGATCAGTAAAATGCCTTCCTTATTAGTCTTCTTTCTCACTAGAAAGAAAGATGATCAAAGGATGACTCAAGAGTAAATGCGCCAAGTAGGAATTTCAGAGTAATGACATTGTTTGCGACTCTACAAGCATTTCCCATTAGCTACAAGAAGTATTTCCACCACGGAATGATGAAGCTGCCATTTGGTATTTGAAACAAACCAAATAAAAAGTTCAGCTGATTCTTTGACTACTTAGAGGACGTAGGCTCTCAAAACAAAAACACCTGTTACTTCCATGTGAGGTTTGGGAATTGTGGCGCTCAGAAGCCATTGGATGTTAGAAGTGGGAGTGTCTGGCTGAACTTTAATTGTGGAAGTGTTATTGCCAATAGTGTAGTTACAGCTGCCAAGATGGTTGTTGATTGCTCAAGGCAGTTTTAAAACAGGGACTTGTTAGTGTAATAGGAGAATTAGAAGCTTTCTCCTTGGAGAATAGAAACCTTGACTTGTTAACACCAGAGATCTTCTATCTAGCTGGATGGCAGGTGGCAGTCTTCTTTAAATCATTAGCATTTTGGGTAAGCCTGGAGAAGACTGGACAACTAATGTCTACAGATATTGTAGAATCATCTGTTTGACCTACTCTCAACTTTGACATGGCTAGTCCCAAGGCCAAGAGTTTTTCTATGAGAACATTTTGTTTTGATTTAAAGGCAGAAGTTCCTTATCACTGTAGGGCAGTCTGGGGTGGTGATGGAGTATAGAGGGATATTGGGGGCTCTTGTTTTAGCCACGCTCTTGCTTATAAAACAATTATGACAAGGCATTGGATGTTGTGGCACACATGTGTAATTTCAGCACTTGGGAGACGGAGGGAGGAAGAGCAAGGATCCCAACCTATCCTTGCCTATATAGTCAGTTTGAAGCTAGCCGGGGATACATGAGACCTTATTTTAAAAAAAAATAATGGCAAGAGAAAAGGGCTGGTATTTGACCTTAGTTTATCAATGAATTCTGTTAAACTCAGGACTGGCATATCTAAGAAGGTGGGTAGTGTAGAGACGGAGGAGAAATGGGGTAGTAGAGCCAGCCTAAGGGCTATCTGAATTTGACTTACCCTAAACCAGACAGTACTTTTGAAGGATAGCATAGGCCATCCTCTCTGTGCTCCGAGAGCAGAGCAGTGATACAAAATATACAGCCTCTTGTTTCAAAATAGACCAAATCATTAATCTTCCTCTGTCCACACCCATTCCTCTGGTGATCTTAGCTAATCTCATGGCTCTGAATACTATCTCTAATATAATAACTTCAGTGCCAAATTCAGGCTTATATGAGCCATCAACTCAATGTCTCCTCTTTCGTGGTGATTAGACATCTCTATATTCCTGCCCAAAGCTGACTTTTGAATCTTCTTCAGAACTTCTCTACCCATAGGTTTCCTTGTATGAGTCCATGGCAACTCCACTCTAAGACTTTCTTACATCAAAACTACACTTAGGGTTATTATTGACTCCTGTCTTTGAAACAACCAAATATTTTTGAAAATTGTATGTGTTCTATCTTCCAACTGTGTAGAAACTGGTCGTTTCCCATCATATCCACTCTCACAAATGTGATCTCAGCCACTATCACTCCTCACTTGCTTTCTGTAGCTTACTCGCTGGCTCCCTACCATTGCTCTTGACCCCTACAGTCTATTCTCACATAGGAGCTAGAGAAAGTCTTCTGTGACGATCCTACATCATGTCCACTCCAGAACATTTTATAAACATGTATGAAATTATCAAAGAAGAAAACTAATAAAAGTTATTAAAAATCCTAGAGTGGATTTTCATTTCACTTAAAAGAAAAACCCAAGTCCTAAAATGTCTTAAAAAAAAGTCCATATGATCGCATTTGGGATTGTAAACATTACCTACCAATACTTTTACTGTGCTCTAACCATGCTTGTGCCTCTCTGCTCCCTCAAGTATCCCACATTTCCCTTTCTTAGAGATTATTCCCACTGATCGTCTGTTGGCTGTTTGCTGTGAAGTATCCTTCCTTCCATCATCAGTAGAACAAACAACATTCAAGTCTTTCCCCAAGTACTACCTTCTTGATGATGCTTCTCTGGTACCCAAATTAATAATGCAGATATATAAAAATAACTTTTTATATATCTATGTACACATTAATAATTGTGTATCTTTACATTTACCACAATGCCAAGGGTATTTGTCAATTTTGTATTTTCTGGCACATAGGAGGCATTTAATACATGCTTTTGGAGTGGATGAATGCATATGTTTAGAACAACACATACAGAAAGAAAAAAGAAAACTATTAAAGAGACAGAGACCACTAGAGGAGTTTTGTGATTGAGGCTATAGTTAGTGATACATGGTGCTTCAGTCTCCAGCTATTCATATGTATGGAATGCATCATTCCATACACTTCTCTGCAGTATTCCTGTGGTATTTACAAGGTACTTAATTAAGACTCAACCCTATCCCAGAAGTCCCTCTCATGTTGTGTGTGTGGAAGATATCACTTGGCTGTTGTCAAGAGATGATGTTTTAGAGCTAACTCTGTGTCCATACATAGGCTACCCTATTATTTTATTTTTGTAAAGTGAATGCAAAGGAACCAAGTACCAGTGATATATTTTATCTGCTCTTGAAGTCTGTGTCTCTTGATGTCTGGTCTGGCTAGGGCAGACTTCTAAGAATATGCACAGTCTATCTGGGCCCTTCAGAAGATACTTAATCACACATTACCTGCCCATGATTGGTGCCATGTTAGCACTGAGGGTAAAGTTTTGATATGGGTTGTGCCAGTGACTCTGTTTCTCCACACACAGGAAATTGGGCTTGCTTCTCTGGGCGCACCTGATGAGTACATTGAGAAACTGGCCACAGTAAGTCTCTCTTGTTCATGAAGGGATTATGGGGATGCCATGGGCTGCGGCTTTCAGATCTTTGAAGATTTATTCTCTCCTTGGAAGCTAGGCCATTTGAAATAATGACAGGAATGTGACGAGTCACAGTCACATGAATGAAATGTCACATTTTGAGTCTTCTTTAACAGGCTGAGTTTTTAAGCCAGCTTGCATGTAAATATTTCCACATACCTGTTAATAGAATCTTCTTGAAAATGCCAACCAGATATAATAATAGCCCTGGGAATCCTTTGGCCCAAAATGTGTCAGGAACTGGTCTGCATTTACATCTCTGCTCAGAGGATATTTACCTCTCTACCTCTGGACTAGAACTAGCTTTAGGATCTTTCTCAGACAGAAGGTAAAATGGGGTTGAGCTTTACATTCTTGCCAAACATTCCCTCTCACAAGAGGGACAGAGGCCATGCACACACAGGATGGGCATGGTTGGTAATTTCCTTCCTTATAATTTCCAGTTTCAGTATATCCCTCACTTATGTTTCTTATCACGTGTCCAGCCTGAAGATTAAAAAACAAAGCCTTATATTAAATTTAACACTACAATGAATGCAAGACTAGCGTTGAGATATGGCCAGTTAGAGGTTTCTACGTTCACCTCCTAACAAAGGCTAGAAACTTCTAGGTTTTGATCACTGGCCATCTTCTCTGAGAGTCAGTGGCCTTTGTTTCTTCATCTCTAAAAATGGGTTTAAAAGTTTAGTGCCCAACTCAAAAGTATTTCATGAGGGTCTAAAGGGTTAAAATTTTAAGCCAGGTGGTGGTGGCACATGCCTTTACTCAAGAGGCAGAGGCAGGCAGATCTCTGTGAGTTCAAGGCCAGCCTGGTCTAAAGAGTTCCAGGACAGCCAGAGTTACAACAGAGAAACCCTGTCTTGAAAATAAGCAAGCAAACAAAAAAAGAGTTAAATTTATATGGGTTGAGTTGTTACTTTAGATATCTCGGAGAAGCAAAGGGGTTTTAGAGAATGTAGATAGAGTTTATTGTCTATAGGAACTTAAGTCTTAGAATTCAGAAGTACCTCAATACGTCCCTCACTGATGACAAAAGGATCCGCCATATTGATCCACTGGGCAGGGAACAGACCTTGTCTTTTGTGTGTTATATGCTGCCTTAATTTCATGGGCTGAAGACTTTTATATGATGAAGTCATATTGACTGGGCTCTGGTAAGCTTACTGTTCTGTAGTTTAACGAGGAGACTTAACTGTTAACTCACCCTAATTCTCCAAGATGGGGGCCATCTCCAGCATCTAACTTAGCCCTGGTCTTTTCCTGGTGCTGGAACTCCAAGATTGTTATCCAGGCCAGTTTTCAAAGACATTTGGACTAGGTGCTTAAAGCAGAGGGTGTGATTATTTGGGAAGACACGTGCAGTGGTTGACTTCAACAGTACCCCATGTTTTTGCATAGCAGATGGAGTGTGCCCCTCCCTGACTCTCTCACTATCCAATCTCTTAGCCACTCACCTCTGTGTCTGATAAAATGACCAGATGAACCCGAACAAGATATGAGCATCTTAGGAATCTACCATTCTAGTTTGTGCCATAGACAGAAAAGCAAAAGGCACGGAGACGTTTATGTCACACAGGGGAACTTGTTCAGGAAGCCTTTGGGAGATTCTAGAACACTTACACCATGATTCATCCGCCATCGATTCAACAGGTGACTGGATAGAACAAGACAGGACGCAGAAGTGATGCTAGGCTACCTGATTCAGAGAACATATCTGGGCAGACTCTTACCTATCAGATTTGTCCTGATTCTTTGGGTATTGGATGCCTTGCTCATCCCTGACATGTGTCTTTTGCTTGCTTTCTGTTCCAGATCTACTGGTTTACTGTGGAGTTTGGTCTCTGCAAGGAAGGAGATTCCATAAAGGCATATGGTGCTGGGCTCTTGTCATCCTTTGGAGAATTACAGGTATGAGTCTAACAGAAACCAAGCACAAGTACTTAAAAACAGGGGTATGGAGGATCATTCTCATCCTCATGGCTTTTTTGAAGGGCTACTAGTATTTATTTGGGGGTGCATTTCCACAGGTATCTTAGCAGCTATGACTTGACTACAACAGCGTTGTTAGAGATAGGAATTCAACTACAAGTCTACAGAACTTTATGGAGGAGAGGCCTCCTGAGCCCATGGCTGACTTATGCATTCAGCTTTGTAAGTTTGCAAACATGCCAAGAAATATGGTTGGCTCTCACAATGTATACTGAACTCCTTATTAGAAAGTGTTTGAGCTGGGTGGTTGGAGGCACATGCCTTTAATCCTAGCACTCAAGAGGCAGAGGCAGGTGGATCTCTGTGAGTCTGAGGTCAGCCTGGTCTACAGAGTGAGTTCCAGGCAGCCAAGAGTTACAACAGAGGAACCCTGTCTTGAAAAACCAAAGGGAGTGGTGGGGGGGAGAACCAACCAACCAAACAAACAAACAAAAAAAGAAAGTGTTTGGAATGAATTGTTACCTTCTAGGTTAACTGTAGGTTTTAGATGAGCTATGAAGAGTTGAATCTAGTATATGCTAAATAACTCAGTTTACTGAATTTGCACTGGGATAGGGAAACAGGATAAAAGAATCTTTGCAGGAGGACTATAAGATGCAGGAGAGAGCCTAGTTTCAGCTTTAACTGAAAACTTTTCACTGGGTTCCTACAGTACTGTTTATCAGACAAGCCAAAGCTCCTGCCCCTGGAGCTAGAGAAGACAGCCTGCCAGGAGTACAATGTCACAGAGTTCCAGCCCCTGTACTATGTGGCTGAGAGTTTCAATGATGCCAAAGAGAAAGTGAGGTAAGAAGGTTACCAAAGAGGGTCCCTGTCTCTCTGGATCTCCTGGATCTGGTTGGCAATGCTGATCTGAACTCCGGTATCCACAGCAACTGTGCACAGCAGATAGAGTCCCTGGCCCTATGCTCTCCACTCTCATCCTTTCCCATGTCATTGGGAGGTTGATGTACTGATTCCTGCAGAAGACCTCACTATCTGCTCAACACAGACACAACGTTCAGTCACTGAATCCTTCTGTGAGCAGAGCAGTTACGAAAGTTCAACCCACCAAATCAGTCTTCCAATCTCAGGAAGTACCTTTCCCCCTTTATTCTCCAAGATACCAAGATTACTTCCTCACTCCCTTTACATCTTCACCTTTACATCTTCATCTTAGTCGGTATGTTTTGTCAACCAGATACAGCCGTGCATAAAAATGACAGAGCTGTTTCTAAGAGGTGGGCCATTTGGTGATTTCAACATGGTGTGAACATCATAGCAGAGCTGGTGATATCTACTATACATTGTGTGACATAAAAATTGGATGGCTCAAGGCCATGATGAACCAAATAAGATGTGAAATCACATAAGAGAAAACAACACAAAAGGCATACATAATAAATACATAATAAATCCAAAATGTATGAAGCTGTTGCAGGTATAAATGTGGCGTATTATTTTAAAGTAAACTACTTTTAAAGTAAAATTTTTAAATTGAAAGCAAAAATTCTAAAGTAAAATTTTTTAAAGTAAAAATTATTTTAAAGTAAAAAAAAAAATATCCAAGTATAAGGACACTAGAATTAAAATATGGTTAGTATATAAGTCAGTAATAGAGTTACTTGTTAGCATTACTAAGAACTCTCTGTGCATAATTATAACTGCAATACATTTGAGCAGCCGGTAGTGCAATGTCTGTTTGGGTCACACACCAACACAAACGTATGACTAATGGGCTGCAAATGAAACCGCGTGGCTATGTATGATGTCTGTTGGTTAAAATGATCTCGAAGCGTTATCATAATTATATGGCATTGTGTATGTGCATCATTGGCTAAAACATGATTATGTGATACATGACTCCTTTCATCTCTAACCCCCACGGTGCCATTGTCTGTGATTTAATTTTCTGCTTGGTAATTATTGACTCATATAGTTTAGAAAAGCACCATAAGTAGAAGAGTTTTTTTTTTAACTTCTTTTAAGTTCTAGGACTTTCTTTAGTCCCCTGAATAGTGCCTGGCACACAGTAAGCATGTCGTAAGTAACTGATGAAGGAGTGGTCTCAGAGCAACCCAGAGGAGGCTGACAGTGCTACCTGGACCCTGGGATTCTCAGCCCTTTCAATTGAGAACCCTATCTATGAGCTATAGAACCTTTGAACCAGACTCCCACCCAAGCAGCAGATAGTCTGCACGGAGTTCCACCTATACATGGATGTCCTGATAGTGCTACCACTTTTTAGAATATCACCTTATTGATGGTGGATGATGAACACAAGATATGCAGGTCTCCGGAATGACAGTTTTTTATGCACTTGGCTTAAGAAATTAAAGTATTGAGTATAGCCTAAAATGACCTCCTTTCTCTTCTTACCAAGACCCTGTTCTGTTTTTATTTCTCTGGAGTTTTTTCTTCATCCTATTCCTGAAGACTCTACTGTCTGTACATCAATACAACCTGATGAACCCATTTAGCATTGCTCATATGTATATGTGTTTAGGATTGACTGTTTGGGACTGGCCAACTGCCAGGGTTCTTATCCCTGGAGAAGATAATTTCTCCTTCTTTCAGCAGCCACGAATTGTTCGTAGCCTTTCATTTAGAAGTGGACCTATGAGATTTATCCCATCCATGCTGGGATGTCAGTTAGTGTTGTCATTGTGTGAGTCTTGTGTGACTATATTGTAAGAGTTCATGGGTGTAACTTTCTGTCATATACAGAAGACACTGTCTCATATCAGACATCCTGATCCTCTCACTCTTATAATCTTCCCTCTTTCTCTTCCGCGATGTTTCCTGAGCCTTAGGTGTGGGAGTTGTGTTATAGATGTATCAACTGGGGATGAGCACCTCACATTCAGTTGTTCTCTGCATTTCAACCAGTTATGAATTTCTGTAGGCATCTTCGTCTGATGCAAAAATAAGCTTCTTTGATGTGGGATGATAGAGACACTCAGCTGTGGACGTAAGAATAAGTATCGATTGTCTCTTTAATGTTATGATGGGTTTCTGAAGCTTGTTCCATCATTAATAACAGCAATAATACCAGGAGCAGCAGCAATCACAATGATAATGAACAGTACATGCCTAGCACTTACTGTATGTCAGACAGTATTTTAGATGCTTTTCCTATGTTTATTACTTCACCTTTCAAATAAGACTGCAAAGTTTTCAGATGGGCTATAGAAACACAGGTTTTATCACTCCATTTATGGTCACTCTGGCATGTTCAACACCTTGGGGTCTCCAAGGCAATCCAGGCTTCACCATCACAGCTTCACACAATGGACTCTCTGGGCTTCCATGCAGGGACACCATTGACACATGCCTGGCCCTAGTAGCTTTCCTTAGTTGCAGAGGAGATTCCATAATTCCTTTCTTGTATCCTTTACTCTAAAGCCAGAACCACATGGCTGAAGCTGATAAGTTCTGCTGCTTTCTGGGACTGGAACATGATCCCCCTTTCAAATACATTTTCACCAGCTTTCTGTCTTTGATGGTTTCCTTTACTGCTTAAGCTTGGCTGTCTTGGAACTTGTTGTATAGACAAGACTGGTTTTGAACTCAGAGAACTACTAGCCTCCGCCTTCCTAGTGCTGGGATTCAAGGTGTGCGCCACCATGCCCAGCCCCAAACTTTTCTTTAATTCCTTTTCACAAGGAAGAAGCTTATCTGGGTGAGGTCTTGCTCTGAGGTCTCCACTCCCTTTATCCCACTTAGCATCAGGCTTTTCTTTCATCTGTTTATACTTCCTGGTGCTCCTTTCCTCCTCCAAATATAAATATAGTACATAAATAATTAAATAATATCAATAAATAAAATAAATAATAAAATAAAGATATACAGTTTGTATTTTCCCTTGCTCAGGTTGCTCCTTTTCATTATAGATCTGCATAAGCACAATCATTAATAACCACAGAGCCGAGTCAATACTAGATTGTTTTGAAATGTTTTCTTCCAACTTCGTTAAAACAAAACACTTCAATTCAGGCAGACATTTTGGACAAGCGCAGAAAACAACCATATTTCTTGCCAGACTATCACAAGAATGGTCTCTAGGCCAAAAACTAATACGTTTCTTCTTTGAAACCTCTCCAGTCAAGGCCCACAGTTCAAATCAACCTCAGCACCACTGTCTTTTAAAACAGACTCATTTAAAACTCATTTAAAAACTCATTTAAAACATCCAAGAGATTTTTCTAGTCCAAAGTCCCAAAGTGTTCCATATTCCTCCAAACAAAACCATAGTCAGGCCTGTCACAACAATGCCCCAGTCTCTGGTACCAACTTATGTCTCAGGGTTTCATTGCTGTAAAGAGACACCATGAGCATGGCAACTCTTAAGAGAAAACATTTAACTGGGGCTGGCTTACAGTTCAGAGGTATGTCATCATCACGCCAGGAAGCATGGGAGGACGCAGGCAGATATGGTATTGGAGGAGTCTCTGGGAATTCTACAACCAGATCCAAGGGCAGCAGGAAGGAGAGAGTGAGCTACTGGATCTGGCTTGAGATTCTGCAACCTCAAAGCCCTCCCCCAATTGCACACTTCCTCCAATAAGGCCACACTTCCTCCAACAAGGCCACACCTCTCTATAAGCCAATAGAGATCATTTTCCTTCAAACCACCACGCCCACATGACCTCGTTCAGTTGTAGTTTACATCTCAGCTCCAGCTTCTAAGCCTCTGTTTTAGGGAGTTTCAGGGCTCACAGCAAAGCAAAATGCCATTCAGAATGTTTTTTAGAATAACCTTTCTCTAAATGGTGCCCTTTCCCTCGGGCCCTTGATTTTGGTTTTCAGGACTTTTGCTGCCACAATCCCTCGGCCCTTCTCAGTTCGTTATGACCCCTACACTCAAAGGGTTGAGGTCCTGGACAACACTCAACAGTTGAAGATTTTAGCTGACTCCATCAATGGTAAGTAGCTCATACCTGCTGGGACTACCTTCTTTCCCAGAAATAGAGGCTGTATCTTCTTATCTTTCCTGTAGGGACAAAAATAATTTCTTAAGTGTTGAATTAAGGAGAAAAAATCTCCCCCACACATGCCATAGGTTCACTAGGGGAAAAGAACTATGCAAATTTCTTCACACGTCCTGCTTTCATTGACCTTCTGACATCGCATCCCATCTCCTATCACTACGCCCCCTTCCTACACCCAGGTTCCCCATCATTTGCCTTTCTTTCCCTTTCCTTCCAGTTGTCAGTTGAGATCACCCAGGGTGGAATCTCACATACTGAGAACTAAGTTCTGTCTGCTTCATTGGCCACCCATTACCCAACTCATCTACTGTTGCTGGCCCTTTACTCTTTCTTGATGGTGGATATTATTATCATTACTCTCAAAAAATTGCTGGGTTACCTTGTTCACATCTGATTCTCTATAGCCATTACAATTACCCTCTAACAACATGGATTAGTATCTGGTCCCTGCTCTCTCCTGGCTTTTGCCCATGGCATCCTTTCTGTTTAAAATACTCTTATTCCATACCTATGTGAGATGTCCGAAACCATCTTATCTTGGATGCTTTACACAGACACCTCTTCTTATAGGAAGACTGGCTTGTATGTCCTTCCAGTGTCTTTATAGTCTTACAGATCCCTCTCTCAGAGAATTCGCCATTGTGTTATTTTAGAATTGTTTACTTTCTGTCCCCAATGAGACCTGAGCAAAATTCAATGTCAGGTTCTCTGTTAAGTCCGTAGAACCTAGCCTTGTTCGTTTGGATTATATTGGACACTTCAGAGATCTTGAATGAATGGGTGAGGAATGACTGCAGGAAAGCACAAAAAGTTGTTTTTTATAATTAAATCATCATAGCAGGAAGCATGGTAGCATGCAGGCAGACATGGTGCTGGAGAGCAGCTGAGAGTTCGCCAACTGGATCCACAGGGAAGAAGAAGAGAAGGAGCCATTGGCTTGGGCTTCTGAACTCCAAAAAGGCCATACCACCTAATTTTTCTCAAGTAGGGCCACTCCTTCCTGTCCATGCATTCAAATATTTGAGCCTATTGGGGGTGGGGTGGGCATTACTAAATTTTCTAAACCTGTGGAGGGGCTTGGGACTCCAGGTGATTTTGACATGTGAGACTTAAATGAAGCTCAGTTTTTTAGGTTTAACAGCTTAGTGCCTTGAAACTTTTATGGATAAGTATGTCAAAAAAGGCATGCAGGTGTAGGCATTTACTTAAAAAACCTGTTGCCTAGAGAAAAACCCTTTAGCTCCAGGAAACAGCTTGTGAAAGGGGGAAGCAAATTATACAGGAGGCCCTAGCACTCCTTACACACACTAGAACTGGGTTAGTGTGGTCTCCATAACTAAGCTGAAAGTGCCCTGAAGTTTAGGGTGACACTTGTCTTATCTGTGCATCACATTGGCCCTGTTCAGCTTTGCATTTATTAATGGACGTCTCAACTTTTGTGCTGTTCTTCTTTGTAGGCGAGGTTGCAATTCTTTGCAGTGCCCTTCAGAAAATAAAGTCGTGAGCAGAAAATGACATCAGGGCAGAACGTGCAAGGTCGACTGAAAATGTGTTGATGGAAATATAATAGCTGCTTCTTTCATCTGAAGAAAAAAAACTTTAATTTGAAGTGTCAGCTTTTATTGCTTTTTTCCAACATAGTAGAGCATTGCCAAATAAATAAAAATTCTCTGAGATGAAATTATATTAAAACCTTAAAGCATAATGATAGATCTTTCAGGTCATCGTTGATTTAAACATCTCATACCATCAATTTAGTTTAAAATGTAATTTCTCACCTTTCATCAACGTTCATCAAATTTGTGACCTGTATCATTCAAGTTTCATCTGTTTGTTTTTACCTCACGGGTAATATAATGGAATATCTGTGGCTAAGTGTAAAACATCAAACTGTCAGGAATGAATTATTTGGTTTAGAGCAGATCTTGATCTACAAAGCTTAGCTTCTACGTGCATTCATTATGGCTCCAAGAATTGCTTTGTTATCCTGTCTATGTAAATCTCTTCTGACTTGAGACCCTATCAAGATAGTTACAAATAATAAAGTTTTAGAGCATTATATAAAACTTTCTGTGTGCTTTATTATACATGCTGCATACTTCTGGTAGATACAGACCTGATCTGATCCCACAACTTCTGACATAATTTTCATGTTATCTTTCAAATATGTTTGAGAAATATTTTGAAGGCACGATTCAGCAGATATTAGCTAAAGACATAGTAGATATTAATTAAACACTGGAAAAAATGGCCGGGTATATTTTAAAATAGTAAATCCACTAGAAAAATGAGAATTCTATTTATGTTGGAGAAAAATATGAATGTCACAAAATTTTAATGTTTCAAATGCTTCTTTAATATTTCTCTCACTGCTTTGGAAATCCATTAGCAGGAAAATCTTGTGACACAAACTGGAGGCTCAGGGGCTTAGCCCACTGCATGGATTGTTGTGGTAACTGAAGTCAGTTGTGGAGAGTCAACAGACTTTGACTTTGTTGGTTATGAATTTTACATGAAATGCATGTGATGCAATGGGGGATGTCAGTGTCTTTAAAGTTGTGATTTAAAATTCTTACATACTTCACAATTGATTTTTAAAGCAGTTAAGTCTTACGAGATTTACATGGGCCTTCTTCAACTGTACTTCTCAGACCAATGTAACATCAAAAATAAGCCTGGAGCATTGTCCTATCTCATCCCATTTAGAATTACTGGGGAAGAGGCTCAGAGACCTATATTTTGAAGCATCCAAGGTTATCCTTTACTTTATATTTGTTTATTTATTTGGGCTCTGTGTACATGTGTAATAATGTGTGCATGTATGTGCATGTTCATGTGTGTGCAATAGATGCATATGCAGATGTATGTGCCTGTGCTTGCTCATCTGCAGGTCAGAAATCAACATTGGGCAACTCTTTCTAATACTCCCCACCTAAATTTTTGAGGTACTGTCTCTCATTGAACCTTGAGCTCACTGGTTGTCTATAGTGGTTAGCCAATTAACCCATGATCCTTTGCTCTTCACTGCTCAGTGCTGGAATTACAAGTGGATGCAGTTGCTCCTGACCTTTTGCTTGGATGATGGGGGTCTGAACTAAGGTTCTCATGCTTATACATCAAGAACTTTACCCACCAATCTATCTCTCCACTCTGCACCCCAAATTGAAAACTACTAAACACTCATGAAAAATGGAAGAAGACACATACAAATGAAGAGATATCCTATGTTCATGGATTAGAAGAAATAATATTGTTAAAAAGCTCATCGAAGGATTTTTTTCCTCTCTATAGTGATGAATATATGGGAAGCACAAATGGACTTGGTGGGGTATTAAACAAATAAGGAGTACTTGAAGCTGGAGAGGAGAGGGAAGGAGGTGCTGGATCAGGAAGAAGTCATGGAGAGGAGAGTGGGGGTAAATATGATAAAATACATAGTATGAAATTAACAAAAGTTAATTTAAAATGTTCATCTAATCTAAGGCAATTAACAGATGTAATGTAATCCCTGCCAAAAATCACTGATCTTTTTAACAGGATTGGAAAAATAAATCCTAAAATTCATACACCCCCCAAAGATCCTTATTAGCTAAGCTTATTAATTTATTATCCTAAGCAGAGAGAATAAAATTTGAAGCACTGTACTACTTGATCTCATAAGATCATATAAATATTAATAATCAAAATACCACGGTATCATCATGTCAAAAAGACAATAGACAAATGGGACAGAATAGAGATTCCAGAAAAAAAATCCCCTTCATAGTCAGCTGATTTTGACAAATGTGCCACAGATATACCAAGGGGGAAAGACAAACTTTATAAAATAGCATTGGAAAAGCTAAATATGCATCTACAGAATACAGTTGGGCTTTTATCTCACATCATACATGAAAGTTAATTCAAAATGGAATAAAAACTTAAACACACCAAGACAATCTACAGAGGGAAAAGGCAACTTCTGGAATAAAAACATTTTCAAACCATATGTATGATAATCTAGCCAAGATATAAAGAGCTCAAATAAAAGGCAGTAAATAAATAAGTAAATAAATAACTGATTACAAAATATGCAAAGGACCTAGCTCTGCATCTCCATACTCCTCCCAGAGGTTGCAGAAAGTGAGACTGACCAGGGCCTTACATACCATTTGACAATGCTGGCCAGGACCACGGACAGCTCCCACTCTTGGCCCTTGTACTATGTGAATCAGCCTACAGTCTTGTTTGTTTGTTGTGATTTTATTTTATTTTATTTTATTTTATTTTATTTTATTTTATTTTATTTTATTTTATTTTATTTTATTTATTTTATTTTATTTTATTTTATTTTATTTTATTTATTTTATTTTATTTTATTTTTATTTTATTTTATTTTATTATTTTATTTTATTTTATTTTATTATTTTATTTTATTTTATTTTATTTTATTTTTCTCTGTTGTAACTCTGGCTGTCCTGGAACTCACTCTGTAGATGAGGCTGGCCTCAAACTCAGAGATCTGCCTGCCTCTGCCTCCCGAGCACTGAGATTAAAGGTGTGCACCACCACCACCTACAGTTTTAATTTATAGAATAAACATTGTGCTGATGGAGCTGTCTTTCCCTAGTTCTGTGGGGTGTTTTCTGGGCTTCTGGAGTCCAACCATGAGCTAGAAATCCCACAAAGCTCCAAAGACAAAAGAACTGAAAAAGGAATTATCCATGAAGGACAATGTTTGCAGCTGACTGGAGCTTCACTTCCACATCCTCATATGACACATGACAATCTATGGGGACATTCAACAGAGAAAGAAGCAGCTGGAGGATTAGAGATATTAGAGCCTAAGTCATTGCTTTTCTTCAGGGGGTGATGGTGGTGCCGAGATGACTTGTCGAAAAGAGGCCAGGGTTGTTTCCTCGGTGGTTTCATTCATTTCCAAGAAAGGAAAAGATGAAAGAGACATGTCATATCCTCCACACAGTATAGATATAGTACATATAGATATAGACAAGATATAGGCATAGATGATAAATATAGGTATGATATAGGCATAGATGTTTAGATAGATACATACATACATACATACATTCATACATACATAGAAAGACAGACAGAACAACAGAATTAATTTTCTATATTTGTGTCTGTGTGGTTGCATGTATGTGTGCTCAGATGGAGGCAAGGGGTCAATGGTGAATGTTTCCTTCAATTGCTCTACACCTCATTTTCCGAGACACGGTATCTCTGAACATGGAACTCACTGATTGAGCCAATCTGACTGGTTAAGGACACAGCTGCGATTGTCAGCCCCTCCACTTCTCCCTCTTCCACACTCATCTTCTTGTCCTTCCTCATCCACCTGTTTATGTCCATACTGCAGCAGTCATTGGAAGGTCTTCACAATCTTCTACTCCCTGTCTTTTCTTTTAAACTTAATATTCTTATTTATTCTTTGAAAATCTAATGTATTTTATACAATATATTTTGATCATAACCACTACCTTCGTCCAGCTCACTGTAGTGCTCTCAACTCTGTCAACTTCTCATGACCAATTTTTACTGTTATTAATAATATCCCAAGTCTAATTTGCATGACCCACATGTGCACTGATACGGAGCCAATCTACTGGAGGAAGGACAACCTCAGCAGCTATCTACTATCAATAACTCATCCTCCAGAGATGATGCTTCAAGGGCTCTGTCTCCATCCATGCTGGAATTTTGCTTGGATTGATCTTGTTCAGGTAACCGCCGCTGTTGGGAGTTGATGTTTGTAGAAACCATGTAACATTCCTAACATTTCACAGCTCTCCTCTTATTTTAGCCAGCTTTTATTGACAATTTGACACAACCTAGCAGCACCCGGGAAGGGAGAGCCTTAAATGAAGAGTTGACGCCATCAGTTTGGCCTGTGAACATATCTATGGGACATTGTCTTGATTGCTAATTAATGGAAGAGTGCCCCGCCCTATACTGGTGGATCTGTGTTCTATTAGAAAGCTAACTGAGCAAGCTAGAGAGCAATGTTACTTTACTGCAGCAGTTCTCAACCTGTCGGTCACGGACCCTTCATAGTGTTTTCCTAAGACCATCTGCATATCAGACATTTACATTATTACTCATAAAAGTAGCAAAATTGCAGTTATTAAGTAGTAACAAAAATAACTTTATGGTTGAGGCTCATCACAACATGAGAAACTGTATTAAAGGGTCACAGCATTAGGAAGGTTGAGAACCAGTGCTCTGTTGGTTCTGCTGTGAGTTCCTGCTTAAGGTCCTACACTGGCTATTCTCAATGACTGATTACCTAGACGTGGAAGCTGGAATAAACTCTTTTCTCTCCAAGTTGCTTTTGGTCAGAATGTTTTATCCTAGAAACAAAGTGAAAGAGGAATACCACCCTGTTCGCTGGCTCTTACATTCTTTCCACATCTTCTGCTCCATTCCCTGAGTTTCTGATGTGAAGAAGTGGATGTGCTCTACCCACAGCTGAGCACTCACGTTTACTTATACTCAGCACTTTGATCAGTCATGGGTCTCTGCATCAAACCACTACCCACAACCAAAAAAAGCTTATGTGTTATATCAGCACATGTCTTGAAATAAGCCAAGTGCCCATCAGGAAGAGGTCATTTAGACAAATTATAGTCTATGTAATAGAATATTGTACATATAAATTCTGACTAAGAAGTCTAGTACATATTATAAAATGAAGAAAAGACCAGTTTTCAATTTTTAAAGATAGCAATAGCCTTTATGTATAGCTCATGGAAGAAATAAAACCTAGGAATCAAGAATATGGACAATGGTCACTTCTGAGACTGGTAACCAGGCTGAAAGCTGCTTTCTTTCTTTACCTTATACTATCTTTTGTCTCTTTCAAAATTCATGTTGAAAAGTAATTCCAGTTATGAGATACTAAAAGAAGAGGTGGTTTGTGAAAATCTTTTCCCATTCTGTAGACTGCTGTTTTGTCTTACTGTGTCCTTTGCCTTACAGAAGCTTTTCAGTTTCATGAGGTCCCATTTATTAATCATTGACCATAGTGCCTGAGCTATTGGCGTTCTATTCAGAAAGTTGTCTTCTGTGCCAATGTATTCAAGGCTCTTCCCCACTTTCTTGACTATCATGTTCAGTGTGTCTGGTTGAGGTCTTTTATCCACTTGGACTTGAGTTTGGTGCGTAGTGATAAATATGGATTAATTTAGATTTTCCTATAGGTGGACATCCAGTTTGACCAGCACCATTTTTTAAAGATGCTGTCTTTTTTCCATTGTATATTTCTAGCTTCTTTATCAAAGATCAGGTGTCCATAGGTGTGTGGATTTATGTCCAGATCCTCAATTCAGTTCCATTGATCAATATGTCTGTTTTTATGTCAATACCATGAAGTTTTTATTACTATAGCTCTGTAGTACAGGGATATTGATCCCCCCCCTCCCCCAGAGCTTCTTTTATTTTCAGAAATATTTTGGCTATCTGGTCTTTTTGTTTTTCCATGTGAAATTGAGTATTGTCCTTTCAAGGTCTGTAAAGAATTGTGTAGGATTTTGATAGTGTTGGTGTTGAATATGTAGAATGCTTTTGGTATGATGGCCATTTTTGCTGTATTTACCCTACCCTAATCTAGGAGCATGGGAGAGCTTTCCATCTTCTGAGATCTTCAATTTATCTCTTCAAAGACTTGAAGGTTTTGTCATACAAATCGTTTACTTGTTTGATTAGAGTTACCCCAACATATTTTATGTTATTTGTGGCTATTGTGAAGGGTGTTGTTTCCCTGATTTCTTTCTTAGTCCATTTGTCATTTGTATACAGGAGAGCTACTGATTTTTTTTGAGTTGGTCCTGAAGCCAGCTACTTCCCTGAAGTTGTTTATCAGCTGTAGAAGTTCCCTGGTAAAAATTTTAGAGTCCCTTATATAAACTATCATATAATCTGCAAATAAGGATACTTTGGCTTCTTCCTTTACAATTTGTATCCCCTGGGTCTCCTTGAATTGTCTTCAAGTACTGTATGGACTAGGTGTGGGGAGAGAGGACAACCTTGTCTTGTTCCTTATTTTAGTGAAATTGCTTTAAGCTTCTCTCCATTTAATTTGATGTTGACTGTAGGTTTGCTGTAAAATGCCTTTATTATGTTTATGTATTCCCTTGTATCCCTAATCTCTCCAAGACTTTTATCATGAAGGGGTGCTCTGATAGAGGGCTAATATCCAAAATACATAAAGAACTCAAGAAACTAGACATTGGGAAAGTAAACAATCCAATTAAAAAATGGGACATAGATCTAAACAAAGAATTCTCAAAAGAGAAATCTCAAATGGTTGAGAAACACCTAAAGAAATGCTCGACATCTTTAGCCATCTGGGAAATACAAATCATAACCATTTTAAGATTCTATCTTACACTTGTCAGAATTACTAAGATCAGTAACACAAAGGACAGCTCATGCTGGTGAGGATGTGGAGCAAGAGAAGCACTCCTTCATTGTTGGTGGAAATGCAAACTTGTGTATTCACTATGGAAATCAATATGGTGATTCTTTAGGAAATTGGAAATCAACATATCTCAAGATCCAGCTATACCACTCCTGGACATATACCCAAAAGATGCTCCATCTTTTGGAGCATCCAAAATAATGTCCAGAAGGACACTTGTTCAGCTATGTTCATAGATGCTTTATTCATAATAGCCAGAAGTTGGAAACAACTTAGATGCCTGCTGTGGAAGATTATTTTCAGTTATATTTAAAATAATTGCTACAGAAGTTTATGCACTGTTGGGTGAGGGGCTGCCTTAGGTTCTTGGCATTTTGTATTGTCCGCAGGTTTTGGATTTCTGTGGGAGATGTTTGATTGCTTATGATCTGCACCCGAGGAATTCTGAATGAATGAAAACACCTGAGCTCAGACCTTGGCATTCCACTGTTGAGGATGGTGCTTGCCATGGCCGTGGTTCCCTCTGCTGAGGTCTGGCAGGGCTTGCACCTATGAAAATGCCTTCTTGTCTCTCTTGTTGAACCCACACAGTAGGCTAACTACAATAGATGCCCCTCAACTAAGGAATGGATAAAAAATTATGATACGTTTACACAATAGAGTATTGCTCAAGTATTAAAAAAAATAACTACATGAACTTGGCAGGCAAATGGATGGAAGTAGAAAAAATCATCCTGAGTGAGATAACCCAGTCAGAGAAAGAAAAACATGCTCTGTGCTCACTTATACATGGATACTAACTGCTAAGCAAAGGAAAAAGGTACTAGTATCTCCAGAGATAGAAAAACCATGCAACAAGAAGGGTCCCAGTTGAAACACAGGGATCTTCCTGGTAGGGTAGAAATTGAACAGAAGGTGTAGGTGGGGTGGGGGAGAATGAGAATAGGAGTGGAGGAGACCAGGAGGAGAGGAATGGAGGGTGAAAATATATGGAGAGATGGTAAGAATTGGGAGACAATTAGTGGATGATTGAGAAACCTAGTGTAGTAATAACTCACAGGAATCTATGAGGGAGAGTCTAGCAAGGATCCCTAGTGATCGGAGACAGGGAGCCTAAACAGGTCATCTGCTGTGGCCAGGCATGTTTTCCAATGGTGAGACTGGGATACTATCCCAGCCACAAAACCTCTGACTAATGGCCTATCTTCCCTGAAGTATCCTTACTGACAATGGAAAAACAGAACTCCATTCCAAAGTAGAGAACCCCTGCCTGAAACTGAAGGCCAGGCCAGTAACTAGAGACTGGATAACCTGAAGACAATTTCAAATGAAGTCACACTCTGCTCATAGATTTGTACCTAACCCAGTCCTCACCATAGAAGTCCCCTCAGCAGCTAAGAGGGACATCTGGAGAGACTGAGGGCCAAACATTGTGCAGAGATGGGGGAACCCCATGGAAGAGGGATAGGAGGGATGATTGAAACCAGAGGGACTGAGGATACCAGGAGAAGAAGCTCCACAGTGTCAACTAATCAGCATTCCTAGGGGCTCACAGAGACTGAAGCCATAGACATGGAACCTGTAGGATCCCCTAAATATTGTACATGGCTATCTAGATTGATGTCTTTGAAAAACTCCTACAGGCTGGAGTGGGGGTGTCTCTGACCATTTTACTGACCTTTGAGACTCTTTTCCTCCTGTTGGGCTGCCTGGCCTACCCTCAATGGTTGGTGCCTGGCATCCTTTCATCCCTCTATCCCATGCTGACTGTGCTGTAACTGGGGGGAAAGTTCTCTTCTGGGGAGAAGGGATGATGTTAGTGGGTGAGGATGGGAGTAAGTCTGGGGGAGATGAGAGGAGATGGGGGAGGGAGAGGAGAAAGGGAGTAGAGATGTATTCTATAAATTGTGTGAGAGAAGAAAAATTACAATTAAGAGAGGGGGAAGGAACAGACAGTACTAGGAGAGGGTTAGGGCTTTTAGATTCATAATTTGTGTGATTAATGCATTAAATGGGTTATTGTGTAAGAGGTATTGCTATAGAACTAGTTTGGCTGTGTTTCTTAGGTGCTCTGCTCTTGCTATGAGATATGTGTTTGACCAAATAATCTTCTCCCCTTCTTATAATGTGTGTGTGTGTGTGTGTGTGTGTTGTGTTTAATCCAGTTTTTGGTGATTGTGGTGTTAGCAAGCAACAGAAGATGGACAAAAGGAATTGTTTTAAAGAGAAAAAGAGGCAATGTGGTTGCAGCTAATTTGAATTTGGTTTTGGCTGTTGATTTTAGCTTCTTTATTTTAATATTTTATATATGACAAATACTATTGAAATCAGAGAAGACCCACGTATGTGAAGATATTATTCACTGATATAGTCCTCCCTTTTAGCCCTCAAAGAAAGATTTACCATCTTTAGTCCAGAACTGCTTCCAAAACCAACGGTGATTTGGCCTGAGAGAAATTCACATGAAACAAGACATTCCTAAGTGGAGTGCCAGCCTATGAATCTATGCCTTAAAACCAGGGTCCAGATGTGTGCAAGCTTTCCTCAAAGGAAAGGATGAGTTGTGGGGCTGTCCTAGAGCTTACAGTGAGTCAAAGCTGGCCTTGAACTCCAGATTTTCTCATTCTGAGAGTGGTAGGAGTTTGGGTGCTCTTCACTTTTTAGCCCTGGTCAGAACCCAGCTAAATATTAAATATTGCCTGCTACACAGAAGGTCATTAGCAAAGAAATGTGGCTTGGTTGGTGCTTATTTGTGCTGTAGCTGGAGCACAGGGATGAGCCCATTTACTGATAAGGTGCCTTCCTCTTTTCCCTGTGAGATCTCACTTTATGCAGAAGGTGCCCTTGCAAGACTTGATGCTTAGACTTGAGCTCCACATGCAAATTAGTCTACTTCAGTATCCTTGTCTTAGCCATGGATCCCATCCCTGGGTACCAAAGACCTTCCTCTGCCTGTACCCTATAAATGTAACCACTCTCACTTTAATAAAGGAGAGATGTGCTCCTCTGACAGCCTCTCCAGAGAGTTGGATTCTCTCTCCTCGGTCAACTCTTAGTCCTCTGATCTGAGACCTGCCAGGACACGTTGACCCACGCCCTGTGCTGGCAGCCGATAGCTCTGCCATGCTGTGGGACGAGAAGCAAGAGAAAAAGGAAACAACAGTAGGTAACCGTGTTTTGGACCTCATAAAGCAAAGCAGGCTAGAGATGATGCTCTGTCACCTGTCCTGGATGGGCTGTGTGTACTAAACTTGTTGCATTTTAAAGACACTTCTCAACTCTGCAGAGTGCTACAGCCTACTCGGGATTGTATTTCAGCGGAAAATAACAATTAAGCAAGGAAGCCACAGAAAATGAGCCTCGATTTTCTCAGTTGCTGAATATATGGCCTCAAACAAGCTTTTGTTCTTTTTCTTTTTCTTTTTTCTTATTACCCGTAGCTTGTCTTCTTCATCAGTAAAGGGAACACAGTAGACACAAGTCCATAGGTGCGACAAGGGCAGTGAGTCTCTATATAGTTAGGAGAAGGCCAATTGCCATCAGTTGGTCAGTTGTTATCACTAACCCAGCCCAGGAAAATTTGAATTAAATGGCAGAGGAAGCTGTGAGAACAAAACTGTACGTTTTTCTAGAAAAAACAATTATTCAATGTGGACAAGACGGCTAGAGCTGGGGAAGCAGGCATAGACTAAGAAGCCAGACATGGTGGCTCGTACCCACAATGTCAGTACTTGGGAAGTTGAGGCAGGAGGAAATAATCATTACTTTGAGGCCAGCTACAGTGTTGTGTAAAAATAGATGGAATAGCATGGTGGATTTCATAATCAGGTATTGTAGTGTGCCCATGGGGTGGCTCAGCATGGAAGACAATGATAAGTTCTCATAGGTGCAAACTCTGTCAGACTTCAGCAGAGGGAATCACCATCCTGGCCAGCGCCACACTCAATTGGCAGTGGGACCCCGAGCAGCTGGCTGAGCTCAGGTGTTTTGTTGATCCAGAACTCCTCAGGTGCTCTACTGATACCAGATGCAGATCATAAGCAATTAAATATCCCCCACAGAAATTCAATACCTGCAGACAATACAAAATGCCCTAGATAGCCCCTTGCCCAACAGTGCAGGAAACAATTATTTTATTATAACTAAAAATAAACTTCTACAATAGTCAGGCTCATTGGATTTGACTCCTGGCTCACCCAAGTACAGGTATTCCTGCATGAGCAACTATATTACATTTCTGTCCTTTTCTTAACTATAAAATGCCAACAAAATGGGTACTGCATTACATGGAAGGACAGTTAAGTTCTATGCACCCAGTAAGTTTTAGCTATTGTTATTTGTCCTGTTAAAAATAACTGGTTTTTGATCCTGTCTTTGGCCAGTTTATTTCTTGCACTGTTCTTTGGTGTGACAAGTCTGAGTTCCGGCTCCTAAAGGTGTCCCTTAAAAGTTTGCTTATATTCAAGGTGGGCAATGGTGGCATACACCTTTAATCCCAGCTCTCAGGAGACAGAGGTAGGTGGATCTCTGTGAGTTTGAGGCCAGCCTGGTCTACAGAGTGAGTTCCAGGACAGCCAGGGTTACAACAGAGAAACCCTATCTTAATAAACAAACAAAGTTTTAGTTATGTTCGGAGGTAATTTACTTCCCCTTGTGATGTACCAGAATTATATGAAAATGAATAAACTCCCAGTGGTTCACCAATGGCCAGGAAGAGTTGACAGAAACATCTTCTGACTGGCTCCCAAGTTTGACTCGGTGAGATGGAGCTATAGTCGCAGCTGCTCAATCATTCTGCCTTTAATCATTATCATCCTTTCCCTGTCTCTCTTTCCCGTTTTCCTCTCTTCAGTAGTAACAAAGAAGCTATTTGCAGTACAGTCCTTCCTTAACATCCACTTCTGGGAGCACTGACACCATGACAGAGGCAGTGATGCCACAATCACCGCATTACTGATGACAGTGATGATGACAGCCATGATGGTGATGTCACGTATTGCTCATAGAAGCCCTAGAATGGTTTCCTTTCAAGACGCATACCCACAGCTCTTGTCTAAGAAAATGACGAATTTTCCTGTTTTCTGTTTCTTTCTCCATTCAGATATATTCACCTCTCCCTTTTATAGTTCCGTGGTGTCAAAGGAAAATGCAAGACTAGGACAACTAATAGCCTAGTTAACCAGCGCGAAACCAATGTAGACCACTGTCACTCCGTAAGTACCCTTCTTGGCTATCATTCCGTCCTACGACTTGCCATTTATCCTCTCTAACAATTCAACAGAGGTTTCCAGGCAAATTCTCATCTGCACACAGAGTAAATACTGCCAAGGTCACAGTCAGTAGGATTTTGATGGGCGGACTCCTTATCTTTCCTAAGAGTATGTGGCAGATGAACATGAAATCAGGTTAGTACGCATGCTACAATACAACTCCCAGTGCATAGATAGTTGTAAACTGAGCTCTCCTGTTCATGTGTGTGCAGGAAATATCATTCAGCATACTAGACTGGGTGGTCTAGAGAAAGCCTGGGTTCATATCCTGGCTATTTTACTGCTAGATAATTAATGAAAATTTGGTTTTCTTATTTAAAACTTAGGAATAATGATACATATATACATATATGCCTTAGGATTTTCTTTGGTAGGAATTAAATAAGTCAAAACATTCTAAGTACTTAAGTATCTAGAACATGTTAGTCCTCACTTTCTCTATTGACACCATGTAGGTGCAGATTCACCTGATATAGCCATTGGTTTCATACAAAACTGTGGAACTGTCATAGAGCTAAGAGTGGGCCGAAGCTGGCTTGGAACCCCGTATCATCATCCCAGGAGATGAGAATGGCAGGCATTCAGCTGCTCCTCACTTTAGCCCTGGCCAGAGCCCAGCTAAATATTAAATATTGTCTGCTTCATAGAAGCAAAGGAACGCAGCTTGGTTGGAGTTTATCTGTGCTGTAGCTGGAAGCCTAGGGATGAGTCCATATACTGATAAGGTGCCTTCCTCTTTTTCCCTGTGAGACCACAACTTATGTAGAAGGTGCCCTTGCAAGACCTTGACACTTAGACTTGAGCTCCACATGCAAATAAAGCTTCTCCAATATCCATGTCTTAACCAATGGATCCCAACCCTGGGTACCAAAGACCTTCCTCTGCTTGTGGGCCCTTTATATGTATGTATCCTAATCACTGCATTAAAGCAGCTTTGGCGAGTCCCGGGGGTTTTCTTGTACCCTGTACGATTCTCTGCAAGGTGATTGGATTTGCACATGACTGCCACACCTGGCCAGCATGGAGAACCGAATCCATTTGGTGGCCGGGTGGCAGCAGGGAGAGAGAGGCCAGAACACCGGAGAACCTACACAAAGCATTTATTCTTTACCTAACTGAAGCCCCAATCTTAGTTCTGGAGCCCTGGAGCATCTAATCAACCCCTGAGACCCACTACTGACATAGCCACTTTGACTAGCTCCTTCTGAATTCTGACTCTTCTGGTTCAGGCTCAAACTCTTCTCTAAGCTGAATGGTTCAAACTGATATTCTGAGTCAGATGACTGTTTTCAATGGAATTTTTTCACTCCGGCAGATTCTAGCTGACTCTCTTACTGCCTCAGACCGAACTGTTCTGCTTCGCTTCAGACTGACTCACTTTTCCAGCCTGACTTCTGCCGCATTGCCTCTGTATCTTTCCCCCAGCTTGCCTGCTTCTGTAACTCACTGCTCCATACTGCCTGATGCAACTCCCTGTGCCTCATACTGCCTGTTCATACTGCCTTGGGTATAACTGATTGCTCACCTTTCTATTGTGAGAGCTGGGCATATCCTCATTCTGACTTACTCTGCTAATTCTTCCTCTGATTAGTCGATTTGCCTGTGCTTCACTCTCATGCATATCAGACATCACTTCCAATCTGATATTGACTCCTGAGCTCTGCTTCCTGTGTCTGCTTCCAAACTCTATTTATGTTTTAGGGATTAAAGACATGGATCACCACTGCCTTCTGAATACTGAGATTAAAGATGCTTGTTACCATTGCTTACTGGGATTAAAGGTGTGTACCAACATTCTTAACATTTTCTACATTCCATCTGGACCACATAGGCCTCTAAATTCAATCCCTTCATATAGACCATAATAATATAGACCCTTCCTTCCTCTCACAAAGGCCTATTCCTCTACATGCCAATATCATCATTTTATGGAAGATCCATAAAAGGCCACATGGCACAATGGAATTTATAGATCCAGAAACTGAAAAAATGCCATCTCACAAAGCCATCTCACAGCACAACACTCTTGACTGAAGTTAGTTGAGAAGACATTGTATAAGACATGATTTAACAAGCAAATAGTTCTTAGATTATTACCTTAGAAAGCCAAAAAGCTGTAGGTCTGTGTAAATGCCATGTATTTCCATTTAGCAGGAGACCACAGTTAACAGGAAATATCTGCTGAAATAGGAGTCCATTTCTATTTTATAGGCAAGGATATTGCCAGGAACCTGTTTGTCTTAGAAAAGGAGCTGGTCTTACAGTATACAGTTTTCTAGAAGGAAGCACAATTTAGCTGGATAAAACACTGCGGAAGCAAAGGAAGCATGGCCTCTGTTAGGTGTTCTCAGTGACTTGCGGCTCAGCCAATTAGTTTCTAGGAGAGAAAGATATCCAGAACATGTGGGTTCCATTGCTTTCAGAAGACACAGTGGAACTTACCATAGGAGAATTTGGACCTTTCCTTAAAGTCTGTACCTTGGAGGAACTATTCAAAGGGAAATTGTTCAGAAATTTTAGTGTAAATAAAGTCAGGTTGCATTATGAACTTCCTTGTATGTTATTTTTTTTTTCGGAAGAATCATTCTTGTTAGGACTGGTGTGACAGTTTTGTTATTGAAAGCACTTGCTGCTCTTTCAGAGGACCCAGGCGTGGTTCCCAGAACCCACATGGCAGTTTACAACCACTTGTAACTCCAGTTCCAGGGAATTAGATGTCCTCTTCTGGCCTCCACAGGCACCCCATTCACGTGACACATACATACATGCAGGCAAACACTCATACACATAAAATAAAAATAGATCATTAAAAAGAAACATTATTCTCATGGCAAACTTGAATTATTAAACATCTTATTTTTTATTGGAGCCTTGGGGAGGGCATGTATATGATAAGCTTTCCCTGGGGGTGCAACACACATGTCTACTCACTCCGAAAAGGGAACCCCCAATAGACCAATGATCACACCAAAGCCAACCTGGTGAAATAATGAGTTTTCACTGGGGTCACCAACAGGAACTTGGGTGAGGGGTCGTTCATAGGAGCAGAGATGGCTAAAATCCAACTTGCAGGCAACTGGACGGGTACATGAAAGCTCTTTGCATCTCAGCTAGTCGGAATCCCTCACCCCATCCCTGGCAGCTGCTTATTGGTACTATAAACCTTGGGAGAGGCCTTTGAGAATCTTCTGAGTTTCCACTTTCTGAGACATGTGACATTTCATTTGGCTTTTGGAGTCTCATGAACCTTCACCTCTATTATGAGAGAGGGTTTAGGGAGCTAGAGTGCACCTTTGCTATGCCTACACCCTCAGACTAGTCGCGGTGCTTGGGAGAGACTTCTTGTGGTGATGAATAAAACCAACATTTATAGAGAAAGCATTTCAGAAATGCTGCCTGGCACTGTTATTAATGAGTTTAACTTTACTATGACTACAGGCATTAACACGATCACTGAGAAAATCAAATAAGACTATGCATGGAAAACGCTTTAAACGACAGTGCTCGATCTGTGCATCAGAGAGCTGTTATTAAAACTGCAGAAGCTCTTGTTCCTTCGGGAGCAAATCACAAAACACTCAAGCACACAAACAAAGTTAAAATAAAAATAAAAAAGCCTTAACTCTTAAGGAAGTTTCTTATTCTATAATGTAAGCTCATAACCCGGATAGGCATGATCCAGTGTCATCAACGACTTCTGTCCTATCAACGTGTTGCCTTTGTGCTAACAATGGCTCTTGCTTACAAGGTAGCTGAAGCCATACACTGAGGTCAAGTGCTTTACTTGTCTTTCCAACTAACTGTCCAATAGCAATCAGGTGCTCGAATCGGTATCAAAACTATTTCTTAATGGAGTACCACACGCTGATTGCCTTAACACTGGTGTCTCAGCTGATAATTGGTAACTGACAGACTGAGGTTAATCATCCATCCCCTGAAAATGAGGAGTGAGTCACAGTATATCTTAGTTAGGGTCTCATCAGGAAGCAGATAATATGCTAAAAGTAGTAAAACAAGGAGAATTTAATAAAATGACTGCAAGTAGTGGACAAAGATCAAGGGAATCACCAGGAGGTGGTGCAGAATCCAGGGGCTACCAACAACAGACAGTTGGTGTTTCCCTGATCTGGAAGATGGGAAGCTGATATTAGGACATAGGCCCTACGATCTGGAGAGAGGGCACTGCCATTGAGTGCCTTTGTCCATTTACAGAGGAAGACTCTGAGCCTGAGACTATTAGTCAAGGAGAAAGCCATAAAAATGAATGCTGACATCACTCTGAAAGCCGCAGTGCAAAAGAGCCATGAAGACATGGCTATTCCCAGAACAGGCACCCAGAATGGGCTGGAATAGAGGAGGACAAAAGTGCCTTTGGACCAGTAAAGGGACATTCGCACAAATGGGTGCTAAGCATGCGTGGGGCACAGAAGAGAAATGGGTTACATAAATAAAATCATGACTTGGGGAGGCAAAAGGGGAAGGCTCTGTGGATGGCCAGCAGGATTCACTATGAGTGTAATTGTTCAAAATAAAGATTTTTGTTTCTTTTCCAACTATAAATTATCTGAAACTGCAGACATCTTTAATTTGTAAGTAAAAATCCTCTTGGGAACAACACAAAAAGATAACAAAAGGCTGAACCGTCACTACTTGATGAGGGATTCAGGGAAAGGAGCGTGTCCTGACCTTTCAGGGAAAACTGAAGAAATCTTCTCCCAGGAGGGTTTACAAAGGGAAGTGACTGTTCCCTCGATAAGGCCAAGGAGGGCAAGCTTAATGAGGTCTGAGCCAGTTACATGGTGTAATTTACTGAATGGTGTTGGCTGCCTTGCAACGTTTCAAGACATTTTTTTTTTTCAATACATAATTAGCAGGAAAAAAGAGATTTGGATGTTGCCATTTTCCAAAGGAAACTTGACTATGGTTAGGAATAGAGAAAAATATCCTTGAGAAGTCTCATATTTCTATGCAAAGTGGTGTCCCAACTCAGAATTTATACAATGTGTTATTGCCTATGAAGATCATCTAATTAGTTGTGAACCAAATGCCAAGATAAACAGAGCCAGTCCTTAAAGAATTCCAAGAAGTCATGTGACTCAGAGGCACCTTCAGGGGCAAGGAGAGGCCACAGCACTGGTTCACCACCAGCTGCACAGCAGAGCTACATGGGAGCTCTAAAACTCTATGCCAAGACTCTACCCAGAGCAATGAATCCAGAATCTCTTTCAGTGATGTCTAGGCATAGGGGATTTTTGAAAATCAGCCATAGCCATAGGCAGTCAGAGTTGAGACCCTTGGGTCTATAAGACACCCCCTATATCTCTAATACATGCCATATGCTTGAAACCGTCAGATCAGTTGCTTTGCTGATGAATCAGTTCCAACCCAAAAGCTATCTTGGCATGCAGAGCCTGTGGCTCTTTTTTTCCATTGTCTTTTACCGAATTCTGAGGTAATACGAAAGAGGTGTTAAGAATGAGGGCTCTGAGATCATGCTGTGTCAGATGAATATCTGAGTCTACTGACGGCAATGTGACTTCAGGCTAGTCATTCAATCCCGAGTCCTAGTTTCATCATGTGAAAACTGGAGGTGATGGTAGGACATATATATCAGTCTAGATTGTGTTGAGCAGTAGGCTAGAAAATGTTCCACAAAAGTCTCAGTTCAGTGTCCATCAGAGAGGGAGAAACCCATCACTGTCATTGTGTGTCTAAACCGAAGCCAAGTAGAAGCAAAACATGGGTCAATACATTCTTTCCCAGCTGACTTTGTAGAATTCTCTGACATAGCAGTAGGCAGAGGATGCTGCTGAGGTAGTTGGATCTTCTAGTCCCACCTCACTAAGCATTTATAGGTATGTGGGATGCTCTTTGATCACTTCACGTGACAGACAATGCCACTTACCAACGAATATTTCTGCCACCAATAGACACCATCGCCTGAGTGTGCCACGCACTTTGGTAGGCACATCTTCTTAATCCTCAGATGTATACGCAGATACATGAAGTACCCTACTTTTTACTAAGATTCTTTAACCCAGAGACGGTTAGCAACTTTCCCCAGGTTATTCATCTTGCCAACTGTATAGGGGTCAAACCTAGGCATTTCTGTCTTTAGAGTTCATGTTTTGCCTAGAAGGTCGTGGCCTTGCCCTTAGTGATGCTCTCAATATCAGGAGGGCATAGATTCTTCTCTAGCGGGAAAGAAAAGAGATCCCTTGCTAAGTACATGGAGTCCTGTTCTTCCAGAGAGTGATGCCTGCTCAGCAAGCCTATCCTTTCCATTGTGACATAGAACTACAGTGTGGGAAGAGAAGGGCAGACACCGGGTAGCTGGCTGGGTGACAGAGAATAAGTAGACCCTTAACTTGGTGGCTTTGAATCCAGCGCTGTCACTGGAAAGAGAATTATTTCTCCACAAGAGAATTCTATGAGAGGCTAGTACCTGCCTTTGATGCCTCTCTGAGGCTTGGCTCTCACGCTCAGCAGTGGGGGGTCATGCATAGATGAAGAGATACTTCCAGCCCATCCGGAATATGCTCGGATGAGTTGATCTGTGACCAGAGAATCTACTACGTACCTAACCCAGGGCAACTCGCCACAACCAGTCTGATGCCACATTGTCCCGACTCCGGTGACCCATCTTGGTCACAAATGATTGTTTCATGATTTGCAAAACACTGTGTGAAAATTGTTACAGAGAAAAAAATTTAATCACATTTATACATACTGTGTATATGCAGTTAATATCTCTTTGCAGAGATAAAATGATGAAATACTTGGCTAGTTCTATTGAGAGTTTTTTTGTTTTTTGTTTTTTTAAATGTGCCAGTCTTTATATTCATCCACTTAAGCCTTGATCTAACCCTATAAAGTGTTGTGGAAGTTTATTTTTAGTTGTGTTTAAAATAATTGCTTCTGTGCACTGTTAGAAAAAGGGCTACTCTAGGTCTTGGAATTTTGTATGGTCTGCAGGTGTTGGATTTATGTGGGGGTTATTTTAATTGCTTATGACCTGCACGTGGTATCAGTAGAACACTTAAGGAGTTCTGAAAGGATGAAAACACCTGAGCTGAGACGCTCAGAGTTCCACTGTCATGTGTGGCACTGGCCATGATGGTGGTTCCCTCTACTGAGGTCTGGCAGAGTTTGCAGATATGAATATGTCTCCTTGTCTCTCTTGGTGAGTGGCCACAGCAGCCTCACAACTACGATAAAGTGTGACCCTAACCTTTCAGCTGGGGAAACTGTAGCCCATAGAGGTCAAGAATGTAACCAGTGGGTTCTAAAATACATCTCTGATATCTATCTACACTCGCTTGAATAGGGTACATGGAGGACACCAGATACAAGGAGTAGGTAAGGTCCAAGGAAATCCAAACGGGAGGAGCAATGTCCATGTCCGACACTTACGGTTAAAGACCTGCATCGGGAACAGTGACCCTGAGTGGAGGAAGACTACAGAACCCAATAGGGAAAAACTTGGCAGGGCAGGTACCCCATTACCCTCCTTTTTGGCCTCCTGCAACATTCTCCATGGCCTGACTGTCAATGCATATGACCAGTACTCGTCATTGCTGCTCAAATCCCCCTGCCTCAGCCATGCCCAGGTTTTCTCCCAATCTAACCTCTCTGGTGTTAGTATGTGCATATTCCCAACTGTCTCAACAAAAGAGCTCATATTTTGCAGTCAAATAAAAAAACAGAAGGAAGTAGAGAAAAAGGAAGCAAGGACTGTTTGAGAAACTTGGAAGGTGGGATTTCCTGTGATGGTCTTGCGAAGAAGCAGTGGCCGTATCTCCACTCCATCACGTTGCTGTTTCAATGAAAACCCTGATTATAGGCTATGTAGCCTTGGTGAGCTAGGTGTCTCTGTTAGTTGAACTTGCTAATTACCTGTTTAGTACTTTTTCATCTTCACAAGTTTGTTCAATGCTGAGCTTATGTCTTCCCTCAGTGTGTGCTGACCCCCTCAGCAGAAAGGTTGCCAATGAAAGTACCTGGAGGGTCACATAAGTTCAGAGAAGTCCCTTGAGTTTCCAGAACTTTCTGTCCCTCTTTGTCAAGAAATCACCAGCCAGTCATTTATTCTGCAAAATACTTATTGATCACCTACCACATTCCTTGGTCTTCTGTATGCATAGATTTTTATGCAGGAACCAGACCACGAAACATTGTGTTTTCATGAGACAAATTTAGAGCCTTAGCTCTGGCTGAACCCTCTGCCTACAATGATCACTTCCGTACCTGATGTTTTAATAAAGAACAACTTGCTAGTTGATTAAAAACTCCGCATTACCACAACATCAACTGTACTTAGTTTGTTCCACGTTCTCACGACACCTGTGAGCGTGCCTCTGTCTTCTGTCCAGCTGGGGGCATCATACCCTTGCTTAGGAAAGGACCTGAGGGGAGCCAAGCCATTTGCTTTTTGAGCTCCTGGCTTTCAAACACATATCTGTTTTCCAAATTACTGACCCAGGAGTATTCTGAAGAACTATATGTGAAAAAGACTATCCCAAAGTCAGGTGACGCCGGGAAGCTGTGGGTTAAGCGGTCAGGCAGGACTTCTCAGAACATTTAGTACACTTCAATGGTACAAAAGGAGGAAGAACCTAAATGCTTTCACTATGAAGACACAAGTGAGGAGCTGTGTTTAACCTGATGTGAGCATTACACAACGAATACAGGGACAGAAGCACCACATGGTGTTCCATCAGTGTGTGCAACTTTGATGTTTTATGAGTCAGTTGGAAGATAAATTTGATAATGGAAAATCCCTAGTATAGTGTGCTTACTGTGACTAGCACTGAGCTAAGTGCTTCACCTGCATTGGCCTAGCTCACCTCCCTGGTGACACTCAAGGGAGACACTAGTATTATGTCATGTTCTACAAATGAGGAAACAGAGGCACAGGGCTTAGAAGCAATGACTGAGTGAGTCATTTCAAAGTGAGGCCTTCTAGCTACTGATTAAACACTTGGGTATTTAACAATCACACCATAACCACACACTGTATTGTAATGAAGACTCCACGAGGGGGCATTGAGAGTACTTCCCAGACGTGCTTGCTTGAGAACGCCTTGGTCCTTCCGATCAGATGCAGTATTGGTGTTTAAAAGACTGCACTGCAAAAATTGCTTCCATGAGGTGATGACTTTTGTCTCCCTCCAAAATTTAACTAAAGCATTAGTCTGCAGGTCTATTATCTAAACAAAAAGGAACACACAATTTGATGGGAATTTATTTGTCATGTCAATCTCGGTTCTTGAAGCCAATGTTACAAAATCAAAGGTGTTCATCATTTTTTTAAAAAAAGCAGTTCAAATGCCAATCAAAAGTATGAGTCTTGGAGAAGAGGCTGTGACAAAGAGGTAAGGCTGTGGAAGCAGAGGAAATCTCAGCCAGGCAGCTAAAGATATCATTCTGGAGAAATTTGGTTATGTTCATTTCCTCATATAAATTCCAAAATAAGACCTAGAGTCAAACAGATACTGGAATATGAGAGTTGGAGCAAATATGGCATCTCTGAAACACACAGGCCGTTATAATGTATGGTGTGACAGGTTGCTGGGTGCCGGATGAACCTGATAGGTACCTTTTGCTGTGTTTTCAAAAGGTCAGACATTTCTATATTAACTCTGGGATATCCTTTTCCCATAAAGGTTCTACTACATTTATATATTTAGTGTCCTCTTTAAATTATCTTATATTATTTCTTAAATTTATTTTTTTCACAAAAGCTCAGTAGCTAAACACCGTTTTGAAATAATTAAATTTTAACATGTAAATTTTAAAAATATAAAATTTGCTTGATGTAAAATGGTTTGTATATCATTCTTTGAAAGCTATCTTCCAAAGGTCAAAAACCTATCAGTGAGAATAAGAAACAAGCCAGACCAAAGATGTAGTTAAAGAGGGGGAAGTAAGGGTGAAGAAGGGGCTGAAAAGAGATGAGAGATGTGTCCATTTCTATCTGGAGGCGTTATCTTCTGTCAAGATTCTAGGTAGACAGGAACAAATGTAAATACGCTCTGTTGAGACTTGTATGTTTTTCTCTTCTGATGCTGCTCTTTTTAGGTTTTATGGTTGCTTTAAATTCTATGTATTTTCCATATTGTCATTTGGCAGCCGCTTGCAAAACAACTGGAATTCAGGCCTGATAATGGGGATAAAAGACAATATGATTTCTGTCTACATGGAGTAGCTGGCGAAGTATGTTAGTACGATGAAGTCCTGTTAATGTCAAAAGTAGATTACACAACCTTTAAATTTTTCTACTTGTGAACATACACTATTCACTGACTCATTTATTCACATAGAATGCCTTTTAATGTTTCTAAAAATCATTCCTGACGTATAAGAATGCATACATATTTTTACTAATTACCTACCATGCAGCTATTCTCTGTTCAACACTTTGGTAACATTAAACAAGTGGAATTAAATCTTGTTTCTAACCAAAATTTTCTCTATCACACTGACTCAGTTTTGTAGCTATTTATTCATTATGTGTGTCTGTGTGGGTGCACACACATGCTTGCGTGAAAGTTTGTACACTGTAAGCGTTGATTCAGGGCAAAAGTCGTAAAAGGGTCTCAGCCTCTGTACAGTCTAATAGAACATTTCAACTTCGGAGACTTATTGCTGACTGACGCACTCTGACTAGCTCCTTCTGAACTCAGAGCTGTACTGAACTCCACTGACTCTTCTGGTTGGCTTATTCAACTCACTCTCGGTTCTGACTCAAACTCTTCTCCAAGCTGCTGGTTCAAACTGACCTTCTAAGATGGCTGATTGCTTCTGATTGAACTCTTCTGACTCTGGCTGACTCTGGCTGACTTCCACAACTTCTCTGACTGAACTGCTCTGCTGGACTTCAAACTGACTCTTGCTGTTAGCTGACTCTTTCTCCTAAACTCACCCTTCCTTCTGCTGAACTCCTTCTGTGTCTCTGCCTCAGACTGCTTCAGACTGCCTGACTCTCTGAACTGACAGCCTGCTTTTATATTGTGAGAATTGGGCCTGTCCTCACTCTGACTCACTCTGTTTACTCTTCCTCAAATTCGTCTGCTCTTCACTCTGATTCATCTCAAACGTCGCTCTTTCTGTCAGACACTAACTCCTTCTGAGATCTGCTTCCTGTCTCTGCTTCCTCCTTTGCTTCTACTTCTGTCTTAGGGATTAAGGCATGTGCTACTACTGCCTTTTTGAATATTAGGATTAAAGGTGGGTGCTGACATTCTTTCTAACCTACAGCAGACATGCTGCTGAATTAAAAGATTAAATATTCCTTTACAGCGTACACATGCCACTGCACTTTGTGGCGGTCAGAGAACAATTTAGAAGATTTGTTTCTTTCATTCCACCATGCGGGTCCATGGGATTGAATTTAGGTCTTCGGCCTTACTGACAGGTACCATTACTCATGGGGCCATCTTTGCTGGTCCACAAGTGAATACTCTTAAATATTCAGGTAAAGCTAATTGTGTAGCTTGGATTTATCAGTCAAGTAGAACTATGATTTGTAGACAAGGAAGTTTCTGTTTACAAAACAATATGAGCAGAAGCTAGGAGGCATCCAAATATTTTTCTCTTGATAGATGATGGCTAATAATCCCAGAGACAGGAAGGTAAGTGCATGTAAAAAGTAGATTATGTATAAAACTCTAGAGGCCAACCTCCTTACATTTCTCTAAGATAAATCTTGGATAGTTTCAGTTGTTTGCTAACATGTTCTAATGGCCAAGGAAGAATACAATCTTGTTTGTTACCAAAACTAGAGATACGTTATTTAAAGCCTAAGGAGTTTTATATCCTATAGAAGTGTTTGAAGATCTGGGAAGAAACATGCTTTGACTCTAAAGCATAAAAAGGAAAAAAAAAAACTGTAACCCTAACATTCTTATTAATACTTAATTACATGCCTGTTAAACAGTACATCAATGAGCGAACTGCAATTCAAGTAGCTTGTAGTTAAGTTATATTTAATTTGAAATGGGAAATGTGGCTGAATTTAACATGAACTTAACCTGTTCAATAGATTTGATGAGTTTACTAAAAACACAGAGCGTCTGGTGTCACATACAAAATGGTATTACCAAACCTTTCTGGAAGACAGAAAGTCTTGAGTCCCTGAGTCGCTACTTACAAGCATTGAACAATGTGCTCATTGCCTAGACAAGAAAGTCAAGTAATTGTATGAATTCCCACAGCTGCACAGCAACCTATCCTTGGTAATAATTGCCATCTCTTGACTCCTGCCTGAGAATTTGTACCTGACGTGTGGGAAGCATCTGAATCTGATTCATCAGGCCGGAAAAGTGCAGGCACATAGTCCATTCCAGAACTGTACCTGGGAATCTGCATTCTGTCCTACACAATGTTGTCTATTGTTTTTATTTCTTTCTAGTATCTTAGATAGCTATTCTGCTCCGGCCTATTCAGCTAGCTAGCTTGTCTATAGTCAGTTGATGAATTGAATTCGGTGAACCTGTTGGCACAATGTGGATATGATAAAACCCATAGTGGTTTCTTTTTAAAAATAATGACCCAAAATGGAGAAACAACGCAGAGTGATTCTTTCCTAAACAGTGCGATCAATTCAAACATTTCAGAACTGTCTTGGTAGAAGAATCTGGAACCTGCTGGTTGATGGCGGGAGACAATTATGAAGGTCAGAGGAACTGAGGTTAGGGACAGAAAAGCTTGCTTGGTGAGAGTTCAGAATCACTTACTACACACATCCAAGCTCCTATTATCTTTGATCATTTGATGTCTTTTTTTCCTGACTGCAGTTCTCAAAACAATGTGTATATGGACTTACAAAATGTCCCAAATATGTCAATGCCCAGAACTCTCCTAGGTGCTGAGGAATCCACAAGGAGCAAGTTAGACTCAATCCTTGATGTACAGGAGTTTATAGTCTGGCTAAGAACAGGAAAACTAGGTTTCACTCCTAGCTCTTTCAGCCACAAACTGTATGACACTGGACAAGCCACTTTATGCCCCTGGTTTTCCGTTTATTTTAATTCCTACTTCAGCATAGCCTAGAAGTCAATAACTTCGAAGAATCTGTGAGTTACCATCTAGATTGGTATTTCATTGGTACCGACTCTCTGTCTACCTACCAGTCAGCTTTTGTTTATTTGGTTGTGGGCCATGCCAGATTAATGAAAAGGCTTTCTTTTCCACATGGCCTCACCCAAGGACCCCTGGGACCAATGACATCAATCTTTTTTGAAGTTTGCTTTCCAAATTCACTTTCATGTGCTCTGGCTATGTGAGGTGGTCACATGAATGGCCACATGGATGTGTTGGCTCCAGCCAAAACCCCAGGGAGCTGTGTAGCTCATTGCAGCCTCATCTAAGGGCCACCAGAGGAGTGATGGTAGACTGTTACCCCTCTGAGATGCTTCGGTCCCATTAAAAGAAGCAAAATCCATCCCAGAGTCCAAAGAGTCACTTCTAAAATAGCTCTAACTAGTGTGATGAGGAGCTGGAGGAAAGAGATTGAATGTTATCCAGGGAGTCAGAGGTCTGGGAGGAGGAGAGCCCTCATCAGTGACACCTACGGATGCTGGGAGATGTACATTTTCTTGGTTTAACCAAGTCTGTCAGATTCTCTTGTGGTATTTTTTTTCCTCAAACATTTAGGTTGAATTTGTTTTTCTCAATTATGAAACTTGTACAGAAAACATACTTTGGGAGGTCTATTTACATCAATTTATTGAATGCCTATTGAGTGTCTATGATAGTGCTTGGCATCGTTATGGACATTGGGGTGTAGTGATAAATAATAGTCTCTGGGATGGAGAAATGGATCAGTATTCTTGAGTACTTTTTGCTTTTGCAGAGGACCTGCGTTTGGTTCGCAGCACCCACACAGTGGGTCACAACAGCATGCAACATCTAGTTCCAGCAGATATGACGCCTCCTTCTGGCTTCCATAGCTCCTGCATACATTGATACACATAAACTCAGCCAGGCAAGTACACACACACACACACACACAACTTTAACAACAAAACAAAAAAAAAAAAGTCTTTTGATCGCAGCAATTCTAACTAGGGAAGACGGGATGCAAAGCCTCAGTAGTTACATGAAAAGACAGGCATAATATAATGTCAGGTAACAGGGAGGGCCAGAAAGGTGATGGAGGGAAACAAATAAATATGGCCTTTATAACAAGTGTGAGCAGGGGTGCCTGAGCAACTGCGATGATATTTGAGCAGAAAGTCACATGAAAGGAGAGAGGCGGCCTAGGTAGTTCTATGAGGAAAGAATGAATACATAAAGGAACATGTAAAGGAAGCAGCTGAACCAAGTGTCCACGGAGGTGGGTGTTACGGATCCCATGCACACTCTCCATGTTTGCTGAATTAGTGGATACAGGTGTTTTTCCTGACATTTGAGAAAATTAGGTTACGTAGAGGATGAGTTATGGGTTCAGGGCCACCCAGCAAGCAAAGAGGCAGAGATGAAAAGTGAGCCTAGCTCATGATTTTTATTTCTATGTCATATTGTTCCAATTGTTGCTCATTTTTAGGAGGGAGCAGGCACTCCCACAATTGATTTAAACCTGGTTTCTGTTCCCTCCAATATCAGGCTAACTCATCCACCCCTGCACATTTAGGGCAACTCTGAGTTCTAGAATTAAATGCAGTCCTTCCTGATTGCTTGGTACCAGTGGCCTGATTCTCAGAAAAACAAACAAACAAACAAATAAAACAGGTAAAGAACTGAAAGATTTCTATGTTTGGAAGCACATGGAAGCTTTGAACTCTTCGTAGTGTGTTGTAGGTAGAGCCAGCCTGCTTCAGACATTCAGCCACTACCTTCATAATCTGATCCTATTTTGTCTTTTTGGGGAGCACTAGGTTTGGGTGAGGGGTGTCAGGTTTGCCTTCCCTGAAGAAGGAAATGTGCAGAATGGAAAGACAGACATTACCCAGAGCTGGCCATCGCCTCCTTAGCAACAACAGCAGTGTACACGTTCATACACAAACACTGCACCAAAACAAGCAAAGGTCACTCTCTGTGGGCACTTCCAAGAATGATCTCAATTTTTCATAAAACAATGTTTATAAATTAGATGGAACCCCAGAGCAGTCCGGGAATAGAAATAACCATTTTACGAGGCTTCCTGCCATTACATTATTGCTTGTTTGCTTGGAATGAGCAAAATACAGTGTGCAGCCGACCTCTTCCAGAGCCAAGCAAAGATCTCCTTACAAAGCCCCCAGGCAAGTGAGCCTCAGTTGGGAAGCATACTTGGTACCAGTAGGGATATTCATTCTGGGCCTTTTGAATCATCTTAACTTCAAGTTCTATGCTCTCTTTACCTTTCCTTCCCAGCCCCTCACAAAATACTGGTCTAGCACAAGCAAGAAAGAAACGATTTTAATTGTCGCATGAAGTGAACATATTGAGTCAACAAATGAAAGGTGAATAGTCTCACCCCAGGGCAGGTCTGCCTACCTTTTTACATTTCCTGAGTTCCTGCTATATGGAAGGCTCTACTTTCTATGTGAGGACTCTGAAGGCATGGCTCATTTTTTTTTTAAACTCTGTTCCCTATTCTTAAGACTTTTCCTTATTTCCCTGGAGCCATTATGCTGCTTGTCAAGGTTATAGTCCTTAACAAAGGCTGATTTCAGCTTGCATTCCACAATACTCTCTCTTTTTATTTGTAGTACCTCCCATCATCTTAGTCCCCTAAGAGTAAATCACTGACATGAAGAAAAGTATTCGATAAACTAACTGCACCTGACTGAGTTCTCATAGAGCAGAGTCCGAGGCAGGAATCCAACAGTAAGTGGCTAATTTGGATTAAGAGACTGGGGGACTGGAACACATCTAGTAAAGAGTCAGAAACTCAACTTGTTCACTGCTATAGGATACCTGGCTTTAGCTGCATGTGAAAATTCTAAGCAAATGATATGAAAAATGCATCATCTCTACTGAATTGCCTCATCCAGAAGCAATGGTACTGGGCTTTGTTACAACCATCTTGCCACTTGTTAGTTGAGAATGCTAGTCGTCTGGCTTAGCTAGGCTTTATTGAACATGGGCAGACAGCAGATTGTCCATGGAGAAAGCTCTCAGGAAAACTGATGTGTATGCCTGGGACGTTTGGAAATAACTGGGGCACACAGAAGTTGTGGAGCTGATGGAATGTATGTGGAACATTGAAAGCAATCACCTTCACCTTTATGGGGCAAGGCAGATGCCTGTACCTGCTACAAATAAGCATCTAGTTAGATGTGACCTTTTAAAGAGTTTCTTAACCCAAATGAATGCTTTTTAAAATGAGGACATAAGAGGAAGTACAGATTTTTGGAGTAAAAAGAACCATCTGGGTCCACATTTAAATAGGGCCAATGAGTATATGTGAACCTTTCTTGAGACTCTGGGTGAGGTAAGGACCACTTTCACAAAGGAGTGGCAGTAGGTAGGATCAGTGTTCTCTCTGTGGGAGAAGTCTACCAGCAGATGAGGAGTCTCCATCAGAATTGTCATTTGGCAGGACCTGGGTGACTTTCAGCTACAAAAAAAAAGAAAGAAAGAAAGAAAAGAAAAGGAAAGAAAAGAAAAAAGAAAAAGAAAGGAAGAAAGAAAGGAAGGAAAGAAGGAAGGAAGGAAGGAAGGAAGGAAGAAAGAAAGAAAGAAAGAAAGAAAGAAAGAAAGAAAGAAAGAAAGAAAGAAAGAAAGAAAAAACAAACCTCTGTACCTTAGGACCACACCCCCTAATTACAGGACATATTATATTTCCCTTATCCTCTTCCTTGTTTACAGCATTTGAGAGATAATGTAAGGTCGATACACGGTTTTTGGAAAAGATATTTTTGTTACTTCATCTCTAGGGGGAATGTTGTTGGGCTATGATATTTCTATTCCCAGCTGTGACGTTTCAGTATTTTGACCCTAAACATGTTATCTTAATTAGAAGATTGCAACATTGACCTGAACCCCAGAAACATGGCAAGGTTTCACTAAACTTTGGGACTTTCTAACCTTGTAGGGAAGGCTCCACTTAGCTCATTCTTTCCTGATCTTTTTCTCCCTTAACCAGAGTCGGGGCTGATTCTTTGAGGCGCTCAAGGTCACTGTGTGTTTGGTTAAAAAAATAATCATAAACCACAGTGACCAATGCAAAGGTAAGTTTTCCATGATAAGCTCAAGTCACAGAATAATTTTGTGCCAGATTTTGGAAATGAAAGTATCTCTGCTTCCTTTCAGATATCCAATGACCTTCTAGTGTTTTCCCTGATTCAAACTCTAGTGTAGACTCTCACATTCCCAACTTAAGTTCTTCACTACTTACAACTTATCAAGTGTCACTCCTTCCTAGGGTCCTCTTTCTGCATTTTTTAAAATCAGATCCCTGTGAATTAATTAGCAAATTATTTTACAACCTCACCTAATTTATAAAATGCTTGAGTTAATTTAAAATATGAGGCTTGTTAGAAGTATGGTTATTGCTATTATGATTTGTGTAATAATACATAATGACAACAAGATAATTTAGTTTGGAAATTCGTGATCTTTAAATTATCTCATCTTTGATGTTTCTAAAAAGGAGAAGCAAGTCTCAGGGCAGCTAGGAGGTTTGTCCAGGATTACTGAGCAGATTAGTGACAGCAAGAAACGAACTCCTCACTGTTTGGCCTCCAGTCTGTGCTGTGTTCATTTAATTTCTCACTATTGAAAAGAAAAACCTGGAGAAGTCTTGCAGTAGAGATGACTGAGGAGGTTGCCTCCTATCAGGCAATTCAATTTCCAGTTCTTCATCTTCACAGAAAAACTCCCATCTGGGGAGGAGAACACAACTGTTTGACAGGATGATCTGATTTGGGAAGTTCATTGATAAACATTTATCTCTAGGTGTATCAGTCTGGTGTTCTGCCAGAAGAAACACAGCAACAGGTCCTTGTAACAGGTGGACACCTCAAAGCTTTTGGGGGAACTAATCATAAGATAAGCACAACAGATTTATATACTGTTGAGATTGGAGGGGGATTGTTAGATTGGGATTGATCAGGGCAATATGAAGACAAAAAAAAAAGAGAGAGAGAGAGGAGTCAGACCTCTACAGAGTGTCAGAGTGTCCTTTAATCAGAAGAGTGAGGGGCAGCAGCCTCTCTGTGAGTGGATGCTGTGTGCCCACGTGCAGGGGACTTGAGGATTTATAGGGCAGAACAGGGAGCTTTGGGGGTGGAAGATTCCATATGCAGATCTGCTCCCCTGTAGTCTGAAGGTTGTACCTACCAATGGAGGTTGGTAGGTTGATCTTCTTTTCAGGAGTTCCTGAATTTTAACATCATCCTGAAGAAGATGTTTTCAGAATGTCAACTTTCCTGTTCAGAGTTTCTCAACTCACCTGAGGTTTTGGGGTTATTGGCCATTTGGAGATAATAAGGTGACAAAGATACCTGTTTACAAAATGTTTGAGTCATAGTCGCCCCACTCCCCACCTCCAACTTCTCCTGGATTTGACCCCATTTTCCCCTTCCAATTACATGGCCTCTTTTCAACTTTTTTGTTTCTATAACACAGAGCCAATCAGCGCTGCCCATATACATATGGATGTGATTGCACAGTTTAGGGGGTGGTAGATATTACAAGACAGGTGTCCTAGGTCCTCCCAAGACCCTGAGGCTGTGACGCCTGGACATACCAAGTACAATCAAGTCAGAACTTCGTAGAAATAGCTTTGAAGAGTGACTAGAATCTCAGTTGAGGGTCTAATGACCCTCTCTAACCCCTCTTCTGAGGAAATGTGAAAAGTCCACAGACCTCTCCTGCTTGTCTCTTGCGAGCAGCCATAGCTGGTCTGATCATGGCAGCTGTTTTGTTTAGAGAACCATAGTGCAGAACAGCTGTCTTGTAATATTCACTCTTCCCCCTCCCGCAGCTGTACCTGTGGGGCTATCCACTGGAGCACGGGAAACTTACCAGAGCCATGGCTCTGAAGAAATTTACGCCTCCCTTTCTCAACAGCCACTAATTGCCAATAGTGCCCCAGCTAAGAGTAGGGACTCAAGAACCCCTCCCCCATCCATGATGTAATGCTGACTGGCTAGATCTCTTGCAGAAAAAATTGTAGAGGTGGGAAGACTGCTTTAATATAGAGCCTCTGTACTCATGAGCCCATGGCAGTTGTGGCTGCCTGCACAAGACCTACATAGAGAGGCCTGCTTTCTTTCTTTCTTTCTTTCTTTCTTTCTTTCTTTCTTTCTTTCTTTCTTTCTTTCTTTCTTTCTTTCTTTTTTTCTATTGAGGATGGAAGTGAAGGGTCTTGAGGAAGGGCCTATTTTCTTCCTAATACACTTAATGTCTGGCAGATCAATGTTACTGATACAACTTCAGGTGTGGATAAATGAAAGGTAAGTATGAAAAAATTGATTACCCTTTGTTTACTTATCAATTCATCCTGCCTTGATTTGGAGGTGTATTGATTCCTTCACGCATTCCATATTCCTTTAAAACCCAAACTTCAAGTGACCGTCTCTGCTAAACATGCCAAATACAGAGGTGGTTAAGACCAAATTCTTGCTCTAAAAGAACTTAATCTAATTTGAGAATCAGAAAACCAGACAAGATTCCTTCAAATTGCATCTGGAGACAAGAGACAAAACACAGCCTTACATGGGAGCAGATGTATGGCATGGGAGAAATTGGGGAAAGTCCCTTTCTCACCTGGGTGATTGCCTAAGGGTGCTTCATTCTTAGAAGCAGCCTGTGTGACACCCAGGAGGCATCAGAGGTATGTCCTCAACACTTGTGTGAGTTACTTGAAATGCCATGGGTCTGTCAGGAAGGTAATTAATATTCATATTCTCATTAAGCAGAGGTAGAGTCACATAGAGATGAGGAAGCTTGGTCAAGGTTACCCAGATGATAAAGAGCAAACCTAGAATTTGATCCCATGCTACTCCCTTTGACCGCTTGAAAGAGTACGCAGGTGTCTTGAGAGACCCTGAGTAGTTCAGACTGGCAGACGGTCAGGTTGGACTGGGTAGTGAGAGAAAGCGGAAAGAATAGCAAGGTGTGAGCCAAGGTTTAGTGCCTCCTGTGGTTTGTTTCAGGAATGGTTGTAAGAACACAGCCTGGTCTCTTCCTTAGCCCAAGTCAGTGACTCCATCATCCCCTTTGGCTGCTTCCTAGAATCCACTGCCCAATTCTCCCAGAGGCATATACCTAAGAAACTATGGAGATCCCGGGAAATTACTTATCCCCCTCATTTCACATTTGTACTGATTCCAGACATTTTCCAGAAGCTTCTTGGCCAACTTTTAAACCTGATTTCCACCCACTCGTTTGGTTGTTACAAGCCTCTTTCCTCTAAATACTTAGTGATGTCAAGGGTGACCCCCAAACCGAGCTGCAGTCATTTGGGAGCTTTGGTGGAAACTGCTTCCAGTTCATCGCGAGTTTGCTCTATCTATTATTTTTAAAAAACTTGAAAAAGTGGCTCAAATTTCAAAAACCCTGTCATTCATCCTCTTGAGACTTATAGTCTATTTGACCAGAGTCAAAATTTATCCTGAAGAGATGATTTGAAAAAAGATTAAGTTATGACTTTACTTGAGAAAATAACTTAGTCTGTGGGTAAGTGTGGGAGTCCAGGCAGATCACTTAGGAACACACAGTCCCAACTAGTTCTACGATTAAGTAATCTTAGGACAACCACTTTTTATGCTTGGTGTCTACAAGGGGGTAGACTTGGGTTAGATTCCAATCTCTCAAAACTCTTGAGTCACTAATTTCACAGACCGAAGCCCTTCCATGGACAGAGACAGACAAAGCACCAGGAAATTTAGCTTTTACCCAGAGCTGAGTTCTATAAACAGTTACTGTTAGGGATGAGGCATAACTATCTCAGACCCTGCTGGTCATTTTCTCTGTGACACAGCTCCTCAACTTTGTCCTTGTAAGGTGAAAGGAGCCTCAGAAAATACCTGAATAGATGTAACTGCATGCCAATAACTATCATTTATAAAGAAAGGCAGAAGGCAGTGAGCAAGATTTGACAAGCAGTTTCTAGTTTTCTGAACTATAATTTACATCAGGACTTCTTAAACTGTTTTCATTTACAATCCCTTTACGCAGTACAAGACATTTTTATGTGACCTTAGCTACAAAGGTATATATACAGGTATATAAATCAAACATTTAATGAAAACAAACCATAAAAATTATTTTTTAAATGACTTATTGATATACAGACATTTTAACATTTACCAAGGATGAACTTTTTTCATATTAATCAGATAGACGTGCTTTCTAATTTTACATAAAGAATTAAATCTCGGCTTGACTATTTGATACTACAGGATAAATTGCTTCTTCAACACTTTCCAGAATTAAGTGATATTTTGATTTTAGAACTCTGAATGTTGTTGCTTTGCATAAATACAAAATACTTGAACCTGAAGTAGCATGTTAAGGGCCATACCTGATATTGGTGAAAATTCTTAATCTCATGGCCAAATTCATCGAATAATAGGAGACTCAAGTCAGCAACTCGAACAACGCTTTTAAAAATCAAGCATGCTAATAGCACAACACAATCTAAAGTCACACTGACTTGCCATGCACACGCTGAGAAATGACTGTAGAAAATATTAAAAGTCTTTGTTTTCAGAATCCAGCTGTCCCTGTACGTGTTTACAGCAGTTCATAACTCACGGTAGTCTGAGGCCTTTCAGGTAGCGTTTGTTGTTGATGAGCAGAGCGACGGCACAGTGCGTGGTGTGTTCAGAACCAAGATGGCGCTGAAGCCACGTGATGCATCAAAGGTTCAAGGGTGAGTGCTGAAAGAAATACCTTAAGTTGTCTGCTTTTAACTAATTTTCAGTCACTGTCTTCAGTTTCTCCCACTCCATATTCATGACCCCACATGGGATCACCAGCCACGGTTTAAGAAGTTGGGATTGGGATGATGGTTGTAATATGGTTGGCGATTCTATGAAGATGGGACAGTGGCACATTTCATGGACCTGATGGGAACGAGGAGGCTGTATGAATCTGCTCCAGACCCACCCATAACACCATTCCACCTCCTAAGAGCCAATGAACATGCTTAGGTATTTTCTCATGTAGGGTTGGGGGAGTTAGGAAGGCAAGGAGAAGCACCATTGCTTCTTCCTAGGGAAATGATTCCAACAGGAAGTCTGCTCTACCACATAGCTGGTGTGCACTACTTCCAAGATTTTTTTAACTGTTGGACCCAAAGTGCCATCTTGAATTATTTTTTAATTTTTCTTCTCTTGTATAATACATCCTGATCCCCCTCCTCCCCTCCTTCCACTCTCCCCCCATCTCCCTCTCCCTCAGATCTACCCCTATCCCCACTCCCTGTTTCTCCTTAGAAAAGAGCAGTTTTCCCTGGGTTACCACTCAAATAGGACATAACAAGATGGAACAAGGCCAGGCACTAATCCCTACACTGAGGGTGGACTAGGCAACCCAGCAGGAGTAGGATTAAGACAGATGTAGTTACAAATATTTAAACATCCCTGTAAGTATTGGCAAAAGTGGTTTCTCTTAATTTGCTACATGAGCCCTTATGATCCCACGCAGTGTCCTGGAACCTCCAGGGCATCCTGGAATCCAGCCACTGAAAGGCATCATGTCTGTCCCAGCAGCCAGATCTAATATATGGCAGTAGGAGCACTCGTAATGGATACTACCATAGCAGTTGCTATATGCTTTAACTATCACCCCTGACCACAAGCCTTCACTACCCAAAAGAAGATATGTTCCCTGGAGTACCATTTTCAGAGACACCAGAAAAGCTCAGTTTCCATCCACACGACAATCTTTAAAATCAGGCAAAACCAAAGTAGAGTCTTACCAATAATTCATTTCATCAGACATCTAAAACACTTCTGATGTGTACTGGGTGGGTACAGATTAGCACTAAAACCCTGTTGAATATGATCCTAGGAAGAGACAGAGAGAAACGAATGGCTCCCCTGTGCTACAGCAATAACAAGCAATGAGGATTGTGTAAGATTCATTCATTGACAATAGTGATTGGTCCTGTCAGTGTACAAAAATGATTGGTGGAGGATATTTCCAGTTCAGAATGTTTGGGAAACCTCTGGAAGGACGTGACATTGGAGTGAGGCCTTGTAACAAGTCAGCCAGGTAAAGATTCAATGGGAGTCAAGATAGTGCCAGTGTATGTTGGCATACCACTAAATGAAGTATAAATGAACCTGCCTGGAAGTCAGGTTCTCAAAGTGTGCTGAGAAAAGGCACCATCTGCTTGGGGAAATGTTCAGAAGATAGTGTTTACCAGGAGGAGGGCATGAGAATATTGTGGCTTTGTGAGGGGTACCCAAAGATCTATGTTTCTACCAGGGGGAATGGAGCAAAGCAGGTGCTGAAGCATAACCATACATACTGTGTATCCTTAGGGGCATACGTTAACACCAAAGGACAAACTGGCGACATTAGCCTGATCAAACACTTTCCTGACAATGGAGAATATCTGAATATTTTATAGTGTTTGTGGGGAGATAGGAGAAAGTAAGAAGCTTGAAAAGAAAGGGGAGGCCAGACACACCATGAACAAGTGGCCCTCCTTCCAAATCATCCCAGCCCAGTGAATCCTTTCTCAGGGCAATCTACTGTAAAGCAAGTGTTTGGTTAGGTGAACTTGGAGATTGATGACAGCATTCAGCCTTCTGTCCCAAGGCTGAAGAGTTCACAGCTATCACCTGAGGCACTGAAGGATTCACAGCTAATCACCTCTGAATAGTTTTATAATTTCTATAATTTATTATAGGATATATTATATATAACATGAATATATTATTATATGTTCATATTATAATAATGATATGATATAATAATAAATTATAATATATTCATAATATATTATGAAATCATTTTCAACTCATTCCTTCTACAGAAGGGAGAACAGGAGCTCAGAGTGGTGAAGCTCCTTGTCTAAAGTCAAACAATCCAGGTTTAGGTCTTTCTACCCCTCCATTCCTGATAGCCCTTTAAACTGTTCATCATTCAAACTGTAGGATAATTGCTTAAAGTGGTTCTTAACATGTTTTTCTCTCATGGTAGCTATCACTTACGCTTTTGATAGAAATCTTGAAACATGCCAAGATCAAATACTGTGAAGTAGAGGAGTCATTGTATAATATTTATGATAGTTGAGATCCATTTCACTTCTGGACTCCAGAAAGCACATTGCTATGCAAGTGAATGACGGGACATCATAAATGAATTAACACTAAAAATTAATATGTTTCGCTTAATTTATAATTGCATTGCTTCTAATTTCTCTTCTGCAGACGGACATATTGACTCATGCAATGGGAGCAGTGCAGAAGAAGAAACAAAAATATGAAAGACATGAATACCCGTATCTTATTCTGATCTTGGTAATGTTTTACATACTTCTAAATAGCTTTTACTTACATCTAAGGGAATGTCTAGCTGAAAATGGGTTGGGCTCATGTCTGTGCCTCAAATTATTTTTCCTTCCATCTTACAACCCTTCAAATCCTGTCTTGAAACTCTGGTCTTGATCAAATCTAGAGCTGCTTGGCTTGGGTTTTCTGAAATGTCCCGATCTCTCCCAAGGACCTCAGCCCCTGGAAAAGATAGAATGCTCTTATGCAGAAACAATCTTTAAGTGGAGTCTAGGTATGAGACTTTTTCCTGATGAGGCATAGACAGATAGGTGTCTATTCAGCTAAGATAGACACCAGTGATAGAAATGATTTTACCTATTTCTAGCTGGGTGAACCCAAGATTTTATTGACGCTATTTACAGAAGCTTGTGTGACTTGAAGTACTTGCATTAATGAAAATTCTATACCAACATAGGTGATTGACCGCAAATGGTCATCCTCAGAGCCCCCCGGCCCATTGAAAAGGCAGTTGCAAGAAAGAAAATCTATGTCCCAACTATTGTAAATCTTGTAGCTTTCTGAGACCCATAAAATTCCTTAGCTCTCTGAGTCCTAGTAGCCTCCCTTCACCTTTTAGTGGGGAATTTTTTCAACTTAGAAGAAATAGATACACAAGAGTTTTACAAGCTAGGAGTAATGTAACAAGCTGGTAATTCAAGCTAGCCATCCATCATGCTCTTCTCTCAATCTCCTTGAATTATTATCTAGATTTCTGTCTGCCTGGCTTGAACAGCACCTTACTCCTTAAGACCTCAGGACAATGGGGTTCTTGCTTTATAGTTTCAGTGCTGTGGCCAATATCACACCCCACCATCACCTGCACTTGTTCTTTGGGCTTGGGGAAAGGTTCCATCAATGTCCCACAGCTCCAGGAAATTGGTTGCCAAAGCCACAAGTTCTAATGTCACCCATGTTTGCCCTTTGGGACCTTGAGGCATCCCATTCATATCACACAGCTCTAGGACATGGTTATTAGTGTCGAAAACCACAGTATCACCTGCATTCAGCATTAAGAATATAGAAAAGATCCTCTCCACGGCACACACCCTTGGGGCTATGACTGATGGTACCTAAAGCATCACAAGTTCATCTCATAAGGCCCAGAAAACATCCTCATCTATAGCCTACAGCCCCGTAATTCTGGATGCTAATCCCATAAGCCCATTCAGCATGTGTACTTATCTTGAATGACCTAGGAAAGGTCTCATATACATCCCGTGGCTCTAGAACCAGTTTCTGTTTTTACAACCCTCAGAGTCACCTGCCTTTGTTCCTTTAGCCAGTAATAGTCTATTCCTGTTGTGCAACACTAGCTTTGGACTGCCACCATCATAAGACCCAATATTCTCATTGCTTGAATCCATAGGTCTTGAGAACATGCTCTTTTGTAAGCCGATACCCACCGCAAAATCATTCAATGACCTTTACGAATAGTTGCAGTCTAAGCTATTAAGCCTTTGTAGAGGCTTTTGGCATCATCGTGAGCACAAGAACTGTGGCTGAAACACTTACCCGCTCACCTAGGACCGAAGCCGAAGTATCTGCCCAACTGCTGCTCTCCCTTTTACCCAACCTAGACCTCTTTCCTACAAAAGTGACTCCATGGAGTTGGAAGTGGCGACTAGTATCCCAAAGGCACAGATACTAACACAGAGGCACAAGAAACACGAGACAGCAAGGAAGAGCAAGACATCTAAAAAAAAATACATTAATTCTCTAGAGGTGGGTCTAAATTGGAAGGAAACCCGTTAAATTCCTGAGAATTTGAAATAGCAAAGCGAACGAAGTCCAGTGAGATGCGGGAGGAGACAGGTAAGGCAACACCATGAGTAAAAGAACTCAGGGTATGAAATAAATCCACCAACGCAATTTTCAAATCAACCAGAAATGTTGGATCTAAAGACATCAGCTGGTGAGAAATAAAAATGCAATTGGAAGCTTTCAAAAAAAGGCACGATTGCATAAGAAGGAACTCGGGGGCAAGACTTTTGAAAGAACCAAGTCAGCCAAAAGATAATCTTAAAAAAAAATGAAGAAAGTATATAAGACATAGTGTGCCATTAAGTAAACAGTGTTGTGTGATTCAGAAAGGAGTGGGAAAGGATCTATTTAATGAAGCGATAACTGAAAGCCTCACAAATCCCAAAGAGATACGGTCGTCATACACATGGAAATAAAAGAAGCTCCACTGCTAATAGTAGATTTCTCAGAAGAAATCTTCTGAGCCAAAAGAAAACAGGATGACCCATTCAAAGTTCTGAAAGAACAAAACTGTATTCGTTTCCATAGACACAAAGCATTTGATAAGCTTCATTATACCTGACTTCAAAACCAGTACAAAGCTATAATGCCATAGCGCTGGCATAAAAGTTACAACTAGAGCACTGGAATAGGTAGCCCAGAGATTGGTCCATGTCCAGATAGCTAAATAATTTTTGAAAGTGATGAGAATATACATTAAGTGAAATGACTGTGTTTTCAATACAGAGCGGTGGCAAGACTAGGCGTTTATGTGCAGATAAGGAAAATAGAGCCTTAACTCTTGCCTGGTAAAAAGTCAACTCAAACCACATGAAAGGCCTAGAAGTAAAGCCTGAATTATGCTATTATTGCAGGGTAACAGAGAAAACACATTGAGACACTGGAATAGACAAAGACTTTTGAGTAGGAGCTCAGTATCACAGACAACTAAGTAAAATAGACAAATCAAGTTATCTAACATTAACAACCTTCTTCACAGTGAAGGAAACAATCAGTAGAATTAAGAGACAAGTCAGAGGATGCGAGAAGGTATTTGCACGCTAACTACCCAATAAAAGATTAATGTTCAGACTAGCGAAGGTACTAAAAAATAGATACGAATGAACGTTTCTCCAAAGAGGACGCAAAGAGTGACAAGTATATGAAAAAAATTCTATCACCATTGATCAGGGAAATGCAGATCAGAAGTTATTGTCCCATCTCAATTAGACTGGTTATCATTTAAAGGAAAAATATCCCAGTCACATGGGGCCTACAGAAAGGTGAACTTCCATGGTGCTGATGAGACTATCAATCAGTACAGATATTATGAAAAACAGTTGGAGGCTCCTCAGAAACCAGAGCTAACAGTCACCATTTGATCCAATGATGTCACTACTAGGTGAGTATGCATAATATATATATATATGGAATAATTATATCAAAGAAATACATGAAACTTCTTCTTTCCTGCAACACTATTTCCTGCAGCCAAGATACAAAATCAAGTGCTCATGTGTGAATGGGTGGATAATGAAGTGTGATATACATCAACAGAATGGAATGCTACTCAGCACTTAAAATAAATCAAATCTTGTCGTTTTTAGCAGTGTGGATGAAACCAGAGACCATTATGCTAAGTAAATTAAGTCAGGGAAACACTTGTTTTCATTCATTTTTTGAAACTGAAATGCTGGTCTCATTACGGAACAGAATGGGAAACAGTCATTAGAGGCTGGTAAGAGCACAAAGGAGAGCGGTTAGGAAAAGTATATGGACCGCGTTGAAGTCCTGAGTATTGTTGTCTTACATGTACTACTGACATGGCCACAGTCATGGACAAGTCAAGGACTCCAATGTCTCAATCCCAGTGGGCGTGACAAAACCTTCCCTGAATGAGGTTCAGGGAAGCATCCCTGATGACCAAAGCATCCCCTTCTGGTCCGAGTGTGAATGTTGACAATGTATGCAGATAATGTCCTCCATATCCCCTCTGCCCCCGACTAATGTTTAAGGCCTGAAGACTGCTTCCCTATAGAGACAGTTCCTACCGAGATTAGCTAAGCCTGACTCCCTGTTCATCTGTATGCAATACACCTGCCTCCCTGTTCTACTCTGTAAGTGCACTGAGCTTCAGGGAGTGGGGGTGGGGGGCTATAGTTCCTTCATCAGGCTCCTCCATCAGGGGCTCAGACCACCTGATCTCAGCTTTTCTGTGAATATGTCTGTCCCTCCCTCATTCCTTTGATGCCCCTATTCAGGGTTCTGAGGACATGAGCCATGCAAGAATGTGGCAAAAGGGACATCAAAACAGAAGTTATTGATAATATTGATAATATAATATCAATATAATATTGATCTCCTATTGGTTCTATTACTCTGGAGAACCCTATTTTTGCATATACTATCTAAAAAAAGACAATAACACAGTCCTATTGGCTTTTAAATTCAAATTTTAAATGCAACTAGAAGAAAACCTCAGAACATCTCAACTCAGTCTTAACACTGTTTTGTCAAGCCTGTGCCCGAAGTTGGTCCAGGAAAGACTGATCCAGCACCTTCCCAGAGCATCAAACAGGAGATAGGGACAGGCAACCCTCTTTGTCGCCCAGAGTTATTTTTTCTTTGCTAGTAAACTCCATTTCTCTATTACAAAGATGAAGAAAAAAACATTGGTGTCAGGTGAGGTCTGCTTTTCTTTTGAGATTGGAGTCTGGCTGTATGGGCAGAGAGATGAAATTTTTACTTTCTATTCTTTTACATTGTATCTTCCTATCCTGAATTGAGGAGGGTACCATCCACACTCTGTAGACACTCTGGTCTCCTCCAAAGGATCATGCCTAAATGGATACAAGGGGGTCATAAATCCTTCATCTGAATAAAAGATCCGTTCTTGTTTCTCTTTCCTACACTGAAGATTTATTTTATACAAATTTGTGCCCTCATCTTTAACTGTGGAGTCCTTCCTCATAGCCCTGTTCCCTCACCAAAATGGATGCCTAGTTCAAGAACAGTGAATGTCACACATGTAAAACCAAGAGAATTAAAACAAAGCACATAACTTTTTTTCGGACACAGGATTTCACTGTGTATCACAGCTTAGCCCCAAACTTCCTATGTGACCCTAAACTTGCAATCCTCTTGCCTCAGTCTCCTGAGTGCTAGAATTACGAGTGTGCCCCATCATATCCAGCTAAGTACATGAAAAAATAGTATCTCTCTTCTGTTATAATAAAGATAATCTTGAATACGCCTTTAACACTTTCCTGCTAGCAATAATGATTGCTTTTAACTATAGTTCCTATTGCTGTGACCATGTCATACTGGGGAAAGACAAGACAGTAGTTTGTAGTGGTGCTTCATAAAGCTTCACAGGCTGCTAAGTTTTCTCAAGACAGGATCCAAACTTTTTAATAATAAATATTTCTATTGGGGTAGGGAAGATTGCTGAGTCAGTAAAGTACTTGCCATACAAGCGTGAACACCTGAACTTGACCCCCAGAACCCACATAAAAAGCTGTGCGTGGTGGTACACACGTCAAGGATCCCTGGGATTCACTGGCCAGTCTGCCTAGACTAATTGGCAAGCCACCATTTCCAGAGAGCATCTCTGTCTCAAAAAAACTGAGGTGGGTAACTCCCGGGGAATGACCCTTGAGGTTGACCTGTGGCCCACATGCAAACCTAAACACACGTGAATATGCATACACCCACATAAAATGTATCCATGACCTTCCTGGCAAGTGGAGCGGTGAGTACTTGAGTCCTTCATGCATTTGAAGCCATAGATTGTGCTTTTATGTCAACTGCAACTGAATACTAAAGAGACTGAGCTGAAAGGCTAGCTAACACTGAGTATGCTCTGTAGACGTTCCTCCGCTCCTACTAAAATATTCATGTCATGTATTTCTCTTAACTTCAATTTTTATTTTTAGTGGTAAATTTTTATTTTAATGGAAGTGTCAAATTGAGAGACTGTTACTTTTGTTATAGTTAATCAAGATGTGTTCTAATTCAGATGTAAGCCATCTTCTTTTTTTAAAATTTGGAAATAGAGTATTCGCTCATATAATACATCCCAAGTCACAGTTTCCCCTCCCTGCACTCCTCCCAGATCCCCTGCCACCTCTCCTCTCCTCCAGATCCACTCTTCCTCTGTTTCTTTCAGAAACAGTAAGCCTCTAAGAGACAACGACCAAACACAAGAGAACAAGACACAAGACAAGGAAAAAGCCCTAATATTGAGACTGGACAAGACATCTAATAGGAGGAGAAGAAGGGCAGGCAAGAGCAAGAAAAAGAGTCAGAGACACACCAGCTCCTCCTGTTAGGAGTCCTGCAGAAACGCCAAGCTAACAGCCCTGAACTATACAGAGGAGCTGGTGCAGATCCACACAGGCCCATGCTTGCCGCTTCAGTCTCTGTGAGCCTATATTATGAGCTCTGCTTAGTTGATTCTCGTTCCAAGAACTGATGCAAACTTTCTGAACTTTTCTTATGAAAAACAGAACTGTTTTCCAAATTCTAACCAACCATACAGTAAACACGTTTTAAAGCTGATCCAAATCCAGAGCTGACTCTGGGAACTGCTGGGTGGAAGCTATGTTGTCGTGTCTGAATCTCAGTATTCCAGGTGCTTGTTCAGGGAGTCTTCGTTTTAGTCTTTTTAAAATGGCACTCTTAGAGCCAATCCATCTGACGATACGTGCTTTTTCTGTGTCTCCCTTGGCTTGAGGAATGGGTCAGTTTTGGTGCCCTTGACTATGAATTTAATTTCATGCATGCACAGAGAGACTTCATTGTCTGGATTTCCAAGGCACATTTCCTAGTTTCTCACATAAATAGCAATTTCCACCCTGTCTTTGGGCAGTTTGATAGGCAGACCATAGATAAGAATCTATAAATTGTCTGGGACTGTACTGATTTCTTCTCTCTTATAAAGAATCCTTAGCTACTAGCAAAAAAATAAAAAATAAAAAATAAAAATTAGAAAAAAAAATGACTGGGCAAGGCCAGGCCTATGAGAACTCACGGTAAGCCAACAGACTTCCTGCATTCTAAAAATACCTGAGATTTTGGCTGTCTATAGGAAATGGAGATTTTCTTTCTAGACCATCAAGCATGGGTTGGATAGCCTTTTTATTCACAACTACCTGCTTTTAGCCACCGTGAAAGTGTATTCATTTGCCAGATGGATATAATGCCCCACTTTGCTAATGGGCAGAGACTGGTGTACAATCCAACAAGGAGTATATTTTTATTACCTCTGTCCCTTTGCAAATATTGGAATAATTCAAGGAACAGTTTTTGAACAGTCAGCTCTGTGCTAGCGCTGACTCTAGGCCCGTGGTTTCAAACCATTTTATCTCTGAATCTTGTTACACTTTTAGAAGCTACTAAGAACTAAAAGAAGCTCACTATTTATGTACTTTGTTTATTATTCACTGTGACATCAGTAAGTACAAATTTATAAAATATAAAGCTCTTAAGTTTAAAATAAAATACACAATACGTGTTCCTGTGAATGTATCAGTGTTATAAAATAGCTTTATTTTCAAAAGAAAAAATTAGTGAGAAGAGTGACAACATTTTATAGTTTTGTGGATTTCTCTGGTATCTGGCTTTATCTGACAGTGGGGTTCCAAAGCTTTGTCTTCAGTCAGCTATGATACAAGTTTGGGTTGACATATAGAGAGAAAATCCAGCCTCTGATAGTTACAGTCTTGAAAAGGGGAAGCCTTTCTACAACTGCCTCAGTAACTGTATAATTGCCCCAGTGTTAAAAATATCCATTGAGAAGTAACTTCTTAAAAAGTTATCTGTGACGAGGAATTTGAAACCGTAGCAGTTAAAATTTCATATTCGCTTACACAAAATTCCATTCATCTATCCCAAACATGAAATGAATCTTTTAACCACTCATAATTTTGTAAAACTTGTTCATCATTCACCAGGAAGATATTAATCAAGTGAGTTACTAACAAAGATCAAAAACTGGCACATTAAATTGTTTCCTAGATACTAGATCAAAAGGAGCCATACGTTTGTTGACATCACCACCAATTTCATCAGAGATGTCTCTAAGCTTACAGATTGATGATGGCAGCTAAAAGATTTTCAAGATTTTCACTTAAGACTTTGAATTTTATCAGGAGCAACTACAGTGTCAGTGTTTTCTCTGAGGTGTAACTGTCATCCGTTTTGAGACAATGCCTGGACATCCCCAAACCTAATAAGCTGTAGTTTACTTCGTCACCATTCTACCAAGCAACACGGAAAGTGCTAGAGGTTCAGCTAGAGGTCACGCAACCACACCACAGCTTTGCTTCAAGAAATACTCTTCTATATAGATAGTTGTGAGCCACCCTGTGGTTGCTGGGAATTGAACTCAAGACCTCTGGAAGAGCAGCCAGTGCTCTTAACTGTTGATCCACCTCTCCAGCCCATCAAGGGCATTCTTAATGAAAGTAGTTTGCCTTCTTCTTCCGCAGAGGCATGGAGATGAATGACTGTAAATTGATGCCATCGCTTACTTTGTGCTAAGGAGCTAGCAATTTTTCCCACCATCGCTTTTATACAGTCATTGTAAATAGGAACCAAAGCAAAGAAAAAAGTATTGAACATTTTAGTATTATTATCAAAATAATTCGATCAGGCACTCATGAACCATTTTTTTTTTTTTTAAAAAAGAACTTAAGGTACTCTGAGTTCCTACTCTCATAGAATTACTTTACTCTGGCCGTCAGGTGCTTGGAAACAATACAACACACAGATACAAAAATAAATAAGCAAGCTAAGGTCAGAGTGGTAAACGCTATGATAAGTATGTAACAGAGAACCCCAGCATCATCAGGCCAGCATCACTAGAGGTGTCTACCCATGTATGCTAGTCATGGCTGGCCAGAGGAAGGACTGCCTCAATTCATCATCAATGTAAGGCCCAGGCAACTGCAGCTGGACCCCAGTTCTATGACTCGTTAATAGGATGACTTTAATCAAGTTACTTGGAATCATCGAGTTAAGTACCAAGCCTCTGAGGTTCAGCTTTGAATACACAAATTTACTAGGGGCATTTTGGGTGATTATGGAGACTAACACCTAAAGAGGCCGAAGGTGAACTGCGATGATTTGGCAATAAATGAGTCAACTGGTCCTCCGAGATTCTCTGAAGCTCAGATGGGTCTTTAATAATGTCCTGAATCTCAGCAAGGGGATTAAATTTGTACCGATAAGTCAGAAGATGTGGGGTACTTGGGGAAAGAGATCCAAACCTGGGCAAGGCATTTCTCTTTGGTCCTATGGGGACCTGGGAAGCAACCCACATCCACTGTATATAGTCTCCCTCAGTTCTTGTTTCCTTGTCTATGAACTAGAGATAAAAATGGTTAAAAAGTGAAAGTACAGGGCTTCGCTCAGAGCTATACAAATGGGAATACAATGTTAGAAGGAATTTACATGACTGCACTGTTTCGGCCATGAATCCTTTCTGCTATTAGGAGGCTATTTATACAAATGTAGTAACGTTTGTTTTATATAATAACTTATCTGCAGAGAAACTGATCTTTCTGAGATAGCATTATTTCAATGACGGTATTTAATCTGGCATGAGTCCTTAAGGTCAAAGCATGCATCTTATTCAGCATTTTCCATAGACGACCCTATGTGGAGCCTTTCCCATGTGAACATGAATCATACAATCACATCGTGTTTTCCTTCTTTAGAGGCTGCTTTTTATGGATTCCTGGATCTTGTTCTTTTGCCTGCAGATAAGGAATTTACTCAGCTGTCACAGGTGAATACTATGTGTTTTTCATTCATCCTGTCTTGCCGATGAATAGCTTGTTTAGTTTCTTAGAGTTGGGAGGAAGTATTCTTTACCATACACATTTGGGTAGAAGCTGTTACATCATCTTGTTATAAAACCTCTTGAACCTTTTAATTAGCTAATAGACATTGTGATCTTCAAGTACAGCATGCAGCATAAAGTTATATGCAACCCCAAAGAGCATAGTATTCTCCCCACAATGCTTAAGAGTGCAGCAGAGCTGATTTTGAGACAGTTTAGGTGATTGCAGAGTTTCTATGTGTCTCAAAGGCCACACTGTATCAAATTCACCCAGTGTGTTCCTACTCTTACTCTATAGATGTGCAAACAAAGGCAAGTCCAAGAGTTAACATGAGCTAATCCTGTTTCCAGGAAAAGATTTCTGAGGAGACGTATCTTATGTCCTAGACTGATCACCATCCAGCAGCATTCAGCCCCATAATACCACTGAGCTCGTCATCGCCTCTCATTCTAGGCAAATCACACTCCCTTGTGGCTCCTAGGCCATGTGGAAGGACAAAAATTTAACTAAAAATTTATTTTCTGGCTTCTCTCAATACGCTAAGCAGAAGTTTACATTTTCTTTCAAGATGTGAATTGTAAAAACAAATTTTATTCCAACCAGGCCCCAATCAATTCTAGTGTTTTGAGAAAAGGCTTTGCTGTTGGCAGTCCAGAATCCACTCAGGAAGGCTCAATTTCAGGGTTTAAAAGGCCTGGCATGAACAACTTTGGGCTGAAGGATGGATAAGGGAAGACCCAGAGCTCAGGGCAAAGTGGATCATATGCAAGACCAAGGCAGGTACCACTTGTCCATGTTGACAGCCTTTATTCTTCTTTTGCTCATTAGACCATGGAACCTTCTTGTCATAAATCAGCTCAGCTTGTATTAAACTTGGCAGCGGTAAGTGTGCATTTCATGTTCAGGGTTTGTTTACATATAAGGAGATAGAATAGCAGATGTTAAACTTTTTTGGTGTATGTCTCATTAAATTAGTCACGGATGGTTGTTCTGTTATAAAGATGTCATGGTGCAGAGAATGTAAGATGAAGAGTCAAGAGTCACAGCCTTGTTTTTGCCAATGGTTGACTGATTTCTTGGGCAGGTCTCTCCGCTTCATTTGTGCTGGTTAATTCCTTCCTCGTAGGTGTCGGCTGAGGTAGATAGGAGTTCGAGCTTCCCAGCTCTAACCTTGAAGTCTTCTTTGAGGCCATGTCATTCTTACATTTTAAAACATCAGTTCTTCCTCCAGTGATACAGGAAACAACTCCAGTAATTGACAAATTGGATTGCAAGATATTTAAAAGATTCTGCGAAGCAAAAGAAAAAATGTGACTAGAGTGAGAAGCCTAAGGAATAGGAGGGAAATCTTTGCCAGTTGTACTTCAAATAAGGAAGTAACATCTAGAATATAAATAATTGAAAAATTAAGCAATAATCCCCCAAATCTTCCAACTAATAAACTGAATAGGTAGAGCTCACACCCATTGTGGCTATACTAACTGGTGGGCCATACCCCGCAGACCCCAATGCTGGCTACAATTCTGGCATGCCACTGGCATTGTCTGATTTTGTTGAAAATGTTTTCTGGGCCTTTGAGGTGGAGTTCTTCTTCTTCCTCTGTTTCTATTATTCTCAGGTGTGGTCTTTTCATAGTGTCTCAGATTTCCTAGATGTTTTGTGTTAGGGATTTCTTGGATTCAACATTCTCTTTTACCAATGTCTCTATTTCTTCTATAGTATCTTCATCCTGAGATTCTCTTTTCCGTCTCTTGTATTCTGTTGCCCTAGCTTGTCTCTGTAGTTCCTGATCGCTTTTAAAGATTTTTCCATTTCCCAAATTTCCTCTGTTTGTGTTTTCTTTATGGCTTCTATTTCCATTTTCAAGTCTTGAACAGTTTTGTTCATTTCCTTTAATTGTTCACTTGTTTTTTTTTTTCCCCTGACTTTATTTGAGGGCCTTATTCATTTCTTCTAATTGTGCTTTTCCTGGGTTTCTTTTACTCAGTTCCTCCCAGGGTCTGTTTGTCTTGTCATGTATTTCTTTGAGGGATTTATTAATCTCCTCTTAAGGGTCTCTATTATCTTCATAAAGTTGGTTTTGAGATCTTTTTCTTATGTTTTGGCTGTGTCGGGATGTTCAGGACTAGGGTAGTTGGGCTTTGATGGTGATATAGTGTTCTGGTTGCTGGTTGTATTCTTACGTTGGCATTTAGGCATCTGGGTTTGGGGTGATTGTAGGTTTAGGTGCCAAATTTCTGTGTTTGTCTTTATAGGGTGAGCGTTTTGTTTCTTTTTTTTTTCTTTGTTTTGTTGTGTTTTTTTCTTTCATTGCTTCTTCTCTGGTCTTCTGTTCTTTATGGCATCTTGTTGAGCCGGAAGTCTCCACGTGAATTGAGGGCTAGGGCCTACTTTGCCTCTGGTCCAGCAGGAGCTCTCTGCCTGGGTTGGAGGCTGAGACTTGGCTTCTGTTCTTCTGGCTGACTGTCCTGGCTTGTGCTAGTCTTCTGGCTGTTGGTGCGGCCTGTGCTGGTCTTCTGGCTGTCTGTCTTAGCCTGTGCTGTTCTTCTGGTTGACTATCTTAGCCTGTGCCAGTCTTCTGGATGGCTGTCCTGGCCTGTGCTGGTCTTCTGGCTTGTTAGTGTGGCCTGTGCTGGTCTTCTGACTGGCTGTCCTGGTCTGTGCTATCCTTCTGGCTGGTTGGTATTGCCTGCACTAGTTCTTCAAATGGTGTGTGCTGTGATGGTGCTGGGGGCTGCTTCTTCAGCTGGCTTGGGTTGTGATAGCACCTTAGGATGTCCACAGGTCTTGTGGGTCAGGGTGTTGAGCCTAGAGGAGATTGGGGAGGGGCTATGGAGAAGTGGGTTGTGAGAACAGAACCAAGAGTTCTGCAGGAGGGATGCAGGATGGTTCATCCACTGGCTAGGGCAGCAACAGCACTGGGATCCTTGCACAGGTCTTGTGGTAGGCCCCAAGTTCGTATTTGGATTGATCAGGAATATCACACAAAAGTAAAGATTTATAAAGTATATTTATATCCAACATGCTATAGAAAAGTCTACTGAGAGTTTCATTCATTGGATTTCTGTTTAGATTTGGACTGGGCTAGGTGAAAAAGAGCTGTTTATCTCACTGGTTTGTTCTGAACACGGAATGTGTTAGAATGTAGAGAACTGTGGTTCCCCACCTTGAGAAGGTGATGGGAATCACAGTGGAAATACTGATAACATCACACTTTGGAAACCCACTTGCAATGGATTTGAGATAGAAGGTGAGAATTAAACTTTGATTTTACAGATGCATAATAGAGACTTTTATCTTAGTAAAGTGCCATATAGTGGTTCTGTGTAAATTAGTCAGACCAAAGAAACAGCAGACAGAATCAGGTGACCCTTGACAATCTACTTTTCCTCTCTACACCGTTTGCTTCCTTCTTCTGTGCAGTAAGTGGAGAATATGGTCCATAAATGTTCAGAGAATGAAATGATATTACTTGTTTACTGGATACATTGCCTGGATGCTCTTTATGAATCAGATATAGTTGCATATAATGGTTGAATAGGGAACAATTTAGATGAAAAGTCCTCTTCCCAGATTGCCCAGAAGAAATAAGCAGTGTATACTGTAAATAAGAAAATTACTATAAAGAAATACATTAGACAGTGATAAATGGTAAGCAGAAAAAACTGAAGCAAAAAAGTAGGGGAGAAGGTACCGACTGGTTACAAAGGCAGAAGAAGTCTGGATAAGGTCAAAGTGCAGTGAATCAAAGCACTACAAAGGAGCAAGTCATGATACTGGGCAAAGAGAAGGTAATAGTAAGCAGTCTGAGGCAGTGCAAGGGGAGGGCAGCATGGATAAAAGGGAGCAGTCAGTAGAAATGAATTCAGAATCAGTAAGATCTTATGTGTTCTTATGAGAATTTCATTTCTCAATTCCATGTAGGTGAGGTATGCAGACTTTGGAAGGTTCTGAGCAGAACAATGGCATCATCTGACTTAGGTTTGAACAGCATGACTTGGGCTGCTAAATTGAGGACAGACTAAGAAGGCAAGAAGAAAAGAAGGAGACTATTAAGAGAAGATGTAATAATTCTAGTTAAAGGCAGCAGATACTTAGACCATGCAAATAAGACACTAGCATCAGTAACAGAGTAGACTAGGGTTATACCCTGTGAGATTATAGTTGCATATTTTTTTGTTGTTTTTTTTTTTTCAAGACAGGGTTTCTCTGTTGTAACTCTGGCTGTCCTGGAACTCACTCTGTAGACCAGGCTGGCCTCAAACTCACAGAGATCTGCCTGCTTCTGCCTCCTGAGTGCTGGGATTAAACGCATGAGCCACCACTGCCCAGTTTATAGTTGCATTTTGAAGATACAACTGACTGTATTTGATGACACACATATGTGGAATCAAGTGAAAGAGTGGGGTTCTTGAGTTTCTCAAACCAAGGGGCAGAGTTCTTATTAACTGAAATGAGTTTGTGTGCATGGCTGTGTATGAGAGCTTATTATCACTCTTGTGATGTCTTAGAAACCCATTGGATATCCAAGCAGGAGAGATCACATAGCCAAATGGATACAAAAGAAGAAATCTAAGATGAAGGATAAATTGAAAGTTGCTTATAGTTCAATGTTATTTAAAACCATGGCCTTGGTGAAGATCATCAAGGGAGGAAGGGTGAAGAAAGGAGCAAAGACTTTCAAGACCTGACCGTCAGGAGACTCCAGGTTTTCAGAAGCCTGAGAAGGAGTCTTTGAGAAGCAGAAGGAAGAGTATAGAGTCTTGGAAACACATGATATTTTCAGAAAGACAGTAGAGATATTGGAGTGATAAGCTGCTTATATGATAAGTACAATGAAGACTTGACCTTCAACATGAATTGAGAGTAACTTTTTTAGCAGTACACCTACTGTGGCGGTTCACCGAGAAGACACGGAGGCATTTTCATAGCTGCAAACCTTGCTAGACCTCAGCAGAGGGAACCACTATCATAGCAAGTGCCATGCCGGACAGTGGAACCCTGAGCGTCTCCTCTCAGGGGTTTTAGTTGATACCTAAGCTCCTCAGGTGTTCTATTGATAGCAGGTGCAGATCATGAGGCATCAACCATAAAGCCAACACCTGCAGACAATACAAAATGCCAAGACCTAGGCAGCCCTTCTCCCAACAGTGCAGAAAACCACTATTTAAAACATCACTAGTAATAAACTTCTGCATCAACCTTGACATTTGGTGGAAAAGCAATAACAAAATTTCCACTGAGTAAAACAGGCAGGAGAAAAGGAAGTGATGGAGAGCATAGTCAATCTTTTCAAGAGACTCAACTATAGCTTGGATCAGGGAAGTGGAGTGGTAATTGTTGGAGAAACGAAATGAAGAATAATGATGATCATCCTCCCCTTTCCTCCTTTCCCCTCCCTCCTTCCTTCCTTATCTTATGAGGGAATGGTATATTTTGAAGAGGAGGGGATGCTATCAATCTAGGATATGAAGAAAAAAATGTTGGATAAAAAGAAGATAAAGCTCAAAGGGAGGGTTCACTTTTTAAAAAAAAATGAGCTTATCATTTAATTACGTTTATTCCTTCTCTTTCCTCCCTCTAAACACTCCCATCTACCTCTTACCTGTCTCCTTCAAATTCAGAGGCTCTTTGTTTAAGTAATTGTTATTACATGCCCATACATGTTTGTATGCACATACATATTCCTAAATATAAACTATTGTTACTTGTTATGCATATTTTGGCATAATGTTAGCATAATGTTATTTGTATATATGTTTCAGGGCTGACCTTTTGGTAATGGACAGCCAATTGGTGTGTTTCCCTGGGGAAGATGACATCTCCCACTCCCGACTCTCTTCAGTTGCCTATAGCTCTCTGTGTAAGGTTGAGCCCTTATGTGCTTCTCCAAATCCAGTTTGGCATGTTCATTGGTGTCACCCTTCATCAGTTCACATTTGAGCAGTCCTGTTGGGAGCAAAATTAGCTCTTTCAGCAGCAGACAAATGGCCACATGTGTGGATGAATATTACTGTGGCTGTCCTTTTCCAAGTATGTCTATGTTCTTCAGCAAACTAGTGAGCAAAAGACATCTGCCAAACATGAGGACAGCAGAGGACATATTAAAGATTTAAAGATAGGTATTCATGTATTGGGAAATGTCTGTCATTTTCCAGGTAGCGTTGAAGGCGGACCTGAGATGAAAGTGCTTGAGTCTCAAGTGATTGTGTACAAACTTCTCCTGGGGAGTCAATACAACGTTACAAACAACCACAGAACCCTGATGAATACCACAGAAGATGCTCTGTTCATCCTGGTGCTGGTGCAGGAGGTCTGGAGCTGGCTGGTCTCTGAAGGGGAAGCCAGGTATCTCTCCTTCAAGCTTTACTTTCATGTGTGATTCATTCCTCTCTGCCAATTGCGCGTGAGTCATTCTAGGGCTTAGACTGGAAGAGCATTAACTATATCAGTTAATGTTAACTATAACTTTTTAGGACATGAACAGTGTAACAGAGCAAGTGGAACACAACTGGCCTTTAAGACATTGGTCATAGTTGGCCATTCCTGCCATTGTGCTTGTATGCAAAGAAAATCATGTGGTTGACTCCTATGTAGTGAGTTAGGAAGATCTGCAAACTCCACTGGCAATGCAAGGTCACATGCAAAGGGCATTGATGCCAAATTTTGATGCAAAGCAGGAGTAAAAATTGCAGTCTCTCACAACTTCAGATTGCAAGCAGCATGTAGATGATTACTCTCTGTTGCTTTACTCAAATACTGAGGAGTAAATTAGAAATCTGTACTCAACACCCCTTCTACTGTGCATGGAACATTAGTGATTAAAATATGGTTTAATCAGCTTTCGTTCTATATGATTGTTAAACATGAATTGGTGGATTTACTGAACACATACTACATGCTAGACATTGTTCTAAGTGTTTTACAGCAGAAAATATTAGTGAACCCTTGCCTCAAGTCTGAAAGAAACAGGTTTCAGAATCATGGAGAATCACTGAACTACATAACAGATCATCATCATGCTGCCAGCCAATGTTAGGAATGCATTTCTAAGCTGTTAAGGTTGGCACTCATGCTAGCAGTTTGCTTATAACTAACATATCTCAAAGTACATCTTAGAGAAAATGTCATGTACTCAAGTTGGGCATCACAGACCATGGCTCTGAGTCAAGAAACCATTTATTCAAAGAGGTACCATGGACTAGAGTACGCAGTAGGTGCAGAATAATGGCCACGTGCCTAGGGGATATAGTTCCCTGATTTTCAACACTGATTTTAAATTCTTCCCTCAAAGAGCCTTTGTTTTGAAATATTTTAATCACTAAACCACATGTATTAGGTAATAATTAATTTGTTTCAAATGTTTCCCATTGCTTTCCCATTTCACCACAATCGTGACAAAGATCACAACGATAAAAACAACAGCTAACATGTATTACTCAATCGTCCCCATGCAGCAGGCATGAGTCTTGGTGCTGGTGACCATCTGCCATCACATCTCATAAGTCCATCACTCAGGTACTATTATTACCCCCACTTTCTAAAGAGAAAACTGAGGCACAACACTGTTGTGGTAGCACAGTAAATGTCATATAGCATTTTTTTTTTGTGGCTAGATAAAATAATTTAAATAACTTTTTAAAATAGCTGTGATTATCTAAGAATTCTCATTGATGCCTTTAGGTACCAAGAAAAGGAAACAAAAGCTCAAAGAAATTCATAGGTATTGCCAAGGACACAAAGTCAGTTAGCAGCACAGGCAACTCTTGATTTCCCTATAAGTGTCTTTGTGACTTCACCTCACTGCCTATGATGAAATCTCCTTCTTCCAACACATCTGAAAACTCCATTTTCCACTTGAGCTACTCTCTCTAATACGGAATAGAAGGAGCAGGAGAATCTAGTAAACAAGAATTGTCCTCATATTAATTAAAATTCCGATTGGATGTTAGAAACAAATATCAATTCTAGGTAGTTTTATAAAAGAAAATTATAAAATGTAGGAGAAAAAAAAACAGAGAGAGGGAGGGAGGAGAGAGAGAAAAAGAGAATGAGAGAAAGAGAGAGAGATTGAATTCAGGACAAGGGGTGAGACAGAAGCCAGATTCAGTGAACTAAACAGCAAATAGGTGTCAAACTGCCAAGATAGTGAGTTCAGAAAATTCCTCAGTGAACTGTCTCCAAGAAGTTCAGAAATAAGGACTGTCTGGGAGAAGGTGGAAGCAGGGAACGTTTTGACAGATGGGGAATTCATAGTGATACCATTCAGTGTGATCCAGGCGGCTGTGGTGTTCCACACACCCGTGACAGTGCTGAACAAAATGCCAGTCAGAACCATCAGTTGACGTAGTCTTTTCACAGCAAGGCTTTCTCAATGAAAGCAGCAGCACTGACTGACACACAAGTAATGTCCTTATCCCCTCATGTCTAACGTGTTGTATAGCACAAATACAGATCAGGTTTATACACTGGTGAAAATGAAGTTCTGGAGTAAGAGAAATGATACAGAAACAATGTCCATAAGGTGGGGGGAGGTAGAACTCAAATCTCAAGCAGGAAACAGGAGACAAAAAAAAAAAAAAAAAAAAAAAACTCACCAAAAACCACAACTTCCATTGTTAGCAGAGATGGATTTACATCCAGTAGTTATTTATGTGTGGTAAATAAAGGGGCTCTAACTCATTTTTTTAAAACCAAGTTATTAGCTGATGCTGTAGAGGACTGGTAAGAGAAAAAGGTTATGGAAATCTGAAAAATTTCCATATATATATACCTTTATATATATATATATACCTATATATATATTAACTACTTGAGATGGTTGTGAAGCGAACTTACTAGGAAAAGTAGAAACATTTTGAGTAATCATTCAAGTGGGAATTTGAGTTTCAATCAAACCAGTCCACATATCCATTTAATTTTTTAAAAAGAAAATTAAGGTACTTAGGTGTAGGCATAGAGAATATGGATAGTTAAGATCAAACGGAGGTCATGGCCTCTCCATGCCAGCTGAGTAAGGAGGATTTTACTGACAATGGGCAATGCTTGAAGCAGACTTGGGAGTGTGATAGGAAAAAGGTTGAAAGCAGGATTAAGAGCAAAAAATTGAAAGAACAGAGAAAGCAGGATCCTGAATGAGACTATCTTGAAAATGGAAGCTGAAGTTATCAAGAATGGTGACAGAACTAGAGCTGCAGAGAGAACGGGGGGATGAGGAGTGTTGGGGTCACGATGAATGAGTCAAGCTGTCAAGATGTCAGCTACATGTATACTTAGAAGGTCATGTGATCCTCAAAGGAGGTGGAATTTTGAATGATGAGATAGAAATAGCTGAGAACTAGCTTTTAAACCCAAATGATGCCCATCCTGCTCTTAGGTCTTGAGACAATTGAGGAAGTAGGAGAGGTAGCTTCCATTTGCGAGAGTTACAAGAAATCTGTCCCTCTCAAAGACATTCAGCTTTCTCTTAAAATAATTTTATAGGAAAAGAGAAATAAAAAGGCATCGTATCTACCACTGTGGGAAATACTATAATTTCCCCAAGTCTTCTGAATTCTCACCAACATCCAAGCATCAACGCATGCTAAGAAGTTGCAGAGACATATTTCTCTTGCTATTTGTTTGGGACCCGACATGGAACCTCAAACGACAAAATCAATAAGTCTAAAGGGAGCTTTCTGTACAGAAAACCATTATGAAGATGTAATGGAATTTTCAGAGGCAATTTGTCTAAAGCAAAGAAATCCTTGTGTCATGGAGTAAAAGAGCCTCCCCCACATGAAGGAAGACTCGAGCTTTCTTTCCCTGACCAGAATGTCAGACAACTTCTGCTTGTTCTAGCAACCAAGCACATTACATTATAGAGCAAGTCGAATTTCATATTCTCTGGACTCCAGGGTGGTCCCGACATCATGAGAATCCTGGAGAATTTTGGCATGGCTTCTTTTGGGATCATCATAACAGAAGAGAACAACGCATGTGCAACAATTTCTAGAATAATAAATCCCCTGGTTCTTTACATTTGGCTCCACTGCTCTATAGAAGCAGGTGGGAAAATATTTAAGTCAGATTATTATTAAAAATGTTTTAGATTACCTTAAACAGGCTTTGGTAGAGGGCTGGCTTCCTCCTACACAGTCAGGCCATCTGTTCCAATCAAATTGTTCCATGCTTTTAGCTGCCCATACCTTGAATGAGGTCTTTGACACAGCAACTATGTTCTCAGCTGTGCCAACCCAGAGAGAAAGCGAGTCAAGTTTACCCCATGTTCCCTCACTGAAGCACTTCATTTAAAGATTTGGTGAGCAATACATCCTGCTCCAGGTTATCCCAGACCTAGCAACCCACAACCTTGCAATAACAGAGACTCCCCAAGGGCTTTGCATCAACTCATGGCCAAGTGCATTTTTGGAACCTGGAAACACAGTCTCCTTCTGGAAAAGTTTGCTTGTTACCCACTCTCTAAGCACTGGAAGGCAGAGCCAAGGCTGCAAGAACTTGTACCCATTGAAAAGCAGCATCTCAACTTTTCCCCAATGAGTAAGTGCTCTGATGTCTATATGGAATAGCTACTGGCTTGTTTTTTCTTTGAGAACAAATAGTCATCTCCATCTCTTTGAAATGGTCCTGATGGACTACTGTATCTTTTAAAGGATGGGATGAAGGATGCAGCCCAAATTCTAGGGCAGTAACCCTTACAAGGGGAGAAGCACTGCAATGCCTATAAGTCCATGTGTGTGTGTGTGTGTGTGTGTGTGTGTGTTGTAGAACTCCAGAAGTTAAAGAGATGATGTTACTGGATTGTTCACCAATAGAACCAAGTTAGAGAGAATAGCTTTGGGATCAGGGAAATGAATCTAGACAACATTTCTTTCTTCCCCTTAAAATTGTGCTGCAATCAAAGACCATAGGAAAGTTTATTTGTAATTCTGGTTTCTCTCTCTCTCTCTCTCTTTCTCTCTCTCTCTCTCTTTCTCTGGGTGGTGGTAGTGGTGGGGATTGAGACAGAGATAGGGTTTCACTGTGTAGCCCTGACTGTTTTGTAACTTACTTTGTAGACAAGGCTGGCCTCAAATTCAGAGATTTGTCTGCCTCTACCTCCTGAGTGCTAGATTAAAGGCACATGTCACTGCCACCTGGTATAATTTTGGTTTGTTGATTAGCCCTACCTGATTTTGCTACCAGTCTCACACCTCATGTGCAGGGCTCATTATGCTGTTGTCTTAAAAGGTCAAAGAAGGCCTCATCTTCACTTCGCTAGGTCTTGCTTCTATGTATATTATATCATTGGTTTTATTTTTCTAAATCAAAGCCCCCAGTAAAAGACTTGCTATTTTTCCAGGATAGCCATTACATATCAGCTTGGCAAATACAGACACTTTGTTAAACAAACCCGAGAGCAGGTGTGACTGTAAGCACAAACCCATTTTCCATCCTAAACCTACTGTCTTACACTGGAAATGATTGGGCTTTGTGTTAGTTCTCAAACCGGAGGCAATGGCTAGGTGCATGTTAACATATCAAAGCAGACACTGTCAGCCAGCTTCTCTTAGCCTCACCAGTACCTGGCTCTGGCTGGCCTACCCTGCCCCCTAGCCTAAACTCTCCAACCCAGGGACTGAGCTGGGCTTTCCCCTTCTCTGAGCTCCTCTTGTGTATATATAACCCAGCCATTTTGGGTACACAGGTCTCTTGGCCTCTTTGCTTCTTGGCCACTGTTCTTGGTTCTGGTTTTCCTGGCCTCTTGGGTCTCCCCTCTTCCCTCTGCCTTCTAACCTGACCCAACTCAATATGCCAGTCAGGTCCACTCTGGATTCTCCCAGATGCCTCTGGCTCTGCCTGTGCTCTCCCTTGTATCTATAATAAAAACCTAGGCCCCTACAGAGTAGTCATGTTCTCCTTTTAAATTTCTTTTTCACTTGCTTGGATGTCAGACAGACATCAGTTTGGATCTTTTCTTTTCCACATTCTAAGCAGGTCACTCTCTTAGTACTTTTCAATAACTCCTCCCTTTCTCTAAAGCTCAAGAATAGTAATATCTACCATTAAGCTAATTTCTGTAAAAATTATCTGAATACACAAAATGCTTGGCACAAAGGATAATTAGATTCCAAATTAACCTTATCATAACTTTAGAGAATTAAATAATTCTTTAGTAATTGTTAAAAAGATTAAACATGCCCATGTGGTACAGTACTTAGTAAGGATGGCAAAAGTAATTGAAGAGGATTATAGAGGGTCTATTATGTGAGGTAAATCTCCAGAGGATTAATAATGAAGAAATAGATTTGATTATAGTGAGAGGACCAGCGGCCCCTAGTGGTGGCGGTGCTGACCTCGCATCTCCGCTTACCTGTCACCAAGTCCTCGCTTTCCCAGAAGCCCTTTGTTTCCTCAGGAGATATAACTATCCAATCCAGTATTCGGGTCCTGACCAACCAGAGACAGCCCCTAGCCACTGCCTATTTCCTTTAAAAGGCCCACATGGCTGTATCTGCTGGTTGCCATTTTGTAAAGCAGTTGACCCCTGCATGCAGGTTTGCTCCGAAGAATAAATGTGCTTTTGCTTTTTGCATACGTGGTCTCAGTGGTCTTTGTGGGGTGATTCTCGGACTCATCATGAGTAATCAGTACCCAATACAAGTCAATTAATAGGCCAATATCGATCTGAAAGGAGGTTTCTGGGTTATTTGCATATCTGTCAGTTATTTGCATGAAGATACAGAGCATGTTATTACCAGATATATAGATGGCTAGAGGCTAGGAGTAAAATGAAAAGGTAAGAGAATCAATAAATATCTTTACAGATTAAATTGACAGCCTCAGATGAAATATAGTGAGAATCAATAAAGTGTTTGCACTTGACTCCAAACAAATCGTCTAAATGGACAAGGGTGATACAACACTGGCTGGGCAAGGATGCTTTAAGGATAGGAAGGGCCAACGGAATATTTAGAAATACAGTTTGCTAAGAAAGCTAATGGAAACACAGATTGATTAATAAAAAATCAGATTATATATAATACATAATGAAAGAACAGAGTTTGAAGTTGTTCTCAAAACCAGCTATGCATCTAGACTAGTTATTGATGGTAGTAAATTAGCTTTACATAATTGACAGGTGATGAAAAGCACTGAAAATATTCATTCCCCCAAAAGCAAGTCCTCTCTGAAGATTGGACATTGCTTTCAAATACTGCATGCAGAGAAAGAACATATGTAATGTTTCCTAGACAGGTAATCGCCACGAAGTTGCATTAATAATAATGTTATTAAAATATATTATGCACATAATATTCAGTTATAGGTCACATAATGGTGCTCTGGTGAACAAAAGAGAATACATAGCGCAGAGGTCCCATAAGATTATAACATAGTTCAAAAGTCTCCATCACTTAGTGCCATTGTGGTCCTTGCATGATGATGCACAACACATTGTCATGATGGCACAAACACATTTACTGCTCAGTCAGTTGTATAAACAGAACAACAGTCCGAGTATGTATAGCACATAGTACTTGATAATTTATACAGTATTCTTACGGTTGCTGCCAGATACTAGATATGTTTAGATATACAAATAGTTACCATCTTGTTACAATTGTTACAAGACGTAACAGTGAAATGCAGTAGTGTATTATAGAGGATTGTAGCCTGGGAGCAATAGATACGGAATAGGCTATACAATCTAAGTTTGTGTGAGCATAGGCTGTGAGATTTACACAATGATCAGTTACCTAATGATGCATTCCCAGCATGTATTCCCATCAATATGAGATGTATCACTTATATATAATTAATAAAATACAATTTAATATCTATTAGAAAAAAAGCAAAATCTACCAGCCCATGATTTGGTAGATACCATTACTCAGCTGGAAATTAAAATAAAAGGAGTTAAGTGCATTGAATGGAAAATATTTGTTACATAAATGTGTGGCACAACATGCATCCGAAGCATATTATGGAGGCAATACTGGTGTCCATAGCAGATTGGATTTCCAAACGGTCCCTGTTATGGGTTTGATGTAAAATGCTCCTCCTGGGCCTCAGCTGGTAATGCTATTGTGAAAGGCTGTGGAAGCTTTAGAAGCAGTGCCTAGCTGGCTTTCAGGGGCCTGACCTTGAGGTTCACAGCTCAGTTGCCGTGCTTTCCCTGAACTGATGGACTGTGCCTTCAATCCATTAGTTAAAATATATCCTTCTTCCTGCTGAGCTATCTCTCCTCAGGTGTTTGGCTACAGCAAGAAAAAAAAGCAACTGATACAGTTTCCAAGAGAGGAAATTAAAATGAGGAGAAACCTTCTGAAGCAGGTATCAGCAGTTGGTTTTTCCAAAGCATCGTTCGAGGATAAAATGGGCCATTGCATGAAATGGGAACAAGTTCACAAACTAGGGTGGGAACAACAGCAAGAGGGCACAGGGATGGGGCAGGGTGTGTGTGTGTGGTGGGGGCAGAGAGCAAACAAAGCTGGATTCATCAAAAACCAGACCAAGTGCCATTCAACCCCTCTCTGGCCCTTATGTGTCCAAACGTCCAAATGTCCAAAATTAGCAGAGTGCAGCAACTTCTACCCTTTAGTTTTAAGAGTCCCAGTTGTTTATTTTGCTTTATTTTGGGGAATGCTGGGCAGAAACCAGAATTCAGTGTCGGAGATGCCTGGGCTCCTGAGGCTGGGACTGGTAATGATTGCCTTCAGGGCATTAATCTCAACTAATAGCCAGCATCCCTGTCTCCAGCTGAGACACATCAAGCAGAGCTCATCACCCCATTCATTTTCATCTTACTTCACATGGAAAAGAAGACCGTGTTCCCCAGTGACAGAAATGGGATGTAGAGACAGAATAAAACTTGCTCATAAAAGAGAAGGAAAATTAAGTGTGTCCTCAGGCTGCTGGTTCCCTTACTATCTGTGCTTATAAATTTGAAGCCCTGGAAAAGTTACTTCAGATGCCTGAACTTCATGTCTCCTTAAGTTTAAAATGGGAATGATGATGCTAAAAGCACTATAGCTTCTAGGAGGACAGTGATTGGAAAGTAAAGTACATGATAATCACCATGTAACAGGAGCCCGTTATTCATAGGTATTTTCACAGACGCCGTTCTTTTCACGGCAATTATTGTTTATGTTGCTGATGGAATCTCAGCCGTGATGCAACAGATAGATTCTTCTACTAGTGAATTCATTCAGCTTGACGTTTCTTAAGTTGCTCCTGAAACCCAGCACAGTAGCAGTTAAACACATGATCTTCTTTATTCAGGATAACAGAGGCAGAGCTTAATAGCAGCGCTGCTGGCAAGTACTCTCTAGGTACCTAGCCACGGATGTCACCAAGTATATTTCCATGATGTAACCCCATCTAAATATTCTCTAAAACTCTGGCAAACGCCAAGCTCCAGGAAGGCAGATATCATATCTGCATTGTTTATTACAATATGGTTTTTCTCTAGCATAGAGTCTGCCATATAAAAGGGAATGGCATAAGTCAAATATTAGTTGAATTAATGAAGAAACCAACAAATCAGTGAAAATTCCCCAAAACATAGTTTTAATTGAGAAGTACAACTAGAGAAGTACAGTATGCCTGTCATTGTGCTTATCATTCACTGGGTAAAGGAATAATTTCACCGAGTGAACTGCTTAAAAAGAAGATGGAAGATTACCTTTCTATTTGGTTATAGGACAGTAAGATAAAGCACATTAAGAGTAATAAATAATAGTTATGGCTGTTATAATGGCAGTAAATTCCATTTCCATGTATTACCTTGAGCTAGGCTGTACAGAGATTTCTTGTGATCATGGTGAGCGTGACTGGGTGGCTTTATAAGGCAATGTGCCTTGCTTACTCTGCTCTCTCTACTGAGGTCTTCTATACCACCGAGCCTGCTCTGTCTCCTCTTCGCATCCTTATCCAGCTCTAGGAACTGCGCGTTTCACCTGCGGGTATGATCTTTGCCCTTTTCATTTCTGTACTCCTTAGGACTGAGTTGTGCACAGGCAGGAGTTTTATGCATTTTTTGATGAATAGATGAAAGGGTGCTTTTATGAGACGTCAATGTTCCAATATTGATGAGAAAATTTTAAGAGAAGTGCTCATAGAATAAATCTTAAATGGAATCCAATTTTGATAGACAGAGAAAGAGGGGAAGAATCGAGCATTAGAGACAAAGGGAATGTGAGAGGGGGAGGGAGAGGGAGAACATATACATGGCCTCTTGGAAGGTTGAAGGATCCTCCGATCTGCAGCACTAGTGACAAGAAATTTGGTTTTAATTATCATCCAGTCCTTTCGTTCTCAGTTCTATTGTTGCTATGAAACTTGATCTCTGTTGAGCAAGATAGAACAATCAAAACCTATGTATCAAGACTTCTGTCCTATGGAGAACTTAGGTAAGTGCTTTTTTTTGTGGTTTTGTCAGTAGCAATTGCCCAGGGAATGACGCAGCATCCATGGAGGTCAGGAGAGTTCAGAGGTCAACAGTTTTCAGGTAATGAGTTCCACATAGCTCTGCATAGCTCTCTGGAGCCTTGACTGACTCTGTAAGTATGGAGGATCCAGAGGGTGGATAGCGTTTTAGTGTACAGTGCACTTCTACCTCATTGTCTTGTGTGGACTTCTGAGGGGTTGTGTGGATGGAATATGTCGGGTACTGACATTTCACAGAGCACTCTAGTCTATCAGAAGAATCGTCGCAGGGCTTCGTACTTAAGTGACTTTCTAATTCAGAGGACACATGGATATTATTATTTCAAAGGTCTTCTGCAAGCGTTTCTCTCTTGTCTTCTTCATCTTCCAGGTGCCTTTATCATAAATGTTTCTTGAGGCCCATACCTTCCCGTTTTGAACACTAGAGGGTAGTGTTGAGCCTGTTTAGAAATTCTTGCACTTAGGACAGAGAAAAAGTCTGATGGAATTACCCTTTCTTTTTCATAAATCAAAGAGGACTAAGTACCCAACAGCTGTTTCTCTTATGCAAAAACCATCCTGATGGGCAGGGTTTTGCACATAATCCCCGAATTCAGAAGTTCTTGAAAGACATAGTTCAGTTTCTTTTCCAAAATGTTTCTGTACTTCCTGCCTAGAGGACTAAGCCCCCATGTTGGTTCACTATGGGTTTGTGAGTGAGTACAGCACAGTGACAGAGAATACCAAAACACACACACACACACACACACACACACACACACACACACACAGAGAGAGAGAGAGAGAGAGAGAGAGAGAGAGAGATAGGGAGGGAGATTTCCTTGCTTTATTGCTTTATTTGACATTAAGTATTGCAATGGCTGGAACAGAGTGGAAACTCTGATAAACTCCATTGTAGATACGCTTCTTCATGAACTCAAGTGTTTCTTTAGCTATCTCCAATGCTAGCCTTTCTTACCATCGCAGGTTCAAGCAGCAGTGTAAAACCCCATTCGGATAAACTTATATGTCGGCTTACCTACAACAGTCTCGGTTTATGGCTTGCCCTGTGGTACTCATTAACAGTGTTATCACCCACTTTCATAAGAGTCCCAGCTTGATCTATGAATTACATGACAACCAAGCTCTGGAGTCAGACACTTTGGGTCTGGATCTCGGCTTTACCGTTTGCCAAGCTGTGTGTCATTGGGTAAGTCATTCACTCTCTCTAGGCTTCAGTGTTTCTCAATGTTTTTATGATTTCAGATGGAAATTAATTCAGTACAGTACTTGAAGAATGGCTGTCACATACTTAATTTAAAAAAACAAACAAACTTCAGTTAAAATGAACTCCTGGTTGTACATTCAACCCCAGGAAGATTCAAAGTGACTGGTACAAGTGACTTAGGCATGAGAGACCATCAGAGCTGAGTGCCGGTTCTAAGGAGAAAGAAAATGGGAGTTGTCTTGCCTGGTAATTCTACAGCAGTAGACCTGGACTACTGCTACCATCATTATCATGGGTGGTTTGTAAGGAGTGCAGATTCCCAGGCTCAGCCGTAGGCACTGGGAGTTGGAATCTTGGGGTACAGAGCCCAGTAAATCCTGAGTTACTCAGGTTTTCTGGGCAACTTAAATACACACTATAAACACTGGATGAGACCACTGGATGGATGCTTACAAGCAACCAGGTCCCAGTTATTGGAGCCAAGGTATTGTCAAACCTTCTGTCTTCTAGAAGAAAGAGATCCATGGAGAAGCCCTAACCAGAAACAGAAGAACCTAGTTAAGCATGCAGGTTCAGGGCCACCATATTCTAGAAACAATGACACGAGAACAACATTAGTGAATTCTAGCCTAGAGGCTGCAAAGTCTCTTGTTGGCTCAAGAGACTGGATGCGCCCTACATGTGTATTTTGCTTGCTGTTAAAAAGAAATTAGCCAACCACGTCCGTATGTATACTCAGATTATTTAGTTTCCTTTAAACGTTCAGAAGGATTTGCCACCTCTGGGTGGCGCTGCCACGAAGCCGCAGGTGACTGAGCATGAGAAAAGCTGCTTGCCGACTCAGGATGTACAAAGGTTTGCTTTGTGTCCATGAAGCCAGTCTCACTTCTGCGCACATGTAACCCATCCTTTCCAACTTGTGACCTGAGAGTTTTCTCCTGCTTTAAGAAGAAAAAGCACAGGCTGGAGAGTTGCAGTGGCTGCTTTCAGGCATGTGGCCCAGATCTCCGCATGCTCCTGTATGTGAGGAGAGGGCAGCTCTCGGATCTTATGAGCCAGGTCTCAGAGGACAAAGCCTTTTGAGGAGTCTGCAGGCTGGTTTTGCTGGGATTTACAGACTTTACTAGGATCCGAAGTCATCTGGGTCATGGCTTAAAAAGTCGGCTTTGTCAAGTGGCTTACTCACATTCTGGCATGTGGCTTGGGTGACGGGCTTTGGGAATCTGCGTGTAAACACCTTTCTCGCCTCCTCCCTTTACCCATATCCTCATGATTCCAAAGCCGGTGGCCTGTTTAAGGCCAGTGGTCATCCAATTTGGGTGAGATATAGAGAATGACTCAGAGGCATGCCTCCTCAGAGACCTAGAAGAGGTTCCACTTACTCATCTATTCGGAGCCCTCACTGTGTTCCAGGGACAAGGCAGGTGGCTGAAACGGAGTCCTAAGCAAGAGACACGTGGTTCCTGCATTACCTGGCATTGTATAAAGCAGCTATCCAAACAGTAACACAGTCCATAACTTAAAACTGCCTACTATGAAGAAAGAAATAAGGGATGCAAGGTAGGAGCGCTTGCTGTAGGTGATATGGGAGTGCATGGGACACAAGTCAGGCGTGTCCACCCCTCATGTGGAGTAGGGAGGGTGGAGAAGAGGATGATGTCAAGAGTTATGGGGTTAGAAAACAAAAACTAGAGGTGAGATTTTTACGGTGGCAATAACCAGTAAGTTATTACAGATGATGTGAAAGACCAAAAATACTAGTCCCATGTTCTTGGTGTCAGGCTAAGACATCTATTATGTAAGCAGGCTTCAAGACACCAAGACCATCCTTTTGTACAAATACCATATGTCCAGAGAGAAGGCAAAGCCCTAGCCTGGGCTCCCTCTAACCTTTCCCTTAATGACTTCTTATCCCCGTCCCAATTTTATGTTTTTTCTTCCTCCTATTTATCTCATTGTCTCTCTTTTCTTATTCTTACTCCGTTCCTTGCTTTCTCCCAAACCCATCTCATTACGTAGCTCACAAACTATACAAATAGTCAGAGATCAAAAGATATCCAGGAGAAAAGCATCCATCACTGTGAGAAGGGAATTCAGGGAGATGAAACCCTATGCTTGAAGAAAATTTCTGAAGTAATAAGCCCTTGCAAATTCCAATCCGCCTGGGCTTCTCCGTTGAGAGGTACAGGCATACCTCCCCTGTTCCAAAAGGCATGAGCGAAATCCCCCAGAGCTCCCCTGTTCTGGCCATGCTTTTTCTTTTGACCGTTGCTGTCAAATCAGTTTTCTCATGTCATTTTAGCACCAGGCCTTGTGCATTTCTCTGCGCAGTAAAAGCTAATGAACCGTATGGCTTTTGGCAGGATCCGGCAATATACATGCTCCATTTGGAGCAGAGTAAGTCCTTGGAGTCCGTGGCTTTGTGAGCAACTTCAGGCAGTCTCCTGTGCTTCATGGGTCTGTAAATACCATAGCTGTGGTCACTGTGAAGAATTATTAATATTTCAGAGGCCTGCTTTGACCCCACCCCCTACAGAGCAGGCTTTGGTAACACACAGCTTCGTACTGGATCCCATCCAGTTGGAATTCATGAGTGGAAGTGGCAGAAGGCCCGTGTTACAGCAATGTCTCACCTTCAGCTGGCGCTGCAGCTCAGGCCCTAAGGACATCACAGTATTTGATGAACTCAGAATGCACTTATTGGGCTCGTAACATGTGCTAAGCCCTGGGTTTAGATGCCAGAGATACAGAGATGACAAATTCTCAATCCCTGACCCAGAGAAATTCGATAAGATTTGGTGATATTTGTTAAGGGGAGAGAGACCTGTAAACAAGGTTTTGTGTGCTAGCAGGTTTTGGGTATTGTCCTTGTTATATCTTAGAGGAAAACTATCCATTCTTTGAGTTTAGGTCACCTAAACTCTTAGTACTTACAGTGTGGCTCTCAGGCCAGCAACTGCACCTGGAACATTTTAGAAATAAATTACCCCTGTAGCTCACTTCAAACCAGGGCTTCCAAAATCTAGGCAAATTAAAAAATAACCGGTTACTTCCATTTGCGATTTTAAGCACCAGGAGAGTTTTCTTTAAGTATCTATTCTCAGGCTTCATCCTTATAAATTCTGGCATGGTAGGTCTGACATAGGTCTGGAGATTACTCCTTAAGCTCTCCAGGTACCTCTGGGATAGCTTACTTGTGGGCTGCCATTTATAAACTAGTATCCATCTTGGTTCTCCAGCTTGGTCGAACCCAGAATCACTGGAGAGTTTGGTTTCTTTTCTATTTTTTTTAAAAAACAAACTGTCCATATTTGTTTTATGTCCTGAGCCATGAAACTAGAATCCTAAGTGTGGAATCCTCCTCTAATCAGTACTGCCAAAGTTGTAACTGAAAGAATTTGTCAGGGGTTGACTCTACAGTCCCTACTGAGTCATTCCCTAAATGCTTGGTCTTCATCTAGGGATACTATCTGGAGAGACTGTAGCTACTTTAGGAAGCGGGACACAGCTAGAGAAATGGCTCGGTAGGATTGAGTGTATTATCCTTGGATGTTTCCTGGTCACTTACACAGTGAACAGCTTTCCTCTACTGCTCCATACTCCATCTCCCATGATGCTCTCTCTCAAGGCCATGGGACCAAACCACCATGGTCTGAATGCTCTGTAACTTCGAGCCCAAAATAGGCAGATACTCCCATTTATGATTTAAAGAACCAGGAGAATTTTCTTTAACTATCTTATTCTTGGGCTTCATCCTTATAAACTCTGCCATGTCCTTTTTCTTTTAAAGTTGTTTCTGACAGACATTCTTGTCACAGTAGCACAGAAAGTAATGAAAACAGAGTCCCTGGGCACACTCCCAAGCCCTACCTGTGGGCTCCAATTCTGTGTGTCCAAGACCTCAATTTGCAGAACAGCATTCAAAGCACTTTTTACAAGCTCAGCAGAACCCTAGTAATTCCAGTAGAACACCAGTGACTTGGAAAGGAGAGATTTCTATGGCTGAACCCTTCCATTCCTGGCCCTAGCCAAGGTATTTGTCTTTGTCAATCAGTAGAGTGAGAGCTGCCTTGGGACCCTGTGCATACTTTGAATAGGCAGATTGAAGAACTGCAGTCTCATAGGTAAATATTCTTAGTTCTTCTGGTCTTAGCTTGGACTCAAGTGTTCATGAGCTGGGATCATTCTCTGCTTGTTTTTCAAGGTAGACTGTCCTTCCCACACAAACTTTCTGAGAATTCTACTTCTTCCAAGACAGCAGTATTTTCTCACCATCTGGGGCTTAAGCCATAATGGATTTCTTTCATTTTCTCTAGTGAGTCATCTTTCTTTTACCTCTGTCATTTTGCACAAGCTGTTCTTTTTTGCTTAGAATGTTCCTTTTCTCCCCCTCTGCAAGTCTTTCTCCAAGGCAGACTTTCCTACATCCCCAGTGAGATTAGATTTCCTCGTGGAATGCTCGTAATTGATATACCGTGTACCCTTCGTTCCTTTCATCATACTGGTCACAGTTTTGAATCACGGATTATGTTAATATTTGAACAATTACTCCACACAATTCTGACTTAGATAGGGTACATCTTTTACTCGGAAACAGATTCCAGTCATTCATTTCATACTGAGAAATCAGTTGAGACTCAGTGAGGATGAGAGTAAATATGAAGCCACTCCTTGCAGTCACAGGAGCTGGGTCCTCTTATATATTCTCCCAATCTCACCCAAGATGATCATCCACTTGCCCCAGCAAGCTCCATCCAACACCCCATCTGCCAACAGCTATGTCCCACTTCCTAAAGAATCTTCCCAGAGTGTGCCACCTCTTTCTTGGATTGTCACCCAGACTTTTGACACTGTCAGCACATCTGAGTCCCTGCTTCATATCCAGGAGTGAACATTAGCAACCTCGCTCTCCCGACACATTGTCTGAGCCCTTATGGTTCCTTCTATTATTGTCTGGAATTTGACCTGAGAATCCCCAACTGTACAGTCTACAAACTCCAGTAAGCTGCAAACATTATTTTCAATACTTTTTAACACCTTTATGACTATCATGTATAAAATGTAAATGAAGTACAAAGTTCTAAGCATCGATGGGGCATGAAATGAGACAATCTGCATCCATAGTATATAGTGAAGTGTACACAAAATACATTAAAGCTACTGCTTTGACTACTGAGTTAGAGGCAGGTAGATTTGATAATTTTAAAGGAGTTAGTTCTTGGTCCTCAGCCCAATAATACATCTAGGACTGGAGAATAATGCCAATTTTCATTTCTAAAATTGTATGACATGGCTAAAGATTCAAGATCATTTGTCACAATTCTATGCCTTGCTATGTTCCCTATCTACAGATTGAGAAACAGTGCCCAAGGCTCTGTACTGAAAGCATACACTTTGGGATTACTACAGGAATGTTAAGCATCCCCTTTCATTTATTTTTTTCCTTTACACAGACTCTGTGAAGCAAGCTAGAATGCAGGTCTTTAATGTGGAAGTTGCTGCCATCCAGGTATAGAAACATTAGGATGTTCAGGCCATTTATTTGTGGCAGAGAATCTGAAAGATGTCAGGGTTGTGCTCCCGGAATTTTGGAATAGGGAAAAGAATGTGAGTGTGTTTTCAATCTCACCAGAGAAGATGTAGGGAGACTGGCAAGAAGGGTAGCTCACACATCTACTCTACAAATCATTGAGCACCCTATGTGCCAAGGACTGCACTTGGCACTACATGCAAACAGTGTCATCTGAGCCAAGGTCAGCTTGTTTCCAGAAACCTCAGATGGCCACCTTTAAGATGGAGATAATTATATTGAATTTGCTCTTAATGAGGGTGGAATAGATACAGCACTGGACACATGTGGTCAGTGTGGAATGAATGTTTGTGTTGCTGATCTTGTTCATGTTGAACAATGTGGATGCAATATTCTCATCATGGAACACTGAGTCAAATGTACCCTGGAAATGACGACAGCCATGAATCAGAGAATGGGGACTATAGGAGGGGCACCTACTCAGACTTCCTCCAGGGAAGGGAATTTACAGTTTAAACTGAGACCCTAAATGTAAGCAGGAGTTACTCAAGGTGTTCTGAAGTTCAAGATGTTACTGAAGATAGTTCTAGTAGAGGAATTATCTCATGGGAAAGGCCCAAGGTCAACAGAAGATACTCACTCTATTTCTGATAGTGCAGTTCATTTCTCACAAAGGGTCACCTCAAGATCTTCCAACTCCCTAGTGGCTATATCCCACTGTGAATTAATTAATTAGCTAATTAATTAACAAGAGCACCAAGGTTCTTATAAACAACTGTGAACCAGACTGTGAACCACTGAGTCTCTCCATAGATCAAATCATGTGCTTTCCCCCTAGCATATCAAGTATTCATCAGCCTTCCTAGTCTTCTTGCTTAACCAATGGTACTCACATTGTTGTATCTTTAAGGGAGTTCATGATAATCATTTTGCAATGAAAGCGTGAATATTTATCAGACATTCAATTATATATGTATCAGCTAATCATCTTGTTAAACTGCAGAATTTGACTTGATAATGTTGAAGGTAGAGCATGAGATGGTGGAATACACACTGCATGCGCATCTGTGAATAGAACGAATCTAGCGTCTTGCCTACATGAGGCAAGTTTCCTACCACTGAGCTAGATTCCCAGCTCCCAGATGTATATTTATAACAAGTTCCCAGGCCTTGTTGATATTGTAGAGCCTCAAGCTGGAGTATGACCAGCAAGGACTTCTTTTTGAATATTTTAAAAAACTATTTCATAGCTTAAAATAATATATTTAAAAGTTTGAGATTATAATATACTGACATTTTCCTCTTCCCTTTCCTCCCTCCAAACCCTCCCAACATGCCCCTCCTTACTCTTTTTCAAATCTATGGCCCTTTTTTTCCTGTTAATTTTTGTTAAATGCATGTGTGTATACGCAAATGCATATATATTCCTCAATACAACCTGCTCAGGCTGTATAAAATTTCTTGTATGTATGCTTTCAGTGCTGACCGTTTGATATAGGATAACCACTCAGTGTGATCTTCCCTAGGAAAGAGTATTTCTCCCACTCTTGGCATTCCTTAATTGCCTGTAGTTCTTTGTGTAAGGTTGAGGCCTCGTGGTCTTTCCCCAGTTCGTGTTGGCAAGTCTATTGTCCTTGTTCAGCTTATGTTTGTACAGTCACATTGGGGAGGCTGTATGGCCATAGTCTCTGCTACCACTAGGAAGCACAATCTAACAATCTTTCCACTCCTTCTTTTGCAATATTTTCTGAACCTTTGGTGTGAGAGTTGTTTTATAGATATATCCACTGGGGTTGAGCTCCATAACATGTACTACCATTCTTTTCTTTTTTGACCTTGACCCTTCTGACTAGTGCATCTCCCTGATGGCTAACAATGTTGAACATTTTTATAGTGTTTCTTTGGCATTTGTGTTAAAGATTTTGAGAATTCTCTGTTTAGTTTTGTGCTCTGTTTTTAAATTGGATTATTTGTTTTCTTGACGCTCAGTTTTTTTTTTTTTTTCATTTCTTTATATGTTCCAGAGACTAACCTTTTATCAGATGTATAGTGGGATTCTTAGTCAGTGTTATTGCCGTGGTGAGATAGCATGACCAGAGTAACTCTTATGAAAGAAAGCATTTAATAGGGGCTGGTTTACAGTTTCAGAATTTTAGCCCATTGCCATCATGAAGGGAAGCATTGCAGCAGGCAGGCAGACCTAGTGCTGGAGAAGGACCTGAGAGTTCTACATCCAGATCCACAGGCAGCAGGAAGAGAGCAACACTGGACCTGGCATGAGCATTTGAAAACTCAAAGCTCACCCCCCCCCCCCAGTGACATACTTCCTTCAACAAGGCACACTTACTCCAACCACACCGCAACTTCTAATCCCTGTCAAGTAGGGCCACTCCTTAATGTCCAAGCATTCAAATATATACAAGCACATGGTGGGCATTCCTAGTCAAACAATAACAATTGGTAAAGGTTTCTTCACATTCTGTAGGCTGACACTGTGTTTGAAATGATGGTGTCCTTTGCCCCAGTTACACATCATATGTCACAAAGTAAAACCTCCAGTAACAGGAATGGATTCTATCCTGTGAGTGCCCAAAGGGGGCCTATAGACCCCACCTCAAATACCACAGACTATTTGCAAGGCTATTGACTACTTAATGTAACCTGATGGTAAGGTCCTCTTGGTCAGGGCACAATTTACTTTGTCTTCAAATATGGAGAAATCTAGCTTCACCCATATAAACTAGCATTCATGGAGCTAGAAGGTATTTTTCATACTACTGAAGAAGAAAAGTAAAAGTCAACATCACTCAGCTACAAATCTAGCAACCTTCAACTGTGACCTGCCTGTAAGATATATTGGTGTAACAGTGATACAAATATTTTGGAAGTAACAAACTACTTTTTGACTAGATTTAAGGCTCACTCTATAAGATGGGACCCATATATGACATTGTTAAAGTGGCCAATAACCTGAGACTACATAGACCATGTGTCTTAGGGGAAGACCTACTACTATTATTCTGCTAAAGGAATATAACAATAAAATATGTCCAAATGATTTTAATGCTATGCCTGTAGACCAGTAAGTACATCATTCAACTCTCATCAGAGAAACTTTTTGCACTGGTTAGTAATTAGCATAGAGACCCACAACTGGACAATATTAAGAGAGTGAGAGTCTTTGGAGCACTCAGACTTAAATGGGATGCCTTTATCGAACCTTTCCCTTGAGGCTCAGGGATCTGTGAGGAAGAGGAGGCAGAAAGATTGTAAGAGCCAGAGGGTAACTCCAAGGAAAGAGTCATCCAGACACACCAGTACTGATGCACGCATGAACTCACAGAGACTATGGCAGCATGCATGAGACCTGCACAAATTCAAACCACAGAAAAGCACAGAACTGAGAGAGGGAAGAAAATACAAAGTTCCACTCCTAACTAAGAAGCTACTTGCTTCACTGTGTAGCCATTGTCTCCCAGTCAGTTAACAATTTCTCAAGAAATTCATACATAGTGACGGTGAAACTCTCGAAAACCAAACAATTATCAATGATAATTCCTCATGATGAAGCTACCGGAGACAAGTTGGAGGATTATGCACATCTTCATGCTCTTATTTAAAGCTTGCCTTTGGTTTTCAATTTTAGAACCACAACAATACTCCAGTATCAATACTTGCATTTGACCCATAAACTCCCTTTGGTTTGGGGCTACGTGAAACTAACTGGTGTTTAATTTTATTAATATGGTATCACAGAACTACACTTTCCATCTACTGAAAGTGATAAAATGCACTATCAGAGTACAATTCTACTTTCTCACTGTCACTTAAGTCAAGGGTCACCAGACATATCTTTAAAGGGACATCTGATAAATATTTTCAGCTTTCTATCGATGCTACCCTGTAGAACAAAAACATGTATAGATGGTGTATAAATGATTTGGCACCATTGCATTCCCATAAAATATTATTAAACAAGTAGCCTGCTTACAGGCTTTAGTTTATGGATTGCCCCTCCACTCCGTACCATGTTCACTTAAGCACTGTAGGAAAGAAGTAATTCCACAGTAAATTAATCAGCTTTCTGCTTCTTATAACAAAGTATCTGAGTCAAGCAGTTTATAAGAGAAGGAAAAGTTTATTTGTGCTCATTGTTTTAAGGTCTTCTGTTCATGGTAAGTTATCCCTGTATTGCTTTGGGGCTTGAAGCCAGTAGTAAATCATAGTAGGCCCAGAAAGAAAACTAATCATGTGACAGAAGCATTGAAGAAAAGAAGAGGAAGGGGCCTGGGTTCTAATAACCCTTTCAAGGTCATGAACCCCTCCAATGACCTAAGAACTCTAATTAGGCTTCACCTCTTAAAAGTTCTATCAAGTCCATTAGACTCAAAGCTAGAGACCAAGCCTATAGGGGGACTGTCAGCTCCAAAATATAGTGCTCTAAAATTCAAAGGTTAACAAATCCGATGGTCTCAATTTGGGCTTGTTATCTTCATTTACTCATGAATGCCCTTTCTAAAACAACGTATAAGATGCCTGATCTAGAAAGAAGTGCTTTTATCATTATTTCAACCATTCATTCATTCTTTCCTTTCTTCCTTCCTTTTTTTTCTTCTTTCTTTCTTTTCTTCTTTCTTTAGTGTGTGTGCAAATGTGTGAATACATGTGTGAGCATGCATGTGCCATGTCACATGCACGAAGGTCAGAGGGCAGGGAGTTGGTTTCCTCCTCCCTCCATGTGTATTCTGAGGATAGAATTGAGGTCAGCCTGGGTGGCAAATGCCTTTATCCACAGAGCCATCCTGACAGGCACCATCATTATTTTTACTGTTACTTTCTGTAATACTTAGTACTATTCCCTACAATCACCAAAAACACTGTAGAAGAAAAAAAACCTAAATGTCATTTAAAAATTCATTATTTCTGGAAACTTACACAAAGAAGCCACAGAGAGTTTACTGACAGACCTCAGAGCCGGTGATTGAAAATGTGAACTCCTGTTAGACCACCCAGGGTCAAGTTTTGGCTCCATGATTTACCAGTTTGTGACTTTGAATGAGTTCTTAATCATTCATTGCCTCAATCCCTCATCTATAAAATGGGGATATCTGTCAGTCTTACATTATATGGACATAGTGAAGATTACATCACATGACCAGTATGATATGATAAACAGGGTACTTATTACACATTCAACAAATGTAGTGATTGCCTTTGTTCTTTTCTTCTCCCTATAGAAGGTCACCTCACCTTCTACTTGCTCCCTATCCTTCACAATGAAATGTGTTCTGAAGACCAAGAGGCCCTTCTCAGAAGGCCACGTTCTCATCAGCTGTAGCATTAATGTGTTGGACCCACCCCAGAAAGGCAAGATGGTCCTCAAGTGAAAAAAAAAGTAAGTTTGAGGGAAAAAAGTAAGTTTGGAATAATATTGGAGAATGCCTCTCAAACTTTAGCTACATTTCTTGGGGTAGATTTTGTCTACCCTGGGATTTTTTCCAAGGCAGTTAAATGAAACATTAGAAGGTTTATAAGCATGTTAGCACAATTCCATTTAGATTCCACTCATCATGCTTAAAAAAAAATGTTTGGTAGCTATTCTTGTAGGGTTTTTTCTCCCCCCTTCCCTTTGCTGATTTAATTTCATTTTTACTCTGACTGTCATGCTTAGTGAGCCACATTAGTGTCTGGAGTCAAGGTCCCTCAAATTTGTGCACTTGGTGGCTTTTTATTAAAACCTAGAAGGCACCTATTTTCTACTCTCTAATTTTCCAGCAACCACCAGGCTTTGTAGAACAGCCAGGTTAAATCCCCAAATACAGGGTTTTTGTTCAACAGGCTATCAAGGGACAATTCTTCTTTGCTAGGTAGATAATTCTTTAATTTACTGCTATGTGAAAATATGCTTGAAAACTATTCAGACAGGAAGCAATTATGCACAAAATGTCTACATTGCATTCTGGTAGGTTCTAGGATAGCATCGTCCAGTAAGACTACGGACAGAATGAAAATTATCTATCTCTGTGCTGCTCAGTACAGTAGCCACAAGACCCAAGTGGCTACTGGGCACTTAAAATGTGGCTAGATGGTGGCAGAAGTAAAGACTCAATCTGTTTTAATTTAATTTTAACACATCATGTCTGGTTATTGCTCATAATGAAATTTTTATTTTATAGACATAATTCCTGTACATGTGTACTTGTCCATGTGCATATATGTGTATGTGAGTAGGTGTACATGTGTGCACATGAATGTGGAGGTTAGAGGACAATTTTGATGTTATTCCTTAGTCTCCATCTATCTTCTTTTGGACAGAGTCTGTCACTAGCCTTGAACTTATTAAATAGGCTAGTCCTGTTGGTCAATGAGTTCCAGATTTCCCCCCGTCTCCATATCACCAGTACTGGGATTACAAGCAATGTAACATCATGCCTGGCTTTTGTTATGTAGCTTCTAGAAGTTCAATTCAGGTATTCATGTGCACATGTCAAGCACTTTATCAATTGAGTTATCTTCCCTTAACAAAAGATATAAGTCTCCAAAACAAGACATAACTCTTAGGATCTTGTCCAAGCAAATCATACATACTTACCTTCTGATTTTGCGTGAGGGCAGAATCTCAGAGATGCTCAAGATCACGGAGCTAGCATATGGAATGTGGTTGGGCAGGGATTTATTTTTTCTCTGTGATGCTATATCTAGTAGCTTTTCCTCCACATCAAACAGGATCGTACTATGCTGAAGTGTGATACTACTCATTTGAAATAAAGCAGAACAACGATTAAGTGTTCTGATCGGCAAGCAAGATCACTGTAACCCCTTCTCTCCAGCATTGCTCTTGTCTGTGGAAATGGCCTGCTAGTCCTTTCCTCTTGAAGACACTTCAGACACTTGTTTTGCCATTCCTGCCACTGAGTTGATGAACCATGACCGCAAAAACAGAACAACAACAACAACAAAAAAAACCAAAACAAAACCAAAAAGCTGACCTGTATCACAGCAAGCTGGTAGTTTAGGGCAGACTCCTATTTCTTCCAGCCAACTTATATACCAAAGCAATTTCCCAACACATGTTTATAGATGTGCTCTCCTGAGCTCCACACACAGAGAACCATTTTCCTTTTGAACGGCTTGTCTGGTTACATCTTGTTGTAATTTATCCGTATGCTGCCTGCCAACTGGTTAGTACGGAAACCATGTCTGATGCATAACAATAGATCATTTGGGGATAAATCAAATCCTTAATGAAGTCTTGCTTCTCTGCAGCCAGGCATTTTGCTCAGAGGAGCCTCTTTGGGGCTGCAGTGACTTGAGGAAAAAGGAAACATGGCTACCCTATTCTGTGAAACAAGTAGATTCAGAGAAAGTTGGTTTTCTCCAAGACAAGACTAACAACAGAGCATCCCTGGGGTCCCTTCTCATAGAGTACGGCTAAAACCACGGGAGCTGGATTGGAGTCTAGAGCCTGGAGACGGCTCAGGTTAGACCTATGTTTGGAAGAAATGAGAGATCTATTTTGCCCAAAGCCTCACACTTTCCTTGGAGGGACGCCATGGCCGCCCACACTTCCTTGTCTTTCCCAGTTCCTGTAGAGAAAAAAAGAAAGTTACAAGGAGATAGAAAGTAAAAAGGAAGGAGGGAAAAAGAGAAAGAGAATAGAACCCAAAAGGGAAAGAGAATAGAACCCACAATCTAAAAGAAAATAGGGGCAAGAAATAAGAGAATAGAGGGAAGGCCCCGAGCAAGAAGGAAAACAATCAAGCTGCCAGCTAAAGCCGTACGCATCATAACAGTTACTCTGGTTGAACACTTGCCATACACTACACGCCGAGCGCCAGACACCATGTGCCAGGCTCCTAGGAACCACTTGATACCCAGAGACCTTAACACAGCAGTAGCTGAATTCCTGCAAAGCCCTTATTCTGTGACCCAGGCAGCACACACATGCTACTAAAAAAGAATCATCTATCTTCCAACCACTTTACTCTGGATATCTAGAAGTAGTTGAGTGCGAAGCTGAACAGGGTTGGGGGGAGGCACCATGAGAGAGTCAGGATATAAAATGTTTAATCATATCAGCCTGTCCTCATTTGAGGACATGCATCACCCATAGACATGCTGAAATGCCAAGTCAAACACATACTATGCTCTGAGCCTCCTGAACTATGCACTCTTGAACTCCCCATGGGAACCTTGCAGGGGCTGGAATATATATATATATATATATATATTCTGAATTGGGGGTCCATTTGAAGCTAAGTTCTGTGATTGTTTTCTAAGGAGAAGAATGAGCTGTGTTAGTGATTTTCTTGAGTGACTGAGGAACTCTTTCATCAAGTCCACCCTTTCCCCCAGTCTTCTCTGGCTTCCTCTGCCTCCAGGACCCAGTCCAAACCCTCTGTCCTGAAATCCAACGCCTTTCATGGGCTGGCTCCAGACAGCCTTATCAACAATGTTTTCTGCTGGTCTCCAGTTCAAGCTATCAGTCCTGTTGAGCTGGTAGGCTTGAACCCCCTCTCCCCAGACTTGTGCATGCTGCTTTTGGAAGAGGGTCCGGACTTTTTTTTTTTAACCTAAGAGGTTCTTGCTGCTCTCCCACCCTCTCTTAAATCCTAGGCCAAAAGCAGAAAGGAAAAAAAAAACAAAAAACAAAAAACAAAAACAAAAACATCAAAGCTCCATTGAAAGCAGACTTCCTGGGAAAGATTCCAAATTCATTTTGACTGCTTCCTTTTCCACCTTCATCCTTCCCCCTGTTGGCTCTAGGAGGAGGATGAGTGTCCCTAGAACCCTGTGGAGAGGGCCATCATCATAGCCCCACTATGCACCCAGTTCCTTCAATAAGTTTTCCTGTTTCTTCTCTTCATACAGAGATGCTCCTTTGTCCCTGACTCCACGTACATTTTTCTCTATTATTGTTCCTTCTCATGTGCTAAGAACCTGGTTTATTAAGCCACCCCCTCCCCAGTAAAAGAGACTTTCTTTTTTCCCATGGATTCTAAGGATTGGCATGTGCTGTTTATCTTGTGCTCTTGTTAGGTTACAGTAGTATGTGGATTTCTGACTTCTGTCTTTACTATTAGAAGATTCTCAAGCTTTTGTTCAGCCTCTTTGCCTATATCAAGGACAGTGGAGGAATATAACTAAGAAAATAGATTTCATACGCCTCTTTAGCTCCTTAGGTATAGACATTTTAGACATCTTTCCTTCCCTTTTGGTCCCTACCGTAGTAAACAGCATGCATATGATACCCAGTACGTGCCCCATTCTCACGTGACATTTTCTATCATGTGTGAAGTTCCCTTAAGGAAACTCTGGCATTATTTCTTTAAGAAGGACAGGCACAAGATCACTAGGACTGGTTCCCCTTACCTCACAAATGTCCAAGGACTGAATCAAAGTCCAACTGGTTTTTATCAGAACTAGAATTAAGAGGGAAATTCAGCCTTGAAGGTCCACTTGCTGACTTATCACCACTTCTTTTGGTGCATGCGTTCTGTGTTCCCCCTTACAGACTTCCTCTGTAGCTGAACTGGCACAGGCACTTAGATTGCTATGATTCCGAGGTGTGTTTTGTAGTCTTTGCAGTTTCCTTCCTCACCGGCTGGAGACAGTAGCTCAGTTTTATAATTCCAATATTCTGAGCAAAGAATGTGTTACCCTGGCTCATTTTCCCTTTGCCAGAGTTGCTGGCAAGCTTTGGGAGGGGGACCACCGTTGGATCAGGTGACATCTGTGACATCTGAAGTCAGCCCCAGCTGGGAAGCAGAGTGGTGGCGTGAGAAATAACATCACAAAGATGTGACTGCACAAGCACATCCCACCTGTGGAGCCGAGGGCAGGCACAGTCCCCTCCTGGTCGGACGTGTTTATGAAGACAGACACTTTCCTAACAGTGTAGGAGACACACATTCCTAAATGAGTCAGACAAGCAATACAATATAAGACTATAGAAACAGGGCTTCAGCAAATGTTAAAAAAGGAAACTGCTTAGCCTCTGCTTTACAAATTGACGTGTAAGTAATAACATAAATTCCATGGATAATGATACTGATCTCCTCTCACTATTAGTTATTTTATTTAAATTTTTTGATGCTGTCTTTTTTTTCCTTATTTTTATTTATTCTTTTCTCATAAAATACATCCCAACTGCAGTTTCTCCTCCCAAGAGCAGGCAAAAGAGTCAGAGACATTACCCCTCCGACACACACATACACACTCCCACTGTTAGGAGTCCCACAAAAACACCAAGCTAACAATCTAGCACAGACCCATGCCCGCTTGGTAATTGTTGCTTCAGTCTTTGTGAGCTGCTATGAGTCCTGCTTAGTTGATTCTGTGGGCCATGTTTTCCTGTTGTCTTCCCCTCTACTTCCTAGAATCCTTCCTCTCCATCTTCCACAGGATTTCCCCAAACTCCAAGAGGAAGGACCTCATGGACATCTCCAATTTGGGCTTTCAGCCTAATGTTTGACTGTGGGTCTCTGCACCTGTTCCCATCAGCTGCTTGAGGCAGCCTTTCTGATGATGGGCTAGGCATCGATCTGATCTGGAGTTCTAGTTGTCTCTGTTCAAACAAGGCCTGAGTTGGGGGCTGGAATCCTATTGGTTGATTTATTAACAAGGCATTCATTTTGGAGGTATTCACTTGGGACACTTGGGAATTAGCCTTTTCGTCTGCATCACCTCAGAACTTCTTACCTAAGCTCACATGCTTCCATCTCTTCTCAACCAGAAGATAAGGCTAGGGGTGGTGGTGGCACATTTTAGCTTGAGGCTTCATAAAAGGTCACTCTGGGGAGAAGATCTCTGCTAAAGACCTTCTCAGGTTTCTTAAAGACCACACAAGCCTTTTTCTTGAATACAAAGCTGAGACCAAGTGCCAGCAGAGTAATCAAGAGAAACCAAACATTGTGCCTTGGGAACCATGGTATGAGGATTTTGCAAGGTTGGTCACAAAAGGCAGAGCAAATAAGCATGTATACAATTCTCAGGGAGGTGGTGGAGGATGGAGGGTGGGAACACTTGATCACCAGCTCGCAACGTCTGCCACAGGACTGATCATGCATCGTTGAGAAATATCCTTGAGCCCGATGGTTATGGCAGGCAGTGAGTCTTGGCTGTTCCTCCCAGTCAAGAATAATGCTGCTTGACAGGGTTGAGTGATGCTCAAGTGTGGAAATGATTCAAGAGCCATCTTCTACAGAATACATAGCTAGGGAAGAAGCAGTGTTGCACTCATTCGCCAAGCCTTGATTTCACACCATATGGCTGGGAAAGAGAGAATTCCTGAGTGCCAGTCGTATGGACGAGATGAGAAACAGTGCCAGAGCAAACTTAGAATACTTTCAAGTGCAAACTAGGAAATATCTATGGCCATGCTATCTTCTCTTGCTTAACATTGCCTGTGTGTGTGTGAGAGAGAGAGAAAGAGAGAGAGAGAGAGAGAGAGAGAAAGATAGAAACAGAGAGACAGACAAAGAGACACATGGTAGAGAAGGCAAACATATACCTATGTGTTTTAAGAGAATTTGATAAAAACAAAACAAAACAAGAAAACCCTGTAGCAATATACCTATGGCATGGCTCACCACAGATGACACAGTGGCATGTTCATGGTTGCAAGGCCTGCCAGACCTCAGCAGAGGGAACCACGGTCGTGGCCAGCACCATACTGTACAGTGGAACCCTGAGCATCTGAACTCAGGTGTTTTTATTGATCCAGAACACCTCAGGTGTTCTACTGATAGCACATGCAGATCATTAGCAATCAAACATCCCCCGCATAAATCCAACACCTGCAAACAACACAAAACACCGAGGCCTAGGTAGGCCTTTTCTCAACAGTGTACAATTATTTAATACATAACTAAAAATAAACTTCCACTAGAAAAACCTAAGTTATTACCACTCTCTAACTTATCCATCCCACCACAAGAATTTCAGAGACACAAATCCTATAGACCTTATATGTTGATTGTTTCCAGGCTTGACCCTCAGATTATGTTCTCTGGACCATCGCCATCAGCCCTACTTGAAGATTTGCTAGAAGTGCAGGACCCCAGGCCAGCCCAGAGTTACTGGTCCAGCACCTACTATTTCATAAGACCATCAGGTCATTCCTGTCTGCATTAAGACTTGAGGAGCACTGTTTTTGTTATGTGTGATAGAGTAGATGTTCCAAATGTTCTAGAGAATTCTAGAACTTAGCCAGTGAAGAAAGGGCATAAGCTTTGGAAACAGTCTATCCTTTCAGTCTCAGGTAGGTGACTGACACAGAAATTTCTTCATTTCTGTAGCATCAGAACTTATTTATAACATGAAGCTAATGGCCCCTGCCACATGGTGACACCAGGAAGATTGATGAAGTAGCTAAGTACAGAACTCATTTGCCTATCAATGGCATTTTACATTTCTCTGGTCCTGGTACATAACACAGGCTGAAAATGCCCTTACAACTGTAGAATTTAGAGGACATTATCCAGGAAACATGATTCTTAACCTTAAGGAACACGTAGTTTAGAAGGAGACAAAGTAAGTGCACAGAAATTTGAAGAAAATGAAAGACGATTACTACAAAGGATTCCTCCCTGAGCTGCAGATTCTATAAGAATTGTGATTCTAAGAGTGGAAATAGTAAACATATTACAAAACAGAGTAATCTATCCAAGTTTTTAGTTTGTGCCAGACATTTATTAACATTACTTCATTCCATGTAGTCAATTATGAATGATATAGAGGCTGTTAAAATGACCCCTGTTTTACATATGAGTGATTCTTCACAAAGTTTTATTGTGAAGAATGCAGAAAAATCCAACGACTGCACATCATATTTCTGAATAGTCATGTGTTACTTTTAATATCCATGAAAGGCTATGATCAATGTTAATGCTAGACGTTTCTCAGAGTCTGAGGATGAAATATACTTCTAGGACCCACATAATGGTAAGCCAAGAAAGCCAGGAAAGCAGAAAAGTGTGGCCCATTCCTCAGAGATACTCAGCTTGCAGCTCTGGTGTCTCAGAGAAGGAAATCTCCAGATATGATCATTTCTGGTCTTCTTCGTCCATTTCTCCAGCAAGCACTGATCTGAGCCTGTGTGTGATGTGCAAACACAGGAACGAGCAGGACAACAACGTTCTCGCCTCTGCAGAGCTCATCTTCTTAGAAGAAGTAAGGACTCTAAAGGAAAGGATCTGAAAATCATATTGAAAAGGTGTCTTGACACCCAGAAATGACTCTTGGTTCTAATAATGGGTTGGCTTTCCATAAATAGGCACTGCCTCATGATCTACCTATCAAATGCCCAAATAGTGTTGCTAATGAACTGGCCTTGGATTTCACAGCACAACATAATGTGACATGACTACATATTTCGACAACATTTGAGAATACATCTTTTGGGAGCCTATTCTCCCAGATCTCAGTACAGCACATGGGAAGTTTACAGGCTGGCAGTCATAAGCTCTGTCTTGTGAAACACTTTTATGTGGCAGGTGGAGTACATGGTGATACATGTGAGGAGTGTGGAGAAGAACCTCTCATCTAGGAGAGTGAACTGTCTTGGTACCTTTTCTCTCCTGTATCTGGGCCTGGGAGATTTAGACTTAAAAGTATGAGGCCTGTACTACAATGTCTTTATGGATGAAGACTTAATGACCAAATTTCATGCATCAGTAGCAGTGGCATCAACTAACATCCAGAAGACTCATCCTAGAACAAAGGGAGGGTCCATTTCTGGCTCAATGTCTGATTGAAGCTTGGCATTCCCTAACAGAATTATCCAGCTGTTTTCAATATATATAAGATGCACCCCCCCTCTATCTGTGTGTGTGTGTGTGTGTGTGTGTGAGTGTGTGTAAGTGTGTGTGTACATATATGTGGAAAAGAAATGTGTGTGCCTCTATGTATTAAAGAAAATGCACTTTGTAAACAAAGGTGCTTCATTTAAGCATTATTTTGGTGAACAACTATCTTCTAGGGAGGGAGAGCCAGTAAGTGTCAGAGAAGATGACAGCCACAAGCCCTCCAAGGAAACAAGGTAGGTGGCTTTTGGATGAGAGAATTTAGAAGATTATCAGAGCACCCGAGCAGAAGACATTGGCCAAGCGCTTCCTGACAACTGTTTTTGTTAACAGTCAGGCAGAAGAGCCCTGCAGGACCACAAAGGAAGCAGACAGCCATAGCCTCCTCTCCACACAACACACCCTTCATGGCAGTGGAATCTAAGTAAACAACTGATTTCACTAATCTCAGAGGCCTCTTTCTAGAGTCTAATAAGCAAGGACTCCCTCTCAGCGTTTGCATCCTCTGCATTGACTTCCCTGTGAAATGCAAGTTGTGGAGTTGGAAGGGCAAAGGAATAGAGTAATTGTAATTTATTATCCAGGATTGCTTGTGACCTTTCTCCAATTATACACATTTGCTTTTGGCTTTGGCAAACTTGAGTTTATCAGGCCTCTGGTCACTAGTGGGCTGAAACAATGGGCCTCATGTGTGTCTTCAGGGATAAGTTACTGGCTTTAGTAATTTGCTTATGGCATCAGTTCTGCTGAGTGTGGTTAATTAAATGAGGAAACGAGTACCGAACCCCACTGTCAGCTCTCTTGCCCTCCAAGTCCTACTAGCTTCATATAAAATTATTTCATTAGGGAATGAAAAAGCTTGAAGAGCAACAGTGGCAGAAGTCTAGTCTGTGCGAGAATCTGGATGCTTCTACCTGACGGAAAGGAAAGGATGAGTTTAGAAAATAGGATTGCACTGTAGATTTGAGACAAAGAGGGATGATGTGGAAAGCAGAGACCCAGTTTTATGGTCTCAGGGAGGATGCGTATTTGTCTATGACCTTATGCCAGGCATACATCTGTTTGTACTGCAGGGTTCTGATCTGTAGGTGATGGGTGTTTTATCTCAGCTCTGTGATAGATCAGAGGCTCATTTCTTTATTCTATCCACTGTGGGCATTCTCCAGGCTCAGGGTTTGCAGCCCAATCTTTCTATCTCATCTCTTGGAGACCTCAGCCCTTCTCTTAGCTATAGTCAGGCATCTATTTTTGTGTCTCTATTACCAACTTTGACTTTTCTCCCAAGTTCTAGTCTTACATAGTCTCACCAAAATGCTTCTTGGACAGTTGCTAGCTGAGTACTTTGCTTTATGCAATTTATTATTCTCTTATCAAAGCTCACCTAGTCTACACGTTGGTCTTTAAGAACAGACTATACACGGTATAAAACAGTTATAAAATAAAAACATGTTATAAAAAAAATTGAGTCCAAATCTGTCACTAACTGTGTGACATGAATGAATAATATACAACCACCAAACTCAAAATGGTGGTGATTAGGTTCCTGTAAAAATTGGAGACAACATATGGAAAACCTTGGCAGAACACCTACTGTATAATAGACGCTCTGTAAATAAAACCATTCTTTTTATTTTTGAATAAGTATTGGGAATTCTGTAGTTCCTTTATTCTTGCATTGTATTGTGTTTATGATGCATGCTTTTAAAATACAGAGCAAAGAATACTTTAAAAAGATAACATGAAGGACTAGAGATACAACTTAGGGTTAGAGGGCTCACCTAGCATATATTTGCAAGGCCCTGGATTTGATCCCATAGAAAAGAAATGTGTTGTATATAGATGTTCTGAATATGAAGCTGTTGGGTTCAGAGATAAAGTTCTTGGGAGAGTAAGAATAATTTCAAGTTGTCCTAAAACTATAAGGATGTAGCAATGACGTCTTCGGCTCTATATAACCTATATTATGATTAAAGCAGTAATACTAGCATCCAAAATCCATCATTCATAGGCAAATGTATGGAAACTGAAAGTACCATGTACAATCCCGGAAAATAGGGGCTAAAAAGGGTCTTTCTCCCCATGAGATTTGGATGATTTTGATTTGCTAACTGATTCTGAATTGCTTTGACACTGATGCTTTTAAAGCTAATCAAGCCAGAGTTTATATTCATCTCTTCTTTGAAAGCTTTCCCATATCTTATACAGTAAAGTTATGGCCTTTCTTCACAGACCACATTAATACTTTTGGCCATAAAACATGATAAAATGATCAAAAGATTCATGAGGAAGAAGTTTAAGAGACCAAGAAAGTACAGAACCGAAAGAAGCCAGGAGCAATCACCTGGTATGGTAGATAAAGTTTCTGTTTTTCTCCCATTCTTCCCAGCATCTGCATCAGGGACAAATGCCTCTTTTAGTGTTTCTTGTGTTGTCTCTGTTACAACTATCATCATTATAGGACTTTCTTTTTCAAAACTTCACCTCTTTGTTCTAGATAGGGGAGTGAAAGGAATCCAGTTCTGTGGAAATAACTGTCTGTTGCATGTACAATGTTGCAATAGGAATGTGTGCGCAGGTAGCTAATAAACTAATTTCTCTAGGCACAGAACCTCACAGAACCCTGTGCAATTCTAAGCCTGCCACCACCGCTTAACAACCTATGTGCCCAATAGAAGAGGGCCCGAATCCATGATTTGGTTTTGCAATTTAAAAAAAAAATCATAAAAACTATAGACAGAGGACAGAGACAGAGGCCACCTGAGGAAACAGGTTTCTGTTACTTGGGTTCCAAAATTCCCTCAGTAAGCTCACATTAAACACACTAGGCTTGCCGGCAAAGTTTCAACTTGCATAGCTGGGTCATCGTGAATGTATAGAAACCTAAGTAAGTTAGTGTTCTCCTTAGCACAGATGATTCGAGGAGGTGAAGAATGTACTTCACTGTTCTTTATTCTCATCCACATGATGGTAGTGAACATATTCCCTTCAATGTAAACCTGGCTTGTGCGTCCAGTTTCCCTTAAATTACAGAAAGGTCGGTGTTGAATTCAAGCCAGGCACTCTGGATACTAGTCAGTATTTTTTTCATTGTGATAAATTGTTGATTTGCAGAATATTTAGTACTGCTATATCAAGGTGGGGGTTCATCTAAAATAAAGAAAATCCAGCAATGTATTGCATTCCAGCTTCTTAAAGGCAATTTGAGAAGTGGGAATACTTTGGACAGCTAAAAACCACACACTAAGTATCAGATACTGACATTTTTCAAAAATGCTACCTTAGTACATCATGCAAAAGACATTCAGGATGTCAAGTTCAATTAATCTTGGGTGAAATTTTGCACAGTAACAAAATTCCTTCCATGAAACTTGTTCAAGTGGGTTATAGGTGGTTTCCCCTCAAATCCAGAGGGAAAGTTAGACCTTGGATGCTGTGAAATTTCCATGAGCTAAATGGGAGGGCAGCATCAACAAATTGGCTAATCTTCTGTCTGCTGTGCTTTTCTCTCTCCCCCCCTTCCCACCCCATGCCAGAGGAGAGATGACACAGATGAGAAAAACATCTGGCCTCCTCTGCCTCCATCCCACAGAGGGTCTTCTTTGAGGTTTAGGTCTCAGGCTCACTTTATCTATTTTTTCAAACTCTTTTTAAAATGAGTAGCTCAACTGGGATTTCCTTTCATCTTACTATATTATTTTCAAATTAAATCGGGTCTAATGTCCTGCAGCAGAACTATGAAAGCAAAGCTCTAGGGTATTGGAATGACTTCTCGTCCTGTTGTCCAAAACAGCTGGGACAGGGAGTGGTAGATAATCCATGAACGGAAGTTGAAGTATGAGGTATGGTGGTGGCAGAGGGGCAGGAGTGGAGACCCTACTGAACAATTTTCCAGTGAATGTCAGTTTGAGGTCAAGACTCCTTGATCTTCCCACTCCAGACCCATCCTTGATGTACCTTCTATGTACCCTACTGTCCACCTCTGCCTCGGAGGCACCCAATGCTCTGTAAGAAACAATGAAAAATGGTAGAAACGGTCCATATTTTCATCACATAAAAATGTAAATAATTGAAGAATTATGTGAAAGAGAAATAGGGAGAAGGGAGGGAAAGGGAGAGAGAGACTTCTTCTCCCTCCATCTTCTTCTCCCTCCATCTTCTTCACCTTCCTCAAAGACTCCCCTCCCTTTATGTACCATTGCAGCATCTTAGTGCCACCTGGTCTTGCTGATTCTTACAGTTCTTCACACGGCAAAGCTTAGGATTTCCAAAGACTTCAATGTGAGGCATTTTCAGAATAAATACTTTCTTATATTTAGCTCCTCGTATATAATTTAAAGGCTTACTTATAGTTGACATCGTATTGAGGATAAAGGAAAGAAAACTCCATGAGGTTTAACTAAAATTACAGACACTTAAGCAGACATAATGATGAGTCTTAATTTACAAAAGAAGATACTCAGGTTTTAGGCAAAGTGGAAGTCTCCCAGTCATAGTCAAAGCTATAGTCTAAGCCGTTAAGACTATGCCTTGAACTAACTCTCTCTCTCTCTCTTTCTCTCCCCCCATTGTCTTTGTAACCCGTTCTTTTCACTTGAGTTATCCTTTATTGTTTCCATAAGTTGTTCAATAGTTATCCCTAACATATGATCTAATATACACGTGCCTGTCAGGTGGGAGTCCAGACTGCTTTGTAGTTGTGTTCTCATAGTCTGATCTTGTCTTTGTTTCTTTTCCTGTTGCTGTGATAAAATACTCTGGCAGAAGCATCTCAAAGGGGGGTTTGTTTCAACTCGCTGTTTAAGATACAGTTCATTGTGGAGGGGAAATAAAGACATTCGGAGCTTGAAGCCACTGGTCACATTAAGTCCCCATCCAGAAGAGAGAAACCTCATCAGATAAGAGAAATAAATACGCACATGCTAGTGTTCTGCATGTTTTCTTCATTTTATACAAAATCCCCTGTCCAGGGAATGGTGTGACCCTCAGTAGGCAGGTCTTCCCATCCCAATTAATGCAATCAAGAAAATCCCCAACAGGCTTGCTTAGAGCTCTTCTCCCTAGATTTTTGTCAAATTGACAGTTAATAGATTGATAGTAATCATCACGGATATCAATCAACTGATAATGCCTGATGATGGGAAATGGGTTATTTCAAAGATAGTGTTATCTCCTTGCCAACAGAAAAGAAAAATACACATTGAAGTACATTGTTAGCCCCAGATGAGAGTTTAGCCATGCCTTCATGGTCAGAATCTGAGATTTCAGATCATCAAATGGGATTCCTGGAGCTCAGGCTGATGCTACAAGAGGAAAAAGGCAGACAACAATCATGACCAGTGGCTATTTTTCACCTTCTAGAGTTGGATTCTCTTTCCCATGGATAAGGGCTCTCAAGTTCTCCTCAAAAGCAGAGCGTGTACTTGGCCGAGTTATCTCTGAAAGTGGTGACCTACTGGACTGCACTCACTCAAAGATTTATCCATGGACAAGGTCACCACTGGGGTCCCAGCTGAAGATTCACAAATGTCCCGCACTTAGCAGTATTCCTCTGTGTGGGGAACAGGAAGAAAATGTTCCATTCTCAGTTAATGGGGTCCTCTGGGAAGAGGCGCAGGGACACCTTGATTTAGGAGAATAATTTTAAGTTTCTGGGTGCTATTTGGAAGACAAAGCTAACTCTAAATTCTATTACTATTATCTCTTCATTTTTTTTTTGATACGTACTTCCTCTCTTTCAAGAAATCATGGATTTTTCTGCCATAAGATTTGAGGTGGTGTGAGCAGACAGGAAATTAATAGGTCATGTAACTAACTTCTGCTCCCCACCCCCTCCTACGTAAACTGCGATGAGATGAGAAAGAAAAGCAATGTGGGAGGTACAGGTTGGCTTATGAAGGTATTTGTGTTCTTGGGAACAGGAAGTGCTGGGTTTAAGTACCAAGAAGGATGAACCAGAGTGAGCCTCCTGTCCCTTGGCTGCCTGTTAAATGGAAGCTCCAAGTCAAATCAATTATTAGCGAGCACAAATGCCAAGGACTACACTAAGGATAACGATCACAAGACAAATGTATTTATTCATTCTTCAAATATTTTCTGACAGTACCTTGATAGGCATTGGGAAAAAGACTGAGGGGCAGAAGATCACGTCTTTCACGCGCCTTTCCTAGCACAAGATGCAGAGCTTACACCTCAATAATTGTTTTAAGAAAGTGTATCATTGCGTCTCTGTTTCCTTCCCTCAAATTCTGAGTCACATGAATGACACATAGGGACTGGAGTAATCAAAATCAAGTGCCAGTTTTCTAACTAAGAAAACTGCTCGGAGCCTGATGCTCCATTTGACTAAATGAATTTTTTCGAATGCTTCTTGGTTGGTTGACTTTTCTCCATAAACCTGCAGGCCTCTTTCACAGCTGACGTGTGTGTTTATCTGAGTTAGAACCACTCAGTGAGACAGATCTCAAAGTCATTAAGGTTCTTAAGCCCCGGCACCTAATGCCAGACAATCCATACAGTCACCTTTTCCTTTCCTACCTAACAGAATCCAGGACAATGAGGTCAGTTGGTGTGTCTCTTCTAGTAAGAGGGGACAGCCATATGCCTCAGTTGAAGCTCACTGAGTTAAAGGAATAAGTGTTGGGACGGAACAACAGTATGGTGGGTGCTCTAGCAAAGATCCCTCCATACGAAGTCAAGATGTGAACTTTGACTATGGTCACTACAGCTATGGTGAGTGCTTCAGGAAGAGCAGTCTCCTTGTGCTGCGAGTTAAACACAAAAGACAAGATTCAAAGCATAGAGAGCACGTGGCATTTGTTTCTAGGCTTGAGGTATCTTACTCAGTATAATTTTTTTCACGAGTAAATTTTATTATTTTTATTTAGAGCTGTGTATATGTACCTTATTTTTCTTATCTATTCTTATGTTGATGGATCTAAGTTGAGTCAATGTCTTAGCTATTGCAAATAGAACTGTAAGTGTTTCCGTATCAGAATATAAAGTCTGTTGGGCAAATGCACGGGAGTTGTGTAGCTGGGTCCCATGGCAGTTCTGTATTTAGTTTTTGAAAAATTTCCAGAACGATGTCCATGGTGGCTGCACTAGAGCATGAGGGACAGTGTCCAGGCGTTTCCTGCCACATTCACGCCAGCACTTGTCATTTGTGTTCCTGGTGATGGTTCTTCTGATTCACATTTTAAAGTATTTCCTATCTGTTTGCAGATCTTTTCGAAAATTTTCGGTTTGGTTCCATAGGACAATTCTTAACTGGGCTTTCTATGACCTGAATGTTTAATTTTTTGAGTTCTTTGTATATTAAAGAAACTTAATCCTCTCTCAGTTGAATAGCTGGCAAAGATTTTCTCCCACTCTGTGCTGTCTATTGATTTACTTCATTTTCCTTTGCTGCACAGAAGCTTTCTCATTTCATAAGATTCCATTTGTTGAACCTCACTCTTGCTTCTTGTGCTACTGTAGTCCATTCAGAAAACTGAAGCATGCTCCTGTGGAAGTTTATTTTTAATTATGTTTAAAATATTGTTTTGTGAACTGTTAGAAAAAGGGCTACTCTAGGTCGGTGCATTTTGTATTGTTTGCAGGTGTTGGATTTATGGGAGGGTTGTCTAATTGCATATGATCTGCACGTGGTATCAGCAGAACACCTAAGGAGTTCTGAAGCAATAAAAAATCTGAGCTCAGATGCTTTTGGTTCCACTCTCGATGGAGAATGGTGCAGGCCAGGATGGCGGTTCCCTCTGCTGAGGTCTGGCAGAGCTCATACCAATGAATATGCCTCCTTGTCTCTCTTGGTGAGTGGGCACAGCAGTCTAACAACTACAAATGGTGTACCAAAGTGGGGCATGACATTACACTAGCTAATCCAATGTGCAGACAAGAAGAAAAGAAATTCAAGACCTCAGAGAGTCTGGTAGAGTACACTCAGAGAAGCTCCCAGAGGACAGAGATTAAGAGATTAATTGAAGGTTCCTGAAGGAAGAGGAGAGAGAGAAAGAAAAAAAGCCTCTATGATGAGAGAAGGCTCCAAAATTAATAAACAAATGAGGAGAAAAGCTCCGAGGTGAAAGCTACAGAATGGAGACCCTTAGAGATAAAGAACTCAGCTGGGAGCAGGAAAAGGCAAGGGTCTTACTGCTGTTTCTGATCATAGAGCCAAATGCTCCCTCTTGGCACTGATGGTAGTGTACTGTTTCACAAATCATGTTTTCTGATAACTGTGTTGTATGTGTGCGAAGTTCAAGATGTTGTGTTTGAGATCTATGGATGGGGTTGTATATTTCCCTTTAGCGGCGGTGAAAAAGGATGCCAAACTGCCAGAATATTTCAACTGGAGATTCTTCTCACTGGCCCTGTTGTTATGGAAGCCGTGGCTTAGAGCCAAAAAGCCACTTAGTTAAACTGTACAGTTGGTTTTGTTTTTGTTTTGTTTTTTTCCTGCAAACCTGACTACAAGAGGTCCTGAGAAGACACATCTGCTTTGGTGATGAGAACTCCATCCCATGAGGGGACCCTTAATGCAGACAAAGTGACCCGTTATTTTTTCCATCAAACCAGACTCTGTCTTAAAATCTGGGAAGTGTTTCCTCAGGGTCAGCACACAGAACTGGCCAAGTTTGTATCTTGTGCTGACAGCTGAACTTGGTACTGTAAGAGTCATTCAGGTGTTACTGGTTTTGAAGGCATGAAGGGGTCTTTGGAGAGCAGCTGAGGATTGGCACTATGAGAGGCCAGGAAAGGCCATTAGTGAAGGTGCAGCCTCAGTAGCAGTTGAGGGCCCAGAATGAAGGGGTCCTGTAAAACAGTTGGCACCACAAAGAGATCCCAGCAGAGCCCATTGGTGAAGGTGCAACTTCAGTGGCAGTTAAAGGTCCAGATGGAAGGGATTATGTAAAGGAGTTGAGACTGGTACAATGAGCCTATGAGAGAATATAAGCGAAAGTGCAATCCAGTTGCAGCAAGGGACTCCAGCAGTTTTTGAGATGCCAGTACCATGGGATGGCCACCAAGAGCAGCAGCAGTGGAGTGAAGCCAGCTGGAACCTGGAGGACAAACTGTGCGCTGCTGAGAGCAGAGCCAGAGAAGTGACCCAAGCCCTTTGGAGGAGCCCAGAAGATGGTGAGTGAATTCCAGATAGTTGGACATTGATAATGTTTTTCTGCTGTCCAAAGACATTTTGAAAATCATGATAGATGTTTAGTATCATTTAGTTTTGTGCATTAGAAGTCTCATAATTGTTCTTCGGTAAATCGTTTTGCTGGTATAGTGTTAAATTGTGTTGTAAAGGTAAAGGATTTTTTTTAATACAGAAAAGGGGAATTGAAGAAGATTATTTTTAGTTGTGTTTAAAATATTGTTTTGTGAACTGTTAGAAAAAGGGCTACTCTAGGTCAATGCGTTTTGTAGTGTTTGCAGGTGTTGGATTTATGTGGGGGTTGTTTAATTGCTTATGATCTGCATGTGATATCGATAGAACACCTAAGGAGTTCTGAAGCAATAAAAACACCTGAGCCGAGATGCTCAGGATTCCACTGTCAAGTATGGTACTAGCCAGGATGGTGGTTCCCTCTGCTGAGATCTGGCAGAATTTACAGCTCTGAAAAACGCCTCCATGTCGTTCCTGGTGACCTGCCCAGTAGGTGTGCAACTACATGCTCCTACTTTTTTTCTCTAGGGATTGTAGGATATCAAGTCTCATGTCAGGTCTTGATCCACTTGGAGCTGAGTTTTGTTCACAATGAGAGATAAAGATCAAGTTTCATTTTTCTACTTGTTGAAATATAGTTATCCAAACACCGTTTGTTGAAAATGCTGTCTTTTTCCCGATGTATGTTTTTGGCATCTTTGTCAAAAATCAAGTTACTCATTGTGTGAGGTTTATGTGGGCCCTAATTCTATTTCATTTATCTGTACGTCTGTTTCATGCTAGTTCCATGCTGTTTATATTATTATGTCTCTGTAGTATATTTTGTAATCAAGTATAGTGACATCTCCTGTAGTGTTCTTTTTGTTCAGGCTTGCTTCTGTTATACTTTTGTGTGTGTGTGTGTGTGTGTGTGTGTGTGTGTGTGTGTGTGCACCCATTTGATTTTTTTTTTTTTGTTGTTGTTCTTTAGAAATTGTGTTGGAATTTTTATTGACTCCAAGGACTGCTTTTGGTAGGATGGTCCTTTTCATGACATTAGTTCTTCCACTCCATGAGCACAGGAGTCTTTCCAATATTCTAGTGCCTTCCTCAAGTTCTTTCTTTATTCTTAAATTTTTCATCATGGAGATCTTTTGCTTCCTTGGTTACATTATTTTTGTGTGTGTGACTATTATGGATGGGATTGTTTTCCTTATTTATTATTTTTTTAGTCTGTTTATTATTGGCAATTGGGAAGGCTAGCTGATTTTTGTGTGTTATTTTTGCAACCTGCCACTTTGTTAAACTGTTTATCAGTAAGAGTTTTCTTGGTGGCGTCTTTTATGTTCCTCGTGTGAAGCATCATATCATCTGCAAATAGGGATGCCTTGTTGTTTCCTTTTCTTATGTGTATGCCTTTCATTCTCTTTTTGCTCCAGCTAAGACTTTGGGCTTCATACTGCACAGAAGTGGAGAGAGTTACAGCTTCGTCTTGTTTCTGACCTTGGTGGGAACTCTGAGATTTTTCACTTTGCAAGATGTTAGCTATCTGTCTGTCATCTTTAGCCATTATTATAGTGAGATGAGTTCCTTCCATCTCTAGCTTCTCTGTGACTTTTATCAAAAAGGGATGTGGGATTTTGTCAAAGGCTTTTTCTCCAGCTAATGAGATGATCATGTGATTTCTAACTTGTCTGTTCATGTGGTGGACAACATTTATTGATTTATGTGTGTTGAACTATCCCTGCATCTGTGGAATTAAACTAATTTGGTTGCCATAAATGTTTTTTTAAATATGAGCTTGAATTAGACTTACCACTATTTTATCGAGAATTTTTACATCCACGCTCATTAGAGAGATCAGTCTACAGTTTTCCTTTCTGTTGTTTTGTCTCTATCAGATTTTGGTGTCAGGATACTAGTGGTTTCATAAATGGATTCTGATTTGAGAGGATTCCTTCCTTCTGTGTTTGATGAGTAATAGTGGTGTTGATTCCTCTTCGAAGTTCTGGTAGAATTCTTCCATAAAGCACTCTGACTCTATGATTTTTTAGTTGGTTGACTTTTTATCTTTGCTTAAGTCTCCTTGCTGCGCATAGATCTGTTTAAATTATTTCATGTTGCTTTAATCTTGTCAATTTGTATGTATCTAGAAATCCATCCATTTCTTTTAGCCTTTCCAATTTCATGGCTTCTGAAGTATGACCTTAATGATGTTCTGGATTTCTGTGTAATCTCTTGTTGAGACACACTCCATTGAGGGTGAGGGGATGTTTCATATGTGGTACTGTAATCCTGGTTTAGACCCATGGCTGGGAAGGTCCTAGGTCCTAGGGTAGAACTTGATATTGTTATTTTGCTTAATGGTCATGCTGTCAAATTGCCATCTAAATATTTATGCTTATGCCTACAGACCTGGAATGTTCTCAAACTTAGGCAGAGAAGCCTCTTTTTATGGGGAACAGCAGTCAGTGGAGATACGTGCCACAGATCAAAGAACTGAGAACAAGAGACTGAGTGCTCAGCAGTAACTGGAACGTCTGTGTTAAGTGCACCTCCACCAAGACTCAGTGGACATTGTGGATGAGGGGGTGGGAAGAATACAAGGACCGGAAGAGGGGGAAGAATATTGAGAAATGCTATCTGTTTGGCCACAGTGATGAGAAAAGTAACTGATACACTCACAAATGGAATATTGTGGTCTCCCAGCATTTGTTTGTTAACTGCTCTTTAGAAGACATTGTAGATACCAGTGTTTTAATGCTTTTTTTTTTTTTGCATCTTCTTGAATTCATTGATATTTTAAAGAAAAAGTGTTCAGAATACACAGAGATAATTAATTAGACATTGCGTTTGTTTTGAATTTACTTAAAAATTGCTCAAAATAATGCCTTAGCCAACTCACTGCTTGAATGCTGTCAATTCCTCCCCCTAGTGCTTTGCGTCACATCACATTTACCTCAGGGCTGAATTTTTAATTTTAAAATTCTTAATTACATTTCATAAAATCATTATAGAGTGTTCTTAATCAGTACACATAAATGAATTTTCCTAAACCTCTATATATGAGAAATACACATTTTTAAATATCTTTTTTAGAATTTCGTGCATTAGTACTGTCTTTACATGATTTCCTACCCTTCTCTTACATCCAAGTCCTCCTGTGTCTATACCATCTCCAGCTCACATTCATGGCATCTTTTTCCATGTTTTCACTTTATACACACACAGACACACACACACACAGACACACACACACACAGACACACACACACACAGACACACACAGACACACACACGCACACACACCACATGCTAAAACCATTTACTGTTGCTTATGTTTTCAGGGATGGCCTCCTGGTACTAGATAACTAATTAGGGGCCTCATCCATGGGGAAGAATGATTCTCCCTCTGTTATCGGTCATAGCTTGATTGTCTATAGCTTTTCATCTAGTGGTGAATCTTAATGAGATATCCCCCATTTATACTCTTTCTACCACCTCTTCTTACCCTAGGACATAGCAGTTTATATTTATAGACAGAGAACAGGAAGTGACATTCAGAAAAAGTAACACCTCTCATCTGTTTTATTTGAACCAGAAGCTTCTCAGAAAGAAGTTGAAAAGAATCACTGAACACGTATCCCTTTACTTTGTCTTGCTGTATGCCTGGGCATGATGGAGTCCTGGTAGTTAACTTGAGTGGATCATGTTAAGGCTGGCAGAGGGGAAAACTGGAAAGAACCTATTCCACTGGGTGATAATGTGGGCCTTTTATGGCTCTGAGTTGCTTTCCAGACTTGACTTAAATATGAGAAAAAATAACACACCCTTATCTTCTTTAGACCATCACTATCTGAGTTTTCTGACCTCTCTGAGTGATTAATTGTATTGTCATGATCCCTGTCAGGTCTTTATTTATATTTGTACTTTTAAAAGAATGTCAGGCTGCTATATTTGTTTGCTGGGAAATGAATAGGCTCTCTGGAACGACGTGCTGAAGTCTATTTTAAGGCAAAGAAAATTTCAATTATTTCCGGTGTAACCTCTCTTCGCTGACTTGCATATCCATCATATTTAGTTTAAGGCACAACTGGGATATAGTTCATTTGCACAGCTGATAGCCAGCATTTGCAGGCGTTCATTCAGGACTGTTTCCCGGCCCTGTTAAGTGGAGTGGCTTGATCTCATACTATCTCTAGACGTAGTTTCTGTTTGGCCTAGATATATCTTGTACATGATGAAATGTAACCCAACGTGATGTGTTAGTGGGAATGTAACGTACTCTTGTAATAAGTACCAGAAACCCTTTTATCCCAAACAGCCAACTGTTCAAACCCTGTCCTAATAAAACAGAGGAGAGTTATAACCAATGAGAACTGTGCCTGTACCTCATTTCTTTTCCTACATGTCACTTCCTAGTCTCTGTCTGTAACTATAACTTTCCATGTGCTGGGGAAGGACATTCTCAACCAGTTTTGGTCTGGACTACCACTTGATTCTAGAATCTCCAAGTCAATTAAAACCTGTAAGGCTAGGCTTGCTGTGATTTCTTTTTGATGCCTACAGTGGCTTAGTTCCCACCCAAGTTTTGTACTTCCCTGAAACTCGGAACTGTATGGTTTGTGCTGTTGGCAGAACAGCTCCTTCCTTGCTGCCACTGCTCTCCTCACGGTCCTGGGCTCATGAGAACTTTCTTCCTCCAAAAACATGGCACAGCTAAAGACCAACCAACCATTACTCTACCCTTGAACTTCCTGCTTGCTTTCTGGAAGGATCACATTGCAGAAGGACCCTGAGAGACAGACCAGAGTCAGGATGGAGAAGATGATAACTGTCTCACTTTAAAACACATTGGAAGCATAGTGATGTTCGGACTTAGTATCAGTGTGAAGCCATAGAGCCAGTGCTGACAGATTGAGGATGGAAGCAGGTGTGGCGTGGTGAAATGCCATCCTACCTTGTCCCCTTGTCCCTTTTGGACACATGCCTATAGAGCAATGACTAATTCATACTCCGACCCTACTGAATGACCAAGACATGTATGGAAAGTTATCACAGATTCTATACCTAAATTGTGCGTCTGTTCACGTTCAGTGCCACCCATTTTCTCCAGGTACACCACCGTAATTGCTATATTCTTTCGCCTTAAAATGAAGTCATGATGCACATACATACACAGGTCTAAGACATATTTTATAAGTTTCTGTTGTCATTTTAAAGTCAAGTTGGGAGACACTTTACAGGCATGTATAGATTCAGCATCATTAAATTTTATTAGTTGTGTGAGAATTTTGTACAATGTGCTTTGATGGTATCGAACCTTCTCTCCCAGTTCCTCCCAGATTCACCAGCCCCACTCACCCAACATCACGACCTTTTAGAAAAATTTAAAACCATCAAGTCCAATTTGTGATATTCATACGTTCTCAGATCTGTGGCATTTCATTACAGTATATGTGGCTTACTGGGAGCCACATCCTTAAGGAACATGGACTCTCCTCTCCTAAGCAGCTGTCAGCTGTCAGTTGCTGCTCTCCTAAGGCTGGGACTTCTTATCTCACCTCTCCATGCTGGGATTTTGACTGGCTTGAGCCTACATGGGGCTTCTGCATGTTGTAATAACCTCTGCTAGTTCATATGTGCAGCTACTCTGCTGTGTCTGAAACAATTGTTTCCTGTAGTCATTTCCCACCTCTGGTGCTTACATTCTTTTGCCCCCCCCCCTTTTCCAAAATGATCCCTAAGCCTTGGGAGGAGAGGTTGTAACAAAGATGTCCCATTCCATAATTTCTTTCTTGCATTCTGTAATTTCTACTCTCTGTACCTTGACCAGTTGTGGGTCTCTGTTTTGAATATCATCTATTGCAAATAGAAGTCTCTCTGATGAGGACTGAGAAACGTTCAAACCTATGTGTGTAGCAGTGAGTCATTAGGAATTAGTTTGATTTTCTGTCCATTTAGCAGAAAAAATGTCTTTGTGCTGGCTTACAGTTTTTTCTTTAATTCTCTTAATCTTAGTAGCTTCATAAGGGTTTTATGAATTATTGTTTTAAAGATAAGAAAACTGTGGTGAAGAGGGGTCATTTGCTCCCACAATACTAACAGCTAACAGGGTCGAGTTCCTGAGCAGAGCCACTTCAGGAAAGTCTTCTCACCTGGCTCTGGTGTTCTTCCACATCATCATAGCGCCTTTTCCAATTTTCTGACTTTACAGATAAACTAATGCATAGTACATCGTTCAGACTCAGTCACTTCAGTGAAATACTTGACACTGACTACTTATGAAGAAAAAGGTTTGTTTCACCCACAGTTTTTGAGAGTCAAGGGTGTAGAGCCTGCATCAAGGAAGTTTTGGTGAGCCCCATGAAAAATTGCAAATGGCAGAGTGGTGCTGGCTAGAGTTCACACGAGAGCAAGTAGTCACAATTGGATCCAGGAAGGAGAGAGAAGGAGAGAAGAGAAAGAAAGGACCAGGCATGTTCCTTTTAATAGCTTCTTCCTATAAGAATGGCCAAGGAGTCATTGGAAAACTACTTAAATCCTTTTTGAGGACACATCCCCAGTGACCCAATTCTACTATTTACCATATCCTCAAAGTCCCCTTATTTCCAAGTAATGGCACCCTGGGCACCAAGCCTCCCTCCACTAGGGGAACACTGAAGTCATGTGCAAACCATGGCAACCAGAAAGAGAAAAGAACTTGACAAGGTTCACATAGGAAAGTAATAGACACAGTCCTACCATTCTTTTAGAAAACAATATTCCAGATTTATCTGTAGTAGCAAACATTTAGAAGAAATCTGAAAAACTAGTCAGATACAAAATAAGCTAACACACTGTGAAGCGTCCTGAGAGATTGTGTAACCGAGGGACGTGAGTGACTCTCCCTGTGGGCTGCAGAGCCCACTGGAAGAGCTCTAACTTTTCCCAGTATCTGTCCCACTGTTGACTTTTTTCTTTCTCCTCACTAAAACTCCATAGAGTTTTAATCTACATCTACCCTTACCTGTGTTTGACTTCAAGGCAATGACAATAAAAAAATACATATTCCAAGACAAAAGAACACTGAGGACTGCATTCCCTAGGTCGCAAGTGAAGGCCATTTGTATAGTTTTCTTACTGGAAAAAAAAATCTGTTTTTAGAACATCCCTTTCTACAAAACATTTTTTTCAATTTTCTACCTAAAGTCCAATTACTTATCATTTTATGTGTTGTGCACATCTTGAGACATTTCTCTCCCTATCTTTGTAGTCTTTCCTATGTGTTATCCATATTATGCTTTGAACAATATGGTTTTTGTTGCAATTCTAGTGAAAGTATTTTCAGTTTTCTAAGTATAAAATGTGACTTTGGCCCAACAACACATTTACAAAGACATAAATTAGGAAGCTAATGTCACAATGATCAGACCCAGCCCAATTTTCCCCTTCTTACATGGTTATGGATAACTGGTATCAGTTATAAAAATGTGAGTCATCCCCAAAACTGCAGCAGCTTTGAGGAAGATTAGCGCGCGCGCACACACACACACACACACACACACTCAATAATAGTTATTAGCTTGGGCATTTATACTGTATAACAATTAGATATAGTCACCAAGAACACACCATAATTCCATCTAAATGTTAGGTGCTCATATTGCACGTGAGCTCTGTAACATTTTAGGACAGTGTGGAAAGGCATACCAACCCATATTTATTCTTAGATTGTCATTTGTAATGGGACTAGCACAAAATAGGTGGATAAAAATTAATTAGAAGATACTATCTGTTATGACTAAAATTCTAAGCAGCAACCATTCTTGTCTGAGTTGAGAGAGTACTGTGGTCCCATGATACTGGTACACATGTGGAAAGACCTTTAAAAACCATGAGATAGGAGACGCAGCAAGGAAACCATGTCCCACATTGGCGAGTAGCAATAACGAGGGTAAGAACGATAAACTACAGTGAACTCTTACTGAGTACATACTGTATGACAGGCAGGCACTGTTCTAAGTTCTTTGCATAATTAGTCCTTTGCATACATTCATTCATTCTGCCCTCATACAATCTCATTCAAGAAAATATAACTTCATAGATAAAATGGAGGTGCTTGGAGGAGAAATAGCTCTTCAGGTTGGTACGGTTAGTGAATGACGTCGGCGACACGAACATCAAGAATAGGTGCCTGTGGCTCTTAAGAGCAAGCACATGCACTAGCTATGTAAGATCAGCCAAGGAGACCAAGCAACCCCACCTTTAGAGAGAATGAGGAACAAAATCAAGGAATTCCTGTTTTTGAAAATTTTAAAGCACTGTTAGCTGGTTTTCATGTGTAACTGCAGCGAGTTCAGCGGTAACTCTGATCAAGACATTCCTGTGTTCAGATGAAGTCTTCAAAGCCAGATGTATAGTATCTGTCACTCTCCCCTGAGTCCCTGGCCTCTGCTTCTGTCCTCACAACTCCCTTGTTGACTCCTCTCCCCTCCACTCCATCTTGTAAAGACCCAATGGTAACACTGGTCATCCTGGATGACCCAGTACAATCTGCCCATCTCAATAACAATAATCATATCTGTAAATGCCCTTTAATAAGGCAGCATTGTCACAGGTTCTGGGGGTGCAGACCGAATGACCCTATTCAGGCTACTCGTATCCAGTAGTATTGTTGGTCCTTAAAACTAATTTCCAAGGAGAGTTAACCTTTTATCAATTGCATGGAATTCTATTTGTTTTGTTAACTGGCTTCTACAAAAGATGTTGCTTGTCAACTGTAGGCTCTCTCTACTGGGTACAAGGATGCAATTGTGCCTTGAAAGTGCCATCTGAGTCCTCCTTGTTGATTCTAGCCACTGTTGAGAACTAACGTTTTCCCTGGGGACACTGGGTAAATATACTTTATGGCAGAATGAATACCTTTCTCTTTGGGGTCAGAGACAGGGACAGATTCCCTACTGGATAACGCATAAATGTCATTGCACTTACTGTGAAAACAAAAATATCACTACCCTTTTGCCATGTTACTAAAGTCACAAAGACACAGCACAAAAACTCACTGCATTCTCTACTTCTGCTCAGAGACACTTAATAAATAAAGCTAACAAAAAAAAAAGAAAGAAAGAAAAAAAAGAAAAGAAAGGTAGAAAGAAAGAAAAAAGAAAAGAAAACATGATCTGTATTGGTATATTTGAGAATTTTGTCTAAAATTTGTCTACATTATTACATTTGAGAATATTTACCTATATGGAAACAGGATTCCTGACACCGAACCCCAGCATGGGAAAAAGTTACCCACCTCACGATAAGGACCAGGGATATCACAGATCTCCCATGTGTAGTCTAACCTTAGGAAGAGTGACACTGTGGAGGCTTGGTGCAGAACATTCAAAGGACAGTGGCTGAGTTACTATACACTGTTTCTCCCGGAGTCTCACCCACTAGATTATTTACTCTCTTTGTATCAGAAGAAATGAAACCAGATCCAGTTGTGTTTCCTGTTAGCTGGGCATCCCCTACACTCAAGGAACTGTCCAAGGAGCTGGAGGAAACATACTGCTACCAATAACTAATCCGTTTAGCCCAAGCAGGTAGAATTTGAAGGGCAAGGGGAAACAGGAAAGCACCACCATTGAATCGAGGGGTGCCAGCACCCACTGGTGCTGTGTCCCACCATGAGCTCTGCTCTGACTGCCTAAGGCAAGATAACTCCTGTCTCATTACCCAACTGCCACCACCTGGCAGAACCAGTAGGGGTAGAGCTTATAAATTAGTCCGTGTTACCAGGCACTGAAATGCATGTCTTTTATAACTCTTTACTGTTTTTAACATTGTAACATGACATAAAATATCAGTTATGAATTCACTCATAGAAGACTGAGCCAAATGCCAAAACATGTTCCTATTTTAATTTGTAAATACAATTGCTTAGTAAGTCTGACCCACTCTGAACAGTCTGTTTGAAAAAATTACCAGTGTTATGTAAAAACATATGGAATTATGAGTTTGAATCAAAGCAAAATAACAGCTAAATGACACACATTATTCAGCATGATCCCTGTTTCTTCCTTATTTATTTTCTGATCAGAATAAGCTACTTGAAACAACCTATTCACACCATTTACTCATACAACACCCTGTACAGCTAAACATGAACCCTGGGAACTCAATGTCTCAGCGTGTCTCCACTCTTACTTCTAGCACTTTCCTTCAATATACTTTGCCTTTGACTACATTCATCATCATCCTGAATTAAAGCCACTTTTTGTCTCTTTACAGATTGTCAAACAGTTACTTCTTTCCAGGGCCTTCATCTGCCCTCACATTCGCTCACGTTCCTATCCTGTATCCATCTTGACACCAAATGCAGTCGCCGCAGCTTCCCAGATGAGTTCTCCTCCCAACCTCCATTCGACTTCTCTCCAACTTTGAATGCTTTCTTGTAAGACCAGAGACTATGCCTTGTTTGTATTATTTCTTAGAGGAGGACCGCCGTGGACGGTTATTTAGGCTACACATGGTAGTCCTGCCTTGTAATACCTAACATATTGTTTCATTCATGAGAAACATTTGGCCAATAATTTTCAGTAAGCAAATAAATGACCCTGAGTGGGTAGATAAAGCCGTTGTTCTTAATGGCCAATGTAATGAACTTAGGTCTTAAGACAATGAAAAGTCTAAAGTCAGAAGCTGAGGCAAAATCAGAGAGACGAAACTGAGAAGCTCTTTGAGATTCTATCAGATGAACCCTGGGGTCTAGGCTCCATTTTAAGGGTCAATATACATGTGGTCAATATACACATATGAATAAGACCAAGAGACAGCTTACTTTATCTCTTAGCATTATAGGATTTTTCCTTCAGGACCACCATGTGGCCACCCTTTGATAGTGTTTACCCAGACCTGAACTTTCTTTCATACTAATGTGGCTTTTGGGAGAGAGACTAAGGAGCCTTTCCTGGCTCCAAGTGAACTTCATAGGAGCTAGAGCACCAGATAATCACTGGCCAATTGATTACCCTCCAAAAGAGTATAGTGGTTATAAATACTGACTCTGGAGTCACAGAGGTCCAAGCACCCAGCTCTAGCTTTGCTTCTTTCCACTGAATTCTGCTGGCTTCAGTTTTCTCATCTGTAAAATAAGGCTGATTCTTACAGAACTTATTGGAGACCGTCTAAGGAGAGTTGAGTAAAATCACTGTGGTAAAGTATTGGGTATGTAGTGAGTTCTCAATGAAAAAATAAAATAGCATCTTTTAAAGAAGAAAATGACATAACCCTTGAAGACAATGGCCCAAGGAGTCTCGTGACTTCCTTCAGGCCTCTGCATTTCCACATGGAAACCGGTCACAATGGCCAAACACAACAGCAGTAAGATGTAGAACACGAGCACAGATCTTTGATAGTGACTCCCAGCTGCTGTTTTTAAACGAATGGCCTAAGTTCTCATCAACCACTCCTGCCACTGCCCTATAAGGGTGTGTGTGAGTAGGATGTGCAGTTAGCACCTATACAGTCCAGCCAAGACCTGCCGTTTCTGTAGACTGGAAAGTGGAAGGAAGGTCATTTTTTCATAATGATTACCAAGTCCCTCCCATCACAGGGCACACGGTTCCAGTCATGGGAAGGTGAATGGAGAAACTGACTATGCCTTTGAACAACGGATTAGAATTTGGACCTGAGTCTATATCTTGAACACATGCAATCTTAGATGCTGCGCAATGACATCTCCTGTCCCAGGCCCTGTGCTGCTTGTTGGTGTAGGAGCATGCGCTCCTAGCTTGGGGATTGAGAACAGCAAGAGAACAGCTAGATGGGCACTAACTTTTCTGTCTTCTGGACACAAACTAACAGCTGCATTCAGTTAAGTATCCTTTGTTCACCAGGTTAGATTGGCTACAGGTATGTTAGGAAAATGGCCGGAGACGTAGTTTCATTTCAAGAGCTCTGGATCATTATTCCTGGGTGCCTTCCTTCCCCCTTCTGCTGAATGCAATACCTATTCAGGAAAATGTTCCACTGAAGAAGCAGGCTGTGCTTCACAGCAGATGTCAAGTTCTAGATTGTTATCATGATGGTAAGTTCTAACTTCAGAGAGCCATGGAGGTTCCCAATAAAAGCCATCAAGGCACTGGTATTGGATGCTGTTTCTCATAGCATGTTTCCCAATAATGGATACAGAACCCAGTGGTGGGACCTGCCTATACTGAAGAGGTTCTGACAGGTGTTGGGTGAGGTGAGGCAGGAAGGCAGAAGCCAGCTCCCTTAGGTAGTCAGAGTAGGACTCATGGTGGGTCATGAACTAGTCACATGTGGTCACTCCTCAGACTGGGTCACCTCTCCGGCCCAGGGAGTGTTCATAAAGCATATTAGTCCTTATTGGCTCAGCCCACCAGGTACTCAAAAATGTCCAATCACAATAAAGATTCCCACCAAAGGACCCCCTGGGTAAGATAGAATGAGGGTTTTCCTTCCTCGGAGCCCCTCCCACTCTCAGGAGTCCTTTCTCATGTTTTCATAATAAGCATAATGATTACATTCTCAAGGCTTCCATTTCCATGCTGTCACAGTTGCCCATACAGGAATGCATTCTCAAAAGGGGCATCCTTTCTTTTTTTCTACTTTGTGAAATTCTTAGCATGGCAGGAAAAAAAACAAAACAAAACAAAAACATTTGTCAGTCTTGACTGGAATATCATTAGATCCTTGAAGAAATACCAACTGAGCAAAAACAGGTAAAAATCGCTTAGCAACACACACAAAAGCCTTTTGGTATGATGCTTTGTTAGAGCAGGAGAAATAAAGGAGGACGAGGAGGAGAAGAAGCAGGAGGAGGAGGAGGAGAACTGTGGTGTTATTATTTGTGACAACATGGATGAACTTGGCAAGCGTTATATTAAGTGAAACAAACCAAACCCAGAAAGAGAAATACTGAGCACACTCATCTACACGTGGAAACCAAGAATTGAACTAAAAATTAGAGTGATGCTCCCAGTGCCGAGGATGGAATGAGTCACCTCACTGCCATGCTCTGATGGATGAGAACCCTCTGAAATCATGAGCCAAAATTAATATTTTCTCTTTCTCCTTTTAGGTATTTTGGTCACAATGATACAAAAGTAACTAATAGAGGTGATTAACACAAACCATAGAGATGTCTAAAGGCTTCAAATTTTCACTTAGATAAAAGGACTAATTTCTGGACATCTATTGTACAACATGGCAGCTATAGTTAATAACAATGCATTGTATTCTGAGCATGGGTAAAAAGGAGATTTTAATTATTTCCACCCAACCAAATGAAAAGTATACGAGGTGCATATATTAATTCATTCCGTTCAGCCATTTCACAATGTATCTCTTTTTTGAAATGCCGTATTGTCATATGTGTGCGTGTGTGTGTGTGTGTATAGATATATGCTTATGAATTTAAAATTTTTTTTAGATGTGAGGATGTAGCTCAGTTGGTAGAGTTGCCTAGCATGTACACACACACACACACTCACGCACACATATATACACACAACATACACTCACACACACACATATATACACACAACACACACACACTCACACACACATATAGACACAACATACACTCACACACACACACACATATACACACAACACACACATACACACACACACACTCACACACACAAACATACTTAAGTATATTACTTCACTTAATCCTTAAAACCATCTTCTGAAATAGGTATTACTTTAACTCTTGTTTATCCTCTGAGGAAACATAGGCATAAAGATAGTACACGGCTTAAAGAAAGTCCTTCAGTATGTGCTCAGACTGTAATTCAAACACAAGGAAGAGAACATTATCATCCAGAATTTGCTACAAACACAAAAAGAGGCTCTTTTTTTTTTTCTCCTTTTCTTTAACATGCATTAGTTCCCTCTGGAAGCCAATTAATATTTAACTAGCTAATATAAGTAAAAGGCTTAGATTACCAAACTCACATGACCAAAATTATCTGAACAAGAGTACCTACTAGCCAGTTCATTCTCTGTCATATAACTCACCTGGTTTGCATCTAGTTGTGCTAGATGTTCACAGATGTGAATTTTTTCTTTCCATGTATATGTCTACTTTTACTGTTGGGATGAAAAGGGGGCCCCTTTTCCCTGCCTTCATAAGGGGTCATGGCCAATATTCTATAATAAATGCAATTCTCCAAATCCTAACACTTAACCCCAGAAAAAAGTTACTCCTCACTGAAGAAGGCTAAAATTAGGACATTCTAGCACAAAACATCCCACCCTTCAAAATGAAGCCACACCCAGAGGGCATTGGTTCCCCCCTCCCCCACTACTACCAACCAAAGATGTAAATCTCCACCATCAAGTGTGAAGGTGATTTGGAGAGGCAGCAGCAGGCACTTTTTAAAACAGCTGATTTAGCAGTTTGGAAAGGTTGTGGAGGAACCTTCTAGAATACAGAAATTAGAAGGCACCACACTGTGAAGGTGAAGCCATGCTGCACAAACCATGAGTTATCAAACGGATTCATGAAGACCCCTAAAAAAAAGTGATTTCTTTTGCCCACACCCCCCCCCCCAGCCCCCAAATACTCATGGAGAAATGTCAGATTCCCACAGGATGAAGCAGACTTTTCCTTGAGAGGAATCCTGAGCGGATACACAAACAATTAAACTGAAATAGACTGTTTTAACCCTCACTGCAGTTCAAACAGCCGAGCCATCAAAGCTGGCCAGCCCAAACCAGCTGCTCACTACCATCCTTTGAGGTTCATTTGAACTGGGGCTTTGTTAGAGCAGGAGTGAGAAAGCATTTCAAAGACAAGGGCCCTCCTTGGGAACCTATTTCCTGGTGACCTCTCTGAATGACATGCTTTTTCTCAGAAGTTAGCCCCTAATCCCTAGTACCCCCATTCTGAGCCCCTTCTAAGACCCTCAGTGAAGCATTACTAGAGGAATGTGTGGGCTCTATTTCCTCAACCCAGGGCAAAACTTCCCTGATTAGCCTTGTTCCTTAAATGCAACATTTGAAGGATAAAGCCTTTCTTTCCTTTTCTGCCTTTGAAAGTTCTAGATACTAGACTATGTGTCTTTTTGTGGTGGTTTATTATTTTTTTTAAATGCATGGTAAATAAGCTTTGTAAACCTGCCATTTTCAGACAGCAGCCTCATCAAGACTATCTGCTTCAACAGCTCCCTTTCCAGCTGTTTAGGGAATTTAAAAGTTTTAGTAGTTCTGTTTTGGACTTTTCATCTGAAACAAACAATATATATTATATTTGAATTTTAACACCAAGTACCTTTTTTTTTTTCAATTACATTAATAGCATAAAAGAGTATTTTTTCAAAGGACATACACCATCAATTCAGACACCTGGTTTTGACTTAGGTACTAAGCTCAGGAACTTATAAAAAGATTTTCTACATAAAGAAGTAGTAGCCCAAAACCAGAAGAGAAAGGAATAGGAAATATCTATGAGGAAATCTAGATCCTAGAAGCAAATGCTCATTGTAGGATTCAGATTTTTTTTGTGTGTTTTGTTTTTAACATAATACTTTTATTAATTACTTGACTATGTATCTTGATCATACCCACTTCCCATTCCTCACTGGTTCACCTTCCCATCCTTGCGCTCTCAAAAAAAAAAAAAAAAAAAAGTCCAGCCTGTGTGGTGGGAGCATGGATTATGGGTATCATCATGGTTCTTGAAGGCAGCAGGCAGTTCTGTTCATGGACATCCACCTGCCCTATACTAGCCTATGGCCAAGCAGGACAAAATTCAACCTGAAGTTAGGCTTCAGTGCCCAAACACACAGGCTCTCATACATCTCACAGGCACCCAGACATACCACAGACACCCAAACATCATGAAGGCACCTGGAGACTGAGCAGGGGGACACAGATATTAATTGGCAGAGAGTAAATTCATAATTTGTTGTGTGCATTCCTTAAAAGCACTTGGAAAACAGGCCTGAGAATGAGAGTTTTGCCTTCAGACACCCTCCCCCCCTCCCCCGATGGTCTTGGGAACGTAATTCTGTTCATTGTCAGCCAGGTATTGTGTAAAACAGCTTTTATGAATGAACATGTTTCCTCTTCATACCATAAACTTGTGTCAAGCATTATTATAATGAAGCCCATTTAAGAGTTAAGAAATATGGTTAAACACCCTTCTCCAGGTCACAAGTTTCAAATGCATGTCCTTTCCCTTAAGTCTTCAGTTTCTGGATAATCTCATACAGGTTTCATGGTCTCTTTAGGTTTCAAGGTCAGAGTTCAAAGTTGTGCTCTACTGCTGCCTGTCAAAAGTTATATGTAGTTCTGCCAGTGACTTCAAGGTTTGTAGGATATTTTTACTTATACAATTACTTTCTTTAGAAGACTTCCATATAAAACATGAATGAAACCCTTCCGTGGACAGAAAGTTTAAAGAAGAGATGAAACATTAGGAAGGAGGAAAATACCATCAATTGTTTTCCTGAGCATTTGTCCACAGAAAACTGGCTTTCACCTGTAAGCAAATGTATTTGAATTTTTCTAGAGATTGGAGCCTTGCCAATCCATTGAAAAATGCCTAGGAAAACAGGAAAACAACGTGGATTTGCTTTACTAATATTCATTAACTTTCTAGCACTGTGGTTCTGTTCAGATAGCCCCAATAAATAGAGTGATATGGGAACTTCCAGAGTTCAATCTCTTTTTCAAATGTTCAAACTGGAAAAGTCATGGCAGGCTATCATTTGAAACACTTTGAAAGTAGAAACCTAGTTTAATACCTGTCTCAGACACAGTCTTATTGAGGGCAAGAATATTATTAATGTGTCAGGTAATCTGTACCACTCTCGAGGTTGTGCTAAGGTTAACACAATGTCCAGAGACTTTACTATTGACCCAAAAATATCCAGACAGACTAGTAGGAGAAGGGTTTTCAAAAAACGATTAAGAGTAGATTTTAAAACCAGATTATTTGAACTCAGATCCAAGTGCTGCCAAGTTTTGTGAACTTAAGCAAGTAGTTTAATTTCTGTGTGCCCCAATTTCCTCCCATATAGTGAAGTTCAATTAAAACACACACACACACACACACACACACACACACACAGGGAAAATAACCTTACAAAGTTGATCTGAGAAATAAAGGTTGACATGTGAAGTGCATAGGAGTGGCTCAGTCCTTAAGAATAAATCTGAAAGTCAGCTTTTACTGGTCCACAGCCATGAGTCCTGGTGATGGAGTAGGAAGAGGTCATACATATACCATCACCAACTACAGCGCAAGAGGGTGAGGAAATATTTAGTTAAATGACAAAATTTTCATGTGCGTTAGTCAAAGTAGTTAAGAAGAGGCACTTTTGCACAACAACATTAAATTGCTCAGGGAATACGCAAAATGTTATTCACTGATTTTGATGGGAGACATAATGCCTTGTAAGTAGTTGGACCCTGATGAAGCCCTGTGGAGTGGGTAGATAGGAAGAAGTGGAATTTGAAAGAGAGCCACAGCAGGAAGAAAAGCAGTCAGGACGCTAGAAGCAGAATGAGTAGACCGAGCCCTATCTCCTACCCAATGTGGGCAGTCCAGAATCGAAGTCTCGAAGAGCTTCGTTATCATCTTGTTCTAAGCGCATTCACGTCCACGCCTGACTGTTACCAGACGCATTCGTGGTGTTTAAAGAATTAATGAAGCATTATGTACATACAGCTTCTAGAGACAGACAGATCTGGTTGGACTTTCAACTCCACTATTTGCCAAGTGAATAAACTTACTTAAATCACTTATCTTACCCACGTACGCACACGTGTGCATGACACACACACTCACACACACACCACTGACACACACACCAGATTATCTGACATAGTCATCGTTTTCAATTAAATGTGGCCCTTTTAGCAGTTGTCTTAATGCGTCTGAGGACCTATGGCCTTATGAAATAGATTTACTAGTCACTAATACCCTTCAGGAACTACTCACTCCATTATAAGTTCAAGCAACTAGAGATAAAGGCTATGATCCCCACCCAGATGGGAATATAGTTTGGAGGCAGAGCCCTTTTCCGAGATGCATGAGGCCACGTGGTCAACTGCTAACACTGAAAAAAAAAAAAAGGAGACTAAAACAGATGCTGAGATGTATCATCTAAAAATTAACTATTGCAGTTAATATTTAGTAAGCTGGCACATTCCACACGTGAAGCCCTTTTCTGTGGATGAACTCGTTTGCTCATCACATTAGCCTTAAGAGAGAAATTTATGCTATTGTTCTCAGTGGAAAAGGAAAACAAATGTCGGAGATGTCCCTTGAGACAAGCAGTTGAGGTTCCATATAACTGAAAATGTATCCCATACTGTTGCCTATTTCTTAAAAGGCTGTTTTGAAGGCTTGTGAGGTTACTGACAATCTCCATTAATAATAATGACACTGAAGATTATCCAGTCATAAATTTGAGTGTGTGTTTGTGTGTGGGGGACCATCAACATCTCGAAAAACCTTCTCATTTTACAAAAGAATATGAAGAAAAGAAGGATTAAATGACTCTCCTGCAGCAACTTTGAAATTTCAGGGCTGTGCTTCTAAAGATGGCAGATTTACCATATGGCTTACATTACATTCTCCTGAAAACTCACTAGAAAGACAGTAAAGGGATTGATTTTAAAGACATTAACCCAGAAGGACAAAAGAATCAGGAGGAAAACAACAACAACAACATTTCAGGAGATGGAAAGCAGATGGTTAGGCAGTAAGCATCTTAGCAGACCCACAGGACTGAAATTTGACAGTGGAAGAAATATAGATGCAACCCAATTTTTACTACAAAACTCATAAAGTCTCAGGAACTGTTGGTAAGAAGCACCTGTAAATGTGAGAATGTGGCTGAAGCAGATACAAGATTTGATGATAATCTGACTAAGCAGTTGTCCCATTCTCGTCCTGGTCAACATCCTAAAAAGCTATTATCTGCAAAGAATTGATGTGTAAGACCTTCTACAAGAGTTTTCAGGAACTACTCGGAGCAGAGCATCCTGCTTACAGCAGAAAGAATTACTGAATGCATCTATCTGGAATGGGGAGGACTCCAACCTCCTGGCTTACATTGGCTCCCCAAACTCTGAAAGCCAAACTTTGACTCATTAAAGACTTTAGACAAAGGCAAAGAAAAAAAAAAAAGGCTAACGAGGCACACAATAGGAGCCCAACAGGATGTGTTAGATGAACACCCACCATACTTTGAAGCTGCTGAGATTTAAGGGTCTTTTAGTAAACGAAGGGGGGGAAAAAGTTTCAAGTATGTGCAAATCAACCACCAGGGGGAGCATAGATTCCCCCAAGTAACAGAAATACTAACCTTGGCAAAGACAACTGGGAGGGGGTTGGTGGAGGAGAGAAGGAAGAAGAAAAAGGAGGAAAAAGTATAACTGAACAAATTTTCTCCAGTTTACACCAAAAAACCAAAAAAGTTTTGTGAAATGTAATTGGCAACCACACAACAGACCCTTTGTTATGCTTCTGTGCCTGCGATTTGTCCATGAGACTTAGCGATGGACAGACTCTTGACTTAAGGACTCCTAATTTCGTCCAAAAAAATAAAACCATAACAATAGCAATAAAAGTAGCTCCTCCAAAGTGTGTAATAGAATGGAAATTGAAATATTTACTAACAAGATTCAAACTATACATGCTGAATGACAACAACAAAGTTTTGTTTTTTTTCTTCCCAACTTTTGCTGCTTTGAGTTTCCTTGAGTCTATTTCAAAAATAACGTTTGGAGAGAAGAGAACTTGGCCTGTGGTTCAAAAATGGTTAAAGGAGTCTATTTTAGAAAAGAGTTCCAGTTGCTGTAAATGAGATGAGACCTGCCTGTTTCCATTCTGAAACCTGGGCAGTAGTACACACAAGTGTGTCTGGAAACACACACACACACACACACACACACACACACACACACACACACTGTAAAATGCTTCTCTACCTACTAATTACATTTCCCCTATTAAACAAAGATTAAATTTTGTCCGTAACCAGTTGTTTGACGAAATTTTGCATGGTTAGCCTCAGCTAATACATGCTCTAAATTCAGGCTTGCTCTTTAAATGTCAAACTTCACCTGAGTTGAAGGGTCAAGGAAAGTTTCCAAAAAGTGTCTCACAATTGGTTGTGTTTGATCATTCACTAAGTACTCAGAACCAAATCTAACCCTGTAAGAGGAACAAATAAAGTGTCGAGATATGGACCCTGCACCAAACCTTTTTTTGTTAAGTATTGATATTTTCTTTTTTTACTTTAAAGATTAACATCTAAGTGGTTGATTTCTCTGAGAGATGGGTTTTTTCCTCTGGATATATAGGGGCCATCAAAGAACATGTGCAGGTCAATACTGAAGGTTCTTAGTGTTCTCTGCTAGAGTATATTACCTTTTGTTAGTTTTCTCTTTCTTAAATTCTCCTACAGGTAGATTGAAGGGGAAACATTAGGAGATAGTGAAGGAAGATTTGTGCTTAGTACCTTGTATACCTCACAATTACAACGGTTTTTTTTTGTTTTCTTTCTTTTTTTTTCTTTTAGGGAAGGTGGAAGAGGAAAGGGAGAAGAAAGAGGAAGAGAAGGACAAAGACAAGGAGGAGGAGAAAGAGAAACAAGGGGAGGAGAAACACTGATTCTATAACATAATGGCTTAAGAGCATCAGTGTGTAAGAACTGCAATCAGGTACTTATTTCCCATTTCCACTAACTTATTTAAACAGGGAATTATGACCACTCTCAAATTTTGTTGAAAGCAATTATCTTTGAGTCAAACGTTTGCTGTGAGAGTGTTTGTGTGAAGTTGGATAGTTTCTAGTATTCTCCAGGTGTTAAATAAAATAAAAATAAACAGGAGAACAAAATTATAACCTTTCCAAAACACAAGAACCAGATTACAAGGGTTCTAAAAATTCAATGACTACCCTAATTCACACACACACACACACACACACACACACACACACATACATATTCCAATGAAGGGCTGTTTAAGTTCTAGGGTCTACTACTATATATTCATCCCCTTAAAGGTTCAACAAACTGGAAATGGAAAGGACAAAAGTAGAGAAAACCAAGCCCAAATTCTCAAGATAGGCAATATTAAGCCAACAATACAGTGTTACATGAAAGCGCAAACTATGTTTAGTAGGTACAAAAGTTTGGATTTCAACTGTCTACCAGAGGGCCATATGACAAAGACTTTGTCTCCAGCTTTGTGCTACTGGGAGGGAACAGAACCTTTGCAAAGTGGAACCCAGTGAACTGGTAGGATGGTTGGTTGCTTACTGTGCTGGAGAAAGTAGTTACATCATTAGTGATTCCTGTTTTCTGAGAGATCAACAGGCCTCCTCTGTCACACACCCCTCCATCACATTGAACTGTGCCATCACAGGCCTAAAGAGGTCAAAACAACTGTAGACCGAAGCCTCAGAAACACCAGGTCAAAGTAGACTTTGTCTCTTTAGAGTTGGGTACCTCATGCGGTTTGTCACAGTCATGGAAAACTAACACAGAAGGGGTTTGGAGAAGAAACGGGTTCTACTGCAGTAGAGAATGAGTGTGTAGGGGAGTCAAGCAAAGGAAAACGTAAACACAAAGGGGAAAATGATAAATCATTGGAGAATTGTGAATTACGTGATTTAGCTAGAGAATCGCTTAATTTTAGGATGGTATTGAGAATTAAGTCCAAGGGGTCACACAGGGCCTTGAAGGGCATTTTGTGACATTTAAACTTAATTGAGCTGTGAGGTAAAAGCGTGTTAAGACTTTCATCAGCAACGACAATTGGAAAAGGGGGAAATAAAAACAGATAAGGCCAAACGGATTATTACTACAGTCCAAGCAAGAGCAGCAAGTACAAATCTGAGTGCCAGCAACCACAGTGGAAAGGAGTGGGTACAACCAAGAAGCCATTCAAACAGCAACCAAGCAAACATAAGAAGTCAAAATGTGTGGAAGTAGTGTAAACAGTCAAATGATCTGTGCTTGAATGACGAAGGTAATATTCGTACCATTTACGAAAATAGAGGTCAAAATCTGATTCTGTGTCAAGGGTGATTTTGTTATGGAAAACTTTGGGTTGGGATCCCAGCAATGGTAGTGAGAGGAAAAATCCAGTTAACAGGGATTTTGGGACTGGAATCCAGAGGGAAGAGGCTCTGGTGAAGATGTGGAATCACTCTACGGAGGCCAGAAGAGTCACCAGAGCCTTGGCAGCGATGGGGACTGTTGAGAGAAAGAGGAATAAAGAAAGAAGAGGGAAGAGGGTGAGAAGGGAAGAAAAGACATCCTCAACCAAAGAAGAGCCCCTGATCTAACTGGGGAAAACCATTTGCTGTCGAAGGAAGTTATCCCACTGTGGCGTGGGTAGGAGGTGCCAAGCAGATAAGGGAATCACTAAGGTCATTTGTACTGGGACAGGGGATGGGTGGGAAAGAACTGAAAACGAAGAGGAAACCGACTTGAGGCTTTGAGAGTCAGTGGAAAACAGAATTTCATAGGTTAAGATCATTTCAATGGCACTGATTGGGTAGAAGTCATGCTGCTTGAGTGAGCCATCAGCCAGTGTGGGGAACTACGGCAGTTCCAGTAAGGAAAGGGAAGAGAGGCAGGGTGCTGGCAGATGTCAAGCAGACATCTGTGCAGGCTTTACATGCTCGCAGGTCAGAGTCTCTTTCACAAAGAGTGACCCAGGTGGAGGCGATTGGGTGGCATTTGATCATCATCACCATCATCTCAGGTGTAGAGACATCCAATGGGCAGGGACAGATGCTTCCTCAGGGACCAACGAAATGGTGGCAATAAAAACAGGCACTCAGAGAGGAATGGGGTATGGGAGATGGCTATTCCCAATGGCAGCTTTGAGAGTCAGGTGAGGATACAGGGTTTGAGCGTTTGAGAATCTTAGAAAAATTTTGAAGCAGTTCAAGGCTGGGGTCAGAGGGCACAATGGGAACCAGATTTGAGCAATGAAGGAAAAAGAAAGCCAAAGTGTTTCTCTTTTATGGACTCTTTTTCCAGCTTCTGTAGACCTTGACTTTTCAGAACAGCGACTGATCACAACCAGCTGAGAGCCTAAAGCCACCGGGTTGGAACTCTCTGCTTGGTAGTTTGAGGCATGAAGGGCATGCTACCTGAGACTGCTGTGAAAGGTTTCCCCAGGCCCCTCATGCAGGAAAAGATTTTTTAAAAAAATGGCAAAGAAGTATCGTTGAAAACCGTAATTGGCACCTAGCCATCTTTTTACTACTTGTATGCTACTGTGTCAGAATCAGGGGTGTGACTGCTTTCCTGTATTGGAAAGAACAAGGCATATATCAAAATACATAAATCCTGAAAAGCTCATTGTGAAGGACAGAGTCCTAATAATATGTATTTTGATAGCGTTTAAATATTTTCAAAGTTGGTGCTTCCAGCAGTAAAGCAAATCGCTTCATTTTGCAGGGCATTTGATTAAATTCCAAACAAATCAATGTTCCAGGGTGTGCCTAGGGCCTCTGATACCTCTGCTACTTTGCCAAGAAAGTGCGAATGTGAGAAGAACCCCTGGAGAAACAAGGGAACCATTCTCTCAGGAGTACGCTGCAGGGCTGTGCAAGGGAGAAATGCTCAGACTTCTGTCTGCAAGGCAGAGAGATTAGAATGGAATAAATTAGCGAGGTGGGTATTAAACAATAACACTTTGTGCCTCGTTCAAAGGACTCCAGACTCTTTGACAAGCCTATGTTCTTGCTTTCTCTTTTGTCTCCCAGAAGACATTCACCAGCATCATCCCAGGTTTAGCAAAGCTGCCTCCCCGCCCTCTTCCTCCTCCTCCATGCCTCCTATTTCTTGTCTAACTCCTTTCCATTCTCCTCCGCCTACCCTTCATCATAAAGAAATCCACCTTTGCCACACCACCGACAATGGGATGAATCCCTTGTTTACATACACCAATCTGAGATTCTTACTGAAGACATATACACAAATGATAGGCAAAGAATGTTCAACATATTTAATAAGTACCCAGCCACCAACTAATCAAAAATTGTAGCTGAAGTTGCACTGGAGTGGGGCATTTGGTTTCCTGTGATGGGCCTGGTGGTCTCAGAGTAGGGTGAGAAGCTAGTGAGAAGTTTATCCGGAATGAAGGGGGCACTTGGATGGCATTATTTCTTTCAGCCGGAATAAAAAGATATCACTATTTCAGCCACCAGTACTGCTGAATTTTAGCCCTGACTGGTTTCAGTGTTATACGTTGTTATGGGACCACCAGTGTTTTAAGTAACTCATCTGTTTCACTTGCTGCTTAGAAAGGAGAATATAAAATAGTGTTGCAGAGAGCTTGCAAGGCTATCCCAAGACTGTCACGGGAAGCTCCTAATCACTGCTGTGGTCCCAAAGAATACGTTCTCAGACACAATAAAGTCAAGGTAGGAGACTGAAAGGAAAGTATATTATTTTTTCCCCTTACTCGGAGGCAAGAACCTCATGTATTTTATCCTTCATTATGTCCCCAGAGACTGTCACATGATCAATTCCTAATATAATTAACTAAATCAATGAATGGAGGACAGAAGAGAGAAACATAAATTGTTTCAGGCTCGGCTTGATTAGACACTCCGGAAGTTCAGCGGGTTACAGGAAAAGTGTCGTCATCTCCATTCCCTGGTGCAGAAGCATAAAAGAGAGCTAAGGCGACTTGTCCAGTGTCAGCAAACTAACCATGGTGAAGGCAGGACTTGATCCGGACTCCTTAAGACCCCAGACCCTTTCTCTTATATATGGCTCAGAGATCCTGAATATAAATGAAAGTGAACACAAGTAGAAAAAAGAATAAGAGATGATTCACAACCTACAGTGCTCCTTTACTTAAAGATTTATTTATTTATTTTGATGTGTATGCATCTACTTCTGTATGAGAGTATGCCACATGAGTGCTGGTGTCGGGGGTCAGAATATATCCAGAATTCCCTGGAACTGAAAGGATAGGCAGTCGTGACCTGACCTGAGTGTTGGGACCCAAACTCCAGTCCTTTGGATGAGCAGGAAGTGCTTTCAACCACTGAAACATCTCTCTGGCCCCTACCATGTTCTGAGTGACAGGGTGAGAGAGCCATTGAGGACAGGAGAGCTGTGCCTGGTTGGTTGTCTCTTCTTACTCCACTCTCATCAGATCCTGGCAGGTCACTCCCTGCTTCCCAAGCCCAGCCGCATTGCTCACGTGTAACACTGAGCTTCATCTCTTTGTGATGTAGAGGTCTCTTCCCAGGAATCCTGCTTAGGGCCTACATTAGTGGGCATCACGGGCATGCTCAGTACCTGCACTAAATTCAAACAGGACCCTTAATGGAAACACAAAACATGAAGCCCAATTATGGGACTCACTCGCCGACTTCCTCCCTAAGGACTGAAGAATTAGGTAACTTGGGACAGTCACCTGTCTTGCCCTTTCCATCCATTCCCAAAGTGTTCAAAATGTGGCTTCCTGACTCCCAACATTAACATTTCCCTGCAACTTCTTGGATACGCAAATTCTAGAGGCCTATTTCCCCTGGGAGGAAGGATCCAGATGAATCTCTGGAATCTGTGTTCTCAAAGCCCCGCAGGTAAGCCTAGTGTGTGGGTTAATTTTGAGGATGATCTGGTTTCTTGCTTGATTTTCACATCTGAGTCTGCAAATTACTTCCCGTGCCCCAGGGTCTTCTAAGGATCCTCCCCTCTGCACTCTGTCCTCTGACCTTTCTTCTTCTGCATGCAGGAGCAGTAGCTTCTTACTGACAATATTCATCTCCCTCTACAGGCTCACCCCTGTGCTAGATAATCTGCTGAGAATGTTTGCAAAGCTAGCAGCACAGAGCATTCTTGGGGCACTGCAGCTGAGCAGATGGCCCTGCGGTGGAAGGCAAAGGAGGAGGCTTGCCTATGAGCGCCCTCCGACCGCAAGCTGAGGCTTGAAGTGAAGTGAGGACACCGGCCATGAGCCAACTCTGGGTTCCAGCCCTAGGAGGTCTTTGATGTTTTCTCCTTGCTGTCTGGGGTCCCTGTTTTCAAGAATTTATCAGAATGACCCAGACTTAGCAAACTTGCTCTATGTACCTTGGACAAAGTAACCGCTGTGTCAATCCTGTGAGAAGACTTGGATCGTCAGCCTAAAAACCCGTTTATAGTTGACTTCCTCTGGCAAGGTGCTATCAGATGCAAAAAATAACATCATCAGCTTGGCCCGCAGAGCTTCTTTCTCAGCATTCGCATTAGGTAGGTAGCCAATGCAAGAGAAGTTGACAAATATCAAAAGCCCCATCCCTGAATCTGCTTCCCTCCCCTCTCCCTCCCCACCCCCCTTTCAACTCCCCACCCTTGCAAAGAACACTTGAGGTGTCATAGGAAGATGATTTCTCCACGCTCTACAAATCCCAACACACTCAAAGAAAAACCTCAATATTTATTCAGTTGCCGGGTTCTGGTATGTTTTCCCTGTTTAGACAGCCACAATCCACTGTTCATTGATATGCATTGCCAACCAAAAAAAAAAAAAAAAAACTTAACACTTTAACACCTGACCTCTGTATCTGTACTCCTCTCCTTGTCTAGGTTCTTCAAGTTACAAAAGCGCAATAAATCAACAGAGACGTGGTTGGGTAGGATAAGACAAAAATGTTACAGTATCCATCGAAGACTTCAGGCAAAGGTCCTGGAATTGATGTCATGAGACTTGGGTTCCTGCCAGGGTTTTGCCACTGGTGACATGCTGGGAGACTGTAGCAGGTTACCCTCCCACTGTGGGTCGGTGCAAAACAAAGACTGAAGAAAAACAGATCTCTGGGCTGTCTCCCAACTCTTTGATACTGTAACTAAGCAGATATGACATAGTTATGTCCTATTTGGGGACTTCAGTGTCCTTGTTTGGAAACTCAGGAATTTGGAAGCTTAGGAATAGCAGGTTGGCTTCAAATTCATTTTGTAACTGGAATGTAGGAAGATGTGTTATGGCTGACTGACAGGTCAGCCATGGGATTGACAGGAAGAGATGGGAGGGCGGGTTAGTTATATCCCCAAGACCTTGTTTGTTGCTTCCGTGGCTTGTTCTATCATTAGCAATAGTTCTGTGCGTATCTTCTATTGTGTTTCAGCTGCTAAAATGTAAATATCATATCATATCATGGATTTCATGCCTTGATACCTAGTATAGGAGCCTGATAATATTTGTTGAATAATAGAATGTTCTTAAGTGGCTAAAGAGCATGGTCAGAACAACTGGGCAATGCTTGAACGACCCCACTAGTCCTGAATTTAGGAGAATGAAGCACTTCACTCTAGGTGTTCTCTAAAGGTCCTTAGTAACTCTGACTTTTAAGTTTTCTAAGACAGACAACAGCTCTTAAATTCCATGAAAAGAGGACAGACAACAATACTGGAAAGAGGAATTTTACTGGCATTCAATAAATAATTCTTTTGAATATTATTTTTTAATGTTTTTTTTTTTTCCACTGAGGGTTTAAAGAGGGGCAATTAGCTTGAGAAAACAGATTTGGAAAGGATTCTAACTGTTCCTCATTGCTCTGGTTTTACAACCACCAGGTGAATTTTCCTTGAGTCATGAGAACCTCATTCTCCCTTTCTTTTCCATTTGTGTTGGAGAGTACACGGTATTAGAGTTGGATCTTAGGCTTCTCTCAGAAGACTGAGAGAGGAGGCTTTCTTGGTAAGCTTGGATCTGTGGCTTGGCAGTTGCGCAATAAAATGACTTTATCCCCAAACCAGATGTTCAAGTTGTTTTAATAATATCTTATGATCCCTCCTCTAAATAAAACAAAAACTCTATCAGAACATTCTCCAGGATTCGAAGTTTGATTTCAGCTATCTGGTTTACCTCACAAGAAGGTAGTACCAAGATAAATTTGGAATACATCACTGGAAAAACTCAAACTGGATTTGAGATGGCCAGAGTTTTGTTCTGGATTCTGTATAAAGACACCTGAAAGAGACAATCAGGACATGCTTCCAAATGCTACTCAAGGGTTTCCAGGAAGGTGCCAGTCTCTTAATTGCTCCCAGCAATGGTGTAGAGGCATTGAGGGGATCTTTAGATAATGGCACAGTTTTACATTCATCCCATACAACCAGTTTTTGCTAAAATCTTGCTGTAAGCTTCTCCAAGATTTACAAAGCTAGGGTGAGTAATGGTTGAGGTATCTTTGACTGAATTATACGAAGACACTTTGCAGGAATAAACTGACTTGCCCAAGTCTGTGTCAGCTGGACCGGCTAGAAAACAATGGTTACATCCCCACCTGACTGGTAGGATTGAGTGTTTTCTCTGGAAACAAGCAACATTTTTTGTTTAGTTACATATTTTCTCCATACCACCTATCATTTTCTCCCACACCCATATCCCAACTTATAATTAGACAATTTTGAGAAATGTCAAGACTTCCAATAGTAAACTATAAGGGTCTCGTGAACTGGAAGTAGGTACAATTTTCATACTTGTTTCTGAATCCATAAGAGAAAGCATGACATGGTAGGTTCTCCCTTATTAAGTATTTGTTAAAAGAACTAGGTGAAAAGAATGAATAAATGTATCAATAAACATTCTTATAGAAGAACTTTTGAGAAGTTGGATGTAAACTGCATTTTCTCTTAAATAACTAAATAAACAAACTATTCTTGAGCACCAAGTGTTAGACGCTGAGAGATGAAAGTGTCCTTAAGGTACTTGTGAGGTAAGCAGACAAGAAACTGGGTGATTACAGTTGAGGCTGCGTGAAAAAGAAGACCATTTACTTTTGAGCATGACAAAGCGATTTGCTATGTATCAGAGAGTAATGTCTGACTTGGTGTGTAAGAGACTGCTCAGAGGAGAAGATGTCTTGACTGACAGATAAGGTGATCTTAGTCCTAGGAATATCACCAGAAACAGAATGTAAACACAGGAGGTAATGTATTTTTCTCTGAATGCCATTCCTAGAGCAGTTTGGGAGATTGAATCCTCAACAGCAACAGTCATCATCCTCATCATCGTCATCATAATTATATTTATAAACAGGTACAGACTAATCAGCCTATCTTTCCAAATTAAATGCTTGTTTTCAGATGCATTTAATCAATCATTATCAATGCACTTTCCGTATGCGTGGGAGACACATTATCCTAGCCTTCAGAGCTCAGATCCCTGGCAAGTAGACAGATACATACATTAAAAAAAAAACTAGAATATAATAAATGTGGTAAATGACAAAGGAGAATCTATATAAAACCACAGAGAAGAGAGCAAGATGTCTGCCCAGGACAAAGAAGATCTCTACAGAAAATTGTCAAGGACACTTATATTCAACATGATATACCTTCTAAGTTTGGGGAAGTCGCTGCACCAAAAAGAGTTCAACAGATAAGCTATGAAACTGTTGGATCGATGAATAAGGAGCCTAGGGTTTTTTTTTTTTCTGTCCTGTTCTGTATGCCCTGCTGCCAGTTACATCTTCCCACACCCTCTCTTTGACCCTAAGGGAAACCTCCATTCATTATCCATCCTTTTCAGTGCCTGGTCTTTTGTAAACCTCTCAAAAGCCTCCTCTACTATTGCTTAACAAACAGGTGTCCTGGGTGAAGCAGACATTAAAACCACAAGGAAGGACTGACGCTGAGTCTTTCACACTAGTCTTCCACAGGAGAACATGAAGTCCTAAAGCAGGGAAGAACAGTATGTGCTAAGCAGTACCCTGGATGTCCCACCTGGCCTCTTCCCCTGCACATCCCAGTACAGAAGAGTATCTGATCAATCGAGTTTCACACGGACTGACATAGACACAAAACACAAACTTCCATCCAAGCCCATAAGGCTGAACTCAACACACTCTGTGTGTCTTCACCACCTCATCAGAGGGAAAGGAGACCCTCCAGGAATCTAGGGAAATGGGACCCCTAAGCCAATCCACAGCTGCAAGCAATGTAACGCTGCACTTGGGGCCAGGACCTGCATCCTGTCCAATCCACCCTTCCCTTCTGCATCAGCTCCAGCCCCTTGCTATCCTTTCTGCACCCAGATTTTATTCTCAGCACTAGATAGCCAACAACCTAAAAAAATCTTCCAAATAAAATTACATTTTCTGCCTTTTTTTTTTTTATCCCCAGAGCATGGTATGTCCAAACGACGTGCAAACTTCACTCCTCATAAATCATCTGTTTAATTGACAGAGGAGAGGGTTTTGTTTAGAGGCTCACAGATCTCAATTCATATAGCCCATCTTCTCCAAATGTCATGATGGTCTATTGTTTTCCCAGGAACTCTGCAACTCCCACAGGCTAGAGAAGGGTCAAGTTCCTGCATGCCAATTCTCTCCCCACTTCTCCAGCCTGAGCAGACCATAGCACCATCTGGGATTTGTGGTGAAGAGTAATCTGTGTGGCCTCCTTGTATAAGGATGGGATGAAATGTTTGGATGAAAAGTGTTTTTTTTCTTATACATAGATTGATTGCCCACAATAATATGCAGAGAGCTTTTTCCAAGCCTGGGAGTTTTTTGAATTTGGAGTATTTTTTTAAGAAGGAAAGAAAAAAACAGATAAAGAAAAAATAGAGTTTTTAAAACCCTTGGAGAAGTAGTTTCATAAGTTCTGGGAGGCATGAAAGATTATAGGGGAAGAAGCACAGTAAAATGGCAGAGGGAACTGGGGCAGAGGGAAAAGGGAGACGAAAGAGAAAGACAGTAGCAAGAGGTTCCTATTCAGCTCCTTCTAGTTAGTGGCTCTACTCAAATGCAATTCTCAGCTCAGAATCTGTCAAAATCTCTGCACTGACTTCTGTAGGACCAAAAGCATGGTGGAATGAATATGTGGGCATCTTAAGTGAGAGGCTCTGAATGTCCTAGAGGCCCTGCTCTATCAGAGGAAAGGCAGAATGTGGCCCTGATTCTGACAGAGAAGGCAAGCCAGACACATCTCTATCTCCCTGGTCTGCCTTGCATACCTTCAATTCTAGCCTCACCTCTCTCTTCCCCCGTGACTCTTGTTCTCTATATTGTTGATCCTGGCAGATTTCGATAGTATCAAGAAAGAACAGAAAAATCATTGTTCCCAGAAGTCTCCAGTCTTAGACATATATTGGAACCATTTTAGAAGCCTTGGCTCCCCTGTAGTCCTACAAAATGAGTAAAAGCACATTATGAGAGTCTATTGACTCTTGATAAGTGTAATGTACTTACAAGGCTGAAAGCCATTGTTGTAGCCCAGTGTACAGAAAGCCACTTGTGCATGTATTCTGAAGATATTCCAGAGTGCAGGGAATCCGGGACTGTCAGACATTCAGCAGTGAACATGAACTCTTATACCTTTTCCTATCAACTGAGAGAAGACAGATAACACAAATAATATCGCATAGCTCTAGACAGTGTATGTGCTTTACAGAATGCAAGACAGGGTAATGTAATCAGGACTAACTATATAGGGATTAGGTGGTCAGGGGAGGCTGCTTCAAGAATATGACTTTGGAATTGTAAGCTCAATCGTAAGAGGATCTTGCCATAAAAGCTAGATCAAAAGCAAAACTAGGCCAGGCATAGTGACACAGGTCTTTAACCCCAGAGGCAGAGTCAGACCAGTCTCTATAAATTGGAGTCCAACTTTGTCCACATAGTGAGTTCCAGGCCAGTCAGGGCAATACAGCGACGGCATGGAGAGAGGAGGGATGAGGAGAGCAAATCCAGAGAGAAGAACAGCAAGGGCAAAGGTCTGGAGTGCTTGGCCAAGAAACTGAAGTGTGTCTGGTCCCCTTTCTGTGGTGATTTCTGATCTCTCTCTCTCCCCCTCTCTCTCCCTCTCTGTCTCCCTTTGTCTTTCTCTCCCTCTCTCCTTCTCTCTCTCTTCTCTCTCTCTCTCTCTCTGTCTGTGTGTGTGTATGTGTGTGTGTGTGTGAGAGAGAGAAAGAGAGAGAGAGAGAGATACAGATGTCCCATTTAAAGTTGAACACTGTATACTACAAGGTCTCTTATTCTCTGTAGGCTGACCAGTTGTGAGTCTCTGTATTAATCTCCACTGCAAAACAAAAAAAACCCCCAAAACTCCCTGAGTATAAATAAAAGAACTTAGGGGCACTTTAATACTATCTCCATCTAGCAGAATAATAGTATTAGGCTCTCCCTTAGGGCCTGTGATGTACCAGATGCAGGTTGTACTTCCATAAAGGGGGCAGAACAAAGGGTCTATGGCAATTGATGGTTGCTGGGGAAGCATGATTAAGTTTGCTTCAGGGACACTGGCCCTGAGAGGCTACCTGTGCCCAAGTAGATGATCCTGTGTGCATGCTTGTATTGGTAGTACTAAGTGGACTCAATGGGTTAAAAAAAAAAAAAAAGAGCATATGAAATTGGGAGTAAAAAATGGAGGGGTGATAGACAAAGGGGGAGTTGGGGGTTGGATTTGTTCAAAATACATTATTTACACGTATGAAATTCTTAATAAAAGTAGAAAAAGAGACTGAAGTGTCAGGAAGCCTGGGTCAGAGTCCTGCAGGAAGCCGGGCTAGTGACACCTGACACTTTCACAGTATATTGTAAAAACATATGAGATGTTAGCAACAGTTAGGAAATAATATCCTAATAAAAGTTACAGGAGATATCCTGATTTATTATTAGCAAACCTTTCTAATGTATTTTAATGACCCTGAAACCAGATGATGGCCCTATGACACCCCAGTGACTTAGTGGCTGAACCCAATCTCTGCACGGTGACGCAATCCCCAGATTCCAGGCCTTGTCTTTTCTGGGAAGTCCTGGATAGATTTTTCAGAGACGCAACTAGGTTCCAGGAATCTTCAGTGATAAAGTGCTCAGACGTTTCCATTTATTAGACGCCACTCTCCTTACGCAAGAGGCAAAGTTGAAAGTAAAAGTTGAAAGTTCTCCATTGACACCAAAGGAGAAGGAGCGCTGTTGCTGCCTAGTTGGGTGACGAACTACCCAGAGGGCCTCCTCCCAGCCTTCTAGTCACTTGTGGTTTGCAGTATTCTGCAACTCCACCCCAGAGATGAAACCAGACAACATCCAATGCCACCATCACTTTTTACCGTCCCCTGAAAGGTGCTCTGGAAAAAGGAGGCTAATAATTTTAGCCAATATTGGTTGCATAGATGTTTTAAATAATATTTAATCATTCAAGTAATGCATATTTGAATGTTACTGTAAAGTACTAGAAGGAGGGCTGTCTCTTTGAATGCTACTCTTATCCCCAGAGGTTGCTATTACCAGCTGACTGCTTCTATGGACCTATGAGCGTATATGTGCCATGGCAAAAATTTAGATTGTCTTCCTTTCACCTAAGGTACCATGGCAGATGCCACCAGTGAGAACCGTAGAAATATCTGTACTGTAAACCTTATAAAGAAACTGTTCCACATATGCCAACCAAAAGTGGGATGGTATAATGTATTGGGAGGCTCAATTCCATGCAGTTGGGTAGAATGGTGTGACTCTAAATATACAGTAAAATTCTCTAAGTGTGTTCAGCAGGGTTTCCCCAGAAACAGTACCATTAGGAATATGTATATGTATATGTAAATGTATATGTATATATGAATGCAGATAGATGATAGACAGTTAGACAGACAATAGACAGGTAGGCTTTCTTTTATAAAGAATTGGTTCATGCATTAATGGAGTTGAGATGTTCCACAATCTGCCATCTGCTAGTTTGAGACCCAGGAACTCTTCAGCTTAAAGGTTTGATGGCTAGGGAGCCTATGATGCACATTCAAGTTCATGAATGAAGAAGGTTTGAGGACCATAAGTGCTGAGGGTGAGGGTCAGTATTTCAGCCCAGACTCTCAGGCAGAGTGAACTCAATCTCATTCCACATTTTTGTTCTATTCATGCCATCAGAAGACTACATGATGCCCACCCAGAGTTTTGAGGGTCATTTGCTTTACTAGGCCCACCACCAATTCAGACACGAATCTCTTCTGGAAGCATCCTCACAGAAATACACAGCTTAACTGGATATCATGGCATGCTATGGGTAAGTCAAGTTGACATAAAATTAATCATTCTATTGAGTTGCTTTAACCTTTTGTGGACGTAATTTCTTTATTCTTTCAGACATGCCTTGGGACACAGACAGGGATATTGGTTACCTACAGCAAATTAACTGAACATGGGAGCCAGTTTCACATCCTTTAAGAAAGGTAAATTGGAGAGACACAGAATGAAAGAGAAGGTTCAGTTTAGCGCCAAGCACAATGACTCTGAGTATGTTGCAATCTTGCTGTGGTTCATACAAACTGGTAACATTCAGCAAATAGGAAACAAAGGTGATATTTAGATAGTAGACACAGCCTGGAAATCAGTCTAGTCCAACATTCATGGCCGCAGACAGCCATGTGAATGGCAGTGGGCTTCTGGGAACTGGGCTTGTGACACAGGTCAAGACTCCCAGGCTTCTGAGAAATGCATGGAAGAACAAGCAAGGTCATCACCCACTGTTTTTATTCACTTTCTTATTTATTTATGATTCATTCACGTATCATGAGACCCATCCCTTGTCAACTACAAATCCAGCTCTTCATAAGGAAAGCACAATTCTTGATGTTGTGTCAACGCAGAATGATCCATTTACAGAGAATGACAAGTGCAAAGGGAGTTAGAAAATACTGAGTACAGACTATGAGAAACAAGATTCCAAGCAGGCTTTGCCAAGTAGCAATGACCCTGAAAAAGCAAGAGCTAGAGCCACACAGATGATATGAGTGAGGATAATCCAGGAAGACACAGGTGATTATGACATGGGGACGGGAAGATGGAATTCAGATGAAACAATCATTTCCTTCATTCCCCTTGTGAAATATTTATTAAAAAACTACTGTGCGAAGCACTGTGCAAGGACCTGAACTATTGTGCAAAGCACTGTTCAAGGATCTGAACTACTGTGCAAAGCACTGTGCAAGGACCTGAACGACTGTGTAGAGGACTCTGTAAGATCTGTGCTAGGACCTGGGAAAATAAAATAAACTAGTTTCCTGTTCTCATAGAGTTTACAATATACTGAAGAGAGGAAAATATTAGATATGACATGAACATCGTATATAAAGGCCAATACCATGGAAATCCATAAGGGTTTGAGGGACAGGGAGAGTTACTGTCATTGGGGCCAGCTAGCGTTGGTCCAAAAGGATGACATTTGAGATTAGAGAGGTTGCTAGGAGTATAAGGTCTTGTAGGATCTTAGAAATCAGGATGAGGAATCTCTATAAATTCAAAACACAGTGTGAAGACAACAAAGTCTTCATGCAGATGATGAAATAAGGACAGTGGATTATATAGACCAGCTTGCATTTTTAAGACTCTTACTGTTGTTAACAGTAAGAATGGATTGGACAGAGGTCAGTGGCTTTGGGTGATAACTAGAGATGTTGGTAGGACAGCCCTGGCAGGAGATGGTGGTACCTGGATCACAGTAACAGCAGTGGAAACACAAAGATGGCATACTAAGATATTTTTTAAGAGATGAATCCCAAGTTTTGTTGATGAATTAAGTGTTAAAGAAAGAGGGGAAGACAGATTACTTCCCAGGGTTTGTAGGTCAGATGAAGTAGGTGGAAAATTGCCCTTAGCAGAGAAAAGCAATTGAGTATCTGGGAGGATACTCTTTTCTTTTATTATTTTTTCAACATAATATTTTTATTAATTACTTGAGTTTCATACAATGTTCCTAGGTCACACCCTCTCCTTATTCCTCCCAGGTCCACCCTCCCACACTTGTACCATTGCCCACCCCCAATCAACAAAAGATAAAAGAAAAAAAAAAGGAAAGAAAAAAGAAAAATCTTAAGTCAAGCCTGTATGGTGGGAGCATGGATCATAGGCACGACCATGGTTTTTGGTGGTTGTAAGCAGCTTGGATCATGGACATCCACCTGGCCTATATTAGCCTGACATTAGGCATAACAAACTTCAACCTGAAGTTGGGCTTCACTATTCAAATATGCAGGCGCCCAGATATCATACAGGTATCATGGCTTCCCACAGGCACCCAACATTGTGCAGGCACTGGGACATCACACAGGAGCCTAGACATTTCACAAGCTCCTTGTCATTATGTAGGCACCAGGATATCTAGCAGGCAGAGTTCACACAGGTAACAGGCCATCCCACAGGTATTCAGCTATCCAGCTATCCTGCAGGACCCATGGCACCCTGCAGGCTCCTGGACATCTTGTTGGTATCAAGGCATCCCTCAGGAACTGGGACATCACTCAGGCCCCCAGACATCATGCAAGCACTTGATTATCACACGGGTACGTGGACCTCCTACAGGCCCTCAGACAGCTTGCCAGAACAAGCACCTCATGAAGCCAGGGTAGAGCCCCCAGTGAACTCTGACGGTGTCAGCATTGCAGACAGATCTCTAATTGTCCTGGTCCACAGGAGCATTTTGAGGTTTTTAAGACACTTCCTAAAAGAAAGAGGCAAAACCCCAAAGATAGAATATTTTTCAGCTGGGACGTCTAGCTGCTGCTCAAGATCAGGGTAATCCCAAGGTTTGGCACTGTGTTTGGGGGCAGGGCATGCTTGAGCTCCATACTAGTGCTTACAGTCTTACCTTTATCACCATCTGTCCTGCTGTCCCAGCCTTTGTGCTTGCAGCTCATGGGTGGTGCTGGAGCCTATGCGATTCCTTGTTCCATTTGAGGAAACAATACATGCTGCAGTCTCAGAAACTACTGGACTGGTGGGCAGTGAAGGGGCCGGGAGGGTTGGTGGTAGCCTGAGGATGGATCCCCCGTCTACCTTGGGTTCTTACCCATGCCTGCCACCATCTCCAGCCATGTGTCTCTTAGCAGTTCCCCTGCCTGTGGAGTCCCTATCTCTGTTTCTTTTTGCTGACTGACCCACTCCATTCTCCCAGTGGGAGCCTTGAGCTGTCAGGTAGTAATAGAGTGGGCTAATTGTAGCTCCAGTCTCCCAACCTCCCAGCATCTTGAGTCCCTTTGGACTAGCAAGCTTTGTCCTTCTAACGTCCTTTGTCCTCCACCCTGCTTGTGCCACTACTGTGACTATGTCTCCAGTTCAGTGTCCTCCATACCCATGGGCTGCACATCCTTCCTCTCTCCACTCACAGGCAGCTGACCTTCCAGATCTGTTACTGCCACTGCTTTTTTCTAACCACTTTTAATTCGCAAAGTTCTCTCTGCTAGACTCAGTGCCAGTGTAGCATTCCCGTGGTTCATGAACGCATGAAGAGCTGGGGGGTGATTTGAGTGTGGGTGATGGGGCAGTGGCCAGAGCACCGTGGGACTCTGACTATTGCCCTATTGCCATCTTCTCTGTCCCTTTTCTTTTATTCTTAATTACACCTGCCTCCCTTTTGAGTGATAGTGTCTCCCATAGTAGTCAACAGACTTTCCAGTTAGCATTCTGTATTCTTTCTGGATATTTTACATTTTAATTTTCTTCTTATACTAAATATATATTTGCACGATTGATGAAATAAAGTGATACAAGGCTTCGTGAATGAGGTACGATTTGTAAACTCTAGCTACTATACTTCTCCACCTTTACTTGCTGTTACCCACCTATCTCACCATTTTTGAATGTCTACTTGTTCCACTTTGGGATATGGAAAAAAACATAGAAATGTAATATGACTGTCCATTTATCTTGTGATTCTACAGTGTGCTAAACTGTTCTTGTTTGGTGAAATGGTTCAAACTCTGTTGAGCAGATTTGTGTGTCTGGAGTTAGTTGACAAGTACACTGGAAGCTGGATGATTTGAATATGGCAGGCATATTCCATTTACTGCAAATTTTTTCCTTAAATATTCCTTCCCTGTGTCATTATGAATTAGGTGGGGGGGGAACATTGGATGTTTGCACAATATTGGAAGTAGAACTGATGCAGCAGCCATGATGCCTGGAATATTGGTACAGGTACCCAGGCTCCACTGCAGCTTGTAGATCTCTTTGATCCACTGTCTCACCTTTGTAGTAAACTCTATCTAGATGCAGTGGATCTCTTCCCACACCTTCCCTGATTCATGGGATGGGCATACATGTAGCTCCACAGCAAAAGAATTTGATGCAACAGAAGATAGTCATGGATTCCATTTAGTCTCATTCTTTCTTGCTCTGTGCTCAGCCTTTTCTTTTTTGACTACCTGTCTTGCTACAGGAACTTTAATAATAGCATTCATTGCAAAAGAAATGATCAATCACAGACTTCTTTAACTGCTATCCTCTGTGGTTGCTGGTGAGTGACTTACAGTTGTGAAATACCTAAGCCCTGTAATCAGTCCCTTAATCCACATTACACTGCAGTTTCTAGGTTGACAGCTAGGCTACAGAGGGGAGAAGTAGGGTAAGCAGATGGTCTTGTGTCTTTTATCACATGTCCAGGAAGCCTGTGCTTCTCACATGGCAGTTAGGGAATTTCAAGTGCAAAAGAAGAAGATAATTCCCAAACTCTACGTGTTTTATGTGGGTCAGAAAAAAATCCCTTTGCCAAATGTGGCAAAATGTGGTCTGGTCCCATCCAAGGAGGGCAGATAAAGAAAGGTAGGAAAATATGGAATTATTACTGCAAACAAAATGTATAGGTAATATGACCAGGAATTAGAAAGTCGAATGCTGAACTGGTTTGAATGAAAATGGTCCCCATTGTCTCACAGGGAGTGGCACTATTAGGAGGAGTGGCCTTGTTGGAGGAAGTGTGTCACTAAGGGTGGGTTTTAACATTTCAGACGCTCAAATCAGCATAATGTGACACTATCTTCCTGTCGCCTGCCAATCCAATGTAAAACTCTTGGCTGCCTCTCCAGCACCATGCTTCCTGCCATGATGGTGATGGGCTAAATCTGTGAACTATAAATCTAATCTACTACTACGCTAGCTGACCAGCTAGTTCTGATTTCTTTAAGTTCAGAGGAAACAGTCCTGATGGAATTTTTAAGTTTTTTTTTTTTTTTTTTTTAATCTCGTTTGGCCTATTCTATTTCCTTGGAAGCATTTTGATGGACTCTTAAGAGGCTCTACACTGGCTTTTCCCTTCCTAGTGGGTCATCACTCCAGAAAGATATGAATACATTTCCCTCTTAATTGATTGTTCCTCAGTGCTCTTCTCCCCAAGGTGTTAATCTACAGATTCTTGTTGCTAGGCTAATCCCTCCATTCCCCAAGGATCAGAACCAACCCATCTCTCTCTCTCTCTCTTCTGATATCCACAGTATGGTCTTTGAGAATCACCTTCATCCACCGTCTTGGCAATGCAGACCAATCCCCTATTCTATTCTGAATCTCAGATATGCATTCTTGTTTTATTGAGTCCCCAGGTAGAGGTAAGCCTCTGTTCTCAACAGCACAGTGGCCTCATCAAGGTCCCGGTTTAGCAGAGTAGATAGGATTAGTATTATCACTATAGATCCCTTTAAAATTGGTTTTTCTTAAAATTTTTTCACAGTTTTACACATTTATATAATGAATTTTCATCATCTTTTTACTCCCTGTCACTCTATCTTCTACCCACTTCATCCCGCTGAAACCCTTCTTCTTCCCAAATATTCCATCTTCTGCTTTCATGTCTTGTGTGTGTGTCTGTGACGTACCTGAATTTAAATATGTATAGCCAATAAGGTGTATTAATGGTTGGGTGATTATTTACTAGAGAATGGGAAGCTTATCAGTGACTGTCACTGAAGAAAGTGACATCTCTTCTCTCAGGTACTGTTAACTGATCATAGTCCCTCATGGAGAGGTAAAGCCTCAGGAGCCTGCTCTACCCTTCTGTGATGATATGTTCATGGTTTCAGTTTTGTGCAGGTCCTTGTGCAGGTGATCACAGCCAAAGTGAGCCCATGAGCACATCGGTTGTGTCATGTCCAGGAGACACTGTTCCACAGCACTGTCCCTGACCTCTGGCTCCTGTGGTCTTCCTGCCCCTTCTTTCATGAGGTTCACTGAGCTGGGGGTTGATACAGATGACCTGTCTAGTCCTGAGCACCCGAGTCAAAGTCACCTATTCTCTGCACTCTGACCGGTTGTGGGTCTCTGTATTAACTGTTGTCCACTGTAAAAAGCTTTTCTCAAGAAGGCTGAGAGCTGCATAAATCTATGGGCATAATAAGGGAAAGGGGGATGAGTAGGTAGGTTGAAAGAGAGGAGTGGGGGGAAAGGATGACTAACACTAAGGATATATAAAAAGTCTATATGGAAACCTACTATATTAAGGACATTAAAATTATCAAAAGTGATCAGAGGTGCTCTCTATGGCACCTCTGTTTCCAGAAGTCAGAGGTAATTAAGCAAAAATCCAAGTGTCAAGTCTGGGATATACTACTGTAAGTTTGGTTACGAAGGCTCGCACAACAATATAGTGGGTTGCTGTTGTTCTTGGCTACCCATCAGAACTTGAGGGTGAGATAATACTAATAAAGACTGTTCACTGGGTAGTAGTGACACACGCCTTTAATCCCAGCACTTGGGAGGCAGAGGCAGGCTATCTCTGTGAGTTCGAGGCCAGCCTGGTCTACGGAGTGAGTTCCAGGACAGCCAAGAGTTGCAACAGAGAAACCCTGTCTCAAAAAACCAAACCAAACCAAACCAAAACAAAAAAACTTGCAGAGGAAAGAGTTTAGTTGGTTTGCACTCCAGGTCACAGTCTATCACTGAGGGAAACCAGGGCAGAAACTGATGCGGGCAGCTTCTGTGGAAACCACAGAGGAACATTTCTTATTGTCTTGCTCGCTCTGGCATATTCATCAGTTTTTTCTTCAGCACACGCTCAGGATAGCATGGCGAGGCCCTCCCACACCAATCAGCAATCAATCAGTAATCAGCAAGAAGATCCCGCCCAGATGTGGACACAGACCAATCAGATCAAAGTGAACGCCTCAGTTGAGATTCCCCCCTTCCACGTGACTCTAGGTTTGAGTCAAGCTGACAGCTAAAATAATTGACGACCAAGATGCAACATGGAGAGATCGAGTTGGAACTGATAAGAACGCTTCCTCCCTGGCGAATACTACGCAGAAGTAGGTTCTATGCAGGCTACTAGAGGAGAGAAGTCACCCAGTCTCTCTATGCTTTGAGCCTGGGGATAACTAGCCTAGCAAGATGTTCCTATTGGCGCAACAGTGCTATGAAAATGCTATGAGGGCAACTAACTGCTTTTGGATTGGATTTGTGGCTAAATGCAGCTTGGTAAATAATTCCAAATTCTGATACACATGTATCACATAGAGTACAGAGGTCAGAGGACAATTTCCAGAAGTCAGCTCGTTGCTTCTACTTTGGGATCCAGAGATCTAACTCAGATCACCAGGACTGCATAGCAAGCACTTTTACCCAGCAAGTCAGCTTACCAGCTGAATGATCCTTTTCAAAAGTCCTGAAAGAAGATAGATTCCCAAAGCATTCTCTCAAGACAGGCTCTGCAGAGAGTCAAATCTTTTTTTGTCAGTGTGTCTTGCTTTAGAAGGGCAGAGGTAGGAGTGTGTGTGTGTGTGTGTTTGGGGGGGGGGCGGGTATAAATTAATTACCTGGAACCAGAAAGAATATGGAGTATCTTTAGGTATCTCCTTCCAGAAACTTCAGTGAAGAAGCTGCAGCTGCCATTTTAGTTTTATTTCAGACAATTTTGTATCTACTTTCCTTTTCTTAAATATGGCTTCAAGGAATAAAGTCGAATATATCTTCTTTATGACCATGCCAGGTTCTACATTTTGCTAAGCGCTAAGGGTTTTCTTAGGTCATAAAACAAGTGTCAGGGGTTTTAATTCTATTAAAATATGAAAGAACTGGATGTTCCAAAATCAGACCACATGGTTGCCACTTAAAAGTACAAGTTTATAGCAAGTGGCTGAAACTTTCTGGTGATGCCGAAACGATTTTGTATAAGGATACTGTTTCCAAATATTTTTTTCAGGATTCATTTGGGAATGATTAAGCTAATGTTACATCTTTTCAGTGTTATGAAAAAGATGACTTTCAATCAGAGAGAGATTTCACCAGATCACTAAGGAAATAAAACTGACCTGGTCCTCTTCCCCACCCTGGTATGGGGAAGGAATGGGACTTTGTTAATAGGGCATGTCAGGACACTCCGAGTGGCTGCTATGTGTCCAAAAAGAATGAAGAACATGGACCTTTGGGAGCTCTTGGAGTAGTTTAGGAGTGACTTCTATGTAGAATAGGGGATTGCTATCATGCCCATGACAATCTTGAAACTCTCGGAAGGCATGCCATCAGTTTGCTGCACGGTGCCAGCAAGGATATGCTTCATTGCATTATACAAATATACAAATGAGATGAGAAGGGCTGGTCAGAACCCTCTGGAAATGGGTCAAGGGAAGCATCGGAAAGACAGAGCTGGCCAACAGCTGAATAGGTATTGTGAGGACAGTGTGCCGCCGGTTGGCAGGAAGCCCTGAGTGCATCTAACAACTCCATGCTGACAGGGAGATCTCCGAAACGTTTCATAGACTGGATCTATTCCTGTGAATTTTCACAGAAAGTCACTAACACATGATGAAGGGACAAGTCATCTGAGACATGATGGAGTCCGGGACTAAACAAGGCACACGGAGAGAACAGGTGAACTACAACCTTTCAGGTTAGGGGACTTATTAGTTGAGGAGAAAAGAGACATAGCTGAAGGTTAAGGTCCTGGTACTCATTGCTAGATGACATTTAAAGACTGGTTTCTTTGGCTGTAATATTGTTAATCCAGAATAATATGATCATATAAATCCTAAGGACATGCTGCTTTATAGGCTCAGAGAGATTTAGTTTGCTGGAGGAGCAAGCAATTGGTTGAGATTATGAACATCTGAAAGGAAGAATCCATGTCAAAATGCCTGGATTTAAATCCTGGTGCTGCTATTTCTCTGGTATAAAACGTTGAGTAGGTCATTCAGCATCTCTATGCCCCAGTTTCCTTTATAGAGTTGTGGTGTCAGCTTAGCTAATCCTTGTAAAGCACTCAGAATGGTCCTAGTATATAAGTATTTAGTTAATATTACCTATTAGTCTTATAATTATCATAATTGACATAATTTTCCTAAACCTGAATCTTTCAAAATCTGGATATATATAGAATTTTGGTGACCAATAGCATGTGTATGTATGTATACATATATATATATATGTATATATATATATATTCCACTATAAATATCAACCCCCAAATCCTTGCCATTACACTGGCTCTCCACCCCCTGTTTTCATAATTGTCATATATATATATATATATATATATATATATATATATATATGCGTATATACATATATACCTATATACGTATATACATATTTGTGTGTATATACATATATATCCATACATATACATATATATACATATATATACACACAGATATATCTATATATATATATATAGATATATATATAGATATATACACACACACAGATAGATAGATAGATAGATAGATAGATAGATAGATAGATAGATATTATATATAACATTATATATAGTTGGCCTTCCATATCCACAGATTAAACAACAGAAATTGGGTTATCTAATTGTCAATAAAATGTGGAGATGGGCTAACCAGTTCAAATTACTCATATAATAATCATATAAATGGACTCAAGAACAGAAATCATGTGATCATCTCAGCAGTTATAGGAAAGGCTCTTGAGAAAACTCAACATTCCTTCATGATAAAAATTGTAAAGAAATGGGATAGAAGGAACAACCATCTTTCCTCTCTTCACCTGGGTTCCTTTAGCCCCACACCTTGATTTTTCTCTAACCTGATTGGCCTGTTCTTGGCATCCCTCCCAGGGTTCTCTTCTCATCCATCAGAAGCTCTTGGGAGATTAGTTCTGCTGCTTTCTCCTCTGGCTTTTACTATCACTTGTACAGTAAGAGTGCCCAAATCAAGGCCTGAGCACTTCTTCTCTCCAATCTGGGCAGGTATACCTCCCTGCCTGCCATCTACCTTGATCTTTAACAGCCATTTCAAACTTCATACATCTTGTTATTGTCATTATAAATATCTATCCCCAAATCCGTGCCATTACACTGACTCTCCACCCCCTGTTTTCATAATTGGCATAATCATTTTCTCAGATGATCCATCTGAACTCTGAGTCACTTATGGATTTTTTCTTTTCTTTTTGTACTGCACATCAAATCCACCAAGTTAGTTCTGCGTCTAAAACATATCTAGGCACTTACCCTCCATTCATTACTTAGTTCAAGGCAACATCCTCTCTCCCTCAGGTCACTGCTACCCATGCCATTGCTCCTGACTCTAAGTATATTCTTTCTGCAGCACCAACTGTAATCATGGAAGGAATGTAGTCGGTATGTCAGGACTGTACTTCTTACCATTTACAGCGAGCACTAACCGTGCCCCATCCTCACACCAAGTTCTTTCCTTCCACGTTGGTCTGTTTGCACTTCCTAATGTGTGGTTCTCTTTTTTGTTCCCAGAACTGATATTTCCTTCTATGATGTTTTCATATATTTGGTTGAGGTTTACTGTTGCAAAGTCACATAAAATGCTCTGGATTCTGAAGTGTTCTCTATTGGCAAACCCTCATCCAGTACTTCGTACAGCTACATTTTAACACTCATAGGAAAACTTAACACTATTGCCCGTTTTCATATGCCTTCTGTTCATATTTCCAAGCCTAAGCGATTTCAGAGTTATACATTTTTCTACACACCCGTCATTCTTGAGCACTTACTTTATGTCATATTCTGAATTAGATCTTGGGAACATGTGAGCACAGTAGATTGCAAAATTTTGCTCCTATTCAACTATCTTTCTTTCACATCCCAGGCCACAGTGGGAAGGCTCTCTTACATCAATTAGCAATCATGAAGATGTCCTCCAAACATGACCATATTATTCTTGGCACTTTGACCAGTTACAAGTCTCTGTATTAACTACTGCCAACAGCAATAAGAAGCTCTTCAGAAGAAGGCTGAGCACAGCATTAATCTATGGATATAAACATTTAGAATACTGTTTGATAGCATGGCAATTTACCAAATCAATGGCAGCAGGTCCTCTATAGGGCCCCCTGGTTATGGGGTAGACCGACATTTTAATAAATGTTAAATGAATGACAATCTGGAGGCCTCCTCAAACATTTCCCTTTTGAAACATCCCATCAGAAGAGACTGTTGCATCCTAGCAATCTATCTTAGCATGTCAGCCTTCCTCTCTTACAGGAGGAAGCCCACAGAATACACAGAAACATTTCCCTGATCTCATCAGGAAGTGGTAGATAATCTTAAGGATATCACTGATCATGACAAATGAATGTGACCCCAATGAGAGCCAAATCCTAGTAAATGTAGAAATAGGCACTCAAAACTATTCTGGTTGAAAGATAGCACATTTTTAGAATTTCCCCAGTAAAGGAAAGGTGAGAGGAGGAAATACAGAGGAGGGTCAGTTGACAGGATTCCTCTGTAGAAAAAAATAGTAAACAAAATAATAAGTAGGGTACAAGTATAAATGACACAAGATTTATCTGTAATGTGACCTGCTTATGAGAGTCATGTGCTAGCCAAATAAGCATGGTGAGTACATAGCTTAAAGGAAATTAAAGATTGATCCTGATGAAGTAGCTATTATAGGTCTACTATAAGCTATGATTAGGCCAGGTCTGATGGTTGGAAAACCAGGAAGCCATGCTCCTATACTGTGCATGTCAAGCAGGTTCCCCTGGCCTCAATTAGTCAAAACAAAGGTTCCAAGAGAAGATCATTGAGAATCTAGACACTTTAGTCTTTGGATGGTAGGTAGTTATATACACATTTCACACATAGGACACTAAAGCTCACATAGTTAAAGTGACCGTTTCAGAGTCACACCTCTAGTACATGGCTGAACTTAGATTTAAACCCAGGGCAGCCAAACTCAACACATTTCATTCTCTGAGTTATCCCAGAGCCTGAATCAATGTAAACTTTCTTTCTCCAAAGAGAACTGAGCAGCCAGTTGTGAATTTCTGAACATTAATTCACAACCAGAGTCTTTTGTTTATTTAATTCACCTAATATGCACTTATTTAATTGTGTTGAAAAGAATTCTAGCACACAAAGGCTTTTGAAAACAAGAAAACAACAAGAAAAATTCCTCCAGCCTTACACTTGGTAGCCTCAGTCCTGGCCTATGGCAGAATATGAGAGGGAAAGTGTATAGCTACTAAGCTGCAGTTGCTCAGCCTATAGTTCCTCATCCTGCTGTCAATCTATGCACACTTAACCCAAGCCTGTTGAAGTACACAGCTGTGTTGGCTCACCAGGGAAGACAGGGAAGCATATTCATTGGTGCGAACTCTGCCAGACCTCAACGGAGGGAACCACTTTCACGGCAAAGTACCATACTGGACAATGGAACCCTGAGTATCCGAACTCAGGTGATTTATTGATCCAGAACTCCTCAGGTGTTCTGATAGCATGTGCAGATCATAAGCAATCAAACACCCCCCACATAAATCCAACACCTGCAGGCAATACAAAATGCCAAGACCTAGGCAGCCCCTCACCCAACAGTGCATAAAACAATTGTTTCATACACAACTAAAAATAAGCTTCTACATTAGCCAATATGTACAGCCCTACAGTTCATTGCTCCTCACTATCCTCCCAGCCCCCCTGGCTTAGACACATGACGGTGCTAAAAAGAGCTTTCAGGTAGAGTTCCAGTCTCTAATCATTCCATGGCAAAGATAAGAGGAACTTGTTTGAGATAGCAGATTTTCCAACCCTTGGGAATCCAAATCCAGACAAGATACTCAGAAAGCCATCAAGTATTCTCTAATGGGGAGAACTCCAGCAGGCAACTCTGTAACCTAGTACTTCCTAACTGCTTATGACCATGCTGTGCTCTGGCTAAGCCAAACTATAGCTAAAGCCAAACTATGCTCAATCTGGTCTAGGTGGAGAGAGAAGTGGTACATCAGTGGGTGTGTTCAGGGATAAGCCCCTGAGAGAGGCCATTTGTAAAGTGCTAGGGGAACTTTAAGAAGGGACTGCTTCTATCTGATTGTGAAGAGTGGAAGGCAGTACAAGGGATGGCTTCACAGAGCAAGCTTTGTCTTTTACCTGGAGACTCTTTTAGTTTCTCAGATCCACATGTGCTACCTTGCCTCATCCACACAAAAGCAGCAATGTCTTTGTAAAATCAATTCAGGGCCTTCGTGCTTTCTAAGGGCTTCCTGGTAAAATATACAAGTTTTGGTCTTCAAGTCCGTGCACGATCAAGTTGTTGGCCACAACAAACTAAAAAATCTAAATATAACAAACTCATAACAAGCTAAATATTTAGACCTTCAAAATATTTACTACTGAGAAAGAACCCAACACATCAATGAAATTCTAAGGAACACATTCCCACATCTCATCCCAGGTCCCTTGGACTTGTTCTTTGTGCTTGACTATGCTACTCTAGGTCCCTGCAAAGCTGTGGCTTTCTCCTTTTTGGGATCTCAGTTAAGCTCCGCATCAACTACTGAGGTGTCTTCAGTCCTCTTAGCTAAGGCACCACCTCCCCCAGCCCAACCCATGAATTCATCCCCAGAATTCTCTGCTTCACCACCCTTTCTGTATTATGTCATTCAGTAGCAGAATCGTTTTGTTCACCTGTGTCTGCTCATCCTCATAATTACAAAGCCAGCCCCCAAAGTCAGGAACTCTATTTCTCTTTTCTGAGACCTCAATACAGTGTCGAGCAAACAATAAAGGCTCAAAAACAAACAATCAAATAGAAAGATGCAGAGCGTAGAGTAAGAGTTCTTCAAGGCTCTGCTCTAATTTTCTAACGACATAATAAACTGCAGCTGTTTGGGACATTAAGCACTAAAATACTGTTCTAGAGCAACCTCTTAAATCCATACGCTATCAGCATACTGTAACATTTGAGGATACCTGGAATGTATTTATCCTCATATCAAAATAAATCTTGGCATTTCGACTTTGTTTTTATTAAGGGTCTTTGATTTTATTTTAACAGCCAATTGTCTGGCCATCTTATAAAGCATTTTAAACACAGTCGTAATATATTTAGGGAACTATCAAATATAAATCTATGCTGTCATAGACTTTCAGCAGTCAGTCCCTAATAAGCTGTAAAATCCATGTTCACGGCTTGACTGTCAGAAACCACAATCAATACCTTGTTGTGTGCCTTGTAAACCTTAAAAGGCCTTTCACCATCTTTAAACATGGCCTATGGTCTCATAACACTCCCATACAATCCCCAAGGAAGCCATAAATGTAGCAAACTTCCTCTCCATCTGCTAGGATTATCACATAGCTTTCCTTTGTTCATGGAGATGGCTATTTCCTTATGTCCCTAACCATAGATGAAGTAGGGGTCCAATCTGAGTATTAGATATCTTCAGATGTGGAGTAAAGAGAAGCAATCTGAATATAGATTTTTGGCTTGAAGAAATCTCACCACTGTGTATTTCTAGTCTCATGTGCTACATACAACCTCAGGTTAGAACTGGAAGTAAATGAATAAATCAGCCTACAAAATTACGGGACCCAAGATACATAAAATGATCAGCAAAAATTTCTGTAAAGCCTCATCCAATGGTAGCAATTAGCAATATTTGTATGATAGTTATATTATGCCACTAATTCATGGTGCTAAAATCTGAATTTTGTGTTAACTCCAACCAGATGGGACACTTAAGGTCAGGGGTTGACTTCCAAAACATCAGAAATTGGCAAATTGCCTGGAGTATATTTGTTCCCCAAACTATGTTGGGTGAAGAAGACAGCATTGGCTCCTGAATCCCACTTATCACTGATTAGCTGTGAAACATTGGGTAACTTTGCTGATCCTTCCCAGGCCTTACTGTCCTCATTTGTAAGATGAAGAGGTTGGCTTTTATGGTCTCCATGGCCTCTTCCAGTTCTAACACTTCATGGCTCTATTAGAGCAGTGTTGTTAAGGAGGATCATTAGGATGTAGTAGTGCCAATTTCTATTTCCCTCTGCTTATCCTGTGTCTTCCGCAAAGATTATTTGCTTAATCTGATTTACAAGCAATCTGACTGATTGTCATGCAGCTTATTAAGATTCCATGCCAGATTTTTACAATCAAAAGCATGGCAAAACATGGATAGAGAATTTAACCAAGTATGATCCTGGTCACTTTCCCTGACTCTACTCGCTAATAGCCTGTGTATGGACGTGGAAGCTAACAATGTTAGTTATGAAATCATTTCTTAGCCGTTTAATATAAAAATGGCTTTGTTAGTTTCGACAACTAACTGTGTGCCTGTCTAGGTGCCAAATATTGATTAGATTCTACAGAGACAGAGATATAATGAGAAAAATTAAAATCTGTTATGAGTACAGAATGCTAACTATAACACAGATATTTATTCAAAGACAAGTTAACTTTTCTTCCCACATAAAAGTAGCTACATAAAGATATCCAGGGTTGTCTCTGTTTATTTTGCAGCTGTTATGATAGAGTACTTGAGGCTGAGTAACTTATAATAAGTAGGAATTTATTATTTGATCCCAACAGCTGGGTGATCCAAGATGAAAAACTAGACATTTGGTGAAGGCCTTCTTCCTGTGTTATCCCATGACAGAAATCAGGGGATGAGGGGTGATGGGAGATAGAAGAAGAGTGAGGAAGAGGAAGAAAGAAGGGATCCAATGAAAATAAAAGGAGACCCAACTTCCATTTTTATAAAGAATATTCCCTTAACAATGAACCTATTCCCATACTCCCAGCAGTAATCCATTCCTTCCACTCACTGGGGATCAAGAATTTGGGAGGACACATTGAAATAATACCATAGTCTAAGCAAGTGGATACACAAAATTAATCTTCACAAGGGACAAGGATGCTTTTTTTGGAGCCAAGTTATAGTATCTGTATCTTCTAAATAGCCAGTAAGAAGGACAGCTAGAAGGAACTGGAGAGAAAGGACATAGGGCTTGAGTGCAGCTTCAAAAGCAGCAAGGAGGCTGAAGACATGGTTCCATGATTCAGAGCACTTACTGTGTAAGCATGAGGACTGGTGTTCAGGTCTCAGCACCAAGTCACCAATGGCCAGTGTACACCTGCAATCCAGCTCTGAGGCATCCAGAAAGAGGAGGATCACTGGGGCTTGCCATCAGAGAAAACATGAGCAGTGAGTCCAGGGAAGCCTCTGCCTCAAAGGTATAGGTAGAGGATGAGAGATGAGAACAGCACACACCCTTTTCTGGTTCTGTGAACAGGCACACACATGTGTGCTTACACACAGGTAGACACACATACAAATAGTTTTTTTTTTTTTAAGTATTAGGAAAATAATAGGGTCTCAGGATAAGTACGACTGACCTGGAACGGGAGGTCCCATTCCTTTACAAGAGCTCCCAACCTTTACAAGAGGGACTGACATTTGGTTTTCTGAAGACTAAGTCATCCTATTTGTTCCTAAAGACATAGAACTCAAAACACCCACCCCATTTTAAATGCTTGGAAAATGATATAAAAGAATGACGTTTTGTAACATGAAGTTTGCATGGAATTTAAATTTCAGTGCACCAAACAACAATAAAAATGAGCTTGTAGATTACCCTGGGTTAACCCTTTTTTGAATTCATGGTGGCACGGATCTCAATGTTTGAAACAAAAATGAAATCTATTTGTATATATTTGTAAAATATTTATATATTGTAATATATATTTGTAAAATACGTATATATTGTAAAAAAATATTTGTAGTTGACAAAAGTTAATAAAAAAAGAAATATGTGACACAGTTAACATCCAACACGGTTTACAGCATGCCAGATGCTATGCTAAGCTTTGTACTCACGGTCCCATGTTTCTGTCACAACTCAAGGAGGCCGGTGTATAATTAGATCCAATTTCTTTTAAGACAAGGGATCAGTGGTATAAGGAACTTAAGAAATCTCCCCAAGTTCACAGTGGCTACTAATAACATGACTTGACTTTTCAAGTCCGTCTGATTCCAAGCTGCTCCGTGAAATCCCTAGGCCAGGTGATAATCAAGATTGTCTAAAAACTCTTCCCATTTTCAGCAGGGTCAACACTCATGGTTAGACCTTTGGATTCCCCCTTTCAATTTCATACTGTGGTGCATAGAGAAAGCTCATGTGTCCTGTATTTTTATCACCTCAACCTGTATTGATCAATGCCTGCACACATCTAGAGGGGATCTGTATGGTTCAACATTGAGCAATTATCAAGCCTCTTGGGGACTATAAGGATTTTACAAGTATATTTTGAAGAATATTTTGAAGTATATTTTGAAGGATAGTTGCACAAATAGAGAATGATACAAAAGAATCACAGGGCACAAATTAAAGTCATGAATTAAAGCCATGGAGTCTTGAGTAAGGTCATGTACTGTCATACTGTTCTGTTTCAATAACATGGACATGCTGGTCAAATATAAGCAAAGCAAACCAAAAGGGCATAACTGAATTGTATTTTAAGAAGGCTAACATTCTGGTGAACTTTAAATAGAAGACAGACATTAAAAAATAATCAGAACACTGGACTCTGAGTGTAGAAACTGATGACAGCAGCCAGAAGTTTGCCTCCCATGAGTTAATAAGGTTCAGTGAGCCCATTCAAGATGAAAGGTTAGAATGAATTTTCCAGCTAGCAAGAACTGTCTTAAAATATGCTGGAAAATGCTGCCTACTGTGGGACATTGAAATTCAAAGTAATAAGGAAAGCATAGATACAACTGAACTGTCAGAAATGAAAATGCCACCAACACTTGGTTATCAGATGGGCTGGTGTCCAAGAATCCAAGACATTATAGCTCAAGACGTCCATACCAGCACTTTCAGAGCAGATCATTCTTGAATTTGGAAGTAGCAGTCATAGTAATGTTCCTGGGGGCAAGAGATATGATTACATAGTTTTGAAGAGGGAAAGGAAGGTCAAAGTAGCAAGGGGATATGGCCGTGAAAAGGGCCTTCTCACCCTAGAGGCTTCATGTCAAAACCTCTCTCCAGCTGAAAGTCAGGTTCCAGCACAATTAGCAGTATTTTCTGTGAAGGACTTCCACCACAGGGACAATATTCCAGTTATATAAACACATGTCAAATAAGAATGCTAAAATAACAATGAATCATGTCTAAGACCTAAGTGCTATGACCTTTCTCCTTTCCCAGCTGTAAACTTTCAATTTTCTAGGAATCTCACAAGAAATCCTATTTTCAGTAAAAGATGTATCTCAAAACTCCATGTGTAACTCTTGTGTGATTTGTGGTATCGGGTTATTCTCATATCCAAGTCATCTTCATAGTCAACCTATAGTCTCACTTATGAAGATATAGTCCGAGAGCCATATAAATTGTATATATTGCTGCTGCTTAGACATTTCATTATGGCTCTTCGTTGAGAAGCCCACAACCTTGCTTGTGTGTACATGTACTTTCCCTCAGGCTCTCTGCTTCATCCTAGCTTTTTGTGAAATTCTTCCCTGTGACAAAGAACTCCTTACAGAACTTTTCAGCTGCAGCATGAAACTTGGGTTTCCAGCCTGTGTCCTGCTTTTGCTGACAAAGGGAAACAAAAGTCTCCCCCATTTCAGTATCTCAAACCACTTAAATAAGTCTGATATTCAAGAGAGAACTGATTTATTTACTACTCATTCTCAAAGTCCCTTTAACTTACCTTCCCTACTACTGAATCTAGAAAAAGAAATACACCTTCTGCTTCCCTTGCAGCTATGGCAAACATACGATACAGTCCCAGACAAGGAGAGAAAAGCAGAAGTTTTCAGAGAAGATACCCCTACACACACCAAGAGGAAAAAACAAAGACAAATCCTCATTAGGAGAGAGCTCTTTGGATTTACATTCCTTTTCATGAGTGGAAAGCATGCACAAAGCTGACAGGCACACGGCTATGTGACTAGAAAAGCCTATCAGAATAGGCTGAATAAGCACAATAAGGAGTTGGGGGTTTCTTTGTTTTGGGTTGTTTTTAATGACAGCTAAAATGGGGTTGGGAGGGGAACTATAGATGCAGATGCTCCAACAAACTTCTTCTGAAGTGTTGAATAAGAGAATGGAACAACAACAAAATCGCAACATTTAAAAGTTAATGATTGGTTGGGGAGACAGCTTCATCAGGAGGGTGTTGGTTGTGCAAGCATTAGAACCCAAGTGCAGGAATACCTCGTTAGCATTTTAATTCGCTTTCTTTATTGAAAAAGAATGTTAAACACTCTCATTTGAATATTTAGCATCCATGTATCTTATTTGGTTCGGGACTTTTGCATGTTTTAAAATTAGGTATTAAAATCAGGTATTCTTATTGTTTTGCTTTAAGGGATTTTATATATATTGGATAATTTGTACTTTACCTGGTTATTATTTGCAAACAGTCTGTGACTGTTTCTTAATCATACTAGCACATAGAAATTTTTGATAGAAAACGTCACTAAACTTTTAAAATTCACATAGAAGTGCTAAAGAGACGGCTGAGCAATTAAGGGAAGGCACTAATCTTATAGAGAGCCAGAGTTCAGTTCCCAGGATCCATATTCAGTATCTTGTGATCCCCTGTAAGTCCACATCCACGAGAATGTTATGCCTCTGAACTCCTCCAGCACCTGAACTCACATTCACACACCTTCACAGAGACTCAGACTCAGATATGCACATAATTAAAAATATAAAAATAGCCAGGTGATGGTGGTGCATGTCTTTAATTCCAGTACTTGGGAGGCAGAAGCAGGTAGATCTCTATGGGTTCAAGACCAGCCTTGCCTGGTCTACAGAGTGAGTTCTAAGACAGCCAGAGTTACAACAGAGAAACCCTGTCTCAGAAAATAAAACAATAATAATAATAATAATAATTAATAATAATAATAATAATAAAATATGTGTATCACCACATGTGGTGATACAAATCTTTAGTCCCAGCACTCAGATGGCAGAAGCAAGCAGTTCTGTGAGAGCCGGAACTCACAGTTCAAGGCCAGCTTGATTTGTATAGTGAATCTAGGCTGACAACTGTAATTGCCTGTGTCAGTTTCCTCTGTCTTAATATTTCACTGCCCTGATGGTATCAATATCTAACTTGGAAAGTTTATCTATAAAACTTACCCTGCTGAGGTCAGGGACTATCTTCCCCTCCATTTTGGTGATTCCAGGGCTGAAAGAGTTTATCATGCAATGGGGACTCAATTTACATGGTTAAACTAAAATAATTTTAACTCTCTCATTTAATGATATGGAGAAATATTTGCTCAGATTGAAAAATTCAATCAAAACAAAATGGAGAGAGAAATGTAAAAATAATTACAATGTAAAAATCTAAGAGCTGATTCGGAGTTAATGTAAGCTCTATGGAGCTTTTGACTGGCATGTGGGGGTCAGAAAGAAAGCAATGTTTAATCAAAAAAAGTCTCAAGAATGATCAGAATTAAACAGAGAAAGGGGGGAGAAAATGGGCATCCTGGAGAGAAGGGGGGAATGCATAAATGAAAGAGAACACATGATTATAATGGCTCCTTGTGGCGAGGGCTCTGGTGAAAGGTAGGGTGAGAAAGGAAGACACAGAAATTATAGACTCACATGGAGCAAACACTAGGAATCAACCTGACTGAAGTCTAACCTCAGAGGCACACCTTACCAGATTTCTGGAGACAAGCAAGCAAAGCATTGAATGAAGTAAAGGGTATACCTATAGGTAAGCAAACAGTTACTGATCTTGGGCAAATTGTGATTAACCTGAAGCAGAGACATAGGAAGCAACATTCGTGTAAGGAGCCATGGAAAGAACAGCCAGTTGTCCTGTTAGAACATCTGCTCACAACTCTAATGGGAACAAAGAGAGGAGGAACACACTTACGCCCAGAAGCTTGCCTGCCAAATGGTCATCAGTGTGGGATTCTCTTGTTCCTGCTCATATTCTCCTGATCAAACACACAGCAGCAACACGATGTGCTCTCTGGGGCAGAGAAAGGTTTCAGCAATTGGGAGTTGGGGTGGGGGTGGGGGTTTGAATGGGAACATCTGCTCTGTGAAGCCACTTGAAAAGTAATCTAATTGCTTGGGGAAAACATCTGGGCTGCACACCCCAGACCACCAGTGGTGCAATAAGTGGAGAAAGACTGGGGAAACTGAAGAGAAAAGAGGGAGAATAGATGTAGAATATGCTGTAAACTAGAGGGGCAGGGTATGGGGGAAAGTGACCTCTATTACAAAAGTCAATGTGTTAGGAACTCTCTTGTATGAAGACCAAAGGCAGATGGGATTTTTACCCACAAAGCTCACAAAAAGGCTCACTTGTGTTATACTGCTTGGAAAGCCACCACTGACTCCTCTGTATACAAGATGCAGGGTACCATATGGGGGACTGCTTCCATGGGAAGAGAACAATACAGCTTCTGATGGCCTCCTTCAGTGTTGGAAGATGTGCCTGGTCCTCAACGGCTTTTAGATGAGCAGGCAGTACCCCTTGAGCTTGCCAGGCTTCACATACCTTTTCTTTCATCTCTAGTCAATCTATTAATTTTGGAAATTCAAGCTGACTTACATAAGGATCAGAATAGACTAGGTTCCTTGAATTTACCTTCCAACATTATTTGAGTTTCTATTTTTTCCCTGAGACTGTTCAAGTCTCTGAAGCAAATCATGAAAGACACAACTTAATAATCAAGAGTTGTATAGAATTTTCCAACTCTCAAAAATCAGGAAGGTATGGAAAATGACTCAGAGGACTGCTGAGGATAATTTAACAGGTAAGACATTGACCTTAGAGACTAGTTTCCTGACTTTGATTCAGATTTTCTTTCTATCAGCCCGTGACTTAAGACAGCTAAGTAGGGGATAGTCATGGAGACATTGAAAAGTTATGTTCAACACAAGACATTTGTTTCAGGTCATGTGATCATTCAGTGAATCAAAAGAGGAGGAAAGATTCTTTTTGGTGAAGGTAACTTGGGTAGAGTGATCAAGGTCAGTCTTTCCTTAAATATGAAGACGTTTCAATCCACATACATCCTTATGTTCCACTGTCTTATTTCTGGAATTTCTTTTTTATAATATTTTTATTAATAATTTGAGTTTCATACATTGTTTCTTCTTCCCATTCCTCCCTGATCAACACTCCCACACCTGTGCCCTCAAAAAAAAAAAGAAGAAGAAAGAAAAGAAAGAAAGAAAGAGAGAGAGAGAAAAAAGAAAATTAAGTCAAGGTTGTGTGGCAAGAGCATGGATTGCTGTTGTCTATCATGGTCTTTGGAGGGAGAAGGCTGCTCTAATCATGGACATTCACCTGGCCAATACTAGCCTAAGATGAAGCATGACAGAATTCAACCTCTGTCATGGGCCTCACTGCCCAAACCTGGACATCTAGCAGGCTCCCTGGTATACTGCAAGCTCTGGCACATCCCACAGGTCCTCCAGTATCCCACAGAGACCAGAGCCTCCCTTAGGCAACTGGTCAACCGTTAGGAACCCAGACATCATACAGGCACCCAGACCTCCCACCAACACCAGGACCTCCCACAAGCACCAGGGCTCCCCAAAGGCACTCAGACATTCTGTAGGAACTCAGATACTCTGTAGATATACCACAGGCACCAGGGAATCTCACAGACACCCAGGCATCACACAGGCACCCAGTCTTCTCAAAGGCACCCGTGGACATCTGGTCATCCCCAGGCACCCAGATATCCTACAGGCACCAGGGCCACTGGCAGGTACCAGGGCATCCCACAGATGCCTGGACATCCAGCAGATATCCGGACATCTTGTAGGCACCTGGTCATCCTGCAGGCACCTGGATATCTGGCATGGACCAGGACTTCTCACAGGTACCAGGGCCTCCCTCAGGCACCAGACATTCTTAAGGGACCTGGATATCTCACAACAATCCAGAGATCCCTCAGGCACCAGGGAATCCCACAGATGCCCAGACATCTCACAAGCACCTGGGCCTCCAGCAGGCACCAGGGCATCACACAAGATGTCCAGACTTCACCCAGGCACTGGCTATCCCACAGACACCTGGACATCATGCAGGTACCCATTCTTCTCACAGGCTCCTGGACACTGTGTAGGCATCCAGCCATTCCTCAGGCTCCCCAGACATCATCTTCTGGTCACCCTGCAGGTATCTGGCCATCTCACATGCACCTGGACATCCTTAAGGTCCCCTGACATCCAGCGGCCACTGAGCATCCTGAAGGCCTTCAGGTTCCACACCAGCCACTTAACTTCAGGTAGGTACCTGGACATCACTCACAGCCCTGGACTACACTCCAGAGTCAGTCTCTCACAATTCAGCGTCCAACGCCAGACAAACTCAGGCCGTGTCAGCAATGTAGATGGAACTCTAACTATTCTGATTCATATGAGCATCCTGAGGCCTTCAAAACCTCTCCGCAAAGGAGGAAGCTCAAGCCTACCTATGGAACATCCCTGGGCTGGGACATCTTGCTATTGCTCAGAATCAGAGTGCTTCCAAGGTTTAGCAGCGAGTTCCAGGGTCAGACTTTAGGCAGCTGGTCCCTGCCCCCACCCTAGCACCATCCAACCATCCTGCCACCCTTGGCCTTTGTGCCTGCAGCCCTCTGCCATCACTGCAGTGTGTGTCCTCTTCCACCCCATCAGAGAGGGTACCACGAACAACAGCCATAGCCACAGGAGGAGCAGCTTGGCTCTGGTATGGCAGGCCGTGAAGTGGCCAGGCAGGCTTAGTGGTAGTCAGAAGGCTGGTCTCTTGTGTAGAGATCTCACCCAGAAGACGACACATTTTTTTTTTTTTTAATCTGGGACATCTTGCTTACTGCTCTTGTTTGGAGTGATCCTGTGGTTTGGCAGCTTGCATGGGCAGGGCCGGTTCAGACTCCAGGTTGTTGGATTCCGCACCCTGCCCTAAGCACCGTTTGATCTGCTATCTTAAGCCTTGTGCCTGCAGCCTGCATCCCTAGGGCAGCGCTGTAGTCCATGCTCTCAGTTAACCAATCAGGGAGGGCACTATGAGCAGGAGCCTTAGCCTCAGCCATGGGAGCCGCAGCTTGGCTCCCTATGTCAGACAGTGAAGTAGCCAAGTAGGTCCACCCAGTGGTGGCCTGAAGGTGGCCGGGTTCAGAGACAAGCTGGGACAACTTGCCGATAGCCCTGGGCCACAGTGATCCTGTGGTTTGGCAGAATACGCATAGGAAGGACCTGCTCAGACACCAGGTTGATGGTCTCTGCCCTGACCTCAGCACCAACCTCCTGCCACCGTAGGCCTTGTGCCTGTAGGCCACAGCCAGCAGGCAGCGCTATACTACAGTCTGTGCTTTCCCTACCTCATCAGGGAGGGTGCCATGAGCTGCAGCTGTAGCAATGGGAGCAGGAGTTCTGGTCCGGAGGTTGCTGGAGAACCAGATCCCATTCACCTGGGTGCACTCCCCTGTTTGCCACCGCCTCCAGCCCTGTGTTTCTAAACAGTGCTCGCCATTGTTCCCCTGCCTGCAGAGCCCCCAGCTCTGTGTCACTTCGCCCTGAGTTCCTTTTTTGTCATCTTGGCTGTGCCGGTGCCATGACTGTGCTTCCAGTTCAGATTCTCTCTGCCTGCAGTGGGGTTGGGGTGGCAGGGGCCCCCGCCTCTCAGGGGACCCCTGCATCTGGTTCCACCAGGACTCTAGTGTCGCATCTTTGCTGTGCACCCTGCTGCATTCTGCCATCTTTCCTCCCTCCCCTCACAGGCACTCAAGTCGTCCAGGTCTGTTGTCTTTCCAATCACATTTAAGTCTCAATTTTCTCTGCTGAACTTAGAGACAGAATAATTTCTCCGTGTCCACGAGGGGAGGGGCCAGGGGTGAGCTTATTGGTGGGGTAGCAGGGCAGGCTGCCAGAGCCCCATTGGACTCCGGCTGTCTGCCCTGCCATCATCTTGGAATCTGCCTCATTTCGGGAATTTCGAGATCAAATACGAGGACACCTTTATACACGTGGAGCCCAGTGCAACTGTGGGAAGTAATGACTACAAAAGAAAATTCTAGCTCCAGTAAAAGGCATAGGCTCTCAATATAGTCCAATCACCGGGAACAAAATTCTTTTAATTCTTTGTACCTTCAGGACAACCACATAGGTGAATGTTAGCTCCTACACCTTATGTAAGAGGAAACGGATGCTCAAAGGGACAGCTAGAAGAGATGTCACGGATGGGATTCATCTGATCAAGGCTATGTTAGGGTTCTCCAAAAAGGCTACAACAATAGACTGTACACATAGATATACAAATGGGAAGGAGCCTATTAATGGAAGGGACTCATATCAAGGTTCAGAAGTCCCAACAGGCCATCTGCAAGCTGGACACTTTAGAATGGTGGCCTGATGACTCAGTCTAGGTCCAAAAGCTGCCAAGTGTGGGTATAAGACCTGGACAATGAAGGCTAGAAGGCCTGTAGTTCTGAAGTCTATGGGCAAAAGAGTGTCCCAGGTCTATGAAAGAGAAAGCCCAATAAATTCCTTTTTAGTTTATTCTATTCAGCATCCCAGCCAATTAACAGTCCCCATGTATATCGGAGGCAGATTTTCCCACACTTTATTCCACGAAGACTTGCATGTCAATTTCCTGTTGAAAATCTTCTATGGGAGCTACATCGAATACTTCACAGATACACAGATGGTTTAAGGCCTGACTAGACTACAGGAGATCCTGTCAAGGAAGGAAGGAAGGAAGAAGGAAGAAGGAAGAAGGAAGAAGGAAGAAGGAAGAAGGAAGAAGGAAGAAGGAAGAAGGAATTTCTTCACAAAAATTCCCTAAAATGATACTTTATCAGCTCTGTAGGTATTCCTTAATCCAGTCATATTAACATGAAGAGGTAACTATCACTAGGATCTATGACCAACATCATTCCTGGTGGAATTCATTGCATATAGTTTATTATTGCAGAATGCAGACCCAAATCATATCTTTTCATATTACAGACATGTAACCCCAGTGTGCTTACCCAGCACTTCACATTAGAAAGGATCCAGTTAAAACGAACCAATGGAGGGCAGAAGAGGCAAACAAAGTCCTCCTGGTGTGGGGCAGTCTGGCATGCACCTGAATGTTATGTCTTACTTCATTCTTTGAAACTTAGGCTGCAAACCACCTGGGCATGAGGGGATGCATGAGCATCATCACCCGGGAAGCATGAATTCAGAAGAAGGCTCAGTTGGAGGAGCTTTGTTGTGAGAGCATTCGGTCTCATGTGTGGGACAGCCCTCTGACCAAATGGCAGCTGACAACAGGTGTTTGTGAGTCAGTACACCACTGGACACCAGAAAGAGCCAAGGCACAGCACAACATGTCCTGAACCATGGAGAAAACATAATGAAAGAGAATGTTGGGAACACGCAGAATGCACATTTGAACTTGCCTGACTAAGAATGGGACTTCTGCCTAATGATGCACGACCTCAAAGGAGATCCATTTGGAAGAGAAAAAAAAAAAAAGTAGAATACAAGAGCAGGTTATTCCAGGAAGCTCAGCAAAGAGGCAGAAGCCTCTGGAACTCCTGGTAGCAGAGGTCTACTCTCTGGAGAGGAGCATTCTAGGTTTCTAAGGAGAGCTAGCAGACAAATGAAAGGACTGAAGCAGATTAACAATGAAGAAACTCACAGCAGGAAACGAAATAGAAATTCTCCCAGGAAGAAGCCTACAAATAGGCTTCTTTACCTTCCTTACATGAATTTCGTTCATCTCTATAAATGTGTTGGAACCTGAGTTTTCAGATAACGGGAATCTATAGTCTATTATTTTAAAAGAAAATTAAAATATAATGGATATATTTACCGTTCTTCCTTAAAAATCAACTTACTGATGTCATCAAAAAGTCATACTGGAACTTGTTAAGGATTTCTACATAATATCAAGTAATAGCACGTTAATAATTTTCTTGTGTATAGAAAAATTCATGCATGGTCAATGAAGCGAGAAAATGGTAAGCTTCTTTTTTTTTCAGTCACCTCTCTCAATATGCTTTATACCATCTACCCTCTCTGCCACTAAATTGTGGTCCAAATTATCTCCAATTCTCTCCATAGGCTTTTCCACTCTCCTAAAAATACTATCACTTACCACGGGGAGAGGACTACGGTAATACATAACATTTAAGTAATGAGGTGCCACTTTATTAGGGAGAGCTGAGATACCACTGTGACTCATGCGCATGCTCTTTCACAGTCCCATCCAACTCCAGTAACTTTCCTGGATCTAAATGCTGACCGGTTTGTTTCTGAGTGATGAGAATTCAGGTGGCAAAGGACTACTATAAAAAGACCTGTTCTTAGAGACTAATAACAGGTAAAATTGTGATTTACAATTTTTGTGTCCTTTATATGTGCTGGGAATATTGGACTAAAGGATGCTTAAAATCATACTTCAAATGGAGTCAAGGGAGTTCATCAAATGAAAGGTTGCTTTATTGCAAATCAGCCTGTACAGAAAGCTGGGACAATCACATTAAAGAGTCACTCTTCAAACAGCCAATCTGAGCCAAGAAGGTATCCATGGCTTTGTAATCATGAAGTTGAAACTTTTCCTGCTTTCACTTTACAAGTGAGAAAATAGAGATCTGAAGATCTTTTAAGGATGTCAAAATTCCCCTTGAGAACAGCATAAGTAACTCTGTGTATGTAAGGAACGTCTATTCCTTCTTCAGTTTAAATCTGAATGGTGGGAAGTGTCTGTTTAGGCAGGGATTGGTAACTTTTGTAATAGGCTGAATAATAAAGATCTTTGGGTTGCAAACCCTTTGTTCCCAGTATGTTGTCTTTGTAGCCTTCAAACAACCATAGTTCATGAACAGAAATGATTGAGCTCCAATAAATTGTTGCCATAAAAGAAGGGGAAGAATCAAATTTGGTGTGGAGGCCAGTTTTCTGACTTTTTTCAGGAAGACACATTCTACTACCAACAGGTTTGTTTCAGGATTCTTAGCATCCACTAGCTTGGGTTTCAAAAACTTTGACCGTAACAACTATTATCCAATGAACACACTTTTAATTTGTAATTGATAAAATGATGTTTTTCTTCATTACTAGTTAAACAGCTTTTCCCCAGAGTTATCGCTGGATAAAGAGAGTTTAAAGTGTGTGTGTGTGTGTGTGTGTGTGTGTGTGTGTGTGTGTATATGATTTGATGTTACCTTTTGATTTCTGGCTTTGAAGTGAAAACATGAAGATGACAATGTACCCGAAGCATTAAAATAACACTAAGTAATTGTTTCTCTTACTCTGAAAAAGAGGAGGAGGATGAGAAGGATGAGGAGGAGGAGGAGGAGGAGGAGGAGGAGGAGGAGGAAGAGGAGGAGGAGGAGGAGGAAGAGGAGGAGGAGGAAGAGGAGGAGGAGATCCTTTCATGCTTTAGTTTTAAAGCATTTTAAACTCTGGGCAGTCTAGTTTACCTCTTGCCTAATAAGTACGGTAGACGTCTTACTACTCACTACTACTGTTACAATCTCTTTGAAGCCAAAGCAACTGAGTATCTACTATTAGTTTGGCAACATACATCCACAGCAGTATTTGTTTTTTATACCCAGGCAGTGGCTCACAGGCTATTTCGTTTCTGTACTTTGAAAGTTTCTCCCATGAAAGTGAAAGAATTGTGTAAAAAGAACAGTGAGTTGTTGTGAAAACACGGACAGTTTTTCCTCCTTTGAACTCCCTCTGATGCTAATTCCAAATCTCGAGGCTCTTAGTCCAAGAGAAAATTGCTAGACTATTAGACTCATCATTCAATTTACTGGGCAATTATTTTGTATTTTGTACAGAATATGTGAATATTATGTAGGCATGGTATACAGACGGTGTCAATTTTTGAGTGTGATTGACAGTTCATAGGGTTTAAGGACTTTGTTTCATGTAATTGTTAAATTTGTGGGCTCAGAGATATCTTTATCCTTTTAATATCTGAAGGGCCTATAGTGGTGGCTTCTTTTATTCCTTTTGGTATTATTGCTATTCCTTTGGTATTATTGATTTTGGTAACTATTCTTTCCATTTCCCCCTGCCCCTCTTTAGTCATATTAGAAGCTTGTTAATGATAACTTGTTTCATTTTTCTAAAATCTTAAGTTCCTACTTCATTTAAATTTATGATCTTTATCATTTCCTTTATTTTTCCTTTATCTTAATTTGCCTTTATATTTACAATTTCTTAAGGCAGAAACCTAGTTTACTATTATTTTCTACTATAAACACTTAATATTACCCAAAGTAAAATTCTTTAGAAGTATGTTCTCTAATTTCCAAATTTGAAAGGTTTCCAGACGCCTATACATTAGTAAATCCTAAGTTAATTATTTTGTGCTCAGAAAACATAAAATGTAGACCTTAAATATTTTATTATTTTTAAGATTTTACCCCAAGAAACTCATTGTGGACCAGAATATGGATTATTTTAGTGAACACTCCATATCCACTCAAAAAGTACAGTTTTCTACTTTTGTTGAGCAGATAAGGGTTAGTCAAAAAAGTTGTTTGATGGTGTTCAGTTTTACCATGTTCTCTCTTATTTCTTCATCCTCATTGGCTCCTGAGGAAGAAATGAGGACACTCCCAGTCTCTCTGAGTTTGATAGCCCTCTGTATATTTCTATTCAGTTTTGCTTTGTGTATTGTGTCTTCATAGACTTTCCCCATCATTTAATTTCCCCTTTTATCCTTGGTTGTTCTTCTTGTAGTAATGTTTATTATTAATGTTAATTGCTTGTATTAGAAGAGAATAATGGCACACAGCAAAAGCTTCTCCCTTAATAAATCAGCATTAAGAGTGTAAATTAAACTCAGACCTGGTGTCTACTATTCCTAATATGAATCACATCATTACATCTCTTTTTCAGGAGAGTTTGCATTATATATATATATATATATATATACACATATATATATATATACATATATACATATATATATATATATATATATAACGTGGATTTAGACCCATATTATTATTTTTTCTTTTTTTTCTCTCTGATGACTCATTCTTTTCCTTTTCATAATTATTTGAACATTTTCATTGTTTCATTTTAATTTCTATATTGGCTATCTGAATATATCTCTGTATTATCTGTATGCTATCTAGAGATCATAATTTTTATAAGTAGCGTTTTACAGTATGTGTACAGTTAATATGCAAAATATAAGAGACTTGCAACTAATTAAACTATTTACACTCCTTCCTTCAATATTAAAATCACTACCTTGCCTATTATATTTATGTATATTGAAACAACACCAGACAATGTTATATGTTGTCCTTTCAATAGTCATGGAATTTTTATTGCTTTATAGTGAGAAAAAAATCTTATGTTTACCCAGCTATTTGCCATTTCTGTTCTTCTTTATTCATTCCTAAAGCTTCAAGTTTCTAATTCAATTTTTATGTAGCCTGAAGAAACTCCTTGAGGATTTATTTAAATAGATATGCTGGTGATTTTCCTTCCACTGAAAAAGCTTTTATTTTGCTTTTACTCTATCAGGATATTTTTCCTGAATATCAAATTTTTATTGAGAATTTTAGTTGTTGTTGTTGCTGTTGCTTTATTTTGTTTTCTTTCCATGCTTTGGAGAAATCTCATACTTTCTTCTGGTCACTGTGGCTTCTATGCCAAGTCCTCAATTATTCTAATTGTTCTCCTAGCCATTGTATTCTTAAGCCTCTGGATTTTGAAGTAGGATAGATATATTGCAATAAATGACTAAAAAAACTTCAATCCAGACACATCTAACTTCTCTTAGTCACTCTGTTTCTTGTGGAACTTTGTTTATGTTGTTTCTTCTTCATGGGTCTCTCTCTCTGTCTCTCTCTCTCTCTCTCTCTCTCTCTCTTCCTCTCTCTCTCTCTCTCACATACACACACACACACACACACATACACTCACACATACACACACATACACACACACACACACATACACTCACACATACACACACACACATACACATACACACATACACATACACTCACACATACACATACACACACACAACCCACATACACATACACACACACACACACACACATACACATACACTTACACACACACACATACACTCACACATACACACACACAACCCACATACACACACACACACATACACATACACTCACACATACACATACACTCACACATACACACACACACACAACCCACATACACATACACACACACACACACAACCCACATACACACACACACACACAACCCACATACACACACACACACACAACCCACATACACTCACACATACACACACACACACACACAACCCACATACACACTCACACACTCACACACACACACACACACACACCCCTCTATTATATGGTTCTCATTATACCATGTTACCTCCTCCTAAAACAGCTGCTTGGGCCCCTGACCTATAATCTCAAGTTCCAGTCAAGTACATCTCTTACACATTGTAAGAGCTGAATTGTGCTCTCCATTTCAGAGCTGTTTAAAGGGAAATGTGCATGAGTATTCACTGTACGTGAGGCATTATTTTCAATGGTTGCACAGTTGTACAGAACATCCCTGTAATTGTCCATATTTTCATACTAACTGAACTGCAGCATGGCTAATTTACCTGCTCATAATCATAAGTCAACAACTAAAGATTAAACCTAGATTTGGCCCCAATAATCTAACTTCAGAGCTTTGTCTTTGGCCATATTTTATGCTACCCTTGACTTGCCCCATTGTATTATAACAATTGTTTACTGCTCTCAACAGTAATCTTATCTATGTATAAAAATAAAACAAACTAGACCCCTTTTGTTCATTTTTGTTTTCATCTAATTGCTTGTCACAATTTGTGGCACATAAATAGCAATCAATAAATATCAACTTCATGGCACAAAAAACATTCTGTTTTATTTTCCCCTTTATATGTGTGTGTTTCGTCAGAAATGAGTTTCCAGAGGCTAGGGACCTTCAACTCTCATCCATCCATCTAGATTCAGAAGCTGCCTGAAATGTGGCAGGTTCTCAATAAAAGCTCCATGTCTATGAGACTGTCGATTGAGGATAAAATATATAGGACCCCAAAGAAAGCAAAGAAGGGTCATGGCTTCCGAAACCAACTTTCTACAAAGGTCATCAAACGTTTCTGTAATATAAGAATCTGAATTTAAAAGCTCCTACTTTCCATCCATGGTAAGTTAAGAAGTCGGAATTCAGAGGTTGTGACATGACACAAGCGTTACTACGCTTCTGGGGATCACAAGCTTTCTATTTGTATTGTGTGTTATTAAAAACACCCGCACAGTGGCAAGCGTAATTACCTCTGTGAGACTCTATTACCAAAGAATTCCTGAAGACAGAACAAGAAAAATGGGCTAAGATGTAGTGCTTACCTTAGTTAAAATAGTTTTAAAACTCAGAAGTAATTGAAGTCATGTCAGCATTAAGGTTTATATTTCTGAAGACGTGGATGTGTGCTTATTGCATATCTACATAAACAAGAAAAATGCTAAATGAAGTATCTTAAACACTGACAGTGATTTACTCTGGTGATAGAATTGTGAGTGATACGGATTTTGATTTTAATGCTGTACCCTCATTTTCAAAATTTTCAACCATTTGGCATGCATTCTTCCTTAATCAGATGAAAACAATAAACGTTACCAAAAAAACTGCAAACTAAGTTTGCAGCTGACCACAAGGCCCATCACAAATAAACAACAAGCTGGAGGGAGCCGTTTCAAGAAAGCAGACATAATAACTGACAGGGTAGTGGGAAAGTACGCGAGCCAAAGATCCTCCTCCTTCAACAAAGTAAAGATTATGTTGCTTAAGACGCCCTGGGAAAAGAGTACAAATATCAAGGAACATGAGGATCCAAGAGTTGCTGGAAGGAGAACATATAGGTTTACATCTGCCTATTAAATATGTCTTGGAGGAAACTTTAAAGCAAGCAAATCCCTACTCTGCAGTGGTCGAAGTGAGCTGCCAATCCACAGCCTGAGCCAATTCAAGCTTTGGACCCTTGACTTGAAGGCTCTTAGTGGAAAGGGAATTAGAGACTTAAAAACTGAATTCACAGCCCACACCTCTTCTTCGTGTACACTGTTTTTGGCCTGCGTTCCACTGAGGACCCGGCTGGTTGAGATTTGGGCCATTGACTTTGTTTTCCTAAATCCCAGATCATGTCTTGCCACCAGGACATCGGGGTAGATGATGTGGGAACTCTTTCCAGCTCTTTACCCTTGTCCTTGTCCTGTCTTGCAGGGAACCAGCACGTCTCTGAATGTGAACATCTGCCTCATAAAAAGGCTGGATCTCATTTCTTTTTGGATCTGCCCTACAGTCTGGCTCCTTCTTAACTGAACTAGAAACATGACGCCCACAATTCCTCTTCATTTTCCCATGTGCTGAGCCTGAATCTGGATAATATTTTATCTGAGTGGAAGACAATTGGTGCATATTAATTAACTGACTGGCTAGTTCCCTCCCACACACAAATGGGGTGGTAAATGCATTTACTATGGGAGAGTTCCTGTGCTTCCTCTAATGCCAACATCAAGAACTCATACAGGAGCTGCAAGAGAGTAAGGCGATTGCCATGCAGGTCTGAGGGCCTGACTTCAAACTCTAAATCCCAGTAAAACATCCAGTCAAAAGAATCTGATGTATTCCCAGTCTACTGAGGAAGCTGAGGTGGAAGGATTCCTTTAGCCTGCTATCCAGCCACTCTAACCTGATTAGTGATCTTCCAGTCAATGAAAAACCTTTCTCAATGTAGGTGGACAGCTTTCCTGAGGGCGACATCTTAGGTTATTCTCTGCCCTTCCTGTAGGTGTACATATTTGTTCATGCAACTGGTCACACACATGTACAATATTTGCATGTGTGTGCACATATGTGTGATATGCATATGTACATGTATTGGAATGTAGGCTCATGAACATTGCACCATGTATGTGGAAGTTAAAGGCAACCCTTGATGTCAGTCCTGGCTTTCCACCTTGTTTAAGGCAAAGTCTCTCTTTGTTGTTCTCTACAGCATTTGCCAGAGTGGCTGACCCATAAGCTTCTGGAGATTTTCCCATTTCTGTCTTACATGTCTCTGTAAGAGCACTGGTATTACAGACACGTGTGGTAGTATAGATTTAAATGGGTTCTTGGGATTTGAACACAGGTCTTCACACGTGTATGGCAAGCACTTTAGTCACTAATCCATTTCTTCAGTGCAAGAACACACACACACACACACACACACACACACACTTAATAAAAAGCATGCAAACAGCTCTTGAAGTGCTGGTGGGAGACCATCCAGCTTCAAAAGTGGTACAGATGCTATAACTATGTTGGTACACAGGTAGTTGTCTGTTTAACATTGATTATCTGGGACAACACCAGACTTTCTAGATTTCAGCAGTCTGAGAGCATCTACTGTAGGACAATATGTCTCCTTCCTACTGTACATTTCCAAACATTTGTACTTCTATATTTCCCAGTCCTAAAGTATAATCCCTTCTACTACATACATCGTTTGGTTCCTCATTCTGTATTAGCTTTTACTTACAGCCTCAGAGTTTCCATATCTTCAAGGTAATATCTCAGATTCAGAATTTATGTCTTGATCCCTAAACATGTTTATGTATTTCTACATCACAGAAGGGCAGAGATTTGCATGTCTTAGCTCTACCTGAAACTCCAGTGTTCCAAACAGCATCTGCCCACATGGTAGGTATGTAGAAAATATTTATTAAATGAGTAATTAGAAAATATGTTACACTGAGGAGGACTAGGAACTGACATTTTCTAAGTGTATATCTTGGAGATAACAGACACATGTATATCGTCTAAGTAAAAATAATCAAGTTCAAAATTATAATAAACTGTCTATCGAGAGGGATTTTTCTGGATATGAAAATATTTAATATAGCTGTGTATGCATGTTATTCAGATATTGCTAACATCCAAAGACTTTGAGGACAATAAAATGTACTTAATACAGGACTTAGACTGAAAGTGAGCTCAATTTTCTTTGATGATTCAGAAGATGCTCATGACCAAATAGTGCCCTGGGGCCCTCATTATGGATCAACTACCCTTCCCAGCAATAACTGTTAATAGAAATTTCTGGTAGTTAAATGCCAAATTAACAAGCTGTTCCTGCCTTTGGAGCCCATGTGCACACAGACTCTGCCAGAGACAGATTGAATGAAGTATTTTTTGATTGTACTGCTTTTAGGGTTTTCCCTGTAGAATAATACAAAACCTAATTGCTTTTGGGTAAATTTCAACTGGTTTTCAACATGACCAGTTCCTATACCTGCTTCCAAAAAATGTCATTTATTAAATACCATATCTTGGCAGTGGCTAACAGCCCCAAGCTCTGCTTTTCATGACTGTGTGTGGCTTTAAGAAAATCACTTAGATTATCTCTTGAGAGTTCCAGTTTTTAATTTCAGATTTTTAATTATTGCTGTTATAATTATCATCGTAATTATTTTTTTTTATCAAGAATGAGGTAGGGTCTCATTACGTTTGCCAGGCTGGCTTTGAGCTCATGATCATCTCATCTCACTCTCTCTGGTGCTGGCATTATAGGCATGTGCCACTATGCCCAACTCCCCTTATCATTAATAGAAATTATAACAATGCCTTCTTCAATGTGATTGGCTTTCTGCTGACTACCGATACAACTCCCAATCGAAAATTATCATCCCTTAGCATTGTTATTTGTTAATTTTGTTTATTCAGCATTCATTATCACTATCCACAACACTCTAATTTCTAACTCAAGCAAGGGGAAACAAAACTAAAGAGTTAATATCTGCCTTAAAGGAGCTTATGGTCCAATGGAAAGACAGATACCATCAGAGGGTGGTAAAGCTATCAAGTGTGTACACATGTATAATCAAGGACAAGGACAGAGTGGCCAGACTCAGGAAGGGCTTTCTGGGGGAAATCTTGGCAGAAGACAAGGTCAGGAGACTGTGAGAGGAGAAACATGAGCAGTTTCTGGGAAGAGCGATTTCAGGTAGAAAGACCATCCACTTGAAAGCAAAGTAGCAAGAAAGAGTAGCTATGCTTGCCAAGAATGGAGGCTTGAACTTGCTGAAATATATTTAAGACAAAGAATGGGGAGTGTAAAAGGGGATCAAGAGCCAGAGCCTAGAGAACAAAGGAACTTTTAGATCAGGAGCCAACGATGGCAATAAAGCCACCTCATACTGCACCTTCATCTGAGTCTTCTTGCCCTTTGGAAGGCTCTTGGGATGGTGGAAGGATGAATTACCAGCAAAATTTTGCTCCTAAACTAATGAGTATTTAACAGAAAGACTGTGGACTGAGTTTGGGTCAAGACTCTGGAGAAGGAAAGATTCCAGAAATGTCCATTTGGTCAGGAAGGTCTTGCTTCCTCCTCCAAAGAAAGCCCCCAAGCTAGCCAGACAAATGAACGTGCATAGGTAGGTGAGTCTCTAGATCTTAGAAGAAGACCAGAAGGGATCCCTACTTCATAGAAGCTGAGCACCCTAGCCTTAGTCTAGACATGCTAGCTGTGCCTAAGGTCACCAGACCCTCTCTGGGACTTAGGAAATGGTCAGCAGGAGCTGCGGGGTATATGTTTACAGATTAGCAGGGATGTTATACTCACAGGTGCCTCAGGCTTATGATCCATGGCTTGTAGCCTTATATTCCAAGAAGTTCTGGATCCTTGTGGCTCAGCCAAGTTTGGACACTAATGTCCCAAAATCAGCAAATGAATGCTGTATTGTGGCCAAGGCAACAGCAGCTGCTTCTGAGACTATCATGGGGTAAAGAAGGGACAAGAAAACTAAATCCTCGTCATACATCAAACTGGAATAAAAATCAATTAAACCTTCAGTACTGTTTTTTTTTCAATTCTTATAAGCTAGAAAATGATATATAGACCCTGTGTTTATGTGATGTGTTATAGACAATTGAGTTCTTAAATTATTTCACGCAAGAGTTTTTTTTTTTAAAACATATTCACTAAAATATTAATGGTGAAGAAACTTCATTTACTGTTTGAATTATCTGAAATTCTCTACCTCATTTGGGTGTATAGACACAGTTCTGAATTACATTTACCTCAAAGAAAATACCAGAAATGCTGATTTGAAGGAAAAGAAAAAAGAAAAAGAACTTGACATTTGAGAGAAAGAATGAGCCTCCCCAAAGCATTCCAAGGTTTTTTTTAAAAGCAGCTTCAGCAAAATCAACAAGAAAGAAAGGCTGATACGAAGTGCTTTTAATCATCCTGTCAGTTTTGAGTATGTACAGATCCCCCCATCTCCATGGAGTAGAAACATGCTCTCTCAAATTTAAAGCAGACTACCTGAATGATCACATTTAAATCCCCTCTCATCCAGAAGAATGTGAACGATACACCTGCCAACACATCAATAATAAACTTGGTCATTTGGGCCTAGAGGAAGAAAGTCATCCAAAAATCAAACAAGGATGTGGTCTTTGAAAGCGGCCATGTTGGAAGTCTGTCATGGTGTGTTAAGCATCTCAGATGCATTTCTCTAAAGCAAGCCAGGGCACAAATGGATTTGAATGTTCAGAGAACAGATAATCCAACCACCGAGTGACTTCAGCTTAAAGATTGTCAGGACGAAAGCCAGGGTGTTAATCACTCTTCCCCCAGTGTCTCATTTATCTCGGTATTCCACTAAAATTTCACTGCATGAAAAAGCACGGAGGGGATACCAGGCTCACAGGACATGGCTTTCTATGTATTTTCCATACTCACACTAAAGTACTCCAGTAATATTCTCATTCCCTCATACACACACACACACACACACACACACACACACACACACACACACACATCAAATGCCAAATGCTGCAATTATTTCAAAGTTTGTATATATTACACAAAAGTAGAGCACAGCGTTTCATCCGTAATCTATAAGAATGATCAGACTGTGACTCCAGATGCTTGGAAGTTCTGCAGTTCCCTTTACAAAGCCTCAGCACTGTTCACTAATAATGCATCTGTCTACTGAGGTTACACCTCTCCAATCAAACCGGGGTTTCTAAAATAACAAAGACTGGGATTCTTCTCTTTCATCTCATCCATAGAAAAGAACTGGTTCTGGTATGAGATCAAGAAATAGTGTATGATCTGGTATACAGAGAAATGTGTTTACTGGCTTACCGACGCTCTGACCAGGCACAGTTGTATCAAAAGACACAAGATTAGTCATGCCTTCACAGCTAAGGAATTTGATTAGGAGGTTGATTGAACATCCCCAGTCGACAGGACACTTACTTGGTGTGGGTAATTAGGGTACCATAGCTCTGAGCTCCCAGTGTGGTTCATAAAATGTATACTCAGATCACTACAGATCTGAAAGTAAGTCAGAATTCAACATGAAGGAATTAAGTGCAGCAGCAAGTTTCTATTTTCTATTTGTCAGGTTTTGGAACATTCCATCATGAGAACATAAGCTCTGAACTCCCAAAAGGAGCACAGATCACCAAGCTAATCAACAAAGTAGAGCTGGCTTGGTGTATAGAAGGGGATACATCCTGGGAATTTGCTTGAATATATGGAGTAAGCAGTTCTGGTGATTTTCAAAGAGGCCAAGGGAAACAAATAGGGCTCGATTTGGGGTTATATGAAATGAGACCATGTCAGAGACATAAATCACTGGGGAAATGTTTCAAATCCAAGGTAAACTGTAACCAACTGTTTTCTGTCTGGACAGCTTGCCCTCCAGGAGATCTGAATTTACCCAAGGTCAAATGAAGACCAAGGTCAGACACAGGACCTAGAATTGACTCCTTAACTCACAGTTTGCTCCAAGCTTAGACTAAGTATTATCACCAAGGCAAAAACAAATCTTTGATCTGAAGTATGTCAGCCTTGAATAAAACAGAGTAAGTTCACTGAAATAATAGAAAACTTATCTTTAAACAACTTAGTTTCAGACCAAATGGAACCCTCACTTTGAAATGTGAGGAGGGTCCTACATGGATGAAAGCAGCCTGCCCACACAGAGTGCCACAAACCGCTCGAATGTACTTGCCTGCCACTGTTGCATGCTCAAAAGCCTTTTGTATGCATTGTCCAATTTGACCCTCACAGTCATGTATGTAAAGGTCACTGCCTCAACTGCAGAGGTTAAAGAATTTCAAAATTTTACTGGCTAACAAAGAGTGGTGAAAAAACTTAGTCTATTAGTCTATATTCACCAGGTCCGTACAACTGAATGCAGATTCAGTGCTCTTGCTGAAGGCTGCAGACCACAGCTGGCAAAATGGAAGGAATACAAAGGAAACTCATGGCCTCAGGGAGTATCATCAGGGCTGGTAACAAATAATTAAATGTAAGACACTCTCAAGCTTTCAAAAATGTATATGTTCTCATGGCATTAGAATATAGAAAGAAAACCCTAAGTAATGCTGAATTGGAGGACCCCAAGGATGAAAGATAAATCTCAAATTCTGAAACGTTGTGATATTAAAAATGAGTAGCCCTCCTGGAACTTGTGACCTCAAGTGATACATGACAGCCTTGGATGAATAGAACCCGACAGATATACATTGATTTTTAATCTTGTAGATCTCTAAACAGTTTACAAAGAAGTGGAGCGAAGTGGGTCTAAGTTGCCAAGTTGTTCAAATTCAGTTCCCTTGGCTCATGGGGTTTTATGAGCTGAAGCAGTAGGAATAAAGCTATGCTTTGGGTGTGATGCTTATGACATCTTCCAAGGTTTCTTGGTAGGAGTCTCTAAGGAGTGGGGAAGTCATTCATTGTGTGGTATGAACCATAGCTTAAGTTATTCTTCAGGGCACTTTAAGCCAGTCGATCTTTATGTTGACGTGATGTATGAATGCTAAACAAACTGAAATAGAAATAGGATTCTGGGTAACTAAGAGGGAAGTAAAAATGCTGCACTAGGCATTTTATATGTGTTACTTAAAGCTAGAAGTGACAACGTACCAAAAATAAAAACAGAATTTTTGTAAAGGTCTTAGAAATTTCCCTTCCTTTATGAGCTAATCTTGAAAGACGCTCTCTCTATCTCAGAACCTTCAGGACTACTCAAGAAATCTGTCTCAGCGGCTGCCCTGCTAAGGGTCAGAGGGATAGAAGCTCTGCTTGAGCAGACAAAGGGAATCTAGAATCAGTGGGATAGAAAAAGCACAGCAGTCTGGTTGAATAGGAGGCAGATTAAGAAAGGCTTTCTTTCAGACTGAAGACAGTTGATCATATAATGCTAACACTTAAATATGGTTTATCTCTAAAAGCAGGCTTTATTAGGCCATGTCCTTCCAGACTCATATTCCATGGTCAAATAAATCTGAGAAGTTATGAATATTAGATACTCTTCCTAAAGACTTACAATAGACATCAGCACGGTGTCGTCTAAACCAGTCCTGCACGGTAGTCGCCTATCTCATTTTAACGTTTGAATTGGCAGAACTGGGATTCAAATACGGTTAATCATGAAGCTTCTGTTCTTAACTACTCAGGCATACCCCATTCTTTTTTATTTATTTTTTTATTTTTATTGAAAATAGATTCTTTTCTCATACAATCTATCCTGATTATAGTTTCCCCTCCCTCTGCTCCTCCCAGTCCCTCCCTACCTCCCCTCTCCTCCAGATCCATCAGTTCCAGATCTACTCCCTTTCTGTCTCTCACTAGAAAAGCACGGGCTTCTAAGAGTTGACGATCGAACATGACAAAATAAACTATAAGACAAAGCAAAAACTATCGTATCAAATTGGACACGGCAACCCAACTGGAGGAAGAGTCCCGAGACCAGGCAAAAAGGTCAGGAGACCCACTAGTTCTCACAGTCAAGAGACCCATACAAATACTAAGCTAATAGTTATATTATAGACACAGAGGACCTGCTGCAGACCCCTGTAGACCCTGTGCTTGCTGCTTCCGTCTGTGAGCTCATATGCTCCTTACTTAGTTTACTGAGAGAGCCTGATGTCCTTTAGCATCTCACACTCTACAATCATTCTGCCCCCTCTTCTTAGAAATTCCCTGATTTCTGAGGGGAGGTATTCAATAGAGACTTCCCATTTAGACCCCGCCTCTCTCTTTCTGGGTAATGTCTGGTTGTGGGTCTCTCTATCAGTTTCCATCTGCTGCTAGACTAAGCCTCTCTGATGATGACTGGACAAGGCACTGATCTTAAGGATAGCAGAATATCATAGGGAGTCTTTTATTGGTATATATTTATTTTGGGGGGCCAGTAGTTTTTGGTTTTACCCTATGTCTCTAGGTATTCTAGTCTAGCTTTTGGGATGGAGGGAGAAATATCTGTAATTGGGGACACTTAGAGGTAGTGTGGAAACCTAGTACAGTGGAAACTTTCTGGAATGTATGAAGGTAACCCTAATGAGGACTCTTAACAATGGGGGGTATGGAGTCTCAACTGGCTATTGAATTCAGTTGAGTTGTTGGTCAAGGGGATTTTGTGGAAATTCCCAAACAACCCAGGCTGTTGAGAAAACAAAGGTTGCTCATTGCAAACTGATGGGGGACGGGGTGGGGTGTGGGGTGGGGATAGGGGAGCCATTGCCAAGGACAACACATGCACAAATCATTGAACACAGAGAAGTCTAACTGGTGCCTACAGGGAGCCTTCATCCCTACCTCTGATAATTCCTGCATCTCAGTTTCCTTAAGTAGAAAATGGGAATGATAATACTCAGCTCAATTTATTTCCTGGGCTTTGATACAGACACAAATAAATTTGTGATGATTAATGGTCTCTGTCAACCAAGATATGTTGAGATTTACTAGTCAATTTTTTAATACTCATGCATACATAAAATAATCCCCTTCATTGTTCAAATCTAAGTATCGACTGTGGGAGGGATGTTAGGTAAAGTCTTGGCCTCTACTTGAAAAACTATGTCCATGAACAGTTGCGTTTAACTCTTTTCAATTTCATAAGCGCTGAGCATTTTATGTATACTTCCCATTTATAACTGTAAAATTTAGTAGTTTTTTTTTTTTTTTAAATCCAAAGCAGAATGCTCAATGGGACAACCTGATGATCAGGTGACCTTCATCCAAGCTTGCCTATAAATTATTTAAGAAAAAGGGAACTCATATATATGTATAACCAGTGCTATGCAGCAGAACTCATATTAAGTTGTATAATTAACATAACATAATCTATCCTCTCTAACAACCCCGTGCTATAAAATTTTATTAATATTCACCTCACAAAGAAGGGCTTCACAGCCTAGAGAAGCTAATTATCTTACTTGAGATCACACAAACAGAAAATAGTGGAATCAGGTTTTGAATTCAATACTGTGTTACAAGCTCTTACACACACACACACACACACACATTACTTGATCACAAGTAGCATCAGTGAGTCTTCTATAGGGAAATAAATGCCAGTATAAGTGGCAAGAAAAAGTATCAGAAACTCTGAGAATGTGTGTGTCCTGCACAAAGCCACCTCATCTTCTACTACCTCATAAACAGCCAGCACGACAATTCAAACCGATACTACTCTTTCCAGCGATGACCTCAGAAAGCAAAGGAACTACAAAGAGAGCATGCATTTCCCTGAAATTACAGGCAGAGCTGTTTCTCAAGCTTGTCACAGCAGAGTGGCCCATCTCGTAATGTCTAACATGTGTCTAGCTCTCTGTAGCTTACATTCAGAAGGTATTTGTAACATGTAGAAAGATGAAAAGGAATCTTTGATATATGATGGTTGGCAAGTTGAGAGACAGTTTTCCTTAACTCTATTTTTTTCCCCAAATAAATGCTCATAATTCACAGTGCATGTCTACCCAATATAAATTACTATAAACATGAAGTTTGAGACAACTATTGAAACCAAGTTAATACCAAATAAATTACCCCCAAAACAGGATCCTTTTCTATCAACTGTTGATAGAATCATCTTTTAAAGTTAGGATTTTATTTGAAGCATCAAAAATCAATTAGAACGAGTAACAGAAAGTCCACAGTTCAAATCAGCAACCAATCTACCACTTACCTGTAAACAAGATTAAGGCCACAAGAGAAATATTGTAGGCCAGTTTCATAATGAGCATAGTCTGATTTTGACATCGCTGTTTAACTTTATAAAATCATCTGGCTGGCCTCCGCATTTGTATATTGTTTGGAACAGTTTGCCGAAGCCCGGAGAGATCTATTCCTTGAGGACTTATTAGAATGTATTCCCATAAAGACAACTTAGAAAAATGTGTGGCTTCTGCCTCTATTTCTTTTGTGTTTATTGGGCTATGGTATTGAGCTTATTTTGACAAATTTATAATTTTCTTAAAATACTTCGCTTATTTGGGTTTCAAATATCTCAGTGCGAAATGGTTCATGGAATTTTCATAATTTTCACATCATATTTGTGCGGTCTTGTTTCTGATCCTTTGTCATTTCAAATTCTATTTGTGCCTTCCTTTTTCTCCCAGTTTCTGCTTTTCCAGGGTTTTAATTATTTTGTGGGGCTTTTCAAAGAAGCAGTTCTTGGTTTCACGTTGATAATCCCCATTCTAATATTTTCTTTATTCCTTTTATCCCGAGCTTCCTGGATGGAAAGACTAATTTATTTTTAAATGTTTAAACATTTTTAAACTTCTAACAAGCCACGTATGGGCATTCATTAAATTCGCAAATTGAATTAGTTCATTTTTTATTTGTTTGGTTTGAATATAAGGATATATTTCATGAGGTATATTCTGCTGCTAATTGTTAGCTCTCTGCTGCTGTAGTCACTGAATATAATTCACACAGTATTACCTGGGGTTCCCCTGTATGATGAGACTACTAATCTGTAATTGTTCCATGTCTATTGTGTTAAAAACTGGATCGTTCCTATTTATTGAATTCAGAGTCCTCTTCTTAGCATTCGGGCTCTCTTGCTAAGCGTACGATTTCAACTACTATATATTTTAATACTGGTCATTTCAATCTTTATTTTTACGTTCTTCATTTTTGTTTTTGCTTTATTGTGTTCCTGCCTCATCGCTTCTGAACATCTTGTTTTGGTTGTGCAGGCTTTTGTCTCATTGTCCCTCTATCTAAAGTTAGGTGATGTATTTCTCTTCAAACAGTGCTTATCTTTATTCATTTAGCTTTCCAATGTTTTTTCCCCTTCACAATCATGTAGAATTAATCAGCATTTATTTTCTCTTTCACCATCAACAAGACAAGAACTCGAGACTGTGTTCGTTCCCTTAGTGATTCCATACACTTGTACTTCCTCAAATTTAGTTTTAGTTACAGTGTGAAAAATAAAACCAAATAATTAAGTGTCCAGTGCTTGGAGTTGTTTATTGACTCCTTCCTAGGGCTCAAGCTGAAGTGTGGATGTGGCAAGTCCTCCCGAGCAAAAAATCTGGATTTCCCTGGGTCTTCTAGCAGGAGCTGTGGTCAACCATGCTGTCAAGACAGGAGCCAAGAAATTGTTTATCATCTCTGTGAAGGAAATCAAGGGACAGCTGGACAGACATCCTCCGCTGATGGGTGACACGGTGATGGGCACAGGTAAGAAAGGTGAACCAGAGCTAAGAAAAAGGCTCATCCGGCAGAGGTAATTTGATAATGAAAGTTCTATCAAAGACCCTCATCTTGTCCCTTTACTTTGAAGATAATTCAGGGGTCACCTTAAACAGTAAAGGTGAGATGAAAGGTTCTTGTACCACAGGTCTAGTTACAAAGAAGTGTGCAGACCTGTGCATGCTTGCAGGCTTGCAGCCAATGCAAGCGACACTGCATGATTCTCCGCTGTATTTAAAATATATATCCTTTAAGAAGCCTTTGCTCAAAAACAAACAAACAAACAAACAAAAACATTTGGACTTCTAGCTTACTTCATTGAGACCATGGGCTTTCACTAAACCCAACGCTTGCCATTTTTGCTAGACTGGCTGGCTAAGGAGCCTCTGCGATCCACTAGCCTCCTCCCTGCCTGTGCTGTGGTTGTGGACAGTGCCGTTTCACTCTGCTCTCACGTGGGGCTGGGTGTGGGAACTCAGGTCCTCATGCTTACACAACAGCTGCTTTACCCACTGAGCTACCTTACCAGGCCCAGGTGGTTCTTATTCATTCCTCTTCTTGGATTCATTTTGTTGTTGTGTTTAAGCTACTTGGTTGTTTTCTCCCTTCCTTCTAAGAACATCCTGGGCTTGAGAATGTCTTTATTTTATCCCTGCTATTCCATGAAAGACTGCCTGTACAGGAGCATTACAGACTCAACAGGAATCTAGAGGGGGTGGGGGAACTTATGAAAACGGAAGAGGGACTATGAGGAACGAGGATGGAGGCTGGAGGAAGGAGCATAAGGAGAGATGATTACAACCAAAGTAAGCACATCTGTATATAAAATTGTCACAATAAGACTCACTATTTTGTACAATTAATACAGTCAAATACAGTTTCTGAGTAGTTTCCTGTCTTATTTACTATAACCTAAGATGAGATTTCCTGGTTTTGAGATCTGTGTGGCTGTCTGGCACTACAGCTAAACCCCATAGTTTTAGGGATGCTTAGTTGAGATTTCATCTTCTAGAGCAGAATTATCATTAATTTGTCCTCAGTCCTACTAAAGTTCTCATACCGTAGCTTCCTAGTTTGTATTCTTCCAGCACCTAGCTCATTTCTTCTAACTCATTCTTCCAGCCTGAACTCATTTCTGGTGCCTGCGTATTCTCCTTCATTGTCTATAAATTTTGCTTTGATTCAACAGCTTTCTCGTTCCTGGTGCCTATGTGCCTTTAGTGCTGGGGATTACATGTAGAGCTTCACACATCACCTCTAAGCTGATGCCAAAGCCCTTCCCAGTGGAAAATGTGATTTTTATTACTTAAAAGTTAACTATAGTTTTGATGTTATTTTTCTGAGTTTTGGCTGGGAAGAAAATATTTCCATGTGTGTTCATTTAGTTTTACTCATACTTCTAGTTGTCTGCATGCATTTAAAACTCAGCTACCAGGCATGGGGAGTAGTAGAGTATTTGCCTAGCTAACATGTACAAGACTCTGGATTCGATCTCCAGGCATGAAAACACCCTCGTTTCCCACTACTTACTGTTACTAAGGCTCTTTATTTCAGCAGTTATCCACAAACAGATTCATGTTTTTTCCAGGTTCTGGGAGTCACATTGGGAGGGATATGAACCTGGATTCACAGGAAGCAGTGGCCATGGAAGGGACATAAGGCCCAGATGTTCCTGAAAATAAATCAACCATCAGCGGAGACACTAAGCTTTTCCCCTCTGGCCTTTACAGTTGGATGTGGAAAACTGATTGATAAAGAAGAAAGAAGAAACATTCCAGGTTAATTCCTAAGTTTCTAGTTTCAATGACTGGGTAGATGGAGAAGGTGGCATTTTTTTGAAGGAGGAGACAATTTGCTTGGAAAGATGATTTTAGTTTCACATGAGCTAATGACATCATACTGATAGAAATTTCTAGTTGAGCATGCTGTTCCCTTTGTATCTGTGAACTAAGAATATACGTGTGAAAATATAGCTTGTACGTAAGAGCAAAGCAATAGGCTCAAGCGGGACTGTCCAGTCAGAGTAAGGAGGAAAGACGGGAAGAAAGCTAAGGAAACCATTGAATGGAGGAAACCACTGAGTAAGGAAAAGGAGCAAAGAAAACAGATTAAGACAGCACTGAAGAAAGGAAAGAACGGGAAGGATCTAGTCATGGGAACCAGAGAACGAAAACGCTTCAAGAAAGGGATACTATCCCATGGGGACAAATGGCATTTAGAGGTTAAGCTGTTGGAATAGACTCTCTAGTTCTGGAATAAAGTTGACGACCAGCCTCAATTTTCAATGTTATTGTGAATCATTTCTAAATCCCTTAATTTATATGTATCTTTGGTGGGAAATCAAGAAATGCTGCAGGAAAAGCTATTCTCTAGTTGACTTTCAAAACGTTAAGTTTACACTGCTACTGGGTTTTTGTTTTGTTTTGTGTGTTTATCCAGTTTTCTTTCTTTCTTTCTTTCTTTCTTTCTTTCATTCTTTCTTTCTTTTTTTTTGTCAAGGACCATTTAGTTGCAAATAATAGTATCCTATTCAAATTGGGGTGTCCCAGAGAAGGAATGTTTGAAAAATAATACAAGTGTAATTTATAGAATCCAAAGTCAGTAAGTCTAGAGAAGCCTCCAAGGAGATCAGAATGGGGAACTGGAAAACAGTCAAAGACCAAGAGAGCGACATCAACTCCGTGTCTATTTTTCCAAAACCATGGTGTCTCGTCTGCTTTTCTTTGTTCATCTTTTTCTTTTATTCCTTTCTGCAACCCGGATCTCTGTTCCTCCATATACAGGGTTGAAAATGGCCTCCATCAGCATGACCTGAGCTTTGCTGAGCATTCTTGTGGCTCTAGTTCAAACTTTTTAAACATTTATGTATTTTCCATGTTGGGAGTGTGTGTGTTTGCCACAGTGCAAGTGTGGGGGTCAGAGAACAATTTAGTAGAATCAGTTCTCTCTACCCATGATTCTGGGAATCATGTCATCATGCTTGGCAGCAAACACCTTTATTGGCTGAGCATACATCAGACCGAGTGGAATTGCCAGTTCTCTGTTCTTCTTTTTAAAATGCCCCTATTCTTGCTGTATCGTATTAAAAATAATTCGAGTTCCCACAAAATATCATTTCTTGAGATAATGAGTGTCATCTGCCAAGCCTTAGAAACGCGTCCCTCCTTTCTTCCTCTGCCATAAATTTCTGCATACCTAGAGGATTTCTCTTTCACACAGAGTGTATTGTGTCCTCAGAGGTTTTTCTTCTTTCTGAAAGGGGTGTTTCATAATAAATGATGGTTTTACACTGGAATAGAAAGTCTCACTCATTTCCTCCCACGGTGGAGGAGTATTTTACACACCAAAATACTGGGAATGGAAGGCAAGTTCATGAGAACAAGTTCTTTACCAAAGACTCTCTCTCCCTCTGTCTCTCTGTCTCTCTCTCTCTCTTCTCCCTCTCTCTCTCTCCTTCCCTTCCTTCCTTTCTTCTTTTTCTCTTCATCTAGTGTTTCTTTAATGGACTGAGACACAATCTATCAAAGACACAGTTCCTAATTCACAGTCTATCACAAACTAGAGATCAAGATCTTAAAGACCTTTTTAGTTAAAATCTATTACCACTCACACGAGCATTTAGCAAATAAGTGATAATGGTTTGGATTTGACTCTTTCTAAAATACAAATGTCATCATGTCATTTGCCTGTCCTTAATCATGTACAGGAGCCTCAGATGCAAGAAAGAATTTGAAATTTACTTTCTAGTATCAAATCCAGGTCCTTAAGAAGCCAGTCCTATTTCTCTTGTTCTAGAAGAAGTGTTCCAGCTATGGCCCATGTTCATTCCAACTGGGCTTTGTAACATGTTTGCCATCCCATGAGGTCCAAACTATGCCCAGACTTCCAAATAGCCTTTTCTGTAGCATTCTCTCTGCCTGGACTCTCTACTCTTCTCTTTCTGTCTTCATAGTAAACTTTTATGAAGCAGCCCACCTTCAGCTGGGTGGGCTCTCCCTGGTACATGGGAAGAACTGGACTGTCAGTCTTGTCTGCACCCACAGCATGAGAACATGTATGCCTCTGTTAATGCACCTTGTTGCTATTGCTTTGAGAAATAAATGTATCTGTTTCCTGTCTAGATTAAGAGAGTTCTTTGTACACCAAGAGCACATATTTTTCATCTCTGTATATCTAGCTTCTAACTGGAGCCTGTGCTCCACAGACATAATGAAGAATTAATATTTAGGCATTCATTTCATATAAGTAAAAACAAAAGCACACATTTGGAAAACAACTCATAGTAATTGCTTTAATTAATTTTCCAGAAGCTTGAGTACAGCCTCATACTCTTCATTTGGAAGGACTGATCCATGACCACCAGTTACCTCTTTTTTTGTATATTAATTTTTTTCATTGAAAATAGATTTTATTTTATACAGTATCTTCTGATTGCAGTTTCCTTCCTCCCCACTCCTCCCAGATCATGCCCACTTTCCCATCCACCCAAATCTACACCTTTCTTTCTCTCTGACATTCAAAAACAAACAGGTATCTAAATAACATTAATGCTACTACTACTACTACTACTAATAATAATAATAATAAAATAATAATAGTAATAAATAAAAACAAACAAATAGAAAAAAGAAAAGTCACAAGAAACACAGATGCTGAGTCGCACACATGCACACACATGGGAAACCCATAAAAACCAAATCAGAAACCGTAATGTTTAAGCAAAAGGCATGTAAGAAAAAAAAATACCCAGACACAACACGCTGAAGCTAAAGCCTTCCCCCTAAGGCGCCACTGAGTCTGTTTTATGCTGGCCATGTGCTGCTCGTCCTGGGACCTGACCTGAAGTGCGGTTTATATGTCCCTTGAGACTTCTTTGGAAAAAACTAATTTTCCTTTGTGATCAGTTCAATTGGAAATAGCTTCCAGGTTGGGGATGAGGGCTTGAGTCTACTTCTCCTCTTAACGCTGGGGCTCCATCTACCTTACACCTATGCATGATGCCACGGTCTCTGCGTTCAGGCGTGTGTCAGTCTTTTTGTGCCTAGAAGGCTTCGTTCCCTTGGTGTCTTCCAACTCTACTGGCTCTTACCATCTTTCTAATGATGTACTCAGAGACAAAGATGTCAATAAACTGTGTGTTTCTTAACAAAGCTCTTCAGTCTTCAAGGTCTTTTTTGTCACATGAGCCAGGAGATAAATACATCGCTCAAGTAACCTACAATGTAGTGAAAGACAATCTCTTCATTTGTATACACTCTTAACGGTTACAAAACACTCTTACACCTTACGGAATGCGTCTGGGAAAACTGTTGCTGACCCATTTCACAGGTTCATCAGTGATTTTCTCTTTCCTGTGACCAAAACTCCTTACAAAAACAACTTAGGGAGGCAAGGCATTTGGCTCATGGTCTCAGACTGTCATGATGGGGAAGGCACGGTGGAGTTCATGACAGCAGGAGGGTATAGCAATGGCTGTTAGAAGCAGAAAGTAGCTAGAACCAAGAGCTTGGTGATAGATAACCTTCAAGACCTCTTCCTTAGTCACCTATGTTACCAGCTAGTCCCCATCTCCTAATGGCTCCATACCCTCCCCCAAACAGTGCCACCACTTAGGGAATAAGCACTCAGAATATGAGCCTAAAAGGGCATTTCAAATTCAAACCATAACACAGAAACTCCCTAGGCTCAAGAGGCAAAGCAATATCCCCAAAGACGACCCTGCCAAAAGGTTGTGAAAGTAACAAGCATACTGAAATCTCCCAGCTCCTTTCCTTAAGTGCTCATTTCATTTAGCCAGTTAGCAGGGAAACTCAAGTAGCTTATACATTCCGCAGCTTAGTTCCAGACGGCAACCACATCAGTAACAATTTACAGGGTTCAGGCTGACAACTGTGCAATTCTGAAGGTCTCACATCCTCTTCATTTGCTTCGTGCAACAACCTGGTAAAACAGACTGAAGGCATAGTCCTATGTTGTCTTAGTAGGTGAGAAGTCTTAAGTCTAAAGATACTGTGTGACTTTCTTCGGGTTATGCAAATTCAGTGACAGATCTAATTCCTGATCTTTGTTCTGTCCATTTCCCTAGCTAACTGACATCCATGTCTTGATATAATAAAAAGCCTCAGTAATAACTAGAAAGTGAATAGATTCTGGAAAAAGAAAGAAAGATAAATAAAAGCAATTAGTTTCCGTCTTCAGGGCTGTTTCAACAGTTTTGGCAATGAGGTAATCCCCTTTGTACAGATTCCTTAAGGGGCTATCCAAATATCCAGATATGTTTTGTTCAGAGAAGCTTATTATTGTCTATGAAGCCAGATTTTTTAATTAAATGGGAAATCATGCACTAGTATTCTCCAATGAATCTGAACTCTTCATCTTTAAAGGGCTATCTCTTAAGCTCTTTGAATTCATATAGTGCCTTTAATTAAACTTTATGGCTGGTATTGGATGCTTCCCTTCTGTCAAATACATCCCTCCAAAAGATGTTTACTTCTGTACTTGCACATACATATGATTACACCCAAAACTATGCAGATGATATTGCATAAATATCTCTTGTACACACAAAATTTACACACACACACACACACACACACACACACACACACACACAATCCCCAAGATCATCAAGAATTGAGTCATGTTAACTGTCAGGTCCTGACTATGTCTACTACATTTCAACTTTCCACTATGGGCTGAAATTACTGAGGGAATATTCTCAGGTGCCACAGGAGAAGAAACATGAGTAGCAGAATAAAAGGGTAGAATCAGAGACTTCTCTTTCAAAACTGCAAAGCTGTAACAGTATCACAACCAAAGGCATCTACCCACAAATGCTTCTCCCGCAAAGACATCACAGTTCTTCAGGAAGCCCCTCGGTGAACTGAGTACAGTCATCCTTGGCGTATATTTTCATCCCAGGGAAAGCCAGAAACCTAGATCTGCCTCTCGAGTTCTCTGGGGCTCAGTTTTCTTGTGTGTGAGAAGATGGCCACCTGGCACATTTAGTAATTTAGTGAGGATTAAGTGAGAAGCTGTGGCATATAAAAAGTGCCCAATCCATTCTATAACACACGGTGAGCAATTAATTCATGATAGAATGGATGCTTCACTTCAAACACATATGCTATTATAAAAAGACAGTCATTTAAGACATGTATACAAGGGTCTATGTACAAAGCATTAGAACTGCAGCTGAATTTACTACCACAACATTAATAACACAGGAAAGGATAAAACAAAATTTGGACTCTTGATTAAAAAAAAAAAAAACTGGCTCAGAATTCAATCATTGTTGGCATGAAACTTTGATTTCAAGGAGAAGAAAGTGGAAGAAATTTTTTTTACAGGGAGAACTTCAACTTAACCATACATATTAGAATGCCTTTTTCTCTTAGGAAAGATGAGGAGCCAGAATTAAGAGTCTTAACATAACCGCTCCTTTATAAAGTGCAACTAAAATAAGACCCGAGTAAAAAGAACATTCACAAGGCACTATGGAAAGACCAAAAACTAGCTAAGGTGGCCATAAACTCAACATATCCCCTCCATAGCTGTTACACTGCCTACTGGAAAAGATGTCTTCTGTTCAATACTCATGCTTAACATTCATTCAAGCAAGAGAATAAAAACCGAAATTAGCATAGAGAAAAGCTACATGAGTGAAGTCTACGGGGAAAACCAGCTAAAGCTCCCAGAAGTCTTTGCCTTATGGAATCAAACAGGACTCAATCTGCCAGAACTGAACTATGACAAGTGTGAAATGTTTACCAGTAAAGCACAGTAGCACTTTGATACCCAGGGCTGTGTGTGTGTGTGTGTGTGTGTGTGTGTGTTTATGTGTGTGTGTGTGTGTGTGTGTGTGTGTGTGTGTGTGTGTGTTTACTGCCTCTTGAGTTTCTGACTCCCACAAATTCCCATTCCATCTGTACACTCACAGACCGTGCTCTAGTCAAGCAGTTCCAGCACAGGATGTGGCTGCCCCTGGCCTGGCTCTGGTCACACACCTCCTGTACAGGTCTGACCTGAAGTAGACTAGAATCTTGCATCAGACATACAGCCAAAGGGAAAAGTCCACATGCCCCGGACACATTGCAAAAACACAAACAACATGAGAGGCCAGGCAGTATATGCCCCACAAATTCACTAACCCTGCAGATATGATTTTCAATGACAGTTACCTACATGAACTCCAGGACACAGAATTTAAGAGGATAATCATAAACTTTATCGAAGAATCCAGGGAGTTTAAAGAAAACACAAACAGCTCAGTCAACTCAATCAAGATAATAAAAATAAATGCCTCAGTGACGCCCAAGAAAACATAAATATATGACTGAATGAAATCATGAAGACAATTCAAGATTTGAAAACTGAATTCAATGAAGAGATTGAAGAAAACATAAGTTGAATCTAAGATGGAGCTGAAAAACTCAATGACCCAATTAGAAAACTCTAGAGAAATACAAATAGAATGGATGGAGTGCTCGAAGACAAAGAAAAGGAACTAAATTACTCAAGCAAAGAACATGAAAAAATTAAAACAGAGAAAAAGAATCTTCAGGAACTGTGGGACACCTTGAAGAGATCAAATCTTCAAATCATAGGCGTAGATGAAGTAGGAGAATTCCAGGCCATTAGCATAGACACATTAGCAAGATCACAGAAGAAGGGTTAGAGATGTATCCCAGATATTAAGAGCACTTGCTGCTTTTTCAGAGGACGTGAGTTCAATTCCTAACATCTACATGGTGAATTACAACCATTCAAAACTCCAATTCTGGCCTTCATGGGCATCAGATATGCACATGCACATACAGACAAGCAGGTGAAAACACTCATACTAAGAAAAATGAGCAAATCTTTAAAAAATAATATTAAAGATCATAGAAGAAAAAATCCCCAAATTAAAGAAAGGTAAATGTATACAATTACAAGAAGCACACAGACACCAAATAGACATGACCAGAAAATAAACTCCCAACAGAATATTTTAGTCACAGCATTAAATATACAGAGAAAAAGACAGCTACTGGGAGGAGTAGAAGAAAAATCATAAGTCAAGAAAAAAAAAAACTCGCCAAAATAATCACTAATTTCTCAGTTGAAACTTTAAAAGTTAAGAGAGCCTGCATCAAAGCATTTCAAGTTCTAAGAGACATAAATGTCAACTGAAATTACTGTACCCAGCACAACTATCTGCCACAGTTGAAAGAGAAAGAAAATCTGTTCATGATATAAGCAAGTTAAAAGAATTCATACCCACCAAGCCAGCCCTACAGAGGGTACTGGAAGAAATGTTTGAGAATGAAGAGAAACGCAAAGACAGCCAAGAGACTATAAAAAGGAAACAAATGAAGCTATAATTATGGAAACACAAAACAGGACTAAAAACACAAATAGAAAAAAACAGCCAACAAAATAGTAAGTCAACATACACCTTTCCATCAGAACTTCAAATATTAATGGCCTCAATTTCCCAATCAAAAGACAGAGGTTCCTTTAACAGTTTAAGAAACAAAAATCCACCTGTTACATATAAGAAACTCATCTTATCTTGAAAAATAACAAACATTTTAAGGTGAAAGAATGGACAAAATATTCCAAGCAAATGGGTCTGGGAAAAGAGCAGCTGCAACTATCCTGGTATACCTGTTGATTCAAATATATACTAAAGCAAACCCAGAAGAGATAAAGAAGGGCACTTGATACTAATAAAGGGGAAAACCAGCTAGTAAGATATTACAATCTTAAATATACATATATATATATACCAAACTCTGGCACACCTGATTTCATACAAAGTATACTACTAATGGACTTAAAGACACTGATTAACTCCTACTCAATAATATGGATTTCAATACCCTGCTTTCTCAAAAGACAGTTCATCTGGGCAAAAAACAAACCCAGAAACATCAGAATTAAATGACACTATAGATAAATGAACCTATATATTTACAGAATATTCCACCCAAACACTTAAGATTATATATCCTGACCAGCTCACAGAAACTTCTCTAAAACTTACTAGGATACAAAATAACCCTAAAGATTTCAGAAAAACTAAGGTAATTCTATGTATCCCATTTGACCACAGTGCAATAAAACTTAAAATCAGCAGATGAATCTCCAGTGATCACACAAATTTGTGAAAATTAAACAACACATTACTGAAAAATGAATGGGCCAAAGATAAAATCAAGAAAGAAAAAAAAAGTCCCAGAGGTAAATTAAAAAGGAAATCAGCACAACAGAACATCTGGGACACATCAAAAGCAGTCCTATGATGGAAATCTACAGTCTAAACATCCACATTACAAAAATCAGAAAAAGTGCAAATAAATGACTTAATGATACAACTCAAAAATCAGGAAAAGCAAGAGTGAAACAAACCGAAATCCAGTAAATGATAAAAATGTCATAAAAATCAGAGCAGAAACTCATAAAATAGAAACAAAGAAGACAGCACAAAGAATCAGCAAACCTAAGAGCTGGTTCTTCAAGAAGATAACATTGGTAGACACTTGTCCCAATTAACCAAAAAAAGAAAGAGAACCCTAAATAACAGAATCAGAGATAAAGAGAGAAACATTACAACAGAAATTCAGAATATTATAAGAGAATTAAAAAAATACACTCCAGTGTTAAAAAATCTAAAAGAAACTGATTAATTTCTAGATCCATCTACACAACCAATTTTAGACCATGAGATCAACAATTTAAACAGGCTCATAATAAACAATGAGACTGAAACAGTAATACAAGCCTTCAAACAAACAACAAAACCAAAAAAACCCCAAGCCCACATGAATCCACAGGAGATTCTACAGGACTTTCTTTTTAAAAACTAAACATTACTATAATAAAAACCTTGCAAGTAAGTAAATTAACCAGCCCCCAAGTCTATACAATCTAATGAACTTCTATTCAGTAAGACTTGGGATTCAAAACATGAGCTATAAAGCTTCACATTAGATTTTGCACTTTCAGTATCAAATATATTTTATGCATCCGTCTACCACCAATGAAAACTCCTACACCAACATTGGGGAACATTGGATGGAATGATTCTGAGAACCAGAGGAAGTCTGCTTTGAGACAGTGTCTTCTCCATATGACAGGGAGCTATACCCATGAAATCACAACAATGGGATTGCCTGAACAAGACCCGAAAAGTGACAATGCCAGTTTACATGTCATTGTTGAGCGTAGAAATCTTACAAAGTCTCACCCCTGGATGAAGAGATAAAAGCAATAAATAGGTGCTAAGAAAGGGAGAGTTGGGCTTTTCTAGAGATGAGCCACCTGAGTGATCAGCCCTAACGCACACACACACATGCACACACGCACACACACATGAACAACACTAAATGTACTCAGAAGGAGGTAATCAATTTATACATATATACATATATCTATACAGGTATATGTAACAATAATTAAAAATAAGTGGCCATGAACGTGAGAAGAGGGGAACATGGGAGGAGTTGGAGGAACCAGGAGAGGGAAATAACGTCCAGTATTCATACATGAAATTCTCAAAAATAAATACAATTTAAAAAAGGATTATACAAGATTCTTTGCAGGTTGTTTGGAATCTAGCTTAGAATACTCTAGTAGTGCTATTTGCTTTTATCTACCTCATAGCTTTATTGCAAGCAAAATAAGAATCCTGCAAGATAGTACTTTTAGCTTTATAAAATATACTTTAAATCAGCCATATATCCCTGGAGAGTGTGTAATTCCTAATTCAAAAATTTTCTTCCATTCAGAGGAGGCTATCCATAATATCTATCTTTCTTTTTCTTTGGCGTGTGAGCATTAGCATGTCGTGCTTGCTCTGCTTCCTCTTGTCCTGACTTCTCCCCGTCCCTTCATAATCGCTCAGCATTGTTGCAGTTCACTGAAGAGAATCACTCCCACCCACCTCTACATGTGTCCAAACAAAACGTGAGTTTACCCAGCAACTGCTTACCAACAGTATTTATGAAACATTTGTGTTCATCTGTCAAGTGTTTTGTCCAGATGTGGCCATCCTACAAAGCTGTAATAAAACGTGAAATAAACCTTTCCATAAAACGTTTAATAAAGCTGTAAAAGTTAAATAGCTCATAATAGGCAGCCGTATAAAAGCATGTAGCTCAGCTCTCCATCATTACCTTTCATTAGAGCTTGGAGCAAAGTGCAGGCCTGTCTTCTGAGTGCCGCAGCTTACAGTATGGAATTGAATCAAGAGTATTGTTCCCAGGACTCTCTTTACTTTGAAACCAAAGATTTCACAAGTATTTCACTGAATCGAATCTATGATGATCAGATTCCTGAGGTAAATATATATATCTGAAAAGAGGTTTATTGAAACTCTTGGAATTTATTTATTCAGACTGAAATGAAAATGGAATTTTGTGCTTATTTCCTTGAGGTTGGTATAAAGCAAGAAGTGGACATTTGCTACGCTGTTCACCATCCAGTTATCCTCAGAAGTGCCCTGTTTCCTTTCTAAAGGTCTGCATTACATAGACTTCTGGGGGTCTGCAGGTCGTGCACAAACCAGCTTCATATTCTGCCACTGAGGATGGAATGGATGGCTAAGCTATGTGTCTCAGACCTTTCCTTCTGAGACAGCTGTAGAGCTTGACTGAATTAACAACAACAGTAGGGAAACTCGGCATAAAGAGCTTCCCATTCCTCAGTAGCACCCTGCTAGGATGTTTCGAGAATCTCTGGTCAAGCTCAGAAACTTGTCCATGCTTGTGGCTTCAGTCTCACTCTTTGGCTTTCTCTTTGCTATTGTAAGTCCTTGTATCTTTTGAAGACATCCTTCCTCTGCTCAATCTTAATTCCAGAATTGCTTACTATTGCTTCTGCTAATTGCTACAGACTATCGAGTGAAAAATATCTTTGATTTACATTTATTTTCAAGAAAATAAACAAAGTATAGAGAAACCAAAAATTATGGAACATTAATTTGTTCGTCTTAGCGTTCCTCCCTGTAAAAAAAAAATCTATCTAGAATATGTCTAGGTCAAATTATGTCTAAAAAATTAAATAAAATGACTCTCAAAATATATAAAATATTTAACAAATGGGAAAGAATGATACCTACATAAAAAAGAGCAGTGGAGAAGGTATGGTTTAGAAGCTTCTATTGTACACAAAATGATTCTAAAGCGTCTCAATAGCTGAGAGTTTCATATAAATATTTGCTTAATGGCCTGAAAGGCACCAAAAAGTAATCAAATCCTTGCAAATTGAAACCTTATAGATTACAGTTGGTGGCTCCAAAATGTTTGAGGTTAAGAGGATTTATGACTTATAAAAGACTCGATTGTTACCTCTCACATAAAACGACTACACCTCATAGGCTCAGTTTTAATGAAAGCTGTTCACTGGAGCCAAAATGATACACAAAATGGAATGTCTGCCTCTATACTTTATTCAAACCCTTTTGCCGTTTAAGCCAAGTCATCTGAAGTGGAAAAATAATCAGGAGCTTGGGAAATAATGCAGAAGAAAACAGAAGCTTGGTATTCAACATATTTCTACCAGCTCCTTTTCTCCTCTTCACCCCAAAGTCCTAGTCACTGTAGAAGTGTCAATTAAGAAGGCAGAGAAAAGTCATTAAATGTATTTGTAATGCAATCCATATCTGATAGACCATTCACATGAGAGGCAGGGTGGAGCCTAAGCTGATAGGTTCACCGGAGGCTTGAAATGATCACAGCAGAATAGTGGGAACTGTCTTTTTAAAACTCTCAGGGCTCACATTGTAGGTCAGATTTCTTTCCAGTTCCCAGTGGTATGGGAGACACGGCCAGTATAAATCTTGTTTTCACAAAAGAACAAAGTTATAGTATATATTCAACCACACACACACAAAAAAAACTTTCAAATAACATTAACTTAAACCCACAAAACCAAAGAGAGTCTGAGGCAAAGCCTGAGCTCTGTCCTTGAGTCACCCCCATGTGTTTAGACCTCAGATACCAAGGCTGTCACGTGCTCCTCTGGGTGTCTATACAATACTAACACATAGGTTAGATGAGCTAAAGTACAAAGGAAAAAATGAAAAGAAGGGAGAGAAAAGAAAAAATGTTTTTCATGCCAATGTATAGATGCAGGCACCCTTCTTGACCCTACACAGCACCAAGATCTGAAAGAGATTGACGAGAGACCATGCCTGAAGCAAGTTGAAGATTTAGCCTCCAGAACATGATGGGTTCTAAGCAACACCTTTTAATAAAACAAATGCACTCTTTGGCTTAACAATATACAATGTACTTGTGGTTCATTCGTGAGTCAAGTCTCTAATTTTTTCCCAAGATTTAATAGATCTAAATAGTTAAAACACCAGGATGTCCTTGGAAACCTAATGTGAAGGTAGTGGCGAATCTGGGGCATGAATGGTATTACGAAGCAGTGAAGTCTAGGTGATTTGGACCCTCCAATTTATAATCAAAAAGACTTTTGTTTGTTTTTTTGTTTTTTTAATATGGTTCAGAAGTCACCTTCTGGCCGTGTGAAACCAGGCAGGGATCTTATCTCCCAGAGTAATAAATATTGAACTTATAAAATGAGTCAAGGATCATTCACCCTACAGAGCCATCAGGAAGAATAAATGAGGTATTTGTGAAGACCTTAACATCATACCCACTATGTGTGTAAACTTTCAATACATGACCCTGGTTCCTGAAAGCATTGAACAAACTTCCAAGCCAAAAATAAGAGAAGAACTCATTAAGATGAAGATGGAAGAAGGCTAAAGGTTTCTTTATACAGAAAGGATCTGAAAGGTCCAGGAAAAGGGCTTCAAATGTGAACCATTTATTCCACAAATATCCTAATCATGTGCTAGGCATGAAAGATAGATTCAAAGATGGACAGGAGAAAAATGGTTCTGGCTATTCAGAAAGTATGAAGTTAGAGGTGATGAAGCCACAGAAACCAGTAGGGACAACCAAGAAGTCTGTTCATGGTTCCCATGTTCTTACTCAGGGACCGGGCTCCTAGCTCCAGAAATCTCTAAGGGCCCCATCCTCCAACCACATCCTACTTCTTTCTAGTCCAGTCAAAAGATTTGAAACCTTTCACAGTGGCTCCTTGGGCCATAAGGGATTCATAAGATGAGCAAAACTCCCAGCCAGTGGCTGGGAACTAGAACTTCACTTGTCTCAGGGTGCAGTCACCACTTCACACATGCACACAAACACACACACTGTTTCTATATGGGGGTGAGGGGGTACCAAAGACCTCTGTAGTATTACCACCAGTAAACTTAGCTTTCTCATGATGTCTATAATAGTTTCTTCCCGACCCTGATATTGAGAAGTCCTTGGGAGCACAAATTGGACTTCTTCATTTTTTTGTTTTTTTCCATCACCAGCATCTAATATGATTCTTAGAGTGAGAACAGTTGATGAGAGTTTGCAGGATGGATGTCTGGGAAGTCTCAGGTCCACGTGTATACAAACACAGCTTTTATTTCTATTTTGACTCAGGCTTGACTGTCCATATACAGAATCCAATTCCTGAATTACCATTCAAGGCAACTTCCTAGCTTTCAAAGTCGCCCGAGCAAAGATGTCTAAGAGGAGTCGGAAGCCAGTCTTCGTTCAAAAGCAGGCATCCTACAGGCAAAATTATTAGGATGTGCCAGGGACTTCTGCCCCTCCCAAGATTCCTTTTTGTCTGTGAGGTAAAGAGATGAGGACATAGTGTGGCCCCAGCATTGAAGACGTGGTTTACATGATTGACACAGCCTCATAGCTTTAAAAGAAACCACACCTGGAGTCAGTTTCAAAATTAATAGGCCTATCTTACTTGCTTCTTACTCAATGAAATTAGTGATGACAGTGTGGTGTGGGGTGTGTGCACGGGCTGTTTAATCAAGGAACTCAGACACGCCCTCGTGCCTGTAGTTTGTAATATGTAGATCAGGCTTGCACACGCATATGCACGTGTATGGCACTTCCTTGCCTATATCTCCTCCTCTTTATAGCTCATTTCTGTGATCTCCTTCACAGCAAGGTTCTCTAAAGCTTTATTCATACACACGCTCCACCTTTTCATTTCGTGTTCTCTCCTGACCCTGTTGGCCTTTTACCGTCAGGACGGTCACACCATCGTCCTTCCCCATTCTTGCCTTTTAGACCTTTCAGTGGCAGACTGTGCCTAAGACGGCCTCCTTTGTCTGACTCACTCCTCTCTTCCCCTGACAGTTATGAATTGCACAGACTCCAAGTCCTCCCCCTCCCTCCTCCCCTGTCTTTGTGAAGCACCCCATGCCATGCACTGAAAATTATTTTTTTTGATTTAATAAGCCATGTATTCTGGAAGCAACATTATATCTATGTAGGATACTTCTGTTCAAACTCTTTTTTTTTTTTAATTTGTACTTTGAAATTAGCTTATAAGGCCTTTTCACAAATCATTAGTTTGGGTTAACCCACTCACTGCCCCTCCACCTCCCCCATCCCACTACCCACATCCTTGTTTAACCCTTTAACCCCGAGTGACTGTCCTTCTTCCACGTCATATGTATTCTATCTTTTCAGTCTTTGAAATTGGGCTGTGAGATAGTCGGCTTCCATCTGGTTTTCGTGTGGTTCTAACCCTCCCTTAGGGTTAGTACTCCTCTTCATGCCCCAGTGCCCCCACTCCCGTGATTCACCATGTCTAAGCCTTTACCCCCAAATAAGCTACTTTGTTCAGCATTCACTGTAGTATTTAATTAGTTCTGATTTATTTTTTTCCTCTTTGTGGTGTGAGTGCGGGATGACTGAGGACCAGTGGATTCCTCTGCCATTGTGCGCTCTGGGATCCTCTGTGGTACACTGCCAGGGAATCAGGACAGACAGAAAGGCACCATCTACCGCTCACAGGAACCACACCCCTTTGCCTATGTCCTACTCTCTGGGAATCCCGCTAATGGCTGGGAGAGCAGATCTCAGTCTTTCATTTTTTCCTCAAGCTGTTCCTTCTCCCTTAACTCTCTGCATTAAAGCACCCAGAAGATTTGCTCAGTAGCTTGGAACGCCCAGTGCATAGGCCAGGAAAGGCAGTTGTTTGCTTTCTGTTTTTGATTTTGTTCTCTGCCAGAGACAGGGAAGCTGGATCCTTTTACCTGTTTCACTGAGAATCTGCAAAGAAGGAAACACAGAGATAAAGATGGGAGTTGGGAATTACCTTGCTCACAACGGCATCTGTGTTACTTTCCAACTTGGGAATCCGTTTCCACACTAATCATCTTGTTCTGATGACATCATTCCTAAATTCAGGATTCTAGCAGCAGTAATCTGAAGCCCCTGGAAAAGCCCACAGAGATAGAGCATACAGGCCCCGAAACATAGCATATGTTTATTAAGCATATTTTAATTTGCTTCGAAAAACAGTTAAGATGGTTGTTAATGATTAGAATTCCAGTGGGTTTTTTTCAATAAATCTGAATATTCGCTTTCTTTAAAACAATTTATGATCTAGAAATAGTACCTGTATTTCCTGATGGGAACCCCAGGGCTGGGTGTGGAGACATCCTTCAGATGTGTGGCCTCCCATTTCCCATAGAGTCCAATACCCCTAACTCGCTAAACTCTAGAGCGGTGCAGGCCACCAGGCATCCTAAGAACTAGAACACTGTTTTCTAACCAGAGAATTGAGAAGAATGGCTATTTTGTAGACCCAGGTACAATACAGAGAATTAAAGCAAGACCAAGACAATGTTTCTCCTTTAGGCAAAGTGAGAAAGGGAGCACTTCTCATTTGGAAGTGAGAAATAGTCCCACCCATTTAGCATGAGCATGAAGTATGTATGTGGAATTTCAGATAAGTAACAATCTGTGTGTATTTCTTTCCAAATGCTAAATACGACAAGCTTATACTGAAAAATAATTCATTGGTTATTTAAATTGAACTGTATTCCCTTCTCTCCTTAGTCTGGAAAACTACTTAAGGGACTATTAGAAAACAAGCCAACCTCCCCTTCATTATTAACCTATACTGTCTGGCCTTTGTTACCATGGTACAGAGACTGGAGAATAAAAGGCCCCAGAAAATTGGGAACTGTCAGATTGCATTTGTCAAAGTGCTGGAGAAAAGCAATCTTTTTAAAAATAAAGAGAGAGATCTCTATCTAAACCTAGATACAGACACTGAGCAAATACAAATGAAGAGAAGATGCCTTTTCATTAGGGACCTCAGAACACAGAGAGAACAACTTTTGCATAAAATGTTAAAGAACATAATAACATCATCTCAGAACAAGATCATTAGGGAAAGAAAAAAAGACAAGGAAAACGTGGCTGGGGTTAGAGCTTATAAGCAGAGCGCCTGCCTAGCGTGTGCAAAGTCCTGAGTTGAATCTCCAGCACAGAATAAACCTGGTTTAGTGGCACACCTGTAATCCTGGCACTTGGAAAATGGAGACAGCCTAGGGAAAGGGAGAGAGAATATGAATATTTGAATATTTGGACTACACATCAGCAGACACGATTTCTTAGCTAACCCTAGCTAAAGGATTTTTTTGATCAGATTCTTAGTGAGGAGTAATCAGGAATTCATATCATACTGTACACGCCAAGCTCATCTGTGAATCTGTTTGCATAAACCATTTTATAAACTAGTTGTGCTTTCACTCCAACGATCATGCTCATCCATTGAGTCTTAGGTGAGTCATTTAACAAGAACTGCGAAGACATACTGACTGTATCTGGATCTAGTCAAGACTTGGGTTCCAAGAGTGGCTTATAGTAGCAATCCATAAGAGAAGGATGATTTCTGTTTTGCAGGGTAAGATGGAATGACTCCCGATGATATCCCGCTATTCTCGTAGATCAGTACCTTATTTAGTTATCATCAAAGAGCCTTCCTCCAGCAGCAGATGCAGAGATCCAGAGAGAGTCCAAATGAAAGGTCTCCATCAGAGCTCAAGGAATCCAGCATAAGAGGAGGCAGAATGGCTGCAATAGCCAGAGCGGGTAGAAGACACCAGTATTACACGACTCTCTCAATCAAGGCTCGCTAAGCAAAGGTGTATATGAGCTCATAGAGACTGAAGCTGCAAGTACAGGGCTTAGATGGGTCTGCACCAGGTCCTCTGTGTACATATTATGGCTGTTGGCTTAGCATGTTTATGAGACTCCTGACAGTGACAACAAGTGGGTCTCTGACTTTTGGGCATGGACTCTTTTCCTCCTGTTGGGTTGCCATGTTCAACTTCAATAAGATAGTTTTTGCTGCATCTTATTATAGCTTATGTTGTCATGTTTGCTGTTATCTCTTAGAAGTCTATTCTTTTCTAATGAGAGACAGAAAAGGAGTGGATCCAGAGTGAGGTGAAGGGGGAGAGGAACTGGGAAGAGCGGAGGGAGGGGTTACTACTATAATCCAGATACATTATATGAGAAAAGACTCTATTTTCAATAAAAGAAATGAAAAGGAAAAGAAAAAAATAAGAATGAAGGTATACCTGACATCGAGTGATCTGATGAACGGCTAAAACAGAACCATGTGACGGGACTATTTAAAGCACTGTGGCAAGTCAGTGATCAAGGAACATGATTCTGTCCTGTCCATTTGGAATATTCTCAGAAAGTTTCTTTGAACAGGTAACATCTAAAATATATCTCAGACACCAAATAGAAATAAAGTAGGGGGAGGTGAGAGATTCGTTTCAGGCAGGGGGAGTGGGGAATTGAAGATGAAGAAACGGGAAAAACTCAGTCACCAGGACCCGTTGTGATTGTTTTGTGCTTTCTTATGGAGTGCAGATTTTCTTCCCTAACCATCATCAGACCCCAGGGCATTTTAAAGCATGAATAACAGGGCCTGGCTGGGATTTTAAGATGGAAAGAGGAAACAAGTAGCTGCAGGGAAACCACACACAAGATTATTGCAAGGACTGAGGTATAGAATGACTGGGACCCAGCGACCCTTACAGCGCTGTAAGAGATAGGGAAAGGATGGATAGATTGAGCACAAGTTGTCCTCAAGGTAACATATGGGAATCAATCAAATGGGAGATATAAGGATCTTGGATTAGATAAAGCAGGCAAGAATGGCATCCGGACTGTATGACTTGGCATTGCCAACCAAAATAGGGAATATCAGAGAGAAAGGGAGCTGAATTTGGCCTTGGACATGTCAAGTCCTAGATTCTGTGAAACATCCAAACAGAGACAATTCGGGGGTCTGGCCTGCTTGTAAGACCTTCAAAGGCACAGCCTGTTTGTTCCTAGAAGTTGCTGAAAGTTCCCATCTGATATCACATCTATTAAAACCTACCCACACCCCACATTAAATGTAGGAAAATTTTTAGAAGATTTTTTTTGTAATTTTGAGTTTTTAAATTAGTCACAATTCATTCCATTTTTTATTAGATAAGGGTTTTTCAGTTATAGGTATACTGAACTTTCTGAAATAAGATACTTTTATAATAAAACTGATATAATATTATGCTTTGCATTATTCTTACTAGTTTTGCTTTGATAGAGTTTTTTTTTTAATTTTGAAGTTGTTATTCCTTTACTTAGGTCTTCCTGGTGTCCGTGGGCCTTTCTAAGGCTCACAGGATTCAGGACATAGCTTGTGAAGACTAATTTCAAAATTTGTGGAAGGACACAATGAACATACAGTATGATACTCAGGGGAAAATAGAGTTGTGTAAAGCCCAGTGCGCACTGGGCAAAGCCCTGAGAGGGTGGATTAAACTGAACCAGGAAAGCAAATTGAGAAAGAAACTGGCTCAGAAGAGATAGTGACAAAGATGCAGAGCATAAAGAGGAAAGCAAAGAGCCAATGGAACAGGCAGAGCAAGCAAACCACTAGAGGTCGTATTCTGATCCAGGGCTTTTTGTTTGCTTGTTTATTTGTTTAAACCCCGTCCAAGTCTAGACTTGTAAATGTATACAATTTTTAAAGAATGTGTCACAACTGATAGTGGTGTCAAATACAGAGAGGAGGTCCATTTGGTAAAATGAAGGGCTGAAAGTCTGCAGACGGTAGGACTGGTGATTTGAGTTACTGTGGAGGACATGGTGTCTCTCAAAGGGAGTATCTCTGTAGAAGAGTGGGAGAAACAGAGCTGGGAGTATGGGGTGAGAAAACGGAAGTGCTCCCTGTACCATGTTGGGGGAGATGGGTCAAACAAAATGGGGACAGTACCCAGCACTGGGCACTGTTAAGATGACAGTTGACATGTTCTCACTTCGGTGAGACTGCAGACTGATCCAGCCACCATGGAAATCAGCATGGAGGTTCCTCAAAAACAAACTAAAAATAAATAGACTGTATCACCCAGTGGATAGTCACCCGAAGAATCCCAAGTCCGGTGTCACGGAGATGCTCACACATCACTGTTTACTGCAACACAATTAACAAGAGCTAGCTACAATATCCAGTGACAGAGGACTGGACAAAGAAAATGTGGTGTATATAAATGATGGAATCTTTCAGCCATAAAGAAGAAAGTTATGTTATTTTCAGGAATACGGATGAAACTGGGGATAACCATATTAGGAGGCTATACCCTAAGGGCCAGCATGTCTCACTTCCTCCAGCTCAGCCCCACTTCCTAAGTTTCCAGATTTCCCTCAAATAGCACCATCGTCTGATAACCAAGCATGCAAACATATTCAAACTATACTAAGGGTGAAACAGGAACCCAAGGCATAGTTTTCCCTTGGGGGGAAGAAGGATGCCTTGTTTTCAAGGGCTCCTTGAGCTACAGAATATATATATATATATATATATATATATATATATATACACACACACACACGTACCATATTGTCTGCACTTTGAATATGTTCATTTATAGAATCACTCTGTGTTTCAAAAACATGTCTCAGCATGGGACTGTAAAACTCAAGTAAGGACCAACTCTTAACCCAGCCTTTTGTTCCACCAGAGAATACAAGTCGTTTTAGGGAAACTTAAGAGAATATTATGAAGTTTCTCCCTCTTTCTTGGACCCTACCAACTCCTTGTCTCTCTGTGTCCTTAAGCTTTCTGTCATTTCTAGAAAAAAATCAAATCTCAAGGAGCACACACCCACAGTATGTATACACAAACACATGCACACATGTTTTCCACAATAATGGAGAATATTCTCCTGATACCAGGGCCACGTGTCTCTTTCTAGCAATTCTCATAGTTAAAAGGGGTTTAAGAAGAGGAAACAGACAGGAACGGAAGTGGAGGGGAGCCTAAAACTTAAAGCAAATAGAATTCTTCTTCCAAGCCAGTTATACATCAGTCATCTGTAAGTTTATTCAAACCCTGGTTGGCCCTATTTGTGGAGGTCATTCATTCACTAAATTGTGGGAATCTCCATTCCCAAGGCACGCCTGAGGGCTGTAGGTAGCTATCAGGAGTGAATATTCTGTATGAACGTTATCTGATGTGCAAAGCAATTTCTCTTTCCCTCTCCCTCACAAGCTTCTTTTCCTTCTCTCTCCTTTTCCCTTCCCTTTTTCTTCCTTTCCCTCTCCTACCTCCTGCAAATTCTTTCTTCCAGCCCCAAAGGCTGACTGCTCAGCTTCTCGGACATTCTAGAATTTGACGGACAGCTCTCTGCTGACCTTATCCCTGTTTCCCCTCCCACCACAGAGAATACACAAACACAGTCCGCAGTGGAGCCTGGGCTTGGCTCTGGGGTGAAAGTGGGTTTGGATTGGTGTGTGGTTCAAGCTGCAGAAGATGAGAAATGAGCATACTGACGTGAGTCTGTATTAGTCAGAAAAATTCTAAGAAACTGCTCCCAGAGAGAGGTGGTAAGAGGATTTTTTTTTTTCTCTATCAGACTTACATAACCTGTAAAATAACAGGCTGCCATTTTAGAATAGTTGGTGTTGGCATGCTGTTATCGTGGAAATAACATGAAACTATTCTTTTTAGAAAATATTACTTCAAGTTTTAGGTTAAAACTTGATGCCAAACACTGGTGACTGGTTGGTTTACACAATTATCGCCTTTTTTCTTAGAAGTAACGGCAAAACCTCAAAACATGCCACAGCAAAATGACTATTTCTGTCACTGGCTAACAACTGAAGGACATCCACAAACCTTTGGAAAGTAATATCCCCAGGAAAATCTATTTGACAAAAGTCACAAGGAAGTTATTAACTAGAATTCAAGCACTGACGGGAGATGCTATTAGTGACCTCATCTGAATTTCAAGCACACTTAACTTTAGCACTGAGACCCTTATTACAGACAGCTCAGCGAATATTAAATTATTCTACAGCAGTTGGTTGGCTAGAGATCAAATGAAAAGCTGTGAAGAGCTTAAGCTCTAGGCAATTCCGTAATTCCTGAGGCTTCACACAATTCAAAGTGTTACAGTCATTAGCCTTGCTGTCTCTCCCAATCTGTAGATTCACTGATTGTTAGTAACTCAGGTTTGCTTGTTTTTGCTGTTGCTGTTTTACTTGCTAATTGTTTAAAGGCTTATGGGTGAAGGATAGGAGTCACACATGCTCTCCAAACTTTGTTTTCCAAAAGTGGTGGCTTTTTTTTTTTTTTTTTCAAGAGTGTGGCTTATTTTCAGACAGGAAGAAATACTCCCAAGTACATGGAATTTTTTTTCTTTTTAAATTGTGGTACCTCAAAGTAATTTTCCACAAGACAAAGAGGCATCTCGTGCCCGGTTCTTTCAGCCAAGACCCCAACTCAATCGGCAGGTTTAGAGCCAGAGAGATGGTTCCACAGCTAAAGTCCTTAGAGTCAACTCTAAGGGATGAGTATGACCTCTGGGACCACACAGTAGGAGAGACCCAGTTTCCATAAGTTGTCCTTTTAACTCCATACATGTGCCACAGTGCACATATATACTCATATACACACACACACTCACATACACATGAACACTCATGTACACAGTGCATATATACACACTAACCCATTCACACACATGTGTCACGTGTGCATATACATGGAGCATATAAATGCACACACATACAGGCTTGTGTGTGCACGTGTGCATTTGCACATAGTAATACTCCCACATGCGCATGTGTTGCATACAAACATGCATACATGGACTCACATACACATGCAAGTATACACAAGCACACACATATACAATAAATAAATACATAAATAAATAAATGATCTTTTTAAAGAAATTCATGTCTTTGTTACTATCCCTCAATGCTAGAGCTAGGCCAACTGATGTTGGCGCACACAGTCCATACACACAAAACAAAACATTCACTTCTTCATTAATATTGTCAAATCATACTGTCCGTGCACACACACACATATGTATAGACACACATATTTACTTTAAATTTTTTCAAACTGATTTATTTTATTTTCTAAAGCATAACTGCGTCTCGTCCCCTAAGGTAATAATTCCCATCAGAACATCCAGCATAGCTACTATTGTTTCCTAGTATGCGCAAAACAGCCTTGCCCGGGGTTACAGAGACAAAGGTCATGGGAAGCAGCCATAGTTTCAAAGAGCCCTAGAAATAAGTCAGCCAGCCAATACTGTCCACTAAGAGTGACTGATGGATGCACTGTTAAATGCCTAGGAGCTGGATGAGAAGGCAGAACTTAACTCAGAGTAGAACGGATGAAGTGGGAAGCATCTGGAAAGGAGTGTGGTAGATGCTGAGCCTTGAAGGAGCACAAGTTAAGATAAAAGGAAATGAGCTCTCATCAGTGACTGTAACATGAGGTGCTTGATGTGTGGTGCCATGAAGCTCTTTCAGTGTCTGTGATGACCCCATATTTATAAAAGAGGAAACAAGGGCTTGGAGATTGTCAATAACTTTAGTCAACTTGAAAATGACAGCCCTGAAATTCCAATTCTCTATCATTACCCTACACTTGTTGCTAGATCCTTCCCTGTGTCCTCTGCGGGATCTTTGAGTCTTCCCTCTACACAGAGACCCAACAAAAAAGAAAGAAAGGCCGTCTTGCCCTGCACTTAAACATTCTGATGGTCAGATCCCATGCTGCTGTTAACTTGAGATCCATGCACAAGAGATTGCGCAATTTTACCTTCTTTTCCTCACCAAACTGCACACATAACTGCACCTCCCTTACCCGAGCCTTATGGAAACCGTGTAGTGATGGTTAGAAGACTCTTTGGCCCAGTTACTGGTATGTGGCACTCATTTAATGATAGTCTCTAACATCACCCTTCTTTTAGGCCAGTCACATTGTTGTTGGGAGTCACGGGGAGAGGCAGAGTGAGACCTGCTAGAGCCTCATAGACTGCTCAGAGGCCATGAACAGCCAATCTTCTAAAAAAAAAATTCAAATTGCATTCTGGAAAAAAAATCTACAACCAAAAAACTTAGACCATTTCTAGAACGGTATCCAAACCAAACCTTCTTGAAGGTCATAGCGTGTTTTGAGGTTTAGTCCACTATTTTTCACTTATACAGTCCTCAGTCCTGCCAGAGCTGAGCTAGGATTTGAGCTGCACATAGCCAAATACCACAAAGAGAAAGAAGCCCAAGCCCCTTGCCCTGAATGTGTTTCCAGCCCAACAGAGAACTGAAAACTCTGGAAAGTTCCAGGCAGCCAGCATGCCAGCAGCCACCTATTCAGGGACGCTGCAGACCTAAGGTCTGTGTGGTTTGAAAAAGCTAGTGGAAGCCTTCAGTTTTCTCTGAACCTCATAGCCCATAGACACTGAGAGGACTCATGCAGATCTGTGAGCTCTAGTGGTCCCCAGTATGGGCTTGAGGATGAGATAAATGGGAGGGTAGGAGTCTCTTCCTAAGACGAGTAACAACCATCAACTGGGTAAATGTTTAAACTGTTAGTAAGATTCCACCTCCCCGACCCGCTATGTGTGTGTAAGAGAGAGACAGAGATACACAAGTTTAAGACAAGAAATCTAAATATCTCTTTTTATACTGGGTACTATGATTTAATCATTTAAAAACCTAGAGACAAACAAGTCTTTGCATCGTATGCCACGTACTGGATGGGTTGACTTTGGGAAACTGTTTAAGCTCACTTGTATTTCCCTTTCCTACAAAATGAATATAAACTAGAACTGATTGGTAATTTAAAAATGTTTTTTTATGTCAACATGTGTGTGCCTGGGTGTGTGTCTGTGCACCATGTGAGTGCAGGTGCCTTTGGAGACCAGAAGAGGGAGTCAGGTTCCTTGGAACTGGAGTTACAGATGATTGTGGGCTGTCACATGGGTGCTGGAACCCAACATGGGTCCTCCGCAAGAGCATCCAGTGTTAATAACCACCAAGGAGGCATTTCTGCAGTCTCTTAGTTGGTAACTTAATTTGATAAAATATGTAATGTGTAGTGCTGGTACATAGCAATCACTCGGTAAGCAGTTCATTATAAAATTATGAAAATAAAAAGATTCATGGTTCCAAATAAAGTAGTGACTCCCTGGCCTGGGCTGTTGCCAAGACCAGTTGCAGATGTAGAAGCCTCTATATCTTTTGTACTCCAAGCTCCCTACTCTTCTCAGGCTACAGGTCATTCCCTCTGAGAGGATAAAAAATGATGCTCCTCCCCACTCTGGTCTCTTTCTCCCTTCTTATCCAGCCCACCCCTACACCACCACATCGGTGGTGCACCACATGCACACCCCTGACCAAGTTCAGAGACTTTGAGAAACAACTGTTGCCTGTCTGGGATAAGCACTAGCATTAAAATGTGAGGAAGGTCCCTAATAGTGGGGTGGAATAGGGTCAAGACCACAACAGCTGTGGTTCATGCAGATGAAATTTGAATTTGAATGAGCACGCAGTCATCGAGAGGTCTGGTGAACACCTATTGCTAAGCTCTGCCCCAGAGTACCAGTTTCCATTCCAAAGAACATACAGAAGCTCTAGGTTGCTAACTACACTTTCAAAACAGGCTAAGGGTTAAGAGTGTTCCTTGGGCACCACCACCAAAGCCATTTTTCTTAGTAATGGAACTTGGAGTTTATAAGGAAGCTGAGTATAACTGGCCAAAGTCTCCTGAGACTCCACCCAAGATGCTAGATTGGGCACTTGAAGCAATGGGGAAGAATGGAAATAACTGTAAACATCTCTATTTACTTATGGATCTAAGTGGCTGTGTAGAGCAAATGGTAGGCCAGCACTGGCACGGAGAGTAGGATTCCCTTGGAGTACCCAACTTCTTTTAAAATAAGAGGTCAGAAGGTAGTGTTCTCAGAAGTGGGTATATTTGTATTTGTGATCAAGAAGCTGAAGTTTCATAATACTTTCTAAGAAGTAAATTGGCCTTGGCAGTAGCCCAGGTCAGGGAGTCAACTTTATTTGGAGTCATTAATCTTTTTTATTTTAATAATAATTTATAATTAATTACTTACTGAATGCTTGCTATGCAATACTACCACATATTACATATTTTATCACATTAAATTACCAAGAGACTGGAGACATGTCTCAGTGGTTAAGAGCATATCCTGGAATCCCTTAGAAAGCAGAGACCATCTCATACTTTCTGAAATACATACACTCCCTCTCCCTTGCTCTTGACATAAAGCTATTTTCTCTGTAGTAAAATCTAATTCATATTCATTGACAGGGTGGTGAAATGGCTCAGTAGTAGAATACCTGTCTAGAATGAAGGATCCCAGGTTCAATACTCAATAAACATAGGTTATTTATAGATTATTTTCATATTATTACACATTGGCATCTAGCACTGTGCTTAGCATACAACAAATTCTCTAGAGATGTGTTCTCCTTTCTGGCACCTGTGTACCGAAGCACAATTCTGACTTCTACTCGCTTCCTCAAGGTGACAAATGACTTCTGCTAGTAATTCTTAGAAAGTACTATGAAAATTTTCAATTTCTTGCCCAGAAGCACAAATATATCCAGTTCTGAGCACATTATCTTCCAACCTCCTATTTTAAAGAAGTCACATCCTCCAAAGGGAATCCTTCCCCCTGCCCGTTTGTAGGATTCCCCTCTGCTTTCCACAGGTCCTTGGATCCAAAAATAGTGACCTTCTTCCTAAATCTTGAGCTTCCCTGAAATCAAGCTAAATGTCTTCCGTGAATCTCCACGTCGTACCTCCTCTTTCAGTCTCCATTCCCAGCAAGTTCTTGGAAACCCAAGATACCCTCACTGATTTCACTTTTTCCTTTCATCATCCACAGCAGGCTGGCTTCCAGCCACCTCTCCACTTACTCTGTTCTTGTCAAGGTCATTGTGACCTCTGTATTTACAGATCCAGAGGTAGCTCCACAGCCCTTACCTCACCTGACCTGCTAATGCGTTTAGTACTAGGAACCCTTTCTTCCTCGAAACTGCCATTTCCATCCTTCCTTCCAGCTCTCTCCCACACACCACTGCTGCTATCCTCTGAGCACTTCAAAGTGTCAAAACAACTTTGTCTTTTCCTCCAAACCAAACTATCCTGTTTCTTGTTCATGACAAACTCACCCTCATGCTTAAGTTCACCCAAACCAGAAACTTTGAAGTAGCACTGGCCTTTCTTTCAGTCTTTGCTATGTAGAGATGCAGTTGTTCCCTGAATCCTATTATCCTTCTTCCTGGAACAGCTTTCATATCAATCTGTGTCCTTTTTCACCAGTATCGCTGTTTGTGTGTTTGTTCTCAGGCTATTACAATACTCACTTGAAATGACTACACAGGTCTATGTGGCCTTGTCTTGCACAAATCTATCTTTAAGGCACTTGATAGCGATATGTCATAGTGGTTGAGAGGTCACACTGCGTGGGTTCAAGTTCATGTGTGACCCTTTAGCAATTGTGTGATACTAAGCCACTGATCTGTTTTCTCTGGGACTCAGCTTTCTTAGCTATACAATGAGATAGTAATATTCCTTGCAGGCTTCTTCTCTATTAGATGGCTTTATACTATGAGGAACAGGACCTGGTAAATTCTAAATGTGATGGAGTATCAGTTGTTGTTATTTAATACTAAACACTAACATGTTTGAAATATTAAAAACCAGCTTAATTAAATAACCCAACACTTTAGATCAGTCCCCTAACATTGCAGGCCATGTCTCAAATCAGTGTTTCCTACTTGTTCTTTTGACTTCGTATCATGCCCTGTGCCCACAATCAGATTCACACGCCAGTTGCATAGTGTAAAGCACTCTGTTAAATCAGGGAAACCCCTACATGACTAATATGTGCCTTGTATATTCTTACCTGTCCTCTCTTCCACATAAACTTCTATTGTTCCCCAAGATCCTTATATTGTCTGTGAAATCTGAAAATTTCTGCCAATCTCAAGTAGAAAAAAATTATCACTTTGATATAATTTACGTAGTACTTGGCCTGTATATTCTTCACTGTAAACATGTGTCCATACAGACGTATGTATATACATACATGCCTCATGCTCAGTTGAACTTTCATTTATGCACATTTGTCTTTCTTTCTAGTATATAAATTCTTACGGCTAGAAACTCTCTGATTTGGGGCAGGAAAGATGGCTCAGATGTAAAGAGCATATACTGTTCTTGCAGAGGACCTGAGTTTAGTTCCCAACACCCCTGTTGAGTGACTCAGTGCCACTGTAATTCCAGCTCCAGGAGATCCCACAACCTTTTCCACCCTCTTCAGGCACCTGCACTCATGTGCCCATACTGATGTACCACACAAATATATGCGTGATTAACAATTTTGAAAAATAAAAGAACCTATCTGATTTAACAAATAAGACTTCCCATGTATTGTACCCTTGAGACCTTTAATATTTTATACTTCTTTGTGCCTTGTAATTTACAAATGGACATCTGTAGCAGAAGCAAGGCTGTCCTTGTGTCTGCTTTGACCAGAAGGCATGTTTTATAAACAACATCTTAGAATTCTTAATCCAGAGAACTAGCAAAACTGGTCATTTTTGCCCCAACCCCATTTAACACCAGCCATAGCATCAGAAGTCTAACTACAGACTTGGCTCTTCATAATCCTCCTCTTTGTAAGATGATGCCCGTGCTTCAAGGAAGTGCCTACTGACAACTGAGAGCCTGTGGCAAAGAGGTAAGGCTCTGCATCCTCTTCCTCCCCACACCAAGAAGAGAAAGCTGAGCTTTGTGTTGAAGGCAGTCTGCTCTCTTTGGGTAGGCTGACACCATATTTGCTTAGGATGTGCTTGAGAATTTTCTAGTTTTGGTGATGAAAGTTTCATATCCCAGGAACCCTTAGTTCCAGCATTCCAGGACAGTAGGTTGTTCTGCCTTCCTAATTCCTACCACTGTCAAATACTCTCAAGTCTCTGGGGGGAAGCCAGTTGGCTGTTACTCCCAGAATTCTCTGGGTTGGAAAGGGACACTGATTACCTCCATGGTTAATTTCCTCATAAGCCTAAGGATCACTGTCTATTCTACTTCCCATCTCGAATCATGCCCAGCCACATACTCCAGTAGAACTTGCCAAAGGTTATACAGTGAACCAGATGAACACAATGAAGACCATCCCAATGTTACATAAGAAAAATTCCCTGTAATTATTCAATTCACAGTGAAATGCTAGCCCAAATGCTAAACCCCAAATAAAGCCCCATTTTTAAAGCACAAAAAAATTAATGCATAAAATGAAAAGTTATATCATCTCTAATTTATTGATATGCTCAGTTTCAGCCAGATGGCATTTGGATTCCTTCTGCATCTCTAAACTACAATCCCAAGGCACTGATAGTGTTCCTCTACCTTTTATAGAGCAGGGCTTCAGTTTTGCCAAAACCACCCTGTAAAATCACCACAAGGTACCACATGGTAGCCACTGTTACACAACACAGAGATGTCCTCACTACCTCTCAGGTTGATAGTTTAGAGCTACAACGTTGCTGTCAGCCACAAACCACCTTGAACTATGGTGTTATCTGTGGTAAGGGAACTGAGAGAAAGACATATATCAATGTGGGAACTTGAAAGGTAACCCTCTTTATCCAGCCCAGTAAACAATGGGAGTCATCACGGGGTCTTGTTTTAATTTGTGGCTTTCTGATTCCAATATCCAGGGAAGGAGATGCAATGGTTTGGATGTCCCCACAAAGACCTACATTCAAATTTACTGACAATTTTACTGTATGAAGAGGTGGGACATCTAAGTGTTGTTGGGCTATGTGGAACGGCTTCCTGCCCTGACAGTGTGATGAGTTCGTTTCTGTGGGAGAGTTCCTGACAAAAAGGGTGATCTCTGTCAGGTTTGGTCAGACATGTTGTAACAGCACAAGATGTCTCCAGATCTCAGCTCTCTGTTCTTGAACTTTGTAGCCTCCAGAACGATGAGCCAATTAAACTTCTACTGTTCATAAATTACCCAGTCTATGATACTCTGTTATAGCAACAGAAAGCAGTTAAGACGATTAATTCTACTTATTTCCTGTTGTTGGAGGCCCATAAAATTTATCATTCAAGCACCCTTTGCAGCCAGAGGACCCCATCCCACAGCACCGTTCTTAAGACATTAGTCACTGGAAGGTAGTTTTCCAAAAGCCCAAGATTCCAGTGGTATATCCCCTAATATACCATCTTACACAGACTGAGGAAGCTATCAATAAGGCCCAAATCACATAAAATAGGAAAAACGAGTTTTGGGGATGTGACTGGCAGAGAAGAAGCATGAGCTGAATTTTTAAGACTTTAAGGACTAAATTGCATTTTTATTCATCTTTTGTCTCCAAAATATGAATTAACACTTTGGGATCTAGAAGAGCATTTTTACTTTAGGGAAAAGTTTCCACAGACATGCATCATGGTATGATTTAAGACTTACGAAATTCCAGAATGCTCAGAAATTTGCTTGCCCAGGAATGGAGTTCTTAGCACGTTTCCCAGTCAGCAAAGATGCAGACACTCTAGTACCACAGCCTCCACAGTAGATGGATCCATGACATCGAATTGGAACAATATAAAGTCTTGGCTATTTCAAGGGTGACAGGAAAATATCTCTCCATACTAGAGTGGTGGGAAGGAATTTGGATTATATAAAGATGGTGCCTGTCCCCCAGATTCAACAACCTCATGAATATCTCTAAGACTAGCTGGCACTCCTGAATAAGCATGGAAAAGCCAAGAGAATGTATCTCTCTTGGTCACATTCTGGTCCAGGTGTGGCCACATAAGCACTCCCTTAACATTGCTCTACAGTTTGAGACTGACTTGGAATGTTTAATCAAGACTGTCTAAAATTTCAGGAATGACAGAAAGAAAGAGAGAAAGAAAGAAAGAAAGAAACAAAGAGACGAAACAAAGAAAGAAAGAAAGGAGAGAGAGAGACAGAAAGAAAGAAAGAAAGAAAGAAAGAAAGAAAGAAAGAAAGAAAGAAAGAAAGAAAGAAAGGAAGGAAGGAAGGAAGGAAGGAAGGAAGGAAGAAAGAAAGAAAGAAAGAAAGAAAGAAAGAAAGAAAGAAAGAAAGAAAGAAAAGAGAGACAGAAAGAAAGAAAGAAAGAAAGAAAGAAAGAAAGAAAGAAAGAAAGAAAGAAAGAAAGAGAGAAAGAGAGAAAGAGAGAAAGAGAGAAAGAGAGAAAGAGAGAAAGGATGAAAGGAAGGAAATTCGGCATCAGCAAGGGCCCCTACCCTGCCCCTTTGTTCTAGGCAAAATTCTTTGAAATTACCTTTATTGTTTCTTCTATCACCAGTCATGTGACCTCTTGCACTACCTTTGGGAAGGAAGCCAGGAATGTTTAAGGATCTTATGGGTCCCTTTTGATGTGTCATTCTGGATGCAGATTCTGTATTGTTGTTAAAACACAAGAAATCAGCATCTATTTGCATTCTCCCCAACTGGCTGTGCACATCTCCATACACTTGGCCCACAAGACACTATTATACACAGTCTATACTCTGTTCAAGTGTTATATTGGATTCCAGAGAAACTGATGCCTAGTGTCACATCTATCAAACAAGCCCTTCTAGAATATTTACCACCCCGAGGTAAACAAGCCATCACTTCCTCCTGCACTTCCAGTGAGCCAGTCCTGTCTCCTTAGAGCTCCTTTCTCACTGCCTTTCTTCTGTTTTTCTTGTCCTGTTATCCCTTTAGCATCCACACAGGGTCCTGGCCTTGTCCTACACCTAGCAGCTTTGCAACCATATTCTGCTGCTCAAATCCACCATTGGGAGTTCCTGTTTCACCAGAAATTCATCAAGAACTTTTTCCATATAAGTTCAAAATATATTTCTAAGAATAATTCTACTAAATAAAAATTTCCCCATCATCACATGAAAGTAAATATCACCTACGTCATTCTGTGATAACAGACATGAGCCTCGGGCCTGCCATTAGGTGATAAACATGTGGCAGCACATTAATATAAAGGCCAAAACTAAGACAAAGAAGATAAAGTAAAATTTGATTAGTATTTAGTTTTCTATATGAAGACCTATCTATAATCATTCAGAACAGAGAATTGTATCTTGGCAAGTGGAAACATCTTGTCCAGTGGCTTACTTATAAATCATACAACAGCTACAGTATTAGGGTCAGCCTCTCTGGGAGTGGACTGTCACACAAGACTCCAGATCAGATCAGCCCTATGCTCGGTTTAATGTTCTGCAGTAAATGTCTTATAATTCTTTGTCATCACTGAACAAGAGCTCCTATCCTGTGTTTTCAATTTGCACTGACCCCATAACTAGCCTGACTCAATATTTATGATAGATGTAGAAATACATACAGTGAGAGGTCTTTCCTTGCAATGGCCCTTTAATAGCACTAAAAATGATTTTTCTAGTCATCCCTACAAGCTGGCTTCCATGCTGATGACATAACAGTTCCTAGAGATGTGAAAGAGGTATGCCCAGAATCTCAGCTCCTTACAGGGGAGGTCACTAGAAAGCAAAACTTTAGGGGTGTCAGCTTCATTATATTATAGCTTTAGAAGTCACCCTGTCCAATCTTTTCTGTGAAAAAGATGATTAGTCTGCCAGTGGACCAGCTCTGGGTCTCCAACAAGGCGCATCCCTCCCGCAGCATGGTCCTACTTCCAGAGCACTCTGCAACCTCTCTGCTCTTTCCTGTGTCTACTAGGATCATACACATAGGCAAAGAAAAGGCAGTCATGAGAAAAGGAGTCTTGGGGAACAGGTGCTTGGAAAACCAGGGAGGTTTCTAAACAGTGAAAGAAACCAGAAATTGGAAAAGAAAAGAAGGCCCAGAGAACATTTTTTGTTATAAATTAAATTTCATAATGCTGGCAGAAAGATGAAAACAGCAGAAAGGCCAGACTGGAGTGGGAGGCTGACAGCTGTAGGCAGCTGGACAGGAGAAGAAGAATAGGGAAACCATCAATGCACAGCAGTGGGAAAAAGACCTGGAAATAATGAACGGAAAACCCCACTGAGGAGCGAGGTGACACAATTAGAGACACAATGGTCCAGTCCAACAGTTACTTAGGGCCTTTATTCTCTGCTAAAGGGGTTTTAATTTGCTCCTAAGAATGTTGATGTGTTAACATGTGCTGCCTTAGGAAAGGAACACGCTGTTCAATCTCAGGCCCATTGAAGCTGAGTTTTGAGGCTCCTCCAAGTAGAGCATATTGAATCCACCTCTGGCAGGAGACTTGATGGAGGCGAGACCTGCCCCAAAGGACAATCCTCCCGTATTCGTGTGCAGTCATTGTCTGGGCCCTGAGGATGCTCTGTGGCGTTTGGGGATTCTCTTTCTATTGGAAGAATAAAAGCGGGGAGGGTGACCTTACAAACTAGAATCCAGATTAAAGCTCAGCCCCAGGGGGTAGCATCAGATGGGCAATATGGATCTAGTGCAAAAACATCTGAACAGTTGGAGAAAATTTGAAAACAGAACCATCTGTTATATAATCAGATCCAGTAGACTCTCTACTTTGTACTACCAGCTGCTGTCAAATAGGAGATTATGAAACTTTGAAATAATGCTCCACTAAGCCTGCTGTCTTGTTTTAAGGTTAACTTGGGGCAGCACTGCAAGGGTGTATGGGATGAAATTCCCAAGTCCTCTTATGCAAGCTTTTCCTGGTGTCCATCTTCTTTTCATCCCCCACTGATGCAGGAGCAACACAGAGCCCTGGTATGAGATTGGAGAAGGGCATAAAGTGTATACTCCACAGCCCTGCCTCTTGTCTCCTCTGACGTCTGACTTCTCCTGTTTTCTCTAGAACCTCTTCACCCACCTCCCGTTCTGGACTCTGATGCATGGTGAAATAATCTAAAAAAGACATGTGAAGACACATTATAGACAGGAGTGAACTAGACACAAAGATCAACATTCTAGGCTTTTCCACTTGCTTTAGACTTTGCCTACAAATAGGACAGGAGTGACTAGGGTAATCAATATAGTATCAGTGATACGAGAAAAGAAACCAGAATATTCTCTGTGCTTCTCAAGTTCCCATATTCCCTTGCTCCATCTCCAGCTCTTAACTGCTTTGAATATTTTTGTTCTGAATGGGATCTGTTCACTTTGATGACTGACCATAGTTCCACAAGACAGGCCTATGGAAATCTGGAATGCAGGTGTTTTTTTTATTTCCTTAGATCTGTCTACATGTTTAGTAATAGGAGTTAAGTCTGGATGGTGTAGCCTCCCTGTAGAGCCATTTTCTGACTGGTATGTAGTTATATACTTGTTTGTGAAAGGCTGAACCATCTCCAAGATGCTACCTATCAACGATCTTCACCCTTTATAGTGCCTCACTGTAGTCATCAAAGAGAAATGACTCCCACTTTCCTTCAGTGGGGAAACTGAGTCTCAATGACATTAGTACAACTTAACATGAGGGTCAGGAGACAAGGGGGCCTCAGGCTCAAGCATTTTGGCTCCCTACTTTGCAAGCTGTGTCTTATTATCTCATAGCAAATACATCCATTAGAAGAAACAATCTTCTAATACCCCTGGGAGGGTGGAAAGGCAGGAACTTAATCCCTGTGATATTCCAATGAAGACTTCGCATTACACATAAGCATGCCAACCCTAGCTGGGAAATCCGTCTCTGCCTGTCTATAACAAACAGGATTACGATGGGCTGTCTTATGCCACACAAGTGGAAAAGGGGATCTTGCAAGCAGCTGCCTGGTATGTGACGAGACAAAAGACAGACAGATGCTGTCTCTAGCACGGTCTACCATGCCCATTTGTTTCCTCTCTCTTCTTAACTGCCGTGTTCCACCTAACATGAAGTCATTGAGTAGGGACATTTTTTTCTCCTATCTGGCATTATCTCTTCTTTTGATCCAGAACACACGCTTAGCTGTGAGACAGCCTATCTGAATTCAGATCTCTGCTCCACTGTTATCCAGGTTGTGTGGCTTTGGCAAATCATTTCTCTATTTCAGTTTCTCTAACTCTAAAGATGAAATCATGAATGGGACTGACCTTATAAGAGTATCATGAGAATCATTTTTTTTAAAGCAAGCAATGGGCTGTCACTACCATCATTAGTATCTTGAGGTCTTTGATAAAATTCATCTGAATTATCATTTTACCTTCTAACTGGACCCCTAGCTTCTGTGTTAGCCACATGTGGTGCATGATGGTAGTCCAAGGCTCACTCTTTTTTTCTTGTCCCAAGAACACTGTCTGTACCCTGAGCACCACCTGAGATATTTCATTAATGAAATGTTGGAAAATGTCCACAGTGGTACACCAGTTGTTGCCGTGTGGATCAGAGGTTCACAGAATACTGGGGAGGATGTGGCCCAAGTGTCTTATTGTCCCACTCTCACATGACGTCTGAGTAGAGTGTCCTCAGTCAACAAGAACAAGAAACTTAAGGATTGCCCTTCATTCTATCCTCCTTTTCTCCACTGTATCACGACCATCAGCACGTCACATCCCATCTACAAATGCATCCGAGTTCACCTGTTTCTCCTCTTCTGTAGCCACCACTCCGGTCTAGGCCACTATCTCTAACCAGGGCGAATGTCCCTGCCTTTCCACCAGTGTCTTTGATTCTACCATTGCTCCTCTGCCGGCTACTTGTCACAGCGCTCCTTAACATATGAAGTGGGCCAGGCTTTGAACTCTCAATGCCTTTTGACTAAGCTGCAGGTGAAACTCATCTTCGTATCATGTTCATGAAGCCACCAGCTGGTCCTGTGGCCTTCTCCTACCTTGATTGGTGATTCCTCAGCTTTTCTCAAGTGATGACAGCCTTAGTGGCCTTCTGCTAAGTTCTAACTACACCACTCTCTTTTTCTGCTCCTGGCTCCTTGCAGGGGCTGCTCCTGCTGTCTTTAGCTCTCTTCCCTTTGTCCTTTACCCTTCTTGTCATAGCAGAGCAGATGTCCCTTAAGAGAGCACTTGCCTGCAGCAGTGGGTACTTGTGGTCTGCATGCTCCCATTGCTCTTTTCTCTCTACATCTAATGAACATTTCATGAAGCCAATGACCATGTCTTGTCACCACAGTAGAATTTAAAAACAATTTGCATAGCATAGCAAATATTATGAGCATAACATAGCTCAAATGCCATTTGTCAAATGACTGTTAAATCTGTCACTATTCACTAAGCACTGCTTGGGAGCCAGTAGAGAATAATGAATGCAAATGCCAGTATGGGCCACTATGGGAATTGCTACAAATGAACCTGAGAGAGCTGACCATATGTGCTCACAGCTAACACTGTTTCTGAAGTGTGTCTGTGAATTTCTTTGCATTGTACTTTTGACAGTTTCTTGTCTAGAAAAACAAGTAACAGGAAGAAACTTTCCGAACTTCCTTAAGAAGCTAACTCTGAAAATTAACTACTGATTTACACACACACTCACATACACACAACACACATACACATACATATACAGCACATATACACACATCACACACGCACATACTCACACACCAATACCCGCACCACACACCCAGACCACACACACATAGACACCACAGAAGCACACATGTGCACACACATCTGTCTAAAAACTGAAATGTTGCCCACAACTTTGACTCCAAAAAAACTGAAGAGGACTTCATGCTTTTTCTCTAAGTTTCAAAGGGAATAGAAGTGAAGTCTGTTAAATCAATCATTTGGCTTAAACATGAAGTCTTGGCAATGTAATATGTGTGTTCAAACATACACATGAATGTGCCCAGTGGGAGGCTTGAGAAACGAGAAGACTGTGTGGCCAAAAAAATCCCCATTAGGCAGTAGTGCAGCTTTGCTCAGTGGCCCATATACACATTGAAGGTTTCCTATGAATTTGAAGCTAGAAAAGATCCAAACAAGTGGCATTCCTTCCTTCCCTCTTCTCTTCTTTGCTCACTTTACAAACCCTGATAGAGTCTGTATATTGGGTACTAGATCATATACTAGTCACTGTTAAATTGGGGGTTATAAACATATAATTCCTTAATCTAGGAGACCCATATAGGTATAGAAAAGGCAGGTTATTTATATATTTATGCATTTATATAAGCATATGCAACAACAGCAGTTAAAGAAAAAGGAACCGTGAATCTGGGATGGAGTAAAGGTGGATAGGACATGGGGATGGTAAGAAGGAAGAAAGGTCAAGGGGGAAGATGATGTAATTATATTTTAATTAAAAAATAAAAATGAAATTATAGAGTATCTGTTGTAGAAGGTTATTTTTAGTTGTGTTTAAAATATTGCTTTGTGCACTGTTGGGTGTGGGTCTCCCTAGGTCTTGACATTTTGTATTGTCTGCAGGTGTTGGATTTCTGTGAGGATGTTTGTTTCTTTGTGATCTGCATGTGCTATCAGTAGAACACACGAGGAGTTCTGAATCAATAAAAATACTTGAGCTTGGACACTCAGAGCTCCACTGTCAAGTAGGGCATGGGCCGTGGAGGTGGCTCCCTCTGCTGAGGTCTGGCAGGGTTTATATCTATGAACATGCCTCCTTGTCTTCCTTGCTGAGCAGCCACAGCAACGTACTATCACAGGTTTCAGAGTGACCTTCTGAAACCTGCTGAAACCTGCTAGTCCTTCATCCACCAGATGAGAGAAAGGGCGTATATGAGAATGGGCATGGGAAATAATTCTGGGCATTCATTCTCTCTGCACCACATCTCCCTCTCCTACCGCACCCTTCTCCTACTCTCTGCGCATCCAGCTGAGCTCCCAGTCATCCCTTTCAGTGAGAAGAAAGTGCGCAACCTGATCAACAAGATTAAGTTCAAGTTCAGACTTCACCACTTCTTTGCTGGGTGATTTCAGCAAGTTCCTTGCCTGAATCCCGTTCCTTGCTGGTAAGAGGAAAGCGAGGACATTCCTGACTGTGCAGGATGGTGTGAGCAGAGCGCGGGATATGTAAATCAACACTAATGTGGTCACAGCAGCTCCAGGAAGAAATGTCAGCCATTCTCAGTACAATGACAGGCCTGGGCTGCTCCTGCCACTGCGCTGGAGGTCTCCGCACTAGAATGCCCTGCCAGAGGCCTTGCCCAGCTCCTCACGACACACCAGTTCATCCTCTCTGACACACACAGACCCTAAGTGGCCAGCTGGTCATGCCGCCCTGCCCCAGGCATGCATCTGCCCAGGATCACAGAGATGTCAGGGGAAGCTGCTCTGACTTGGTCTCCAGCACAACCTGACACTGGAATTTCTCTCACCAGGCAGCAAGAGGAAACATGTGGGATGAATTAAAGGAACCAACTGGAGAAACAGGCAGCGACTCCCTCCGACTTCCATGGGTTTCCAGACAATGGAATGGAGCAAGCTCACTTCAGCAAAGCACTGCAAGGGTCTTCTTGCTACGCCTGAGCTCTTCAGCACCCAAGAGCTTCACCTTGGCCAACCCTCAAGCCTAAAGACATGGGTTTGAATCCAGGCAGTCTGTTTCACCACTGAGGGAGGGATTGATCTCTCTGCATGTCTAAATGAGAAAGGGAATGGTGACCAAGAAAGAGACAGCAGGGACCTCAGGGAGGGACAGACTCAGCCCCCAGCTCCAGATCTGCAAGCCAGAAGTGCTAGGAAGGAAGGCAGATGGAAAACAAATACACTATCATCTGCACCTACAGCCTGGCAAAGAAAGTTGAGAGGGATAGAAATCATGGCAGGAACACTTGCAGTCACAGGCTGCACGCACCCAGGAGCATTTCTTTTTCCACCTACTCTTGCCCACAACTAAGTCTTTGTCTTCTGGGTAAGTAGCTTTTGCAGCCACACATTTCCCTGGGATAACATGGCTGAAATCCTGGATTTGTTACTACTTTTCCTCCTTTGATCAGCCAAACTGGCCCAGACCTTCAGCATAGAGTTTGTTCTTCCTCTGCTGCCCCAGCTGAGGTTAGGTTTTCCCTGGAGGCTCTGTTGGCCTAGCCAGGTAATACCCAGGTTGAAAACTACAGCCTGTACTACAATGGCAGGTGTCTGCCAAGCACTTATACACACCCAACGTGGAACATCCTCTGCCTCCTGGGTACATGGCGATTACGGAGCAAAGAGGAGGAGAAACAGGCTGTCCTCATTTCTAAAAGGCACTTGAAATATTCAGCTATGGCAGTCTCCCATCTGGCTGGCTGCCAGGCACAGCTAAGGCACTTTTGTGGCACCGGCTGCTTCTGACCAAGTGAAATGCATTTACCTCTTCCTTGGAGAGAAATGTTTATTTGCATATCTTTAGGGAACATTCATGATGACAGCATGATGTGTGTGTGTGTGTGTGTGTGTGTCCCTGTGTATGTATGGTAACACCACAATGGACCTGTTTAATTTGTGTAATTAATATGTGTTAATAATTTTTAAAACATATATGGAAGGCAGAAGCTTAAAATAAGATGAAATACAACCAGTTCTGGAGATTTGGGGAAAAAAAAAAAAAAGAACTTTGGAAGTTCTAATGTGGTCCCCGTGTCTGTTCTCATCAGAGCTCCACACCCCTCCTCCCTGCTAGAGTGTGCTCCTATTGTATTCTGCAGCTCCTCCTGTCCTCCAAAGGTGATGCCCCCCACTGAGGCTGTCCCATGGCCTTTCTCTGTGATTGATGTTCACCATCATCTGTCCTGTCTTAGGAACTTCTAAGTCTGAACATACCTACCTGGGTTATAAGATCTTATGCGTAAGAAGGACTAGGTTCAGGAGAGCTGGTCTTGCCTCTCCAGGGTCAGGCAGAAGAAGCCGATGCTATGAAATATGGAACACAGAAAAGCACCAAGTCCCACACAGGCCTCCAAGAAGAAGCCAAAGCATCCATGGAGCTGATCCTGGTCTTGCCTTTATGGGAAAGGGACACTGATGGTGTGAATGCTCAGCACTTTTTAAAGTATTGTACAATATGCTGAGCTTAACATTTTCCCCTTTAACCCTATTTAAGTATTAAGTACGCCCAATTTGGCAACTTTACTATTCCCACTTTTGAACAACCATCGTTGCTTCTGTCCCTCCTCAGCTCTTTCTCATTTTTCCCAAATGAAGCTCTACCTTTCAAACACTAGCTCTCCATAGCCCACCTTCTCAGCCCATGAAATCCATTATTCCAACTTATGTATCTGTAAATTTAGCTAATTCTACATTCCACAGAGTAGAAATAATGTGATGCCTGCCCTTTTTGTGTGTCTGACTGATTCTTTTGAGTACAATGTCTTCACAGTATCGTGATTCAGAAGGGACTTCCCCTGTAAGGCTGTATGATATTCAATCATATGTGTTTGCTACAGCACTTTCTATTTCTGGCTATTGTGAGCAACACTGTCATGAACATAGATGCTCAGTATCTCAAGACTCTGCTGTTGACATATGTGGAGCCTATGCCCCTAAATGAAAATAATGGACCTTTTGATAATCCATTGTTAAGGTTTTTAATTGTTCTCTCTTAGCTGTATTCTTTTAAATCCCACTAACAGTGAGCAAGGTTTCCAACTTCTGTGTATCCTTGACAATGCGTGTTAGTTTCTGTTGTTTACGTATTTGTTTGTTTCAAAAAAAGGGATTTCTCTTTTGTTTGTTTCTTTTTCCAGTAGGAAGGACTGTCAGCTCACCCTACCTTTGTCCGGATATGAGAAACATCTGTCTATCCGTCTTATCTAAGACAGTCTGCTAGACCAATTACAGTCTATTACTCAATATATACTGTATCTAAATATATTATACATACACATGAGATTTACACAGTAAATATAGCACTATGTATTCAAATCCAAATGCACACACCCCTCACATACATATTGTTTGGGAACCATAAATGCTTATCAGTGACCAATCCAACACCCTGAAATTTTTTATTATATTATTTTATTTTACGTATAATGGTATTTTGTCTCCCTGTATGTCTGTGTACCACACACACACCTTGTACCCATGGAGGCCAAAAGAGGGCATTAAATCCCCTGGAACCGGAGTTACAGACAGTTGTAAGTTGTCACATGAGTGTTTGGAACGTGGGTCCTTTGAAAGAGCAACAGAGCTCTTAACTGCCAAGACATCTCTCTAGGCCCATTCTGAAATTTTGAAGAGCGAAATCTCCCTTCATAAGCCACGTGGCCTTGTGAGCTGTCACATACGCACCCTCTGTACTTCTGCCCAGTCTTCTGTGATCACATTCATAGAGCACGTTCACAAGCCCATGGAGCGTTGTGAAAGCCCTCATTAAAATAGGGTGTTATCTGCATTCCAGCATTCCACTCAACATTTCCTCATGGACAGCCTCCCAGTTGATTGGCGAACTCCAGGACAGTCTTCGAGACGCCACAACCCTGCTTTGACTGCGCTGTACTTGATTCGACATTGCACTCTCAGGGAGATGGTTATGCTTTTCTCTCCACCTGGCGGTCAGAGAATGACATCTGAATGGTGAATTTCTGCTCAGAAGCGACACTGTCTCTCACTCTGAAGAAGTTGCATAAGACTCATGCTGACCTGCAAAGGCCTAGGTGACTTGTTCGCGCCCTAATCCCTGTGTCTTTCCGGTCCCAGAGTTATCTGTATTCCTTGCTCTGTTCCAGGCACACGGGCCTCCATGGTACTCCTCAAACCTGTCACTTACGACTCTACCTCCAGGTCTTTACACCAGCTATAACCGGCCACATCTCCTGTGTGACCCGCTCTGCCTCCTCTAGTACTAACTGTGGAAGATCTTCAACAACTTCCAGTTTAAATAAGCACTTTCCCTCCCCCATCATTCCTTATTTATGCCCATCCCTCATTTCCCCTCCCCCTAGCACTCATCATTCACTGGTTTGTATATTACCTGGCTCTTCCCACAAAGGCCGACATCCACCTGCTCGGCTCTACTTCTTCAGTTTCTCAAATAGTGCCTTGGGCTTAGTGGGGTTTCATAAAATATCCATTTAGGAGATCGATGAATGCAGAAGTAAATTAAAGAACCAACCAAGCTATGCAGGTAGACGGGAGATGCAAAACATCATGGACCATGGAATAGCATTTTAGTAGAACTCAGTATTCATGACCATATAAAACTAAAATAGCCCCTAAATCCTAGTAAAGACAATTAGACCCACTAGAATTTACTGCTTGTGAGTTATATATCAACCACAAATGTACATTCTCCCTGAGCTATTATAGGAAGATCAGCTAGTCTCATATGAGTGTTTCCTTTGTCTAATTCTGATTCAAGTCCTTCTGGTCTCATTACAGAGGTCTGAATACCACCGTAGGTTATAAATGAGAAAAGGTGTTGGCAATATGACACAGTAGCTCAGTGCCAGGCTTGACGCCTGATGCCAGGGCTTAAACCCCAGCTCTGCTGCATACCTCTCTGTAGACTGGGTAGATTTACTTCAGATCACTGGGCCTTGGCATTCTACATGCTAAATGGCAGCAATAAAAGTGCCCGTAGTGAAAGATTCCTATAGGAGGCAAGTGGATGGAAATATGAAATGTAGACAGAGCTCACCTGTAGCAAGCACTGATACACAGTTTACTGCTGAAGTTAAGAAGACAAACTCTGTTGGCTGCTTCGTTCTTATTGGCTTTATGATCTTAGTTGAGTCACTTAGCCTCTCCGTGACTCAGTTTTGTCATCTGCAAATTTGGAGATGATCTTGGAAGTCTATCCTCCCAGGAATACAATCTGAGTCACTCAACGGGAGAAAAGGATGATCAGGCTTCATCCAATGCCTGGATACAGTGAACGGTGGGAATGAGGGGAAAGTGTCGGGAGAACAGCAGTGTTTGGTGTTAGCACTGTTAGTGTTGCAGAAGCCAATAACAGGAAGGAATGCAACATGTATGACTCTGTCATAAGTTGTATCGTTTGCTCTTCCCAGGGAGGATTAAACTTTCCTGCTTCATGAAAGCAGGTTCAGCTAGTTGGCTACTTTGGTCAACAAAATTTGACCAGAGAGCCATATATGACCTCTGGAGTCAGCACAAGGTGACCTTTGTTTTCTTTCCCAGCCTCAGCTACCATAAAGCATTTTGTGAGATGGAAGTCTCTATCACTCTGGAGGAACAAATGACTGTAATGGTCACTTTTCTTTGACTTACTTGCAATTGACATATAATACATACTAGAAACAAACTTGATTTTAATCATGACAATCTGGAAGACTTCATTGTTTCCACATAAACTGGCCTCGCCTGGATGATTCCAGCACTGAGCAAGATGACACCTTAGCTGTAGATAGCTGAATGCAGTAAGCTAACACAGAATAACATGCATGAATGAAGCAGAAATGTGGAGCAGCACAGAATGTGCAAGCTGATACCACCATGGTGTCCTAAAATGTCAAACATGTGAGGTGTTTGACCCTTGTTTCCATCGGGACAGAGGCTTTAGTCAAACCTCCTGCCGCTGAGGGGCTCAAGTCTTTCCAACATGACGCATTCTATGCATGGTTCCAGGTTGAGATCATCATCTTTGAAGTCCTTAGTAGTCCCTAGCTTGTTAGAGCATAAACCCACAGCTCTTCCACCTAGCATTTGAAACCCACAGACATGAAACTGCCTGTATCATGACCAGACCCCTGTAGCTAAATGGTCTCTTTTACGCTCTGAGGTTGTATTTTGTCAGGGCTATTTTGAAGTTTTTGTTCATATCTTTCTTCAGATTGGTGTGGACCCTCTCTATCCATTTACCAAAGTCACAGTGGAAATGTCTAGACTTTGGGCAGATTGGAACTCTGATTAGTTTATTATGCTAATGGAAACCTATAGCCAAGTTTTAGAAGTCTTTTTTTAAAATAATACTTTTTTTACTAATTTGAATTTTATACGATGTATCTTGATAACACCCTCTTCCCATTCCTCCCTGTACTCTCTCCCCAAGCCCCTCAAAAGAATCCCCCAAAACAACAAAAAACAAAAACAAATAAAATTAAGTCCAGCTAGTGTGGCAGGAACATGGATCATGGTCATCACCATGGATCCTGGAGGCAAGAGGTTGCTCCAATAATGGACATTCATCAGGCGCATAGCAGCCCAAGACCAAGCATGATGAAGTTCTACCTGAAGTTGGGTTCCACTGCGGGTGTCTGAACATCCCAAACACCAGGACATTCTGCAGGCATCAGGTCATTCTACAGGCACCAGTACTTCTCATAAGCACCGGGACATTCTGTAGGCAAGGGGTCATCCCACAGGTATCAGGACTTCCCACAGGCATGCAGACATCCCAGAGGCACCAGGGCCTCCCATGGGCTTCAGGGCATCCCACAGGTACCTGGACATCCCACAGGCACCAGGACTTCCCACAGATGCTTCAACATCCAAGTTCCAGAAGTCTTACTACACTGGTGCCCATCACTAAGAGGAAGGTGGCCGAAATACATTATGGTTTGACTTTTTTGAATGTTTGTGAAGCCCCGAAATCTGTATTGAAACCTAACTTTAGGGCGTTGGGGCTTTATAAAGATCTGGAGCCTTTGGGAAGGAATTAGATCCACAAAGGCAGAACCCATACAAACAGAATACAAACTCTTTTACAAATGAGAACCCCAAAGCCACTGTTCTCTTTCCATTGTGTGGGGCCACAGTGAGAAGGTGGCATCTACGAATCAGAGAGCAAACCCCACACAGATGCAGAATCTGCCAGTGCTGGTAGAACTAGGAGAAGTCAATGTCTGCTCTGGCAGTCCAGAGAGTGCTGTCTAGAGCATCCCAGATGGAGAGGACAGTCTGGATGCTCAGACACTTAGAACAAACCTCAGTCCAGTCAAAGTACCTGCCCCTGCCTCCAGATTCCATTTTGTGAACACTGGGTGCTGCTCTGGTCACCTCCAGTCGATGTTCCTCTCTCCTCTCTTCCCTATGCCTCTCTCAATATCCTGCACAGCTTGACAGGATCATCCATGCATTCCTTTGCAAATCCCAACTTAAAACTGCTATTCATACATTTTCAAAGAGGAAGAGACTGCTTGGTACACTAAAATTTACTTAAGTATATTATAATTTTCCCACTAAGGTGAGTCCAGAGCTGAACTCAGACTGAATTACTGTGAGAATTTTGTTTTGTTACATAAAATTTCCTTTGTTTTTTGTTTTGGCTTCGTTTGTTTTTTTTTTTTTTAGGGGGGAGGGTAGGGGTTGTTTTGGTTTTGGTTTTGATTTTGGTTTTGGTTTTAGTTTTCAATTCTAGGCCAGCAAAGTTACCCGTCATTGGCTTCTTAAGAGTACACATTTTTCAGCATGGAGCATTACTGCTGACAAAACACAATTTAATAAGTAAAATTCCTTCTCTTATTCATAGAATGATTCATGTCACACACACTTCATTTTTGACTCATACAGTACGTCACAACAGGCTTTGTAAGGCTTATAATTACTGAAGCTATTTTCGTATCTCTATTCACTGCCTTTCCCTGCCCTCTTTGCATTAATAACCAGCTTTTTCCTCTCTTCATTATTTAGCACCCAACCAAACAGAACTGGTATCAGCCAATCAGCATCTTGTATGATGACTCATTTTTAGGCAAAGGCTTAAAAACATCAGTCATTATCAACAGAAATTAAGCCTGCTGCTACACTGTTACTGAGGTACATGCAAGGAAATTAGGCAATAAGATCAGGTCAGATTACTTACTCAGTGAGATCCTTTCTATCACTGAGAATTGTATTTGGGAACAAACCAGCTTGATATTATATAAGCTTCTTTGTTTTTAGTTAGTTCACGTGAACTGTACAGTAAGTAACTGACTTACCCATTATCGGATTCGTTTACAGATCAAGCCACTGAGGCTCAAATTAAAAAGTCAGGCTCCAAGTGATTTTTGCTTTGCATCACCATATTTAAAAGAAATCTCACTCCATTCATCCTCTCGGTCTAGAATTCTTTCCAGAAAAATATGGATAAAAGATTGTGGAGCACTTTCAAAGAATATTCCTGGGTTTCTTACATCAGGACCATGTGGAGGTGGGAAGCTTGCTGAACGGCTTGTTAAATACACGGAGTCAGGTGACTGGGTTGGCCCGGCCAGGTGGTAGTTTCACAGTGCCAGCACGTGATCCTGCAGCCCACTGAAGTCTGGGCACCGTAAGAATAGGCCCGTGACAAGCAACATCAAGTGAAAGATCAGTTGTCCTGGATAAGGAGACATGAACAAACTGGAGTTTTGAATGTCTGTGGCAATCCCACACTCAGCCTCATTCAGTCTGTAACTGCCCATTAAGTCAATATCTACATGATGTCATAAGACAACCACTGAGCCAAGCATCTTAGAGACATGTCTTGGGGTTCTTGGTGACCCGAACCTCTGCAACACCTCCAGCAGCTTTGGTCACGCACTGGGGGAAACAGCTGGAATTTCAGAAGTCTCATCAAGCCAGGCATACTAAATTTAATTCCAGATACAATTTTCTGTCAGTTGCAAAGATTTGCTTCTTTCTCTGGGAGATATTTCTCTATGAGTCACATGAAGGTTCTAAACGAATGGCATATGGCAATAATCAATAGCTGGACAAGAAGACAGGGGACTCAGGTTCAAATCCTGTCTCAGTCACTGTAGTCGTTATGCCTATGTGAATGCAAGTCACTGAAACAGCTTAAGCTAACTGGGGGTGGGGGTGGGGCATTCACTGTAAAACCACAAGAGTGTATCAACTGTTGAAGGCACAACCAGACTTCTGGAAGGGATGTTCCTTCTCTACTGGTCTTTTCTGCCAGATTCCATGTATCTGTTCATCTTGCTTTCCTTGGCCAGGGTAGCCTTTCTGCATCCCTGATTATGGGATGGAGCACAGCTGCCCCTCTACTCCCACGTCAGGTTGATCATTTCTCATCTGAAATTTAAAAGTTCAAAATGCTTCCAAATCCAAAATCTTCTGAGCAATTACACAGAGCCAGAAATGGAAAGTCCACTCACTCCTGAACTCACAGGGTGGGTCACAGTCAGGCAAACTCAAACTAACTGAAAGTATTTATAAACTTTATTTCAGGCTGTGTGCATAATGTGGATACAAGGCATTAATAAAGTAGTTGTTGAGACCTGGGTCTGATCTGAAAGTACGTCGTTACGTATATGCAAATATTCCAAAAAATACCTCTATTCACAAGCATTTCAGATAAGGGAAACTGGGTCAGTAATAGTCACAGATACTGGGCACTTTCTTGGATTATACTACATTAAGTCCTTAACAAGTACTGTTGTATTTAATTGTCATAATTCTTTGTGGTACGGGTGTCATGATTAGCTGCCTTTCACAAATGAGGAAAGGGAGTCACAGAGAAACTATGAGATTTACTTAAGAGCAAATAGCTGGTTTTGTTAGGGATTTGAGGCAAGCTGAACCTAGAGTCCATGTCTTATGCCAGCTTCTTTCATGTACACACAAAGGTTTATGTCTGTCCCTTTGTCTTCTTCTATATTTCAAAATAAAACTAGATTGTCCCAGCCCTGGTCAGGGTCTGATGTCTCTCAAGGCAGACAGAAGCAAACTGCTCACAAAGCTGCCCTGAGCATCCTACAAACGAGCTCTTCATGACTCATCCGCATTAGCTGAGTGATTTTCTACAAGTTCCTTCCCTTCTGTGTTCTTACATCATAACATGAAGGTGTCGGTCTAATGGTATTTTTATTATATTAATTGATATTTTCTATTTCCTAGAGCATGTAGTAGGACATACTGGCTCTTAAGATGCTGTGTACACAGTAATCTCTGAGTTTCAGTGAAAAAAATTGCTATTTCTACCAAGTTCCTCTTAGATACTCATCTTGATCTCATGGTGCTTAAGGCTCTGGGAAGTTCTTTGGCGATATTACATGCTTACTCTTTTTTTAAATTTAAATTTAATTGAATTTAAAATTAAGTTTGAATTTAAACTTTAAAAATTTTTCATTCATACTATACAGTATTTACATAATTTTCTCCCTCTCCCATTTCCACCTGTTCCCGTTGTCCCTTTCCACTCCCTCTGTGTGTGTGTGTGTGTGAGAGAGAGAGAGAGAGAGAGAGAGAGAGAGAGAGAGAGAGAGAAAGAGAAAGATAGAGAGAGAGAGACGAGAGAGAGGGAGCGTGTGTGTGTACAAAATCTACTGAGTACATTTAATGGTGCACTTACACATATATGTTTGGGGCTGACCACTTGGGATTGGATAATCTAACAGAGGGTTCATCCCTAGAGAATACTGAGTCTCCCTCACTGGGCAGCCACTGATTACCTATAGCTCTATATTTAGGGGCGGGGAAATTTTCCCCATCAGTGCTAGCATGCTGACTGGTTGTATCCTTGTTTGGGTCTTGTTTAGGCAACTATGTTGTTGAGATTTCATGGATGCAGGTCCACTCTCATGTCTAAAAGACACTATCTTGCAGCAGGCATCCTGGTTCACTGGGTTTTATAATTTTTTGTCCTCTTATATGGTTTTCCCTGAGTCTTGGGTGCAGTGGTTGTATTATAGATGCATCAGCTGGGCTTAGGTATCTGATAAATGAATGCTTAGTCTTACCTCAAAGTTCCCCAAACAACTCTGCCCACAGAATGAGCTCTATTACCCTTCCTCCAGAAACTGAACCTCCTATTTCAGAAATTGGAAGGCGTGTAAGAAGGAAAGTTACCAACTTCCTGCATATCTCTCAGATCCACTGACATCTCTAGGGCTCTCCTCTACTTCGCCTCTCTGTTTATAACAGTGGACATTCTCCTTGGGGCTCTAAAGCTCGGCAATCTAGAGCTCATCATTCCCTGCCTTCACAGTCACCTTACATTCTCCATTTCACCTCTCTTTCCAGTGTTTTCAATAAGTTTCCCTACCTCCTGCTCCACCATGAATCGTTTAAACAAGGTCAAGTACCTCATCCTAAATAGGCCCCCTTCTACTCCTGATAGCCTCTTCGCTTCTACTCTCTCTGGGCCAGTTTTCCAAGAGACATCTATTTCTTAAATCCATCTCTTTCCTCCTGTAGTCATACAGTTTCTCAAACGTGACTTTCAGTCCATTATTCACAACTTTCAAGGCAGTTCCTGGTGCAAGCATTTATGGCCTCCAAGTCACTAAGTTCAAAGGGTAATCTGGTAGTTCCTTCCTTTTTGGTAGTTTGAAACACTGAAAATCACTTCTCTCTTTTCAAAGCCTGCTCTTCCTATGGCTTAAAGAATGCCATTCCCCTAACCCAACCTGTCCTACTCTTAAGGAGCGACTCCCAAGATTCGTGCCTTTATATGTCACTGAAGAGTGTCTGTGACATATATCTCGCAGCTCCTTCTCACCATGCCCATAGCTCCAGTTCCAGTACGTTCCCTGAATGCCAACCTGCTATCTGGAACTTCCCATTGGCGTTTCTTCCTTGAGATCTCACACACATCTCTAATTCATCGTAACCAGAGCGTAATAACCTCCTTCCTCAATCTGACCCCTCTCCAGTGTTCCAAAGAAAGTGACCTGGAAATCCTTGCATTGTGTAGCGTCTTCATTGCCTTGCCCACTCTTCATTCCCAGTATGCGTTCACTGACCACGGCACCAGTTCCTAACTTGCCTCCTTCTACACAGAGCTCTTCAGTTTTCTCTGTTTCTCTTTCCAGCTCTCTAGCTGAAGCCACCTTGAGTTTTCAGCTGCTTGACCACGATCTCATCCAGCTGCTTCCCACACTGCTCTGCTCCACTTCTTTTTCCAGACTCCAGCTTCACTTACCTAAACTCTAAATGGTTTGGTTGTTTCCTAGTGTTTTTAGAATAAAAATCAAAATCCTTCACATGGCCCCCAAGACCCTGCTCCATTATTGTGTGCTGGGCACAACTTGAGTTCTTTGCCAACGGCACGTGTATTGGTTCCTCTCATCCACAGGGTACCAGTGTGAGAGAGGCAATGAGATCTTAGGAGGAGGGTCTAGGTAAATCTGAACGTATATTCAAAGGAGACTGTGAGACTCCAAGACTCCATTGCTTTATCTCTGGAAATCTGATATCGTCCTTGGGCACACACTCCTGCTGAGATGTGATGTGCCTCAATGCAGCACAGTCAGGAGTGCCCTCACAGGATCTAAGCTAGGGCTGGTAAATTACTCTTTAAGAAAAACTCTTTCCTTTGTAAAGTTAGCCTGCCTCTGATGTTCTCCTGTGGCAGCAAAACTCAGATATATTACCAATCTGGTCCCTTCCTCCTCTCAGGCTTAACTCTATATACACAGCCTCATGCTTGTGATGTTAAGTGAAGACATAAAGCAGGATAAGTTTACAGGAAAGTTCTCACCACAAGGAATTACCCAGTCACAAAGATAAGCAGTAGCACATCTAAAAAAGTAGCATCAAAGGTAAGAATCTGCTAACAATTGATTGAAAAATCTAGGCTTGGGTTGGCAAGATGGTTCAGTGGGTATAAAGCATTTTTTCCACAAGCCTGACAGCTGAGTTCAATCCTTGGTACTCTGGGTAGAAGGAAAAGAACTGACTCCAGAAAGTTATCTGACCTTTATACTTGAATGATAGCATTGACACATGTACACACACACACACACACACACACACACTCACACACCATATACACAAAAACATTAAAATTAAAAATTAAAATTCCAGGCTTAGACCAATCAAACATTGTATCATAACTGCGACTTTTATCATTGCTTCAACAAAACAGCCAGCAAAAGCAACTCAAGGAGTTAAGGATTTATTTGTCTACCGGTTGGTATAGTCAGTTCATCACGGTGGGAAAGGCAGGGCAGTAAGAATTTAAGGCAGCTGCTCACACTGCGTCAGGAGGCGGAAAAAGACGAACCCCTGTGCTCAGAACATTTCCTCCATCGTTCTCAGCCCTGGCCCTCAGCTGCCCACACTAGGGTGGCTCTTCCCACCCTAACTACCCCAACCTGTAAGCTCCTTCACGGGCAATTCTGATGGCTTGTCTCCTAGGTGACCCTAGATCCTGTCAAGCTGGCAATCAGGATTAACTATCCCAGGCACCTACCTAATTGGTCCAGAAGTGAGTTCGTGTCCTAAGTGATCTCAAGTTGCTACAAAGCTGTACCTATCATTCCATAATTGAAGGAATCTCCACCCCTCACTTCCTTCCACCCTTCTCACCCATTGGTCAGAAACAAGAAAGAAGAGTGCCCTACCTACAACTATCGAACACTTCTAAAAATCCAAGAATACAACCCATGTACTAAGGATGATAATACAGACAGGAAAAAACTGGAGCTGATAGCGTTGTTGAACTTCTGGATACACTAAATCTGGAGTCTCTATACTGAATTTATTACATTAAATACACGTATATACATGCATCAGTGTATTAGTTGATTCATGTTTACGGTACCTGAGATACATCAGATTGATCTATACAATTGTTTCCAGTCCTTAGCTCGATAAACTTATGATTCTGGGTATGGCTCAGACTAGCTGACGGTATCTTCTGTGAAGGGGCAAATAATCTAGAAGGTGTTGGTAGGAGACGAGACTAGACAACATTCGTAACACACTAAAGAATATTTTACTTCTGTTTCTGCTTCCCCCAGGCCGTTACATATTCTCTCTTCTTTCCAGATCAGTCACCGATGCTGTCAGGACACGACAGAGGACAGATCATTATTTCGCCGAGTCGATGACAGGTGTGCTTGTGACCCCATTGCCCCTGCCTTCTGCCTTTTCCTATGGGTCTAGCCCCGCACAGCTGCTTCTTCCCGCTTCTGATGCACAGAGCATCAGGAACCGTCTATCCCTATGCATCCTTGTCCCTTCTACGGGACCAGGAATGAGAGCCAGGAGACAGCTGCTGTGGCCACCTCCTGCTTTGACTGTTAGGTGCTCTTTTGTTCACTTGTTGTTGTTTCTTTTAATAGATTACCTTGATGCATTTTGTGCTAGAGTGCCATTTGGATGATATTAGTAATACCTATGATGGTTGCATAGTTGTAATAGTCAGAGCTTTGCCGTTCATTCACATCTCACTGAAGCTCAATCATCCCCTGATGCAGACGCTATTGTAAGCCCTGTTTTCCACATGAGGTAATAGGCCAAGGGCTGTGAAACAATTTGCCAAAGTCCACACAGCTGGTAAATAAAAGCCTTGATTTCCTGGATCATAGAAAATAAAGGTAGAAGAATTGGGCCTTGTGATCTGTTTTGCTTTAATTAAATCAGTCTTTCCTAAAAGTTTCCTTTAAAAAATCATAGATATGAAAAGCAACCTGAGCAAATAGTGTGCAGAGCAGAAGCTCCTTGTGATGGTCAGCCTTCTCTGCTGTCCCACCCAGCCCTGTAAGGATTACCAGTGCTAGAAGGTTCTGAAACATTTTTGCAAAAGTCCTCTTCAAATGTACAAATGTGCGAAAAACAAAAGCCCTTTCTCCTTTCAAGCCATCTCTCCCCCCCTCCCTTTTTCACAAGGCAACTGTCTCTTGTCCTTTGCTTGGCTCCTGAATATGGCTCCCTTCCTCTACTCCAGACCTCTTCACCCCTTCCCAGAGAATAGCAGCTGCCCATTGCCAACTTCCACATGGCTGCTGCAGCACAGTCACTGAAGACAGCTACACTGCCCGCACCTTGTGATGAGAGGAGAAAACCCTGAAAAGCAGAGGCTTCCTGAATAGTCATTCTCACAGCCCTCTTGGGCAACGGCCCTTCCTCTGTCTTGGATGTCACTATAAATCTAGCTCTGCCTCATGCTGAAATATCAGGCTGGATTCTCAGTTGGACAGTTAAATAAATCTACAAGGTCACTAGCAAGGACAGATGCTCATGAGACTCTGTTCTAGAACTTTCCAAGTAAAGACAGCACCCCATGTTAATTTGCGGTTCCACTGTATGTTCTGTTGAACTTTGATTGTTTAAATCTCAGTGTGATCTCTCAAAGAAACTCTAAGAAACACCCTTTCAGACAGAACCTTTTAAATCATCAGTTCTCCCAAACACTGGTTCTGTCTGTCAGTAGTACAAGGTCCTGCCTGCTGCAATCCAAGCCCATTTATATCTCTTCATAGAACACCCCAACCGTGTCACCCCAGGTCAGTGAGTGACAAGATCTAAAAGTGGACAGAATTTGGGCCGTGGGTTAGGGAATCGCTATCAGGCCAAATCCAATGGTTCTCATGCCAGAGAAAGAAGCAAGGCTGTAGCTTAGGGGACACAGCCAGGAGAGTCTTTGAATCAGCACCTGGTCCATTATAATCTTTGAACTAGATAACTGAGGTTTCTCCTTCCAAGATAAGGTATAAATACAGAAATCTAACCTTGTTTTAGAGAGTTCTCTCCTGCCCCCTCCTACAACCTCCCCCTTGATGCTTTCTTCATCCATGCACTTGGAACACGCACCTTTGTCCCAGACCAGCCATCTGGAACTCTATAGCTGTACTATGTCCAGACCGACAGGTTCTACTGTTTGAGCATAAGTAGGACTAGAGTATAACTGTGTAATCTCAAGGAACTTCACTTGGTTGGTGGTCTGCCTGGTGGGCCTTATCCGGTTCGAGAGAGAAAAAAAACAAAACATGATTCAGTAATAGCTCTATCACTGGAGCCCAGAAGAACAGGATTGTTGGAAAAATATCTTCTCTTCTATGAAATTGTCCTGAAACTTATCATTTCCCAAGATCGGAGGCATTTATTTATTTCACAATATTTATTGGCCACATACTATGCCTTGACAATGCTGTTGGCATTTCATATTTATTAGTGAATAATACAGGCAGACTCTGCCCTTATGCACGTGATATTTGCTTGAACAGTAAACAGAAAATGTAATGAGAAGGGAGATAAAGTAGGCAATAAACATGGTAGATAAATTATGTATGAAAAAGCAGGGACAATTAAATCAGGGTCAAAAGAGATCAGAAATAATGGGGCATCAGACTGAATTTTTAAATTAAATATTTAGAAAGGGCTTGGTGGAAAACTCATCAAATTGAAGCACAGAGTCTTTGTGTTGTTTGCTTGTGTGAGAAAAGGTGTTCAGAGTGGCTGTGGCAAGGGGGAATGGGGGATAATGAAGGAGACAGGAGAATGAGATGCGCAGAATGTCAGCACTAACAGATCTTTTACTCTAAGGAAACTGACAGGCTGTTGGACAGAAGAATCTGTCTTTTCTTTTTCTTTTTCCATAACCAATGTCCCATTTTTCCTGCTCCCCATTTTTACATCCCTCTTCTGTACTCAGCCTATATGTTTTAGGTAAGCGCTGTGAAATTCCATAAAGTCTTGAATACCCAGGTCGGGGGGGGGGGGCAGTGACCTGGTCCTTGTGATTGGTCTCAAAGTAGATATTGGACCCATACTAATTCTACAATTCAGTCCTAAGGTTTTCACTGAACTTGGCCTGGGTTGTCATGGCGATGGAGCATCAACATGCAGCTTCCAGTAGCTTGTGACCGTGTAAAGCAGAAACTTGCCTAAGAATGAGGCCTTTACAGAGAAACACAAAGCTTACGAGGGCAGAAACAAAGATTCCTGGTGGCATTTTTTGAACACCTGGATCCATCTCTACCTGAAGCTAGAATGCCTAGTCTTTTAGATTATGTGTTAGCAATTCCCCTTTTGATGTTGAATGACTTTGAGTTTCTTTTTTCTCAATGGAAAAAGTCCTGATGACAACACTAATGAACACATACTGAGAGTTCTCTTTTACAGTGGTCTTAGTGTCTTTCCTATTCAACCAATAGAGTGATTCATGGGGAGAAAGGCCAAGGAGTCCACGTGATTTACAGGGTAAGATGTAAGAAACATTTGGACAGTAACCCTGTTGCTGGGTTTTCACAAGCATGACCATCAGATCCCACCTCATTCATTCCATTTCATCGCAGCCCATGAAACCTTTTCTAGGCAAATGTGGAAATATAGAGATTAAAGACCAAATTTTAGGACTATAACTCTTGGATCTAAGCCCTCCATTTTCTCCATTTTATTTACTGATGCAGCCACTGGTGAGTTGCTTGTGCTCCAGAGGACGATGTTACACCCACTCCTCATCAGAGGCTCTTGGTAAACTTGGTGGGTCACGAAGAAAAACAAGATTAAACCAAAAAAAATGGAAGTGGGTGTGAGAAGGATGGATAGGGAGGTGATAGGGTGGGAGGTGGGAGGTGGGAGGTGAGCTTGGAGGAACGAGTGTGACCACAGTGCGTTGTGTACATATACAAGGTCATCGAACAGTAAATTAATTTAAAAGACAGCATCGTTTTACACTTAGTTGAAAGGGTAACTCCAACTAAAGCCACATTGATTTTGCCAAAATGTCTCTTGAGTTGTTTTTACAACATGGTGTGTAGTATGGTGTGTGTGTGTGTGTGTGCATGCGTGTGTGTTTTAAAGACTGGATATCACTACTTCAGACTAGCCTCAAGCTTGAGATCCTCCTGCCTTGACCCTTCTGGTGCTGGAATAATAGCTATATGCCACCATGTCTGACCAGCATCGATATTTCTATTGTGGTTTGTTTTGTGTGTTCTTACAGTACTGGAAATCAAATCCAGATCCTTGAGCATTCAGGAGAAGGACTCTATCTACCCTTGAGTTACGTCTTCAACCCCACTATAGCTTTTTAGAGAGGAGTATTCTGGTAGAAGTGCTGAAGATTTAGACTAAAGTGAACAAAGATTATATAAGACAATCTAAGCCTAGACTACAGAATGTAGCTGAGGAAATGATGAAGGGATAATCCAGGATATGGAACCAAGATGCAAATACCAAACCGAGAGATAAAGCCTGAGGAATCTTTCTCAAAGAACAGGAGGAGCCTTGAGTGAACTCACAACCAATCACTTGTAGCGGCTGTGTATTTCCTATTTCACCAACCTCCCTAATTTGGACGAAAGGATGCCAGGGATGTTCTACACTTGCGACATCATATTCTGCATGTGAGGGGAGCAGATCGCTTGCTCCCTAGTCGCAGGTAAAAATGATACTCAAGTGATTGTACCTAATAATACAATGGAATGAAGCCTAGGAGCCTAGGGAAAGGTTGGTTTTTACTTCACGTAAGGGTGAACGGGAGTTGTTTGTCGTTATTTTTTTTCAAGTTATGTGAGGAGCTCTTTATTTCTTTTTTTTCTTTATATTATACAGTGTGGTTTTTTTTGTTTATTTTACTCTTCTCTTCCATAATACAACCCTGTATTGCTAGGCTAAAAATTAACAGTGCAACACAGTTTCGCAAACTCAACCTAAGCCACCTCTTTATGCTTTTTCTGGGGACATCTTTTCTTGATGGATCTGATATTTCTCTTTGTCCAGTGGTCTCTGGCTATGCTAGTTAAATGGTTCAGATTAGGGGTGACTTGTTCTTTTTCCTGGGAAGACAGAACCAAAACCCTTCTCCAATGTAGCATCTTCCTGACTTTTCTTTGAGGTTACATTTATCTCCTTTGGGGCAAAATGTTTTCGGACAGCAGAGAAAGATTATCTTTTGATATTAAAATTTTTTGAAGTTAAGATAGAAAAAAATGAAGTCTTAAGAGCAAAAGACAAAACCTTGCTAAGTTAGCTGTTAATGTACTCTGGCTGTAGCCCTGAGCTGATGCTTTGACAGACCCTTCCAAGATTCCAGTACTTGTAGGAATCCTTGTCTGCCTAACTTTCTTTCTCTAGAGGCCTCTATTCTCATTCCCACTTTGGAGTTTCCTTTCTCATTTACAACTTTCTCTTACAGAGCTTTCCTTTTATCCTGGCTCCATCTCTGGACTCTACTCTTTCTTATTAATTTTCACAGCTTTCTCTCTTTTTAGAAAGCTTCCTAGCTCTCCCTTTTATGGAGGCCCTTTGATTTTGAAGTTTGCTTTGCTCCTTAGCGTACTTCACCTTTACCAGACTCTGTGAGGTCTGGAGTTTCTCTCTCGTTCTTCCTTGTCTCACGTTGGATGTAGCTGTCATGATATTGTGCCCTTTTTTGCCTTCTGTCCCACATTGGGCATCATTGGTAGCCAATAGCTACTGTGTCCGTCCACAAAGAAGATAAGGAGACATAGGTGAAACCCTGCCCGACCTCAGCAGAGGGAACCATCTGTCGTAGCAAGCGCTGTACTGGACAGCAGAACCCCAAACGTCTGATCTCAGCATATTTTTATTGATATAGAAGCTCCTCAGATGTTATGTTGATACAAAAACTCTGCCCCTTCATCCAAAGGCCTATTTGCATAATGAAAGAAGCCTATAGCCTAGTCTCATCCCACAATCTTTTAGCAGCCAAGCTGTGTCACCATTACGGTAAGAAGCTCCAGGCTCAAGAGGATCCCACAACCCTTTAATGGCCAAGCTATGCCACTATTATGGTGGGGGAATTCAAGGCCTAAAGGAAGTATCCTCCCTTGTTGCTGAAGACCTGGAGAGGGACTATAAGTACTCCTCTGCAGCCACTTTGCTTTTCCGCACTGGCTCTGTCAGAGAGCAGTGAGCAGGTGCAAGTCATGAGAAAGCAACCATTTTAATCACAGATTTAAATAAAGCCTACACCTGCAGACAATACAAACTGCCAAGGCTTAGGCAGCCCTTCCCTCAATGACGTACAAAACAATTATTATAAACATAACTAGGAATAAATTTCCCCAACACATCCCAACAGCAGTTTCCCCTCTCTCCATTCCCCCTAGCCCCCTACCACCTCTACTCGCCCCAAGATCCACTCCCTCGCCATTTCCCTTAGAAAAGAGCAGACCTCCTAAGAATATCAACCAAACTTAACAAGATAGAACAAGATAAGGCACAGAGCCTCATATCAAGGCTGGATGAGGCAACCCAGTTGGAAGAAAAGGGTACCAAGAGCAGGCAAAACAGCGATACACCACGCCCACTCCCTCTGTTAGGAGACCCACAAGAATACCAAGCTAACAAACATAACATATATGCCAAGGACCTAGTACAGACCCATGCAGGCTCCGTGACTGCTGCCTCAGTCTCTATGAGCCCCTATGAGGCCTGCTTAGTTGATTCTATGGGCTTTGTTCTCCTGGTGTCTTCAACCCCTCTAGCTCCTAGAATCCTTCCTTCCCCTCTTTCACAGGGTTACCTGAGCTCCAAGGGGAGGAATCCAATGGAGATCTCCAATTTAGGCTCTCTCTCTGCCTAATGTTTGGCTGTGAGTCTCTGCATCTGCTCCCATCAGCTGCCAAAGGAAGCCTGTCTAATGATTATTAGGCTAGGCACTGATCTATGAATATAGCAGGATATCCTTAGAAATTATTTCATTGACTTCTTTTCTTTCTTTTCTTCCTTTTTTTTTTTTTGCCAATTGTGTTTGGGTCTACCTTAGGTCTCTTGGCTATCCAGCCTCCAGTTCCTGATCATCCAGGCAGTATCCAGTGTCAGGCATGGGCTCCCTCTCATGATGTGGGCCTCCAGTTAGACCAGTCATTGGTTGGCCACTGCAGATAGGACATATTTCAGGGCAAAGGCTTTGCGTCTGGTTGGTGTCCCAGTTCTACCTCTGGACCCCTTGCCTGGTTACAGAAGAGGCAGGTTCAGGCTCCACGTCCTCCATTATTAGGGAGCCCTTGCTACAGTCACCACACAGATTCCAGGAAGTTTCCCCTGTGGTAGGTTTCCACATCACCCCTCAAATGTCCCCCAATTCTAGTCTTCTCTACATATACTCTGTCCCTCCATCCCCCGCTGCCCAAACTGATCCCTCCTGCTCCTGTCTCCACCTGTCCCCAGTCTGCCTAGAAAATCTATTCTATTTCCCCTTCTCAGGGAAATCCATAGGTCCCCACAGTGCCCTCCTTGTTCATGCTCACCCCTTATTTAACAGCTAATATCCACTTATAAATGAGTACATACAATGTTTGTCTTTCTGTGTCTGGTTTACCTTCTTCAGTATGATTTTTTTTTCTAGTTCCACCCATTTGTCTGAAAATTTCATGTCATTTTTTTTAACAGCTGAGTAATACTCCAACTTGTAAATGTACCACATTTTGTATCCTTTCTTTGAAGAGGAGTTACTATATCCAGACGGAAGAATATGGAAGGATGTGTTTTCCAGAGTCTCCGATCCTATGTCCTCAGACTTACAATGTGACACAGACACCCATCTTAACCTGTTTTGTGCTGCTATAACGCAACGGCTGAGGCTGGGTAATTTATATTGAATAGAAATTTATGATGATCCCACTTCCATAATTATGTCATTAAACTATTCGTGTGAGCAAGTCTTTTATGATTTGAACATCTTTCAACGTTCTCGCCTCTTAATATGGTTAAAGGAGATCAAATTTCAACATGAGTTTGGAAGAGGACAAATATCCAAACCACGACACTGCTCTGCCAAGCACCATGCTGCGTGACTTCTGAGGCTAGGTTGAGAAAAGTTGATGCTGCTTCTGCCTTGCTGTTTTGGGATGTATATTCTTGGAGTTGAGCCACCATCCTATGAGGAAATCCAAGGAGGTCCCTGTTGAAATCACAAACCATGTGAGTAAGCGGGAAGTGGATGTTCCAATCTTAGAAGACCCATCTGAGCTGACACCACATGGAGAAGAAGTGAACTCTCCCCGTTGAACCCTGGCAACATTACAAACTTGTGATCAAAATAATGCCTGCTGGTTTTTAAGCTACTATTTCGGAGGAGCTGTCTATCATTTCGCAATGGGTAACATTAGCAGATTATGGCACCCCAAAGGTATTCTGACTCCGTAACCTAGATCACAGCCAGTAACGAGCGCTACATTTCTTAGTATGCTACATTGCCTTACTTGAGAAATATACCTCCAAATGAACTATTACTCACAAATAACTGACTTCCGGCTCTGAGGCTGAAGAGAACCTTCTGGCTCAAGGTCATGACCTTTTCAAGGACGGCCAACATCTAATGTCCAATTGAGGCACCAATATAAAATCTGAAAGTCTTACCCCATCCTGTGCCGACTCTAAAGGGCCACCCAGGCCTCGGTGCCCTCTGTAGGGTCAGTCAAGGCCAAGCTGCTGCTGCACATGAGCCTGACTTCCCCATTTTCCCAGGCTGCTGCTTTCACTTCCTCTGCCGATCCAGTTTGTGAGAGAACTAGCCCAAAACTCTTACACACAAATCTCCACTGCAGAACCTTCTGTCCAAGCCCTCTGCAGCGCTGCTCTTAACCACGATGTGAAAGGGAATGGAATGAGCTGCTTACCGAGGTGGCCAACGGCGGGCACTTGGCGGCAGCAGTTCCTGGGAAGGGTCAGGGGAACTGAACGTATGTAAGCCACTTGTGTTGAACGTCTGTGGCATGCTGTGGATTCAAGGAAAAAGGACTATATTGGTCTTGAAAACTTTACCATCTGATAATAGGTGTAGACAAAGAAACATAAACATTTGAGACAGAATAATAAACATCAACACAGGGAAGGAATAGATCAGGTCTATGGGACCTGAGAGCGCCAACACTCTGATCTTGAAAATATAGAAAGTGAACTTCATGAAGAAATCAGTAAATATTGCAAAAAGAAAATGGGAAATGGAAGGCAATATAGCTAGGAAAGCTGATGTGCAAGTGGAACATATTTTACTTTATATGAAAAATAAAAGTACTGCTAACTGATTTCAAGAAATGGGTTATCGGGAGCTGGGAAGATGACTCACTGAACAAGAGTATTTGTTCTGCAAGCATGAGAGCGTAAGTTCAAACCACCGCCAAGCTCACCACTTGGGCAGGGTATGAATGCCTGTAACCCCAGCGTTACTGAGGTCGGTGGAGACAGGCAGATCCCAAATGTGCCCTGGGTGCATTGCTGGAGACAGGGAGCATGTTCAGGGTTGCTATTGCGATAATCCATGTGGAAATTATGCCATGAGCCTTTATTATTCAGTGACTCCAAACAGAGACATGGGGATTCTGCATCTCTAGTCATACTGCTTGCAAACGAACACAAACAAACAAACAAACACAAAAAATAAAAACTATCCAGTTTGGGCACTTTGTGTCAGATGCGACTCTCTGTACTGAGTGACTTGAGCAACCAGCTGATTAAATCCCACCTTCTACACAGAGGCTGAAACAGCAAATAAATAAATAAATAAGTTTGTCAGTTTCATAAGAATGAATTAGTTCCTCCACCGCCAGCACCCAGGAGAAAGCACCGGTTCCTCAAAATGAGAATCCATGCTAATTAAGACACTGTCTGTGGCATCACAATACCCGAGGAAAACGTAGAGCTATTCTAGGCAACCCCAGTAAGTGATTGCTCTGTTCAAGTGTGCCATGGCCAGTTGAAGGACTCTGTTCACGGACGAGAACATTGCTACTCACATTTAGTATGAGGCTGGAGAAATGGCTCAGTGGTTAAGAACACGGATGCTCTTGCAGGGGATCCAGGTTCAGATCCCAGCACCCATATACAGACAGGCTCTTGGCCATCTGTAAGTCCTGTTCCAGAAGAGCCTATGTACGCATCTGACCTCTGTGGGCACCAGGCATGCACTCAGTACACATATATACATGCAGACAAACCACTTATTCACATAAAATATAACAAACAAATCATTTTTTAAAGAACGTTTTTGTCCAGAATTTATTTATCATTTGTCATTTGAGTTTGTTTTGACACTTATCAACTGCTATGTCTTTGAGTCACAGGGAAAAATATATCAACCACGGAAAAAAGGAATACAGAGAGAATGTTTGTGGGGCTCAGATTCCTATTGACTTGGAGGGAAGTAATCCCAACACCAGAGCATTGTCCCTGTCCCCTGGGTTTCAGCTTCCTTAGGAAGCTGGGAGAAGTATGTGTTTTAGAAGTGAGACATTATACATATATAATCAGAATTCCAATCCACTCAACACTTTAAATTCTTGTGAAGTTCCATATGAACGTGTCTGTAAAAGTCACATAATAAAACAGATTACAGTTTTAAAATGTTCCTCTTCCACCTTGTCTGCCTTTCCTTCTGTTTTCGGTTCCCATGGCAAAGTAATCAATCATCCTTCCTACTTTCTTGGTATCCTGCAGTGTTGTCCTATGCATATGTGCAAGAACGTATGTAAAGACGTATCCCATACGTGGTAGCATACTGCTCTAGTCAAAACATTTTGCAGCTTGCTTTTTAAAACCTGAGGGCTTATAGACTTTCTGGTGCTAGCACAGGTAGAACATTTCAAAGGCTCCCTTCTGATGAAAGCTGAGGTCATGTCCAATACATCATTGCTTACATAATTTGGCAATAAATACCCTTGTGTGCATATGCGTTTATTTATCAAGTATATAAGTTTATACAGGAGGTGTAAGATCGCTTCATGATATGATCAGCACGTTTAAATTCTTTTTCAACATACTGAGAAGTTACTATGGTAGTTTTCCCTCCCTCCTTCTCTGTCACTTAGTTTCCTACTGTAAACATTTGTGTCACTCTGTCTGGCTTCCATCACTTTAACAACATGGTTTGTCCATCTACGTGGTTTGATCAGAAGTACTGAGGAGTGGACGCACCCAAGAGCAGCCCTCACCCACTGTCAAGGATGAGTACACGTGATGAGCATGTCCCAGATTGTCTTTCGGCCAGAGACAACTCTGTACCATCTCTCAAGGATGCCCAGTAGCACTGAGTCTCACATTAGCATAATGAAAGTTTCTCATTGAAATACCCTCTCATATCCTTCTCTTCTCTCTCCTTTATTCCCTTACCAGGGTTACTTGGGCTCACCACTCAAATAAACTGTTTTTATCTCTGAACTTGTCTTTTATGATTTATGTGTTGAAAACTTAATTCCCAGTGCAGTACTGGAGGGTAGGACCTAAAAGGACATGCATAGGTCAGGAAAGTTCCATCCTCAGAGCCCCATCTCCCTCTCTTACCCTGTCACCCGCTGTGATGCACAGAAACAGCTAGATGGCCACTCCAGATGCTGGCACTTTGAATTTAGCTTTCTCAGCCTCCAGAATCGAGTAAATGCAACTAAGAGGCTATAACAATGTATATATCCTGCCAACCTATTTTATCCCCACCCCAACTCACTGATCATGTTCACTCATCCATTCGTGTTTTTATTTCATGCCATCAATACACGATAAGCATGTCTGTGCCAGACACATCTCTGGCCTTTGGATCAGATAAGATCAGATCCTCAACTCCCATTACCTGCACTCTATGCACCTTTAAGTTGATACCTTCACAGTCCATTTTGTATTTTATAGCAAACTGCCCAGGGCCTGGTATTTTCTAACACACGAGGCTTTGTTTAGCTTGGTTTGAGAAGCTGAAATTCAACTTCAGTTGGCACCAGTCTGTCACCCTTTGGAAGAGCCTGCTGACCCAGCCATAACATGGCATATGGCATCACATGGGGAAGTCAAGTGAGAGAGGGAGAGAGCGAGAAAGAGAGGGGGGAGATCATAAGTGAGAAAGGACACAAGAGAGAGAGTAAGCCTGGAAAACACTTTATAACCACCTACTCTCTGGCAACCAACTCAGTCCCTTGAGACCTAAACTATTCTTGCAAATTAGGTGTCACAACTTTGTAAGTATGATGCCTCTGGTGACCTAATGCTCACATCCCACTAAACCCGACCTCTCTAAAGATTCCTGCCTCTCAATAGTGCTGGGAACCAAGCCTCCAGAAAGTAAGCTTTTAGAGGAAAAAACACTTCATAGCAACACCAAAATTGCCTTTAAGGAAAAAAACTTCAATACCATTACATAGTCAGAGGGAAAGCATGGAAAATGAACAGTCCTAGCTACAGCAATGCATGAATGAGGGACACCAGCAGTTTGCAGTCCACAGCAACAATGCTGATTATAAAATCCTTCTCAGGTTTGCTAAGGGGGGTGGGGAGAACAGAGATGTCAGGTCTTTGGAATAGGTCAGGGGGACCTGGGGCAGAAGACAGTCATTGGAGATTTTACATGTTGATCTAGGGTAGAGTCTGGTCCAAGACAAAAAGCAACTGCGTACCAAGCAATTTTGTTATAAGGCTACAAATGTTCTGCTGTCATGATTTATGGACATGTTTTTGTTTTGCAGATGGCCTGTTTTCATAGTAAAGGCTTTTATTCCCAGAGCACTCATTAATGGAGGTATTATTGTTATAAAACAGAAAGTCATTTCTACCCTGGCTAAACCCACTCAGCCTTCTCTGTTTCTAAACCAGGGATGCGGAGCGTTGTTTAGAGAAGTCTCTCTATCCTTTGGTTCAGCTGTCAACTGTAGCTGCTCCCCTGATGCTCTTGTCTATTTGAAAGGAGCTCCTCTCTCTTTTCATCTCACCCATGCACACTTCCTTCCTTGCTTTAAGCATAGGACCCTGTTTTCTTGTAAGGAAAAAGAAGAAACTGAGCAATCAGAACATGGGCCCTCCACCCATAAGCCTTCCGAATATGCCTCCATCCCTCCTCTCGTGCGCCTCACTATCTCGCTCATCTCAGGCTTACGCAATTCTTACCTCCCATTCTTCGGGTATCTTCTACTTCTCAGGACTTCACTGAATTTCTCTGACACTATCAGATAAAGGTCCTCAGACTCAGTTCATATGTGAATAAGAAGGCTTTCACTGTTACTCCCTGTAGCTGGCTTCCTCACTTCTTTGACAATCTCTCAGTTAGCAGAATTTGCTATTGTCACTGCTCCTGCATTTTTCCCAACTCCCTACATGTTCTTTCATTGAACAGAGTGTGTATGTAATATGTATGTGTGTGTGTATATACATATATATATACACATATGTATATTACATATAGTATAATATACACATATTATGTATACATATATACATATACACACATATATGTATATTACATGTATTATATTGATATACATATATTACATCTACATATATTAATATACATATATATTACATGCATATATTATACATATATTATACACACACACATATATATCCTTTTCCACATTTTCAAGTCTAATAAACCTCCACCTTACTCAGAATCTCTTTATCAGCGCTCTCAGAGGTACATATGTACTATCAACTTTAAACAGGGTCATTCACTAATCAGAAGTTTTCTATTCGGGCTAGTCTGGCTGCCCAGCAAGCTGTCGGAATCTACATGGTTCCACCTTCCAATGCTGGGACACAGGTACATGCATGCAGCCATGCCTGGATTTTTACATAGGTGCCAGGGATTCAAACTCAAGTCCTCATGCTTGCAGAGCCAACTCTTACACACTGAGCCGTCTTCCTGAGCCATCCTTCTTTTCTGATACTCTTCCTTCCTTGGTGTCTATCAACTGCTTTCCTTTTCTCTACATTTCAAGCTTTTTTTATTGTATCTGCCTTCAAACCACTCATTCCCTTTGTTTTAGTCTTACATTATCCATTCTGTCCATATGACTTCATCTGTTCAGATCACTTCAGTTAAAACTTGTATTTGCCTTGATTCTATTGTTTGTAAATTACAGAAAACATAAATAAAGCTAAGCAAGATTGAGCAAAATTAAAGAAAAGATAGAATTTGTAATATTACTGCCTTGATCCAAGGTCTTCAATGAGGTCACCAGGACTTGACTCCATTCTTTTTGTCTCCCATCTTGGTTTCCATTTGAGTTGGCATTGCTTTTAGTTCAGGTTCCTTTAGATCAGTGGTTCTCAACCTGTGGGTTGTGACCCCTTTGGGGGTCCAATGACCCTTTTAAGGGGTTACCTAAGACCATGTCCATATCAGATATTTACATTAGGATTCATAACAGTAGCAAAATTATGGTTATGAAGTAGCAACAAAAATGATTTTATGGTAGGGGGTCACCACAAGAGAAACTGTATTAAAGGGTCACAGCATTAGAAAGATTGAGAACCACTGCTTTAGATAGTACTTGGAAGCCTGCAAGATACATGCTCACACTGTGGGGCTCTACTGGTTTATATTTCCATAACAAAGCCATCATTGATGTCAACAGTATAGAAAAATTCCTGAAGGTAGGTAGGAGGAAAACTTTACCCATTATGCGCCAAGTATTGTTCTTGGTTCCCAAATACAATGGTGAACAAAAAAATCCAGAGCTCTTGGAGCTGATAATGCAGAGGGAGATATAGATGATAAACAAAAGATATGGGTAAAAAATAAACTGATAAATACTAGCATAGAATTATAATGCAAAAAGATGGGCAAGATGCCTGAAGGGAGAGCAGAGAGGGAGCTCAAGAATTTTGAGATGGTGCTAAGAGGGGGTTAATAGATTCTAGCAGGCAAATCCAATAGGCATCCCACTAGAATTCCAAGTTCTACTTCTTAAACTATAATATCCAGTTGTCTAGTAGAACCTATTCTTTCATAGAGAAATGGAAAGGTCCAAAACTATTCCTTCCCTCAGTTTGCTTTGCTTTTCTTTTCTTAAAAAAGATCTTTATACATATTAGGGGTCAGTATTTTTTCTCTATCCTCTCGAAGATAATAAATATAAATAGTATAATAGAAGCTCCCCCCCCCCAAAAAAAAAGGCAGAGAGAGAGAAGCATCAGGAATGGCTCTTGTGAACGTGGAAGCCCATTGGAAGAGGGTGGGCAGGGAAAAAAGCCACTTTCCTAACAAGTCTCCTCCAGGGAAGAGTTCTGGGTAAAATCCTGAATTTAGCAATGACTACCTTCACCTATTTCTTCTAGTTTCCCATGGTAGGCATAGATAGAAGCAAAGGTAATTGTCCCCGCTAATGCCTCTTACCAAATCCTGCTAATTTTTCCTTTTAACTATGTCTAGAATTTTCTTAGTGGCTCACATACCTGTGGCCACTTCTCTGGGTCATGCCTGACCGTTGCTCTGTTTTTTGTTTTTCCAAATCTCTTAACAGAACCCTATCTGGTCTTCTTTCTTCCAGTTTTGTTGTCTCTCTGAATAGTCTCCGTGTTATTCTTAGAAAGGTCTTTGATTTCTAGTTGTATGGAATGAAGACTGGAAATCTCTGGTCAGATCTCTAAAGCAAAGCTACTCAGACAGATTGTGTTTTCTCCAACTCCAGCTGCTCAAGTGCAAGCATGGAGCTGACAGAAATTGAGTCATGGTTCATCTTGACAAAAAATGGGCAGAGGAGGAACGAACAAAGTAGATGTATACAAGAGCTGGATGAGTCATGGGATTTAAGTTGGTAAATTGGCAACTGAGGCCACAATGAACAGGGAAGTAGAGTAGAAGCAAAGAATGAAGACAGTAAGTACTTAATGAGGAGAGCACTGACAGAGAAGATGATAGATCAGGGCCTCTGTAGGAGAAAGACGGTCTGCCCCAACAGCTTGCAATCCAGAGGAGTTGGAGATAGAGTAGTAGAGGGAGCAGAATTCATCTGAAAATAGCCACAGAAAATGAAGAAGACACCTGTTTGTCCTCTTTAGACCCTGTGTATGTGTAATAAAAAAGAAAAAAAGTAAACCCCCCGAAAGATGGGTAAAATCAATAAGCAGACATGTTTCAGACCAAAATAGGGAAGTAAGAGAAGATGAAGAAGTGGGAGATTGTGCTGCAGATGTGCTCTGAGTTCCAGAGTGCGCAATGAAAAGGGCTTGGGGAAGGGTGCAGATTAAGACAGAGTAAAGATGTGCAGGATAATATTGAGGGTCTCGGGGATGAAATGTAAAGAGCTTGAATGATGTAGAGTTCATCCGTATGAAGACAATGAGTTCTGACTGCAACCTCCCTGTTGGTATTAGTCTTAAAAGCAGCTTCGGTGGTAGAGTGGGAAAAGCTGGAAGATAGCACAGTCTCATCAGGACAGAGAGGAGCTCATTAGTCTCCCAGGAACACTCAGTATCGTACTCTCGGTAAATCGCAAAACCTTCACAAGGACTATTTCCATTTTTAAGGAAAGTCGTCTTCCTAAAGTAGACAGAGGGAGGCAATTTGGAGCCTCTGGATCTTGCTTCCTCTAGCCCACATATATGTGTTCACCTTGACTTTGAGCCCATTTTCCTGCCCTATCTGCACTCCAGTTAGCGCATCACCTAGCAGGGGTGTCCCAACCCTTGTTCCACAGGTTGTGAGAACATATATACATTTACTTTGCATGGCATTGCAACACATTGTCACTTACAAAGTTCATGTTCAAGAACCACACCCATACAAAAGTCCCATAGCGTTTTAAGTATGTTTACAATGTGTTGAGCCATATTCATAGCAATCCTGGCCTGCAGGCTATAGGATGAACACCCTTGAAAACGTTAACAATACAGCAAACATTTCAGCTGAGACTATAATCACCATCAAATAATCAAAATCAAGTAAATATGCAACTTGACATATTTTTCAACTTGGTTCACTTTTCTGCAAATTTCAGTTCCACATTCTTTTATGGCTGAATAAAATTTCACATGCATTTGTATCACATTTTCATTATCCATTCGTCAACTGGTGGACATCTAGGTTGGCTCCATCTCTTTGCTACTGTGAATGTAACAGCAATGCACATGGATATCTAAGTATCTCTGTACTATGATATATACTCCTTTGGGTGTATGCCCAGGAATGGTATAGTCGCTCATGTGGTAGTTTTATTTTTAGTTTTTTGAGCAACTTCCACACTCACTTCCTTAGTGGATGTGCCACTTTATTTGTACCACCAACAACAAAAAAAACAAAAAAAAACAAAAAAAAAAAGTGTTTTTCCTTCCCTACAGTTTGCCAATATTTGCTTCCCACCCCCACCCCTTATTCATAACCATTATAACTGGGGTGAGATGGAATAGTAAACTATTATTAATTTGCAAAATTGTGGTTAAAGACTTTAAATGTTCTATCAAATATTTACTTTAAAAATATTTATTGCCACTTGTGTTTTTTTCTTTTGAGAAACATCAAAAATGCTCTGCTTTTGACTTTGGCCTTGAATTGTGGTATTTTTCCTTGGCTGCAGAAATGACCTTCTATTGCTTCTCCCTCCCCATCCCAAGCAAATGATGAGGAGGAATTGTTTAGAATGCTGGCACTCCACTTTTCTAGTCTCTTCCAGGAAATCAGGGGCACAGGCTTGAGCACAAGAAGGGAAGGTGGTTGTGGGTTTCTGTGTTTCCAATCAGCGTTTCCAGCACTCAGTAGTAAGATAAAAAGAAGCGTGTCTTCAGGGGTATGAATCTGTTAATTCCTCTAGATATCTGAGAACTTTAGAAACTGCCTGCCTGGTTGGTTACCACTTGAGTTTTATTTGTTGCAATTTCTTGTTTTCCGAAATAGCTATTTACCTACTTCTAACAAAATTTTGGTATAATTTCATGAGGTTAATTATTATTCACTACTAATAGGCTAAAATTATCATAGTTATAAAACAATAATACCTAATGCCCTAATGATTTGTATTCTAAGTTTTAATAAAGACTTGTGTCAGTAACCTAAAGAAATAAAAACTACATGTTAAAAACAGATCTCTATGGGCATAGCGCATTTGATAGACAATTGACAGCACATCACAGCAGAGTATCAAAACTCCACTTTCAAGTGGGACTTGGGTTCTCCCAGGCCAAGGAAAATGCTTAATTTCTTTTTCTTTTTCTTTTCTCTTTTTTGTTTCCAGACAGGGTTTCCTGTTGTAACTCTGGCTGTCTTGGAACTCTGTAGACCGGATTGGCCTTGAACTCACAGAGATCCACCTGCCTCTGCCTCCTGAGTGCTAGGGTTAAAGGCGTGTGCCACTACTGCCCTGCGAAAATGCTTTATTTCTATCTTATTGGAATCAGACCTGTAGAAATTCTAAGCTCTTCTAAGCCAACTTCCTATAGCTGGGAAATTGCAAAATGTAAGTGAAAAAAGTTCAATGAAATAATGTGGTGGTTAATGGGAGGAGAGAGATGAAGTAATAGAGTTGGACAGGGAGGAAGAAGCCAGCTGGGAGAAGTATGGTTAAGTATGTGAAGACGAGGATGATGAAGGGGAAGGAGACAATGGATTTGGGTTGTTTAGTCAGAGCTCACAGTAACCACTTCCCCTGTGTGTTTCTAGAAGCCATCCTAGCACCACCATGGTCCAGTGCATGCCCACCTAGGCACTTGGTAGGAGGACACGGTAGCTGAGAACTGTACCTCTAAAAGCATGCAGATGAAAGTGTTGAGACTTAGGACTTTCTTCCCCCAAACGTGGTATCTTGGCATTTTAGGAAACAGCAGAAATCACAGGTCTCTCTGAACTCCCTCTCTCCCCTTATGAATCTTATGAATCCTCTCACCTTATGAATCAAGTCATAAGGTGCTAAGTGGCCACAGAGATGACAAGAATCTGAGCAGGCGTCAGTTTTCCCAGATGTCACCATTGCACCACGTCTTTGCCCTCCCGTGTCTTCAGGACTAGCCATTCTCAATCAAGCCTAACATAAAGATACCTACGCCTATCTACGTCTTTAGGGCTTCATCTCCAAAGCATGTTAAATAAAGGAGGGGAGGAATATGACCAAAGGATATTGCACATCAATATATACTTTACATAATTAGGATATGTTAATAAAAGCCGATATTCAGACAAGTTAAATTACATAATTATTTTATTTGGCATTTCTATTGGGGAAATTACACAATTTTCAGAATATTATTTGCCACTTATTTTTCTCAGCTGTGAACATAAAAATTAGATTACAAATGCATCTTGTAGAAATATATAAAAATACTTATCCTGTCTCTAAATGAGTTCTGGTGGATAGCAATGTAAACACATAGAGATACAAAATTATGATAATCAAATAAATACTGTTAAAAGCTTTAAAATAACCTTACTAAATAAAGCCGTATGCTTTTGTTAGTCTATATTGTGTCATAAGAGTCTCATCTATAAGCCCAGAATAGATGAAAAGACTTTTTTTCCCCTCCATCACAAGAGATCAACAAACACAATGGTGACCTCTGAAAGAAAGCAGGGAAATGAGATGGACGTGGGTCCTGCTCCCTCAAACAGGGTCATCTCTGGGTCGTTTGTACTTCCTCTCCTACTTAACACTTGCTAAGTCACTTGGCCAGCTCACTGTTGTTACCTTGTTTGACCTTTTCTTTTGTGCTTAGTACCTTTCGAAATCGTTTCTTTTCATGCTCATTTTCCAGCCTTGTCCTCACGGCACACAAAGAAACAGACGTGATCCCTGAACTGTAAGTGGCATGACGTCTGTGACATTGTCTTGATCCTCACAAGCTCCTCAGCATCTAGCAATGTCTGGTGTCTAGGAGGACTCTATAAATCTGAAGTGATGAGCGAACTATCTGAGTGGTCATCTGTGGCCCATTCCAGACAGAGAGGAATCCACACCACACCACCACACACACACACGCACACACACACACTGCTTGGAGCTGGTGGGGAGGATGTCAAAAGTGTCTATGGAGTGAATCTGCAAATATGAAATATAAGTAAATAATATCTTTGTCTCTGTGTCATTGGTCCCCAAGAAATACTTTCCTTTCTTATCAGGTCACACTGATCAGGTCACACTTGGCCTTTATTATCTTGCTTAAGAGCATAAATCAATACAAAAAATAACAATAGCAATTTCCCACTGGGTATGCAGCTCAGCTCATAAGCATCCATTCATAAATATGATTAGTGAATGAAGGGTTGTCTTCCTGCCCTGAATAGGAAATTTCATAGAAGGAAAATAATGTGTATTTCATTTATGGTTTATCTAGGTCTTGGCGTATTGTATGTTATGAATAGTGACTGTTTGCGAATGAAACCATGGATAAATGATATATTTACATACACACATTGAAAAAGACAAGGCTCAGATGAAGTCAAAGTGGTACAGGGGTTCCCAGGGATGAGACATCATTTCTAGCTTGTGCAGTATATGGGGGGTTTCTCCGCAGTGTCACAGAAGCGGTGACAGGAGGATTAATGAAGACGGGGTGACAAATATGCTAGACTTTTCATCTAAAGAGGTGATGCCAAGATGGAGACGAAAATCCTTCAGCAAGAGCTAAAGGTACAGACAGGTCAGTGTAGTCACAGTCCAGTTAATAGTCCAATGTGGCAAGAACACTAGATGAGTTACGTAAAGCCGAGTTTTTTCTTGCAAAGCTCAGGTCAAGCTTAGCAATGAAAGGCTTGCGATGCTGCACTGATTCCATGATATCACCAGCAGAAAGGATGATGGTATTCAACACTTCATACTTCCTGAACAAAGAACATTTTGGAACAGGTTTCAGTGGTCTAGAAATCTGTATACTGTGTGCTTTACATATAAGTGTGAGTTGGGCGGGGGGGTCCAAAAGGTTGGCATCAGGTAAGGCACAGTCTCTCACTGAATGTGGAAATCACGGATTTAACTACTAGCTATCACCAGGGCTCCTCCGACCCCTATCTCCCAGCTTTGAGATAAAATGGATATGCACCTGTACGGCTTTTTCTGTGGGAACTGGGGCTCTGCACTCAGATGCTCTTGCTTGGGCAGTATTTTATGGACTGAGGCACCCCTTCGGTTTCAAATAAATATACTATATATTTTCGTCTTGTAAGACAATTCAAGTTTATTTTGCCACCGGCATGTTAGCACATTAGCGTAAGTGTAAGAGTTAACATTTCAAAGAAACAAACTTATGATCAGGAGTCACTTTATTATTATTTTTTTAAACAGAAGCATAATACTTATAGAAAAAAATACACTTTCTTTTTAGAGGAAATCATTAGGAGTTACTTACAATTAACTGGAAGAATGAGACGTAACATTATAATCTCAAATATACCAAATGTCCAGTGTATCTCTGACTCAATTTCTAAAGTCAAACTTTCTAGCCAAAGCAAAAACTCCTCCTCTGCTCCCAGCAAAGGGCTATAGCATCATGAACGTCTGGAATGCATATTCAGCTTCTTTACATGATTACCCATAGGCCCAATCCCACTAGGTTCTCCATGGACTATAAAATGTGTTAACATGGTTACGCCACACACACAATTTTGTCTCATAGCATTTGTTTAAGAGAGCCGACGATAGGCCTATTTAAAGCGATGCGATCATTCAGGGCACCCAGGCAGCTTAGCCTGGCCTTTCCTGCTCACTTTATGGACTGAACTAACAGGATGCAGCCTGATCCTGGGCTGCATCAAGTTATTCTCCAGGTGGTATCGGTTACCGGCTGTCAGGGGAGGAAGTTTGCTCTACTTTGGGGTGATCCCCAGCTTCAGCATTAGCGGTTGGACCTCCTCGTCCGTGAGCAGCATCCTCCAGCCATTCATTGGAGTCATGGTTTTCCCTTCATAAAGAAAATTCTCCAGGGTGGGATAAATGCGGTGCTGGCATTGGCATGCTTCTGACATAGGTGCCACTGGAATATTTCATAAGGGTTCAGTAGAAACCCTGTGGAAATGCTGTTTATTAGCAGAAATGCACGCAGATGCCATTGGTGCAGAACACTAATGGCTGCTGTTAGAGAGTTCTTTGTGACCTCACTTAGCATCTGTTCTGGGTTTATTCCTCCCACTGTAAAGATTCCATTCAATCCCCAGGGCCTTTGAGTTTTTATATCATGCTTGTTTTATATTGGGTCTTAAGAGTCAGTTGGTTCATTGCTCTATTGGGCTTGTGCTTATGGGCAGCACCTGACAAACTGTCTGTGCTTTCATTTGCATTATCTGCAAAATCCCCAGGAGTGAGAGGCTTGGTAAGGGCCAGGTATGGGGGGGGCGGGGCACATGACCTAAAAAGCCCTGTGGTAGGGACTGAGGTCCCCACTTAGAAGCCTCAGGCTTCTCCCAACTCTGTAAATACTACAATCATCTTGGGATGTCTCTTGCTTTGCCAACCAGTGGAGTGAGATTAACAACCCTGGCACCTTGCAGAGGAGCTCACCAAGCCAGAATGTGGGATCACTACCTCGATGGGAGCCCAAGTTGGGAGAGAGCCTGCCAGTTGAATTGGCAGGGCTCTAACTCCAACAAGATCCAAATCTGAAGTCACCGTTTTCCTTGTGAAGAATCAAGGATGTGAAGCCAGGGTTGGTCAAAAGGAGCCAGTTCAACCAGCACTCATTAGACAGGGAAAGCAAGATGAGGAGGGAGTATGGTTCAGAGGGACTCCAGAGAATACCTGGCTTCTTCAGCCTTAAGAAAGCCAGGCATCAAAACAAAGATGGTGTTTGCCCTGGAGCCCTCTCTGAGAAGTGGGGTAGTCATCAAGTGAGAAGCATTAAAGCCCATGTGTCTGAACAGAGCTTACCTACGTCATATTGGGAGTCAGTGGGTCACTACACAGCATCGGGGTTCCCTTACTACAGCTTCCGACACCTGAAGCTCCAGGAAGACTACACTGCCGAAATCCCAACCTCCATTCCTCTGGGAATGCATGAATATTAAGAGCTTTCCAGTACAAGTCGAGCTTCAACTGAGCTTCTGGCTTGAGTTCTTATACTGCTTCCTTCTAGAAAGTAATTTTCTAATTGTGCTGCTCTGGCTGCTGGCTTTGTTTCACTGGAGGCAGATCAGTATGTGAGAAAGTTTGTCTGAACCTGCATAAACCAGACTGTACTATATAGTGGACCAACATGATTTTAATCTGGGGTCTGTTATTTACTATACATACACTAGCAAAAGCATTTAAGTTCTCCTAGCTCTCTTCACGTGTTCCACAGCTATGTCAAGAATGTTGTCTATTCCTAGAACTGCACTAAGCCCTTTTAAATGAAAACGAAAATAGAATATTCCATTAAAATACATGAGAATTAAATGAGATCATTAAAATGAGATGAAGTAGAGAATTGGATATGATATGCACTCAGTAGTGGTAGTGGTGGTAGCATCATTATTAATTGACCAATCCTATTGAACAGGCATTAAACACCTAGACATGTACTCAGAGCTAGGAAGTGTGGATAAACAGTAACCACTCAGGTATGAACAGTCTTTACTAGCAACAGATGAGGCTACCGAGAAAGAGGATACTTTGAAAGTTAGGAGGAGGACTTCAATGGACCGAAGGACTCTGAGGACCACTTCATGTGACTGAGGATGTGTGCGAACCGTGAACATAGGATGTTAGGGCCATGGCTCCAGCAATCACACATTGGCTGGATTGCTTGGGAAAAGACTGGTTTAAAAAAAAAAAAAAAAAGATAAATCCACACAAGAATGAGGCGTTCGTCAATACAATGTAAAATGATGGAGAAAAATAGAAAGGAGTGAGTCTTAAGGACATTATTAAAAGGCAAAGAATATTGTGAGGCTTGTACATAGAGATGCCACAGAAGCAAGCCCAGACCAACCTCACCCTTACAGAGGTCCAGAGTCCTTGAAGGATAAAGAGAAAAACTGAGAAAATAAACATGCACCCACACAAATGGGCATATATACTAGAGTTTAAGCTGACATTAACGACAGAGAGCTGTATACAGCACCTAGCATCGGACAACAATGTTTTTGTTAATTGTTATAATCCCTGCTCAATTAAAAAGAAATCAGAAAATGCAGAAAAGCGTTATGAATGTTAAAAATCTCTTGTCACTCTGTTACTCAAATGGCCATGGCCCAAATAAGGCCAGGCGCAGAGTCAGCCTCTGGAAGTACAAGGATGTGAAAATGCCTGGCTTCAAACACTACGACTGTAAGCCTGAAATTTCTCTCCATTCATCCAAACATCAGATTCTGCTATGAGGGAATGAGCACACTTTACCTTACCTACAAAAACTTAGTGCAGATGTTTAAGTCAGCACTTGTGTGTGCGTGTTTGAGTAGTGTGAATGTGTCTGATTTATGCATATTTATTTCTTTCTGCTGAAAAAAAAAAATCTAAACACTGTCACCAGTAAGCAGCACCTTTGCAAAATGTTAAAGACATAACCAAAACAATTATTTGCAATACTCAAGCAACAGTTAAGTGAGGGAACCAAATGTTTAAGACAAATGCACAGATGAAAACTTGAAATCAGAAAACACAGGCTATTCGTTGGAGGTTTCTTTTTTGTAACTTGGAAAGACTTTTATTATCATGATAATTAGGTTTCAGTGAAGATCAGTGAGGGTATCTTTGGAGAGCCATTGGTTACATGGTTAATTCTATGTGTCAGCTTAGCTACACCACAGAACCTATAGATACTTGGTCACATGTCCTTTACATGTTACTATGATTTTTTAAAATTTCATTACTTTTTATTTAGTGTGTATATTTATTTAATATGTGTGTGTACTTGTGTGGTTGTTCATGCATTCATGTGTGTGTTTGCATAAGTAAGCATACATGTGAAGATTATTGATTTGAAGACAACTAATCCTGGAAATACATCTTGGGTTGTTAGGAGTAGCAGCAAGGGCCTTTACCTACCAATACATCTCATTGGGCTTCCTGTGCTTGTTTTTAAGAGAAATATTATTTTAAGAGAAATATTTAAATCAGATTTTTAGAAAAGCTGATTTCTATTCCTGATATGGCTGTGCCTTATCCAGTTGACTGAAGGCCTCACTAGAGGATAGCTGACTTCCTTGGATGAAAAAGAGAGAATTGTGATATCAAATTGTTTTGATTCAAATGGCAAATCTTCATGGCTTTCTGGCCTACTGATCTACCATGTAGATTTTAGACTTGCCAACACGCTACATCTGTGTAAGTCAGTCCCTCAAAAGGAAAATCTACGTGCATACATTATACTTCTCTAAAGAATCTTGACTAAAATGTGACTGTATTACAATTTTTATTAAATTAATACTAAACAATTAATATTCATTCTCTAAAAAAAAGCTGAGGCCTTCACCAAGAAGTTATAAATAGAGCAAAATATATTGTAAGTACATCTATGTCTGTAAGGAGTTGATTCCAAGTTCAAGGGAAGGGATAAAGGGACCCCACAGTCCAGGGTGACAGCCTCATCTCCCACATCACCCCAACACTTGAAATTCCCCATTCTCATGTGCGTCTGGTCATACTCTTCCCAATGACTGGAACAGCCTTCACTATGTTCCAGCTCGGAAATGAGTTCATGCTTCAAGAATATATGCTTATCAAGTGGTTTATTAACAAAGACCCCAGTAGAAAAAAAGTCTTCATTTTAATCAAGTACTTACACTTTTGTCCATGCAAGGGACCCTTACAGGAAGTAGTCTATATGGCTCCCAAGAGTCTCCTTGATAGACTTTTTATTTTAATGAGACTGGGTGCCATATTCCCTGTCTCAAAGAGCACAATACAACTCTTTTAACCTATAACCTATATGAATATCTTGGATTAGCTGATAAATCAGGTTTCCTGGACCATACAGGGCTTTATGGACATTAAATCTTTTCATCTCAATTCTTAAATCATTATCAAGTATAATATTTTCATTTTTCCATAAAAATCTATTTTCCAAAATACAAGCATTGCAATTGAATTTTTCATAGTGGAGTAGCTGGAAACACTGGAGCGATTAGTCAGCACATCAGTTCTCCCCAGGGCTACTGGTACCAACCTGGGTTATAATGTAACCTTGGTCTGTGTTAGGGTAAATCTTGATTATCAACTTGATTGTCTCCGGAGTCAGCAGAGGCGCACCTCTGGTAGGGTCTCTGAGGGCATTTCCAGGGAGGATTATCTGAAGGAAGAAGACCCTTCACCACAAGGAGCACACCTTCCGGGGGCAGCCCAGTTCCTTGAGAGAGGCAATTTTGCCTTGCCTGCTTGCCTTTGCTTCCTGCTTGTGAGTACACCTACTCTGTAGAGGCCCCTGCTGCCACCATCCCTCATAGCATCAGAATCTTAACTTTTCCAGCCTTCTCACGTGTACTGAAGACCTCACTCCATACAGGCTGTAGCTTTCAGAACCAGACTGAGGTTGCTTCCAGCTTGGTGGGCTGCAGAGCTACAGGATTCCCAGCTTCTCAAGAGCAGGTGGCCATTATTGCACTACCTCGCCTCTGTCATGTAAGCCAATCTAATACCCACTCCCCTTTTAGTATGTGTTCATTCTATCAGTTCTGCTCCTCTAAAAACCCCTGACTAACACAGTCCATTACTGCATACTATTTTTAAAGCTCTATGCTGTTCCCAGGGCTCATCACACATTTAATTAATGGGCAAACCTTCATACCCAGGGAAACATGAGGGACTGAGACTGTCCTCCAGTTCTTCAAGGAAGCTGTCAATGATGGCGGGGATAAAGGGACTCCACTATTAGCACACACTGTCTAATGGTGACATGGTGACAGCCTCATCGCCCATGTCACCTGAACACCTGGAATTCCCCATTCTCGTGCTCTTCTGCTCACATTGTCGCCAGTGCCGGGGACAGCCTCTGCTGTATTCTAGCTTAGAAGGGAGCTTGTGCCTCAAGCCCTAACTCAATACCAGTTTGTTGTTAACTTCTCTGGGTCCTTCCAAAGACCGGATCAAAACACCAATAAGACTGACAGAAATCTAAACTACCTAGAAATGTAATTCACTCCCCATGGTCTTTGCTCTCAGCGTTTGCTATCCCAACACAGTCACGCGCCACACGATATGATTCTCAAACACTAGACGGCCACACACCATCCACACACTGTCATAACTGTTGAACATCCATAGTACTATTTCCTTAGTTTAAATATATTTTTCCTTAAATTGATATTTTTGAGACTTCAGTACATATGTTTTAATATTCAACTTCAAATTACCTATTTTAAGGTCAAACTCAGAAAAGCAGAAACTACATTTTTTTTTCTCATAGGCAGGCTCTAGTTTTAAGTGGTGTGTGTGTGTGTGTGTGTGTGTGTGTGTAGGATATGAGACTAGAAAGGAAATGTATGTACGAAAGGAAGGAAAGATCTGAAAGAGGCAGGAAGAGAGGAATGGAATGCGTGTGATATGAAAGCATAGGAAGGGCTATTTAGGGACAAGTGGGGGGCGGGGCAGAGGGAGCGGAGTAAAGACAAAGTATAATGACATCCATGTATCAAAAAACCATAGTGAGACCCACTACTTTGTACACGGATTTTAAAAAATGAAACAAATCTATTCCCAGAAAATAATAGCATATTTATCTAAGTCCGGCATCTTTTGTCTTAAATGTGAGTTCCTAGAAACAGATGCCTAAAACAAACTTTTAAACGTAATCACTTTAAATGTGAAGATTAATAACATTAAATATTAATACTAATAATATAAAAGCAACACTATTGAATTCTGGCTAGAAACTGCCGCCTAGAAAGTCCTTGGACTTGCAGTCACTTTCCCTTTGATATAAAGGGACAAGCAAGACAGGATTGGTGGCCAAACTGACTAGGGTCAGGCTGAGACTTTCTTCTTCGTAGATTCAGGATAGAAAGAGGGTTAAAAATGGAATCGCTCTATACCGGGTGAGTCTTTGACTCCAGGTGTTCTAACCCACATTTTGAAAACCGAGGTGTCAGAAAACATAAGAGTACTCGAGAAGGCTGAATCCAAGCCTCACTTGGGAGCCCCTACATTTAGGTTTCATTAAATAAATCATTTTTCTATCCAGCATATACCCTGTGACATTTTTCTTATTTATAAAATGAGAAGACTTGTTATTTTGCGCAGAGGGTTTATGACTTTAAGCAACACTTTACTTTTGTCATCATTTATTTCCCGTACTTTATTTCTTGTAACAGCGTGTTTTCAGACCCGGAAGACTGAGCATGAAAAAGACATCGGTAAAATTTACAATATTTTCCCTGTGAGCGCTTCAACCCCTTCCCACTAGGGTGGGGAAAACACTCTTTGAAGAGGTGATGTGAATATATGCATCTTATTTTTAAAAGTTTAATTAAATAAAGATACGTACGGCTCATGTATAAATCCAGGACAAAACAAAAACAAAAACAACACCAACTTCCAGACACACATCCAGTAAAGACTGGAGTGGCAGTTTCCCAAATGCCCACTAGAGGGCAGTACGTTTTTTTTTTTTTTTTAAATTCCCAAGGGAAGGGTCTGGGCGGGTTCTAGCCATGAGGTTTGGAACTGTTGCCGCCTAGCCCACTTTCTGTCCAATCTGGGACAAGGGCAGTGAGCCCTGGGCTTCTCTCTCTCTAGCAGCCCACGCTCACTTACCTCTTGCAGTGAAGTCTCCTCTACCAAAAAAGTAAGCCTTTTTTGCACGCAAACCCACATCAGTTTGGTTTCCGTTTCCAGTATCTGTCCTTTTGACATTTCAGAAGAAATCAAATCCAAGTTTGGTGCTGAGAAGAAGTGTTGATTTCTTCGGTGGATTTGTCTTCCCACTTCCCACTAGCTGTGGGGAAAACACTCTTTGAAGCAGTCACAACCGCTCCCCTGAGCTACAGAACGTCTTTGCAGGACGTTCCCCCCTGAGAAGAACACTTTGAAAACCTAGCAGGCCCCTCCACCTTTCGCATGTTGAGTTTTGGGGTAAATCCCTTCCCCCTAAGTTCTATATTCTGTATAAAAGCTCTGCACCTCAGACATTGGATCTCAGTCCAGAACAACCTTCCCCACAAAGAAAGACCCAAGACAGACGCCACGATTTTCACCAAGTCCTCTGCCTGGTAGCCTTCGGAACCTTTAGGCCTCGCCCTGTATTTGATTCCCAAAGCCGGGTTCTTCTAAATCTCCATCCAGAACTTCTCCTCTCACCTCCCTCTCCCCCCCCTGCCCCTCTCTTGGCCCTAAATAGACCTTCCTTCTGCTTTTATGTCACGTGTGCTCCATTATTCTCCTTTTCTCCTCTTCCCCTTCTTCTAGATATTCCCCTCCTCTTGCACATTCCTCTTCCACTTTCATGCTCCCGCACACTGGCATTAAAATGTGGGCAACAACATTTAAGACACAAATTGTTAATATACCCAACTGTGCAGAGGTGCAACATGACCTTTGAAGGTGACCCCTCTCCAAGGAACATGGAGAAGATTGGGAATAGGACTCGAGCAAAAAGACCAGGGGCCAGGTATCACCCCATTTTCTGTGACTCTCAGCCAACCTTCACTTCCTGAAAATGAACACGTTCTTCTTATTTATTTATTTATTTTTTCCTTTTGGGAGAGGTGTCAGAAGTCTTCTAAAGCTGTGGCTTTATGCAAATGCACCACTCAAGTAGAAGGCTTGAGGGGAGAGTTATTTATATCCAGCAGGCATTACACATGCAAAAGGTGAAACTGTGAATGTGAGTCTCTGTCAGAGGCGTTCTCATGATGAGCGCATCCTTGCAGCTAGCTATTTTTGTGGCACACAGCTCCCATAGCTGTTAGATTCTTTTTCCAGACAGGCAACCATATAAGCATTCAGCAGTTTTAGAATGACCGCGGATAATTCTCTCCAATGGGATTTCCTGACCTGAGCTTTTCCTGAGCGTTAGGTTTACTACCACCTTGAGCTTCGGTGATGGTTACACCCTTTGCCTTCTCTCCTAAACAGGTAGCACACCCCATCATTAAAGGTAATGATGTGGCATATTTAAAGGCCTCTTCCATCACATTGACTCCTGGACTTTGAAAAGAAAATGGACATTTCTCCAGGAATTATTGCCCCCTGCTCTGTGGCTGGCTCACCCTCCCTACTAATACGGATCATTCTCCAGTTTGAAATACATGTGAAATCACTTCAGGAAATTGCTTCCCCGCCCCCAATAGGAAACTGATAGTTGACATCAGAATGTTTCCACAGCACAGCTGATGACAATTATGAGGCACTGAAATTCAGTTTTCTTTGATTGTAACATAAACTGGGATTATAAATTAAAACTCAATTACCCTTTAAGGGTAATTGGGGTTATAAAACCAAGTGAGTCTCTGGGTTGACACTGGCCAAGTGATCTACGTGATGGAATGGTATGTGTTCTGTCCTCAGAGCAGTCTTTCAGATGAAACAGTGGAGGATAAGGTACACAGCACAGAACCCAGGAAGCACAGTAGTCAGAGTCACCAACTTGGAGAAATGTAATAGGCTTCTAGAACATATTGAGTCTCTTGAAGCATGTTCCAACTGCATTGGGAAGAGGTGACTCAAAGTACTGGCTCACCTGTGAAGGCAACCAGTGGTCGAAGAAAGGAGAGGGTTGCTACCTAAACTTTAGCCTGGACTTGACTCTCCAGGGACCTCTTAGCTAGGAATGAGTTGAAAACAGGTTTTTGGTTCCGTATCAAGGTACATCCTCAAGGACTCTAAAAGGAGGATGGACTACTTGCTGTTTTTTGTCTTTCTTTTATTAATGAAAAAGAAAAAGATCTCCATAAGTTGTCATAAATTAAGTGTTTGAAGGGAGCTTGCTAAAGAAAGCCTAGGGTCACTCTATGTGCAGGGGTTACCCATACAACTGCAGGCATGCCAGGACCACCTGGTGATATTCCGGTTTGTGTGCTCTCTGAGCTGACCCTACCCACAGGAACTTCCCAGCCTCTCACATTGCATTCTCTCCTCTACCATTCTCCACTCCCAAAAAGGTTTTCACTTCCTGCCTCCCCGAGAAATCGCTGCCCCCTCACACTGTGCACTGCTCATATATATCTTAAAACTGCACACACTCAACGCATGGCATGTTTCTGCCTGTTTCATATTCCTTTTCGCTTCTCTAGAGGCATGTGTAGCTGAGCACATGTTAGGTGCTCTCATCAAATGATACCTAACATCACCCACCACTGGAACAGCCCAACTCCAGCTTTCTAATGTTTGTGAATGAAAGGTAAACACTGCTATGAAGTATCGGCCACACAGAGAATTGGACTAAGTCCAACGCCCTTGCAAAACCAAACTAGTTTCATTTGAGGACATCCACAATGTCCTACAAGCAGATTTCCAGCCATAGGACAGCATAAAGAGGCAGATAGAGTTTCCAGCTGACCTCTGTCTCCACTTATGTGTCAGTATCTTCAAATCCCCTCAGAGTCTTGAGAGAAGGAAGCAAGCATGGTTCATTACAGTCTCCTCCGGGAGACCACACCTGGAGAGACATCCATGGAAAGCACACAGACTAATCTGGGCTTTTGTAACCTTGTTTCATAATTCACTGTCTTATCTAGTGCCTCTCAAAACCACTGAGAAACAAGTACAAACTGTAGCAACAAAAGATCAGAACTTGGTTCTCTATGGCAAGTATACATTATAAATAGCGAAACAGCCGGCTTGAACCGCGCTGCCAGCCACTCACCCAGCCGAGGGATTTAAATGACATCATAACCCTGGAGAAGGTATTGCTAGCCAGCTGGAGTCATTTGGAATACACACACACACACACATACACACAAAAGGAGAAAGAAAACACAGCCACGACACAGACACACACACACACAAATAGCCAGCAGGAAAATAGTGTGCCCCTCATATACTATTTCCTTGGGGCTAAGGAGGTGACAGATAGCCAGCTTTGTTGAAACAGATCATTTTATTTTTCAGTTGGTTTCAGAGCTAAGCATAGTCTCTTTCTCTGCACAAAGCATGATACGGTGTCCTGAAGGGAGACAGTCCCCTGCTGCCTGCCCATCTATAGGTTTTGGAAAATGAGATCATTCTCCTCACTTGACAACTAGGACAAGGGGTCACCTGAGCACTGGCTTTCAAACTAGTTTACCCTGGTCGTTTCAGGGTTAACATCGTTGGGCTTTCTGGAGATGATCTTTTCTTCCTGTTTCCTAGTCTTTCAAATTTTGCATTTGCCCTAAAATATAAAATTGCTCCCCTGTCCCACTTAGACCCTCCAATCCTGGTAAGGTACATTAGCAGACATGTGTAACCTTCATGCTCCATGGAAAGTTTATCAGAGAACAGACCCTATTTTCTATGGCAGTGTCAGTATTTAATGTCTGCTAACCCTGTCAGTAACACACATTCTTTTAAGGAAAAAAAAAAAAAAAAAAGAAAAGCTTCTGTGCTCCAGTTTTTAAAAGCAAAGGTATGATGTTATTTGTCACCGTGCCCAAAAAAGTCCTTACTGGATAACTTTGCCAGAAGAGGGAGAGAGAGAGAAGGCGAATGTTCCCCCAGCTGTTTCCTGTCTACAGTGTCTGTGTTTTGTAGATAAATGTGAGGATTTTCTCTAAATCCCTCTTCTGTTTGCTAAATCTCACTGTCACTGCTAAATTCAGAGCAGATAGAGCCTGCGCAATGGAATAAAGTCCTCAAATTGAAATGTGACATTGCCCTAACATCTCTCATCTCTCTGGATTTCTTTTTGCCTCGTTATTCCTGCTCACCAATTCATTTCCAGACTTTGTACTTCAGAAGCCATGGGAAAAATCAGCGGTCTTCCAACTCAATTATTTAAGTGCTGCTTCTGCGATCTCCTGAAGGTAAATATCTCTCACTCTTTGAACTCATTGGGGAATTGTATTTAAGCCGTGTGCTGTTTTCTTCTGCCTAGAATTGTTAATTCGCTTTAGGATTTGCATTGTTTCAGAACTGGGAGTTATTTACAAATTGCTGAATGTGCAGTTCTGTTCGAGCTGTAAAAAGAGCTCCGGGAGATGAATGCGTTTGCAGAGATATCTGCACGGGTAGAAACTATTGCAAGGTACTTATGGTAAACCCTCCACTTCTACAGGGCTTCCACGCCGCCGTTTTAGGAGATTCCTTTAAATCTTGCCTATGGCTCTGGGCTAAGAAAGCATGGATACGGACTCGAGGTGTGCTTTTTCTTTCACAGGTGCAGGCGTTTGCTTTTTAAAATCATGGTTCGCGTGTCTGCGTCTATGTATGTGTGCGATTTGTCAGGACTTTATTTGCGAGGCATGTCATAGATTAAAAGTTACATTTTAGATGCTAGGGAAGCTTTTTAAATATGCTTTTTTGGAGCCAAGAATCGGGAATTCTCTGCACTTATGCCCAGAAAGTCAAAGTTAGAGTGAAGTTTAATTTGCTTCTCTGAAAAAGAGCTCTTAGACAACTTGCTGTCTTTGCATATTCAGAACATTTAAACAGACCCACGCTGCGATCGGAAAGCAGGAGCTTCTGGCGGCTGCTTTTCCAACTTTTCTCTTTGGAAAGGGGAGTTTCGCGGACTGAGTTTAGGCTTGGATTTCGGGTTGCAAGGACCTGCTCTTAACAACCTTTGCGGTGAAGTCTTTAGGTGAATCTGGCCGCCGCCGCCGCCGCCGCCGCCGCCGCCGCCGCCGCCGCCGCCGCCGCTGCTGCGGCTCCCGCGGCTCCCGCGGCCGCTGCTTCTCCCGCTGCTGTCACCGCTGCCGCTGTCAATACTCTGACTTCTCCTTTCCGATCTCTGGCCTTAGTTCAAGTTTCCATTCTCAGCAAAATTATATCCTCCCAGACTCGTGTTTTTTCAATTTGCAAGCACTTTCAAGGCGCTGTCACTGGCTCCTTGAAGGCAGTTGCTGGAGAGCTTAATTCATAAAAGATCCCAGCCGCAGACTGCAGCGTTTCTGTGCTGCCTTCAAATGCTTGGACGCTAGGACTTTTATTAGGCAAGTAAGCAGCTTGGGAGTTAGGGAGACAACCCTGTCGAGCACCTAAATCCGACATCCCTGAGATGCCAGCGTGCTCCCGCCACCTTGCTAGAGTGAAGTCAGCGTTCATATACGCCCTATGGTCTGGCAGCTGGGATTGTGTCTCCCTATTTAAGAGGCTCATCAAAGAGACTGTGGAATGTTACCTCGGCATTCACTGCAAGCTTGGAAAATCGTCTCCAAATGAACTTTCTTTCCATGCTGGGTACGCAGAACATTTCAGAAGTGGAGCTAGCGATGTGCTTTAACTTTTTCCTGTACTTGCAGCAGGAGACGTCTGAAGGGAATTGCTGTGTGGTGGTCTTTGAAACGTAATGCCTTGAGTTGAGCCTAACAGCCTAGGGCAGTGCCCACAGGGCACAGGCTGGCTTTGTACTATGAGGCTCAAGGTATTTCCCAGTGCTTGAGCCAGGGATAGGTGGGGAAGGAAGGGAAGGAGCTGAACTTGTATCACTGCCCTGGATAGCCAAAATAGATAGTCATACAATGGAAATCAGTAGCTTCACGGGGGGGGGGGGGGGGCAGGCGGGGAGATAAGGGGGGGATTGACTCAATTCCCAGCTGTGCAATTTGCTTATTGTTTGAATGGACAATAGGCAGTTTACCCAGGCTGGTAGCATACCTGCCTGGGTGTCCAAATGTAACTAGATGCTTTCACAAACCCCACCCACAAAACAGCACATGTTTTTTAAGTCCTCAGTTTTCTATTCACATCAGCCTCATAATACCCACCCTGACCTGCTGGGAAAAAGACCCGGAACGTACCAAAATGACTGCACCTCCAGTGAGTACCTTCTTATGACTACCGCCCTCTCGGTTTTACTGGGCACTTTCACTGTGGTTCAGACATCTGGAATCAATTGATATCCCACTTGTTTAATACAGGAAGGTCTCCGGAAACGTGGATTTGTGGATGATCTTTGAGGAAAGTGTTCTGAGTTCGGGATTGGGTTTCTTTTGCCCTGTCTTTCTCAGGCTCTTCCTGGTCCTCTTCCTAGCTCATCTATGCTCCCTCTCTGTTCGTTTTCCTTGTGGTTGACAAAATAAGAGGCCGAGGAAATGGAGAACATATGGGGAGTCTTGTTTTGAACTTTTTTGACTCCTAGGGAAGTTCGTTATTGTTTTCTGTTTGGGGAACATGGTGTGATAAACTCTAGTTCTCTGTGGGTGTGCTGGACTAATCTCTGAGCTAAAGGAAAATGCACTAGAAGTCCTAGAATTGTAAGTACTGTTTCTTATCAGATAGTGTTTTTTGGTATAATTCCATGCAGAAAGGAAAAGAAAAATTGGTTAAAGCAATTTTCAGTTTTTAAATGCTAGATATATGTATGTCTTGCTGACTTAAATTCACTCTCCCTTAGAAGAACTATTAAAATGCAGTTTGTGACAGCTCATGACAGCCTACATTTACAAAGGCTGTGACATTGAGTAATAGTTCCTGTGGAATTGATCCAAACTAACCATTGCAGGTGCCTGGCCTTCAACACTGTCTGAAACTCAGCAGGGGGAGGGGGCGGTGTTTCAGAAATGGATTGGGTGGAGTATTGTTCATTCTAGAGCTGATCTGTTGCTAGAGTGTAGGGATGTGTTCTCTAAGACCAATTATGGGGATTATGGGAGTGCCCTTTTGCAAAGAAACATGAAGCCCTGTTGGATTGGATTTGTTCTGGTTTCCACAAGAAATACTGAAGGGGAAACTCCCCTTCATTCCTTTAATAACTTAGAGAAATTAGTAGTTATTAGCTCATTTCTAGAAAAATCCCATGTCTTTGGTTGTGTAGAGATGGTAGGCTTCCATGCCAAAGTCCTACTGAGAAAACGTACCAAGGGCTTAACTGAGGTCAAATGTGCTCCTTAATTGCATGTCTTCATGCAATGATGATTTGTAAATAGAGAGTTCCTTTCATCCTCGGCTACTTTACAGGCACTAATTAGACATTTACCTTGTGCTATCAACAATCAGGGGCTTGGGGTTCTTTGCCTCCTCCAAATGCTAGGCTGAAGATCTGCCCATGAAATTGGAAATTTGTTTAAAATGACTGAGCAGAATTTGCCAGTGATGCAGAGCCATTAAGTTGAGAGTTCTCACAGGACAGGGAAAGTGGCCATAAAGTAAATGTTGAAAACGCATTCTCCAGACATGGTGGCATTGAATGAACTTACCCCTACTGTGAGGTTCAAAAAGCCTCTTTTGAAAATTATAGTTTCCAGTGTACCTCCATGACCTCTTTCATGGGGTGGTCACCTAATACTCTGTTGGCGACTCTTTCCACATTGCTGAAAGCATGTGTGTCTGAAAGAGGTAAAGCCACTAACCTTGGGAGCCTTCCTGGAAGAAAGCGCGTGCTAGTTCCACAAGTAGCAATACGGAAAAGTGGAATGTCACCTTAGTATTTGTCTGCTTCTTAGAATGAAGAGCGACTTGAATCATAGGAACTCTGACTTTGGCAGGGATACCATTTGGCTATCAATCATTGACTAACTTGTGCCAACCAGGGGTCCCTTGGTAGCTGTAAAACATGAACATTCTCTTCTAATCTCCTCAGACTTTTCTGTGGCCAGAAAGAAATCTGCTGCCTGCCTTGTCTGATAGTGGGTCATTGGCCTCTTCTTCCAGAGAGGTCCTAAATCTTATACCCAGGACATGGGAATGCCTCACAAAGGGACATAAAGAATCAGGAGAGGCAAGTCATACAGTGTTCCCACTTCAGCCTACTGTCATTAAACCATAATTCTACCGTGTCCCATTGAACTGAAGCACAACAGCAGCAGCAGCAGCAGCAGCAACAGCAAACAAGAGGGTTTTCCCTCATTTTGGAGTCTTTATTCTGAAGACTCTCACCTCACCTAAACCTTTAATTAAATAAAGACACTGTGGTTTTCTCTTGTCTGCAATTTGTGACAGAGGTACAAACTATGACCTTCATGGTGTATAAGGAGAGGTATCAGACCTTTCTGTCACTATTCTTTTGTGAAACAATATCATTCCTAAATCCTCATGTTTTTCCTGTTTCTGGATTGTTTGCTTGTTTCTACTTGTGGTTGTTATAACTGCTAATATTCTCAGGTAAGATATCCTTTCCTCTTCTCTCACGGCTACCCCCAACCCCACTCTCTGCTAAGCTATAATGATATATTGTCACAATGCCTTTCTGGTCAGTGTAAAATCTTTCTAATCTATGGCCAGAGAATGGTTTCCTGGTTAATTTAATATTCTGATCAATAACAAATATAGTGAATGTATGTACCATCCACAGGCAGCCAAGTTTCAGAACATTTAAATTAAAACAGTCTGACTACAAAAGCTGAGCACAATTTAACTTTTGATAATTAAGACATCATCAGGCTCTCGGAATGGCACGGGAATCCCCCACTAAAATAACTGCATCTTTTGTGACCCAGTGAATGTTTGTAGCTCTTGACCCTGTTTATTTGTAACAGTAACTCCTAAAAACCTCAGAAAGACTTCTGGAGATACAGTAGCAAAGGGACTAAACAGGGGTTGTCTGGTATCAAGACAGACTCAGCCAGGACCTGCAGGGGCCACATTGCTCTTCTGGGCCGGAGAGTTCTAAGGACTGATAAGAAGCGAATGCGGAGAGTCAGAGAGTCGGTGTGTCCTGTCTCACCCTTTCAGGACCAGAATGATACCTGACCCTCTTTTTTTCCCCCCCTTCTGGCAGATAAAGATTCACATCATGTCCTCTTCGCATCTCTTCTACCTGGCACTCTGCTTGCTCACCTTCACCAGCTCTGCCACAGCTGGACCAGAGACCCTTTGCGGGGCTGAGCTGGTGGATGCTCTTCAGTTCGTGTGTGGACCAAGGGGCTTTTACTTCAGTAAGTAGCTCTCCCATACCCACTCCCGCCACCACCACCACTCCCTTCTCTGCGCTACTACAACTCTGAAGTATGCGATTTTGTGAATTTACAACTGCAGGGATTGTGTGAATAATTGAATGAGTGCCCGTGGCTGACAGCCATCCTCAGCCTCTGAGATCCCTCACCTTAAGTATGCATAGCATTTCATCAGGGCATTGGCAGGTTTGAGAGATTTAGGATGGAATTTACTTCCTTAAGAGTTTGTCTTTAACTGCTTCCTCTGGAGCCTTCCTCTAGCTTTTATGGCCTACTCCCATTCTCCTTCCCTCCTAGTGAAGGAATAACACAGAATTACCCTGGGATTTTAGAGATTTTTGTTCTTAGACCTTTGGGTATGCATCTAAACCATGAAAGACATGCAGGACTGCTTTGCTTGTTCTGTAATTTAGAGTAAAATGTCAAGGACCCCAAATTCGTGTGAGCTTGAGAAATGAATTAAATGGAGAACAAATTAGACGTCTCCATGAAATACAAAGTCACTCTGAGTGGACAAAAGGTGTTCTTTGCCAAGCCACGTTTGCGAATACATAGGCTCTCTCTAACTGCACACTGGAGTGGCATACCAATATGCCCTCTGTGCAAATCTACTGGATGTCTTGTCACTACTTTTCTTGGATGCAGTTCTTCCCTGGGTATTGTATCTACCTAGAAAGGAGTCTTTGAAAAATTCAGCATCATATATCTGATAAGTAGGTTTCAGACAATTAGAGACTCAAGAGTTAGTAGGAAGGGGATAGAGAAATCAATGTCTGTAAATAGCACAAACAAGTCGAAGGCCAACAACGGAAGCAGCTACCACACACACATATCCATCTCATGGCATATTATAATGCAGTGAAAAACTGAAAGAGAGATGTGAACTCGGTGCCTTTCTTTGGAAGTTTAAAGAGTTCCTGGAAACTGAGCATGAGTCATTCTCGGAGCGCCTCTCACTCAGTGCAGGCTGAGGTATGGTCGCTCACCACAGTGACCCATCAAGCTTTGCACATACATGGTTTTGGCTAAATAAGAATGAAAAGACGAATGACAGAATATCATCAAATGGGCCTTCAGTTCTTTGGGAAAACTTCCACTTTGTGTTTCCTGCCAGTCCTTTATTTGAATAAACTCATTTATTTTTCTGGCAATCAAACAATTCCATCTAGTTCTCTGCCGCAGGATAAATGAATAAGTTCATTGGATGGGTATTGTTTTTTAATACCGGACCTGTTTCACCTTTGAAACCATTATGGAAGGGATATGAGCATCAACGCAACCCAGAAAATGACTTGTGATCATTCTATAACTTGCTGTAATTGATCTATGTTTGCATACTGAAAAGCATACATTTCCCCCCCCCCATGATTCCCAAGGATTTTGTCCTGTCCTGGCAATCTACTTGTGTAAGTCTCTTTCATCCGGTTCACTAGTAAATTTCCAAGCCTTCACGTGCCCTCTGTTTAGCGCCAGATTGAATTGTAACACTCATCGCAATGTACTCCATAATTTCCACGAGTGTACATGACTAGTGGATCGAATGTTCTACACCTGTGATGCTCGCCTTAGATAAGGAAAAGTAAGACAAGAAACAATGAGCCCTAGACAACTGGACAGGACCTACATATGTTCACACAGACACTTGAGCATTGGTCACTGACAATGGAAACTAGTCTTAATGCACTGAAAACGTTTTTGCATTGGATCACTACAAGGATTAAATTTTAGTGAGTGTGTTTAAGTTGTGCTTTAATAACTTAAAACAAAAAGAATACCAGATATTTACAACAGGGTTCTAGATTTTTTAAAAATGGCTTTGTGAAATACGTGCTACTGCCAATTTTGTCATTAAGAGTATTTTTTAATCACATCCTGCCTTATAGAGAGTTTCACAACTTAGGGTAAATTCACTGCCTGACTTTGTTTCTTAAGCACTACAGTATTCTTGATAGCTTGCTAGTCAGCTCCACAATCCTCTCTACCTGAGAAAAGCTGGTCCTTTTGCATTTGTTGTGTAGTAGCACACGGTATAATAACTGAGACACGCAGAGATAAATGAGAGACAGAGCTTGCCTTTAACTCAGAGCCTGGAAGAGGCTCATATACTGGAAGAGAAAATAACCTTGGGAGAAGAGACTGTGTTCTTAATGCTTTTCTTGAATATTTCATCTCATTTATGACATGCTTTTACTAGCCTCTGCCCTCTAAGTGAACTCCTCAAAGGCCATAGTTATTTATCTTTGAAGATCAGTGTCAAGTTCAATGTCTGATGCAGTAGTTGCTGATGTTTATCAATTTGAACTGGTAAGATTGGATCCAAGTAAACTTAGTAGAACTGCTTTTGTGGGACTCTCATAGTAAAGAACTACCAAGAATTACAACCCGCAGATACTTGAGAAGATACTTCTCATCTCATGCCTACCCAGTTATTTGGTGAAACTGTTTTCCTTTTTCCCACTGAATGCGATGTACATATAACAAGGACTTAGAAGCTGTGTTTTGGCCATCCCCAAGCTACACTGATGGTCTGTTTTGTTCCTGAGCCAATTATTCTTACAGGCATTAACTGTTGTCAACAAATTTTATTGAGTTTCCTTTTCATCCCCTGAGGTTGCTGTGTGTGGAGAAGTCAGTTCTAAGCACTCACAGCCCTTGGAACATTTTGTAAAGGGAAATACTTCTACATTTCTATCCCGCCAGATGACTCTGACTGGGTTTTGATCTTATTCTCTAACTTTTACTGAGTCTATACCTTTTTATTTTAAGCTGTTTCAACTCTACTTGGGAAGTACGTATTTCTCTTAATATTGGAAAGCAGTGTCTGATCTTGTTTGATATTTAAATATCTGAAAGAAATTTCCCTCCATCTTTGTTATTTTTTGGATAATACAAAATATTTAGCAAGGAGAGGTTTTGAATCCTATTAGAACTGAGTAAAAAAATAAAAAATTAATTCTTGCTTTGTAGAGATTGACCCAGTTTTGCATATGAGTGCACATTCCCCTTCTAGCCCAAGTTCTGCAGGAGCACAGCAGACACAACCTCTGGGATGATCTGTTTTGTGGATGTCTTCCCAGCAAAAGTAGAGCATTTGACCCAAAATTAATTCAGCTTCCCTGGACATTTCACAAAAATGAAGGATTTAGTGAAGAGCCGATTACAGATTCTTCACTATGGACCATACAAAGATGGCGTGTCAATCAGGCTTATGCTCTCTTGGTCCTGTGAGGAGAGCAGAACCATCACGGAGGAGAGCCCACTGGAGTTCTATATCAACTAGCCAAGGTGCTGGAACCCACACAGAGGATGTCCCATTATAACTTTGTTTTGTCTGAAGCACACCAAAGGATAACGTGAAATGAGAGATGTTAAGCTTACCCTAGAGGTATGGTTTTTGACAGCGATGGTGATTAACCATTTTAACATGCTGTTTGGGAACTTCTGGAATTTTTTCTCCTTTGAGATATTTAAAAAGTTGACAGGCAACCAACCATCTTGAATGGTTTCAATTAAGAACAACCAGAAGAAAGAGAGGTTCTGGGGTCCTTTTTAGTTTTAAGAGTCTATAAACAGTCCCTTAAATAAACTGTATATGCTTTACCTCGGGCGGTCTGAGGGAAAGGAGAAGTAAATCAATTAGAAAAGAAAGTTGGATACCCTTTCAGTTACCCCAGATTTATGGCTTTTGTAAAACATCCCTCCAATGCATGCTTATTAAGAACAGATCCGAATAAACGAATGACATTCTTCATGTGCTAAAACATACTGTTTTTAAAGAGTTTAAGTGAAACTTTGCAATTAGCTTTCATTGTTATTGATTGCATAAACCTTCCTAGGTTTAGGTTATTATTATGAACTTGGGCTTCTTTCCTTTCCTATAGAGAGCTCAGAAAACTACCCCCAGACCTGTCAATCACTGTATGACTTTGGCAGGCATTTAAACTTCCTGGGCTGAAATGTCCTTGTCCATAAAACAAGGGGATTTTGTTAAAGTAAATGACCTTTAACATCAACAGACTTGATGTCTAGGTTGTGAGCAATAAACATTCGTGCTATTGAAGAAAGGAGAACCCAGGGTTTAACTAGTAACTGAGGCACATTTAGCTTCTTTTATCTTCTTGACATCATTTCAGCTGCTCCCCAAAGGTAGGCAATCCACTCACTTCAAGAAATAAGAGCCAGCTGCTTTGCTGTATTTTAATTTGGGCTTTAGATCTCCAAGGACAGAACAGAAACTCAGACATGACCACAAACTCCCAGGTAACAGAACTGAGGTTGTCATTTCTCTTTCGTTGTCAAGGACAATCTGATGGTTTCATCTTTGCACTTTCATACTGCCTTGACTTTCAGAAACAGTGAATAAGTCTGTTCATTCATTCAGAAGAGGGATCTATGGATCTGCTCAAAGCCTTTCAGCAGCCTATTAGATGCATTCTGTCCAATGAAAGAAGGGCGGAGCATTAAAAATGATACACATACACCACTAGCTTTGGGGCAGTGTGCGTTTCTCTGCACAGCACCCCTCTGGGGATGCCAGGTACGTGTTCATGTGAGTGCTGGTCCAAGTTAGGGGTGAGTATGGTCACTGCCTGTGGAAAAACTATTCTCTTTGAAATCGATACACCTGTAATTGACCTCATAACCCTGCCATCATTAGTACGTATACCTAATGAGCCACAGATACTGTTTTTAAAACAGCACTGGGCTTTTATCTTGACTCCCAAATGCTTGCTACTACTTTTTAAAATATACTCGAGAGGATTTGTCTGTGGGACTGAGAAAATGATGGTTTCTGTGTGAGACCAGACATGTTAACATTTGCTAAGCTTGTCTTCTCCTGGATAGAGGACTATAAACAAGAATGAAGGGTTCACGACCAAAAGTGTGGCCTCTTGACAACAATCCGGGGTCGAGCTCTGCAACTTACTCTGTGGGAGACCTTGAACAAGCGACTTAACCTCATTGTTCCTCGACCACTTCATCTGTAAAATGGGACTTGTCATATTGTGTTGAGATTAGGATTAAATGAGCTAATGGATTAGAATATGTTAGTTTAGAACACTGCCTGGCACGTAGCACCGCACACATTACCTAACGCATTTATTTACTCTCTTCTGAGACTCGGTTGCAGAAACCGCTGTGAAAGGTAAGATATCAGAAAATCTGCTTAGTTATACGCTCATATGTTCTCTCCTAGGGCAGCCGATAAAATTATTAGTAGTAACAATTATGTGCGCAGTGTCAGCATTAATGGCAAGAAGAATACCTGCTCGTCTCACGTTTACTTTTCAAAATCCAACAATTCGCCCTCCCACCTTGCCTTTACCCCCATTTTGGCAGGCAAAGATGATCATCGCATTAGACAGATAAGAAGTGTAAGACGTGGGCTGAGGAGACGTTCAGCAGGTCTCTCTTGTCACACAAGTATGATGGCGTAAAGCCAGATGTGGTGGCACAAGCCTGCCATTCTAGTCTTCCAAGAAAGAGACATGGGAGGCAGAGACAGGAGAACCTCTCCAGGCTTGCAGTCCAGCTAGTCTGACAGATACAGCGATGAAGACCCTGCCTCAAACACGGTTGGATTGGACTTGTACCCGCGGCTGGCGTCGGACCTCCACACACATGTTATGACACGCACACACAGAATAGGCACACAACACACACGTGCACGTATATGCTCAAAACGAAATGAGAGGTATGGAGCAAAACCCAAACCTGCAGCTTCCTGTCTCCATGAAGCCTGCTCATTTGGTGACTTGCATTGTTTAGAAGCCCACAGTTTTTTTAGCCTAGGCAAGTGCTCCCAAAATCCCAGTCGTCCTCCAGAAAATAAGGAGCAAGAGCCCTGGTATAAAGCAGCTGGTTTGCAATATGTTCTCGACATGAGGTCTGGGAGGGGCATATCCATGTAATGACCCTGTATTTTACTTCTGGGACCATTGAGAAAATACTAAGAGGACTTCCTCAAAGTAAAAAAAAAAAAAGTTTCCTTTGAATAGAGATAGCTACTGTCCAGCAGCTTCATAGGGCCCTTCAGACAGGACACAGGCCCTTTCCTGTGAGCACCAAGATGCCCAGTGTTCTGGGAGTCTCACCTACTATTCACTGCTTTCGTTTTCTTCTTCCTCTGTCAGAAAACTGCAAAGGTTTCATTTCTTGCAGCTTTCAGTTTATAAGTTATTTTTTTCCCTCCAAGAATTACCAAAGGCTATTTACTTAGACCAAGCATCTCTTGTGAGGTACTTGGAAATTGGTGGCAAAGATTGTGAAGTACCCTTGATGCATAGTGAGAGCCTTCTGGAAGTGGGAACAGCCAGTGGGTTGGAACACAAGATAACCATCTGTTTAAAGACCATGTTATCAGAAGACCTCATATCATCAGGGGCCAGTACACAGTAGATCCAAGGAAGGGACTGAACATTGTATGCCTTCACTGTTCTTCCAAATACCTTATCCAGACACCATGTGCCATGCTGGAATCCTTTGGGTACTCCATCAGAGCCAACCTCATCTCTCCAGAAGCCTTGCTTTTGATTTCAAAGCCAACAGCAAAGAATCAGACACATCGCAAACAGGCACAAAAGGTCTCTCTGAAGGAGATTCCCCATTGTCCTCCTTAACAGGTTACAAAGGCTTTGATCTTTCATGTAGTCAGATGTCTTCGACAACCATGGTGGCAAATTATCCTGTTTGCTCTTAGCTGTTACGCTGGCAACGCTCCATCCCATACCTTTGCATGGAGCTTCATACGCTGTTACATCCCAAGGAATTATCTTGGTTGCCTGGAAAGTTCAAGCTTCTTATTAGCTGTTAGACGGAGGAGATGACATCTCAGAGTTTTGTTTGTCTTTATCTGTGTGTGAGATCATGTTTAAAACATAGCAAAGAGCTGTTATTTGACATGCAATTCCCTAACTGTAGCAAGTTGAATGCCTATTTAATGCATTGTTTAGTCTCACATTGGCTAAGGCCATTTAAAGAAGCACTTGGCAAGCTCCAGGTTTTCATTCTTGGCATAACTGCCCCTTTTAGTTTTCCACTGAACCTTACATACCAAGAAAAACCCTTCACTTGCTTTACATCTGGCATACTGCTTTATGTAATTCACCGACCCTATGCACGTGGCCCTCTGTATTTGTCCTGAGGTAATTAATGGCTTTGCAATATTTGATCAGCAGAAGCAGAGACACAAAGAGAGATTGTGCAACTCAGAAGAGACCACACAGTCTTTTAAATTAAAACCTTTTGCTTTAAATGTTCAGGCATTCTGCAGGAACAGAAATTTCCATTTCAAAAGGAAAAAAAAAAAAAAAGCTATGCTGAAATCCCCAGGAAGATACTTAAGAACCAGATAACTGATCAAATATACATGTTTCTATCTCCCTTTTAAAACTATTTGATTACTGAAGGAACATTAAATGCTGCTACAGGCTTAGGAACCTTGGAGAACTAATCTTGTCAACGCTAAAACAGAACCCCAGAGGGAAATGACGTGTCCAAGGTCACATAGCTAATTAGTGGCAGTAGGAGATATGTCGATTCCATTTTCTGATTTCAGTGCAGCCTTCCTCCACTGCAGCAATTAATCCTGCCTATGTGAAATTACCCGGTAACTTAAAATGACCAGGGGAGCCTCAACTCAAGTTCGTCCAAATGAACAGTCGGTCCCAGGGGACCCTTCATTCTAATAAACGCACCCGAGAGGTGAGAATTTGTTCCCTTGTGGCAGAAATATTCACAAATTAAAGTCCTCCCTGCCTGTCTGCACGTAGGTATAGTGTACAATGCCTTCAGATGTGCTGCGGGCCCTGAAGTCCGCTGAAGGTTGTCATTTAGACTATTATTGTACACTATGTTATCCTGACCCCCTGGTCACTCTCTCCAACGTCATCTTTAGTAGAATCGCTATGGAATGACTTAGCAAAGCTGTGTTCCTGGAAAATCTGAAACAGCCTGATGAGTTGTAGGATCAGCCTTCCCCCCCCCCCCACCCCTCCACCCGGAGATTTCTCTGTCTCAGGCCAAAAGAAATTTACATTTACACCTGATTTTTTTTTCCAGACTCTCAAGCAAATACTCTATGAATCTCTAGCTGGTTTTCTTCTTTGTTTGTGGCCTTTAAGGGGTACTTGGAAAGGCTGACTGAGGAGCATGTTTAAGCTAAAGTTTGGTTACACTGCGTAGGAACTCTCAGGCAATTCTGTGTTTCTGGGAAGACGGCACTACCTCTGTGCCATTTACCCTGATGAAATGGGTCTTTCATCAGAAGCAAGCAATTTAGAAAGACTGTGTGGAGCCAGACACATGGAGCCAACTCCTGATTGTCCATGAAACTAGGGAAAGGAGCACAAGAGTTAGAACTCCAGATTAAACTGATTTGAGGATTCCTGTGGGTTTTCATTCTTCCCCCTCCCTGTCCATTTATGAAACCAGGTAACATGCTTTGAAATCATACTTCATCCTTAAAACAGCCCTTTTTTTTTTTAACCTCTGGCAATGTTACCAGCAATTGGAGTTTCAACTGTAGGCTACTGTTTGGGGTCTTATAACTTCTAATGAAGGAGGGGCCTGTCTGGTGCATTATAGTAGGTTCATCAACATACATTTAGCTCCTATCAATGCCAGGAGTCCCATTCTCCCAGTTGTAATGAGCTCAAATTACTCCAGGTATTGTCTAATATATTGGGGGAAGGTCAAAATCATCCCCAATCAGAACTACTGGAGTAGAAAAGTCTCTAGAAAAGAAACAGCTAACAAACTGGAGGAAAATCATGCATATAATTAAAACCAACACCACCTAGGAAGCCTTTCTAAATGAAGAGATTATGGGCCTAGTCTTTGGTCACTGATTAACCAGGCGGGAGTTGATGGCCCACTGCCTGGAGTAAGCAATGAGCAGAGTCATTGGAGTTTGGAAAACTTTCCTACAGAAACATACAGACCTTTCTATAAGCTATTTTAAAAGCATTTGCAGGCTTGTCTTACAGCTATCACACCCATTCATTTTTGGTAAGAAAAGTAGGGGCCAAAAGAAATGGTCCAGTGCAGAGCTGTAGGCTTTGGAAGTTAGACTGAGAAGTCAGAGCAGAGCAAGCTGGCTACGTTCACCTCTGTGACTATGTCTGTTCCTTTCTTACACCCATAATAAACAAACTCTCTATTCTTCACTAGGAAAGGCCCTATGGCAAAGGAAATGGCCAATATTTTTTCTCCTCCTTTGTTATGCCTTTCCTATCTGAATATCAGCAGACTCATTTTATTGTCAGAAGTCCCATGTCCAGTCCCCCCCTGAGCAGCTCTGTGATCTTGGGGAAGTCACTATGATCTTGAGCCTCACCTTCCTCATCATAAAATGTGAATACAAATATCCTACCTCAGAACTGTTCTGAGACTCAACCACAGGAGACCTTCAGAAACTAAGAGGGTTATCCAGATATGTCACTCCTGAGAGACTGAATGAGATACTTTGCCCTTTGTTTTTACTCATGGCTGACAACTGAGTTCAGTGGTCCAATCTCTGTACAACCTCCTGTAATAATTACAATCCAGAAAAAGTTAATTCAGCCACGCATTTTCCTCCGAGTTCTTAATTAAAAAATAATGGCATGTTGGTCTCTCCTTCTCACTCACCTCTTCGTGTTTAGAATGATCGAGAGCTAATTACTGCTTGCTTGGAATGCTCATGGAGCATCACTTTTCATTTTCTCTTGTTAGAAGAAGCCAGAACGAGATGAAGCCTGTCATGTTACCACATGGAGGCTCCTAAGAAAGCTTGTCCACTGGAAAGTGATCAGGTAGCTGCTGAGGTAGCACAAGTAGGCAAAGATTTCTCTTCGGTCAGGTCGGTGAGTCCTACTGAGCCTCAAAACATAGTGTTCAGCAGAGGGGATTTATTCCTAGTCTGAGAAGTATCTTTCTCTCGTTTCCCATTTAAAATGCTATTTACCGTTGTCTGACTTAGACAATGATTCTTAAAGCCGCTTTTTTATTTGAGCATGACTTTGATGCAATCAAAAATATGAGTTTTATTACCATATGGCCCGGTAATGAGGTGTTTTTTCTGTCTCAGGGGCTTTATATCCAATCATTCCTAGAGACACAGATTTGATTTTGAAGCAGACAACTACTATTGATATGGGTTTCCATTCCATGTTACAGTTAGCTGGGAAAAACAGAGACTAAACTTCTATAGATTTTTTTTTCTGTCTTCCACAGTAGCTAGCATGGGATATTCAATAAAACTCCTGATACTGATATTGAAAAAAAGTCATTCCTGAATCTATTTTATTCTTTCATCTCCAGAATAGATCCTTTGTCTTTCTATTAGCTACTACTATCATGGTGTATCTGAGACTGAAGGAATAGAAGAATTAAGTTTCCAGGTCTACTTGAGGTGTTAGCTCTGAGGTTTCCCCCGCAACTGAAAACTCAGCTCAAGACTAAGTCAATGGGGACTTTTCAAAGGCTACCAGACTCTCACCAGTACGTCCCACCAATTTTTGAAAACCCAACTTTTATTCTATTCTTCTCTCTTGTTCTACTTGATTTATTGAAAAGAAGCCATTATCGACCAAGGAAGGGACGAAACACTAGCATATAATCCAAAAGGTAGCAGAGCTGGAGGACCCTCCCTTAGAAAACACCACAGTAAGTTTCTATTTGTCAAAGCAGAATTGAAGAATTAGAGAACTGTGAAGAACCACACACAGCAGTCAGATTCAGAGAAAACCTGACAAGCACTGGTTCCTAAAGCAGATGGACAGAGAAAGCCAGGACTGCAATTTCATCATCCACATTCAGTCCTGAGAGCTCCTGAACAAGTAGGCACATTAAGTGTAACCTTGAAAAACTCATGTAAAATAGCCCTGGTGCCTACAGTCCAAGTCCTCACAATGAACTACTAAGTCATATTTTCTGGTTAGTGCATAAAGAGTAGTCACTGAAACTCCAAACCCTTACTCATTCAGAAAACATTTCTTCCAGTTTCTATTAACTGACTTCATGAAGTTTCTTTTCCCATCAGTGTGACTTATAGTACACTACAGCTCTCTTCATAAACCTTAGAAATTTGATACATTGGATACTTCAAAAATGAGGGAGAAAGGTAAGAAGGTAATTCTTCTGAGTCATTTTAATGTGAAGGCGTGTAAGCTGGCTGGCTAGTTACTGCATTTTCTACTGCTTGCTGGTAGACGTTACCCAAAGCCAAAGGTGTAGAGACACATTCGCTGCATTCCTGACTTTCCAGTCTTCCATGAAGGTCTTCCATGAAGAAGCTTAAATTTTCCTACATATTTTAAGTTTTATATTTCTTTCCATTAAAGTCTCCAGTTGTTCATAGGCTTATTTAGTTTGGCAGAAGTGCGTGGTGATTCATGTAACGAAGAAATTTGAAGGCAAAGCTACTGAAAATGGATCTAATTTCTTAGGGTAATTTGGGAGCGAGAAATCGATAATTTTTCTACTTTTTTTTTTTCGGGTTTCATCAGCTTCTGTAGTATTTGTTCCATACGGATGCTTTGCCGTTCCTGAAACACATAACACATCTTAGCTGCAACTACGTCTAATAAGGTTGAAGGGTAAAACAATAGTTGCCCCACTGTCTCACTGGTCTTGGTGGGACATTCTCAATCACTGGCTATTGAGTGATAAAAACAGGATCAGATTGAAACCATCTTTGGCATGTTCCTTCCTATGGATACAACCATTTCACCAGGAGTTTGTCAAGCACAGCAAAAGATTCTTATTTAAAGGATGACTATATTTTCAGCAGAGACACAAATGCTAGTGACTTATACCTTAGAGTTCTGCTCTCTCAGTTTGGGTGAAGAGATAGTTTTGGATGTCCTTTGGATTCCTTCTTTTCTGCTGATGCTTACTACCCAGTATTGAGCAGATATTTGGACATAACATATTAGAAGATCAACAACATAGTCACATAATAGGCTTCCCTTAAAGTAGTTTTTGAGGGCCCTAGAGTTATAGAAATCCCAAGGCTTTGAAAAGCGTTAGTGCCCTAAGTCTAGTTGGCATTCCTGTAGGCTTATGGTGATGATGCTTTGCATGAAATTATGAAAGTTTATCGTAATAGACAAGCCAGATGCCAGTAACTATGTAGAAGAATTGTGATGTACAAGCTTAAGACAGAGAAGGGCTTATTTCTAGCTGGTTCTGAAGCAAGTACTTGCCACTCGGAGCCTTAAAGTCACTGGATGGGTGATTGGATTCGGGATAAATGATTTTGACCCCGCTATCACCACCATATGAAAAAGAAATGGCAGGACTAAAGAATAGGGAAATCCATCCCTTCCAGGGGGAAAACAATGAAGTTGGTAGCTATAAAAGGTGCTTTATAGCAAGAAACAATCTCTTGTTCACATTGGCTCAAGTATGCTTGATTAGCAAATGCTTTTAAAGGTGTATGTTAATGTTGCTTGGTGGATGAAGGTAGATCTGGAAGCGGGCTGCTCAAAACAGCCTGGGAGCTTATTAGAGATGCAGGATCAGGGGTCCCTAAGCACCTTCAAAAGACCCCAAGTCTACATGTTAACCAGGTACCCTGAGGGTTGTATGTGCACTGGGATCTGAGGAAACTTATTCGAGAAAGTAACTGGTGACACTCATTCCAGAAGAGAGAGAATAGAAACTAAGCAAAGCTCAACTTTTACTGTAGCTGGATGCTGCTGCTGCTGCTGCTGCTGCTGCTGCTGCTGCTGCTGCTGCTGCTGCTGTCAAACCTGAGTTTGGTCCCTATCAATATATATGGTAAGGCAGCAGTATCTAGCCCCTATTCCCTCCAGTTATTGAAGTTTTCTACAGAGGAAATACAGAGATGCTCTACAGATAACCCTGTGGCCTGATTTTCGGTGAATTAGAAATTGGAACTCCTAATTGCTGTGGATGCAATTTTCAAACCTGTCACTGGGGCCAGGAACTAAGCTCCAGACCTCACGATCTTGCCAGTTTCTTTTTCAATAGTTACAGTTTTCAAAAATAGCCCAGCAAGAGTTCTCGTTCTCTCTCTCTCTCCCTCCCCTGTGTCTCTTTCCATGTGTGTGTACATATGTGTATCTGCATATGTACATATATATATATATATATGATTACATGTATATATTGTATAAAATTAAATTGAGCGGGAAATGTATTTTATTACTACTACTTTGCCTCCATGGTTATGCCAGCTGGTTATGCCAGATTCTCGCATTTATATTAGTATCAGCTGACTAGTTCCATCATGGTTCCAATTTCAGTTTAAGAGAAATGATCGAAAATGAAAATAATGTATGTGTGTCACCTATCAGACGGCAAAGGATAAACTTTAAAACTGTATCTCAAGGCGATACCCAGTTTCCCCGGGGCCATTCTGGAACATGACAAATCCCCTGCTTGAGCATAACACCACAGGACTAGGTATGCGGAGGGCGGCCGCCTGGGGACATGGTCCTATTGCAAAGCAGGTAAAAGTGAAAGCAAGCCAGCTTGAACTGCAGTCCTTTGAATGATGCTAAGAAGAAACAAAAGACAGGCTTTAAACTGGACAGTTAGAAAATTTTGGATCTGCTCAGGACTAAGTACCTGTTAAATGCAGTAGTTAAACTCGCTGGAAAAGAAACAATGATATTAACGTAAAACAATGCATTCTACCTCTGAAATGGGTAACTGTGGTATTTTTTCTTTGTTTTTCAGAGAGGAAAAATAGCCAGTCAATATAACTTTCACATTTTTTTTCTTTTTTTTGTTTCTTGAGACAGGGATTCTCTGTGGTAATTCGGACTGTCCTGGAGCTCACTCTGTAATACTACTTTCACATATTTTCAAATGCATTTTTCTTAACCTGTTGGACACATCTTGGATACTCAATCTAGGATAAGTTGGTATTGTCCTTAGACCAAAACTTTACATTAGGTTTGCTTAGACCTAGGTCATACTATTTGAATACAATGATATCATTGAATCGATACTGACAAAATAGTATCTACAACTTTTTCTGGGATGAGCAATTAGCATTCCATCTAAATCTCTTTAATCCTTGAGTTTTAAAAATCCAGTTAGATGTGGAGTTTATTATTTGTTTTTGCTGTTGTTAGCACTCTTTTCTCATTCACTTTTTCTTGGTACTTTCTCAATACTTGGTACTTAGAAGCATATGGAAGTTAAACACAGCCATCACCAGTTTAGCTGTAGAATCATCAGCATATCATCTGCCCTGTGATGAACAGTATCCAAGGGGAGATGAAACCTGCCTTGACAGAAGTTTCACCCTTGTGCACAAGGACCCCTTAAAGACCAGTTTTACAACACCAAGTTTTAATCAGATGGGAATATTTCTTCCATCTCTGGTTCCATCTCTTTATTTCACCAGTTACAGAATGTCCTCTGCTTAGCCACACGCTGGTGACAAAAGGGTTAAGTAAGCACAACCACAGAACTCACTGAGTTTGTGGTCAGGAGTCACAAGATGCCAGTCATCACTTATAACCCGACCAGCTCTAACCCATATCCATAAATTGTTTGGGATATGTAGATAGATAGGTAGATAAATGGATAGATTTTCATTTATAGTAATCAAGATATTTTAAATAAAAGAAAAACTTAACATAGTCTCTTGAAAAATAGGGTGCTATCATATGGCAGGGTCTGCTTTCCCGAGGGGCGTACCTTGGACCCTTCAGTATATAGATTGTGACCCCAGCACTCACCAGACTGTCTTTGAAGAGCTGCCTTATGCATTTATAGCCTCATCTGCCTTATAATGAACCCATGCTATTTCTGCTTGAGATACGCAAGATCTGCTTGGATGGGAACTATCCGCTTTTCTCTCGTTCAACCCATCACACACTTACTGTCTCTGCCCTATCACCCACTCACTCAGCTAACCTCTGATGAGTCATAGGGATACCACATACGCTTTATCTTTGCACAAGTCCAGAGCTCTCCCCAGACATACCAAAGGTACAAATCATCTAGAATTTGTAAAAAATCAGGCTCTCCTGATTGGAAGAAGAACCCAAGCCTGAAACCCCAAACATTTAATAATTTAGATATCATCAAAGGGATGTTCCTTCAAGAGCAAGTGGAGAATTTGGCCAGTGACCTGGCAGAAAAGGCCAGGTTCGCAGCTATTGCGATGGGTGGTTTATGCAATCACTCAGCATGCTTAGGACAGTGCAGATCATCAAAACCAACTCTTTAGACAAAGCAAGCTGTAGCATTATAGTTTGTTCTGCACCAAGATCCAGAACAGCTGTTACCAATTCACTGGAAGATTACACATGTGTCCCTCTATCCAGTCCCATAACTATTCAGATCGTCCTCATCACTCACCAAAACTATTGCAACAGCCTCCTCAATGATCGCTCTGTGTCCAATCTTGCTTGACACCATCCATCCCACCCAGGAGATTAATCTTTCTAAACACAGTTCTAATCACTTTATTCCTTTCCTAAACAACTTTCCAGTGACCATGCATGTCTAAATAAATTGAATCCAAATTCCCCAATTTGACAGCAAGGCACGTTAAGGAAGGCCACTATCTGACTTTCTCCAGTAGCGTTTCTTAATGTTTCCCCACAGCAGCACTCACAAATCAGCCGTCTGTAAGTCATAGCCAGTCTTTGTTAGTATTTCTCTTGGCAAGGATGATGTTTTTATAAAGAACTGAATTATCTCCCAACATGCATTGAAAGACTCTTTTCTTCATATTGGCATGTCCTTTCTGCTTCACCAAAATCTCCACTGCTCTCAACTGTCTTATTCTGGCCAATTTCACTTCTTTGCATGACTTGCTTCAGTCGATGAGTCACTAAATCGATTGATTCATTGGGTCTACGAATGCCCCCTGCATCTTCAAACATCCAACTTCCATGACTTACTAGTTTTGTTTTGTTTTGTTTCCCTGGACCTCCTTCCTGTTCTTTCAAAGGCCACTTCCTTTGTAAAGTCTTCTAGCAGATGTCAACTCTCTTCTGAGACAGCAAAGCAATAATATTACTCTAAAAGCTTTTGTAACATGCTCTGTTTCATGGTTTTTGGTAAATGTTCATGCTTTCCACTGTCTTCTTAGAACAAAGCTTAAGGGCTATATTTTATTAATCTCTATAAGATTCCATTAGCTCCCTGTGTAGAGGACGTTAATGTCTGCATGTAACTCACAAAACGACCCATTTTTCTTTGGACTCTCAGGCCTAGGTTAGTTGTGTATGCCCAGAAGAAGGCAATAACTCATTTAAAATGCAGATATGGCTGGGTTGGATGCTCCCTATAGACTTTTAGGTATTTTCAAGGAGAGAGAAAGAAGCAATGTATCAAAAGGAAACTGCTGAAGGAATATAGGTAAATAGAACATTATTCTTTTTGTTGGAAGCTTGCTATGCTTTCCAGATTAAAACACTACAGCATGCCTCACAAGGAGCAACTTGTTTATGATTATAGGAGTCAGCCCATTCCCAGGGCCTCAGTGGAAAGTTGTACACTGAGCCAATGCAGGTAGAACACAACTACCACTGGAAAAATGAAATGCAAAAAGCTCTGACTCCTATATCCCAAAATGTCTATTTCTATAGCTTCAGGGTTTCTAGAAAGGAATTCTCATTCCCACCTTTCCTGAGTACCTGGAAAGGTGGGCTATCTACCATCAAGATTATAGTCATTTCTATGTTCCAGAAATGGATTCAACATAATAAATTTTGATTGGAATGGCCAGTTGTAAAATACTGTAGAAAAAGAAGAAAGTCCCTGTTATAAATGTAATTAAAATCTGCAATATTTTATGAACTACTATTTGTTGTAGAGTTAGAATCAGCAAGAAAATTGAATTAAGGAAGGGAAAGGGCACATTTCTGTTAATGGGCACATACCATATCATCAAAAGGTCCTTTAGTCAAGCTTTAAAAAATAATCCTTCCACTAAGAATAGTACTGCTTTCTTTCCCTTTCACCTTCACATGGAAGATTTCAAGCCATGTTATTGAACTTCCAAATCAATATCAAGAATGTTAATTTTACTCTCCTTGTATGTGACCATGTAAGATCTTCCACTGATGTTAAAAGGTAAGACGGAATGTGTTTCTTCTGAGCTCTCCATACTTAGATACTTGGTGAGGTAGAGGTGTGTTTTGTATTCTTGAAAGAGACCAGGAACACCGTGCCAGTCAGTAGCTTATCTAAGTTATCTAAGGCACTGATGGAAAGATCGCCTTGGAATCCTTTTTGGGCACTCGTCAGGCCAGTCTTTCCAACTTTAGTCAATACCTTCCAAATTCTACCTAGATTCTAAGTTCTAGAATTGCAAGGTTCATCTCCCACCTGATCTCTGTTTCGGAATACAGATAGGACCTGACAGAGAGTGCATGGGCATTGCTAGTTTCTCTAAGCACAAGGACATTTTTTTCTGATTTAAGCAGAGACCCAACTGTGAGTGTCTGTCTGTGTATGCTGAAGTAATGTTTATTTCACTATTCAAAAGACCAACAGTGAATATGAAAGGGAACTCTTAACATGAAGGTTAAGAGATCTGGTCATCATGAAAGTCTTTGAAGTAGTTGACTGTGAGCTGGAAAACTTCAGGCAATTAGAGTATGGGAAAACAGACGTCCCACCTGTCACCAAATGATGTTAGAGGGTATCTGTGGAGTCGTTAGCAAATTCTGAGACTCAAGGCTCACTACTAACTTCTACAAACTGTTAGCATAGCAAGTTCTCAGAATTGAAGGAGTATTGGACTATAATACGCGTTGAAGCTAAAAGTGGGTTAGCTAAGGTGGCCTTCATGCACTTTTCTTTAGAGCTTAGGGGCTACCTTTTCTTATTTTGGGTCGTGTATGATTTCTTCTCACTGGAATGACAAGGGCAAAAATAGCAGTCATTACATTATTGATCAGTCCTTTGCACATTCCACTCTCCCATGAGAAGGGATGAAAGGTTAATTACATACATCTCTCGGGCAACAGAAATGATCAAGGCTGCCCCCGGAATACAGTTACTTCAAAAGACAGGCTTTTGTTTCAGGGAATGTCTCCCACAGAGAAACATGGAAGGCGAAGGAGAACTATAAATAAGACTGTCATTTATGTCAATTATAAATAGATTTGTTCCCTTTTGATTAGAAGATTAATGGTAGCTGAAAGTCTACACTTGAACAGAAATGAAGGAAAAGCTTCTGACAAAATATTATTACATGCTACCAGGTTTGATACCTCTTCCTTCCTGAGGTAGCTTCTCTGATTTTTCTCTAAATGAAGACTTTTCTTCTCTTTTCAGTTTAGAATTCAGCATAGTCCATTTTGTTCACACTCAACAATTTTCTAGCTCTCTCCTTACCCTCTAGATTAGACAATCCACTTGTACGTACGTAACCCTTTCTTTAAATGGAAAAATTAAATAAACCAGATGTCAGTGTTATGAATCCAAAAGGTTGTAAAACTGTTTTCTCAGATGCTCCCAAGATGGCAGCCATGTACTATCACAGCACTTGTCCCTTTGGTGAAGCAAATTCTTGGTCAAATTACCATGTACATTACAGGCACCTATTAGTTTCTTGGTACGGTAAAGTCTATTTCTCACACTTGGTGGTTAAGGAATGATTCCTCTTCCATTCTAAGAGGAGCAATATCCAGAGGGATCACAATGCTTCATGGCTGGTTTGCCGTTCCTCATTCTCTACTTGTGCTCATGACTCATCTTTCCTCAGTGTCGGGGTGAGAAATGGCAGCTTCTTATCCACGCTGCCTGCTGAGGTCACCCTGGGATAAGGACATAGCATCTGGGTGCTTCAGTGCATTACCAGGCTCTCCTCCTTGCAATGAAACAGTGTGTGTCTACTCTCTGCTGGAATTACAGGACAGGACATCTCACCCAAGTCTCCCCACTTTGGTCCATTTAATGCCCCAGATGGGGCAGATGGGGCATTATGAAGGGGCTGTAGATGGAGGTGGGAGGTGAGGGCTAATACAACAGGCAGTGATCTCTCTGGGAAATTCATACACACCTGACATGACCTCTTCTGGCTTCACTGTGGGATATTTTTAAATAAATTTAATTCATAAGTTGGAAATTCACTTAAGGACAAAAGAAAAGAAATAACCACTGATTGGGCATTGGAAAACCTGGCTACCAACATACTGTATATAAATTATATATTATAGAGTTATATGTATCATACAGTATATTACTATAAAGACATATATGTATATAAAAGTGTTTAAACACAAATTCTTAGAACTGTTGAGCAGGTTGCTGGGTATGAATTCTCTCTCCAAGTGGCATTGCTCAACAGTTCAGCTCCCATCAGAAAGCTGGCACGCTCTTGTGCAATCCAGATCCACAGCAATGTCACTTTGCTGACTGCACTTACTGCACATTCGAGCTTTGAGTCAGAAGTTCCAAGCAGAACTACTCCCCTGAAACCCAAACTTCCTCTTAAGAGTTGAAACACCTTTGGACCTTACGACTCAAGACAATCAGATCTAGTATTTTCCTAATCAAAACCTAGAAATGGCACAGTGGGTGGCTGGAGCCATGTCTTCCATTCCTTTCTTACCCTTCCCCCACACCCCAATCTGAGATTCTTCCAGCTTTACCAAAGCGGAAGTAACACAGCAATCTAGGTCCTTATGTGGCCTGCTGTCAATCTCCCTGCCAAGCACTACGTTAATGGTGGGCTCTGACTCAGTGGGATGTGAAGACATGGGCCTGAGTACACCGATTTGTTACCAGACTGCTAGGTAAACAGCACACAGGAAGACCTCTCCTCACGCTTGTAAGACACCCGGCTGTGTCCAACAGCCTGACTCTGCATCCAGTGTTGACCTCTGACTTAACTGGACTCTTGATGAGGACTCTTCCACCTCTGCTGAATCACTTGTCTGGCTCTAACTAAGAACAGCTTTCATAATGGAGGGTGTGAGGCTTTTTTCTATTCTTAAATAAGCTGTCCTAGAATATACTCGGAGGCTTCATAAAGTTAGCTGAGTCCCTGGCCTCTTCACAAATGTGGAGACGGCCTTTAGACTCAGCGAGGTCAAACATTGGCACCTGCCAGTGGCCAGCTGATAAGAGTGCTTGTCTTGTTCCTTTGGTATTGCTGTCATATTTCATGGAAAGCTAGGAAGAGCAGAAAGATGAGTCTGCCCTTTCCCTTCGACAAGTCCTCCTTTTCGAGGACGTTGCTCCCAGATGCTGTGAGTCACTCTGATATCATCCTTGGATACTCTGAACTTGCCGGGAGGCCTGTGATGTCCGATGAGAATCCTCGGAAAGTCGTAGCTGGCTGTTAAGGCGGAATGTAGGATCTGCTAAGTGGAGATTCTCCGGTGAGAGACGCTGAAGGAGCATCTAGAGATCAGAGGACAGAGTGTGTGGGTAGGGCATATGACACATCTGGGCAATAGTCTACACATTAGCCTTTTTGGCAAAATAAGCCAAAGACACAGTACACCTTGATACAACATTTACGCTGAAGAGTAATAGCTCGCGCATTCTGAGCTCTCATTACATGCACGGTACTGCTGTCCTCAGCACTTTTGGGTATCATTAACACATTTCATTCTCAGCCAGCTCTGCAAACAGGAACTATCATTATCGTGACAAGCGAGACCGCTGAGAAACACAGGAACACACATACACCTCTGGAACATAAAACATTAGGTGTAGCAGTTAAGGTCTTCGCTCAGGCAAACAAACTAGGTACCACATTGCCTGGTAATCTGCATGTCTTTAGTTCTTTGCTCTCTCAGTTCCTTTTCTAGAAACCCCTAAGGCGGAGACCATCTATTCCTTGCCTAGTATAGTCTCTTACACCGTTGGTAAGAGCCAATCCCTACATACTCCAGGCACCCCATATATACTTGTTAAGTATACATTTATTTGTAAGTTTTATCCAGCCAGAATTGGTGGCATACTCCTCTGTGTAGCCTCAGAATTCAGGACAATGTCTAGCACATAGAAACATAATTAGTATTTCCTGAACTAGGCTGAATTCAAGAGCTTCTGGTTGAAGCTACAAAAAGAAAGAAAGAAAGAAAGAAAGAAAGAAAGAAAGAAAGAAAGAAAGAAAGAAAGAAAGAAAGAAAGAAAGAAAGAAAGAAAGAAAGAAAGAAAGAAAGAAAGAGAGGAAGAAAGAAAGAAAGAAAGAAAGAAAGAAAAAGAAAGAAAGAAAGAAAGAAGAAAGAAAGAAAAAAGAAAGAAAGAAAGAAAGAAGAAAGAAAGAAAAAAGAAAGAAAGAAAGAAAGAAAGAAAGAAGAAAGAAAGAAAAAAGAAAGAAAGAAAGAAAGAAAGAAGAAAGAAAGAAAAAAGAAAGAAAGAAAGAAAGAAAGAAAGAAGAAAGAAAGAAAAAAGAAAGAAAGAAAGAAAGAAAGAAAGAAGAAAGAAAGAAAGAAAGAAAATTAATAAAGAAAAAAATGCTTCACAATATACATGTCTTTAAGATTATCTTTTCAAATTCAAATTGAAAAACCCAAAACAAATAAATAAGTACCTAAGAAATGCTGATCCCTACAGGGAACTCTCCTATTCCTTAAAGTCTATAACCCATAAAAAATGAGTTTGAAAAGAGACAGTATAGACATCCCTGGGATACAACCAAGTACACCATTCCAGGCTTAGCCGCACGCACATGGTCATAAAAGAACATCATTGACCACAATGCTTCTACAGGCGAAACTGTGGCCACTGTGGATGATTTGTCTCACCAAGGGCTATGGGGCTCCAGGATTTTCTAGAAGGCTTCCTTCATCCTAACGAAAAGTTCTCGTCTTTTCAAACCCTAAACTTGAACACCGCTGAAGGAGATTAAAAAACACCCAAGTTAATTAAAAACTCTTTTTTTCACATTGAAATCACAAGTTCTCCCAGGGTATGATGTGTTGCCAATCTAGCATTTTCCAGACTAACTCTTCTGCAAGGCAATTGCAGTTTTCTCTTTCAGGTCCATGTCCTTAAATTGCTTTTCAGATTAGATGTCTTTAAGGTCCCAATTTCTCTGACAAATTTCAATTCATGATCTCTCTCTTTCATCCAAATCTTTCTGATCCCGATATCTCTGTGCTGTAGATGAGGTTTCCAGGAGGAAGACACCGTCACCTTTGAAACACACGTTGTTAATTAGTTGTCTCAACTGGGCAAGTCCACAACAATAATAGTGTGCGTGCAAAATGCCCTACGACAATCTAACCAACCAGACCCGTCTAACTCAGCTAGCGTTTCAGACATGCGAAGCGGAGTCCTGGCAAGTGAGCGATGGTAATGAGCACCTACGAATAACAAGTGCTCGGTTTACCGCACTAAACAGAACTGCCAGGGTTCTGTCACAGGTGTCAAGAGTTTAGTCAGAAAAGTACACATGGATTGTGTTAAGGGACAATGAGAAAGGCAAAGAGCCCTGCCTGCCGGAGTCACTGGACTGGCAAATGCACAGTGTATTTCCTAGGCTGGTTTTCCTCCGCAGTAATTGGAATCTATATACCTGACCAGTCTCCTGTCTTCTTCGTCCGTCTTTTTCTCCTGCCAACTCCGCAGCATGCACTGTTGTAATCCCACTGCTATAAAACCTGATTTGAATTCCCCACGGTGAGGACACCTCACTGGAAGATTCAGTGTAGGCTCGTGATTGTTCTTACCTCACCAAAGGAGACACGTTGGTCCATATCTGGGGTTGGACTCTCTGCTCCCACTTTCCTGTACACTTCGGAACATTCTGAGTACATTTGACTTTCAAGAGAAGGCCCGTATTTCTGAAAGCATCAAGAAAAAGTATCTCGGCACCCTTATCTAGAACTAACTTCATCATCATGCTTTATAAACAAATAAGATAGACAATGGTGACAGGTAATAACTCTCAAAGAATTTTTTTTGAGGGATATTGAACCAAGAAAGTCATCTCACTTCCTTGAGGACAGAGTACATAAAGAAGCCAGAGAGACCAGAAGTTAATTGTATGTCTGCATGATTCCTTGAAAAACACAAGCTAGTCTAGTGTGTGGAAACATCAATCAAATCCCATACAGGAGACTTTGGCTCTCTTGATACAGCATTGTGCTTTGATCTTAGCTTATTCTCTCACCGGAAAGCTTTGTGATTTTACATTTTTTTCCTGTTTGTCTTTAAGCACCACTAGAGTAATCTACTAGACTATAGCAAGATCCTCCCGTGTTTCTTTTAGTGCTGCTGGTCTGTGACTCTGTTTCCCTAGATCCTAAATCCTAACTCCAATTATAAGAGGCTTTAAAGAAATGAACTGAAGACCACTCTTCTAAAAACCTACCCAAATAATTATGGAAGTCTTATTAAAATTAGACAGAATAAATCAAAAGTAGATGAATGGATAGAAAGATACTATATTGGCAAGGAGCATGTAAATATGGGAAAATGAAACTAAAAGTATCAGGAGAACTTGACTCAATGGACCAAATAAGTTGTAAATTATAATAAATGGCAGATTTATTCTGTATTGCTCATGTAGAGAATTAGATGGTGGGTGGTTAGTGTTAGCTTTCAAACAGAGGGTGAAGAGAAAATTGAAGAATTCCCCTCAAAAGCAATATTTTATCAGGTCTAATTTAGTCTCAGAGCCATTGAGAGGCCATTTGACTCCATGTAGGGCATTATTTGGTTTTCATTCAGGGCATAGGTGGCTTGTGCTATGGGGCAAGTAAGGCTTTACCAAGTCACAAAACAGGTCCAAATGGAAAATGTCATCCCTGCTATATCCTAAATATTCACTTTGCTCTTCGTGATATTTTCTAACTCTTTGTCATGGAAAGAGTTCATGTCAAAAATAGAAGAAGATTTATTCTACTCTAGCCATGTGGCAGGTGTTAAAAGAACAAATAAAAACAAATGCTGGCCAGGATGTGGACAAAAGGAGAGATTCCCTATATACTGCTGATAGGAATGTAAACCAATCCAGATACTATGCAAATCAGTATGGAAGCTTCCCATAAATCTAAAGTAGATCTACAACTTCTAGCTGTACCACTCATGGGTATTCACCTCAAGTCAACACATCACAGAGATATTTGCATACCAAGGATTATTGAAGCACTGTTCACAACAGCTAAGTTATAGGACCCAAACGAAAGCTCGACAACAAATGAATGGGTAAAGAAGACATGGCATATACACAGTACAAGAAGTAAGTTATGTTGTTTGCAGGAAATGGATGCAACTGGGGATAATGAAGAGAGTCAAGTGAGTCTCAAGGGCAAATATGCTTTCTCTCATTTGTGGTTTCTAGATTTTATATGGATACATAAAATGACGCATGTATATTATGACAGGAAAGTAGAGGTCAAGCTCTACTTTGTCCTCTAGGAACAAAAGGACTAATGAAGGGAAGGGAGAAAAGTATGGTGAGAAATAGTCAAAGAACAATTTGTACTTACACAAAAATGCCTGTGTAACATGTCACCTTGTACAAAGAATACACACAATGAAAATTAAAAACAAAATAAAAATATAACCTCAGAATTCAAGAGTTGGAAAAGATCTTCCACCACATAAATTACCTCTGCAGAGAAGCCAATTGCTTCCTCCACATCTTGAAAGAGGCCTGTGCTGGGATCGGTCTAGGGATGGGGACCAGAAATGACTTCACTGCCTCCCCTTTTCTTCAAACAGGAAAGCACATCAATGCCGCATCACTCTGACCAGTGGGATGCTGACTCAGCTGAGCTCCGACTCTGACCTGTCTTTCTTTCTGCACCTGCTAAGGCACAGACTTCATTCTGTTTTGTATTTTAGTTGTTTGTGGGTTATTTTCTTCTCCGCTGGGTCGTAAACTCCTTGAGGACCACTGTTTGGGCTTACTTATCCATTTTCACAATGCACAGCATGAGAGTCAATGCCCTAAATATGGCAGGTAACCAATGGTCCCGCTTGCTTTTTAACAAATGCTGTTTTAAATTGACTAGCAGCTTAGCTCTACAAGAAGGCAATTAGGTTAGAAGTAATTTCGTCATGTTCACTGAGTTGGATAGACTTTGGGGCCAGTTAATTTTGTGTGTGATTTTTTTTTATTTATTTATAAGTCTTTTATAATAAAATTTATAAAACTTTTTAAGATTAAAAACAAAATAATTTTGTCACTACACATTCACATTTAGTTACTATTTAATCCACTACAAAGCATTCCTGATACAGCAGACTATAAATAAGTTTTTGGGGGTGAATTTATGAGTGATCATAATAATATGTAATCAATAAATTACTGCCTGTGCTGGTTGCTTCTCCTTTCCCCTGTGAAGCTGCCAGGGGAATGCCTGCCCCAAAATAACCTGTTTTGTGCCTCCTCTTGCTCTGTTCATTTACTCTTGATCTATTGTATGTATTCCCAGTATCTCCACACAAATACATCCTATTTCAATAGGATAAAGGTGTAATGGTACCATTTGAAGCACCAGTAGCCTCCCAGTCGTCTGTTCCTTTCTTCCTTCAAGAACTGAGCAGGAAAAGTGTCTTGCGATTACGCTGGCTTCAATAAGATGCAAATCCAATCTCTCACCTATAAGTTTTAAGCTATATAGTTCAATATTGCTGCTGTTATGCAAAGCAGTTCTGTTCCACAACAGTCTCAAGAATCTACCTCTTGGGCCAATGAAGCAGCAGGTTAAAGTGTTTGTCCTGAAATACATGTATTATATGTGCATAAACACACACACACATACAACATAATAAACATAACAAATAATAACAAAGAGAGAGAGAGAGAGGGAGAGAGGGAAATTGAGACACACACAGAAAGGAGGGAGGATTCCTGTTGACCTTTAAGGAAGAGTCACAAAGCTCTTACATGATGCTTCACTTACATTCCTCTATGTAAAACTAGAGAAAATGGTCAAGTGTAGCTGCAAGGGAGGCTAATAAATGTAGTCATCTGAAGATTAGGTGCTCTATTATCACAGAACAAGGGAGAATGGATCCTGGACAATGGGTAGGAATACTGTAAGAATAAATCTCATTGATCTCTTTAAATTATATGAATCGAATGACCAACCTTACGGCACTGTGAAATCTGAAACTGCTTTCATGTCAACCAGATCTTGTCTTTTGACATCATTTCTTGAGCTGTGTGATTTCTGAACTATTTCCCAAGCTATCAAAATTGAATCAAAACCTCTTTCTTAGGTTTCTGTGGAATGATACGGGATGGTTGATGATACCTAGCGCAGTGAGGGGCACAGAATGATGCTTAGATCACATTTACTGCTCTTATAATTTTGCCTGCATGTAAGTCTGGCTCTGCTCCAGGCTTTAAATCAACCTGGGCATGAAAACATTCCCAAAGTTCCCGACAGCTGCGTTTCTTGAGTAATTTCACACCCTATCCATTTACCAGATGCATTTGAACAAATGAGCAGCTGCTCAAGAGAGTGTCATTATCCTCATCTACCCTTTCCTTCCCAACTTTGTTGGATGCTATTGAACTAGTAAACTAGATTTCCTAGTTTACTAGAAGGAACTAGTAAACTTCTCTATAAGAAATAATGATTAGGGTCAAAAATATGCAAAAACTTGTTAGAAAATTGAACATGATGGAGGAGGGGCTTTTCAGAATGCAGACAGCATTTCTATTGTTCCATTTCACTCTCTTAATCTAGCCAAGAAAACTACTGTGAACAGACACTATAAAGGGGCAAAAAAAAAAACCTTTGTGCACTGTTTATTTTGCCATATCAAGCAAATGATTAAGAGGTGTAGCAGAATTTGGATGTTTTTGTTCCTTTGTTTGTTTAATGTTAAATGATTCTTAGGGAATGTTCTAAAAGACAGTAAGGTCTTCCCATTGACTTCCAACTAGTTAGGAAGTTTCTACTTAGGGTAAGAGGCAGTGTAGTAGAATGAATTAGTGCTTAGCAAGATCCTAGTCTGCATGCTGGCTTAACCATTTGATAGACTGGTGAGCTGGAGATAAACTTTTCTAAGCTTCGGTAGTCTCAACAATAAATGAGGCAAATGATGGCATCTTTATCATAAGATTCTTATGAGAGATAAGCGATATAGTTGTATATAAACCAGCGTTACAGTTTCCTCAGGTCATACCTTCGTCCAGTACCTATATTAGATAGCTTATGATTTCTCCCTATTTTCTACATTTTTTAAATCTTTTTAAGTCATCCCACTTTACAGGTAGCTTCCCAGCTATTTTTCCACTCCTCGTTTTCATTCTTGACTTCTAGGACTAGCATCCTGTCACTGATCTCCTTTGCTCTAGTTTACCTACATGATAGGAAGAAGTTGGAAGGAGGAAAACTCTCACGCTGCTGTGATTTTCAAAGAGGAATGGGCAATAGAAAGTAGAAAGGGGTCACAAGACAGTGTAGCAGTAGATTACCTACAGAAAGAAGTTAAGTATAACTGTCAGACTTTGAGTCTGGATAAACAAAAAGAGATGCAAATCCAAATATCTGACTTGGGTCAACTCAGCTTTAATTAGTTGGCAGAGATGTTCATTTTGGTTTTAGAGATACTGAACCACAAAGAACAGGCAATTCTCATGGGTCATTAGGATAATAATCCAAAGGCGAGAGAGGACATCACAGAAGAATTAAATGTTTCATTATATAAACAACTGTAGCATACTCTTCACCCAGCTCAGCAAACATAAATGAATAAATTATTTTTTAAAATGGAATACAATATTCTGTAGAGATTCAGTTGGTAGTGTGCTTCTGGCACATTCAAGAAGACCAGGGATCCAGATACCCAGCTCCCATGTAAAGAGCCACATGTATCAGCGTGGACCTGTAACCTTAGCCCAGGCACAGGGTGTGATGGAGACAGACAATTCCTGAAGCTCTTTGTGTAGCCAGCCTAGCCTAACTGAATCAATGAATTTCAGGTTTAGTGAGAAACTCTACCTCAAAGAATAAGGTGGAGAGCCATTAAATAAGATTTATGGCCTCCATATGTACATGAACACACTAACAGTACATATACTACACACACACACAACATATCATATGTGCACATTTTTTCAAAATAAATGAATCAGAATGAAAATTGTCATTTTACTGTCTCGAAAAGAAAATTTCCGTTGTAGAGTCTCAAAAAGATTAAGTATCACTCAACTGCATAAGCGATCTTCTAAATAAAACTCACTCCTTAGACAACAACTGAACATCTACCCATTATTATTTTTGAAACCATGATTTCAAATCACAGAAATATAGCATGTTGCAATTGGAATAAGCCTTTCAGTGCTCTTGTTCAAAACGCCTCCCTTGTATATGAAGGGTAGCAACAAGACTGATAGAGGTTCTATTAAAATGTGTGTTCTTCCTTGTTCACTGTCTCCTTTCCAGCTCAGCTACTGGAGGTATGATCATAGCCACTTTTGCAACAAAAACATTTCTTCTGACTAAAGTACAGACACAGATAACAAGTAGACCTTGTGGATTAAGATGACAGGAGGTTTAGAATTCAGTCCCATGCAGAAAGAACCGGCTGGATTCCTTGAAAGTTATTTGACCTTCAAAGTTCTTAGTCTGAGTAACAGGGGGATAGATTCAGCCTGGATCCCAAACGTCTTGGAGACCTGGCACCCCACTTCCAGTTGCACCCACCTTCCAATCCCACACAAGATGGAGAAGCGGGCTGCTTCAGCATGTTGGGAGCCCCAACAGGACAAAAGCTGGCCTTTCTCTGTGGGGGCTAGAGAAGGGAAGCAGCTGAAGCAACACTATCGGTTTCCTTCCAGTACAGAGAAGAACAATTGTGCTCCTCCCAAGGGAAGCCATTCAGAGCTAGACAGTGTGGGGTCTGTCTTACGATGGGAATGGAGACCTACAGAAGAGTAAGGGCACTTAGTGACTGCCATTCCCTGAACACAGACTCAGAGATGGAATGGAAGCCAAGACATGCTTAGGTCCAGTCCCCTGCTTCTATCTGAGCCTTCCAAAGCAGATGGTTATCATCCAGCATTTAGAGATCTCCAGAGTAGCAATTACTCAGCTTCCCGCAGGCCCTCATTCAGCACGATTCCCTTGCTTAACCAAATTCTCCCAGGTGTCGACTGAGCCTATTTATCCATGTCTAGTCCTCGGTGGAGGCGAGGAAGAGTACCATAGCCTGTCTTCTACCTCATCGCAGTGGTCAAGTCACCTTGCTTAGCCTTGTCTCTGTAGGGCCTGCATCTTAACTTTGTTTTCCATCCAGTTAGGCATTAAAAAAAAAAATCTTGCTGGAATATCTCCAGCTTCTCCAAATAAATCTTAAAATAGGGTGAAATCTGAGTTCCCACTCTAATTAAAACCTCAGCAATGCCAAGTTTTGTGGAAAGATAACTCTCTAGGCTTTCATTTCATAATCCTCCTCGTGAGCCTGCCTCGTATTACAGCGTGTTGTCATACTTTCTTGCTCACCCAGAACTCACGGATATTTTGCTCTAGCGCTTGTCTCTGCCAGATGGAGCTCACTTCTGTCCGTGTTAAACATCTTTCTGTTTTTAGTGACTCTGTTTTGAAGCCATTAAAGACCTCTTTAAATTGTAATCCCACCTTCGACCACTTTGAAGATCTACTCCAGACTCAAGGCAATCTGAAAAAATATTCTTTTCCATTATTTGTCATGAAGGAAGGAGTCTGGATTGACCCAAGCCCGTGAAGGGTGAGGATAGGACTCAGCTCTCCCATTCCCTGTAAACGTGGGTTGAATGTGAAGACTAGTGCAGTTCACCCTTCTCCATTCACTTATGCAACAATCATCTTCTTGAACACTGGTGGTGCACACTCGGGCTACAAGAATAAAACGTCAGCCTCTCTACCCATTCATTGAGTTGTCTATTCGTGTATTAAAATGTATTCGCTAAGCACCAACTCTACACAGAGCCATTCTGCCTGCTCTGGCTGTAGCAGTGAGCAAGAGTGAAAAGCTCTTGGCTCCGTAGACCTCCCATTCTATTGGGTTTGAAAGCAAAAGGAAACAAAGTACAAACCTACAGATAAATAAGTAAGATCATGTCAAATTTTGATAAATGTATTGAAAGAAACAATAGGATGATGGGCTTGGGTTGGAGGCTACCTTAGATAGCGCGGACCCTAGAGGCCGGCTCTGAGCAGAATGCCCTGAGGATGTGACCACTTAAGAAAGTTCTGATATTCTGAACCAATCTCCTCTAGCAAACTAACCCTTCTGTTTCCTCTGACCCAGAACTTTTGATGGGAGGTTAATGTTTGGAAACACATTGTTCCTCAGTTAGTTATTAACATGCCCGATGGATTCTTTCAGGGCTTTTAATCAAATGTGATAAACAGGGAATTTCAAGATTCAGAGCCCTTAGTTACTCAGAGAAGTAATAGATGCTCCGGGAAAATGGTAGTATGGTGTCATTAAGTGCAGAGCAAGTGACTTTAGAGATTTCAGATAGACTTCTTTGCCATGGAACTTCCCAGGAGCTCAGGACTTTCAATACACGTTTGTAACCCATCTGGAGATTTTTGCGTGGGATCTCTTGAACCTTTGGTGAATACTGACCTAAAGAAACATCCATTAACTAACCATCCAAAGAAATAACCATTAAAAACCCTAGCTTTTTCTCAAGAGGAAAATGCAAAATGGGACTTGAAAGAAATTGTAATAACCACACCAGCAACAGTCCCTGCCAGCCTTTTCACACAGCCAGGCTGGAGCTGCTGTCCACAGGGCACTGTTTGCTTTAAAGCAATGAGAAACTCCAAGACAGCCTTGTGAGGAGGGCTTGGAAACTAAATACAGTGTCATTTGCCCTCTTCCTATCACTCCGCTCTGGAAGCAATTAGATTAATTCATCCTGTTTCAGCAGCAAGACTGATCCTAACACTTGCTTGAGACATGTTGATAACTGTGTATATGCCTTGACTGACAAACAGAAAGTTATAATTCTTCTTTTTGCAAGTCACATGCTCTCTAGTTGTAGGCTCAAGATGGTTCTATAATTGATCACTGCTGATATACTTTCATCCGACCCCTTTTTTCACCAGTTTTGAATGGTCCCTGAAAGGATGTATGTCATAAACCCATTCTATATTTTATTTCTTCTCTATATTACCCTAAAGGTGGAAGGCACAGAAAAAGTGAGCACAGGTTCTCATGAATCCTGTCTTCTGAGCCTGGTTTTACAGCTGAGCTGAGTGGCGTCTACCCACTGTAGATTTTTGACAGCTTAAAAACAAATGGAACTCAGAAGAGCTGTGTTCAGTATTGAGGGGGATCTCTGTGCTTCTGGCTCTCCATTGGGCTAGGGAACTTCTTAATCTCTTAACTTCCTACCCTGGGTCCCGGCGTCTTGTCTTCGAGTGCTAGCTTGAATCCAGAATGAGGAATGACGTAGACGGTGAAAATGAGCAGCACACTGAAGGGGTAAAGGTCAACATGTGTTTTTTGTTTCATTTCAGTTTCTTCCTTTGGAAGGTTTTGATGTTTTTTTTTTTCCTCTCTGATTTGCAACAAAATTGGTTCTGCTACCAGACTAACATATGGATACCTTTACTGGGCAACCATCAAAAGTGATATGAAAGTTTTCTGGTATTTTTTAAGGGCTTGAAAGAGGCCTTTTTTAGGACTGCAGCTCTCAATGGCTTCTTCTTTTTTCTATGTTTGTTCCTGGGTCCTAACCACATCCAGGAATCCAGTGCCCCATAGAAGCAGTGGTATCAACTAAGAACTTGTTAGAAACATAAATTCTCAGGCAGTAGCCCAGACTGTCTGGAACAGAGATCTGAGGTGTGGCCAGCTGTCTTTAGGTGACATCAATGCAGGTTTAAGCTTGAGAACCACTGATGTGTGTGTCATTGTGTATCCCCAAATGTGTTAGTCCTTGTGGGCACTAGCAGCTTCAGGAATTGCCACATATTCATGAGCCAGAAACCTTTCCCATCAAGGAGCTTTGAGGAAGGAATAAGAAGCAATGAGCTGTCATTCTAAGGCAAAAGAGATTCCAGATTCACAAGCCACATAAGCTTTGGTTTGTTTGCCTACACAAGGGGAATGGTTTCACGTACCTCGTGGGATTGTTGAAAGGGCTAAAGGACAGAAGTTGTGTGACAGTGATTTGTACTGCCAGGTCTTCTCTGGAGATAACTGCAGAGTTAGTTAGCTGTATGGATCGATAATGCTGGCGTACATTATGAACTGCAGGTTCCAGGGGGTTGGGGTGAGAGGCAGGAACGATCTGTCTCCTTTGTCCTCTTCTAATTTTGGAGTGCCAAGTCTAAGCATGCAATGGCCGATCACTGACTCTTTGCTAAATGACTTTAACTAAATTTGTTATAAATATAATAAATGTGTTTATTCGTGCATCCATCACAAGCCTTGTGAGGTGGCTGCCTCTTAGGATGAGCCCTGAGAGGTTCAGTAGTTTACTGAGGTCACGTAGCTTGAAATAGTGGAACCAATGTCTTAACTCAAGAAAAGTGGCTCCAGTGGGCATGTTTAAATCAGCTCCTCACAAAACCTTGCATCCAAGTCATAATGGTGATGGTTGGGAGAGTGATCTGAGATGAGGTCTTCTGAGTGCCTCTGTATGCATGCCACTGCTGCTCCAAGCTTTCCTTGTGCCTTAATTTAAACTACCCATAGATATAAGTACTATTATTATGCCTTTAACAGAGAGGACATCAAAACACAGACACTAGCCCTAATACTTGGGGGAGGGGGTTGTTTGGTGGTGGTAGTGGTGGTGGTGGTGGTGGTGGTGGTGTGTTTGGTGCTAGGACCTAGGATGCTGCACACGAAAGGCAGCACTTTGTTGCTATGTCAAACCCTCAGTCCCTGATATTAAGTTTCTTCTTTTCAATGCCCAGATGGTTTTCATATTACTTCTCTTTGTGTGTTGTTTGTGTACCAGGACTTGTCAATTCATCTACCGATGAGCATTTAGGAAATACCCGTATATCTCAAGTTGTGATTTTAGAGATAGCTGACTGCCTGTCCTTAAGATACTTAAAACCAAATTGGGAAACTGGGCTGGTCTTCAGAAAAACAGAAGGTAAAGGCAAATATATAGTTAAATACTGCTTGTTGGTTGCTTCACATATTCAAAGAGGTTAATGGCATTGAAGTAGAACAGAGTACACCCCAGCACCTGAAAGAACTTTCTTGCGATATACTGAGCTTTAAACACTTTGAGTAATTGTCACTGAATTGTTGAATTCAGCATCCCTACACTGCAGTATCCGTTTAGGTTGCCACAATCACTAGGGCCACGGGGATATCTGTCTCTCGTCTCATTCATACTTGCTTGTTGAAAATAGTGTCTAGACTATAAAGTAGTGCTAGGTAAAAATCTGTGAATGAATGTTCACAAGCAGAAGAATAATATGGTAACAAAATGGTAAATATGGTTGCCTGCGTTTTTGTTTAGATGGGAAGGTAGACTGTTGGCAACTCCTATGCCCCTAATAATATTGAACAAGAGCTTGGTTCTCCATAGAATACCTCATCTCACAAGGGGCATGAGAGCAGTGTCTTTGTTATTTGGAAGGCAGATTCTACTCCTTCCCCTGGGTAGAGTGTTGTCCTGACAGATGGGATCTTTGGGCTCTTCCTAGAAAAGAAGCCTCATAGACGGTGCTTTTGAAAACTGAGAACCAGTATTTTTTGTCATCGATTTCATTTCTTCCCTTGGTTTTTCTCTTACTTAGTAAACCTCTTAAAAAAAAATGCCAAACTCAAGTTTGGTTACACACCATGTTCCTTTCATAAGAAACATCACTAGTAATTGAAAACAGAAAGTGGTTCCTTTATTCTAATTCATGGACACAGGTAAGCTTCCTGTTTGGGCTCCACCTTGGCTTTCTCCTTCTTAATGCTGGAGGAAAAAAATCTGGATACAATTATCTGCTTTTGTGATTAAATTCTTTCTGGTACTTATGGTGAAAAGGCAGTTTGTCATCAAAATAGGGCTGTCGGATAATATCCTTTGACTCCACGACTCCATTCCTGAGGACTCAATCTTATTAATGATCTATGAGTAGAATGTTATCTTTACAAAAACACTTGATTGCTAGATGAGTTAAAACAATAATAAAACTGAAAATAGCCAAAAAATATCTAGTAATACAAAAACGTTTGAAGAAAGTAAGTCTGATAAGTTTACCCCATAAGATACTCTGTGTCTTTAAAACCATAACCGTGGAGATCAGGTGGCAACATGGGAAACACTTGCAATAAAACATTAAGTGAAAGGAATATAACATTACATTAAATTTTGGCTTTAACTGTAGCTGTATCAAAAATAATCTACCTCTGGATGGGAATGGGGGAAAAGTGCAAAAATGAAGAGAATGCAATTTGTTGGGATATTTGAGTTAGGGGTAAATTTTCACTACTTTACTATCAGTTAAAGTTGTTAGTCTGGCTATGGGACAGAGCCGAGTACCCCATCTGAAACTGGGTCACAGCTTTATGAATGGGATGTGAGCATCCGATGTCCAGGTTATGTCCTTGGCTGCAGAAGTACAAAGACTTCTGTCTCAGGGGCAAAAGCCCCGTGTTCACTTCTAGAAGTCACCACAATACCTAGGAGAAAACTATCGAATGCATGTGCTTGAATGCTTGAGTTGAAGGGTCGGCTTACAAGACCTCATGTATACCCTTCATGAGTATTAGCATCATGTGCTATGAAAGTCTCACTAATGGTATCAACTTCAGGATGTTTGCATTACCAGAGAATTCCCCCACTTCTAGAGTGTCCCCAGGAAGGTAGACTGCTGCGCTACTTAATAGACTAAGTTACCTCTTACTCTTTGTAAATCTCAGCTTCCTGACATGTTAAATGGATACAAGCATCATGACTGCTCCATGAGGATGCTAGAGATAGAAATAAGACATACAAAGTAATAAGACATGAAATGTTTAAAAGAAATCAACTTAAAAAGGAAGATGCTGGTGGCTATATGTTGTTGCAAAGGCTTTGGTTTTTCTAAACATCACACCAAAAACAGTGTTTAAAAAAAAACATTTATGGCGTCTTCTGATTATATCTCTGGGTCTTTTTTAGAATGCCTTCTGGCTCAGGAACTAGTCAGTTTCCTCTAGTTGTCAGTCTTCATCAGTGTTCTTGTTTCTATGGAAGTATTACCTACACTATTCTCTACAAGTCAGATTAGAGAATTTAAACTTCCAACTAGGTAGCGTAGCCTCCTTAGCAACTCTGACATTTGGAGAAAGGCAACATTGTAAGTCAGGTAGAAAGACTGGAGCAACACTGAAGGAGACGCCTCAGATGACCGCCCCAGATGGGGGATATGAGAGGGCGCATATGCCAAGAGCCACAGCCAAGGACAAGAGAGGAATTTGGTTTGAAAGAAGAGTGTTAGGACATCCACAGCCTGGAAAGAGAAGCAAAGGGTGATTTGTGGCCTATTGAGTACGGAGGAAAAGGTTTGGCCAAAGAAGGCACAGATGTTCTGAAGAATGTGGGGAATTTATGACAGTTCATGGTCCCACTGCAGGGAATGTCTGCCAAAGGCAAGTCTCAGCAGACCAAGTCTCTCATTCGGTGAGAAGAAATGAAGAGCCTGGGACTTCTCAATTGACCTGAGATGCTACATTAGGAGAAAAATGAATTGGTGAACCTTTAGACGTAGATTTAAGTGCTCCTGTGCCATTCTTGTCCTATTCTTCTTTTCTTTCAAAGTCAGTTTCAGTGACTGGAGCTTACAGAACAGGTGGGTTTGATTTGAATATGAAGTGACTCCCACAGTTTCCTATGCTGAAGGCCTGGGTTCCAAGCGTGTGGCGCCACTGTCAGGGAGTTGGATCAGAAAGGCATTGAATTCATGAATGGATGAATCTACCAGTGACAGCTAAATGGAGTATTAAGATGTATGGCTTGGTTTGAGGACGGAGGTCCCTGGAGCATACTTTTGAAGGACATAGCTAGCTTATCTATCCATTGGTTGTGCGCTCTCACTCTCTCTTCCCCTCTCTGTCCTTCTCCCACTCTCTTTTTCCCTCCCACTCCTTCCCTCTGTTTCTCTATCCCTTCATGAGGTAAAATACATCCCTCCTCCATGCCTTTCTAGCATGATGCTTTCTGCCTTGCCACAGAAGCATCCTGAAAGCAACTGAGCCAGCCAATCATGGACCGAAACCATGAGTCAAAATAAATCCCTTCTCCTTGTTTATTTGTTTATTTCAGACATTTCATCACAGCCATAACAAGATAACTAACTCAGTGAAGGGAGTCTGAGGTGCTGTCTGCCCATTCTTATCGGAACTCCTACCACTCAAAGCTAAAAGCTTCACTCTTCTCCTCTATCCCTATTGTATGGGAATAGCTGGGAGACCTTGAGAGTCATTCCTTATCATCAGTCTAAAAGTTCTAGATGCAGTTCTTGCATGAATACACACCTATTTATCATGGTGAAGACTGTGGAGAACACATCCATCAATACATCAATGGCCTTTAAACTGTCCTTTCTTCCAAGGATGAGAAGCTTTTAATGGGATGATGAGGAAGAAGGCTGGCCGAAAACAGAAAAATAGAATGAAGGGTGCCTTGCTGCAAGACTATACATCAGAAGAGACCATTAGACTCCCATAACTGCTACAGTTAGGACAGAGTTTATTACACCTCAGTACTCCCGTAGTTGTCCTACCTAGATCTGAGCTAAAGCGAGCAGACAGAGATAGTCAGGGCAAACACAGTGGCCCACAAGCAGTCCTGCTGGCACACTGTCCCTGCACCAAAGAGTCCTCCCAGCTGTGTGCTACATTATGCCTCACATTGCCTGTTCTCCATGAGGCCAACTCATTCGGCAACTGTGAATTAGTTTTGCGGAGAATTGGAAAATGACTTCTGGGGCAACAGTCTCCAGTTCTCAGAAAGGAAATTCACAGAAGTGAGTGATTGGTCAGAAGGCCAAAAGGCCGTTGCCTCAGACCAGGTCCCAGGGCAGTGCTACGGCCGTTCTATGTTTAAGCTTGCAATAAATATACAAATAGAAAATGTGATTTCTCTATCCGATATCGCAATCCCAAAGTGGGTTTCTACGTTAAATTTAATGAAATAATCGAGAGAATCAGATTTTTTTCTTGGTGGATAATTGTATTTGCTAAAAAGCATTTAATGAGTATTGGAATGTAGGCATGATATTGGTCCCAGATGAAATAAAGATGAGAACATCTTCTAACTCAGAGTCAAGCTATTACTTAACTCTCTCCCTCTCCTACTCCTACTCCTATTTTCATTCTCTTTTCTCCTCTTTCTGTGTTATTCACAGTTCACCTCGTTTGGGTGAGGGCTAGGTTGGGAGCATATAACGGTTCAAAGCTAACAGGCTCCGTGATTGCCAGAAGCTTACTGAGAAACCACTTTATTTGACTCTGACTTTGTTGTAATGTCCAAAGACATTTTTTTAAAAGCCAAAATGCAAGAATTTGAAGAGACTACATAAGGTCTCTTGATTAGATTTATGACATCAAATACCAGAAACAAGTAGCAAAAAAATTAACAGAACAAAGTCATAATGGTCTAACAAGTCCACTTTTATCAGAAATTCCCCAAATAATATTATTTATTATATATATTCACAGTATAATATCTACTCTATGATAAATAAACTACCTAGCTTCAGTGTGTATGCTTATTTGGCACTTTGACAAATAACATATTCTGACTTGTTTAAGAACTTCTTGAGTACACTTAAAAATGTTAGTAACTTTAGGAAGAGTTAGTTTTTACATGCATAGAGAGAGAGAAAGAGAGATAGAGAGATAGAGAGAGAGGACAATAGAGAAGACGGGAGGATAAGAGGGAGAATGGGAGAAAGAAAGCACTTGGAAAACCTTGTTTACTACCTATTATTACCTGATGTTGTCCCCTGGGAGCATGTTGGATGCCAATGACACAGTGGTAGCCTGCCTAGAAGCCTATTCACATTACCCAAGGTGAGATATCAGGAGCTGTGGCTAACCTTTTCCAAGGAAACTGCGTGTGCCCGTGTGAAAGGAAGGAAATATCACATAGACGGTCCATACACCAGGGACAGACACTATGGAAAGTGGGGAGATAAAATTGAGTACCAGAAGTTAAACATTGTGATTAACAATTTAAAACCCTTCCTACCTATGGAAGAAAGCCACTTATTCACCTTCTGAAGACAAAGCGTGGTGAAGAGTAATAGTAAAAGCTCCATTAAAGGGGGATTTTTTTTTTACAGGGCTAGAGAGATGATTCAGCAGTTATTCAATAAAGTACTTGTCCTTGCAGAGGACTGGGATTCCATTCCCAGCGCCTAGATGGTGGCTCACAACTGTCTGTAACTCCAGTTCCAGATACCCAACACTCTCTTCTGACCTCCATAAGGACCAGACATGCTTGTGGTACATATACATACATGTGGGTGGACCATCCATACGCATAAAATAAGACTTTAAAAAATTTAAGGAATTTCTTTTTATAAAAACTCTTATTTGTACTAAGACTCATTTGGAAATTTCCAACAAAGTAAGAAGCATTCTTCTTCATTGGCATCTTGGTTATCAATATGTAGTTTGTTTCTTTCTAATGCTTCAATACCTCCAACAAATGACTTTCTGGAAGTTTCTTTCTTAGTCTCCTTCCAATTTACACTTGAAATCTACCTCAAATGGTCACTGCAATCGCCACAGATTTTCCTGTCTTTGTTCCTGAATGGAGCATCAGAACTTGACATCTTCTTCGTTTTTGGTTAACAAGCCTAACACTGATCCCAACTGTCCTTACATTGACCAGATGAAACTTGCTGGTATCTAAAACTAATCAGACAGAGAAGAAGCTTCTGATTCTTTCATCAGACCCCTCTTCATTGCTACAGTGTCCTCTTACCTCAGAAAATCATTCATGTGCTATATGTGTACATTATCTATCCAAAAAGTGGGAAAGCGTAGCCAACTTGATAGTACTGAGAGTCACAGCTTCAGTGAGGGTCCCTGATGTGAGCTCAGAGTACATTTTGTTCATGGGATTGAATCTCTGAGAGTCTGGGTGACATGTGAGCCCATGAGAATGATCTACGGCTGAGATCCAGTATTGTTCTAATTTACCATACTACCATCTTTCTCCCGCCTCTCTGCATATGGCTGGGCCCTGGGTGCTATGGAAACACTCCCTGGGATCTTTCACTGTTGTTTCACCAGCATGAACGGGCTGTCATACCCAACTGGCATCCGAGTATACATCAGGCCGCTATTTATGACACATAACACCCAAACTGTCTCCTCATGCCCGCCCTCCTCCTTTCCTCTCTCTGTGTGTTTCCATCTGTCATCGACTATGGCTGCCTTTTCCTCTGCCATAGTGCCAAGAGCTGTTTCTGCTGCTGCAGAGGCTGTCTTCCAACAGTTTACTCTCTGGTTCAGGCCTGGATGCCCCCTCTTTCCAGGGCCTCCACCTCTTAAGGCTCTCCCTTCAGACATGCCAGACTTCTTTGGCAGCCATCACCCCTCTACCTGCCATGCTGACCCTGTCACACCCACCCCTGGGAAAATGTCCAGATGTGCCCCAAGCAAAAAAAAAAAAAAAAAAACAGAAGTCTGAGTAGAGGAGATTGACAGGGAGCAGGGCCCCTGAGAACACAGGGCAGGTGCCAAGTTGCACAGAAAAGAGAAATGATAGACTCTGGAGTGAAACTAAAAATAAAGAGGGTATGTTTCAATACCCCTTTGGCTGATTCAACTATCTGTGGTCCCAGAAAGAGAGGTAGTGCCCTCTAGTCGTGAACGCCTTGTGTTTTCACAGCCGAGAGTAAACGAGCAGCAACAGCGCATGCGTGGGAGATAGTGCTGGTGGCAAAGCTGCTCTCCACGTTACAGCTAGACTCCGGCAGGCTTTGTCACAGTCCTCCGGAGACACAAAGGGGGAAAGGAGGACGCTGAAGCTCCTGAGTGTGACTCCTTAGCACCCCCTCTTACTCTTTCTCTATAGTTTCTACCACGTCCAGGCGTGAGTCCAAGATAGAGTAGTGATTAGTGGTCTGGTAATACTGGGTACTTGATGATTATTCATTCCCGAAGCAGACCTGGTGGGAAGGAAGCCCTAGTTTTCAATTATTCAAGAAGGAAACGAGTATCTAATTCCTAGCCTATCATGAACTCAGCATGGCCTGAGCTTTCAGCCCAATAGTCATTAGTGAGGGAAAAAAATAACACCTACAGCTTCCACTATCAGAATAAAGGCAAAAGGAAGGAAGGAAAGAGAGGTGAGCCAGCCCACGGGGTCACAGTCAATAGGGGCACACACACTGTCTGGAACTGAGAGGGAACCCCTCTGACAATATGTTCCACCCAAGCTCATCGCATGCTCTGCAAAATGCTTTGAAGTGAGTTGGACGCTGAAAAGCAACTATTTTAATGAGTAGATTATTTGAGGAAAACAAAGATAGCAATAGACAAAGTTGAACGTATCTGGCATCGTGTTAGTAGAGACCTGACCGGAGGATCCATCCTTGCCGTCAACTCGGGATTCGTCGCGTGGTTTCCACAACCCACATGCCGCATACCCTTTCAAGGGAACAGTTATTCTTTCGCTTCAATGCAGACAGCCCTTGCCTATCTAGAAAATTCGTTTCAAAAAATTTCGGGGGAGGGATGGAAGGGATGCATTTTAAACAATAAATGAGGAGGACAATTCTTGCCCAAAGCACCGCGCTAATCAACATAACCTACAAACGCAGATAACCAATATTTATGGAGTTTGCTGCTTGCCAGACATTAGACAAAAGAGCCACAAGGTCCACAGCGTTTCTAGGAGATACTTTTGGTATGGCAGGTCTACTTATGGAGATCTGAATCTTAGAAGATTTGGTTCCATTCCAAATTTAAACAGTTGGATAAGCAGCAGAATCTAAACCTGTCTGACTCAGTACCCTGGGCTTTATCCACTCGGCATACGACCTCCATCACGGCGTGACAGGTGTTACTGTCAGATCTCGCTCAGGTGCTGTAATGTGTTATAACGGAAGAAATTCCCTGACTATAAAATGATATCTAACTTACACAGAAAGCCCCACGGAAATAATTCCAACATAAAAATGACCTCTTGGCACATGAATACCTTTTCACCTTAGACACTGATAAACCAAACCAGTCCCTCAGGACAACAGTTCTGTGCAGTGAAGCAAGTCTCTTGCCAAAGTATAATTCTGTTGGCTATCTCTCTCTCCTTCAAGCCTTGGAATGAGCCCCAAACTAGTAAATTCTGCTGTCCTGGCAAGAGGCTCATCCCCCAGGGCATTGTATCCGGCTAAAGTGATACATCACTCTGCTTCCCACTCTGTCAGCCATTTCTCTAAAGAGTCTTAAAGCTGTAAAATTTCTGCTTTGAATCTCAGTTGTTCTTGCCCCTAAGATTTGCATTGTAACTCCCTGACCTTTGAAACAAAGGGTATCCAAACAGTATCCTATCCATCCCTGCCCTTGAGTTGGGGCTTCCAAAAGATCAGAGAATCTCAAGAACGGAACAGCCTCCTAGTGCTTTGTTTCATTCCTTTTAGAGCCAGAGATACATAGACATTGACATGCGTAGGCAACAAGGAGACTTTGGAATTATAGGGGTTTAGTAGCTGAGAAAGAGCTGCTGAGGGGTGGGGGTGGGGTGGGTTATATAGGGACTTGATTCCTAGAAAAGATGACCTCGTCCAATTGAGAAGTAGTGGAACTAGCAAACACTGCCAATTAAAAATTAACACAGGCCAAAAGTGAAATCGATGCCTAAATTTGATAGGTTGTTAAGACCTTTTCGGACACATAGTTCATAGAAAAGAGAACATTTTCTCAGTGTCCACTTTTGCAAATGCCAAAGGTCAAGCTTTGGAAAAAAATCCTTACACAGAAATACAGAACTGAACACAGGTATCTAGAAAAGGATCAGTCAGGTGTTATTTATAAATATGGGTTTTAAAACTTCAAGTAATTCTAATTTGAAAAACTTTAACATTGCTAATGATGCACACCCATGTTATCAATAATAGCTTAGGATGGGTCCAGCAATAAATTCTCTTTCTACGTCTTTACTAAGCCCACAGCCATGCATACCTCAGTAGTTTATTTAAATTAAATATGACTTCTATAAAGTTTTTAAAGGGTAAAATATTGACTCTTGGAGACATTAAATGTAAGTCCTATGGATTCAGGAAATATCAATCTTATGATGTTTTATCGTAATCTCTCTTATATTAGGGATCGTGAATGAAGTCAGCTTTCCATAGAAAGCTATCAGAAGTAGGAAAGAATGGAAAGTAACTTCCATTTCTGCAAATGAAAATTAAAATGCTGCCAGGAAATGTAGCATAAACCTGCAATCCTGGTCCTCAGGAGGCTGCGGAGCTCATGAGTTCGAGGTTAAGGTCAATCAGGGCTATGTAGCAAAATCCTGTCTCCAAGGAAACAAAGAGAGGAAGGATAGAAAGAAAAAAGGAAAGGAGGAAGGGGGAGGGAAGGAAGGGGCAAGGAAGAGAGGCCATTAAAATGCTAAAATGTCGGGCTCAGGCTTAGTTCAGAGCTACAGTGTGCGCTCAGCACGCATGGGGCCTTGAATTCTATCCTCAGAATAACAAGAGAAAATATAATGAGCAGCTGCAAGATTACTTCTTATACCGGTTCAGAACTTTCCTACTGATATCCAATGCAAATTGATGTCAACTGAATTAATTTTTATTAGATAAGGTTGCTCTCAGACCAATACTGATTTAAGAATCATTCTCAGCTATTCTGAATTGTCAGTGGACCTAGAGATTGGCAAAAAAAAAAAAAAAAAAAAAAAAAAAAAAAAAAGAAAAAAGAAAGAAAGAAAGAAAAAAAAAAAAAAAGAAAGAAAGAATTTGTATAAGAAAACCGATGTTCTAGCTCCTATAGATCCTAACTGTGGTATTTGGTTGTTGTAAGCTAATATTATTTATCTAATAATTCTATTTATATTTTCTATCAGACACGTGACTGGGAATTTTCTAGAAATAGCCTCCAAACCCCAACTTGAATTTTCTTGCCCCTTTATTCTGTTTTCAATTTTAAAAACTAAATTTAGTTTTAAAAAAGAAAGAATCTACTTTGGTACCTCTTCCTCTTATTAGCAATTGTGTTAGAGAATTGTTGTATTCTTTGTATTCCAGGAAGGAATAAGTATATATCTTCAAAACTAGGTATGTTCCTATGTTTTAAAGATGTTCCTATTTGAAAATGTTTGCAGTTGTCCTTACTTACATATTGATTCATCAAATCAATGTTTCCCACCTTCCACTAGCAGAGCTGAAATAACCTTTTTCAGTAAGCAAAAGGGGAAATTTCACAGGGAATCAAAGTCAAATATAGAATCTCAAGTACTTTTCCAGAAACTGATGAGAAACACGAATTTATGCAGCACTGGTGGAGGTAGTTTTATTCGTGATGAATGGCCAAAACTCTTTGCTCTAGAAATGATGACCCCAGTTAAATCTCAGAAATGCACACTTCTCAACAGACACAGAGGGGACTGAGCTCCTTGCATCCACGACAAAATGTGATACTCAGCCAATTGGTGTGGTTTTGATGATACCACAGTTCTGCCCAAAACCTTTGTAATGAGAAAGTTTGCCCTGAGGATTATTAAGTTACTCCACTGACCATGCATTATTTAAAGGGGAGTGCTGTTACTATGGAAGCCAGCTGTCGGCCAGGCGGTGGTGGCACAGGTCTTTAATCCCAGCACTCAGAAGGCAGAGGCAGGAGGATCTTTGTGAGTTTGAGGCCAGCCTGGTCTACAGAGTGAGTTCCAGGGCAGCCAGAGTTACAACAGAGAAACCCTGTCTCGGAAAAAAAGCAAGCAAAAGAAGCCAGCTGTCTAACTGTGGGAAGTCTATCACATGGCCCATGTCTAATCACAGTGGACTCAAAATCCAGGTTAAGTGGTGACCGTCCTGTCTGGCGAGCCGACTTTTGTCTACGTGCTATTCAAACTCTGAACCAAAACTACTGAGAAAATAAGTATATTACTATAAATGTTTCAATATTAAGACTTTGCCAGCGAAACATCTGTGAGATGGTATCCATTCTAACAGTTAAGGATATTGACCCTCAGACCGCATCTCATCGTAAAAGGTATGATCCCAGTCACCTGTCTTTCACTGTTACACTGAGTGAAAAAATGAAAAGTGCTGTGAGCATTTTGGAGAACTCGATTGAAAATCAGAAAATAAATTTCCATCTTCTAAGTTTAAAAATATTTGAAGCTCTTTCTCGCAGACAATGTGAGTAGTTCCCTACACTTAGCCAACATCTTCTATAGGATCTCTGGAATAGAAAGGACCACAGCAGTCATCTATGTTCCAGTACAGAATTCCGCTCCTAAGGCTGGTGACAGGTGTTCCTACAGCCTTTGCTTAGTTAGCTGCTTCCTGCAATTGGTAGTATGTTATGTTTCAAGGAAGTCTGTTTTCCTTAACATTTTTGTTCAAATGGCTTAAAATTTTATGTAAAGCCAATTTTATTTCCTGCTTACTTGATAATTATGATACTAACAATCAAAATAAGAATATGTAGCAAGGAATTTTTAAAGGCAATGATGTATCAATTACTTCCATCTCATTAAAAAAAAATAACCAAATGACTAAAGTTTGCTGTAATTTAGATGTGATTTAGATACCTACATCTACCAAAGGGTGTTGGGGAGGCTTGCTTTATTGGCTACCTGATAAACGATATTGTGCCAGACTTCCTGTTTTAGACAATAACCATAAATACCTTTATTATGGTTTGAAAAAATAAAAGACTTAAATGGGGTGCTTGAAGATAAAACCTAGGACTTTGACCCGCAACTGTGGTCCCTTAACTGCTGAGAAACGATGACCATTGAAATCAAGCCCTATAGGACACTTCAAAGGATGAATTGAGCTTTAGAAAACAATAGGTAAACATTTGTTTCATTCATAAATTCTGAATAAAGTACAATGAGTCCATTGTAGTCACTATGAATGGACACAGAAAGACATCCCTTTAGAATTCTAGAACTGTGGCTGCTGGAGCTAACTGGGAGTTGTTATATTCATGGGAAAAGTCCACATATATATACCACTACTCCAATAGCAAAAAAAGAAAAAGAAAATAAACCTCTGGATTCAAAATCCATCAGTCTGTGAACTGGAAAGCTCAGCTACATTATAAAATGAACTATATCAAACCCTAAGCTCCTCTGAGAGATAAAGCAAACTAGGTGCTATCCTTTGCTGTGGGGATGATTACTGTCTATTTCAGAGGATGAAACAAATCTGTAGTGGTCTCACGGCTGTTAAGAGTCACCAAGAAGGGTCATATAATGTGTGGAAATGCTTTTTACTATCCCATGATAAGGAAGATGGCTGGTGTCTTCCTCTTGGAGCAAACAAGGATTACAGAAGTAAGATCAAGTTAGAAGTATTTGAAATGGAAATCCTAAGCAGGTTCCACAAATCCCAACCCATCCCTCTCCATTTTCCATCGATATGCCTGAGTTGTGAAAACACTTGTATCTGAGCTGCCCAAGTTTGGAAGTTTCTGGAAGGATTCCTACAACTCCACTCCCAAATATCACAGAACTATCCCATAACCAACAAGTGACTCTTCATGTATTCCCTTTAAGAAATGTGTACTCTAAACAAAGGATAGTCATTAACTGAAGGTTACTATTGTGATAGGTACAGAAAAAGAGACAGACTTCTCTTTTCTTTCCTGACCTGGAAAGAGAAGTGAAATGTATCCCCCAGTCTTAACTGGCTAGCAGTCAGAAAACTATGTAGGCATCCTTTGTGGATCACAAGAGCCAGGCATATCCATATCTTTCCTCTAATTTATAGTCCCAAGAAAATAATATAGAAAACAGAAAACATTGCTTACATTGCCCAGGGGACCATTTGAATTTCAACTTTTGCTTGGCTGGCGAGCAAAAGCTCTGAGTCCACTTCTATGTTAGTCTTCCCTCCAACGGCAAGTAAAAGAGCTGCTGAGGTTCCATTTGGGCCAGTTGCCTGATCCCTCACAAAGCCCCAACCACGAGGAGCCCACAGGGTCTGCTCTGAGAGAGAGAACGGCAGATCCTTCCCAGAGAGACCACAAAAAAAACCATCACTAAGTTACTACCTCCAGCTGCCCTGAGAATAAACCTTCCTTATGTGAGGGAAGCGGCAACAAGGCTCCTGTGCCAAGCATCAGGAAAACATTTGTGTTCTTAGAGGATGCCGCGAACAGTTGGCTTCTCCGGCAGTGAGGCAGCCAAGCTAGTATGATAGCAGGCCATTACCATGGGTCTGATCTCCCCCAATGAGGAAATTGACGACAAAGATGAAGAGTTTGACTTTCAAAATGTCATTCTTAAGTATTGTGTCATTTACGTGATTATAAGACTTTATTTAATGCCGTGCCTTCTTGGGTCAGGAATTAAAATTAAGCATATATCAGGTCTTTAATTGGATTCCTTAGGTCAGTAGTTCCTAAATTTCTTTCATGAAGCCTAGATGTCAATGGAGAGATCGTAAGCAGCCCAACTCACAAAGGATGTAAGGGAGATGCGAACAGGCCAAAGCTGTTTACCCCTAACTAAGACAAAACAGCTTCATATTGTGTATGTTTGCTACACTGCTGGATAGACAACGTTGGATTTAACAAAAGTTCTATGGTGACAAAAAGTGGCAATTTAGGTGCAATTTAAATTCCATGTAAGCTTGTCTTACCTTTTCTTTGACTGAAACAAGGTCAAATCAAACTAAATTCTACTTGCCAAGAGGTCTAACTGATTTACAAAGATCAAAGGAGGTTTTATATCAGTATTCTAACTGGTGTTCAGTTCCTTCCGTTCTAATCCAGTAGTTACTCTGAAAGCAGACAGAAATGGTTGCTTCAGGCTTTTTGGGGTGATTGGTCAACCCCCTTTCCCACTGGTACTGTTATCAGTTCTGAGTTTCCAGACTTCTAGATATGGTCAATACTAACAATGGCTTTTTTCATAGATCCTTTAAGACCTTAGAAAAGATATTCAGAAGAAGTAAATTAATATGTAGTTAAGACCTCTCCTGCACCGGGTGCTGTACGTTATTTTATGTAATGCATTATTTCATCTTATCCTCAATTCTCACAAGGAAGATGTTTTTAACCCAATGTACAAATAGATCAAGACCTACAGGCCTTAAGTGACATTTCTGGAGTTACCCATCAATATCTTCTGGGTTCCATGAGGCCCTTGGGCTTAACAGCAAGTAGATCAGAGTTTGAATACTGACACTCCACAAATTACTGCACAAATGACCTTAGGGGCAAGTCATTCAGACTGAATCTCAGTTTTCTCATCAATAAAATAAGAATATATTTCTAAGGTTCAAACTTTGCTTATATGCAGTTTGATTTTTATAATAGAAATAGTTAAGTAAAAAAAAAAAAAAAAAAAAACAATTGAGCTACCCTTCGTATAAAAACTGTACCCACTTACCAAAATGATTAAGAGGACTCATTTTCCCAGCATCACATATTAAAGGGTATTCTTGCACGAATGTTTGAGATGATGGGCCACATAAATAGCTTCAGTTGATCATTACACACACACACATGCACATACACATACACACACACACACACACACACACAGAGTGTGTGTTCCAAAATTTCATACTGTATCCTTACAATATATGCAATGACCTTGTTAATTTAACAAAAAAAAAAACATGCTTGCAAAATTGTAAGAAACATGATCTGTGAGTTTAACTAGCACTCGTAAGAGCTTCTCAACTAAGACAATAGGAAAGTGATAGGACTGAAACAAGGTCCTTGAATATAAGTTGTTAAGAATGTGGGCAGAATCAATACAAATAAAGTGTAAGGCAAATGAATGCTTGTGCATGAGTGTGGTATAACTCCAGGGAACACACTGGAATCTAGAAGAATCTACTGGGACAGGCATTATTGGAGATACTTCAAAGAAAGGGAGAAGTATATAGACTTGAGATAGGGAGAGGAGCAGCATCAGGGTCTACATGGAAGTGCGTGAACATAAGCAATTCTGTCTAACACCAAGCCACTCTGATTTGTGCAGACAAGCCCACAGGCTATGGCTCCAGCATTCGGAGGGCGCCTCAGACAGGCATTGTTGATGAGTGCTGCTTCCGGAGCTGTGATCTGAGAAGGCTGGAGATGTACTGTGCCCCTCTCAAGCCTACGAAATCGGCCCGCTCTATCCGTGCCCAGCGTCACACTGACATGCCCAAGACTCAGAAGGTAAGCCCATGTGGATGGAATGCAGCCATTCTCCAGTGCTTTTTCATATATGGGGCAGGAGGACAAATAGAAATTCTGTCCTATGTCTCCTCGATGTCAGGTCAAAAATCTCCAATCCTGCCAACAGGGTGACTTACAGGTTCATCCTTCCAATCACTCTCTACCGCAAATTATCTTTTCCCCTGGACAATCTGACACTTGGAAGATGGTGGGAAAGAAGGACTAAACCTGTCAAAATTCAACTTGCCCAATAAAGCCTCTTGGCCAGATAACATACCAAGTCTTAGCTATCAATAAAATTGTCATAATGACACTATGTTCTGCAATGAGTTGTCAGAATTAATAAGCTAATATAATCTAAGACAATGTTTCTCAACCTGTGGGTCATGGTCTCTTTGAAGGTCAAATGGCCCTTTCACGGGGGTTTCCTAAGACCATCTACATATCAGATATTTACATTAAAATTCATGTCATGACAGTAGCAAAATTACAGTTATGAAATAGCAACAGAAAAGATTTTGTAGTCGAGGGTCACCACAACGTGAGGAACTGTATTAACGATCACAGCGCTAGGAGGGTTGAGAACCACTGCTCTAAGATATATCCCACGTATAAGCGGAATGCCTACATCAAGTAGGTGTTAGACAGGGATTAACATTTGACACAATGTTATCTAATAACAAAATTGTAAGTCCTGAAACTCTACAATGGCCCAAATACAGGAAAGACTCTCTACTGGGACTTACTTGAAATTCACAGTGGCAATAATAAATGAAGGAAAAACAATGGAAATGGACGTACGGTTTAGCGGCAGGAATGCTTAAATGTCTCTAACGATCAAAAGGCAAGGCGTCCTTTATCCAAGCGTTCATTGCAAAGCAACTTCAGAAAGACCATCAGTGCCATCAGAAGCAGATAAACATCTGATGCATGTTGGCCACTTGATGCACGCGCTAGTGAATGAACGAACAAACTGTATCAGAGTCTAAGTAAGATCATGGTCCCTACATAGAAGTAAGGGAAGAGAAAAGAAGGAAGATAAGGAAGGAGAATCTCTCTCTTAGGTGTTTTGGGGAGTTCTATTGAAAAAAAAAAAGTGAAGATGCAGATTCTGTCATTGAAACAAAACTAACACTGTACAGGAAGCACAAGATAAGAGACTCAAAAGTTCACCATGACATCTTTGCTGTTTTCTGGTCCTAAACCACAGCTGAGGCCGAAAGAGGACCATGGTGTCTTAGTGGAGACATCTCTGAGCGGGTCACGTCTAGGGATGCAGGGGGATTGTTCAGGACTTGGTATATTCAGAACACAGCAGTCCCAAGAGTCAGAGAGAATATCAGTGTTTGAATGAAAGGGACAGGAGTGTTCATTCTTTCTGTTGAAGAGGACGTGGGTATGAGAGACCAGGCTCTGGATGTCCCCTCTGGTGCCTGAGATGTAGAACTCTCTCTAGCACTAAGGCTGGCTCCTGTTTCCCATGGAGCCCAGGCATTCTGGGCTGACTCAAAGGCTGTCTTCATCACAGGAACCGAACCATCTATTCTCAATGCAATTATTTTTGTGATGTTTGCAGTCCCTGCCCTTATCGACAAACAAGAAAATGAAGCCTCAAAGGAGAAGGAAAGGTGAGCCAAAGACATACCTGGGAGGGGAACAGGAGGAGGGAACAGAAGCAACTCAGCAAATCAGAAGGAAGAGCAGAGAAGGGAGGAGAGCGGAGCTAGGAACTGTGAACACAGAGGCCCAACAGGAAAGTGACAGAGTCAAGCAAGAGAGCGGAGCAGGCAGCGACTCAGAGAAGCTGTAGAGTAAATGAAGAAACGCAGCCCCAGCTAGATAATGTCTATGATGGAAGTAAAAATAACCTATTATGGGATGTGGCCATTGCACATGGAAAGAATAGCAAAAGAAGACATAACACCTCAGAAAAGTACAAAGTGGCAAGAATGGAACATCAAGAACAAAAAATTTTTTTAAAAACATGCTAGCAAGACACGGCCTTCTCCTTCTTCATAAAACAAATCAGAGTAGAAATATGCAAATAGAGATCACTTCTTCTGCATCATCCTAAATTTTGTACAGATCTATTAGAGAAGGATTGCCCATGTCAATATATGTTCAGAGTTAAATATTAACCCTAAATTCTCAGCAACACTGTATTGTGTCATGAAAGTTCCCAGATTTCTTCCCTGAATTTCGTTGGTGGCTCTGTTTCTTAGTCAAGTCCAGGGTTTAGGCCAAAGAACACCCAGTGTTTACATAAAGGCCTATGAGGTAAACTTTAAGAGGTCACTGAACTTTTATTTTGTACTTTGCTATCAGATATAAAAGACGTATTAATTTACTATGGCTGCCATAACAAAATGCCACAGACTACAGACTAAGTGGCTTAACCCACAGACACATTTTTTTTTTCTCTCACAGTTCTGGAGAATGGAGACACACATTCAAGGTGTCAGTCCCTTGGAGGCTGGAGGCTTCCTGTAGCTCCCCAATCTTGCTTCCGGACATATCTCAGTTTCCAAATATTTTGTTTTTGCTAATACATCAGTGAGACTGCATTGGGGCTCACCCTAGTGATCTCATTTTAATTTGATGACCTCAATAAATATTCTATATCTAAGGACACTCTAATTTGAGGTACTAGGAATTGAGACCTTAAACATGAACTTGGGGATGAAGGATAGCAGTTAGCTCATACTGAATGTTTCTGATATCAAACTATATCATTTGGTTATATCTCCTGGGGGGGGAGCCTCTTTGTTTTCAACTATCCATCTATCTTCTCTCCCTTATTGCCTCTCTCCTCCTACACACACACACACACACACACACACACACACACCATGGCTAGATGCTGAGATCTCAAATCCTATGGACTCGTTCTTCAGTAGAAAAGCCCCTAGGCCCCTGCTGTGTTAGTGCTGGTAAAGCCCTGGGGTCCATTGTACTCTTGTCTCGGTTTTAAAGACCAGGATACTGAGATCTGGACCTAGGTGGAAATGTACTTGGCTTCTAAGCTTCTTCTGGGCAGCAGACAACAACACTTAATCAAAGTAAATCAAATACAAAAGAATCCCTACAGGAAAAGAGGGGGCAGAACTTGACATGGGAAGTCTCCCCTTCGTTTGATATTTTTCTGCCAGAAGAAAGGTTGTGAATAAGATCAAGAGTGCTGAATTTTCTGAAGGTTAATGTGTCAATCAACTCACAGAAGGTGTGTCTCGGTGACATTTTCCCTTCCCTTGATTTAATCAGTACAAATAATATCTTCATGGAGCAGAAAGCAAAAAAATCTCAAGATTATCCAAATTGTGAATTACCACACTAGGAGAGTAAAGAAGACAGACGTGCTCAGCTAAGCTAACGATGGCCCTTTGGGGTGGTAAAATGATTGAAAGCGACAACTGAAACATTCCATCTCTGTAACCCACTTCAAAGAAGTCCTGGTGTAAGGAAGCATCCTTCCTGCCTAGTCCTTCATGTTTCTTTTCCTACTCCAGGATCAACTTTTTCTCCATGGCTCACTGAAAATTTGGGATCTCTTCAATATTATAGACATGTCCAGAGCTCAAAATAAGATTAAAAAGTTCAATTAGAAGTACGTGTCAAAACCCCCAATGATACTTCTAGTATCACTGCAAAGTAGATTCTAGATTATCAGGAGATGCTGCATTCTGTTAAGGGAGCACACTTTGGGGCCAGCCTCAAGAAAAAGCTAACACTAATGTTACATCCCCTTAGCAGAGCCTTCAAACACAGACAGCTCTTCAAGAGACCACAATTCAGCAAAATAATTTAGCATTTATATCCTACGGAAAGGTTTGGGTGGTTGTATCTAATTATAAACTTCATTCAAGAAAAACTAAAAGCAACAGAACTTTCTAGTTAAAATAAGTCCACATCACCTAGACTGTGCATTAGAATATATTTCTTTTTGAAATAGGTTTTATACATTTTAAAGCAATCCTTAACATGTCTAAATGTCATCTCCATGTGATAGGAACCACGAAAACATAATCAAGCATTGTCTTTCCATCTTCGCTCAGTAGTAATTCCCAAGGACTTAGTGTATAGGCGTGATATTCAGTACTGGGTAGACGGATGATGCATGGATGGATGGACAAATGGACAGACGGGTGAATGGGTGGATAGATGGACAAATGGGTGGATGCACGGATGAATAGGTGGACAGACTGACAGGCGGACAGGCGGACAGATGGATAGATGGATGCTTGGATGGACAGATGAGTGATATAGGCAGACACACTGTGGTACAAAGACAGAGCATAAAAAGTGATTAGAACTGTTGAGACTAAGTGATTCCTTGTATCCTACCTAGGACAGCGAGACAATCCCAGAATAAATCAGGAAAGGCAAAAGAGCTTTGCTGACATCTCACATACTTGAAATGTCCGTTGTTTTTTTTTTTTTTAGTGTAAATTGAAATTGCTCAAAGACTTCATGCAATAGTTTGAGATTACCTAAATATTTGACAATCAATGTCATCTGTCCACTCAGCGTTTTTTTGAAGTAAGCAGAGTAGCAATCCTTACAATTCCCACCTTCCAGCTTCAAGTGTTTCCTTTAAGGCAAGTTGATAATTGTGTTTAAAACGAACAAAAATATGTAAGGAATCATAATTTTGAGTCAAAGTTGATTGAGGATCTAAAACTGTAAATGTCTAGATGAGGCATAAAGCTTACAAGTTGGAGAAGCAGGCTAGTATTATCAAGAATACAGAACACTGTCAGGGTGCCTCAGAGAAAGTCAGAGCTCTTTTCCTAGCTGTGTACTCAGGGGCAAATCGCCTAGCTCACTTATGTCTCAGTTTCCTCATCTCTCAAATACGGTAATAACTGAATCTACCCCATACAACTGTTGTGAGGATTACTGAAAAAGTGTGTGTGTGTGTGTGTGTGTGTATTCAAAATGGTGCTTACACAGAATAAAAACAGTCCCCTGGAATATCTCATATTGCCAATAATGCCAAGTCAAAGTTGACAAGTTTCCAGTGATATACATATTCTTCAATTCTTAGACCACTCAGTGGTCTAAGATTCCTCCCAACTAGAATACCCGATTCTATGAATAATTATAACTTAAATGGTTAGTCCAACTCTTCCACATGAAGAACCGTTAATATTTATTTTAGGGTCATACAATGAACTTTTCGGAAAACCACTATTTTTTTTCTCAACTAATTAAAATCAAATGCCATATGTGTTTTCATTTCATGGTGCCTGGGGAAAATTTAATTGTAGCATGAATTCTAGATCATGCTAGTTTTAAGTAAAACTGCCAAAATAAATAGAAATGTGAGATATTTCCAGGCTCACACAGCTTCTGGGATACTTTGGTTTCTAGGGCTTCCAATCTAGTGCTTTAACCAGTATCTGATCTTCTTTCAAATGTCTCAACAACCTCATACAGCATCGAATTTGTGCTGTTAAGATGTAAGAGTTTGCAAAGGAGACAAAGAAATATATCCCAAAGAATGAATATATCCTTCTTCTTCTAGCGTGCCCTGACTACCCCCCCACCTCCACCCCATCCAACCAACAGCAAGGAACAAGGCTCTCTAAGGTAACAAGTACTCAGGTCCACTAGAGTCTATGGGGAAGAAAAAGCCAGTCTTTTTATTTGCCTTTTAGATGTGAATCAAGCTTTTTTGAAATATGTAATAGATAACGTGAAATTGACTTTTCAGCCAAAATGAAGCTGATAGCCTGAAATTAAAGTGGTGGCTTTTGAAAGCAGTGGAAAGATTGACAGATTTAGCTGAAGGACAATCCCTTTTTATGAGTTTTAGAATATCCACTATACAATTTGTTACCTCAAGGATAAAGGGCCAGTTTCTGGTTCTCTTGACCTAAGCAAGAAAGGACACCTGATGCTAGTAATAGAAGATTCTTCTGGAACTACCAAACAGGCAAGATTGAAGGCCTGTCCTAGGGCCCGCTTGAAATCAGAAGTCTTCCTTGCTGCACACATTTGGGAGCCCATCTTTAGTGAGATTTCTCAATGCATTTGGATCTCCTCCAGCAACCAAGATTATAATTTAGAAATGTCAACTTAGGTTTACACTCCAAAAGACAGAATTGGATGCTGCAAACACCAAGGGACTGATGAGAGACATGGTATAATAGGTCTGTGGATCCATGTCTGATACACAGCACTTCTAGGAAAGTTCTCACCACATCAGGCACTCGGAAACAACTCCCATAGTCTACTGAATGAGTCACAAGAACTAGGAATTATTTTTGGAAAAAAAATTCTCATCTTTATTAACCATTGTGCTTATAGTTTTAGAAGGCGTGGGTCAGGAGATTTTAGAAATACAGGGTTGCTAGTTAGATACTGTATGTACTTGCAGCCGACTTTCATTCTAAATGTCTTTAGTAGTAATTTGGAACCTGTGATTAATTAGAATAAACAGTCTTAAGAGAAGAGAAAGAGGATTGTATGCATGTGCAAATGAACACAAGAGCACATATACATTTATTACCCGTGTGTTTGTGTAGTTTTGTGGGTGAATGACTTTACAAAATCATAGGTAAATACCAAGGTGGGTTGCTTTCTCTCAGTAAGTTAAATTCCTTCTCAAGCATTAGTTGTCATTCACAAAAATCTCAAGATTTCTTTGTCTTCTGAAAAACTCTGGGATATAGTCCTAAGTAGATATAGTAAGATACTTATTTCAGGAAGTAAAGGGAACATTTTTGGAAGGGCAGAAGGAAGTTGGTTTTGTTTTTGTAGTATCTTTTAGGGATCCAGGGGCTTCAATTACTTCCCATCTAATGTATAGAGAACAATCTATAGATCTCTCTTATCTGTGGATCCCAATAATTTCTCATAGAATGAAGTTGCAATTTGAGATACTTGCTCTAAGTCTAATTCTTGACTCCATAGGTGGGTCCGTGCATCCAGTCAATGCTCCTTCCATCACCCTGCTGCTGTCAGAGATTAGGATTATTGGCTACAACTGTCCCAGGCTTCTGCTACCTCTTCCCCCATTCACTTAAAAAGTTTGTGAATTAAATTTATTTGGGGAAGAGTATATGTCATGACATGTGTGTGGTGGCTGAAGAGGAACTCAACAGAGTCATTTCTCTCCTTCCACCATGACATTTCTGGAGATCAAACTCAGGTTGTTAGACTTAGAAGCAATTGCCTTTACCCTCCAAGTCATCTTCCCACACACTCTCCCCGTCTTTAGCCATAAGTTTCTAATGGCCTCTCCTCACTCTGGACTAACCAATTTCATTCTAGAATAGTCTGAGCATGATAGCAAATATTCTTATCATTGTTAAAAATGGTTCCCGAGTTCCCAGGGAAAGACCAAGAAATTTGAAATCAAATTTAAACTAGCGAAATGGCCCTGACTTCCAAGCAAGAATTCATATGCCAAAAGTTTTTACAAAATTCTGTGTAAAGTCTAGAAATGTTCACATGGGGCTTTCTGTCTGGCCAACACCAAGAGGTTAAGTAATCAAAGGCCAACCAGCCCTGCCATCTGTGAAAAAATATGATGGGCTATTTTCACAGCTGTAGATAACAGTTATGGCAGGACAAGAAATTCAAATAATTAAGAGCAAGAGTATGGCAGGTTGAAGGTTGGAAAAGATTCCTAATCATCTGACAATTGTGCACTTGGAAATGTATGACACTGATGTCATGGCAAGGCATGTTTGAAAGTTCATGGAACATTGCAAGACAAGAAGACATGTGAGTGCAAATGGAGCAATAAGTGCATGCAATCATTATTGCTCTTCTGTCAGCACGAGTTGACCAGGTCACTGTTCAATGCTCCTTTCGTCTCTGTAAATAATATTCATATTCTTCAAAAGAGTGCAAGGGTTAGGGTAAAGGTGCTTTCGGCATCACAGATGATTCTAAGCTTTGAAAACTGTCTGCATGAACCACTCTTGTAGCTTGTTCTGTCTTGGAAAAGCACAGACTGGCATTCCCTGTGTTTACTTTTATATGCTGAAGGCTCCCGTCAACCTCAAACAGATGCAAATCACTTCAACCTGTCATAGTGTTATTTTGTTCATCCTAAAAGTCCAGGAGAGACTTTCCAAGCTTCCAAAATTTCTCTCAATTCAGTGAAAAGGAAAATTCAGAACACAAAGTTAGAATGTTCTGCCCAGATTTGTCACACACTCAAAGAATGAGTGGAAGAGGGCAACACCCTTTCTTGCTAACCCTGTGAACTCATCGCTGCTGCATTGAAATGGCACCAAAAGACTTTTCAGGGCCTTGGGTCTCTCAAGGACATGATGGTACAAATTAACACACACACACCAGCTCAATGTTAGCGTAAGGTCTTATGCCAGTTGGAACAATGTCATTGTGGAAGCATGAGGAGAAATAACATCAAAACTAGTTCTCAGGTAAGAAGTGCAAACGTCAGTAAAAGCACCAGAATCTGGTATTACAGTTTTGAAATATTACATTTGAACTTTCCAGCAATTCCAAAATCAACCCTCTGTGGGAACAATAGTGTGATTAGGCTTACTTATCACCACCAATATTTTTGTTGTTGTTATTATTATTATTATATTGCCATTATTATTATTATTATTATTATTATTATTAACATTATTTGAATTTATTACAAAAAATAGGTAAACAATTTGTCCATAAAATCCAGTCTAAACAACCCACCCTGAGCCTGTAGGATTTTACAACATCCTTCTAGATTGCTAAAGACAATATAAGTACTTTCTGCTGCCTAGGAGAAAAAAAAAATCTTTCAGTATTCTGGTATGTTTTTGGTTTTGTTTTGTTTTGTTTTGTTTTCCTCCTAGCCTTTTAAACCATTTACCAGCAGTTTCTTACATCACAGAAAGATACATTGGAAACCAAATCAGGTGGTTATTTGAAAAGTGAGAAAGTTGCTAAATCAGGCTAAACTTGAAATAACGGTAGGATGAATGCAAGTTCTCAACTCCTGAGCATTCCTGGGGACACATCGTTCATTAAAGGGAATAAGACGAAGAGTTATGGGGATGCTATGCCAGCATTCAAGGATCACTCTGCAAACCCATAGGCAGCTAATTTTGCCTATAATCAGCAGCAAAAGGGCAGCTTTCTGGCATGGAAAGTGCTTTGGTGGTACATATTGAACACTGGATAATAATAATAGCTAATATTTATTCAAGAATCACCTGTGGCAAGGGCTTTAGTGAACCGCTTCACTTAATTATCATAAGCCTGCATGGTGTGTGCTATCATCCCCATGCTGTAGAGATAAGAAAATAAACCGAGGAAAGCTAAGCATCTCGTCAAGGTCTTGCTCTCACGTGTCCAAGTCAGGGCACACACCCAAGATGGACCCCAACACGTTAACCAGACACCTCGCTACTTCCTCCGTTTCTTAGCATTGCTTACGCCCACAATTATCAGTGTAAGTTCTGAGACAGGAGAGAGTTCTGTTACATTTTGCTTTGTAAACACATCAGGTGGTCATGGAGTGCTTCCTGTTAACCTGTTAACTCTACCCCATTGCTTCTGTAGAAAATTTAAATCAACATAAACAAGAAGCTACATTTGCTACTTGCTATTGGTTTTCAAACATCCTGCTTGAGTTTATGGATAATATAGAGGTAAAAGAAATACACCCCGCTCCTAGTCTCAGTGAGTTTCCCTTTAAGTGGGGAGATAAATGTGTATAGAATTTACTCTAAAACATGTCAGTGTTCTAACAAAAGCAGACGCACGTAAGACTGTACACAAGCCAGACTAGAATGATGTTGTTAAGAGTCAAGTTCACAAAATGGGTCTCCCTAAGAGCATCTCCCTATGCTAAATAAATATACTAAAAAGTTAGAGCAGTCAGTCAGCCAACCTGATAAAGTCAGTGCTCTTACCCCATTCTTTCTAATTATAGAAGCAGAAACTGAGGTGAGAACAAGTCCCAGTGAACTCGTGTGAGCTGGGGGAACTGAGGCCAAAACGAGGCATGTAAGCCCATGATCTCTGAGAGGCAAGGGAGCAAGATTTTATTAGGAGATGTGTCTATGTGAAAGAATAGGAGGGAGTTCAAATACCAATGTTATCTGATCCCGGGTGGGGAAGAGAGAGGGAGAGAGAGAAAGGAGCTTAGGCAGAAATGTCTGAGACTGATATCAGGTCAGAACAGTGCAGCAGTCACCAGGGAGGTCATTAAGACAATGCTGGCTACTAAAGATGTACACTTTCCAGAAATGGATCAGTCTTGGTATCCCCACCACACTCAGACACAGTTTAGGTGAAGGGTCAGCCTGGAACAATCCAAGATGTCCAAAAGAAAAAGTCATGGGGAGGGAAAGGAATAAATAGCCAATCCCATCACATTAAAAGTGGAGGAAGGTCCTTTCCAATAAAACAATCAGAGGCTAGGGAAACTGACACCATATCCCAAATGTCCACTCATGTGCCTCTGTCTTGAAGAGTCAGCTGCACACAGTAGGAGCACAGGTCTCCCGAATTGTGTACTCTGATCTTTGGTTGTAAAGTCACATCCTATTACACAGAGTGGATCTCATGACAGTCACTCAGCTTGGTTAACAGAGAAGAAAGGCTGACTTGACTATCCTAGAATTTGAACTTGGGATTGCTTGAAGTCAAATCATGTCAAAGCTGATACCGAGACATCTAAATCATCCTCCACAATGCCATGTGCCCCCAGGACAACCAGAAAAAGAACTACAGCACATCCTTTTCAACAAGTGAAGAATTCATGTCTGGGCCACCTCTCAATCATCCACTGTTCTTTCTTCTATTTTCCATTTTGTGGAGAAGGTCAATGCTGAGTTAGTACTTTGTGCCATTAATAAGCTGCTAATATTCTATGCCGGGCATTATTTCTCCAGTGTTTTTTTTTTTTTAAATAGGGTGCCAGGTCTTTTCTAGACTATGCCTTACAATACTAAACTGTTCGCAGTGGGTGGAAGTCGGGTACAGTCTATTGAAAATGTCAATGCTTCCTTTCTGAAGCTTAAAGAGCCTAGCATTTTCTTTTATATTCTATCCCTTAGGCAAAAATCTTCACCATCACCACCAAAAGGGGCATGGTGAAAATTAGAAGTAATGATAACAAAGGAGCTAGCTCTCGCTAACGGAAATGCTACATTTCCAGAGCTCTATAAATAACCCTGCGAATGTGGCCTAGCTGACACTGTGATCAGGAAGGACGCCCACCCTCTTAGCTTAGGATCCTCTACCTGTAAGGTTCTGCCTTCTTCTATCAGCCAGCCGTGGTGATGGACAACTGATGGCACTGTGAGCCACTGCTGTGAGAAGGGGATCTGGACTTTGAGGCACATGGTTCTGTTTCACCTCTTCAAGTGGTAAGCTAGCAGAGTGACAGGTCAGCTCCAGAATCCGAAGGAGCTGCTACAAATCCAAACCAGAAGTCCAGCTTAACCATAAGAAGCAGGCAAGGTTTTCTTTTAACCCTTTCAAAGCTTCAGATCCTTAAAGGTCAAATGGACAAGATGCCGGCGTCCATCGTAAGGACAGCTACAAGAATTCAATGGGAAAACATACACAGTGGGCATGTATGAACTAATCCTGAGCACATGATCAGTGCTCAAGTGGTGGCTACTGTTATCTCTACCCTTAATTCTAACAACCTGCTCCTCTGCAGCCTTAAGCACATCACTAAATCTTAGCAAGCCCCGGCCTGATTGGAGTGCGTACAAATAATGTCACCTTGCCAAAACGGATGTGAGGGGCCAGTGAGAGAATTTACCCAACCGTAAAGCCTCAGCAGGTGTCAAACAAGATTATTATGCTGTCTGTTGTTATTAACCTTTGATGATCTTCACCCTCAGAAGGTCTATGGATAGCTTTCCAGAGGAAAGTTTGAGAACGAGGAAAGAAAGTAAATGGTCTCTATTACAAATTAATCCCTTCCCCAGTTTATTCCTTAATAAGCTGGTTAGCCCGTTTTTCAGAAGGGTCAGATTCTTCCATCAACCCCAGTGAGCTGGAAGACCAGCTTTTTTTTTCTCTTTTTTTAATAATCTTACTTTCTCTGGTGTCAATAGGAAATAATATTTACTCACTACTGTTTTCCTTTCAAAAATCTGTCTAGTTGCATACTAGAAACAGTTTCAGCTGGTTTGTTTGTCTTGGACAAGCTGCCGAAGTGAAAAGTTTTTCCTTGGCTGCGTGTGAAACTGTTTCATAACCCTTCAAGAAGTGCACTGAAGGTGGGTGCCAGCTCTGAGGCCGGCAGCTTCGAGCAGGCCTCCACTTGCAGCCCATTGTCAAGGATAGCCAGCCAGCGTAATTAAATTAAAACAATGAGCAAAGCAACAGATGCAACTGAGACCAAGTCCCTGAGTGCTTTTGTTAGTCCCTGTCATTGTCTGCAACAAAGAAATAACATGCGAGAGCCTGGGAAGAGAGCCAAATGCAAACCAGACAACACAGCTGGTTTTAAATGGGTTCCCTGAGCCTGTGTGCTTGGGAAGCATGCTACTTAGAGCACTGGTGGGTGAGTTTTATCCCATAACTCTGCTGGATACTGAGAAAGACTCATGAGAAAACCATCAGGGAACACTTCTGTTCAACCTTACCCTGTCTGCCTTCTGCTTTCAGATAGAAAAAAGAAAACCCAAGAGGGCAACGATCTGTAAGATGGTCAGTCTAGGCTCATTTTTCCCCCTTTTAGTTGCTGTACAGTCCTTATACATTTAAAGAGTAAAGCACAAAAGATACCTGAATGTGCTCTTTGACAAATGTATATCTCAGCTTGAGAACTGGGGACTCAACAGATCAGGATTTCTTTCACTGTTACCAGTTCATTCTTGAATTGTTTTAGTGTGTTCATTTTAGAGTCATCATTCTTTACTTCTAAGCTAGTGTGCATCTTTAATAGGAAAAAGAAGTAAAATTCAAATTCAAATTAGTCTATGTCCCTACCTGTTAGTTTGGTTAACAATCTTGTGGAATAGTGTCGTCCTTATGAATAGCTATCTGAAGCACACGGTGAGCTGAATCAAATGGTTCCACATGTAAAGTTTCAAATGGTTTGGGGACTTTAACAATCCCATTCTTGTGACACAGAAGTCTTCCTTTTATTTGTCTAGAAAAAATAATTATAAGAAGCAAAATGAGCAGAAGCGTACTGGTAGTTTAATGTCTAACGCTCTGTCCAGCATTAAGTGGCCTTCGTAAGAGTCATAGGCTATAAAAAGGGGAAGTCTTAGTGACTTAAGCTGATGCCATTTCACGGTACTCTACTCAAGGTCCCACTTTCTTCTGGCCAGCTTCTTTTACAATGGCGATGGATCTGTTATTTTGAAGAGTGTTTTTACAGAATCATGGCCCCTTTCTTAGGTTGTGTCAGTATGATATTGACCACTGACGCACAAAGGGCTAGTTCCTTTCATGGTTCATGAAAGATTCATTGGTAGAACTCATGTCAGAAAAATCACCACATGCCTAAGGGTCTTGGTTGATAGGTATTGGTTCCAAAACTGGAAGTATTTACGAATATTAAACCCTTTCACCCTACTTAGGTCTCTAAAGTCCTTTAGTTCCTAACACTATTGAGACTGAATAGATGGTATTACCTTAGGCCAGTGGTTCTCAACCTTCCTAACGCTGCAACCCTTTAATACAGTTCCTCATGTTCTGGTGACCCACCAATGGTAAACTTGTATTTATTGTTGCTTCATAAATGTAATTTTGCTACTATTACAAATCAGAATGTAAATATCTGATATGCAGATGGTCTTAGGCCACCCCTGTGAAAGGGTTGTTTGACACCCCACCCCATCCCACCCCATGCCCACCCAAAAGGGGTCAAAACCCACAGGCTGAAAACCATTACCTTAGGCAGAAGCAAAGTTTGGCAACTCCAGCTGCCAGTATGAGAATGACCGGTCTCGACAGAAGTGTGTCCCAGTGATAAAGGATAGTGTGACCCCTAAAGCGTCGTTCTGCACCTACAACTCTCTATTATTGTATCTTCCTACAGAACACTCTCTGACTAGAGGTAAAGTACCCGCAATATCCCAAGCTACACTCTGAGCTTTAACAATCAAGAGGCACATGAGTCTCAGCTCTCATAGGACGTCTGTTCTAAACAAAATTCATATTCATTCCGCAATATCTTTATTTGTTAAGGAAATTATAATAGAATCAACTCAAAGAACTCAGCATTTGGGCCTTAGGATTATTACTTTCCAACTGATATGACATAATGAGGGCAGGGAAGATGGCTCAGTCAGTGAAGAGACTGTGTTAGAAAAGACCCAGTGTTAGAAATAAGCTGGGCGCAGGTACCTGGGTAGAATTAGTACTAGTCTCCTACAGCACAAGAACAAGGAGAAGGGGGATGTAAGTTAGAAAAATGAATTATATATCTTATAAAGAACTACAAGAGAGTGTGAAAGTTACCGGCGTAAAGAAATAATGGGTCTGTAAAGGCAGTGAAGTACTATTTATCTGTTTTGGTCATTGCACATTGCATGTGTGTATCAAGTTAAGTGTCCATTGCACGGTGACTAATAAACACAAGGGATAAATGAACTGTTTAAAGACGTAAGTGGATCTACGAAACTGCAGCAACTTAATGGCACCCTTTCTTCCTCATCGTAGGAAGTACATTTGAAGAACGCAAGCAGAGGCAGTGGAGGAAACAAGAACTACAGAATGTAGGAAGAACCTCCTGAGGAGCAGAAAATGACGTGCCACCGCAGGATCCTTTGCTCTGCGTGAGCAGCCTGCAAAAACATTGGAACACCTGCCAAAACGACAATATAATAATAAGTTCAATAGCATTTCGAAGATGGGCATTTCCCCCAATGAAATATACGAGTAAACATTCCAACATTGTATTTAGGAGTGTTTGTTAAAAGCTTTGCACCTTGCAAAAGTGGTCCTGGAGTGGGTAGATTGCTGTTGATCCTTTATCAATAACGTTCTATAGAGAAAAAAAAATATATATATATAATTATATATCTTAGTCCCTGTCTCTCGAGAGCCGAAAATGCATGGGTGTTGTAGAGATCCAGTTGCACTAAAGTCTCTGAATTTTGGCTGCTGAAGCCATTCGTTCAGCAACTGTGTAGAAGTGGGTTATGAATTGTTCTCTTATTTCACTTCTTCCCACCATAGTTCAAGCTGCTTGTTTTACAGAGTTTAATAACCTTGTCTTTTTTTCATCAGCCCCATCCTTTTTTAACATATGTATTTGTTGAATTTGGCCTCCTCAAAAGCAATAACAAGTAAGTGGTCAAATGGCCCACCAAGTTTTAACCCACCTGATTCCATCTGTGGCATTTGTACCAAATATAAGTTGGATGCATTTATTTTAGACATATAGCTTTATTTTTCCACATCATGTTACTAGAGAGAAAAAAAAAGAAAGAATGACAATAACTACAACTTTGAGGCCAATCATTTTTAGGTGTGTGTTTGAAGCATAGAAGGTCTCTTAAACTCTCAATGGCTCCTTCAAACGATAAGTTAATATGTAACCTAAATAGCAATTTCTCTCTCATTATTTTTTTCCATATACAGCACTATGTAAATTTAGCATATCAATAATACAGGATATATCAAACAATATGTAAAACTCTGTTGTTGTTGTTTTTAGTACAATGGTGCTATTTTGTAGTCTGTTATATGAAAGAATCTGGTCAAAACGGTAAAAGGTGAAAGCAAAGCAAAATTCAAAGCCTGGAGCCTTAGATGACAAAATTAGGAAGGGAACTGAAAAAGAAAATCCATCCGCTTGAGAGATGCAAAGGTCTCCCCAGTTATGCCTTCCAAGAGGAATTTAAGATACAAAGTCTACTGAGACAAACTTACTTGGCAAGTCCAGAGAGGAAGCCATGGAGTGGGGAAAACAAGAGGCTAGGCATTTTAGGAGTCCTGGTTTCACTTTATCACTAAATAAATAAATAAATAAATAAATAAATAAATAAATAAAGGTATCTGTAACCTCTGTAACACGGACTCACCACCATGTGACCTTGGTCAAGTCACTCCACCTCTTGGTGCCTCAGTTTCCTCATCTGCAAAATGGGGGCAATATGTCATCTACCTACCTCAAAGGGGTGGTATGAAGATCAAAAAAGATAGACCTTCAGATTTTTGCTCTGGGTTTCCAGGAGGGTGCACCATCAGAGCTCTTGAATTGCTGGGACGCAAGGAATTCTGTATATAACCCATGGACAATGTAGCCCCAAGGATCATTCGTCAAGTTCTCTCTGGTGAAGCTGTCCAACTAGTAAAGATCTAATGACTCAGTCTCTCCAACACATCACAAAGTAAGAGACATTTGATTTATAGTTTGAGTTTACTTCTGCATTTGAACTTATGAATATAAAGATAAGTGAAAAGAATGAAAAAAAGGAGAAAGGAAAAGATCCTTGCCAATTAAAGTGTAGTTAATTGCTCCATTTATCCACACTCATTAATCTTCCCAGGCACTTAGTATCTCGGAATAACTCTAATATCAGTGATACTCTATTCAGTTTGAAAACACATTTTCCTTCCGTTTAGCATATGAAAAAAGACCCTAGTATTCTTAAATTTTAAAAAAAAAATCACAGGTTACTTTAGTGGATTTAGTCTTATCCTTGCTTATGTATGCACGTACTTTTACTAGTTTGTAAAAATAAGCTTGAGAGGCAAAAATTTTCATTCTCAACCCTGAAGTTCTCCCTAGTGTCTGCTTAGAAGAAAGAATCCAGCTTTCCGTTGATGTGTTGGATACATTCAACTGGTCATTGATAATTTAAAAAAAAAAAATCTAGAAAATGCTCCCTATTTATGGAGCAAAGTTGTCTTCTTTAGAGCAGAAGTGTCCACTATCCAGATCTTACTATCTGCAGCCTTGATTCTCTTTTGCAAATTTCCCTAACATTCCTATAAAATGTATATGAAAAACAAAAAGGGCATCTTTAGTTTTCCTTCCACTGGGTTGTTTCGAGAATCTCTACATAAAAGCAGAAAGGGCTGTTCAGTAAAGCCCTCAGAATGATTTGGCTTAAAAACATCTGGCATGCTGAACATGCCCAGATTACTGCGACAGATGTAAGTGAAATGATAGGTCAGTTTTGCCATCTACCTGCTTCCCAGAGGTGTAGTAGGAAAACTCGGACCCTCCTACACCCAGTGTGGCACTTCTGACTTTTAATTCTTGTTCCCAGTGTGTTCCTTTAAAAATTGATGATTCTTATTCTCAGAAAACCTTCTAGGTAGTTTTCTACAGTGTGCTTCCTGCCGCAGTAGGATATGGTGATTCTACCTGTCTATCACATATTTTGTTTATTTAATTCTATACACAGTCAAAAGTCCTCTCAATGAGGAAAGCTTAAATATGCAACTCTTTATTCAATGCACAATTCGCTCCAACTGGATCAGAAATCAACTAATAAAAATTTATTATACTAACATCACTATTCTTTCAAATGAATGAACACTGTAAGACCAATCTAAGTAAACTCTGAAAGCCAATGGATCATTATGATTAATCACAATGACTCAAGATTGATAGAAAGGGACACTTAAAATTTTACAACTCAAAATTTCATAAGCTTTGCTATAGTGTCTAGAAATGGGGCAACTTTAATAAGTTTACAAAATGACTTTAAGGATAGGTAGGAAGGAGTTTTCATTTGATAGGCTTATTTCTGATTTCATTAAAAATAGTCAGTGCCTAGGTCAAATTTTGTTCCTACTCCCCAAAGAATACCGATTGTTTGAACATTGTAAGATGGGTCAGCTCCACTAAAAACATCAGTGCACCTTTCCATTATAATCTACTTTCCTAGGATAAAAAATATGTTTTTAATACCCACCCAACATGTACATACCATACACACACACACATACACACACGCACTCACCCCGAGGTTTCAAATGGAGTAGTAGGAAGAAATCATTTCCTTGAAAATCTTATTTTCTCAAAAAGCAACCCTGCCCCCTGGAGACTCCTTCCCCTTCTTGGAATGTCAATGTGAAATGTGTGGAATGTCTGTGGAGATGAAACAGTCTCACACCCCATGGCTCCAGGGTCTCTGTTACTGGCTTGTGCCCTTGGCAGGAAGTGAGGAAGAGAAGATGCAGCATGTTTTGCTTTCCCATTTATTGTTTGGCCAGCTATGCCAATGTGGTGCTATTGTTTCTTCAAGAAAGTACTTGACTAAAAAAATAAAAAAAAGGAAAAAAGAAAAAAAAAGAGAAAGCATAGACATATTTTTTTAAAGTATGAAAACAATTCTATAGATACATGGCTTAATAAGATAGCATTAGATCTAGCCACCACCTTTCAACTTTGTATCACTCACAAGTAGAATATTGTTCACCAAAGTTGTGAGTTTGAGGGTTCAGAGACAGAGGATGGGAAAAATGTCAAGGTTAGAAGGCTCTATTATTTTTGTTGTCTTTCAAATTCAGCAAACACTTTGCCCAATCTGGAGCATTGGTCGGTAGCTTGGGGTAAAAACGGGAGAAAAGGAACTTCAGGCAAATGGCAGAAGAAGAGGATTAGTTATTTCTTCCTCTTTTGTTGGCTGTTTGGGTTTCTTGTTTTTTGTTTTTTGTTTTGGTTTGCATGTGTGCAGCTGTGTGTGTGTGTGTATATGTGTGTGTGTCTGTGTGTGTGTGTCTGTGTGTGTGTGTCTGTGTGTGTGTGTGTGTGTCTGTGTGTGTGTGTGTGTGTCTGTGTGTGTGTGTGGTGTGTCTGTGTGTATGTGTGTGTATGTGTGTGTGTGTATGTGTGTGTCTGTGTGTGTGTGTGTGTGTCTCTGTGTGTGTGTGTGTGTGTATGTGTGTGTCTGTGTGTGTGTATGTGTGTGTGTGTGTATGTGTGTGTGTATGTGTGTGTGTGTGTCTGTGTGTGTGTGTGTGTGTATGTGTGTGTGTGTGTGTGTGTGTGTGTGGTGTCTGTGTGTGTGTGTGTGTATGTGTGTGTGTGTGTCTGTGTGTCTGTGTGTGTGTGTGGTGTGTCTGTGTGTATGTGTGTCTGTGTGTGTGTGTGGTGTGCATTTGTTCCACTCTAAAACTAATATTCAGAAAGTGGGGAAAATAAAAACAAAGATTTTAAGAACATAGACTTACCTACCACTAGAAACAGCCTCTACCACATCCTCTGGGGTACGCACTGATTTCTGGTTTGTAGAGGATGCTCTTCCATCCGACACTTCATAGAGCGGTCACTCTCTTAGAAGCAGTCATGGATCTTATTGGGAAAGAGTGGAAAGTATTTCCTTATGAAATGGGGGTTATCTACTGACAAACAAAAGAATTTATGCGAAATTGTTGAAGAAGATGGCTAACAATCTGTGAAGATTTTGTGTTGGGTTTGGATTTTGATTTTTTTTTTTTTTTTTGCTTTATACAATCTTTATGAATGAAAATTTTAATGTTCAAAAACTCTGTCTTTTTCCTCTTTCATAGTAGAATGAAAGATGATAAACACACATAGACTCTTTATAGGCTAGCTAGAAACATAAGATTTGACTTATTGAATCAGACTATTTTAAATGTTCCTTTCTATTTTCAATCATAAAAAAATTGTCTTAATTTATTAAAGTAGAACCTGTTTGGCTTTCTCATATGAAAGAGCATTTCCATTCAAAGCACAGGGGTTTTCCCACGTTTTCAAAAGATCAATGATTAATACTAAGGAATTATTTCTTTTAAAATACAGTAGAAGAAGTGTGAGTCTCTGCCTCCACTCCCCACAAAGATCATAAAGTCCTGAATCCGAGGGGAAAAAAAAACTAAGGGAAATTTTTGCTGCTTTTATTTTCGATGCTAGTGCTCAATCCTATAGTATATATTTGCTTATTGCTATTGTGATATTCTATAAGACTTTCCTGTTAAGTATTAGAAATGGATACATAGATAACTTTTTTGTGTTGTTTCTATTTAATAGAGACAAGACCATCTGAAGCTTAAGCGCATATGGTACATGACAAAGATACCAATTTAAATAACCAAGTCATATCTGGTACAATCCTTTCTTTCTTATCAATTTAAGGCAAACTTTTCCAGATAAGACAGAGGTCCAGGGCACTTCTGAAACTGTCTTTGTTCCTCACAGTTCTTTTCTTCTTCTTTGTCTTCTTCTTCCCCTTCCTCTTCTCCTCCTTCTCCTTCTCCTTGTTCTTCTCCTTCTTCTTCTTCTTCTTTCCCAGTGTCTGCCTCAGAATTTTATAGGCTGGCCAGACAAACCCACAACCAAAGGACTGTCTTTAAAAAACAAACAAACAAACACATTTCACATTCTCCCTCTTAATGTATGATTACACTGATTTTGATTATGATTTTTCTCTGTGCTGATTTTCTAATCTATCATTGATGCGAATTTTTGACAAAATACGAGGAGGAATACAGAAGCCAAATGTGACTGCCCAATTTAAATATGAGCTAAAATGGCAATACTTTCTCCTACTTAAAACCCAGACTGAATCACCTTCAAAATGATCTTTCACAGTCTTTAAAACTGGCCTTTGTTTAAATTGCCCTGGCCTAAAAGCAAGCATTATTCATTTTCTTTTGCCCAAAATACACTTGTGTAAAGTAGGAAAATGAAAAGAGAACTCAAAATCCCCTTCAAACCACCCACCAGCTCACAGCAAAGTCTCCTCTGTTGGTCTCCTAATCTCGTTTTGTTTGAATATTTACCTTGTACCTGCTGCTAAACACACTGCAGGGGACTCTGAAACCTCAAGCTGTCTATTCACATCTCTTATCTGTGTCTATGTATCATCAAAATGTCTATTTACAATATCAAAAACTTCCAAACATCATGTAGTTTATATTCAGTTTACATAAAAGCTCCAAATATCATATCAGATCAAATCTCTTTTTGCTAAAAGAGTTAACGAGCTATGAGAATTTGGATTACATCATGTATTTTGCTTCATTTGTTTTCATCAGACTTACAGGCCAAGTGTGATGATTAGCTTACAGACATTGAATTAATCTTCCCTGCTGAAACCTGAAGTAATTGGTCATTCATTGTATCTGTTTTATTCAAAAATATCTTCTATCAAATTAATCCTGATTGTATTTGAAATGACTATTATTCAATTCTTTTATGGCAGAACAATGCCAGTCCTAATGACTTCTAAAAATGTAACTAACTGAATCATTATCTTACATTTACTGTTTAGTAAGCATATTCTGAAAATGTATGGCTAGAGTGTCATAATAAAACGGTATATCTTTCTTTAGTAATGACATTAAAATTAATCATGTTTGAATAATTGGTTCTTTTGATATTATGTGTCATTTCTTGAAATGTCTCATGTTATGCAACATTTTTATTAATGATGTTGGGTGCAACTCATAAACATGAAAACAGCCAGAATAAAACTAAACATACAACATCATAGAGATATCTTATAGAATTCACAGATAAAGGTTTCAAGGGACTTGTACAAAGTATGTAGAAGAGATGTATGAATTGTATAATACATTCATGAACAATGAAGAAGATGGATGAGACTAACCCCATTCACTGTGACCCAAAGTAAGGTATAATCCACAATGCAAGCATGTGGGGGAAATATTTTCATGCCAAGTGATGCAAACACATCCTGTAAGAAACATATACAAATAACATTGGATTCACTCACACACAAAGAATATGTAAGAATATGATTTCTCAGCATTGAATTATTTCAAGAAATCTATTTGCTGAATACATACCATGGTATTACAGTCACACAAGTATTAGTAGAAGGACAAGTACTGTAGAGTCAAAGAGTCTGGTTCTATTTCCCTTTTTATAAACCTACCTTTAACTCTTTGGAAAATTACCTTAATGTAAATAGGAGCCATGAGATTTGCACTTGGGTTTATGGAAATAAAGTAGATGGTAATTGGGAGCCCAGCTCACCTTGACTCCCAATCTTTGCTCCTTTAAAATTGCCATAGATTTTCTATTAACATTCTGCAGCCCCTCTTCCAAATCCCCTATGCATTTTGTCTCCTGTGGCAGTAGTATTCTGTTTAGCATTTCTTCATCCTCTACCCAAGATGATACATTCCCCTCCATTCACATCCATCTAACATAGCCACACCCTTTTCTGAAAGGTTTTGTCGATAATGAAGTGAGAGATTGTTAGGCACATGATAGAACAAGGTTTCCAACTTGAAACTCTCCCAGGAACTACATGATTTCCTATTAACCACTTCACAAGTTTGCAAGAAAATCCTATTATGCTCTGGGAAGCAATCTTCCTTCATAGCTTTGCCTGTTTGGGCATACGAGCAGACGGACTTACTTTTTATTGTTGGATATATTCAAAAGCTGTTTTCCTCCCAAAGAGCTAAGGAGCAATTCTATCCCTGGAGAGATCTCCAAGATCATCCAGGCTATTTTTCTTTAAAATAGCATTCCTTCCTGTTAGACAAGTATCAGTGATAATTACGACTAACTGTAACAATAATGATGGGTAATAATAATAAGCTCTTACTGTGTGATCTACCTATTCAGTCTCATTTATTCTTGCAAAAAGCATCAAGTGCTACTGTGAACTCTAAAGACTAGGAATGGAGGCTCAAACACATTCATACTCTACAAGTCAAAGACAAGGCAAAGCAGACCTGAATATGGTCTGAAGTAAAGCCTGTGTACTTAAAACTTTATCATTCCATATTCAATCTAGATGTAAGGACACAGCAGCATACTAATTGACATTGCTTACTCAAATTTTGTTTTCCAAGTAAAGGCAGCTACATGTGTCTTTGAGTAATAAACCATACTGGAGTACATTATCAAGATCAATAAGCATTTCTGCACAGCAGTCAACGTATTTAAGCTGAACTCTCAACATTACTACTGCCCCTCTTCGACCTGTTTAGACTACAATGTTAATTCTTAATAGTGCTTTGAATAACGTTTGGAAAATTCAAGAATAAACCAATCTGAGGAAACATCTATGACCAAGGTTTTATCATAGACCAGTGGTTCTCAACTTTCCTAGTGCGGAGACCCTTTAATACAGTTCCTCATGCTGTGGTGACCCCCAACATAAAATTATTTTCATTGATACTTCATAACTCTAATTTTGCTACTGTTATGAGTTGTGACGTAAATATCTGATACGCAGATGGTCTCAGATGATCCCTGTGAAAGGGCTGTTCAATTCCCAGAGGGGTTGTGACATATAGGCTGAGGACTATCTTAGACCCTCATTAGTCCAGGAATAAACAATTTATATATGAGGAAAAGTACAATTTGATCATAAAGATTCTTATCAGAGACTTGGAAGTAATACATCTTCTTTTTTCTGAATGGGTTGTCAGTTTTTTTGAGGTCTTGGTGGGGAATGGTTGAATTGGAAGTTACAGAGGAAAAAAATACATTTTTATAGCCTGGAGTTTCATGATATCAGCATACCTATACCTCTTCCCCTCCAACTCACCTTAGGTCACACTAGAGGTTCCAACTTTTTGAAAACCTATGAAGACACTCAGAGTTGTTGTACAAGAAGGGAACTGTTATTGGCATTTATTGGGCATGGACCAAAGACCAGACATTTCATGTAAATGATAACCTGTTTATAATCATCAAAGCTTAGAATACAACTTCAACTTATTATAAGTTCAAAGTATTATTGCATGTTTTTAAGTTAAGCTGAATATTACAAGGATGAAATCATCATCTAATCAAGGGAAGGGCAAACTGCCCATTGTTTGAAACTTTATTAAGGCTTGTCCACCATTTCAGAAAATCACATCAACAGCAGCAACACCAACTGGGTTATTTGAAGTCTCCCTTCTGCACACGTATCACTCTATGCTGCTATAGTTCTTCAGAAGGTTACAAACATCTGATGACTTGATTATGTGTTTCAGTGGAGTAGTGTCAGGAATTTCCATCTTGTGTGCATTTTGCTGTACATTCTTTTTATTTTTCCCTACTGTTGCAGTTCATGCACCACTGCAATGATTCTCTGTTTCAATTGTGCATGCTGAATTGAGTTTTGCTTTAAGTCATTAGCATATCAAAATTTAGACATTATTAAGAGGGGGACCTGTCAATTATGACTCAACCTAGGTCATAATGGAAGAGGAGTTGAAGAGAAGTTCTCCCTAAGCAGTGAAGAGTCTCCAGTGTGAGCTGAGCCAGAAACGGTCTCCTGTTTATATGTAGAGATTAATTCTCCTTGGGATCAACAAAGGATGGTGGTTACAGTTAATACAACATCTGGTTTCTAAATGTTCTTTCCTTCACCCTCTGATGGGCTGAGGTGACTTTGAAATGAATACAGCAATCACTGAAAACAGAAACAGGTGTAAATTAAATTTTAAACAATTATAGCAGTACATCAGAAGCAGAATTTGCCCTTGGATTTTAAGTAAGGTAGGAAATGTTCTTCTTCTTGGCTTAAAGGAAGAGCTAAAATTGAGTAACTCTCTTGTTGTTTCTTAACTATTAAGTTTTTTTTTAACTTAATGGCTCCTGCCTACCCCCAGTAGCCTTGAAGAAGGGACGGAGGATGAGGTTTCTTCTTCCAAATGAATTTGAGGCTGGAGTCATAGGCTCTAACCATAGCAACTTCTCTATTCAAATGCTGTAAAAAAGAAGCTAATATTCCAGCTTATAAACATGGAACTATTCTTCTCAACCTCAAATCTCTAGAAAATAAAAAGGGGGTGAGGTGGGTTTTTTGAGAAATTGGAGAAGAAAACAGTAAAAGAAGCAGAGTCACCATTCAAGACTGTGCCTCCTTCCTTATTTGGCTCAGGATTTCCACTTTAGCCACCCTTATGTAACCTAAAATTAGAACTACTCCAGAGTCAAATCTCTCTCTGTTTCTCTCTGCTTCAAAGGTCATTTGGAAATACATTCCTATCCTCCTCCCGGAGCCAAACAGATTCTCTTAGACTATGAATACTGTGAATCTTCTGGTGTCTCTAGACTCCACTCCTGTAGTAAAAGCTGCAGTGAAATCACTCCCTGCTGGCTGGGTTAGAATGTGCCAGCTCTTTGCTCTCACAACTATTTCTCAAACTTTTAAAAAATATGTTCCCATAAGGAACTACATTTCATGGAACTTAGCCCCTTGTCTTTGGTTAAGTGTGGCCAACGGGAGACTCTTAACAAGAGATGTAGCAGGACTTCAGGAAGGAAGCAAGCAGCATAGTTTCCCCCTTTCTATCTTTTTCAAAGTAGCACTTCCGTGAGTAATTGAATCTCTTCTTTCCAAGGTCTTTGCCTCCAGGAACCAGAAGCACCCGGCTCTCCCGACAGACCTATGTCTATGCTCACGGTGTTTTCCCAAATAAAGGCACAGCTCCTCTGTCTCTCTACCTAGCCTTGGGCATGGTGATTTTTTGATGCTTGTTCATCTTTGGGTTGCCTCCTCTTTGTTTGACTACTCATTCATCTCTTTAGCACCTACATTAAATTCTCTCGTTAAATATCTAAGATGGTACCTGCTTTGCTCAGGAGACCCTAAAAAAAAAAAAAAAAACAGAAGCAACAGAAAAAGAACTCTAAGTGCTGACATCAAGCAGATAAGCAGATTGTGGGGTTTGGGTGTGGCTCTGACACCTTCACTCAGGTTCTTTGGCCAATTAAAACATTCCATGAGACTCAGTTTCCTCTTTTATAACATGGTGATGATAATGTGTGCCTTGCATCAGTTTGAGGACTGATCGTTACCATGCAGTTGCTCTTTATCATGACCAAAACATAAAGGTAGAAATTGGAGGGTGTTGACATGAGATGACAGAAATCATTGTTTGGCTAAAATAATGATATTCAAAAGCATATCAGCACCACCGTTTTTTTATAAACAAAGAATAATTTTAAAACACATGCCAAAGGTGTACCACAGTAAAGGGAATCTCTTTAAATTAAATGCATTGCGCCTTATGGAAAGCACAACACATTGTTTTGATTCTTGTTCTCTTTTTAATTTCTCTGTGGCTGTGAAACTACCAGGACAGCCAAGCACTCATCTGCTCATTAGCTCCTGGAACTTTTGTCTCTATTTTCTCTTTTAAAACATTATTTTTTTATTATTGAGAATCACATACAATATATTTTGCTCATATTTGTCCCCAATTCCTCATCCTCTCAACTCCCCCCAAATCCACCCCCTGCCTCTCCACCACCTCCAACTTCACATCTTCTTTTTTTTTAATTATTTTTAATAACCTAGCAAGTCTAATTTGTGCTGCCCATATACTCCTGGATGTAGGCCATCCACTAAAGTGTGGTTGACTCACATTAAAGCCACACCCTTCAAGAAAACTGACTCCTGCCCCCAGAAGCCATCAACTGTCAATTTCTCATCATCTAGGAGTGGGGGCTAGTGAGATCCTTACCATTTTATGCTGGGATATCGACAGGCTTTAACATGTACAACCACAGTACAGTGAGTTCACAAATGCAGTGGTCCTGTCATGTCTGGAAGACAGTGTCTTGTTCTATTCCTTTGAGCCTATGACTCGTACAATCTTTCCACCCCCTCTTCTACAATGGTCCCTGAACGTGGGGGAGGGGTGCTACAGATATCCCATCTGTTCCTCCAGGGACACTTATTCCCTGCACTTTGACCAGGTGCAAGTTTCTACTCTAACCACCACCAACTACACAGAGAAACTTCTTTGATAAGGTCTGAAAATTGCACTAGTCTTTGATTATAGAGATACAAGCTTAAGGGCAGTTGGATTCAATTTATCAGAACAATGATAGTAGCTACAGTCACCCCTGGAGTCTGTGAGTTTCACAACCATGGGTTTTCATCCAGATTTACAGTACAAGGCACCATTTTTCTTTTGTGGATCAGGCCATAAATCCAATTAGAAGTCAGCTGGTTACCTCTATAACATCCACGCTAATATTATACCCATGGACATATCTTGCTATGCCAGTCACTATTTGTAACTCACAGGGTTCACAGCTGGGTATAATGACTGATGGCTTTTCTCCCCCAACAGCCTACATAGCACCTCTCAGGACTGTGAAATCCAGTCAGCAGAGAAGAAGCTTCCTGTCATAACCAACTTAATTTCTCCATGTCCTGTGACCAAAGTGTGTAGTATCTTCAGCAATACAGTCTTACCATCAAGTTCTTGTGAGAAACTAAGGCCAATGCCAAAAAGCCTGCATTGTTTGGAACATTCTTGACCAACACCTTGAGAGGAGATATTCCATACCTGGCACTGGGCTTTTTATTTGGCAACCCATGGCTTCTAGAAGGAGCATAGGATCATAGTGCCCTGTGTAGGGAAAGTCCAATTTATTAATTATTTCATATATATGAAGTTTATAAGGTATATGCTTCCATATGTATTTTCAAATATTCTTAGTGTTAGTTATCCTTACCCTCCTCCCCTCCTCTTCCATACCCTCCTGTCTGCAGACAGGCCATATGAACAGAAATAGGGGAGTAACTGACACTACCTTCAGCATCATTGCTTCTCTTGTTAGGAAGAACGAGAAAACTGTCAGCTACGGTGCGCACACACATTCAATCCTAGCACTCAGGAGGCAGAAGCAAGTGGATCTCTGTGAGTTCAGAAAGGAGATAATGAAGGGCAGATTAAGGATCTAAAGCTTTCACGACAGAACCCTCCCCGTTGGCTTTCTCTTGTTTTTCCTATGTACACATGTCCATGACTTGTGACCCCAAGTTTTCTGACTCTCCTTGGCGACATCAGAGGAAAGTGCTGGTATGGATTCTGGTGCCACACAGCAGACTTCCAAGTCAAGCGTTCTCTTGCTGCGCCATTGTAGTTCTTCGTGCTTCCTCGGCCCAGCCCAGGCAGCGGAGCCGCAACTCCTCAGCATCACGGTTTCTAACTTCTTCGACAGTATCCAGGCATCTCCACGTATCCCCCAAATGATTGCTCGTGTCAGTGCAATCAATTCAAAAGGGTAATGGGTATAAAATTTTTTTGTTTCTTGTGATGCTCAAACATAATTTTTTTCAACTAGTTTTATTAAATTCATCAACACGTACCTTAGTGATTCTGTCTTGTACATTTAGGCATTAATTCAACAGTACAATCTTCTAAGATATCACTCTTATTTTTAGTAACCTGTTAAATGGTATTTGATGGTCTGGTCTCTCACTCCTCAGACTTCAGTGGATTAATATCCCCAGTATGACAAACTCTTACTCCCTGAAAGAAAAGGCAGTATGTTTTCAAATCCCTGTTACTATGAAGATTTCTTATGAATTTCTCAAAATGTATGAAATATTCATCCAAATCCTCTTTGGGGGTCACGCTATGGTGTCCTGCAATGTATCAGTTATCTGGAAAATCAATTTGGGAAGCTATAAGATTGACTTTTTTTTAATGCTATATTCACAGAAACTGGCTTTAGAGGCTACCCTGGCAAGCACTGTTAACAGTTTGTATGGCTGAAGCCTTCTGGAGACTTACCTCAGAGCTAATTTATAGGTGGCATCATTCCTTTGAAAAGGTGTGGAATATTTGACGCTACATCCTTGTCTGACCACCGCACAAGAATATGGGGGTGTTTGTATTCCCCAGTTAAGAGTATCCAGCAAGCTAAAGCAGCCTGATATAGTAGGGGAAATCTGTCAGTGAAAGGTTTGCTTAGAGTCTTTGGGAGCACGCTCATGCTCTCCAGGGTTCATTTGTATAGTAGAAAGCCAACTCTCAAAGTCAAGCGAATAACACTCCAGCACAAACAAGGGGACACTTGTTGCAAAGGCTCATCTACCTCCGGTGGACCCAGAAAGGCAAAGAAGAGTGGGTATGCATGTGACAGTTCCGCATTCATCTGGTTTATGATGCTGTCTCTGAAAACATGATCTCCCAAGAGCTGAGCAAGAAACGCAGATAGTGCTTCTGAAAACAGCGGCCCAGATATACCCACCCGAACCTGCCTTCCTAGTAGCTGTAAGGGACTGCACACGACCATCACACTTCCTCACCAGGCCATCCTGGGACAACGCCACAGTTTTGAGTGAGATGGGATTAGGGGTGAATCTGTGAACCACAGAATGCTCTTCTCCTCTTTATGACATTCACTGGCCCTTCTGGGGAGCAAACCCATGACCTTAGACTCGTTAGCACTTTACTTCAACCATACCCAAAACAAATACAAGTTTGAAGCCAGAGTAGCATCAAACCGCACATTAAGAATGTAATCAACTGCGCCACAGGGAAACATGTAAAGTAAACATGTTCTGTATAGGCAGAAAGAACAGACAGTTTGGAAAGAACCTACATTCTCTGAATCCCTTCATCATCTCAAGGCTTACTGGAAATTCCCACTTAGACATCTTCTAACACACTGCCTTCAATCTATTTTCCTCTCTCACTTCCTGCCTCTAAAAGCAATTTTCCATTTGGAACTTAAAGTCTGTGGCACCACCGCTCAGTAGCCAGTGCAGAGCCTTGACGTTGTCCTTCACGATGAACCCAGCCGTCCAATCCACATTTAGATCGAATTAGTCCAGTGAGGAAACTGCTCAAACACCTGTCATTATTTCTGCTCCCACTTAAAGCATCGTCTTAATACAACCTTTGCTCCCTTCTAGACAGTTGCAATAGCTGCCTACCGGCTGTACTCTCTTCAATTCATTGTGAAAATCAGTCACAAAAGTCTTGCTTACCATATCTCAAAACATCCTGTTACTACCCAGTGCCTACTATTCTAGTTTAATTGATTCTTTCCTTCAGTATCTATTATAACTATCCACATGCATCCTACCTCTGCATGTCACTTGTCCTTCCACTCATCTTCTTTTCCCTTTTCATGTATTCAAAGGCCAGCCTTGGAATAGCCATTTAAAGACACAATCTATTCTCCAACTCTGCTATTCTAAGCTACTTCAAACCCTGTGGATTATTTTTCTGTTGAATTCCCGTATCCCACATTACAATATATCAATTGTCTAGCTCTCTACTACACTAGATTGCTTTTGTTCTATGATATTCTTCCCTACTAATCATACTATAAATTCAAGGAATATAAGAATTTGACTTCTATGTCATAGACAAATTTGTAGACCTAATATGTGAGAGGTTCTATTCTAGAAATGTAGCTAGATCTACATTAAGTCATGAAGAGAAGGACAATTAGAATAATACACAAACATGTTTTGTATCAACATTTCCTGCATAGATGTAAAAAAAATGTAAATTCCTTCCAGATTAGGGCACCAATGGCAGGCCAAGGAACCAATTATACCCATGTCTGGCTTGGTGAAACAACTCTAATATAGAGGTTACTTCAAGGAGAATGGGTAACTTGCAAGTGGCTACACAACAGAGGTCCCCAGCACCTCTCAACATTGTTAAGTTTGTGCAAATCCTCAGGGAGATGAGGGGCTCTTCCTGGAACTGCCTCCTTAGCCACTTCCTTGGTCATCTCCTTATGGCTTCATGAGCCCTTACCTCCCCCGTTGACAGATGCTAGCAAACTCTCTCTTATAAGAATCTCACCTGGGCAATCACAGCTTCTCTGATTTCAAGACAGCAATGCCACGGCATGCCCAGAAGACATCATTCTACAACAGTGGATTTTCAAAGTTTACAATAAAGAAAACAGGAGTACACTATGATAGAAATGTGAAGTGAATTACAGCTATTAATTCACCTCTTCTCCGGGGCCAGGCAGTATAATAAGGAAAATGAATGTCTTCAAATTATGTGTGCTTGCATGCACACACTAATTATTTATGTGTAGGTATACATGTAGAAGTAGAAGCACATACTTGTAGAAGCCCAGAATTCAACACTGGGTGTTATCCTTCAGGTTCCAGTACCTTGTGTTTTTGACACAGGGTCTCTCACTAGCCTGGCACTCACCAATTAAGCTAGGATGGCTGGGCACTGAACCCCAAGAATTCACGAGTCTCTACCTTCTTAGCACTAGGATTATAAGCACATACAACTATGCCTGGCTTTATGTTAGTTCTGGGGATCAAATGCAGGATCCATGCTTGGATATCAAGCAACTCACCAATTGAGCTGTCTCCCAGCCGCAGGACACTGAACCTCTGTAAAATAAATGATTTCCCAAATCTGACTAGCAAACATCATCCTAAGATTTTCCCCTTCATACAAGCCTTACCAGACTTACTTCCTCTTTTGAAATTCTGTCCCAATCCTGTGTGGTCACCACCTCCAGCTCTCATAACATTGCCCAGCACAGCAGGAATTGATTCTTATGATACGGCTGGTACAAAGGCAAATGTGTATGTTGTAGAAGTTGATTTTTAGCTATGTATAAATAATTGTTTTGTGCACTGTTGGATGAGGGGCGCCCTAGATCTTGGTATTTGGTATTGTCTGCAGGTGTTGGATTTACGTGGGAGATGTTACAAACTCGGAGGCAGCTCTAGAATCCCCCTATGGAATTCTGAGATTTATTGTTGGCAACTCAGTCAGTTTCCAACAGAAACATCAGGGAAAAGTCCTCTCCTGCTTCCAGCATGGAGGTGGGCATAGTACATAGATAAACTAGCAGACCAGAGCCTAATCTGTTAAGAATTACCACAGTTTAAACGATCTAAGTGAAACATCCTCAGCTACTCTCAGCTACTCTGCCACTCCCAGCGAGGGGGTGGGGGCGTGTATCCTCCAGAACGCCAGTGGGGCTGAGTCCAGGACACTAAGACACTGGCTCACCAAACATTAAACTGCATCGCAGGGCTGTGAGCCATTTCCCCTCCCCGATGCGTGACCATCACATCTCATTGTCCTGAAGACCTATTTACAGCAGCTTCTTTTACCCAGCTATCAGCAAAGATTCGTGGAATGCATGGATGAATTAATGCACGTTGAGGCCTGGGGGAAATCAGGTTAAGATGCCATGAAGGATCTGAGATTATCATCTGAACAATATAAAGGTAGGTACAAAAACAACCACTCTGAACAATTTCCATACGTCAAGCAGTACACTAAGAGCTTAATATTTTGCCTCTATCAATTCCTGTCATGACGCCACTGGGTTACTGTTACCTATAATTACCTATTGAGTAAATGGAGTTTAGACAGTTAAATAGCTTCGTTACGGAAGGTGGGGGAGGGTACCTAGAATCTTATCTGTAATTTCTGTAAGTCAACATAAAAATACAGATAATCCAGTTGAAAAATTGAGAGAAGATACGAAGGGAGAACTTGTGGAAGTGAACCCATACACAGGTACATAGAAAACAGAGTGCTACTTTCATTACTCACTCGAAAAACAGAAGACTGAGTTATAATGAAGTACCATTTTCCCCACAATATTGGCAAATTTTTAAGTCAAAAGCAGTGCAGAAAGCAGGTGTTCTCAAGTCCTGCCTTTAGGTACAATCACGGGTTTACTGATTTGCTATCAACTAAGGCTGGCTCTCTGCTTCCAAAATTGTGTCTTCTTGCTACATCCTTCAGAGAGGGCACGGTGATAGACAGAAGGGCAAATGGGAGGGGACTTCTTCCTCTGAGCCCTTTAATTATGCATTGACCCGCTCAAGAGTTTTCATGAGCTGATCCCTTCTGACAAAGGCTCTGACAATACCACCACCACTGTGAGGATACATTAGTAACTTCATTTTAGGCAATATTAAGACCCGCAGAATGTTCGTGATCATGGACAGAAGCCTTTACAAGGAATGGAAAAAAATCTCCACAAAGCATAGAGTTGGAATCCCAACATATACTGTTAAATGAAAAGCAGGGTACAAAAGAACTTACCATATACATCATAGTAAACAAAACAATTTGTTTTGTGTTGAAAAGGTAAAAGCTGGGTGGATGGATGGATGAATTTTTTTTTTTTTTTTTTTACTCAAATGAGAATATGAGGTTTCTATTTTTATCTATATGTTTTGGTTTTGCTCTGTTAAGTCTATGCTTGGAGATTATCAATTACTAAACTAAGCAGTATTCTTTTGCTTCAATAAATAAGTTAAGAAGCAATATGCATGGATGGGTTATCTTTGATTTCTTGTTCCCCACTTCCCAGGTATTTCTCTAATACACCTGCCCGCTCTGCATCTGTTGCTATCGCTCCAGTCCATTGCTGAACAAAAATCTAACTGCACATTAGAACCTTCTGGGCCCCACCCAAAATGGTTCAGAACGTCTGAAAATTGGGACTACAAACTACTTTTCACAACTGTCCTAAGCACTGCTTTTCCAGTTACTGTGCGTCCACATTTGGAATCCTAATCACTATACGCAAGACATATATTAACCTTCCCCGACTTTAGAAACACTCCCAATTAACAGATAAACACTTCAGCAACTGTTTCTGAACCGGTGAGCTGTCTGCAGGCGATACAGACAAGGTTAACTTGTGCAAAGTAGTTAATGGCTATGCAGTGAACAAATGCACAGGTAACAGCTGACCCCACAAGAATGGGCGGAAAGGGATTCCATTCAGTAATGGCCTATTGATGAAGAACTTTGCATAGTCCTGTGTTGAAGGGCTGCCAGGGAAAAGAAAACCCCAGGCCAAGGAAAAGTTGTGTAAGAGGAAAACTTAAAGGACGCGGCTATGCAAGCTTGGAAAGAGTCACATATGAAATAAAGTGTCATTTATTATTTTCTAATCAAACTCTATTTAATGAGGAGATTTGGCAGGGAGGGGACCCTGGTTGGAATAAAGATGCTTTATTAACCAAAGAACCCAGTAGAGATTATAGTAGCCAGCTGAACTGCACTGGCCTTCCCTAACTTACCAGCTGTTTCCCTTCTGTTGAATGGAAATAGAGAATTCAAACCTCCTCAACTCAATATGAAAATGTTTTCTCAGACTCTAGAGAGCATGATCAGGTCCTTACAAGAGAAACGACTTAACAGTGACTTAGTGATACATCCCCAGAATACAAATTCAGGCGGCCAGACGCAGAATGTCCATCAGCCTTTCTCATGACATTCACAGAGTTATTTTTATGCTTAATCAGATGAGTCTCGGGCAGCTTTTGAATATGGAAAGGATGATGTGCAAAGGTTGGTGCCAATTTCTGGTTGTGCCCTTTGCATAAGAATTGAGTTGGGCTGGCTGAAATTTTGGTGGAAAAGGGTTCTTGGTGAGACCACGATGAAATATGAAGAACTGAAGGAGATGTCACTTCAGTTTGAGTGCCCGGATTGTAAAAGGTCAACTAGGTGACACAGTGACAAATTCTCCTTACACCATTTAATGAGATTTTGCAGATTACATGTTGGAGTCAGCAATTTCCATTACTATTTCTTGGATAAAGAAATGCTTTGAAATCTTCTATTAAAAGCATAATAAATGACGGAAAGCATAAAAATTAAAACCTGTTTCTTTCATTTGCTTCTACTCTAGAAATTCAGATTTGGAGTTTAATATAATTTAGAGTTGTTTAAAATTACAAAGGAAATAATTTCACTGAAAACATTTCTTTTAAGATTGAAAGAAGTTGCTAACTTTCCTTTGAAATGAAGAGCACCTAGGAAGTAATGGGACCCTACCACTGCAGCTTTAAGAATCAAGCTTTAATTTTTCTATATATGTTCGCACTGAGAGTAATGCAAGACCACAAATTCCCTCTAAATGGGCAATTTTACGTCCTTCAAAGTCCCCGACTTTCATCTAGGAAATACCTGGAGGGAGACAGGAGAGAGGGGAAGACCCCATCAAAATCTTACCAAAGCTAAATCATTTGAAAAAAAAAAAAATCACTTTTTCCTTGGCTAGAGTAATTTGGTTTGGCTTTCCACATGACCCAAATTCACCAGATAATTACCAGTTTTCTGTTTCTTTTCATGTCATTTTGGTCTGGCCTTTGAATCCTGGGTGTACCCACAGTCCAAGGCATTAACTGAAAATTTCCCTTGACTTTATTAAACCCATATACCACTCAATTGATGGCATACTGCAGGACCCCGGATTTCCAGAACCAGGAAATATGCTCTGTTGATTGACACGGGCCCCCAAGTCATGTCAATGGAAAAAAGTTTGTAGCATAGACTAGTTAAGGTTACAAACTACATGAGGGCAGAGATACATGTATCTTAAGTACCATTTATTCCCTGAACCAACAGTGCTGGCAGGCACTAGAAAAGGCTCTATAATTATTAAAGCATCTACTAATCAATGAATAGAAAACCAAATGAATAGCACCCAAAACATTAGACAATGAAATATAATTTCTCTTTTGGTTATTATAAAAAAAAACTATCAGTTTCTCATCTCTTAAAGAACACATACACACACACATACAACACACACACACACACACAAATTTGCCTTCTTGTAGCTGGGCACAGACAGCAACATCTCTAACCAGCAGTGACTGCACTCCACTGTGCACCTGACATTGTTCTAACAAAGTCCTTCCCATGTATTAATTCATTTACGCACTGCAAACCCATGTGGCAGAAATTATGATTGTACCATCTGGAAAATAAGGAAGCCAAGGCTCTGAGTACCTCTGAAACTTGCTCAAAGTTTCCTAGATAATAAGGGGAGAGAACCAGGTAAAAGACAGTCACCTAGCTCCAGAGACCATTCCCTTAGTGAGCATGCTCTATCAACTTCTAAATTAAAACTTTGTGATGGGGATGGCTGGTACACACAACACAAGTGCTGGGAGCTCCATTTTTACATCACCAAGGAACTCCCAGAGACTGTACTTCATGTTTGTTAGTGTCCTTGGGCATTGAAAGAGAGATCTAATTAGGTAGCTCCTATGGCGCTCAGAAAAATCCAGGGTATCATTTCTGCTGAAAATGTGTGGATTCAAATGCAGGCCTCGCCTATAGAAGACTCACAACAGAAAAGACCACAAATATCAGCTAACATGGGCTCTGTCAGTAGCACTGCTGTTCCGCAGGGAACAGGACCCTGAGTGTGTGATCCCTTATGTCTGTCTTCCTCAACCCAGCCCTGGCACACCACGTCTCTCCCTCTTCCAATCAGAGAATCACAGCCTAGTGGCCCAGAGAGAGAATGCCATAACCTGATCCTTCTCTTCTCTGTCTGCTTTTATGTCATGGATCTATAACACACTCCTGCAAGAACCATCCTTTCATTCTCAAAGACCTTTTCTTCTCGCCATCAAAACCTGGCTCTTGTAAATTAAAGCCAAGTGTTCGAATCTATTCCCCTCTTGAGACACACAAGAGCCCACTGTACTAGCTTCCTTTTGCTTTTCTAATCTAACAGTTACAACATCTCAAAGCAAAATGGATGCCCTTCACAAAAAAGGATGTAAGCAGAAGCAAGGATTGCCATTTCCCAGAGAAAAGCCACCTTTCCATGCCAGTCAACGCTACCAGATAGTTGAAAAACAATAATAGATAGATAGATAGATAGATAGATAGATAGATAGATAGATAATTCATCTCACTTGGTTTCATTTTGCTTGTTTTGTTTTACATTGTTGCTTCCTACCCAAGCTTGCAGAAGCAATTGTCCCACGTGGCACTTTTTGCTTCCCATGGACGGGAACTTTGTTATTGTCCTATGATTTTCATATACTTGCTGTGAACTTGAGCTGGCCACTGCACAGGTTGATCTATCCCAGCTGCACAATCTGTGGGACAAACATCCCACGTACTATTTATGAGGCAATCTCTGTGGACCATCCACTCTCTGGGACGGCGTGCTGGATTGCTTCATGTGACAGTATGAGAATCCTGGGAGCCAGGGTGATATTTTTATCCCCGTTTTACACATACAGAAAGCTAAGGATTTTGATCATTTGTGTTAAATTCATATTCAAGCCTATTCTTCAGAACTCTGTGTGGTCTCCAGTTACACTGTATTAGATTCATTTCCTGTATGCACTCTGTTTGTATGCATGTATGTTACTACTGAGCTAAATCTTTTATAAAAGAAATGGGGAGATTCAAGATGGCAGCTGGGCAGCGAGCCCCCGTCTCAAGATGCCCACAGCCCTTCACATGTTCATGGAATGGGAAATGCTATATTGGCATCTGGTCCTGCGAGGAGAACTATGAAAATTCGGAGTGGTTGGAAAGACACAGCGGCAGTGACAGATCTGCATGGTGGAATGGGATGGTGTTTTGGGCAGTGGTGTGGCAAAGGCAAGCATGGAGCAGAGTCTGGTGGAGCAGCATCTCCACAGGCCAGGCCCGTGGTGCCCCATCGCTACCTGCAAGGCAGACAAGCAGGACATTTTGAACTGTCCTGTGCAGCCTTCCTTATGACTGGATGCCTCTTGGATTTCTGGGAACAGCTTAGGGATGAAAGAGAGTGTTGTCAGTTGGAATTGTCAATTAGGCAAGGACAGAGGAGTTAGCAACAGAGGACAATGACGGGAAAGCGTGTTATATGGGACAGTTAACGGGATAGAAGTTGTTAGATGTTAGTCCAGTTCTCCAGGTTTAGACAGATAATGACAGCCAGAGGGGCTGTAAAGATTTCTTCCTTTCTTTCTTCCCCTTTCTAACTTTTTAGAGCTAGGAGGTTAAAAGCTCCAATTCAAGAATCTGTCTCGGTAGAAGTTGGGGCAGAGGAGGAGAATTGGGAGGCAGAGTTCAGTTATGAGTGAAAAGCTAACAGTTACAACTGGCTCCAACCAAATAAGGTTTCAGAGCTCAGCTATAGCATCAGAAAACAGTTACAGTGGGAGGGGGTGACCGGCGGTGCCCTCTCTCAGCCCGCAGGTTCAGCCCTCTGCATGGAGCGCAGAGGAGAGTCAGGATTGGAGAAGCAAGATGAAAACCAGAACAGAGAGACATGAAAGTGGGCCTGCCAGGCACCATAGCTGCCTGACCAGCTAGGACGCCCACTCAACCCATGAGTACTGCACAAGACATGGAGAAGAAGGCTGTGAGGGGTGTCTGGGATGGATGATCAGAGCCACAGACAGAACTCAAGTTGGTGGCAGGATAGTAAGCAAAATCCTACAGGGCTCTGGCCAATGCATATCGACCCCATTCATGGACCAGGAACTATACTGGTGCCTAGTCAGGAGGGATAGCTAGCTCCCTGCAGGAGGGTCAGATGAAAGCAGGAGGCCTGGGTGACTATGAAAGGTCCTGATGCCTCTGGGATGTCAAGGTACATGCAGGAGGCTCTGGTGACTGCCAGATGACTGGGTGCCTGTGTGTTGTTGGGGTGCCTGAGGGATGACCGGGTCCCTTTTTGAGGTCCATGTACCTGTGGGATGTCCAGTTGCCCACAGGATTTCTAGTTGTCTATGGGTTGGCCCAATGCCTGTGTGATGCCCAAGCATCTGCAGGAAGCCCTGATGCCTGTGGGAGGCCTTGGTGCTTGTGGGATGACTTTGGGATGACCAGATGCCCATGGGATGCCATGGTGCTTGCAGGATGTCTGGGTGCCTGTAGGAGTCCCTGGTGCCTGTGGAAAGTCCAGGTGCCTGTGGGATGCACCAATGCTCTCAGAATGTCTCAGTGCATGCAGGGTGTTCACGTGCTTGTGGGAAGTCTGGGCACCTATAGAATGCCCTGGTGCCTGTAGGAGGTACTAGTGCCTGCGGAAGATCCTGGGGTCTGTAGGATGATGCCCCAGTGCCTGTAGGAGGTCCTTGTGCTTTTGAGATGTCCAAATGCCTGTGGTATGTCTGAGGGCCTGCAGAATGCCCTCGTGCTTGCAGGATATCAATGTCCGGGCACCTGCGAGATGTGTGCGTATTTGTGGGCTTGGGCAGTGGAGCCTGACTTCAGGTCAAGCTTCACTGTGCTTGGTCTTGGAGTGGTGTGAGCCAGATGAATGTCCATTATCATAGAAACCTGTTGCCTCCAGAATCTGTGGTGAAGCCCATGATCCATGCTCCTGCCACACTGGCCAGACTCAATTTTCTTTTATTTACTTATTTATTTATTTATTTATTTAAGGGCACAGGGGTGGGACAGGGGAACAAGGAGGAATGAGAAGAGGGTGTTTTCAAGATGCATTGTACGAAACCCAAATTATTAATAAAAGTATTATATAAAAAAGAAAAGAAATGGATGAGAAAAGACCAAGTGTGAAGTTAAGGTATGCATGATTCTAAACAGGGAATACCTAATAGCTAACCATCAGTCTTGGAGCAGAATCATGGGGATCCCTCGTCCAAGAAGATCTGGGCAGCAAATGTGAACAACAAGCAAATTCTCTCTGGTTGACCAATCTGGGTTGATTATGATGATGGGACAATTTCTCACCCTGCTAAGATGAGACCAGTGTTGCAAAATCCTGAAAGAGGCCAAGGCAGAGACCACAAGCATTCTGGCGAAACTTTGGTTTGCAGTGGCTTCTCATGCTGAAATGATAAGGCAGGGAACTCCAGCTCCGAGGGAGGGAGGCTAATTGGGAAATGCACAATGAGCCATATGCAGACCCTTGTATCCCTGACACAGCAAAATATTCCCTTTGCTCTGGATGGCAAAGTTGTTTTCCCATTGGGCATGTGGGAGAGAGATGACGCATTCTCTGACAGTAACTGCTAACAGGTGGGGGGGAAACAAGGGTCACTTCCAAGTGGTCTGTTAAAACTTTCCCTTGGAGGAAATAATTCAGTGGCTGCCCAAATGAAAATCTATCTGTTGCTATGCGTTCAGTATACACCTCGCTTACCCGCTCAAAACTCTCAATGAAAATCACAGCTGTTATTTGTGTGTGTTCAGAGGCTCTCCCACAGTCGTGGCAAAGGAACAAAGGAAAATAACCCTGGCTGGTAGCTGCACCTGCAACCGGGTTGAATGGCGGCTGATGTCAGTTGCATTCATGCAGATCTGGAATAACAACAGTGCTTTCCATTGACACAAAGCTTTATAGTTTGGAAAGCCCCTTTGCACTACCAGTTCCACACATTCACCAAACTCAAATACAGTGTCTTATCTTCCTCGTGATGAATAATACCAGGGGAACTTTTCTGTAGCATGAAGATGGCCAAACATCTCAGAGACTCTGCAAACATGTGTTGCGTGGCCCCTACAACAATGCCAAGATTTTCTGCTCAGCAATTTTTTCCTCATTGTAACAGCAGCAGTAAAGACATGCAAACCTTCTTCCAGTTTTGGGTTAGGTTAAAAATCTATCTTTTTCTTACTGACTTACAGGAATTACCTGGACATTTCTTGTTATGAAATTTTTGTCAGATGTAATCTGTGAATGCCTTCCAGTTGGCAGTTAGGTCCTCAATGCATACACCATTCCGTTGACTTTAGAAGTGAAAAGCAATGCTAGTCATTCTTTACCCCAACTTGTTCATTCACAGTTCAAGAAAACCAGTTCAGAAAGGAATCCATGGAGTTGCTAAATTATGGCCACAACAAATTTGACTTTCTTCTGAATAGTAGCTAATACTCAGCACTAATGAATTCTTAATTCATTAATTAATGCAATGTACGTATAGAGCAACATGGATGGATCGCCAACAGAACTACGTAGTATGTAACTATATAGTTCGTTTCTATAAAGTTCAAAGCTAGGCAACAAACTTCTGGAGACAGAAATTAGATAGATTTCTGTCTCTTGGAGAACACAACAACTGTCAGAAGACATTGGAGCATGAGTGACGTTTGCCCCTGTGTAACTGATTACGTCATTTTTAAAGGCTCTTTGTGATACTGTCTTGCTATGTGACCCAGTATTTCCTGGAACCTGCAATCCTCCTGTCTCAGACTTTCAATGCTGCAATGATAGCCCTGCACTACCAATCGCAGTCTTAGAATAGACTGCATATCAGTCAGGGTTCTCTAAAGGAATAGAGCCATTAGTCTGAATATTACAAAGATTTATTAGATTGCTGTACAAGATGTGGACTGGATAGTCCAACAGTGGCTGTACACAGGCTGGAGAGCCTGAAAACTGGTAGAAACTGAGTCCACAAGGCTGGATTCCTTAGCACTCACAGTCTGGTGTCGAGGCCTGGAAGAGTCCCTGGAAAACCAAAGATCTTCAGTCTGTGTTGAAAGGGAAAAGAAGCTGGGTTCTAATGTTAGTGAAGGATGACAGCAGCAGCAGCAAAGTAGATGCTCTCACCACCAAGGAGCAAAGATGAACAAGTCAAAGCATCCTTGTCTTTCTCTTAGACTTCTTTACATATGGAGGTCTGCCAGAAGATACTACCCACTCTGAGGGAGGGTCTTCTCCACTTAGTTAATCATTCCAAAAAATACTCTCACAGATCCTTCCAGAGACATGTCTCTTGATTGATCCCAGACCCAATCAAGTTGACCACCAACTAACTGTCACAATTTGTATCTTAATTTGTGAGATAGTTCTATGGACAGATACACATAGGTAAAAAATATTCTGAAGTTATACACTTAAAATTCGTGCGTGCTTTATTTTATATGTTAAATACATTAATATAAAACACAGAAGAAAGTGCAAAATAGATTTAGTTATTCTTCACTAATGTGACAGATATTTAGTCAAAAAGAATAATTCTGGCCCTCAAGTGACTCTTAATCTGAATTATTCTTTCTGGCTGACTTTTTTCTATTACACAAACACACCCAGCTGCCAAATCTCTACTTCTTTGAATAATCTGGTTTTCTTGAACCATCTGTGGGTTGGGCTCACTGACCTTCAAAATCTCTCCAACTTCCAAATTTTGGAGATTTTTTTTTAAAAAGTTGCCAGTTCCTATAATCTCTGAATGGGAAGTAGCATCTGAGACTGTCTGGTTCTTGTCTCATGTGTTGTAGGGAGGTGGAGTTGAGTGTGGAGACTGGAAACAACCTCTCCACGGCTGTGCTAATAGCATTTTGTAGGCTACAGACTTCACCTCAAATAGATTCAACAGATACCCTCAAATGTCCGCTTTGTCTGCTCACTGAGTTGGGCACTGCATCAGGTTCCCAGACTTCAAAACACCACAGATAAAAACAATCAGTGCACTGTCGTACGAGAAGATCAGTGAGCTCATCCCCCACATGCTCAGCGAAGAACACCAACACCCAGAGTTGTAAGACCTAAAAGAGAAGCCTAACCAAGGTCAATGAACCAAAGTGACGTAACCACAGCATGTCTCTTCCACAAGGCCGTCAGAGTCTCCTTGACCTAGCATTCATGGTTCCGGGACTCTACGTTATCACAACGGCAGATGATAACTTTAGTGTCTCACCATGCAACCTTAAATTATGTGAACCAGAACATCTCTGTCTTATAGATTTCTACTTCCATTTTTATGAAAATTTTAAGCAAAGTCCCTTTCAGTTAATTTAGTCAGTATGTCAGGCTAATTGTTGTAGCTTTCTTAGAAAATAGGTATTTTTAATACCTATTTTAAAATAGACTATAGTTATTATACAAGATATGCAGTGTAAACCAATGTAAAATGATTCACTTGGTTTTGAAAGGACACTAGAGTACACACAGGCATAGAGAGAAAGTACAAAACATGGTTATAGTTTTATCCCTAACTACCCATGTGACATTTTTCTGGGCAATTACTTTTCCCTTCTGAGTCTCTGAGCAAATGGCAGGGAGGGATAGTGGCAAGATGGTCCAGTGTGTAAAAGCATTGCTATGAAGCCTAAATAGCTAGGGAGCGGGATGAAGGACAGAGTTCGTTCTCTGGAATGCACATAAAGATGGAAGGAGAGAACTGACTCCACAAAGTTTTCCTTTGACATACACAGGTATATCATGGCATACACATGGGTGCGCATGCGCGCGCACACACACACACACACACACACACACACACACACACACACACCAATGAATAAAGATTTTGTTGTTGTTGTTGTTGTTATTTTAAGCAAGTTCTGAGGTCACCTTCTTGGTCATCTCAGCCCTCATGACAAATAGTAAGAATACAAAGGTCTAAAGGAGAGGATGAGGGACAGAGAAAACAAAAGGGAAGGGGATAAAAATCAAGGGCACTTAAGAGGAAGTTCCTGCGTTGAGGTCTATATGATGAATTGCTACAAAAAGCCTACAGGTACGCCCTACACAGGACTCCTCACCTTTCCTTTCCTTTGCACCTGTGCCCAGGATGTGGCTGGCATTGTCTTGATCATGTTGAAACCAACTATATAGTTCCCAAACCCCACTCCAGGGTGGTGATCATCCATTTTCCTGTACTTAGTCATTTACCACATTCATCTTCATTTTTCAAAACATTGTAGATCATTCCCTAAACTCCCTTGTGCCCCAAATGTACTGTAATCCTCACAAATACACATTTCTATTTCTAACCATTCTGGACTTGTTGGATTTGGGGATACTTAGATTGGAGATTGCACAAATGTGGAATCTCTACCACCAACCTTCCAGCAGTCTTGCCTTCTTAAACCTTGGCCTGGCTCAGGGTTTACCCAGATACAGATGAAGTGTCTACAGTGAGCACAGAATAGATACTCACTGTATCCCTGGAGAAAGAAACAGTATTGAGAGCAGTTACTAGGGCACAATGGAGCCCCACTTCATGGAATCAGAAACACCAGAGGAACTTTTAAAATCTAGATGCCTAGGCCATGGCACATAATCATGAACTAAGACCACCTGGGGATGAATCTGACATCAATATCTTATTGACCCTCATGCTGACTATAGTGCACACAGATAAACACTGATTTAATTACTTTAAAAATCACCAAGGTGCAGGTGAGTTCCAGGATACCCGCACAAAAACAAGTAGCTTTGGTGTTTATTGTTATTAAAAATTGCCAGATGCTGCACCTATGATTCATAATCATTGTGAGGTGGGAATTTGAGATATTAAGTTCTAGGAGTCTCCCCTAGGAGTTATCATGGTGATGGTCTGAAGGCCACACTGGGAAAACCCTGTCCTTGTTGCCTGAGAACAAGCATTAGCTCTCCTTGGCTTTTCCTTGGCTTTGCTCTTTAATGGAATGCCTGGTTCTCTCCCTGACCTCTGAGTGAACTTCTGATCCCAAATGTAGACTCTTCTTAGTGACTTTTCCTGACACTTCCTGGGAAAAAAACTATCTCTCCAAATCTGAGTTTCCATAGCAGTCTATGTACATGCTTCTGCTAAAGCATTTACCACATTGTATTATGATTACTTCTTTATGTGTCTGTCACACCCTTTGAGTAGTATTTTTCCTTTTCTTCCAGCCAGACGCACCTGAGACATAGCTCAATCTAGTGAATGTTTAGTGAATCACTTGAAAATTTTGGGGGGATTGGTCATCAAGTCAGATATGATATGGTCATTGGACATACACATCAATCCGCGTCCATTGAGACTCCAGAGTCTGGAATACAGCACAGTAAACATCCTATTGCAAGAGAAGATAGTTGGCCACAATGGAAGAAATACCAGGACCTGGTTCAGGACTTAATTCCACCAACATAGAGCGTGTACCAAAAAGACCAGGTTTGTTTCCTAACCCCTGTAGGATCAAAGGCAGTGATTTAAAATTAGGAATAGATACGAAGCCAGGCCTTTGGTCATGTTGGATAATCATAACACCTGGGCATTAATTATTTAAAGTTAAAATAAAATAGATTAGTGTGCTAAAACCCAGACCTACATCCACAGATTCGACATGATAAAAATTTAAATGAGAGACTCAGGTGGTTCTTGTGTTCTCAGGTTTGTAAAATAGCAATGTCAAGTCTGCAAGTGCTAGGAGTGGGTAGAAGATTTCAGTGCAAAGGAGCCTGTCATCCGTAGGTACCTTTACCTAACACTCTCCCAAGCTGTTACTCTTGTGGGAAATGAGGGAAGGTAGAAATTCAGGTGACAGGAGCCAAGGTCACTCTTGAGTCCCAGGAAGCTGGATCTGGCTTTGGAGAACCTTCATCATGAGCTAACCAAGTGAGTTAAAGCCCTTCCTCTCCTACCTTCATGAAGCCTGGAGCTGAGGCAAGACCAAATACAGTGTAGGAACATTATGGAGATTCTAGGATAAAGGGTTCCCCTGATAGAGGAGGCAGAGAAGAGATAAGAAAAGGCCATGTCTAACACTCCCTAACCATAGCCATGTAAAGCTACAATCCCAGTCACACCTAAGACTCTGGGAAAGGAAAGGAATGTGAGTATCATTACCTGGAATGTGTTAGGTCTCAGATGCCTATATTACTCTCATTTCTGACAGTTCCTGCAGGTCTCGGGGAGTCCCCAAACGACTCTCAGGTTAAAATGTTGCCGTCCTTGAAATGCTGTTAATGCTTGCAGAATCCAGACCAGATTTCCCATGGGGCAGGAAGGCCCCTTCCATGTTGTGTTGTCTTGAGATCGACCCAAGAATAGATTACAACTCAGATAGCCTCGTAGAAAATTAAGAATGGATGCCAAGACATTCAACCACACTCTCACATACATTTCAGTCGAAACAATTATGACTCAATTCAAATTTTATTCATCAATCTTTGCTGAAAAGAGCACCTGCCAGGTGTGGTGGCGCACGCCTTTAATCCCAGCACTAGAGTGGCAGAGGCAGGCAGATCTCTGTGAGTTCGAGGCCAGCTTGGTCTACAGAGTGAGTTTCAGGACAGACAGAGTTACAACAGAGAAGCCCTGTCTTGAAAATCAAAACACAAAAACTGATATGCAGAAGCAAAAAGCACCTTCATCAGGATGTTGATATAAAGCTCTTCCTAAAGTATGCATGCTGTACAATTGAGTATAGCACGTAATTATAAAGTGTCAGTCAAAATTTCTAATAACATCTAATTTACAGACATACATACCACTCGGACAAAATGTTGAGAGAGAGAAAAAGAGAAAGTTGTTTTCATAGGATTAACAGAGTAGGGTAGAGTTCTTCCTCTTCTCTGACCTCTAAGAAGGAAGGCCCCACACGATAAGGAACAGGGGGGATGGAGAGGGACATTTTTATATTCTGTATCATAAGAATGCACTTGTACTCCATACTGGAAAAAGTATCAGCACACACATGCTATCACTAGCTCAGCACACATCCTGCTAACGGTTTGTTTGTTCTGAGTTAACCCTTATGCCCAGATGCTCCTGGCAGAGCAGTACAAAGCTGACATCAACACACATTAACACAAGTGTACATTTCAAGAAGTGCCTGAACACAAACATCGACAGAATGAGGTAGGGGCTGCAAGGCATGCTGATGACAAGGACAGACACCAAAGTTCTCCAACTGCGGCTGAGTCGCTGGGGGTCAGGGGCAGAAGTGCCACAAAGACTCAACTCCAGAATGAGTGTTCTTACCTCCCACAAGTACCGTCTGTTGAAGGTTAAATGAAAGACATATCTTCATGTTGTTTATCCGTTATCTTCTCAGATTGCCAGCTCCTTGACGCCTACAAATGACAGCTAATAATGAGCGCCAGCGCTTTGGTTCCACAACCTTTAAAGGTGCTGATTTCAAGTTTGCATTATGACTCAGTCGTCCCGCTGAGTTCAGTAAATCCATTTGATACCGGAACCTGTGATAAGACCAAGGAGTTCCATGGCCAGCAAACTTTTCTTTAAAATATGTTTCTTAGTGAGAAGCAAGGGAGGATAGGATGCTGTAATGTTATACAAAGCATGTACCATATTTACAATACAATATTGACAGGTGATGAATTCAGCAGCACTTGAAGAAGAAGGGAGGAAAGGGAAAGATGGGAAAGGCAAGGAAGGGAGCGGAGGGCAGGGGAGGGGAAATTTAAATCCTGAATGCTTTAGGGAGGACACAACACACTGCTCCTCTCTCCATAAAGAACAGTGTCAACTGCAACTCCTTTATTTTCAATTTTATTTATTTCTAATTTCTCTTTGCTTTTCAGAATTTCATAGATGCAAACAAATATGACAATACCCACCCCATTTTCTCTTCTAATGCCTCCCCATTGCCCTAACATCTTTCTCCCGACATCACGTCTTTATTTTCTTACACTGCACTAAGTCCAGCTAATGCTGTCTGCCCATGTGTGTGTGGTTGTGGAGCTGTCCAGTGTAATGTGGAAATCCCATCAGTGGCCACACCCTCAAAAAAAAGAATGTTTTCTTCCTCCCCTAGGAACTATCAGCTGCCGACAGCACTTCAGTAGCCTGGGGCCTGGTGATCATCTGCCCTGTCACTCTGTTATTGGGGTGTAAACTGGTGTGGCCAGTTTGGAAATCAGTCTGGAGATCTACCGAAAAACTAGAAAAGGGTCTTTCATATGACCCAGCTATAGCACTCCAGATCACACGCCTAAAAGGACTTTTTTGGATACTTACGTGCACATCCGTGTTTAGCTGCTCTATTCACAATAGCTGGGAAATGGACTTAACCTAGATGTCCACCAACAGATGAACAGGGAAGAAAAATGTGGTAGATATACACAACATAATATTCCTCATATATAAACATGAAATCGTAAAATTTGTGGGTAAATAGAACTGGAAAAAAATTGTACTGCATGAGATAACTGAGGCCCAGAAAGACAAAATCAATACGCTCTCTCTCATAGGTAGATCCTAGCTTTGAATCTTCTGTTCTGTCTGTTTAGCCTGGAGCGCAAGTAGAAACCAAGAAAGCAGAAAGGGACCTTTGACGGGGGAGACATTCAGGGGATACCATATTATATAGGTAAAATGAAAGGAGAGAGAGAAGATTGCAGGTGGAAAGGCCTGCCCAGGAAGGGGCACATGAGTTTGGGAGAATCCTGGGGTGACACACTTCTTTTCACGTGGCTTACTGTTCCCCTTGGAATAGTATCAGAAGTATCATGGCTGGGCACACAAGTGGCAAGGTGTGGTGATGTCAAGAAAGCCTTAGGGACAGAAGGTCCAGCAAACTGAACTAGTATTTCAGTTCCTATAATTATAGCCCTACACCTAACAGGCCCACTGAACAACACGGAGCTGAACACAAAGGCCCATCATTCAGAGAGTTTGAGTAGACTGATGATCTAGTCATTATGAGACATTTTCTGGTAAATATCACATGGGAACTTGAGTACTGTAGCCCATTCTAACAGTGCATCAGATGAAAGTGCACCTGAGCCCAGCATGAATAGCTTTGTGAGTCAAAATACAGTATATATTCATGAATATTCTGCAGCCTTCCTTTAGTTATAAAGATGAGAGAAACAACCTGCTAGTTTAAAAAAGAAGCCAACAAAATAAAGCAGGTTGAGAGAAACGTGTCTTTGGGAGACCTGAAATGAGGCTTAGATGCTGTATATTTGGGAAAGTCCTTCAAAATGATCAGGGCTCAGTTGAGACCGACACCCGTGCCGCCGCCACCAACACAAGGGGACGCACGTTCTCACCACTGAGCATCGCTGACGGCCCTCCAGTCATTGCTTCATTGTTCAAACTCTGATGGAGCTGCTGTTTCCACTACACACCTCTTGTGTGGTCCCTGGAGCTCTGCGTCACTAGGGTGTTTTTATATTTGTGTTTATTTCTCTTACTTAAAGTCTTATATCCAACATCAGGCTGGAAGGATAATATAAACTTTATAACATGGACCAAAGAAAGAGGAGAAATGGGTGATGCACTAAACACAAGATTTGGTTTGGTTTTGTTACTCTAAAAGATGTTAATTTAACCAACTAGTAGGAGGGTAATCTTAACAATGTTGACTGATGTTTACATAAAGCAAGTCGCTGAGCAATGGTAAGTACTCTGTATCCTTCTTGGGGGGTCAAAAGGTCAAAGATGGAAGTAAAAGAAACCCAAGAGCTAAAGGAACTTATTGCCTGGTTTCCCAGTATGTGAACGTGACGCTGAGGTCTAACACAGAGGTAAAACAACAGCAGTGACGGGGTCAGCATCGGAGCGTCTAAGGAGAAAAACAGACACTGTCAAGGCATTTAAAACAGAAGCAGTGCCGGTAGAGGGACTCGGGTACAGAGGCAGTGTAAAACCTACTGTACAAACTGATGAGACATCTTGGATATCCGCAAGAACAGCACAGCACATTCCTCCTTGGATTAGGGGACCCTGGGAGGATACAGCATTACAAGATACATTTAGTATGTGTCACAGACAGTGTGGACCACTCTGCACCAGGGCCAGCGAGATGGCCCAGAGAATAAAAGCTCACTACCAAGACTGATGACCTGAGTTTGGAAGGAGAAAACTGACTCCTGTGGTTGTCCTCTGACCTCTCCATGTGTATTCTCTCTCTCTCTCTCTCTCTCTATATATATATATATATATATCTATATATATATATATGTATGTGTGTATTCTCGCTCTCTCTCTATATATATATCTATATCTGTTAAATATATATATAGAGAGAGAGAGAGAATACACACATATATATTCTAACAGATATAGATATATATAGAGAGAGAGAGAGAATACACACATATATATTCTATATATATATGTGTATCTCATACACACACACATGTGTTTAAATAAATGTAAAAACAACTTATACAAATCGAATAGCTACTACTAATAAATTATAAATAGATTTATTTTAAAGAAACCCTTTGGTATAGTTTATCAGCTTATTGAGGATTAAAGCAAATTTGCATACTAATGAGATGAATGTGCTATTTATTTTTATATAAATAGTTAAATATTTGCTTAATATCTGCTACTGCAGGACATGGAGCATCTTCGATATTTTTTCAACATTCCTCCACATTTTACATTTTTAATCATAATACTGAGACCACTGCTTCACACAAATACACACCACAAAATTGCAGAAGAATGTTTAGGTCCATTTCAGAAGTTGTGGAAAATTCTGTTCTAATCTCATGTCAAAATCCATCAGACAATTGCTTATGAAACTCGAGTTATTAATTCAAATACCAGTTGTCAAAATCAAATGTTCTAACATGATGAAATCCAAAGATATGTTCATTTGGAACTTACCTGCTGAGAAAGGACAGTAGGAAGATATACTAAAAGACTTTGATTCCTGTAGTTAATTCGTAACAGTAGAAAGCTTTGTATGTATGGTCAAAATGCTGCAATTCTTAGCATACAAGGGTCTGCAACCTGAGCTGAGGTGTTTCAGGCAGAGTTCATGAACATCAGGCATTGCAAAGTGTACCTGCTGTGTGCTCTGCACCAGAATTGCAATGAAGCTTCATGATGCAACTTGCAGGACACATATGCTTCCTGAAAAACTTCAGATTTATTACGTGTTTAATTTTTTTAATTAAATCTTGTCTGTCCCATACTCACAAAGTTTTTACTGCTGCCAAATGTTTGGAGACCTGCCTCCCAATTCGGTTACACAACCCCATGTCAGTCCTCACCACTGCTTAAGGAACTGTGCTATTGGAGATCTGGAAACACTGAGATGGAGCTGACCAACAAGAGCAGAAATTGCACAAACGACCAAACAGAAGCAGCCAGTTCTGGAAGCCTCATCTGAAGCCAGATGAAGAAGATTATTCTGAGTCCTTCTGCCGTCCACTCTTCAACCAATGCCTTCCGTTAAACACAGCTACCTGAAAACCAGTCAGCAAGAAAACCTGAGAAATATGATTGCCTGTAATACTGATGACGTGAGCTGTTCAAAAGGACCAGGAGATACAAGAGCCCTTGCCATGCAGAATTTGAGTTTGACCAAATCAGAGTTTGACCCTCTGGTTCAGAAGAGCCTTTAATACCAATACCAGAGGCTGGGAAGGGAGTGCAAGGCACTCAGTCTCACAAGCCTAGTAGCTATAAAATAAATTACCGTGTACAGTGCCTGCTAATTATTTTATAGCCTAGGATTGAGTCATAAATAGATGCTTTTAAGACCTTGTGGCAAACACACTGGACTCTGGTGTGATGTGGTAAAGGGCCAGACAGGTATCTCAATGTCCCGTCAGGTCCTGAGAACCAACACTTGGGAAGTGCATCCTGCCTGGCATCATCCCCAGCCTGGGATACGATTTGTTTCTTTTTATTTGACTTCAATAAAGTGTAACTGGCGTAAGAACATATGTGTATTGGGCCACTTATTTGAGGTATCCCTATGTAGGACAAATGAATGCTTAGTAGCCTAACTCTGAGACAGCCAGAGTCTGAGAGAGCACTCTGAAACTGGAAAATGGAAGAACTAATGGACGATGAACATGTCAGTTCTAGGAGAAAATTTATTGATTTCCAGAAAACTCTTTGATGATCTCACACACAACTTCCTGCTTTCTTCTGGTGCAAGAACCCACCCCAGGATGACTATGGCAGTAATGAAATACTAACCACTCAGCTTTCTGAAGGAAAAGGAACCCTTTAAGGGAAGGCAACATAGGCTAGATGTAGTGGAGTTCAGCAGTTCATATGACTCCCAAATGAGGTGGAACACTGCACCCCAATTTATCGTACAGGATACCAGAGCTAGCGTAACTAAGAAAACTTTGTGAAGATGCAACCACCGAGTGAAGAATGGGACCTGAGGTGACACCATCTGAGACTTTCCTATAAGAAAACATCTGTAAAGTCCTCACCAGAAGGAGAGGGAGACGGCAAGAGGAAGAATTCTTGGGGTCTAGTGAACCAAATCACAAGTATCAGAGTCCCTTAAGATAGAATCGGGACTGATAGGGATACATAAAGGTTACAAGGCCAGAACTGAGAGGATTCTAAAGCATTATCTACCATTGTTTTCCCAAAATTCTATGTGTGGTTAGCATTGGATTACCTGTGACTCCAAACAGTCCCAAACAATGAAAAGGGTGTGGCAAACAACACACCACCTTTATGCAGAAAGCAACCCACTTAGCCAGATCCCCAACTTCATTTCCCTGAGGAGTGCAGTAGGGGTGGGGCTGGGGAGGTCAGGGAGTGACTGGCCCTCCTTCCCACTTGATTCTCCTGCACAGGATACCTCTCCTGCCACTTTCCCCAGCCTAACTCCCACTGGAATTTACCCTATGGCCAAGTAGGTACCAGCTCTGGACTAGGCACTTTACCACCTGATAGGGAACTTCAGGGTCCCTATCCAGAGTTGACCTGGAATGCCATCTGCTGGTAAACTCAGCACAGACTCAATACTTTCCAGGGCACACACAGCCATGAATTCTATAAAAGAATAGGTTTATTAAAGTATGGGACAATGCCTTCCTAGAAATGCCTGTCACTGCAGGTTCCATTTGTCTGCTGGTCTCCCCAACATCTGCTGGCTTAGTGACTCTTGGATTCCCTCTGTTTAGACAGCTCCATTTCCACTCTCGGATCTCAAAGTTAAGCTATTACCTTAAAAACTCATAGGACAGGGATAAAGGCAAGTGGAACAGGCCTTATTCTGTTCTAGAGACTCGGGGTTCTTTCCTGTTATCTATCTTCTCCTTCCAGCCTGTAATCTAGGCTCTTTTAAAGGATGTCGTTTTTCCTGCCTGTGAATTAAATAAACCAGGCTCCTCTCAAACTTTTGGTCCCTAGGGCTTTCTCTTTATCCCTGACTGTATTCTGTGTCCTCTCGGAGCTTATTCCTCTTTCTGCTTGAGTTTTTCTCCCCTTCCCCCATTTCCAAACTGTCTTTTACTGTCTTCTACTCTTTCCTCTTCCCTGGTCTCTCAGCTGCTGTCTCAGGAACTCAGACATCACCATCTCATCTACAAATAGCCAGGTGCACATCTCTAGAACAGCCATAGGCTTGCCTCTTCCCTCGCCCTGTACAAGGCCATTTCCCTGCACAGTCTCGTTCATGGTTTCAAATGCACATCTGCATTTTGAAGGGCTACTTATTGATGCCAACCACCCTAACAAAACGCTTAAGACTATACTTTTATATTTTAATTCGACATTTTTAGCCAATCACAGCTAGTCTTTCAGGGGACATTAGATTCTTTCCTACAGAGAGCACTGACACATACACAGCAAATCAGCAATATATGTAAATACAACATGTTTTGGCACAAGTTAGAGAGTCATTATGTGCCCAGGAGAAAAGATTTCATTCTTCCCACTCTGCAGTGTCTCCAAATCTTAAACGTCACTGAAAACCTCTGCTATCTCTTAGAGAAATATTCTGACCGGTCCCTGATCTCATTTACTATGTACATAGGTAAGTCTATTAAAAGATAAATTTCTGTCATTCAGTGTCAACAGTCAAAATGAAGACTATTTTTCAGAATGGGAAACAAGCAACTACAAAGAAAAGCACAATTCTGTCAAGAAATAATGTGGAAAAAAGCCATAGAAAGGTGAAGTAGAATAAATTGGTATGTGTGTGATGTGTATATGTGGTATGTGCCTTGTGTGTGTGTGTAGTTTGTATGTGGTGTGTATATGTATTTGTGTGTACGTGAGGGTGTCTGACTGTGCTGTGTGTATGTGTCTGCGTGTGTATGTATGTGCATGTGTCTGTGTGGTGTGTATGTCTTTGTATGTCTGTGTGTGGTGTTTGTATCTGTGGTTTGCATGTCTGTAGTGTATGTAATATGTGTATCTGAACTGTTTGTGTGGTGTATGTGTCTGTAGTGTGTGTGTGGTGTGTGTCTGTATGTCTGTGGGGGGTGTGGTATGCATGTCTATAGTGTGTGTGGTGTATGTGTGTCTGTCACCTGTATGTATGTCTATGTATGTGGTATGTGTATGTATGACATATGCGTCTCTGTGTGTGGTATGTGTGTGTTTATGTATGATATGTTTGTGTGTGCATGTGTATGTGTGTCTATATTGTATGTGTGGTGTGTGTACAGTCTGTGGTGTTTCTGTGGTACATGTGTGTAATGTGTTTGTCTGTATGTGTATATGTGTGGTATGAGTGTCTGTGTGTGTGTATGTGTTTGTGTGCTGTGTGCTCTGTGTATATCTGTACCGTATGTGTGGTGTGTCTGTATGTGTGTTTGTGTGTGATGTACGTGTGTCTGTTGTGTATGTCTGAATATGTATGTGTGTGGTGTTTATGTGTCTGTGTATGTCTGTGTGTATGTGTGGTGTGTGCTGTGTGTATATCTGCAGTGTGTGTGTGGTGTGTCTATGTATGTGTTTGGGGGGGGTGTCTGTATATGGTGTGTGTGTGGTATGTGTGTGTCTGTATGTGTGTGTATCTGTGGTTAGTGTGGGTGTCTACGGTGTGTGTATGTGTGTGTGTGTGTGTGTGTGTGTGTGTGTGTGTGTGTCTGTGCTTGTGTGTCTAAGCCAGAGAATCTCTCATATAAATTGTTATTCCCACATAAATCATAAAACTCAAATTACTATTAAGCTACTTGGAGAAATTTTAGCGATGAGCTTCTGAAACCATGAACCAAAATAGACCTTTCCTTCTTTAAATTGTTTCTCTCAAATATTTTTCACCGAATGAAAAGCTGACTGACTTATAACGCTAACTTGATTATAAAAACAGGACTGAGGTCAGGGCTTACTCAGCAAAGTTCTTAGCATAGGAGGATGAGGTCCTGGCTTTAGTTTTCCAGAAATTTCATTAAAAAACCAGTAGGGTCATGGGTGCTGTAACTCCAGCTCTGCAGAGGCAAGGACGAAAGGATCCCTGGGGCTTGCCAGGCAGTCTAACCATACTGGTGAGTTCCAGGTACAGGAAGATACCCTAAAGAATAATTAATGAATAAGGGGGAAGTGATTGAGGAGACACCCAAAATCAACCTCTGGCCTCCACATGCACCTGCCCACACCTGCATATACAACGAAACACACAGGACATAAAGACTCATATAAATCAGTACTCGGCTTAAGCACTGGAACGAAGCTGATGGTCATTACAGAACCATTTCTAAGTGAGCCATCCATGCTAAGTGCCATACACTATTTCAGTCCACCTTACACTGGCTCTGTAAGGTGACTGCTACACTTTACCCCCTTTTCCAGATGAAGAACTTGAAACTCAGGATAAGTCATCAAGTTTTTACAGGCAGAAAGTGACTGAACTGTATACAGCAGAAGGTGTGACCAGTTCACACTGCAGTGTAAACTTCTCAGACCAGAAAGGAGATGCATTCAGGAAAGACATTGTGTTTCCATTTTCCAGATGGATGGTTCTTACGTTAGTCAGACTAATCCAGGTGCTGCTATGTTTATAAACCATCACCTAAACTTGGTGGTTTTTAGGACAAGAAGGGCTTGTTTTTTATTGATAGTACAGTGGGTTGTTGATGATTTGACTTCACTGTCCTCCCTCAGAACTCAGGCTGGCGAAGTCTCCATCCTCTAGGCTGCTGCTGGCCACCATGTTGGACAAAAGAAAATTGGTAACTCACGTACTAGCTTTGGAAGTGTCCACCTGAAGGTAACAGTCAACAATTCCTCATATTTATTGGTCAAAGCAAGTGGTAATTCGGGAGATGTGGGGAAATGTGTACTTTTAAGGATCAGTTGTCAATATGTTATTTATCATAAGGACCCTGCATAAGTAAGAAGTCTGGAAATACAGACTAATAGTTCTATGATTACTTAGTCCCAAGTTCATGAAATTTTCTTGTGAATCTTCTGATTCCCCCAACTCTATGATTTGCATTTGTTTGTTTGCTTTGTGAACAAATCCTGTTATTTGCAACAATGGTTCTTTTAAGATCACCAAATATACGTTGTTTCAAGTATAAACTACACAGGCAACATTTCATACCATACTAATAAAATCAATGTCTAACTAGTAAGTTGAAAATTAAGACTCTATGACATATGTACAGAAACTCCTGGCATGTTTCCGGGTACAAAACAAGCACTCAATGATCGTCAGCTTCCTTAAACATTTCAGACACCAATTAATCTTTATATAAAAAACACATCCATCTCCAGACACTGCCACAGACTGTTGGAGTCCAGAAGCACTCCTGGCTGCAATCCTTATCCCTAGACACACGGCATACTGCAGGGCTACAATGAAAACAGATGAGTGCTCCGTGGAGTTGGCTCAGTGGGTAGAGAGACTGCCGTACAAATGCCAGGACCCGAGTTTGAATCTTTATACCCACATTAAAAAGCCAGACATGGTGATATTCGACTGTAGTCCCAGAGCTGGGAAGGCAGATACAGCAGACCCAGGGGCTCACTGGCCAATCAGCCTCACCTGCGTGGTAAATTATGGTCAAGAGAGAAACACTGTTTCACAAAAGAAGATAAACAGCACCTGAAAACAAAAGCCAACGTTGTCCTCCAGCTTCTGAGTGCAACACACACATGAACATGCACACATTCAAATGGGTGAACTTTACCCACACACACGTGAATGTGCACACAAACAAATGGATGAACTTTTTCCAGAGCTCCACCCCGAGGGAGAAAACGTGAGAAGTTAGTTCTCTGGGTCACAGTCATTTTCACACAAGCGCTCTCTCATTAACTAGACTCGTTTTGGATATTTTTGATTTGTCCCAGTTAGTGCTGTCACCATTGTCATGCAGTCTCACATTTGTCCAGAATCCAGGACACAAGGACAAGTGGAAGACCGTGGAAGGTTGTTTTCTCAGTAAGAAAAAGCAAAGCCACATGGACATGTTAGGGTTTTCTTGTTAACTTCTAGAAAGATAGACATGGCTATTCGGTGGCAAAATGCAGGAAGTCCTACACCAAAGTGAACCAGAGTAATCAGACTGTAGATCTTGGAGAAAACCCATGGTATGAGAGCAATTCCCCTCGAGAATTCAGAAAACAAACAAGGACTGTGCCAGCAGCATAATTCTGCTCACCCTTTTTCTGATTCGAACTAGGATAAAGGGAATGCCAGTTTATTTGTCTGCAAGGAAAAAAAGGGGGATATTGTTTACTCATCTCACCCATGATGGAGACACTTTGATGATGGAAGATCCTCCCTGATTTTATTCTACCTTACTTAACCCCAGATATGAATACCTTCAACTGAAACCTTTCTTCTTCATTTTCCACTATGAAGAAATGCTTGCTGGGGGAACTTTCTAGCTGGATACCCTTGAATGCACTTCCTGATGAAGTAGGAGATGAGCCAGCTGCCAGTACAGATGTTGAAAGCACTGGGAACAAGTAGGACTGATTGTAATAACATGTTGCACAGGCTGAAGGAGCACTCTGGTGGTAGAGGCCCCAGTACAGTGCATAGGCACCATCTCAGCTAAACAAAACCAAGGCAAAATGCAGCCCATTGCTGTAACGCATTAATGAGGCTCACTTGCTAATATGTTACATGTCATGCGAGCACCAAAGAACATCTCTTAAAAAGAAAAGGAAATAATATCAGCAGGGGAAAACTGAAAGAATTTTTGTTCACAGGCATTATGGCTGGCAGTTTAAGTAAGTTGTACAGGCTGAGGTTCCAGTCATAGAGAAGACTCCCAGGTAAGATACATATCGTTTAACTCCTTGAAAACTCTTTTATTTTTGTCATTTGAAAAATGTAGCTTCTCTGTTCTCAGCCTTATTCTGTTGTTAAAGTAAAAATAAAGGCCACAGTGTATCAGTATCACGTCACTAATGCCTTACTGAGAATAAGTGTATATATTAGAATCCTACTCCAGAGATTAGCAACATTCTGCAACAGCAAAAAGAAGCAGAAGAAAGATGTTTCACGTCTGAAGGGATCTTACAGTACATACGAGCTGATTACTTGAGACTTAAAAGTCAGAGAGTAGGAGTTATGTTTCTGAGAATATGATTGAAAGAGAAAAACAAATGAAAGAGGCAAAGATAAAATTAGAATTATTCTGACTTATTTGTGTATGAAGAGGGGTACTGGGGACTGAACCCACTGTCTCCCACATGCTTAGCAAATATTCTATCCCTGGGAGATACACCCAGCCCTATTCCATGTTATGAATGTTTTTGTTTCAATGTTAATTGAGTAATTTAGTTTTGATTTTTTTTTTTAGCTTGGGTTGTAAAGGGGATGGGAATAGGGCCAAGAGATATGTTTCAGGCCAAAGACTAAATTTTTAAAACTGACAATGTCATCTTCTTTTCCCTAGACTAGGAAATCACCTGGTGCATGGCAGCTGGTAAATATATCATTGTGAATGAATAAATGAATAAAACTGAAGTTTTAAAAACTGAGTAAACAGACTTTCCTTTGAAGTAATCACATGGTAGATTATGTGTTTACCCTAATCACCCCTTACTGCTCAATACACACACAAACGGTACTCTAAGGACGGTCAAAGCAAGTGAAAAAAGTCAACTCAAAATCCAGAGTGATGCTACATCATCCCCCTTTGTGACATATTGGATTTATGAACTTATCTTTAATTCTGTTGCAAGCGTGATAGTATGTGGATTCTCAAGCTAAACTTTATTTTTAAATGAAAAATAGTATATAGCAGAGCATAGTGGCACACATCTTATAATCACAGAACTTAAGAGGCTATGTCAAGAGGATCATGAGCTTAAAATCAGCTGCGGCTACACTGCGAGACTATTGCAAGAAAAACAGACAGAGATAGACATTTTCTCATATATTGCACTAGAAAATCCAAAAAGGGGTCTGAACTACACCAAAAAATGCTAAGAAACTGCTTGGTCAATTCTGTAGCCCTCCTATGTAACGACTGTAAAAGTAAATGTGAGACTTTCTTACAGAAAAGCAAATGGGAAGGGGGTGTGTGTTCAAATCACACTGTCACTTATTATTCATGAAGCATGTCTCACATAAAGATAGTATTTTAAAAGTACATGCCCTACTAGCATTGGGCAGTGGTGCATACATCTCTTTCGTGTTGGTTTAGCTCCTCGTTCGGGGTCTACACTAGCAATGGATATTCCATGTATACAGTAAGGATTCCAAGCAAGTGTCTTAGATCCCATGCTTTATCGCCTGAGTTCTTGACTGATAGTTCCACTGTTTCCTCTTGGATATTTGACATTTATCTCAGGTCCGCATATCTAAAAAATAGACATACCTTGTGCCTTCTTGTGTTCTTTGTCAGTTAGTGGTTCCTACACACACACACACACACACACACACACACACACACACTCCACCCCACTCACCCCACTGTTTTTCCCAGAAGTCTGCAGTCAGTTTTCCATCCTTCATCCTGTCAGCCCATCTATCAGTAAATCTTGTAGATTCTAGCTAGGTCAAACATATAGGTGATCTTCCATTTCTTATGGAAGAAATAGATAAAAAAAAAAAAAAAAAACCTCAGCAATATGATGTCAGACTGCACTTAATGCACCTAAACTACAAAGCATCAAGTCCAGTTTAATTTTTCTCGATCTTACATAGAACACTTACAATAGCCTATATTAGGCAGAAGTCACTAGACACAAAAGTGCTTTATTTTATAATAAATTATTGATTGTCTCATATAAACACATAGGCATTTTGTAAATACGATAGCATACAAAAACCCAAAATATAATACCCGTGTCCCAAAAGCTGGACACACAGTACATTGTCACAGTATTATACAGCTCTTTAACCACACAATATTCGTTTTAAGGCTGCTGGGGGACCAAAACTTCCTACTACTGCCCATCATTAGAGAATGTAACACACTGCAAACTATTTACCCAGGAGAATGATCCAAAATCAAAATTTAAAGTGTGTTTTGAGTGAAAGTGCTCACCTTTGTATCATCGTAAAGCTGAAATATCATAAATTGAGCCATCACAAATAAGAGAGCACCTGTATTCCTAAACCTATGTGCTCCCTCCTCTCCACCTCTCACCTCTCACCTCTCACCTCTCACCTCTCACTTGTGTGAACAACTGTTCACTGAACAACTGTTAGGCCTGTCAAGTTGAAACATAAAATTGACCATCACACCAATTGCATCAAAAACTGACATTCAGAATACACGCTTCTACAGGTCAAAGAGTTCTAAAGTTGACAGCAGACATCACTTATATAAACATACCACTGGCTTCAGATGGATATGTCCACAGGGACAAGGTTTCTAATAACGAGGCCTGTATTAACTATTGGCTGTTCTAAATGGTGTGAGTCATACATACCAGCCCTGAGAACAAGGCAGCATGCATTACTGCGCAGGTGAAAGATGATCTAAAAGAGTTTATATAAATTATTCTGGCCAGCCTCGTAAATGAGCAAAAATGGACTGATACTAGCACCAATTGGCTGTCCTTCTTTGCTCTTTCCTTTTAAAAATGCAAAACTCATTTGTAAAAGAGGCATTATACCAATTTGGAGCTTTTTTATCAAATCCCCATAATTATTTTAACTATGTAGCATAATCTGCGCGCAGCCAGTGATTAAAGGCATGCCAGAATTGAAACAATACCGTGAAACTAATGACAAACGAGCTAGACAGACTGCTGTCTTTTGCTTGGTGTCTGAATACAATTCTACTCTTCAGACATCATTAAAAGCTTCCAACATATTTTTAAATCCCTGGCTGTCTGAGGACTTGGTGGGGTCAGAGAAGAATGGGCAGTGATAATGGGAAAGAATCCTGAATTAAATTTGGGCCGTTCAGATAAGCTTTTCATCATGAGAGAAGAGGGTCACTAAAAATGGCTCCTGGGAACTTTTTTCCTCTTTATAAAAAAACGGTTGAATCAGAAAGCCAGGTAGCTTGGCTGGACTGCAGGAGCATTTTAGAAGATAGAAAGACATAGCTGATATTTCCCTATTTAGACCAAAGTTAGTCAGAAACAATGAGGGGAAGAGAAAAATAATCTAAAGATCGATGCTAAATTTCCCATTTTTATACAATTACCCATACAAGGCCCACGGCATCATTTGCATGCATGCATTCTCATGTTATTAACAGGGTTATATAGCAGGAAAGGCAGCACAAAATCGCATGAGGTACCCAGCAATAAAGAAGCTATTTGTGTACAAAAAAATAGTTACAAGACAATCCAAGCTGATTTTCTTTTTTCAATTCTAGCCAAAGGCTGCCACGACTAAACACACAGATGAAATTCCTATGAAAAGGCACCCAAGAGAGCAGGGGTTCACGATGCATAGTAAGCATCAGTTTATATTAGATCCGCTGTTGCTGGGATTTCTTTACAATCATGCATTTATGGATCGGCGTATAGCTCGCTGTTAGGGGCCATGCTCAGCAGACAGGACTCTGGGTTCACTTCCCAGCACCACTCACATACGCAAAAAGAAATGCAACTCTGGGGTATTGGCCTGCGCAGGAACACCCTAACAGCGATCTAAGCATCCGAATAATGCCTCGGGAGTGATTGCAAGAGCCACTCTCGCTGGAAAGCCACCATCTTTGGATCTTAGCATCGAGACCGACGAAAAACTACACAGACTTAAATATCCCTTAGGTATTCCAAGCCTCCATTTCATCTACGGTCTTAGCCTTCCCACGTGCTAGACGTGTGAACACAATAGAAGCAAATTTCTAGCTCGACTCAAGTACAGAGAGGAGGAAAACGGCTACATTCATCCATCAAACCAAATTAGAGAAGAGATCTGTTTTCGAAGGAGGGAGGGGCAGTCAAGGAAAGAACCGTGCTTTTAAGGGAGTGATTTAGGTATCATCACACGTTGAATTTTTAGAGCTAAAAAGTATGACTCCTAGTCACCCCGAGCATTCTTCAGGACTGTACACTATTCACTGACTCTGTTGGTGTTATACACTCTTATTCAAATAAGCAAAACTATATTTTTAATAAACCTAAGTTTGTGGCCTATGGGAAGTGATGGTCTTCTGGTGCATTTTCTCCTACAGTCTCACTTCGCCATTTCAATTACCAGGCTCCCTGACTTAAAAGCTTTGACTTCCTAAAAGAGATACACTTCATTCCTTCACACTTCTGTTCACCCAACAGCATAAGCTGTGCTTCTCTCACATGTCAAACATTATTCTAGAAGCTAGAAAATCAACTCTGGGTATGAGATCACTCTGCAGATGGGATAATTAAACACAAAGAACACATAAGCACAAACTTGGTAGATTCTATAGGAGAAGTAAGCATAGAGCATTATACATGTAGAAGATACCATTCTAGTCCAGTTCTCAGGCGACTGAGAACAAGCTAGTAGCATTGTGCCTCAATACAATCTATATATTTTTAACCCAGTGTTTTTCAGCCTTGTAGGTTGAAACTCCTTTGAGATCAATTTACCCTTTCACATGGGTCACCTAAGACCATCTGTATATCAGATAAAATTCAGAATTCATAACGGTAGAAAAATTACAGTTATGAAGTGTAGCTGTACTATATGCTGCTGCTAGGGCAGCTCAGGAAGGAAGACACAGAGGTATATTCATAAGTCCAAACTCTGTCAGACCTCAGCAGAGGGAACCACCATCCTGGCCAGCACCAGACTCCATAGTGGAACCCCAAGCTCTGAGCTGAGGTGGTTTTATTGATTACGCGCTCCTCAGGTGCAGATCATAAGCAATCAAACATCCCCCACAGAAATCCAACACCTGCAGACAATACAAAATGCCAAGGCCTATGCATCCCTTTTTCTAACAGTGCATAAAACAATTTCAAACATAACTAAAGTTAAACTTTCCCAACATTTCCCCTTTTCTGTATAAGCCAATCAAAAAATTGCTTTTTATCTCTACAATACAATTTAACACTATACCAGCAAAACCATTTGCTAGAGGAACAATCTTGAGATTTCTAGTGCACAGGACCGAATGATACCAAGCATCTATCAAGCTTTTCACAATGTGAAAAACAGACAGCAGAAAGCACTCAATTAACTGGAATTCACTCACCGTCTTCCGGGCTTCTCCAAAGGACTTAGGTGACTTCTCTGATTCGCCCTCTGCAACACACCGTTTCTCCTCCAGGTTCTGGCTGTTTCCCTTCCACTGCTGCTGCTCTCGGTGGTCATCCCATGGCACTGGCATCTCAAGAACTGCTGGGATCCCTTGCTGCAATTGGGCTGCACTTTCACCAATAGCCTCTCCTGGGCTCTCAAGGTGCCAAGCCTCAACTTGTCTGCATGACCCCGTCATCTGGGCCTTCAACTACTGCTGAGGTTGCACCTTCACTAATGGCCTTCTCTGGCCTCTCACTGTGCCAAACTTCAGTTGCTCTTCATAGACCCCTTCATGCCTTCAAAACCAGCACCAGCTGGGTGACTCTTACAGTACCAAGTTAAGCTACCAGCATGAGATACAACCTCAGCCAGTTCTGGAAGACAGCTCCTGTGTGCTGACCCTCAGGAAACACTTTCCAGGTTTTAAGAGAGTCTGGTTTGTTGGAAAAATAACTGGTCACATTGTCTGCAGCATGGGTTCCCTTGTGGGTGGAGTTCTCATCACCATCATTAGATAGCTTGTCTTTCTCTTAGTTGGGTTTGCAGGGGAAAAAAAAAAACTGGTCAGTTTAACTAAGTGGTTATTTTTCTCTAGGCTGTGGCTTTCACAACAGCAGGGGCTCCTGGGCCAGTGGGAAGAATCTCCAGTTGAAACTTGTTGATCCTTTGGCATTCTTTTTCACCACCGCTTTGGGAAAAACATGCAACCCTTCCATAGATCTCAAATACAACATCTTGAGCTTCACACACAGACTATGCAGCTATCAGAAAACTCAGTTTGTGACATAGCATGCTATTACCAGTGGCAGGAAGGAGCATTCATAATCAGGAAAAGCAGTAAGCACCTTGCTTTTTCCTTCTCCGAGCTGAGTTCTTTATCTCTAAGGGCCTCCATTCTGTGGCTCTCACTTTTGAGCCCTCTTTCTCACTTAATTTTCACAATTTTCTCTTCCTAGAGGCTTATTTCCCTTTCTCTCTCTCCTCTTCCTTCAGGAGCCTTCAATTCATGCCTTAACCTCTATCTTCTGGTAGCTTTCCTGAGCGTACTTTGCAAGACTCTCTGAGGTCTGGAGTTTCTTTCTCTTCATGTCTCCACCTTGGATCTGGCATGATGTCCGGGCCCCACGTTGCAGAAGCCATTTGTAGTAGTATGTTGCTGTGGCAGCTCACCAAGGGAGACACAGAGGCATATTCATTGGCATAAACTCTGCCAGACCTCAGCAGAGGAAACCACCATCCTGGCGAGCGCCAACCTGGACAATGGAACCCTGAGCTCTGAGCTCAGGTGTTTTTATTGATTACGCGCTCCTCAGGTGCAGATCACAGGCAAGCAAACATCCCCCACAGAAATCTAACACTTGCAGACAATGCAAAATGCCAAGGCCTGTGCATCCCTTTTTCTAACAGTGCATAAAACAATTTCAAACAAAACTAAAAACAAACTTCCCCAACAATGATGGCTGCTGAAGAGTCACCACAACATGAGGAACCGTGTTAAAGGGTCAAAGCATTAGGAAGGTTGAGAACCACTCATCTAACCCAACATGAACCAAGGCAGCTCTGCTAGAATCAACTCACTCAGTGATCCAGGAGTGGCAATGATGAGTATTCATTTGTTTGTGATTGCCCAATGGCAGGAGGATTTGGAAAAAAAAAAAAAAAAAAAACCTAGACAGTCATCTGCATTGTCCGACCGCTGAATACTTTCCCTAGGCTGTGTTGTGAATCTGTGTGTCTGTCCACTTGTACTTCCTAGATGACTGATGTCAAGGCCTCATGCTTGGCAAAAATAATTTAAGCAGCATGCCACCTACTTGCTTCTCTGCTGCCAGAGTGATGTCCAGACTTTGTGCAAACCTACCCTAAGCAACTAGGACTATAACTAGGGAAATTGATTTCCTTAAAAAGCCAATGGAACCAAGTTGCCAAAAGAGTTTCCAAGCAAATATGCCTGGAATCTGGGGTTTTTGATTTGTGTCTCTACAAATTCTAGGCAAGCTGCCCTACTGAAATTACCATTAAGTTGAATTTATGACCAAATAACGGTGCATTCCTCTCATTAAAGACAGATCTCTATCTGTCTGGGCTTGACCATGACCTGTGTGGGAAAACAATAAATCACCAGCCCTGCTATGCTTCTCTGTGTGCCTTAGGACTGGAGTGGGGGTGCCAGAGTAGTTAAGGTCTGCTCTGTGATCTGTGTCTCAGGAGGGCAGAAAAGTGAGCCTGAGGATTTGTTAAAGGATCAGCAAAATAATTGATAACCAGTGCACTGGCATGACTCTGTGACTGGAATGTCTTTGAAACCATTCCCAAATGGCACAAGAGATTAGGGAATATTCTTGAACAGAGAATGAATTTTATGACCTGGGGTGTACTCTAACATTGCCTTGCACATGAGAATCTTTGGGACAAACACTTGACCTTAGTGACCCCACCATCTGTCAAGTAGGTAGACTAATGACTGCAGCACAGATGGAGCACACAAAGCACCAAGAAACACCCTCCAAAAGCTGTCAATTGTTTCTATGGCCTTTCTCAACTTTTTTAATTAAAATCAGAGGCAAAAATAAAACCTGATTTCACTTCTCAATCCCAAATTATGAAGCACTGACAGCTTTGTTGTTGTTTGTTTGTTTGTTTTTGTGGTGCTGGGGTCAACTCAGGGCCTCCTATATGCTTGGTCTACCACCATGCTAGATAATTAGCCTTCTCTCCTTAAGATACAATCTTGCCAAATTCCCCATTGCAGCCTTGAAATTGCTGTCTCAGTGGGAATACCTCAGTGATGTTCCTCATGGCCTTACTGCAGCTGGATGACCTCCCAGACTAATTACTAACGTGACTAGTAAATTGGTACTGCCCATGAGTTCTTCTCCAGGTGGGCCTCTCCACTGGTGTCTTAGACTTCCTTACAAAATGGAGACAGGCTTATAAGAATAAGCCTCCGAAGAGATCAGTTGAAAGAACCAGTTTCTTAGGATATAATTCTAGAACTTACCAGTCAACTGCCAGTTTCAGATCCATCTCTTAAGAGGCTGATAGAGTAATACCTCTGAAATGATTTTTTGATCAAGAAGCATTGACCTCAGCTTCAGTGTTGTAAACAAGACCATTCTTGTTTAACCATTCTGTTATATGTGATCCTAAAATCCAAAGAATTTTCACATAAATAGAGATAACATTCTATTTTTAAATTAATCTACAAATTCTCTGTAGATAGGGACTTTCTCGTGTTATATATAGCATTCAAGGTTTACAGGTAATTAGTGACACATAAGAGAAGGTCAACCAACTTAACCTTACATAGTTACCAGACTTTCTTAGTATATAAATATTCACCATTGCAGCATTTGATAATCTGATAAAAGTTAAGTGGAAGTTATGACCACTTCCTTCCTTCATCATTAAGTGAGCAGTGATCTCAAACCACAGTCTACCACACAGAAATCCTCATGAGCAAGTAAGCTCCAAAATCTTCATGTACGTTCTTTTCCTGGGTTCTCTGTTCTCTGTCTCATAGGCACTCCCACATACTTTACCACAGCAGTCTAAGAAAACCCCCCAAAAGCTTCTAACTGGACAAAGCAAATGTCTTGACCAAGCAGGAAGACACGAGCAAAGTTCTGCACATAGGGACCTAGATACTCTGGGCGCGTTCTCAGGACGTTAAGCTCTGACTTTGCTCCATCTTTCAATTCTGTTCCTTCAAGGACAGCAGCTTATGCTTATACTGCTTTGCAGTGACAAACTATATCTTTCCCATTTGCTTCTTATAAAGCACCCTCTTTCACCACATTCACACACAATAAAAGGGAAAACGCCCTGATGTATTCATGAGTAAATATGACCTTCATTTACATTTAACACTTCTTTACCTAGCCTACCCAATATTGAGGTGCTAGGTTTGTATTATTTCAATAATTTGTTAGCAAAAATAACTCAAAGTTAACTAGAAAAAAACCACAAATTAATTTTGAAAGAAATGAAATAGTAATTCGTATTTATCACAAACACCAAGTTGAAATAAAGATTGTTTAATGTCTAGAATTCTTTGTGCAATCACATTTTATCTAGAATTCTTTGTGCAATCACATTTTATCCTTTCGAAAACGTAAGCTTTCCAGGGTGTGTTCACAGCTGCTCTGATTCTTCAAGCAAGTGAGGGCTGAGAGTGCCTTTGTCCTGTACGTGAAATCTCCTTAAGGTATTTTACATGCATTAAATCAGATCATTATTCAGTATACCTTACTATAAATCATTTTGAAACCCAGATGCATCATGATGCATCTAAAAGTTGAGGTTTTCTCTTACGGTGTCTTTAAACGGTGGCAAGAAGGATTTTTGTTTTGTTTTGTTTTTTGTTTGTTTGCCTGTTTGCTTGATTTGGTTTGGCTTGGTTTGATTTTGGTTTGGTTTGGGTTTTTTTTTTTTTTTCTTTTTCTTCTAAACCAAATAATTTAGACCTGAATTCCAGGATACATACTGATTTTAATGAAGTTGTTCAACCTTGCGAATATTTCTAAACACTACTTTGTGATCTAAATACCTTCATTATATGATTTTTTTAAAAGTGAGTCTGATTTACGGTCTCTTTGTGGATTTAACCACTTTGTTGTACAAATGAGACGGAAGAAGTTCAGGGAGGTTTAGTGGCTGTCACAAGGTCATGAGCCATGGAGCTGAAGGCAATAGAGATTCCTTGGGGTTCACAAGGGCTCTCCTTCCCCTGACTGAATTCTTTCCACCATTTAAATGACATGTGTTTAAATTATTAGCTCACACATGTAAGTCAAAGGATAGGGCTTCTTTGTCCTAGGTACATAAAGAGAAGTTGAGGTGGGAAATAAACCTATTTCACCTCCCTTCCTGCATTCCCTTAATTTCTGGAAAAAAAAAATTCCAATGAGAGCAAAATAGTCTCTTTGTCTGTTGTACAAGACGAAAACCCTATGAGAATTATGGAACCATTCCGGTGTGTTCACAGAGTGAATCCCTAGAATCCCCAGCACCAGAATTCAGCAGGTACAGCAGAGCACCCTTCTAGGACTATCTGCGCAGCCTTGGGTAGAACTAGTATTACTCCTCAGCCAGGTCCTTTGTGCCTACTCTTTCTTCTTCCTGGTAAGCCTTTGACAGCCTGTATTGGACTTCATTTTCTCTGGAGTAAAGCCAAGTTCTCCCATATTAGTTTCCTCAAAAAGCTCTAATAACAACAGGAAATAAATCGTTAATGTTGTCATTGATTGCTAAACATCTCCACCTTTACTTACGTAGTGAGCTAGTGAAGATTAAGAACAATCTCATATTCGGTGTATCACCTCATTTAAAGTCTTACACATAAAGCATGGGTATATACTCTTATTTAACGCAGCACTTGAAGTCTTAACTATGGAGCAAGGCAAGATAAAGTAATGAACAGAGTACAAATAGAAAAGGAAGAAGTCAAATTATCCCTATTTGTAGGTGACATCATCCTATATTTAAAATATTCTAAAGGTGCTATCACAAATCTTTTGATTCATTATATTGTTAATTTATTTCCCATTTTATTAATTTTTGCCCTGGTCCTTATTTTTGTCCATTTACTTTATCTTAGTTTGGCATTGTCTTGCTTTTCTAAAACCACAAGGTCCATCAGTTATTTATTTGAGCTCTAGAACCAGCTCTCTGATGTTTTAGTGTAGGTACTTTTAGCTAAGACCTTTCTTCTTAGCACTGCCTCTGCTAAATCCTAAAGACTCTGATAAGTTGTATTTTCATTTTGATTCTAGGGATTTAAAAAAATTGCTCAACTTAAGAATATACTATTCAATCTCCACACATTTGTGCAGTTTATCTTACTACTGATTTCTAGTTTTATTCTACTATGATTTTATAATATATATGGAATAACTGATTTGTTTGTATGTGTTAAGTATATTAACTTAATTGATAATACTTGATTTATGGCCCAAATGTAATCTAATTTAGAGACATTTCTATGGGCTGCTGATGGAAGTACATATTCCAGAGCTGTTGGATAAAATAATTCTGTAGATGTTTATTAAGTCTATTTTGTCTGTGGTATAAACTCTGAAGCTTCAATACTGCTTGAGGAAAACAGAGGAAACACTTAAAGGTCTATACATAAGCCAGGGCTGTCTAGAACGGACCCAACAGTTCAGAAAATGATTGCAAGAGATACACTCTATATAGAAGGAGAGAGAAGCTCTGCCAACTGCACACTGGTGAGGTACTCAGGTCTGTTTCTAGAGTATATAAAAAATTAAAATACAAGCATCAAAAATCATCCAATCAACAAGCGGACAAATTAATTGAAAAGACTATTCTAAGAAAGAAAGAAAGAGAGAGAGAGAGAGAGAGAGAGAGAGAGAAAGAAAGAAAAGAAAGAAAGAAAGAAAGAAAGAAAGAAAGAAAGAAAGAAAGAGGCAGGGAGGGAGGGAGGGAGGGAGGAGGGAGGGAGGGAGGGAGGAAGGAAGGAAGGAAGGAAGGAAGGAAGGAAGGAAGGAAGGAAGGAAGGAAGGAAGGAAGAAAGGAAGGAAGAAAGGAAGGATGGAAGAAATTGTGAATCTTTCCAGGCCCTTCAGGCTTTCAAAGTTACTGTCCAGTGATCAGGTGTTATTTTGATGAGCCTAACTTTATACGTGTCTTAACTTTTCTCTCTTGAAGCTTTCACTACCTTTTCCTTATTGTGTGTTTTAATGTTTTAACTATAATAAGTCTGGTCCTTTCTATTTGGTCTTCTGTAGCCTCTTGTATGTCAACAGGCAGCTCTTTCTTTTATTGAAAATGTATTTTTAAATCCAATATATTTGATTACAGCTTCCTCTCCCCCTACTCCTCCCTTCCTGCTTCCCTACTTCCTCTACTTCCCTTACCTGCCCTCCCATCCAGACCCACTCCTTACAGGCTTCTAAGGGATAATAATAAAATAAAATAAAGCTGAACAAGTACATCAGAATGGGACATAACAAAAAACAGAAAGCAAAGAACCCAATAAAAGGCACAAGATACAGATCTAGAAAGGAATAACTTCCTTCTAACTTGGTTAGATGGCAAAGAGCTCACCCAAGAGTTCATAAGGAATAAAAAATTCCAGAATAGTTCATCAAAAGAGGTCTAAAGAAACACCACAAAATCACAAAATGACAAGAATTAATACACAATTTTCAATAATAACTCTTAATATTAATGGTCTCAATTTCCCAATACAGAAACACAGACTAACAGACTGAATTAAGGAACAAAATCAGCCTTTTGGCTACCTCCAAGAAACAGCTTTATATCAACAATAGACACCGTCAAGCATATGGATCCAGCAAACAAGCTATTCTGACAAAATAGACTTCAAACCAAAGCTAAGAAAGGGAGATAAGGAAGACCACTTCATACTCTTTATAGGAACAATCCACCAAGAGAATATTACAATTCTAAACATATATGCACTAAATACAGGTGCTTTCAACTTTATAAAAGAAATATTATTAGATCTAAAGGGTGACTTTTGCTTCATGTAAATATCCACCTTTCAAAACATATTTGTCAAAAATCAAATGGCCGTAGCCGCTCAAGTTTATTTTGGGGTTCTCTAGTCTGTTCCACTGATTTATGTATTTGTTTTTATGCCAATTATATAGAAAAAAAATGAGTATCCTTGAGTTTGACTAAGGCCTTTCTTTCCTCTCACCCTGGGTGATTTTAACTCTGACGTTCCTGTGTAAGACACTCACAGTCTTACAACACTTCACTAACTCAATGGACTCTGTGTCCGTTCTTGTGTCTCACAAATTCAAAGAAATGAAATTACAGACCCTAGAGGGTAAGTTTTAGGAAGAAGTGTATTACAGGTTCACAGGTGGGAATTGAAATAGAAGCTCCTGTAGAGCTGGAGACAATGGAACAGCATCAAGCTGCTAGCCGAGCAGCATTTTTCAGGACTCACTGCACAAACTGTGGAGAGGCACAAGGAAGAGCATGATCTGGTCAGTCCGGCTGGCCCAGCCATGGGATGTGTCTGGTGCCTCCTCTCAATTTTTATCATGTCCTCATCTAGACTATTCAGACAGAGGTAGCGACAACAAGGAACCAGAATGCCAGAATTCCCTTCCTGCATTTGTGGTCTTCTGCAAGGACAAGAACAATATGGAGAGTTCTCCAGCTACTCAGTAGATCTCTTCCAATTATGCTTTCCAAACATGGAGATAGAACCACAGATAGAGTTCCAAACCTGCTCCATAAGCCTCCATTCTAACTAATAAACAACAGAGACATGTTAGGTTATTCCTACTGTTCCAGTGTACCAGAGGCCAAGGCAGGAGAAAAGCAACCCAGGTACATAGAAAGCACAAGGCCAATCAGAACTACACGGGAAGAAAAACAACAACAGAAAGAAAACCCAAAGGCTATCTCAGTAGTAGAGCCCTTATCTAATACGTGATCACTAGCAGAGCAACAGTCCCTGGGCATTTGATAGGACTGAGAAGTTTTGAACTCTGGGTTAGAGAAGTAGAGGTATATTTTTGACTGTGTCAGCTGAGGACAAATTATTTCTGATTGTCTTTATTGACAGGTATGAAAAAAGCACACCCGGCTTAGCTGCATACTAGCTACAGGGGATGCTAACTTTTTCAGGCAGTAAGTAGCTGCAATAGAAGTCAGCATCTAGTTAAGTTCACTTCATCCTCCCAAGAGCAAGATCTATCTGCACAGGCAAAATTGGTAAGATAAATGTCCACGTCATGGGAATCACCACTCCACCATCTTTTAAGCCCTTTGCGGCATTAATTTCTAATCCTGTCAGTATGCAGCCTAACTTTTGATTTACTGTTCTACATAGAAGTTCTAATAACTGTTTCTACTTCACCTGTTCTATTCCAACAACCCTCACGTCACAGGCCAGGGAACCAATATGGAGAGTCTGCCATGATGAGTATATCTTCCAAATATCCTTTCCAGAATCAGGAAAATGGTCACAGAACGAGTTCTAGGCACGCTCTGTGAGTCCCCACTATCACCGATGGACAAAAGTGACATGTTAGGTATCCTAGAATTAGTGCCAATTGTCCAATAGTCCTTTCTTCTCTCTTCTTCTTGCATTATTAATTTTTTTTTTTACTTACTTACTTACCTTTAGAAAGAGTCCCATGTGTCCTCCGCTGGCTTGAAACTTATCGTCTTAGCTCCCTCTTCTGACTGTTGAGATTACATGTACCATCGTGCCCTGTTTATGTGGATTTGGCCATCAAACTCAGTGATTCATGGATACTAGCAAGTACTCTACCAGCTGAGCTATATCCACAGCCCTTTCCACTGAATTTTAAGTATTCACCTTGCCCCAGTGTACAACACCCTGTCCAAAGACCAGCAAACATTTTAAAGCTGTCTCAGATCTATAAACGACCTAAGCTCTGATTGATGAGCTATCATTCCGGTTTTGTTATTGGCACCGCCTTCTCACCAACTGAGCTAACCGGCCGGTTACTAATTCTGTTTTTGTGACCAAAGCTGAACTTTCGTTTATTGGCCTAGACTTCATCTGCTTATGCTAACAAAGTGCTAACTCAGCAGAGCATACATCTATTTCACTTCTAGGAACACCGTACGGCTAGCCAACCCCACAGGTCTGTGTGAGGCAGACCGTTTTGACGGCGGCTTTGACTTTGCTGCCTGTTACGGCAGCCACACCCACTTTGCCACTGGCGGTTGAGTGAGACCGCCCCGGGATCTAATTACTACATTTTAGGTTTTCCAACTCAGTTAACCACACAGCCCACTGTCAAGTCTAGTCTGCAAGGGAGAGCGATCACCAAACCCTTCAAGAATGTGGGGCTGTCTACACAAAGTGACTTCTCAGTGCCACTCAGAAGTATGCGTTCTGGACTGTGTTATGTGGCAAGCACAGTCTAACTCTCCAAACTCTCCAATTCCTTCTTCTTTTAAAACAACACAAATTCAGTATTTCTAGAAAATTCCCTGTAGTCCACATTTTGCTTCATATTTCAGCCAATTTACTAAACTATCTACAGGTACCTTTTCTAATTGCCCAGGTACAACAGCAAGTACAGAATCTACCTGGTAATCTCATTTCAACAAATTTAAAGGGATCCAACTTCGTTCCTTCTCCCATAAACCACAAATTCCTGATTTCTAACTTCATGAATGAGAAAATCTAAATAGTTCATTTGGAGTGTACTGTACCTCCTTATGAGTTACATTTTATTTTGATTTTAGGGGACTTTAGTTACATTTCTAGATGCAATCAGGTGTGGAGTCTGGAGGCTAACAGGCATTGTCTTACTTGGTAACTGTTTCAGGTGAAGCAAGTACAACTTTCTTAGACATACAGTGGTTTTCCCTTCACTAAAAATGGGAAAACACTACAACCAGGTATTGAGTCCTCACACAGAGACATCCATTTCCATTGGGGAGAGGAAGGCTGCTTCCACCAGCAATTAGGAAGGTTATTCCCACTGGTAAGGACGTCAGAATTTGGGATTGAGTATCTGGAGCTTCATCAGAGTCTTCACATACATTCCTATTCCAATATATAAGTACCCATCCTTTTCAGTAGGTGCCCTTACCTTAATGGTAGTATACATGCTGTGAGTCCAGCACTGTAAATTAGGCTAGTAAGGAAGAGGAGTGTCTACATTGAATTTCAGCATCTTCATCTCTGTAGTTACAGAAGATAAGGGTCTCTTTCGATGTAAACAGAGTTTCTAGTTGTTTGTACGTGTCCGTATTTTTCCTTTTTAATTACTAAGAAATAACCCATACAATAGAATATTTTATTCATTAGTTGAAGGGCATCTGGGTTAATTAATCATGACTATGAACAGTTGTTATGAATATTCATGGACAAGTTTTTGTGTGGACATCTGCCTTCATTTCTCTTGAGTAAACACCTAAAAGTGGGATTTCTAAGTCCTTCAGTAAATACGTTTAACTTCATTAGAAGCTGCAAATTGTTTCCCAGTGTGGCTTGCTGTTTGCCTTTCTACCTAGAGCGCAGGAGAATTGCAGTTGCCCCGCCTCCCTACCAGTACTGTCAGACGGATTGACTGGTGGAGCTCATTTTACCTATTACAATTGTAAAGTTTCATGTCATTATGGGCTTAATTTGCATTTCCTGGTGATAAATGACATTGAAAAATCTTTCTAAGTGCTTATTTGCCATTGGTAAATCTTAGTTTTGTCAGTTTGTGCTCTACCTCTCCTTCCCTCCCTCCTTCCCTGTACGTGCATTGCATCATTTTTATAGGTGTAAAATTAATTAGATTTTCTTGATGAATGATATTTCAGATTTATATTTGCCATTGATTATTTATTTAGTAAAGCTTTGACCCAAATAACTTTCGTCTATTTTTAAATTGCTTTGTATTATTATTTTTGACCTTTTAGGAAACTCATGTTGACTTCATTTTAGATTTGTCTCACAAATTTTGATAAGTTATATTTTCATTTTTCCATCAACTCAAAACATTTCTTCTGGAAACAGAGACTGACTATGCGGCCTAAGCCCAAGCTCACCTTGAATATGTGATCCGCCTGTGATGCCCCTCCACGCTGAGACTGCTCATGTGTACTACCGCACTTAGCACAACTGGAAATATTTTCCAATTCATATTTTCTTTTTTAATAATGGATGGCTTCAAGGTCTGTTGTTTCATTTCCAACTCAAGAGAGCTTCAGATTGCTTTCTTTTATTCTTTTTAAGTTTAATATTCTGTGGTTAAAGAATGTACTTTCTCTGATTTAATCATTTTAAATTTATTGTTTATGGTTCCCAGTATTGTCTATCTTGGCTCCTTCCAGAGAGAAGAGGACTCATTGCAGCCATTATCAGAGACAATTTATTCTTATATAGTGTAATATAAATAGTACCGGAGCTTGGGAAGCAATCCCAGGGTTTATCTCCATAAAACCCATCACCTGGGCTTCCTCAGCTCTCGCCTCCATTCCTCTTGCTAATAGCAGAGCAGAAAGGACGCTGTTTTGAATTTCCAGTCCTTTCTCTGTCTCTGCCTCCCTGTGGTTCTGATGGCCGTCGTGTCCCTGAGAGTCAAGGCTCTGGACCACCTGTCACCCCTGTCATGCCACAGCTCACGCCGGGGCAGCACTACCATCTCTGTCTGCCCCTCCCCTTCCAGAAGCAGTCATGGCTGCCCCATGCCTCCCCATCCTCAGCTGGTTCCTTGCCACAGCCTGCTAACGTTTCTGTTCTGATCAGTCATGTCTCTAGCCGGGTCTTCTTCTCTTCCTTTGCTTTTCATTCATCTTTTTTATCTTCTCTGCATCTCAGACCATTGACAGGGAGCTTCAAGTAGTGATAATCTGAAGACGCATATGCTCCGTCGGCTTTGTTATTCACTCTATAAGAGTCTAAAGAAGTCTTTCTGTAGAATTTATATAGTTTCCCACCTAACCTATCCCAGTAGGGCCAGATTCTCCTTTCTGCTTTCTCTTACTCATCCTTCCAGACATAGTGTAGGGCCAGTACTTTTTGGGGCCTACTTTGGCCTTCCTCTGCACTCATGTAAGTGGTTTCTCCTCTGCTATCAACATTTACCATATTGTTCTGTGACCTATGCACAACTCCCTCCAGTAGACTGGAATTTTCTCAGGATTGTGCACTGTTAATTTTTCCAACCCTGACATCTAACACATGCTTGATACACATAGTAATTGTTCAATAAATGCATAATCAGTGAGTTTGGGAAGTAAACTAGGTTCCTCTAGATTAGAAGTATATATATAATCTAGTTACACTATAGAGTTATGGCCACTGATGGCCACATAGAGTTATGGCCAACAAGTATGGATTGTCAGTGTTGGATGCAGGAGAGGCTTTCTCCAATCCTACTCAGAAACAGTCATGCATTTTCAGCTTGAGAGATTCCTTGGCTCATTCATACCCCTTAACATTACCTTATCTGAATATTCTGCTCAGTATTGAACACAGTTCACAGAGTTGTAATACCAGAATCTCCCATACACTCATGGGCACTGCTATTCTTTTCTGAGTTATGAAGAATTACAGTAAATCAAATGGAAGCCTTCTTTATCCCCAGCTTCTCCAACCCAAAAGCATGAGCAGAAGAAGCAGAAAGGCATGCCCTATACTCATTTCTCCTTTCTCGTTCATTTTTCCATAAACTAACTTTGGAATCTTGAGACTTCATGGTAGATAGACCCTGAAAACTAAACCACAACATAGATGCTATTTAAAACAGTTTTCCAAGATGATGTGCCTCCAGCTTGCACAAAACCTACATCAATCTGCTGTTTTCTACTCCATATGGTCTGACAAGTAACTCTTCCCTTCTCCACGGCAGGGAGTTAACTTTACATCAGAAACAGTGAGTCACAGCGACGAGGACCCAATGATGTAAACGACCCCATCACAACTCAAGCTGGCACAAATCTTGGAACAAGGCATGGAAATTCGATATTTCTTCCTCTTCTCAGACCTGAGTCACCTCCTTCTGTCCCAGTTCAATAGCAGTAGGCTTTTATTTAGATTCATTGCAGCAGAATCATTTATTTTGTTTCTTGTCTAAGTGAAGTCTGTGTCACGGAAGACGGTGATAGAACTACCAAAAGGAAACCTTCCAGGCTTTCTCATTGCTAACCACTCCTTACCCACTTGTCACATTCTAGCCATCTTGAACTAGTTGGTGACAAATTAAAGGTCTCATATGTGACATCCCATCCATTGTCTCTGCGTGTAGAGGTAGTGTATGCCAAGGAAATTCTCCTAAACCAGAAGATGACTAGGAACTGGTCTAGAGAAATGTAATAATAATCAAATTTATTTTATCTTAAGGAGCCATAGGGGGCTTTTGACAATGTTACTGAATTCAAGGAACTGAGTGAAGAATGCCAAAGCATATCAGAAACGAAGCTCAACACCTTCCTCGTAGTGCTCTATAACATTTAATCCATTTGTTAACTTAATTATTTAATCGGTGCTGATAGATATGATTAACCCCCATTTTATAAATCGGGAGGCTTAGGCTCAAAGGGGTAAATGAGACTAGATGCTTATTCCAATCAAACCCAGCATGCTTGTGGGAGGGTTCTCCATAAATACTCCATAAAAAACCCATTTATTTTTCTAATCACTGTGTACCACCCAAATGTGACTATCCTGTTTGCTTCTCTCCTCCAAGAAAATGTCTTTTCCACTGTTCTAATTAAGATTTCAGACCCCAAATCCTTTGTTTCTAAGAAGTTTTCTCTATCATGCTGCTTGCAGGGCTGGACTGCTGCTTAAACTCTCAAGGACTCTTTATTTTTCTCTGCTCATATGAAACTTGTTTGTTAAGTATTAGTAGCTGTTTTCCAACTGTATTGTCTTTGCAACCAGTTTACAAGAAGCCCAAGAATAAATACTAATTTTTTAAATTTAGATTTATTTTGTGTATATTAATGTTTTGTTTAAATGTATGCATATGCACCATATGTGTGACTGGTACCTTAGAGGACCAGATCCCCTGGAATTGACATTACAGACAGTTGTGAGCCACCATTTGGGTTCTGGGAACTGAACCTGGGTCTTCTGCAAGAGCAACAAGCGCTCTTAACCTCTGAACCATCAGTTGAGCCTCAAAACACCTAATCTTAATATCCACCTGGGCTCCTATTCTTAAAAATAATTCCAAGCATTTGGTAGGAATAAAGGAATAAGCAAGTAGCTACAGAAGAAACATTACAAAACACGTCATGTGCATGCCCTATCACTACCCTGGAGAGGAGAGGAGAGCAAAGGAGAGGAGAGCAGAGGAGAGGAGAGCAGAGGAGAGGAGAGGAGCCAAGAATAATACAAACTCTTAAAACATATGACCCACTTTCTCCAATTAGACCAATATACCAATTAGGTGAATTCAGCTTTGAATTTATAAGATAGATATATCCAATCACTTCTCAATATTTCCACCAGCTGAGGGTCAATCTTTCCACACACGAGCCATTTGCGGGGTATATTTAACAACCAAGCTATAATGCCAAATTAGTTATCACTTAATTCAGAAAAACTTTCTTGGGCTCCTTAGTCTGGGAAGGGATTCCTGACTGACAGTGATGACAGCATGGAGCAAGACATAACTGCAGTTACGCTGGATTACAATAAACTGTGTGTTTGTCTGAATTGCCCAGAGAACTTTGGCCATGAAAGGAATAATGATGCCTCTCACATTCACTGCGGCATTCCCACTCCCTATAACAGCCTCAACCTGATTTTTTTTTAGCTAATGTTTTCTAAGAACTTGGTATGTACTCATTATTTTAAGTGCTTTATGTATGTTAACTAATTGTATATGGCAAGAATTAGTCCAATTTCTACGTTACAGATGAGAAAATGAAGGCACAAGATGCTTGCGTAATCAGCACAGATCATAGAGTGAAAAGTTCAAGACCAAGAATTGAACTCGGGCAGTCTGAGTTACAGTCTGGTTACAGAATACAATATTTTAACTGCTGGGCTACATAAGCATTCAAAAATGCTGTCCTAGATGTTTGAGACACAAAAACAAAAAAGAGAAATAAGAATGTAACACGATATATAAAATACCAACAAATTACATATACAAGGCTTTCTAGATTTAAGACACGCAAGCAGACAGAGTGTCTATATTGGATTTGTTCAGAGCAATATTTTAGTACAAAATTCCTGAATTCAAAGTGTCTGCGATTCAATTACACAGTGGCAGTTTGACATTTATGTTGAAAATGAACAGTAAAACTGGTGAGTTCTCCTGAGTACTAAAACAATTTAAAACTATGCCTTAGTTAGGGTTACTATTGCCATGGTGAAACATCATAACCAAGGCAACCTGGGAAGGCAAGGAGCTTTTTCACTCGCAGTTCCATAGAACATTTCATTATCAAAAGCAGTGAGGGCAGGAACTCAAGGAAGGCAGGGACCGGCAGGTAAGAGTTGACTCAGGAGAAATAGAAGGGTACCGCTTACTGGCTTGCTCAGCCTGCCTTCTAAGAGAATCCAGGATCATCAGCCAAAGGATGCCACCACCCACATTGGGCTAGCCTCTCGAAGCAATCACTAATCAAGAGAATCCCTTACAGCAGATCTTACAGAGGCATTTTTTCAACTGAAGTTCCCTCCTTTCAGATAACCCTAGCTTGCGTCGAGCTGACATAAGATTAGCCAGCATAAACTGCTGCATTCGTGTCTTTAAAATGTCTGTAACATCTAACCTCGCAGCAAGACTGGTTTTCTGACACAGCTAAAGAATTTACATACAAGGCCCGTGTTCTTCTGCTTAAGGACTCAAAAAAGAGGTATTATGACTATCTGGAATGTGGTTAAGTAAGTTATTAATATAAAGAAGACCAAACTCAGACCCCAACCTAAAAGTAGAAATAAATTATGTATAGTATATAAAAATAATAAAAGTGTTATCGAGTAAATATGGCCTTCTTTGTTAATGAGCTACTTCTTTACGTAAGAATACTTATGTTCTAACTAGATCTATTATATCACTGTCCAGTGTAGACACAAGCTTTAACTAGTGCCATTATATTATTGTCCAATGCAGACATGTTAAATAAATATTCAGCTGAAAGAAATGCTGCTGTTGGTGTAATCTATCAGCCTTCCCTTTAATGTGTATTTACATAAGTGTGTCATGCACTTGTGTGTGTGTGTGTGTGTGTGTGTGTGTGTATGTGTGTAAGTCCAAGATCGATGTAAATGTCTTCCCTGTCCCACTCCACCTGACTTACTAGGGTGGGAGTTCTCAGTTGAACTTAGAACTTGAGAGCACTGCTGACATAGTAGCCATCTTGCTCCAGGGATACCGTGTTTCTGCCTCCCACGTGCTGGGTTTGCAGAAGAACTGCTACATCCCCAGCATTTACGTGACTGGTGAGTACCTGGACTTTGGTCCTCCCTTGTGTAGAGAGCACTTTATCCACCAAGCCATTCCCCCAGCCCTAATGTGTGTGTCTTTGAATTCAATAAAAAGGGTTGTAATTATTAACAATTCATGTTGTAGTGACCAAGGAAATCCTTCCGGATAACCACTGAACACTTGCTGATGATAGTCCGAAATGATCCTGGATTTATTTATTGTTTATTTTTCTAGCAGGTATAAAATAATATTGTTATCTATTTACCCTGGTGTTGAAAATGTTAAAATAATAGCTTATATATCAATCCATGATAAGTAAAACGTGACAAGCTCAATTTCATCTGAAACTGGGAAGGAGAGGCAATTTAATGATAATTAAATAGTAATACTCTTATGATAGAAATGCTAGAGGAAATACATAGAAGTTTTGTCTCTAGATAATGTTTCAAGTTCAGATCATGCTGAATGACTATCTTTGGTGTTCTAGTCCTCCAAACATAGCAAGGAATCACTAAGAGGGCACAGAGAGATTGTAAGAACCAGAGAACCAGGATATGTGCTGTGGGGTAGTGTCTTCTATGCGTGACAGTTAAGCTGCACCCATGAAATCTCAGCATATGGTCACCTAAACAAGACCTTCACTATGACACCACCAGATGACACGCCCGCACGGATGGGGGAAATCTCACAAGGCCCCACCCCTAAATGAAGGTCTACATACAATTAATGGCTGCTAGATAGGGTGACTCAGTCCTCTCTAGAGAAAAGCCTCCTGATAAACTATCCAATCCTAAGTGACCAGAACGAAATAAATACATGTACATATGAGCAACACTAAATGGACTCGGCAATTTTTACTCATACACACACAATATAAACAATAACAACTAAAGAAGAATAGGTCTTGTATTTGAGAGGAAGCTGGGGACTCACGAGATCGCCTCTCAGCAGCACTTCAGGAGATCTCTTTTGGAAGAGAAACCAGGAGCCCCTTCGTGCTGTTCTTGTAACTTTCCAGTCCTTCATGCTGCTGTGCGTTGTGCCAGTCAGCACTTAGCTACTGGTGGGTCCTGTAGGTGTGTAGTTACTGGCATCGCTGAGTTCTGGTTTAAGATTTCAGGAATCTTAATGGCTTCTGGGTTCCAGAGCAAGCCAAAAGGGCAAACTTATTCATTCCTTTGAGTAGCAGTCTCTTTATGTATACCTGTTTTCCAATATACATCCAAAGACATATGGTATATACAAATAAAAGATGGACATACATACGCTTATTCCAAACTAGATTTTGGGGCTTCTCAAGAACAGAAACTGTGTCCAAGTTCCCTACAGTCTCTGACACATCATTAAGTGTCCAATAAATGTTTCCTAAATATATTTTTCTATTGACTGAGAATTCATAGTATTTTTGAGCAAATTCATTTTCATAAAGTGATTTCAATGGCCTATCTTCATGCAGTCTCACGTTTTCTCATTTACCCACCTTTTTGCATCTTTTAAAAAAAATTTAATTTATGTTTCTTCTCTCATGCAATACATCTTGACCCCAGCTTCCCCCGCCTCTCCACTTAACTCCTCCCAGGTACCCTTCACCCCCTGCTCCCTAATAAACCTGCTTCCCATCTGAAGGGAGCAAAACTCCCAAAGTTACCAATGGAAGAGGGCATGACAAGATGGAATAAGGCCATGTGTGAGCTCCTACATCAAGGCTGGATGAGGCTAGTCAACAGGAAGAAAAGGGTCAGTAGGAATTACTTGGTAAGCATCAGACATCCTAAGGTCCGTATACTTAATGTCTGTGTGCAAATGAATGCCTAAAATGTCAGCAACTTGTTCTTATAAAACCAGAAGACCTGGTAGCTATTTGAGTGACAGGGCTTCTTTGGTTTGCTTTTTATATTACAGTAAATAGACACATTTCAGCTCCTTGGACAGTTAATCCTTTTCACTGAATTCATTATTTAAATATTTATTATATTACTTTTAAGGATTATAAATAATTTGGAAAAATAATAAATAAAATTGCCATTAACCAGAGCTGAGGGCATGTAATGAGTGACAGAATATTTGGCTAGCATTCACAGAGCCCTATGGGGTTCAATCCTTAATATTGTGGGAGAAAAGAGAGGAAAAAAGGAAAGAAGGAAGGAAGGAAAGCAGGAAGGAAAGAAGAAGCCTGCCTTAGATGAGAATATTAATAACTCAAATGGATTCGTTCAGGAAACAGGAGACAATCACAGTTGCAAGTCTGACCCATCTTGCAGAAGGTCAACCCTCTGATGGACAGACCCAGAGCACATGGCCTTCAGGTAATTTATTGAGAAAAGACACCACCCACTGATACAAGGGTCTTAACTGCTTAATAATAGAATTTCTACAGTACAACAACCCCCAATTTTAGCTGACCAACTTAATGCCATTTTAGAAGCAAAGTCAAGACCCTGGGAAAGGTATTCCTTCACCAGTGCTTAGGCTAAGAGAGGAGACCATAAAAGTTCCTCCATATTAGCAATAATATAATTGATGCTTTCAACATAAAGATATCAGTGAGCAAAGTCAAATCTTAGTAACAATTGCTCCATCCATGGATAATTTAGTAGACAATTGCTGGTGCTTCAAACTAACACTTTTTCTGCATTCAATAAAGCTGCAGCCTATCCACACCCAGAAAGCTAGTTCTAACAGCTAAGGGAGGTAACCTTCTGGCAGCAGCTCTAGCTGCCACATAGAGCAGCTGTTTAAGGTTCATATTACTGCACAGAATTGCCTATAGCTTTACGATATTTGAGAATACATTTAAATATTCCACCACAATAATGGGCACATATAAAGATTCTGAAAACAAGAAAAAGATGTAAGCATGAGGATTAACAAGAATATATCATTGTGTTTACAAAGTGCTTATCCTAGGAAGTACTGTTTAACCAAAGCACACAAAAAAATCTTACATTCTATAAGTACACAGAAATGTGGCTTGTTGCCAACTAAAAAATTTTTTAAAAAGACAAGTAGATGGAGTACATAACATCATATAAATGTTTTATATGTTGATCAAAATAGAAATCAAAACAGTAACTAAACTATAGGAAAAATAACTTATGAGAGTACATAAGCTTGAGAAACTATTCTAAACAATAAGAAGCAAAAGGATAAAATATGCAAATGATAGATAGGAAGTATCTTCCTTTCCTATTGCTGAGATATATATATATATATCCCTTGACAAAAGCAACTTTAAGAAAGAAACAGTTACTTAGCTCACCGTTCAAGTTACAGTCCATTATAGCAGCTAGGAAATCGCAGCAGCGGTTGAGGGAGTGGGCACATTACATCCGTTATCAGGGACAGAGAACAATGAATGCGTGCATGCTAGTGCTCAACTTGCTTTCTCCATACTTAAACAGTCCAACATCCCCCGTCTAGGTGATGGCGCCATCCACCGTGGGATATGAAGATAATCCAACACAGACATTCCCGCCCCCAAGGGATGGTAGATTGTATGACAGTGACAGTTAACACTAACATCATAGAAAGAATCTATTGATTTCTAAACATTTAACAATACCATACAAATAATTTGTTATAGCATCATTTTCACAAGAAAAATGGAAATAATCATAATTCCTATGAGTAAAGTTTTCTTTAATAAATAAACATATCTCTAGATACATTATAATTATAACCTAGAATGGAATGCCAAATACAAGTAACGAATAATATTTAAATCATGATGTAACATGAGAAAGGCGAGGTAGAGCACAGTGTGTGAAGTATGCCATGGGTCTGGTTTCTTACAACACATGTATATATACATGAATATCTGTACATGGTATGTTGAGCCTTGTCACTTTGACAGTGTACCTGAGAAAACCAACTTAAGGGAAGAAATATTTGTTGGGTCACTGTTTCAAAAGTTTCAGTATGTTGAACTGTCTCCCTCACTTAAGGGAAATAGAGAGGCAGAACACCATGGGAGTGGTGACATTTCTCAGAGAAAAGCTTCTTATCTGATGGCAGCCATAAAACAGAGAGAGAAGATGCTTGGGACAAAATACACTCTCCAAAGACATGACCTCAGTGACTACTTAGTCCAATAAAGCTCTGCCTCCGAATTAATCTGGTAAGATTAACATGCTAGTGATTCAACCAGTGTCCCGAACTGCCACCAGATGTGGATCAAGCCTGCAACACATAGAATTCAGGTGACATTTCATGGCCAAACCCCAATAGATGATGTCTTGGGAAATACAAATGCAGTACTAAAGGAGGCAGGTTGTGTTTTAGGTTATATTTCATTATGTACCCACTAATGCCTGGAATATTTTTGTAAGCACAGTGTTACCTAGTGTAATAAAAATTTGGCGATGGGAAGACTATGTAAATATATGCAAATGATAGATACATTGGTGTTGTAGGTTATTCACCAGAGAGGACTGCTCAGACACTGGTTTAAGCCAATAGAAAGTTTTTATCAGCTGGCCTGCTGGATCACACAGGGTGTTTTTGATCCCAGTGTAGCACCGAGTCTTTTTCAGGGTGATCTTTTAAGCACAAAAACCACATTCTGGGTTGATGTACTTCAATTAACAAGAACAGTTAGCCAGAAGTGGAACTACAGAAGCTAAAAACCAAAGTTACTACACTTGGAGACTTTTCCAAGAATTATATGGACTCTGATGGACTGGGCCTTTGTTTTAGTTTTGGCAGGGGGTGCTGTCTATGTGCTGAGTCTTGCAGCCTGAATGGCACTTCCATCATGAGTCAGGTGTGCTAAGGTCTCAGAGGCCCTGCTACACTGGGCGATCTGTATAGAACGTACTGTTCTTAGAATATTACAATATAACCCTATAACTTTAAAGACTAATGTTGCTCTGTTCCCCCAGGCCTAATCCCTCAGGCTCTTCTCTAGCACTGCAACAGACACCAGCTGCAGGCTCCCTTCCACACTGTCCACTCTCCTGTCTCCCCACAGACCATCCCCTCCTGGCCTCCCTCTTCCTACTCATCCTTGTATTCTAGCCCCTAACTCGGGCAGATGCTCCCTTGCTCAACCACAGGCCACGCCGGCCAGAAGGCCAAGTAGCCTGCCCGAAGACCTTCTCCCAGCCTCCAACACCAGCAGGCATTCCCTGTGAACACAACAAGCAGGCCAGTGAAACAGGCAACACACAGGCCAGCATAAGAAAACAACAACAGCCAGAACAATATGTCTCCACTAGAGTCCGGCTATCCTACCACAGAGAACATTCCAACATAGCTGAAGCGTGTGCGCATACACACACACACACACCAAAACAAACAAAACAGCATCAAAACTTAAATAACTATGTAAAGATGATAGAGGTCCCCAAAGAGGAAAAGAATAAATCCCTTAATGAAATCCAGGAAAACACAACGAACAATTGTAGGAAATGAATAAATTCTTTAAAGAACCTCCCAAAATAACTCACAAATAACAGTTGAAGAAAATGAATACAATTGTTCAAGACCTGAAAACAAAAGTATAAAAATAGAAGCAATAAAAAAGGCACAAACTGAGGGGATTCTGGAAATGAAAAATTTAGGAATTCAGACAGTAACTACAGAGGCAAGCTTCACCAAGAGAGTACAAGCGATGAAAGAGAGAATTTCATATCAGGCATTGAAGATACGCTAGAAGAAACGGGTACATCAATCAATGAAAATGTTAAGTCTAAAAAATTCCTGACACAAAACATCCAGGAAATCTGGGACACTACGAAAAGATCAAACTTAAGAATAATAGGAATAGAGAAAGGAGAAGAATCCCAACTCAACAGCCCAGAAAATATTTTCAACAAAATAAAAAAAAAATCATTACCTAAAGAAGATGACTATCAAGATACAAGAAGCACACAGAACACCAAATAGACTGGACCAGATAATAAAGTCCCCTCACCACATAATCAAAACACTAAAGATACAGAACAAAGAAAGCATATTAAAAGCTGCCAGTGAAAAAGATCAAGTAACATACAAAGGCAAACCTATTAGAATTACACCTGACTTCTCAATGGAGACTAGAAAAGTCAGATGGGCCTGGACAGATGTGCTGCAGACTCTAAAGAGACCACAGATACTAGCCCAGACTACTGTACCCTGCAAAACTTTCAATCACCATAGATGGAGAAGATAAGATAGTCCATGATAAAGTAAAATTCAAACAATATCTATCAACAAATCTGGCCCTGCAGAAAGTGCTAGAAGGAAAACCCCAGGCCAAGAAGGTTAACTATGTCCATGAAAACACAGGAAATAATCTCACAGCAGCAAAACCAAAAGAAAACACACACACACACACACACACACACACTCAAATGACTGAGAAACACTTAAAGAAATGGTCAACATCCTTAGACATCACAGAAAGACAAATCAAAACTACTTTGAGATTCTATCTTAGTCAGAATGGCTAAGATCAGTAACACAAGTGGCAGCTCATGCTGGTGAGGATGTGGAACAAGGGAAACACTGCTTCATTGCTGGTGGGAGTGCAAACTTGTACAGCCACTATGGAAATCAGTGTGGCAGTTTCTCATAAAGTTGGGAATCAATCCACCTCAGATCCAGCTATACCACTCTTGGGCATATATTCAAAACGACACTCCATCCTACCACAAGGACACTTGTTCAACTATATTCATTGTGGATTTATTCATAATAGCCAGAAACTGGAAACAACCTAGATGTCCCTCAACCTAAGAATGGATAAAGAAAATGTGGCACATTTACATAATGGAGAATTACTCAGCTGTTGAAAAAAAAATGACATCATAAAATTTGCAGGCAAATGAATGGAACTAGAAAAAACATTATCCTGTGTGAGGTAACCCAGATCTAGAAAGATAAATACGGTGTGTATTCACTTCTAAGTGGATATTAGCAGTTATGTAAATGATATAATACCTGAGTCCATCAACATGGTTCCACATGACCTCTCTCTCCCCTTTCAACTTCTTGTCTGGTAACACAAGAGGAAACACTGTATCAGTATTTCTCAGAAGCACTTTGTCTATGCCACAAACCTTCTAAGTTCACTCAAGCCTTAGATTTTCAGAACGCAAGCTTTTTTCTATGATGTCAGGAGTGGAATCAGGAATGCTAAGGGAAAGGGGCAGAAGAGGATGCTCCACACTTGAGTAACCTCAAATAGAATGAAAGATAATAACAGTTTTGACCCTGGAGTCTGATATTTAGGTTCAAAGTCTGACTTTCCAGTAATTAAGTAGTGACTCTTCGGTAGTTACTCAACCTTTCTATGCATCAGGTCTCTCATTAGTAAAATCGAAGGAACAGCACCTGCTATACAGCATAGCTGTAAATTGCTCTTGGGCCCATACATGTGTTCCTGCTCTATGGTATATAAGTCACATGTTGTTACTTGTAAGGAACGCAGTGTAATTATGAATAATCACTATTTTGTCCGTCCTCACAAAACGCCACTGACTATGCCCATTGCCCATGCCATAGTGTATCGTAGCGAACATAATGCTGATACTTTTATTCTCAGGGCCTCAGAAAAAAACTACCTGAAAGGGAGCAGTGACAATAAGTTGGAGATAAAGCCTGAGGACTACAGAAAGCAAGCTTTCTTATGCCTCTGGTTCCAAGTCGGTGGAAGCATCCTTTCTCCAAGGCAGATGACATTGAAATGGCTAGGAACTTCCTGCTAATCTCAGCCCCACTCCACAAGGCACTTTCTATGAGTCAGTAACTGGAAAAATCCTCCTGTCTAGGACAGAACATCGACTGATATGCCATATTTCTGCGTGATTAGAATGTCAGTTTCCTCTAATGTTTTCATAAACAAAGGAAGGTAATAATTATTTCCCAAAGAGTAGTTCTGAAATGAGTGCTCCCAGACAGATGAATGAGTATGAGAGAGGAGTTATGAGGTAAAAATACTCCCTGATGAATTATACACTTAACACAGACTAGTTAAAACTCAGCATTCCCCATTCACAAAATACCGATATCTACTGCACTGGGAATACAATCTTCGCAACTCTTCACAACATTTAACAATGTAAGCTACACATTGTAAATGACAATAAGCCTTGTAAAAAAGAAGTTTAAAGGTACCTCAAAGTAGACTAACTTGAATACAAAAGCAGGAAGAAGGTATAAGGAAAATGGATTGAATCCTCGAAAGAATTTTCAAAAACTGACTCTACATGATCACACAAAGAAAAATCAAAAACATAAAGAGGCTGTTGCAGTTTCTCTCTATCCATTCCCTTTTGCATTGCTGTGACTGGCTACCTGAAGCAACTAAAACGAAGAGGAAGTGATTCTCAGTCTGAGGGTCTACTCCACCACGGCCAGGAGTGTGGCAGTGAGCAACCCCTGGCTGTGCAGCAGGAACACGAAGCAGCTGATTACATTCCATCTATAGTCAGAAATCAGAAAGAGGTGACCACTGCTGTGTCACGTGGTTTCTCCTTGCTGGTGCTGCCTATATTCATGGTGGGTCTTCCTTCCCAGTTAAGCCCCTTTGGAAGCACTCTTATAGACAGAACCAGATGCATGTTTTCTAAGAACGCTACAATCCAGTCCTGTTGACAACTGAGGTCGAACACAACAGTAGAATTTTTAGATATGCATTGTTGACAAGTGATATATCTCACATCGCTGGTCAACAATGTGTATCTAAAATATCAACATTTAGGGGCTAGAGAGCTGACTCAACAGTTAAGAGCACTCATTGCTCTTCCAGAGAACCAGGGTTCAGTTCCAAGCATCCAGCACCCACATGGTAGTCCACAACCATCTGTAACTCAAGTTCCAGGGAACCCAACACCGTATTCTGACCTCCACAGGTACCAGGCATGCACATGGTGCACATACATACACGCAGGTAAAATATTCATATACATAAAATAAAAATAAATCTTTTTAAAAAAATCAACATTTGACTTATCTGCCACCTATTTCAAAATGTGAGCTCTCATGTGCTCCTGCCAAACCTGTGGTGATAAAGTGCATCTTACATGAAATACAAGGATCTTGTTTCTTCAAGACTGATTTCTCAGTCTTGCCTCAGTCAAGCTAAGGCCCTGATTTAATCTCTTTTCACATGATATCTTAAATTTTCTGTGGCCTGATCTCTGGTAACTGCTCTCCATTAAAAGTAAACTTTTTCTACATGCATTTTTATACTGATCATGAGTAAAAGCAAAGCAAACAGAACCTCAGGACTTTCAAACTCAAATCTTAAGTCTCTAATTCTTGTTCCGGGTTAAGAAACCACATGAATGCCAGGCAGTGGTGGCACACACCTTTAATTCCAGCACTCAGGAGGCAGAGGCAGGTGGATCTCTGAGAGTTCGAGGCCAGCCTGGTCTACAGAGTGAGTTCCAGGAGAGTCAGAGTTACGACAGAATAACCCTGTCTCGGAAAACAAAAACAAACAACAAACAAAGGAATCCCACATGAAAAATTTTACTACTCTTCAAAACTTAACAAAATACTACCCAAAAGAGAACTAGGCACTGTGTACTCAACCTTTGAACACTGCGTTCCACTTTATAATCTTCAAAGAAGCATTTGATTTAACAATTTAAAACCTACTTTCCGTGAAGGTATTTGGTACTCTATGTAGTTCAAATGCACACACGTTAAAAGTATTACATCAGATTGCAAGATCCGATTGGATCCAAGCTTCCAGTAAAACAGCTGTTTTCTCCACACACTGTCCTCCTTACCACGAAAAGGAACTAAACGAAGCCAAACTAATTTTTTTGCAGTCATAAATTAAGAATACGCCTTGAAGGATAACTCTGATGAACTTAATACATCTGAGCCCACCATCAACCCCTTGGCCTATAACTCAGATGGGTAACACGGAGAAAGGTTCAACATAAAAAATAAAAGTGGCTTTAACTTTTCCCAAGTCCTGAGAAAAAGCAGGGCAAGTTTGTTTTAGCAGCAAGTCATTTTTCTGATCTGAAAACAACCAGACCCCATGGCTTCTGGCCTAGCTCACTCCTTTTGGATTTCACCATTTAGAATGTAGCATCTTTGCCAAGACACCTTCTTTGAGGTTTAGTACCAATTAAACTGAAGCACTATGTCAGAAAAGGAATGGAGACTGGCTCCAGTGCTATTGTCTAACACTCCATGACTAATGTGATGGGGGTCATGAGTGAGACGGGAATAAAGATTCTAAAGCAAGCGAATGTAACCTGGGATCCCGGGTTGAAATGAAAAGGTGTGCGACCATAAGCAGGGAAAAATAATCTTTTTTTTTTTTTTTTTTTACAAGATCCTAACTCAATATTTTCTTCTATTGTAAATATAGACAATAAGCCACAGCAAATTAGTAACACCTATGACTGTGTCTTAATCACTGTTCTATTGCTGTGAAGAGACACCAGGACCCAGATAACTCTTCTGAAAGAACTCATTTAACTGGGGGCTTGTTTACAGTTTCAGACGCTTAGTCTATTAGCATCATGGCAGGGAGCCTGGTCATATGCATGGTGGTGGAGCAGTTGCTGAGAGCTACATCCTGGTTGGAGAGGGAGAGAGAGACAGAGAGACAGAGAGAGAGAGGGAGGGGGGAGATTGAGCCTGCTGAGCCTGACTTGGGCTTTTGAAACCTCAGAGCCCAACCCCAGTAACACACTTTCCCCAATAAAGCCACACTTACTCCAAAATAAGGCCATACCACCTAATCCTAATTCTTTCAAATAGTGCCAATCCCCAGTCACTAAGCAATCAAATATGTGAGTTCATGGGGGCCACTCTTACTCAAACCACCACAGGCTATCACCAAAAGAATTAACAAATACTTCTGTATCGTTGTAGGGTATTACAGTTCTCTCACTGTATCTTACAGACATACTTATTGGTACTTAATATTGACCACCAATTTAATTAGATTAGTACCTAGATTAGTAAAGTGTGCCTCTGGGAATGTCTGGGAGCGTATTTCCAACGGCGATCCACTAATGAGAAGATTTTCCCTGTACCATGGGTGGCACCATTCCATAGGCTAGAAGGAAAGAGGAAAAGGAAAATGGCTGCAGTGTAGGCACCTCTTCTCTCCCTATTTCCTGTCCAGATTGAGGTGAATAACCCACGACACGTCTCCCACTGCAATGATACGTTGTTTGACTATGTGTTGAGCAGGAAGTAGACAAAGACCATGGACTGCTGCCTCTGAAATCATGGCCGAAACAAACCCTTCCTCCTCTTAGCTGTTTGTGCTTGGTATTTTGTCACAATGATGGCAAGTCGAGTAGACTTCAACACTACGATAGTTGCTAACCTCTTCATAAATCATTCAGACACTACATTCTCATGAATTTTCATGTAAAAACCACAGATTGTCACATAGGGAACCACAGTGTTTGTTGCTTTCTAATATTACCTTTCTATGATTATTAGTTGATCAAGATAACGGACATTCAGTGCTTTCCTTCAAACTAGGCCACAGCGTTTACCCTAATACTGTATTGACTAAATAAGATTAGAGGCTAATTTGGCTACATTTTAAATAAATCATACTATAATGTAATATGTTAATTAAAAGGTACCTATAGGACCAAGGCACAAATGGAACATTCTTTTGGTAATTATAAGCATAACCAGTTTTATTTCGCAATTTCAGTATATTTTATTTTATTCAATTAAATAATTATTCTAGGAAGAGTTTCACATACTTCACCAGATGGTCAAAGAAGATCATTATTTTAAAACTAGAGAGCTTTCTGGAATCCTGTCTGCAAAACCGTAATTTACATAAATAACTTACTAGTTTTCCTTCACAGTTCAGTACACATGCTCTTTAACTAGTAAACGTGTCTTTCTCCTTGACCTCTGACAAATACTCCAGAATAGTCTTTTTTTTTTTTTAATGTTTCTTCTTGTGTCCCCTCTCATTTGATAGGGAATTAACAGTTTTTGATTTATTATCACAAAACTTCCCATATTTAGGGTTTCGTCCTTATTTCTTCTCTTACTCATTCACCCAGCTAGAAGCCCGGCTTGTGGACGGCACTAATTCCACTTCACGTGTGCCGCTGATACGCTAACCGCATGGCTGGGGGTCCTCGAGGTGGAGCTGACTCTTACTGGGGAAAGCACTGTGATAAGGGCCAGCTAAGAGAGTTAATGATATAACTGTGGAGAGAAAGAAGATGTAGAGGGAGACTCTGCTGGGAGAAGACGATGTGGTTCACAGGGAAGGGGATCCCAGAGCTAGATTTTAAAGAAAATATCAGAGGAAACAAAAGCAACGGGGCTTTAGAAACAAGAATGAACACAAACAGGTAGAACTGCCTAGAAGACCAGAAAATTTTAACACCAAATTGATCATGAAGGAAGTCCTTTACCAAATGGGTTAGGGGTGCAAAACTCCAAGTGTCAGAAATCAGAAAACCCATGTATAAAAGACAGTGACTAGGTAAGTGGAGCTGGAAACGGGTGAATAATGTCTGAAGGAATGGGTATAATCAACAGTCAGCCAAAGTCAAATATCAACACCACCAAATAAAATTTTTAAATTCAAGAATAAAATAAAACGTTACATTTTACAAATAGAGCTATTATAACCTCATCATTTTCAACACTCCTTGTTTCAGATTTTGATACCATACTGCATGAACAGTTTCTCAAGGTGATATTCAGTTTTCTGCTAAGTTGCTCTTCCAGCTGCTATGGTTACCATGAAATTGAAATTGCCAATGGCTCATAGTCACTTCTCATGACTGCGATAGAGTATCTGACATAAGCAACTCGATTGGTTGTTTTAGCTTATGCTGTCAGAGCTTTCAGCACTTTGTGACAGGCAGGACATGGATGAATCAGGATCCCTCCCATGATAGCATCCAGGAGGCAGAGAGAGAGAAGGTATGTGCTGTGGACTTTGCTCTCTTCCCTCTGGTATTCCACCTAGGTCTCAAGCCTAGAGATTAGTGTCACCCACATTTAGGCCAAGTGTCCGCACATTTGTGAATGCTATCTGTAAAGGCCCACAGAGTTTACACCCAAAAGTATGTTGTACTTATCTCACTGACGTTTCTCCATCCTGCCAGGTTGACAAGATGAACCCCCAGACTCATTTATAGCTAAAGGCAATGGAAAAACAGGGTTCATTTCAGCTACTCTGGTGGTAAGAGCACTTTTGTAGCAATGCAGCCACCGCGATGCCAGGCTCTGTTCTTTCTCTCAAAGCAAAACATGTAGCTGGTCTTAAGTCTCGGACCCACAGATTCAATCAGTGGTGACGATGCAGTTTCATCACTTTTTCAAGTTTACGTGAAATAAACCACTTCACGGTGCTTATCAAACATTTTAAAAGTTCATTTAAGATTTCTGTCCTCACTTTTATTTTAAATTTTAATATTTTCGTCTACGTCACACAATAACTAACGTTTTGTGTGTACATGTATACATGTATGAAGTTATGTATGTATAGCCCCTCTACTCTACCTAACACTTGACGCATTTCGGGGTGAGTTACATTCCTGTCTCTCTGGTACTTGACCCAGGTAGGTACGGCTCCAGCTATCAAATGCATTTCCACTTGGCATTTGGGTTATCACAGTCTCTAGGCACAGTGAGAATACTTTCAATAGGCCCACCTGTGTGTGGCTCATGTAAATACACCAACACTAAAATAAAAAGAAGCATGCCTACCGTCATCAAAACGTGCCTGCTGGATTTTTGCAAAAGTTATCCAAAGCAGATGGATTAAGAAAGAACATTGTTCAGTACGCATATTGGGGAAAAGGAGGAAAACAAGTGTAAATGTAGACAGCACCAATGACAATTTATAAAACTCAAAAGGAGAATCTGAAAACAACTGGGTGCGATGGGAAACTTAATAGAGTAGTACTAGTTACCTTTTCCCATGCCTGTGATCAAATATCTAACACGGAGTAAGTTAAGGGAGGAAGAGTTAGTTTTGGATCACAGTTCAAGGGAAGACACCCCATCTCAGTGGGAAAACCATAGCAGACACCCGCAGTCAGAAATGGACAGCAGACAGGAAATGGTGCTGAGACAAGGACTCGCAAGGTCTAGCCCAGGCACCAGTTTCTCCAGCTCCACCTCACCTCAACACCCATTTTCACGAGAGCCTGTGGGTGACAGTACACCTTCAAATCAAAAGTACTCGTTACAAAATAAATCTCAACGCTTTACCACACTTCAGCAATAATGAGCTAGAAAACAAATCACATTCCTAAAATCATGACAATAAATATTACCTAAAAGTTAAAGTCACTAGGGATGGACAGAATTTTGAAGAAAACTACGATATTGTATTAAATGACATAAAAGAAACATTTTGAAATGGAGAACTGTATCACATTACCAACACGGAAGACTTAATATTGTCAAGATGTCAGTTCTTCCCCAAATAAATAAATAAACTCACTGAAATCCCAGTGATCTTGAGGTTTTATTTCTGGAAACTCAACACATGAATCTGAAGTCAATCTGGAAGAATAATCTTTTTTCTTTTTTTTTTTTTTCTATCATGGAAGTAGGAAAGGGATGAGTTGAGAAGAAGATGGGGTCGCTAGGAATGGGAGGGGGGTAAGGGTGAGTAGCCCGGGTGAATACAATCATAGTACATTGTATACCTCTATGTGTATCAATATATCTAATGTCAAATATATAACTAATAATAAGAATCATGCCAAAAAATAAAGCAAAATGCGCAAATGGCTGAGAAAGATACATGTCCTACACCTTGAAGACAAAGCTCGTATCATCCACACAGAGTTGAGAAGTCATCCAAAGAGAAATAATAGAAAATAATAACAGAATAATAATAGAAATTATTATTATTAAAAAAGAATAGAAAACTCTCAAAAGAAGATATATTTATCACTCTATAATTAAAATTTGTAACTTAGGAGGCAAGACGTATTAGAATGGCAAATAGGTAAAGCTCTTTGCATATATTCATAAGATATAAAAGATAGAAGGTACCAAGTATTAGGGGAAGAGAATAAATTCTTCTCAGTGTGCATGCTCCATTCTTAGACTCCAGCCTGGCGGGTCACAATAGGGCAGCCAGGTTGTGCCCCAGCCTCATGGCATCACAAGCACCCTTCCCTCTCAGGGATGCCAAGCTCCCTCGTCCTCTAGCCCGTTCGTGACTGTGTCTCCAGTTCAGTGTCCTCCGTGCAGGCCGAGCCTGTGGGCTCAACCACCCTCCTTCCTCTCCACTCACAGCCAGCCGACCTTCCAGGTGTCCTACTGATCTGCGCCTTTCTAACCACTTTAAATTCACAAAGTTCCTCCCACCTGTCTAGGTACGCCCTCGACGGATGTGTGAGGAGCCGAGGGCAACCTGAGTCGGGTGGATATGTAGTGGCCAGAGCCCTGTGGGATTTTGCTTACTGTACTTGGTTCTGACCCTCCACCCCAGACTTCCCTGACAGCCTGCCTCCTCCATGTCTAGGGAAGCACCCATGGGCTAAGTGGGAGCTCTGGCCTGTCAGGTAATTTGGTGCCCAGCAGGCCCACTCCCACGTTTCTCTGCTGTGGATTCTGCCCTGCTTCTCCATTCCTAACTCTCATCCGGCTCATTCCCCTCCAAACCTGCTGCAACCCATAGACAGAACCCATGAGCTGAGTAGGAGCCCCAGCCTTGCAGGCAGCGATGGGGCACCGCGGGCCTGCCCAGAGGAGGGGCTGCTCCACCAGACTCTGCTCCCGGCTTACCTCTTCCATGCTGTGGGTCAAAAACTCTGTCGCATTCTGCCATGTTTCCTCTCTCAACTCCTGGTCCAAGGTTCCTCCAGATCTTTTACAGCTGCTGTATCTTTCCAGCCACTTCAGATTCTCATAGTTCACCTCGCTTGACCTGGAGCCAATGTAGCGTCGCCCATTCCAGGAACCCGTGAGGGGCTGTGGGTGCCTTGAGTGACGGCAGTGGGGCAGCTGCTAGAGCCTGTGCTGCCCTGCAACCATCTTGAATTCCCTTGTGCCCCTTATGCTCAAATATTTAAAGCAAATTTCTCACATGTAGTTAGAAAATACATTATAGAGCACTAGGGATAACTTTTAATACAAGAACAATCTGAAAATAATATAAATAACTTGCTGAAAACTGATGAAACTCTGGAAAATATCCAGAGGAGGAAAACACACACAAGGTAAACAGAGGAACAAAAATAAAGACTTCTCATCAAAATGATATAAACTAAAAGACAATAACTAACACATACTTCAGTTGCTAAGAAAAAAATATCTGCCAATCTAGGATTCTATATCCACTAAAATTAGCATTCAAATTTAAGAGTGAAATTAATGTATTTTACTCAAACCCGTACAAGTTTTTAGCCTTTCTTGTAGGAGATCTGTATAAAGTGGACGGTCATGCTTTGTAGCATGGGAAAAAAAAATGCTATATCTACAAAAGCATTATGAACAGCGAGAATATAGGCAAACATTCAACATTCTCTCCTTAATTTTTTCTTCAAATCCTTTTTGCTTTGTGTGTTTAACTTGGAACAAAGTAGAAGTCAGGAAACGAAAAAGGGGCCTTTGGGGAACATGCTAAGGGAGGGAGTGATATATTACAGATTAAAGCAGTGAGGTGGGGTTCTGAGGGGCAGAGAGGCTTAAACAGGGAGGGGAGTAAGATTCTAGGGGAAATCAGGGGCTGCAGAGGAAGACTAACCCAAAGGAAGGGAGTATGAAAAGCCCTATGGAAGCATACTATCTCACAAGCCAACTTTTAAAAAATGAGTGGAAAGATAGTAGAACATGTGGGGTAAAAGAAGAGGGGGCAATGGGGGCTCAAGGATTAATCAGGGATGGGGAACAGGAGGAGTAATGGGGGCATTAACCAAATCTTAGGATCTATGGAAAGCCTTAGAGAAACCCACTAATTAGCAAGCTAATTTCAAATTCCGGCTCTAAAAATGGAGTTTGAATGGAATCACCCTGCATGTGTGGGAAACACTACTTTCCAAAGATACGGGTTGTTTAATGTAAGTCACAGTACAAGGCCCAGGATACTTCCCTGTGAGTTACTGGTCGAGGAGTCTCCACAGGCATCCAAAACCGCAGAGGCAATTGCCGTTGCCCTTGATTACAAACATGATATAAAAGGAAAGCTATTGTTGAAGATGTCACATACTTTGGCTGCAGAGCATAGAGGAATGAGTCTCAACCAACCTGGAAACCTCCTCCCCACTGGCCAGCTTCCACAATGTCAGAAGGTGTGATGTAGACCAATGGGGGCAAATATCAATAGTCTTACCCTGTGCTGGGCTTCAGTGCCACAGTATTAATCTGCCAAAAAAAAATATGCCTCTTGGTACAATAGAGGCATGGGGGAAACTGACTGCTTTCTGAATGAATTCGAGACCTCCTGAGGGAATTTCAAGTGTGGTCCTATAATCATGGTCAAACCCTCAGCTTGGGAAGTCATAGTTTCTAGGATAGAACCTGCTATTATTTTGCTAAATGACCATGTTGTCAAATTGCCTTCTAAATATTTATGGCTATGCCCACAGACATAGGCTACTCACTTTTGTTCAGAGTTGCTTCTTTCTGAAGTGTACAGCAGTCAATGGAGAGCTGTGTGACTGGACCAAGTGCTGAGAATAAAAAGTGCTCAGCCCTAAATGGCGCATCTCTATTAACTCCACCACCACCAAGGCTCAGTTAATTAACATCGTGGACAAGCATGCAGAAAGAATGTAAGGCTGGGAAGGAGTACTGTGCAGCGCTACGTGTGCTGCGCTGTACATGACATACTAAACTTCTGTCAAATAGCATTCTCAGAGGGAACAGGAGTTCATTAACATTAGAGAGTAGAAGACCCTTCATGTTAGAAATTTGTATAGGACTATGCCAAGCACTTTTTGGCAGCTTCACCATTAAATTATCATTGCTCCTACAGTTTCTTTTTCCTAGACTAGTCAATATTAATCACGAAGCCCACAAAGTTCTGCACTCCCAACCCTTACTTTTCAGTAGACAGCACTACGTATTTACTGAGATGATTATAACCATCCGACAGATGCAGTCTCATTGATTCTTGTCATCTGGGGTGGAAAGCTGTGGTAACCTACCATAGATTAGGACCTTATATCAAAGGCAGTATATCTCTGGGCTCAGAAAGAAGGTTTCTGGTCCTGATCATGTGCACGGTCTTTTCTTTGCTGAGCCGGAAATAGATGCTTTGTCTCTGGGTCCTCTGCCTTGCTCCTCTCCTCTCTCAGACCAAGAACTCTTTCTCAAGATCTTGAGGTAAATATTTCCAGATGTAAAAAGAAAAAAAAAATTCCTGGCCCTGGCTTCAGATTAAAAGCATCAGCAGTTCATGTGAGTTACCATTATACCATTATGCATCAAATAGAGAAGGGAATAAAGGAATCGGAGCTAAGTCAAAAAGCTAGGTGAACTGGGCCAAAGCTAGAAATGCAGCTCAGAGTTCTTGACTGTCCCCAACTCTGCAGATGACTTTTTTTCACATTTGCTATTTTGATAGGAGCCTTAGTTATAAGATCTCCAGCTGTATCCTGTAGTTGTTCGCTACACTCTTTTACCCTCAATTTAAGAAAAGAGAAAGGAAGGATAGTAAGAAAACTTCACTGACTTTTCCAGGCAGCCATGATAGAAACAGAAAGGTAGAAATCTTCACAGCTCTTTTAGGCTGTCCTAAGCTTAGAGAGGAGAAGCTGACAGTGAACCAGACTAACCCCTCAGCTCACTATCTGCAAACCCTATCTCTCCAACCCATGTGCTGCTATGCAAGAATCAATAAAGCAACGACTGACAGACAAACGATCAAACAGATCAACCAACCAACAACCCACCCTCATACACGCGAAACAGAAGTTCCCATAAATCCAAGAGGCATACAATCCCGAGAACAAGTTACACATGGCCAAACAGCTGCACTCACCCAAATTACAGCCACTGGCAACAAGCATTCCAAATCAAACTCATAATCATCCACCACACCTGGTCCAAAATCCATTTTTGTGTTTTTAAAGGAACCGAATAACAAAAACTTCTTCCAAGCATCCCACTCCAGTACCCTAGTTCTTCTACAGCCAGGAGAATACTTCAAATATAATGTTTCTGTATCTCTGTTCATAGTCACATATTTACACAGGCTCCACTTAACACATTTGTACCTTGATACATACGTTGATTTAGCCTTTGAGTCTTCAAATAACCAAAGTTTTCCCAAGAGTTCTACAAATTCACAAGGAGAGCTCTTATGTTAACCTCAGCTCATTATACATATCAATCCTGAAATAAAGGCTCACCTTCTTAATTCCTATAGAAAAAGAGTTCATCATACAGAATATAGGGTTTGCTGAGTAGATGAGGATCATAGAGCAAGCTTCTTAAAACTCTGTGTCTGGGGGCTGGAGAGATGGATCACTGGTTAAGAGCATTTGCTACTCTTCCAGAATTTGAACTCATTTCTTAGCATCACATTGGGCAACCCAAAACTACTTGTAACTCCAGAGGAAGGTGATTTAATGTCCTCTCCTGTCCTCTTCAGGAAACTGCACACAGATGGCATGCGTTCACACACACACACACACACACGTAAAAAGAAAAAAATGTAATCTCTGTATTTGCCTTACTTTCTTCAGAGTCTTTCTTGCCACCTCCCACTCAGGAGGCCTCAGTTGGCTCTTAATCTACACAACCCCCAACTTCATATCTGCCTGTAGCTCCCTTCATTCTTACTCCTGCACTCACCAGGAAACTAAGACCCCTTAGGTTTCACTTTATATACTTCCAAGGTATTTTTCCAGAAAAAAAAATATATATATGATTTCTTCTACAGCAAGAATTCAGATCCAGGTTAATTTCTGGGGATAATTAAGGAATTGACAAGACTTCATTCGACAGCCCAGGCTGGTCTTGAACTATGTTGCTCTCAGACTTGCATTCTTCTCGCCTCAACTTTCCTAGTGCTAATCTTACAACTGGTCCTTCATTTGTTTTTGTTTGTTTGTTTGTTTGGTTGGTTGGTTGGTTGGTTGACTTTGAGACAAGGTCTCCCTTTGTAGTCTTGCCTGGCCTGGAACTTGCTATGTAGACCAGGCTGGCCTCCATCTCATAGAGATCTGTCTGCCACTGAAGAGCAGGGGTTAAAGGTGTCTACCATCACTTCTAACCTTGCCTCTGATTCTTGACCAGAGAGCCGAGCATGAGAGTCTGGCTCTTAGAACAGTGGGTGGGTCTCTTGTTTTGAGATTACGTGAGGTTTTTTTTTTTTTCCTTCCTTTTCTTTCTTTATGCTGAATTTGGGGCTACATCTTTATCTTCTGAACCAGTATCTACTAAACAAGCTACCCCAAATAATTTTAGGCCCCACTGACTCACTGCCTTAGATACATAGCTCGAGACTTAGGAGAAAAACACAAAACATTAAATGGCATTACAAAGGTAACTTAATCCAAGCTCTATAAATGACGGGCAGCCTGAATTCATCCAGCTATTGAAAATGACTTGGACAACTTTGACACAGGACAAAATAAATACTGGTATCATTTTAGTAGAAAGAACACCAGAGCTGGAGTCCAAGCTAATTGTGTGACCTTGAACAAGCTACTTAACATCAGGACCTGAGGTTCCTAGGGGAAAACCCTACTTTCCCTGATTAACTCCAAGGACTACTTGAAGGATAAAATGAGATCATGTATGAGAAAACACTTGTGGGAGGAGGGGAAGATAAATAGCTCTCTGCAAGGGATAGGTATCATTTCAAAGTCTCGCTTGGGCCTGGGAAATATCAATCTTCCGCATGTTACCAGTGTGCTAGTGAGAGAGCCTGTGGAGTTTTTCAAGAAGCCTGCAGGATCCAAGTTAGGCAGCTCATTGCTTAGGCCGAATAGCCAGAGAGGGGAATTCTTGATTCAGAACGGCATCTGCTTGTGATTAAGGCTCAGAGGCATGTGCCTGAACTGAAGGCATCGCTACAGAATTCTTCATAGCAACAGCCCCAGTTGTAAAACAGATCCCATTCTTTTAAAGTGGATATGGAAGGTAAACATATTCATATTCTGTGATTTCAAGAAACAAAATAATGCTTTTTTAACATACCACACACAACACATAGCGCACGCACACGCACACACATTCACACACACACACACACACACACACATGAAGGGAAACAACAGGAAGAGGCCAATGTGAAAGAAAAGTCCCTACACAATAGCCATCACATCAGGCGCAGAGGAGCTTGCCTGTGCTCTGTTAATTGCAAAATATATTTGCAGAGTGGGCCTCCCTGGCACCCACTTTCAGCATGCTGTTCTTTTAAAGTTCAAGTTTCCTCAGTTTAGATCCCTGGCAAAAAAATAAAAATAAAACAGAACAAAACAAAAAAACTTAATCCAAAATTCACTATTGGTTCAATCTGTGTCAGAGATCTGACCATAGTCAAAGTAAATGTGTTTAGTATAACTCTGAAGACATGTTAGGTCTTGAACAAAGACCAGAAATCTGTGCAAGGTTGAAGAAAAGAAATCATAAGATGTCCAAGTGGGTCAGGTGAGCAAGAAGTTCTGACAAAGGTTAGGAAGGGGAGACAGAAGGAGATCTCAAGGTTGGTTCTCATTAGGGCTATTTCATGAGAATGTGCAATTTCCATTGTACAGGAGGAGCTCAACTTGTACTTAGAGTAAAGCCTTAGGGAGGATCTGTTTAAAAATATAAAAGACGGCCAGACTAGCCATCTAAGGTAGGTCAGACTTTACTACGCAAGCTATAAATTTCACCTGAAGATACATGAGTGAAAAAAAAAAAAAAACCCAAAAAACATGATGTTCTGCACCAGAAGAAAAGCCTGGGTTTTATGGGGAACATTCAGAAGATAGTCAGAGAATCAGTTATGTGAACAGCCTGGCCGGGTTAAGTCCACCCTTCTAGAAGCATCTGAAACAAGTGTAGGGAGACCTGTAACTATGTCCAAAGCAATGGGGTAAAAGGCATAATAGAGGCAGAAGTTTCTGTATGTTAGAAAGACTTAAGGACAATCTCTGCTGCTCCAGGCAGCAGAGCATCAGGCCTGTGGGACCAGTCTCTGGCCAAAGGAAAAGCTGCAGGCATTTCTATTTGGTTAGGAGAGCTATCGCTTTCTCTTAGAAAATGGATGATCATCTTGTAAAATGAACCACCACAAGTCATTCCATCTACCTTACAGAAACTGCTTCTTTGGGAGCTTCTAATAGACTAAGATTATAAAATTGTGAGAGGAATTTAGAAAGGACCTAAGTGCTAGTCCCAAGTTTGTCGGCTACAAGCTTTGGTGGGATTTTAGATGGGACATTTATCTTCTGGAGACTTGCAAGGTGTAAGTGGGGAGGAGGGAAGATGATCTCCAGGGTCTCTTCCCGCTATAACAGTCTATGATTCCAGTTAGCGTATAAAATAATTGAGGAGGTTTGGAAGGGCTATACATCAAAACTTTACCAGAGGGTAACTCTGGGGAGTAAGATTTGGGCTGGGGTAGACACAATTGGAAAGAAAACAGTAAGAGAACATTTTCAGCAAGGAAAAACACAGAGGCAGAAGGTATTTTCTAAATGAACCATTAAGCTAGGAAAAGTTCCAGTAAGATATAAAATAATAAAGTGTAGAAGTTCAGATATCAAAAGACTGCTTGTAGTTGGAGTCTAAGCATGTGGCCAAAGGAATGAAGGGTCTTGGAAGAGCCAGCAACAGAATAATTTTACATTCTTGCTTTTTCTCTTGCCGTGTTGGGAAGCCCAGGATAGAGCTGTCAGAAGGCATGGAAAGCCATCCAAGTCCTTGCCCTTCAAGGACCAACCATCCCTGCCCAGCGACAGAGGTGTGGAGGTGGGGCTGCCCAAGGATCCATCCTTTAGCTCCATGTGTAGTACACAGTCTGGTTTTCTGGTCCTACATGAAGAAAGGCAGAGCTCTTCTGCTCTGCACTCACTGTGCTGTTTTCCCTGGAGATTTCAGCATCATCAACAGTGCTTTGTGTTTCTCCTTGGCTCCTTCTGTCATCACCAGCTTTGGGGGCTTCAGATTTGTCATTCAAGCTGTTTTAAAAAGCCCCATATGGAAGACTGCTCAGTTGATAAACGTGTTTGCTTTGTAAGCATGAGGACCTGGACTCAGTCCCCAGAGCCCATGTTTAAAAACAAAATCAGAGCATGTAGGCTCATACTCCCAACACTAGAGAAGCTGAGATATATGGATCCCCTGGACTTGCTGACCGGGCAGTCCAGCATAACCAGTGAATTCCAGAATAATGAGGGACCCTATTTCCAAAAACAGGGCAAATGGTTCCTCTGTGTTTAGAAGTCTGCCATAATTATCAGTGATTCTATCAACAGAACCCCGAAATCCACCATTCACTTGCTTCTGGTGGAAGACCTGGTGGCAGCCATATGGCTAATGGCCTTTGCTGTTGCTTTCCAATGGGGTTGCCCTTCAAATCTTCGCCAGCTACAAATTTTCAGTGTTCCAGTGTAAAGTGCAGAACTTAGATTGATCTTTGTATGGTATCACTGGATATCAGAGTAAGTTCAATATTAGAGGACCCAGGGAAAATTCTGTCATTTTAAAGAAAAGCTGAATAATCACTGGAAATCATTACAGAGCCCCGTGGAAGCTACAACATTTTATTTGCAGAATAACGTAACATGTCCAGTGTCTACGTACAGCCTCAAAATGTGGTTCTCAATTTTCCTTCTCCAAACTCTCATTTCTACCTTCTAAGTCATGAAAATAAAGTGGTATCTCAGAAACCAAAAGAATAAAGAGTCATGCACAGTCACACACAACTGTATTTCCAGCATTCAGAATGGTGAGGTAGGAAGATGGGGAGTTTGGGCTACAGAGCAAGACCTTGTATCAAAAACTAACTAAATAAATATAAAACAAACAGACTAAAATAAGGAACTATTCAAATTAATATGGTAAGTCAGGACCTGTAAGAGCAGCAGTAGAGGTTTCGCCAAGTTGGAAGGGTAAAGGGTGAGGATAAGCACAGAAATGTAAAATAAGACATCATCTTCCTTCTCTAGAACATGAGTATTGGTCTCAAACCAATTTCCTGTCACAGTTTAGTCTTTATTTTTTCGTTAAGAAATTATGATTACTCGGCAAAAAATTATTTGGGAACAGAAACACGGTAATGACAAATTAGTAAACTTTTATGACATCTTTTCCATGGAGAATTTTCATTGTCTCCATGCAACACAGAAGCTGCTAGTCCATTTATAGTCAGTCTCCCCTGCCTCCACCTGACTTGTCAAAATACTTTTGCATTGTATTAACTTCTAAGTAGCAGTGATGGTATCTGAATACTAAAATACCATATGATAGATGAGATTGGACTGAGAGAATGGGATCATTGCAAGAAGTATCACTCACTTTCCTGATACTCTAGGAAATAAAAGGCCCACCACTAGGTCCTCTGGACATAGTTCTAAGCTACAGATATAAGGAAAGTATCTCATACTCTCTTCCCCATTCACTTCACTCCAAGCTTAACAGACAAGGCTGTGTGCGTGGAATTCAATATTTGTAACTTCTAGAAAAACAACAGTACTGTGGGTGGTAGAGCATTTGCCTAGCATGCATGAGGCCCTTGGTTTCATACCAGCACTGCAAAGACATTAACAGCAGTGGTTGCCTGTGGAAACAGCGGAAAATAGAAGCAGAACACTGAAAACTAATTGAATGAATACATACAAATAAATAATCCTAGTAAGACAATTCATTACTTAGAAAAAGACTAAATTGGGGTTTGAGAGGAGCTGGAGAGATGGCTCAGAGGTTTGCTGTTCTTAAGAGAACATGAGTTTGGTTCCCCAGAACCCATGTCAGGCTCACAATTGCCTATAATCTAGACCCACAGAATTTGACACCCTTTTCTGGCCTCTGCCAGCACACACACACACACACACATTTGAAACACAAAAAGAAATCCTTTATCTCCTGATAAAGGAAAAAGAAAAAGGTTTAAAAGTAAGATTTCTGGATTAAACCAGTTGTAAATTGGCTTGCTCTGGAGGTATAACTCGGTGCTAGAAGACTTGCCTACCTTGCTCAAGGTCTCTTGTTCAAGTCCCAAAGGAAAAACAAAGTTTAAAGGAGAAATTTATACCTCTATGCATTTATATATCTGGCACAACTACTGCCTACAGTCACTAAAAATCAGTTCACAGGGTCCAGCGCATCACTATTGGAAGTGAAAGGTGGCACCAACAACACAACTCTCCAGGTTCTTACTAACTGAAAAGAATCCAAGAAGTATGGAAAAACATAGAATAAGTTGGGTAAAATGTCCACATGGATAGCATGTCCACAATCTATTCGGGCTGATTATAACCCCTTTTTAATGTGATATCTCTGCCCCAGAGGCCAAAGAATGGAGACAAGAATATAGCTGAGGTCAGCTTTCTGATCCACACCAACACCAACACCAACTGCTTCAAAATGCATATTGGACAAAGGGCAACGTAATCTAAAAGTATTAGCTTCACACACTCAGGATCCACTAATTAGATTAGTGTTCTGATAGCAATAAGGGAGAAAACACCATGAAGCACACGTGGCAGAACATTGTCCTTGTCTAACTTTATGTTCCTTTTTACAGAGACACCAAACCCACAGAAGCAGAAATGGATGGGTTTTGTATAACCATGGCCTTTTCCTCGAGCTGGATTATTTGTTCTCAGAAATTTAAACCACTTCACTATACCCAAGCAGGCCAGAAAGTTTGCAGGTAGAGTGAGCCAGAGTCTGGTTTGGTTATAGGAGCCAAAACACAAGTCTACCCATTTGAGCTGACTAGATAAATAGAAAAAAGAAATATTAAGTATATATATATATGCATGTGTGTGTGTTGGGTGACGATCTCCTGCATGTGGACACTAGGGCTGACAAAAAGAAGGACAGAGTATTTTCACCAGCTTTTCTTTTGCTTGGCTCCTCTTTACTGTTGGAAACAGCAGCTGTACTGGATCCTAAATGACTGTGTCTATCTCATTTCTTGACAAGTAGGAATAGAAATGATAGAACATTTTGTTATTTCCATAGTCTTCAGAGGCTCCCTGCCCCTCCTCTTAAAGCATTCAGATATGATTCAAAGATCCTGTGTGGCGTTAGAGAAAAAGGGAGAAGGTTGTTGTTCATTTATTCAATAAGGCATCAGCCTTCCAAATATTTACACTGAACTTTTCTAGGCTCCGTGGTGTGGGGAGCAAATAAACAATCAGAGCATAACGTATAGAGTTATAAGTTCTAAGAATAGGATAAAACAAGGTTTGTTTAATAAGAGAACATCCCTCTCAAAAATACAAGTACAAATAACAGAAAAAAAAAGGCTATGAACATACATTTGAAAGAACAAGGAAGCTGGGTGGTGGTGGCGCACACATTTAATCCCAGCACTTGGGAGGCAGAGGCAGGAGGATCTCTGTGAGTTTGAGGCCAGCCTGGTCTACAGAGTGAGTTTCAGGACAGCCAGAGTTACAACAGAGAAACTCTGTCTCAAAAAACCAAATTCTAAAAAAAGTACAAAAGTATGTATAGCTATATAGGTATAGAGGAAACATAAATACAGATAGAGGAATCTGATCCATAGGGAGTTTCTCTCTGCAGACTACACAGAAGTATTTTTGCTTGCAGATTTGCATTTGAACAAATGGCTGTCACCTTGACGCGGTACCCCTCACTCGGCCGTCCACGGTGGGCTTTGCAAACTCCTCCCCTCCCACCTCCACTCTCCCAAATCTGCAGCTGTCTGACATGACCATTCAAACACTCGTTTTTTGCTAAAGTCCCGGTGGATTACCAGCAGGCAGCGTCAGTGCTGGCTACAAGCGCTAGACTTGACTGTATTTAACAGTTGTGTAGAATCCTGGCTCAGACACCTTGGTTTTAAGCAGTTTAACTTATCTTCTACATGTCTTGGTTTGTTTTAGGTCAGATTTAGGTAAGAGAGGGTAGCGGCTCATGGCCCATTTCATCTAACCTTCAGATGCCTTAACATCGGCAGCCTCCCGGCTGAGGACGTGGCTCTGTGGGTAGAGTGCTTCTGTGCAAGCACGGGGACCCCAGCGGAGGGCGATGGAGGCCTCGAGGGAGGCCTACGCTTCTTGTCACGTCCACGTCCAGGTTACACATTTGCAAAGTTACTAATACGATCTCGATCTCTCTCCCTCTCTCCTCTCTCTCTCTCTCCCTCTATCTGTCCCTCCCTCTCCCCTCCCTCCTTCCCCCTCTCTCACATACAAACACATATACACACAGAATAATAGTAATAACATTTAAAATTTTAGCGACTTTTTTCAGTTTTCGCAACCTTTCTTCATGCGCTTATAATTTGATGAAGATATAAAATATAGTAACAAATTTATACAAGTACACACTCGATTTTCTTTAAAACTGAAAAAGTGATTTTATTAATGACTGTTTAAGCTTTGTTTCAGCTATTACTTTCCTCAAAGCACAACAACTAACTAAAGAATATTACTTCGCCACCAGAAAACAGTTATTGCCTAGAAGAGTGAATGATAGAGAATATTTTAGCAAGACTTTAAATGGCATAAATATTCTTATAGAAGAACACTTGGAAGAAGTTTTTGTTATTTTTGTTTTTTTTTTTAATGCAAAATGGCATTTGGGCTAGGCTTATGTTCCCATCCCAGGTGTGGTGGATGATTATGAGTTGGATTTGGACTACTTGATGTAGGTGGCTATAATTTGGTTAGGTGCAGTTGTTTTGGCATGTGTAGCTTGTTGGGATTGTGTACCGCTTGGGTTTATGGGAACTTTTGCTTCTAGTATAAAAGATTTGAAGCCCTAAGAGCAGGGGTGGGTGTTGGTTGGTGGTTCGTTGGTTGGTTTGTCCGTCGTTGGTGTGTTGATTCTTGCACAGAACAAAGGTTGGAGAGATTGGGTTTGCAGATAGTGAGCTAAGACACTAGTCTGACTCGCTGTCAGCTAGTCCTCTCCAAGCCTAGGGCAGCCTTAAAAAGCCTCTGAAGATTTCTACCTTTCTCTCTTTCTCTATCAAGGGTGCCTGCAAAAACAGTGAAAATTTCCTTCTATCCTTCCTTTCTCTTTCCCTAAACAAAGGGTAAAAGACTGTAGTATACTATAACATCCTCTGTCCTTAGAAACCTAATTCAGTTACCTTCATGTTAAATTCAACCCAGAAAATCTAATGACACTCATCCGAGAGCTAGATACAATACACATAACAAATGCAACTCACGTAAATACGCTGTGAAGCGCCATTCCTTATCAGTCCTCAGTTTAGTCTACAGCCCCATACGTTGTTTATGTCAGCATGCCTGTCTGCCTGCTAAGTAGTAAGCGCACTGTACTGATGACTTGGCAGCCAGCGCCACAGTTGACAACATGCTGCCGCAGCTGAATAACTCCATCAAAGCTTCCATCTAGGTCTTGCCAAAAATGTAGATGACATCTATTTATGACCAAATGCTGCATTTCAAGGAGCCCACCCTTTGTATTTGTTACATGAGCAATAAGCTGTGATCTCAGTTGGTTAATGGCCTTAACTAAAACCCTTTACATACATTTGCCAAAAACAAGTTGATTAACTATCTGAGACCCGTGGCCTGGATTCCACTCCCTATGGTCCACCTTCCACAGTGTAGAAACAGCACGTAGCAGAAAAAGAGAGGTTCCAATGAAGCCTAAGGCTAGAATAGCCATACTGACCACGGGCTTGCACTCCCTTCCACTCCCCTGAAGGATTTGTTAACATTGAGCTTTCCCTTTTAATAATATACTTCCTCAAAAACACAAAGCAGGTTTATTTGTCTGAGTTTTGGAGGTTTCTTGGTCTCTCCTTTGGGACTTGCGGTAGGACAACATGTAGAAGCATGTATCACAGCAAAAACTCATTGTCTCATGTCTAGGATACAGCATAGAAGGAGGAGGAGGAAGGGGAGGAAGAGGAGGGGGAAGAGGAAGAGGGGAGGGGGAGGAGGGGGAGTAGGAAGAGGAGGAGGAGGAAGAGGAGAAGGAGGAGAAGGGGGAGGAGAAGGAGAAGCCAGGTTCCCACATTCCCTTAGAGAGGACGTCCCCAGTGATCTAAAAGGCTCCCACAAGGTTTTACCACCAGAAGGTTCTATAGTGACGTGGAATGGTCACCAAGCCTTTAACTCATGTATCTTTGGGTGATACTTATCCACACTATAGAATCTGCCTCTTTGGCACCCAAGGGTTTAGGTCCACCTTACAAGGCAAAAATGCCTTCACTCCATGCCCCAAAGTCCCAAACTTTAACTGCTTCAATATTGCTCAAAAGTCTAAGTTCAAAATTCTCTGAGATACAAGCCTAATAGATAAGAGTTCTTGATAAATTAAATAGAAGGCTTTCAAAATACAATGGTGGGATAGGCCCAAGTTCAAAAGGGATTTAACCAAAGCAAGTCTGAAATCCAAAGAGTAACCATCAACTTCTACAGGTCTGTGTTTTTAGCTAGGACACAATGTGGCAAGATGTGGGCTCCCAATGGTTTAAGTAGCTCCTCCTCTCTGGCTTGTTGATTACAGCCCACTTGGCTACTCTAGCTAACCAGCTTTGTGCACCACCTTAGCTTCCCTTGGTAAGCAGTCTATGTCTCTGTCACCTGTATCTTCCAGAATGCCAGTTTCATGTGTAAACCACTGTGCAGCATAAACCTATCAGATGCTATCTTCAGAACACTAATCATACAACAATAGTCCCTGACCCCTAGGCTTTCCTCTGAAACTTTGTTAGAGGCTTCAATGACCCCCAACTCTAATGCATACCTGCAAAACCAGAATCACACGGACAATGCCAAGGTCTGCTGCAAGTGTGAGTCCTATCAGGGCCCACCTGAAGCATGGCTGCAGGCCTGCTTTAGTAAACTTTGCTGATGAACACCAAAAATCACAGGGTGCTTCTGAATGTGCCTGGGGAAGTAGTGTCCCTCAAATCAAAGTCCTTGAAAAAAATTAGTTTTTACATATTTGAGCCTGTGATGTATACAGTGGCCTTCAGACTGCTTAGCTGCCCTCAAGGGGTGTTTTCCATTCTCTGATTACAAATACTTGTCTCTTCTTTAGCCATACATTCATATGTGTGTGTGTGTGTGTGTGTGTATGTGTGTGTGTGTGTGTGTGTGTATACATGGGTGCATATATATATCTATACATATACATGAGAATGTATATATACGTGTGTGTGTGTGTGTGTGTGTGTGTGTGTATATATATATATATATATATATATATATATATATATATATATATATATTCTTTTCTTGCCAAGTTGCAAATCTTTCAAATCTTTCTGTTTGTCCCTCTTTGCTCCTGATTCTCATAATAAATTTGACTAAATTCAGCTAGTAGTACCCATGTCACTGTCTGCGTGCTTGGCTGCCTTGAACTATCCTTTGCCAAATAAAATAGCCCATCATCTTTGAGCTTGCCCTCACACAAAGACTCACAGAATGGAAAAATTCAGCTAAATTCTTTGCCACAGTGTAACATGAACAACTGTGTCCAATTTTCAACAGAATCCTCATCAGCCTAGTGCCTAATGTCTGCATTCTAATCAGCATTCTAGATTTTCCCTAGCCCACATCTATAAACTTTTCTAACGTTCTCCTTCAGATCAACTCCAAAGATACTTGCACATCATTCTTGCATTGTAATGCCAAAGACCATGACACTTCTCATTACCAGTTTCCAATGTTAGCTAGCCTTCTATTACTGCAACAAAACACCACAAATATATAAAGAAAAGATTCATTTTGGCTCACAGTTCTGGAAATTTCAGTCCATGATTGGTTGGATCCATTATTTGTGTACCTGGAGCAAGTAAGATGGAAGTAGCACATGGCAAAGATGCTTCTCACTTCATGGTCAGAATGCAAAAGAGGGGAGGGGGACAGGAGTTAGGGGGAAGAATAGGGATGAATGTGATAAAAATATATGTATGTATGAAATCACCAATTAATTTATGAAATCACATTATTAATAAAAATATTTTTTAAAAGAAGCAAAGTAGATATGGTGGTAGACGCCTTTAATCCCAGCATTCAGGAGACAGAGACAGAGGCAGAGGCAAAGGTAAGCTGATCTCTGAGTTAAAGTCCTGCCTAGTCTACATAGTGAGTTCTAAGCCATTCAGGGCTCTATAGTGAGACTCTGTCTCAAAAAAAAAAATGAACAAAATAACAAAAAATTCGTTCCTAACATTTCCAAACATGTACCCTGAAGCTGTCACCCTTTCTGAATACATAACTTGCTATTTTGACACACAATACTCAGGAATGATTTGCTACCCATATTTTCTCTTTCTTACGCAGTTCTTCTGAAAAGCTATAAGGGCAATCCATATGTCAATATCTAACCACATCCGTCCCGGATTCCTCCATATAGAGATAGTTGCTACAAACTACCAATGTGTAGTCATAACATCGCTTGCCCTTAAAGACAAAAGGGGCTACTGGAAGGGGTGAAACAAGAGGATGGCAGTACTCCAATTTATAATCTTAAAGGATGACCCAGGATTATGTGAAAAGAAAGAGAGGACAGAAGGTCAGATGGAAAGTTATTTAATGTTAATCCAGGTGACAGTGACTTCAACTAGAAGTATGTTCAACGACTAGGCAACATATTAGACAGGAAAAATGAGAGAATGGGGAATATAAAAATAATCTCCAAAACATGAACAAAACAACATGAGTTCATTCTGCTTTGTTAAAAGACAAAAAATTTTTAAAAAGCCCCAAGGTTTTTAGCATAAGGTAGAATGCAGTATCATTTTTGAAATACAGAAATCAGAAGTCCCCATGTTTGCTTACTTATGATTATTTGTTGTTTTTTCTGTAATGGGAAAGGGAGAACATTAGTTTAATTTCAGAAGCAGAAGTAACAGTCTGGTAGTAATTCATAAATAGGCATTCTGGAATCTTTGGATACCGTCTAAGTCTGGGTACAATTTTGGAGATTATTAGCATAGAAATGGTAATTATATAGAGAGATGAACATAACCAAGAAAGCTCACGTGGAGTCAGAAAGGGGAGACCAGAACACACTCTGTTTTGTCCTTTCTACGCAAGGGTTAAATTAACTGCTGCTTCCACTTACTACCACTGCTTCCTTTTTGATTTTTTTGTTTTTTTTCATATAGCTGGCTTTTCTTTATGAAAACTACTCTTAATTGAGCCCAAAGATTTTTTTCTTTTAAAGTCAATGGCCCTTCCCATGGCTCATTCTGCGTAGCCTCTCTAAAGCAATAAAACTGCATGTAACTATGACTATTAAGCCCTGCTTGAGTTCTTATCTGTGATTCTCTCATACTCTGGTTCTCTCTGGCGCTCCTCATCTGCTCCTCTCCTGTATCCGCTTCCTGTCGCACTCAGCTCACGTCTCAGACATCTGCTCTTCCACTCCTAAGACTTCTAAGAACTTTGGTGATCTCATCTATCTAAACCTCAACTGCTACTTAAACACAAAGCAGTTTAAATTTTTGTTATAAATCAACGTAACAGAAAACTAGAACAAGTCTTTGTATCCACACGCCTTGGCTTGGGCTTCCAAAATCTGGCTTCCTGTCCCATTTCAAACCATGACTCTTACTGCTCTCCCATTTACATTTTAACTGTGTAGAAGCACCTGGTTTCCACATTGCCTCCAGTACACAGAATGCATTTCCCAGCCCCCAATACACCAATCCCTCCAATTTGAAGTATCCTGTTCACCTTTCAAAAGGTGAACACACCTGATAATATCAACATCACATCTCCCATGAACACTCAGCCCATTTCTGTCTGGAAATGATAATTTCTGTGTTTGGAATTAATGGCCATCACCAAGTTAACAGACCTTTACATTCAGGCTTATTTCATTTTTTTTAACCATTGGTTCACTCTTAAGTCTAGTACTCTACACAACATTTATTGACTGGCTGAAAAGAGCTGAAGTAAATATCCAGAGTCAAGATGCATAATCACACTCCTACAATTTCACTGTCAACTGTAATGGTTATTGTATCATTCTTCAGTCAGAAAATAATTCTAAGAATATCCAAATGTTGAAAAGTTAGCTTGATGCATTTCTCTTCTAAGAAGCAGATGTTCTTCCCGTTGTTCTGAAAGACAAACAGAAAGAAGGAAATGAATTACATATTGATGTCATCAGAGCGTAATATTTCAAACAGTATTTTATTTTAAAAGAAATGCAAAAAGAAAAACTTTCAAGTTACACCAAATATCATTAACCACATTTCCCTGGCTTGTGACTCACAAATTTCATGTGAATTAGTTCAAATTTCATGGTAACACGATTCCATGTAATAGCAGAAACGATCACTTAAAAGAATAGTTAATCCTTGATGTAATCTAACTAAATCACAAACTAAAGATACTCACAATTTTTAAAAATATGTTTTAATAATGTAGATATTGTGAATAAGTAGTTTAATACTTACTAATTGGAGCTTTGTTCATTTAGTCACTTGATAATAAGGCAAATTCTACACTCTTGCCACTGGTGCTCCACACTCCAGGAAGACTGCTTCTTTGTATCTCCAGGCTGTTTTTACATCTACAGAAGCTGAGGTTGGATCTCACTTTGCTCTGTAGTATTTTACAGATGGTCAACTATAAAGATAAGATTCTCTATTGTGTATGCTTAGTTTCTCTAATCAATCAGGGTTTTCTGATTTTTTTTTTCAGAATGAACCTTTCCCTGTATTTGGTTTGCTCTAAGATGTTTTCATTGTTGAGTACTGTTTGTGTTTAAAATATTTGATGATGTTTTTCCTGTGTTATATATCTATGTTTGGAATAATCCTGACATGCCAAATATAATGAAGCTACTCAATAGTCATTAAACTGAATTCTTATCCCTGGAACAAATAAACGGTACACAAGGTAGATACAGGGTCTAAATTATTGGGCTCTTCTTGAAGCAGAAATATTTTATGAGTTAAGTAGGTAGAAAGCTACAGTTGTTCTTCTGGGATGACTTTTGCAATGAAAGCTGACCACATGGGAAATCACTGTGACAGGCCTTAGTTCTTTTGGATTTAACCACCTATGAAAGATCTCCCCCCCCCCACCCCCCGTGGTGCACATCAGGAGGCTTGTAAATTGTCAGCTTTCTCTGGAGGAATTGCAAAGACTGGTTTTCTAATTCCTGTAGTAAGAGGAGCTACCACAGTGAAACAGCAGCAATTGGGGTTAGGCAGGTCCCTTTCCCAAGCAGATTCCCCAGCAAGTGTTTTTGTTTCTTGGTTTTGTTAAAAGGAGATCCAAGTTATGGTTTCATAATTTCCCCGTTACTGGCCCAGAAATGAAGTTACTACAGTCCTTCAACTGGATTGACTCCACTTGTTGCATAGCAAACTTTGTCCAAGATTCAAACCAAACTAAATGCTTGAGGGTTTGGGTTGTTTTGAGTTTTCTAAACTTCAAGCTTAAATTTTCATGAACCTTATTGCACTTCCTGATCTTTTTCTGGGAGAAAGAGTGGAAAAACTGACCACTTTGGTGCCAGTGTTAGAAGCCTCCAAGCATTTCCATTAACAGCATGGAGAGAGGACAGACCTAGATAGGCATAAAGTGGATCATTTATTCTGGAACTGTAGATCTATTATTTGAATTCTAACATTTTCTCTTATACTCTTCTAGTTACTCCCACTTAAAATACGCAATAGAAAAATTAAAGTGCTGCATTCCTAAAATCGAAATCGTATTTGAAAATCATTAATTTTTGTTTAGGACAGAATAGTTATTAGCTGTCAAAAAATGGCGATTAAGTATCAAGTAAATGTAGACGCATACTAAATGCTGTTTTGTAAGAACTGAGTGGAAGAGAAATGGATGACTTAAGCTTTTGGATTTGAAGATTCATTGAATTCTACAGGTATTGCAGCAGAATGTGGAAAAGAGGTCATGCAAGGAGTACAGGAGTTAGGGAAATTAAGACTTCACAGAAGAGCTACTTGGAATGATGAAAACAACGTAAGCCATGGATTAGACATATAGTTAAGGGCTGTGCTAGTCTCAGTGAATTCACGGCAACCTATCCTTGGCTTGGGTGGATGCCAGTTCAGAGCTGAGTGCCGTACTGAGGGTCCTTGTTAAGGCACTCCCATGAAAATGGGGTGGCTGAAAACAACGCTGAGAAAGGCAGTGGAACCACTGCCTCACAAACATTACTGCATTCTTTATTCTTTACCTCTTATGGATAAGTCCCTCGTATAAAAATCCACGTGGTGGCTAGATAAGGAGTAAGCTGCTTGTGAGTTGCTTGGCATGAGTTTTCATTTGACAAAGAAATACTCTATTGATGAGTCAGAATCATAGAGGTGTGAAGAAACATTAAGGAACAAGGCATATTCAAAATATAAGTTTTGTTGAACATCTTTATCTTGAAAATACTGGAACAGGGGCCAGAAGGACGTCTTAGCTGTTAAGATCATATACTGCTCTTACAAAGGACCTGAGTTCGATTCCCAGACCCATGTCAGATGGCTGACAACTAACTGTATCTCCCATTTCAGGGGGATCTTCTGGCTTCCGTGGGCAATTGCACTCACAGTCATATGTACACACAGACACAGACACACCTGCAAATACTAGAAACAAATCTTAAAAAATACTGGAATATAGAGCTCTTTATTTTTCCCAAAAGAAACATAATTAAATATAACTTGGTAATCTTCCAAAGAACTTAACAAAGACAAAACTGTTGCATCCTATTCAGATTCTTAATTGCTACTTCCAACAATATTTGGAAATAAAATACACCTATTTTAAATCTTTGTGAATATTATCTTGAGTAGTTATGACTATTTGTACACAGCAGTGTGTCACGACAATACTGACCAAAGGCCAATTACCAGGTATAGGGAGGAGTTCTAAAGTCACGGCAAAAGGGAAACTTAGTCACAGACAAAACAGGAATACTGAAAATCAAGGAAACAGCTCAAATTATGCATTGGTTCAAGAGGAAGGAAGTCTCAATCTGGGATTGGGGAATCAGCAGGAATCAGTACAGGATAGCTAGTGACTAAAACAAACTATCTGAGTTAGAAATCAACTTAAAACAGCTGTTTCTACAACAAACTTCTTATATGATTCTAATAAAAATTCTAATATCAAATGTACTTTTTATAGGATTCTAATAAAATTAAAATAGTGGAGGTAAGTTATTTTTAATTCACGTTTTTCTGTAGTAGAATTTAATTTAGAAAATTCAGAATACAGATAATCATAAAGAAAATACATATACCCCAAATCCTACCTTGAAAAATAGCACTGCTAAGTATACAAATTTAGACAAACACATATATACAAACTAAATATGTGATTATTTTTAATGTATTCAAAGGCAGTTTTATTGCTTCATTAAATATATTTTAAATATCTTCACACATATATGTATTATTATTATTAGTAGTAGTAGTAGTAGTATTCAGTTTTTCTGAGATAGGATCTATGTAGCCCTGGCTCTCCTAGAACTCATTGTGTAGACCAATCTGGCCTTGAACTCAAAGAATTTGCCTGCCTTTACCTCACAAGTACTGGGATTAAAGGCATGCATCACCAGGACTAGATATATTACTCTTAATGACCACACATGTGTGTACACATGCATGTGCACTCACATGTAAACATTCATACACACACAAATGCATACCACACACAACAAAAACAAGTAAGCTTTGCTAGGTATTAATAATGCCCCACTCAGAATTTTTCCCCAAGATATATGTCTTGTGTATATATGTATGTATGTATGTATATATATGTGTGTGTGTGTGTATGTATATGTATAATATGCATGCAGAGTTCTAGCAATAATATCAGTAAATAATAGACATTTTTCTGTTCCTTTCTAAAAGTGTTATATTCTTTTATGTTATTTTTTGACAGTCTTATACATGTGTGAATGTATTTTAATCATATTCATCCTTTAGTCACCTGTCTTTTCCTTTTTCCACTCCTGATAAGGCCATTCTTCCATGCAATAAGGAAACTTTCCTGTCTAATGTGTGTGTGTATGTGTGTGTTATGTTTGACCTACCGAGTCAAACTGGGGTTGCTTACATGAGCATGAGTGGGGTTATTTAATGGAGCATGGGCAACTTACCAGCTAGTACACCACCAACAGCTTCATGACCTCCTCTTCTCCTCCATAATGGAATGCAAGTGAGTCCAACATTGTGCAGAGCTCTTGCAGGTTGTCCTAACTGCTCATGAGTACAATGGTCAAGGCATACTCAGAAGAAAGCATCTTGCAGTACTGCTCTGCATCCTGCAGCTCTTATTCTTTCCACCTTCTCTCCCACTATATTCCCTGGGCCTTGAAGCTGTGATGAAGATGTTCTTTTTATGGCTAAGCACTCAACAGAACTTAGTCACAGTACTTTAAACAGTTATGAGTCACTATATTGCTGGTTGTTATTTGGGGGTTTAGTATTTTGAGACACTGTCTCATGTAGCTCAGGCTGTCCCTGAACTCACTATAAAGCTGAGAAAGTCCTTAAACTCCTGATCTTCTGGCTCTCACTTCCCAAGTGCTGGGATTATGGGCATGCTCCACCACATACTTCTTATTAATGAATTTGCTAAAATTTCTAAGACAATGATAACAGATAAGACAGTGATGGGTACAATGATCTTCACCTGACAGTGGTGAAAATATTTCATTGTAAATTATTATTTTGCTGTTCGTTTCTGATAATATAATTTTTCTTATGTTACTCCTTAATTTAAGATTTATTTTCAGGTATAGCTATCGGATTTAATCTTCGAATATAAGTCAAGAGAATCAGATTTGAGATATTCGAGGATATAAGATGAGCTCATTTTATATGCAAGAAAAATAATCATAAATTACTGTTCTTACAACTACTGAGAATTTACTTATACAACCAAAATGACTAGAGAATTATACTAAGGGTAGTTATAAGTATTAAAATCATAATTATTCATAAGACTAAGACCTAAATGATCACTAAAAGGGAAGACGGCAGTATGAGATAGTTATGTTGTCAGATAAAAGTGAACTATTGTACAACTACAAAAAACAAAAACAGCATATACAAAAAGAAGCTACTCAGGCTCTTCTCAGCAACTAGCTTTGTGGTGGAAGTAGTAAGTAGTTAATGTTTTTAGGTTGGAAATAATTTAGGATAAAGTGAGTGATTATTAGACATTTAAATATCAACTCTCAAGTTCAGAATTGAGATGTTTAGTAGGGAAAAAAGGAGAAACCAATAAAGTTAGAGAAGAGATTAAATGCAAAAGCCTGTAGCATTTTAACCAGAAGCATCAGTATAAACTCATGAGATGCTTCACTCAGCATGTTGCTTTCATTTGCTCTTACCCACCAACAGGACCTAGAAAAGAAAAGACCGTCTCGATGAGCATCACATTCACAACCAAGAACATTCTACTGAAATTCCAATTTTCACTTCAAGACTTCTGAAAGAAATATCAGCTTCCAGATCTAGAATAAGAAATGTACAGGATGAACATGGAATGTATATCATGCCTTAACAAGTAAGCTTCTGTTCATGAAAAGACTCTTCCAATGGCCAAAGAAGGGACAATCTGAGCCTTCGGTTGGAAAATAATACCAGCATATTAAAACAGCGATCATGTTTAAGTACGTGAGTTTGTGTTGACACCTAAAGAGTAACTGGCCACCTTAGGAAGAAGAGAGGCATCTCCCTCCTGGTATTCTGAATGCTACAATAAATAAAAATAATCAAGCATTTATTCTTCATTTCTTGTATAAATCATATCATTGAATAACAAAATAACAGACAAGAGAGTGTATTTCTTGAAAAATAGTCCAAAGAATAAGTGAAAAAGAAATGACATGCAACTGGAAGTGACTCAGTGGTTAAGAGCATGGGGTGCTCTTTCAGATGGCCCTGGTTGAATTCTTAGCACTCACATGGCGACTCACAATCATCTGTAACTCCAGTTCTAGGCAATCCGATGCCTTCTTCTGGCCTCCATAAACACAAGACATGCATGACATGCATGTTAGACACGCATGTGGTAGACATACATGCAGACAAAATGCTCATACCCATAAATTTTTGAATTAAAAATTATAAAAATAGAATAGCATTGCTTTTTATTATAACACTTTCATTAATAATTCAAGTTTTGTACATTGCATCTCAACAACATTCTCTTCCCATTCCTCCCTACTTCCCATCCCACACTTGTGCCCTCAAAATGTGTGTGTATATATATATGAAAGAAACTTGAGTCCAGCCAACGCGGCAGGAGCATGTATCACAGGCTTCACCATGAGTCCTGGAGGCAGCAGGTTTCTCTGATGATGGACATTCACCTGGTCCACACCGGCCCAAGACCAACAACAAAGCTTTACCTGAAGTCGGGCCCCACAGGCCAAGTCTACAGGTACTGGGACATCACCCAGGCACTCAGACACTGAGTCAGGCATCCCAATACCCTGCTAGCACCAGGGCATCTTGCAGGCCTTCAGATATCCCGCAGGCACCAGGATCTCCTGTAGGCACCAGGGCATCCATAGACACCTGGAGATCCAACAGGCACCAGGATGTCCAGCAGGTGCCGGAGCATCCCACAGGTGCCTGGACCTCTCCTGAGGAACCAACGACTCCCAGCAGGCAACAGGCCTTCCTGAGGCCTTCAGCAGATAATAATTATATTACTTCTGATTTTGAAATACAAAGCCTCATTTAGACTCTTGTCATAGCACCCAAACATGAATCTTACTAATTCTGTAGTTTGTGTGAAAAGGAAATAAATAAGCTGAACTTCACTGTGAGTACACTATTAGCAAAACCCTGACTGGGAGATTCTATAAATCCAATATTTTTGGTTCGTCAGGTGAATTATGAAAAATAGAAAATAATGAAGAAGAGATCTATTTATGAGAAGAGACAACACCTTTTCAATGAGCAAGGCTAAATTCTAAACTACAGGATGTGTATTTGAGGGTCAGGTATTCAAGGTCATTCTCAGCTACACAGAGTTTGAGGCAAACCTGAGCTATACAATGTGACCCTGTTTTAAAAACAGACAACACAAAGCTGGACAAGATGGCTCCACTGTTAAGAGCATGGATGCCACTGCAGAAGACCTAGATTTGATTTGCAGCACCCAGGTGGCAGCTCACAATAGTCTGTAACTCCAGTTACAGGGGTTCTGACCCCTCTTTCAGCTTCCATGAACAATGCACACACTTGAGATACATACATACACACAGGAAAAACATTCCTGTACATAAAATGAAAACAAGCACTTTCCCTCCCCTCGAAAACAAGGAATTAATTTTAGTTTATTATGACAACTTTATCCAAGTACCATTAATAATCTAGTTAGTACGATGGTATGTAGATTAATAAAGATTTTTTTTACAATTTCTAAAAAGACAGCTCAATACAATTCATTTCAATAATATTTATTTAATACCAAGTTTTTGTTTTGTTTTGATTTTGCCAGAACAATACAGAAGGACACAGGATTAACTGGACTAGCAATGATTTAAAAAGTATACTATAAGCACTTCTATAACATAACCAAGTGAATGGACATTTCTCTAGCTTTCTGTAGAGCTACATTTACCTCACTTCAGTTATTTCACATCAGAACACCTCTTAAAACTTTTAATTAATTAAAGTAATTAAAACTTTATTATAAATAGCTTGCAATATAAAACATTAAGAAGTGGGATTAAAGTTGACTTTTCCTCTTGCCTGCTCTTCACCAACAAAATAGCTACCCAGTAGTAATACTTAAGCTACCAGCACCATTTCTTTATTTTGATGTTGAAATTTGGGGTCGAGTCTTGCTATGTATCCCAGGCCAGCCTGAAGTTCTCTATCCTCTCACTCTGCTTCTCTGACATTGAGATTATAGGCATGTACCATCCTACAAGGTAGCTACAACACAACTTCTATTCTACTAAGATTCCCTTAATAATGAAACTACATCATTTGAAGTGACAGCTGGAGACAGCTAGAATTTCTTTCCTGGCACTCTGTGCAATCATGGGTGATTGTATGAAGAGTAGGCGGGATTGGCCTGGTGGGGCTTCAAGAAAAGGGTTTTATAGGTGATAGCTGTAACAGCGTGCATCTTTTTGTCATTCCCTGCCTTCTGGCACCTCCCAGACAGAAATCTGGAGAGACTAGATCAGCAGCAACTACCACATGACTCTAAAGAAAAGAATCCAGTCTCTATATTCACCCAACATGAAAGAAAGGAGTCTGGTCCTCAGGAACTTGCAAAGCCACCACACCAGCCCAATTATTTAAGTTCCTTTACTATGAGTTTCTGCTCCTCAGAAATTTACTGATAAAATAATCAGTGATTGTTTTTTATATCGACAGTGTCAGCATCCACTTATATATCATTTAAGAGAAGTGTGCATAGAGATACACAAACTAGCAAAAAGGAATTCTCTGAGAAAGGAATTACACTTCATAGCCACCTTCTTAATCTTAATCTTAAGGAAGATTGCTAGGACTTACCAGAGTAACAAGTATTGAGGGTGTGAAGAGAGAAAGAAAACTAAAATAATGAACAACAGTCAAGTCCCAGTGTTCCTGGTTTACCTTCTACAACCTCCTATGAAATGTCATTTACCATATCAGCAGCAGTATCAAAAACATGTGTTATCTATCCAAATAACTTCAAGTTACACTTAGGGAAGAGTCACTTTAATAAGTTGGCACGGTCTCTGCCTCTCAGCAATCACTCAGTGTGCACAAGTCACAACATATAAAGGGTTTCAAGACAAAAAGATTGTCATCAACTAGAAAAACATAACTTTGGCAGCTGCAAGAACACATCATTTCTTTCCGTCATTGGCAAGACCTTGGCCAGAATTCCTTTGGATCAGTTATTGCTCACTGATGGCAACTGTGTACTCCTAGAACAACTGTGGCTTTAAACCACAGGACAGCTGACATACTCATTGCTCTATGTCAGAAACAAGAAAAACACAGAAAAACGCCTGAACACTACCTAATTTATTGGCTTCACTAAAATGTTGATGGTGTCTGTAGGACTCAACCACAAATTATTCTCTAGCATTTTGTGCCTATAACTTTTTGGTATCTAAGAAGTTGGTGGAACTGTGTGCAATAGTCAATTCCTCAAGAGCCATTTAAATGACTACTGTACACCTAACAGCATAATTCTGGTTATTTGCCTGATTGTGCAGTGACTGCCTTTCCCATTAGAATATATGCTCCATGCAAAAAAAAAAAGCTTGAAACTGTCTTTCCAGAAATGAGCTTTCAGTGCTTGCTTTAAAGCCTTTCATATACTGTATGATCATAAACATTTCTTGAGTGAATGAAAGTATAAGAGACACAGGTTTCTTCTCATTTCCCACTGGGGAGACAAACATGAAACAGGGCTGGGCAGAGGCCTCTGTGGGGAGGTGATAGAGGACTAGAGAGGCCCAGTAAAAAGTCAGACACAGCAGCATGTGCTTACAGCAGGCAAGGAGAGGGCTGCAGCCAAACAGTTCTAGCCAAATTGGTGATCTTCTGGTTCACTGAAGGAATCTGCCTCAAAAAATAAGATAAATTGAGGTAGAGAAAAACACCTAACAAATTCTAGTCTACTCTGGCATCTGCACTTACAAGTGCGTACACACACACACAGGTGGGAGGGCACAGAGAGACAAAGAGAGACACTGTGGACAAGACATTTACCCTATGCCCTCCAGGGCTAAGGGAACACTGCATAAGAGGAGATGGAAAGAATGTAAGCCACAAAGGTAGGGAGAAGGGCTCCAAACTGCCAGATCCAGGGTGCCACAGCCACTACAATCAGAAACTCACAGTGGTTGTGAATGTCTACTCAGGATCTGCATAAGAACGAGCCTATCAACAGTTAGGCGTGGAAGTAGGCTTAAGGAGCCTACTCCTCACTGCTGAACTGTGTGCTACAGATAGATTCAGGGAGGAGAATCATTACGTTCATTTGTTCACCCACTAGTAATACCACCAGGTTCTAACGGATAGTCCCAACCCAACAATCACATATGTGGCCCTAGTTAAGGCAAATGGATTATAAAACAAAAGCAAAAGCCATAAATCTGTAAAAGGGACTGGCAGAGGGAAGGTGATTTGATAGAGATAGAAGGGAGATAAGAGATGACAGAGAAAGAAAATCATCAAAGTTCTAATGTTGAACCATGCTATTGTATTTTGTTTTTGCCATGTTCTAATGGACATATGAAATGATACAATTTGTGTTTTCAAAGATCTACTCTGGTTGTTAAATTTAAAAGGGGATGTTGAAGGTAGGTGGTAGCAGGGAGACGAGGGGAGAGGACTGGAACAAAGTAGGAAAGGCTCCTCCACCTTCTCTTAGCTTACATTCTAATTGGCACACACATATTGGAATAATCAGGAACAAATTCTACTCAGTTTAATAGATATTTTTTCTCAACTCAGATACTATTTACACTAACATGTATGACCTATTAAAAGCTGATCTTACAAATATTTGCAATAACACTCCACGGGAGAAAAAAAAAGGGGTACTTCTGATAGACATTGTGATGTTTTGTGCTGTCAATTAAGTCAAGCTGACGGAATCTAGAATTATCTGAGATTTGAGCCTCTAAACATGTCCATAGGGAGTTATCTTGATAGTATTGGTTGAAGTAGAAAAAATGCATAATGCAGGTGGTGCCAATCTCTGGCTGAGATCCTGGACTAAGTGGAGGAAGAGAACTGAGCATGGCAGCAAGGTGTAACCATCATTACTTTCCAACTGTGAATGCTATCTGACCAGCTACTTCAAGCTCCTGCCACCTTAATCTCCCCACCATGATGGACCATATCCTTGAACTGTGAGCCAGAATAAACCTTTATGGTTGTTTTGTCAAAGTATGTTATCAAAACAACCAGAGAGAAACTAAAAGAAACAAATAAGTTCTGAATTAAGCAGAATGAAAAATGATGAAAAGATGTGTCTATATCTCCAAAGGGGTGGATGTCTCTAGAACGTGTACCAGTAATCCATACTTCACAGAAAGGTGGTGAGATTAATAATTTCACAAAAGAGGTCAACTTCACACAAGGTTACAAAGATTGGTAATGTCTACTCTGTGATTCTCATGTCCCCAAGTAACTTCTAGTTTTCCCAGAAATGTTAAGAGTCATATCTGCTCACAATAATAATTTTAAAATAACAGCATCATACAGACTCCTGGAGCAGTGTCTGAGTTTCATCTGTACCACAAGCTAGATGTATGATCTCAAGCAATAACTTCATCTTTGCCCTAACAGTTTGGCTAGCTAAAACATGAAATGCATTTAGCAACTTGATACATGGTTAATACACGATGTTACTTTCTAAGTACAGTTACTGATTGATTGTTTATTTCATCACAGGAACTGCTCTGAGTGCTTACACATAAATCTCTACAATGTTCTAAAATAGGTATTCTTATTTGTGTTTTGCCAAGGAGGATATAAGCACAGAACAGTTAGGTAACATATCCATCTAAGCAGGAACTCTGAAAGTCAAACCCCGGGATACTAGGCCCCCTAGCATGTGCTCTTAAATGATGCTCTTGTTGCTCACATACTTTTTCACATGCTAAGTTGCCTCCCACATACTAATTTACTATCAGATCCCTCAAACCTGTAAATGTTATATAACATTTGGAAAGTCTTTGAAAATATAACTCAGTTAAAGATTTTGAGATGAGGAGATAATTCTGGGTCATCATAGTGGCCACTAAACTCCATCATATGAATACTTATAAGAGAAAAACAGCAGAGTATTAGTGAGATCATTAAAGGCAGAGCAGAAAAGAAAATGCAGCCACAGACCAATGAAGGCTAAGAGTTACCAGGAGCTGGAAGAGGCAAGGACCATCCCCAGGAGCCTCTGGAGGGAGAACTGCTCTGTCCACACATCAATTTTGGACTTGTAGCTTCCAGAACTGTAAAAAAAAAAAACATCCATTTAAGCCACGAAGTCTACTGTCATTTGTTTCATCAGACCTAGATAATTAATAAATACCTATCACATCTTGTACCCACCTATTCTCTTAACAAGAAAAAGCATCCATTCTTTTGTACACATTGAAAGTGTCTTACGGGTCAGTCTCTATTCTTCCAACAAAGGAAAAGGGAGTAAACAGACCACATGAGGTAGACAAGAAACATGTAGACAAATGGGATGACTTCACAGAGAAGCACAGTGAACAGTGTGATGAAGGAGGCAGAATAGTACGTGACTGAGCTGGGGGAATTTTTAGCTCATGTGACCAAGGAAATACTTTTAGAAACTATGGGACTTGGATGAATCTCGTGGTAATTAGTGGTAAATGCTCACAACAATAATGCCTCTGACAGGTAATAATAGAGGAAAAGACTAACCAAAACTGATCTTGGCATAACACAGCAGTAAAAAGAAGAATAACATGGTTAGAAAGGGATGAAAGAGGGAGAACAGTAAGAAGTACACTTAGCAAGGAAGACAGGGGGAAGGATATCTGTATTAATTTTCTGTTGTTACAATGAAATGTTCATTAGAAAAGTTGGCCTAATTTTCCCTTCATGTAACAAAAGCAAGCAAAACATCAGAAGCCATTCCACAATAAATGTCTATGGCTTGTGTTTTTGAGGTCAACTAGGAACCAGCTGGGCATAAAGACTGATCTTACCTTGTCTTCTTACTCTACTATCTTGTGATTAAATAGTTATCTGCTGATATAGGAAATCTCGGGTGACATGGCTTTCCTAGCTAGTGAATGTTCTCATCGTGATGGCAGAGGCTGGGGTGGGAGAGGCATCCCAAATATAACACTATTCCTAGTATCTCATGTAAGGTTGGTAAGTCTGCCTTAGTGAAGGCTAATCATTAATCTGGATACCAGAGTCAAACTGTGGGCTACAAAACTACATGGCATGGCTATAGCATAGAATAAAGTAAAGTCATGATAGCAAAATTCTACAGACAAGTATAGCTTTTACAAAATAATAAAGACATTATTAATTTTAATTGTAATAATATATTTCAACAGTGGAAAGTCAAAATACAGAATCTGGTTGTAGTACCCAGAGAAGCTGCAAGGAGAAGGGTGTGTGTGTGTATGTATGTATGTATGTATGTTTTTATGTATGTATGTATGTGCATAGTCTGTATGGGGTAGGTGTGCACATATTTGTGTGATGGTATGTGCATGTATGTGAGTACACATGTTTGTGCAGATATAAGTTCACATGTGTAGAGGCCAGATGTCAACACAGGGTATCTTCTTCAATTGTTCTCTCCCTTACTTTGGGGGACAGACTCTCTCACTGAACCTGGAGTTCATTAATTAGTTAGGCTAGGTGGCTAGTGAGCCCCAGGTATCTGCCTATAGTTACATCCCAGTAGTAAAATTATAGATGTATGCCACTATGCTTGGCCCTTTCACTGAATTCTGGAGACCAAACTTGGGTCCTCATTCTTTCATGGGATAAATTTCATGTAATGAGCCATTATCCCAACCCCAGAAGGAGGATCTTGAAGGATAATTTGGATTTGGATGGATGGATGGATGGATGGATGGATAGATGGATGGATGAATGGACAGATGGACAAAATGAGTGAATTTTAATAGCAAGAGTTATTTTGAGTAAAGCAAGTTGACAGTAAAGAATACTGCACATGGAAATGATGAAAAGGTTAGCAGGTACAGCAGCTGTCTAGATGCTTCCACTATCCAATCTCTGTCACACACAGGAAAATGCGGCCTTACAAATGAGCCATACGTTTAACCTCTATAGAAGAAACCACTACACTGTAAAATGTTTTAGAAGTCTAGAGTTCAAAATATAATAAGTAGGAATGTCTGAGGGCTAAAGACATCCACAAGAGTACAACTCTGAGATTCCTAACATGCACAACAATGAAGACTCCCTGTAGCTTTACCGTAAATAGTGTGAAGAAACCTGGAATTATGAATCAATGTATACATAAAACAATCCTTGTTGGTAACCCAATGTTGAAAGCTGTCATCAGATTGTTTTTCTGGAAGCAAGGTATCAGATGACTCCAAAATTGCTAGGAATTAAAACAAAATTCAAGAATCATCATTCCAAGGAACAAGAAAAAAAAAGTTATGAATATAATCTTAAGCATGTTCATCAACTTTTAATGTTACTTAAACCTTGGTTTGTGACAAGAAAATGAAGGGAATTCTCAAAATTAAGATGAAAATTCTAATGTCTGACTGTGTTCCACTCATTATGAGTGGCTTTTTGATTGGCTTAATTCTTTTTACATGACACTAAACACAACATACCATCTGGTAATGAGACCTGAGACCAGTTGACCTAACTATTTTAGAGCTGAGGCTAGCATTGAACTTATGATTCTCCTGCCTCCACCTCTAGAGTTTTAGGATAATAGATGAGAACCAGCATGTCAAGCTAACTACTGTTAATCCTGAATGGCCAAAATGACCACATGCCCGTTAGCTATATGGCGCCACCCAGAGGCCCCTGGGAAGGGAGTGGCAGGACGAATGTGCCGACGAGCCGGACCCTCCGTACGATGTGCTCTATCACTCCGGCTCTACATACATTTTTTGTTACCTGTTTTCCCACATCTTCATTTCTGTGAACAAGTTGTTTTCTTTTTTTCCATCTCTGATCTTTAAACTATGCTATCTGGCTATCAAGTATATTTACAACTTTATCTATTTCACTGATCTCTACCACACGTTTAAGAATTAGGAGACAAAACGAATGTTCTTCTTATTCTACACTGTCAAGAGAATATGAAATCATTATTTGCCTTACAAATTTACCGTCCCATGCCCATTATTACCATGCTATATCTTCTGTCATTAATTAGAAATCTTCCCTTAGTACCACACCCTTTTTGTCTACATGCTAAGGTTGTTTTTTTTTTCACTTTACATTCTTCAGTATAAATTATTGGCATAGTGTCTCTGTTCAGTGTCTCCACATATTCCCTCTCATACTTAAGTCTCTTCCCATCAGGGATCAGTACCTACTAGTGTCATTGAAAATGCTTGATCAATAGTCTGGTGGTGGTGGTGGCGCACGCCTTTAATCCCAGCACTTGGGAGGCAGAGGCAGGCAGATCTCTGAGTTCTAGGCCAGTCTGGTCTACAGAAGGAGTTCTAGAACAGCCAGGGCTACAGATAAATCTGTCTTGAAAAAACCTGAAAAAAAAAGAGAAAATGCTTGATTGAAGTCATTAATGACTACCATATGCTGAATTAAACAATCTTAATTCTCATAAGCACAGTAGCAATTGGCACAGATGGTTATTCTTTGTTATTATGCATTCATCTATTTAAAGTGATCTTATTTGAATTTTTTAATTAAAAATTACATTTCTAAAATAAATATCATCTAATCATGACTTATGACCTACATATAACTAGATTCTATATGAAAATATTTTGTTGAGGACTTTTACACCTATATTTGTGAGAAAAATTGATTGGCCTACACTTTTCCCTTCTGGTAATACTCTTTTTCAGATTCTGGTAACCAAGTTTATGCCAGACTTTAAAAAAGAAGTGACATAAATATCAGTCAGGATGCAGCCAGAAAAATTAAACCATATAGATAACCACATATGTAGAAACACATACTTAATTTGCTGTAGGGATTTGATCTCACATTGTGGTAGCAAATCCCATATCCCTAGTAAGATCACTCCATCTTGTGCTGACATCCACAGACCAGAAGAACAAAATGCAACTCATCAGATTTTCCTGTGTCTTCACCCTTTGAACAGAACACACACACACACACACACACACACACACACACACACATGCGTGCACACATACACACTGAGCCAGAGAAATTGAATATGGTTCCAAGGGGAAGTGGAGCAATAGTAGGCCTGAATGCCCTTGCCAATGTGATGAGCCAGCAGACAAGTGACATCGTGTGTGAATTATAGGTATTTTTAAATTCACTTCCAACATCCAATTCTGAAATAAGAATGGCCCCTGTGGCCCACACAAATTGGAAACATACAGATAAACAAAGTGAAAGTCTGAAAATCCATATATTAAAAATTCTAAGACAGAACACTTAGAATCTATTCTCTTTGCAATTTTAAAGTATATACATTGTTATGAACTACAGTTGCCACCTTATACAATAGATATTTGACTAATTCCTAACAAAATTTTGTCTCCTCCGATCAGTATTTTCTCAATCTTCTTCCCATACCAAAAAAATACTTCCTCTATTTTCTTACTTTCTTTTTCCTTTTATTGAAAATAGATTCTTTTATCAAGGATGCAGGTGGCAACCCAGTAGGAAAAAAAGGGTCCCAGAGCAGGCGATAGGGTCAGAGGCACACCCACCCCTACTGTTAGGAGTCCCACAAAAACATCAAACTAACAACCATAACATACAAGCAAAGGACCTAGAGCAGACTCGTGCAGGCTCTGTGATTGATGCCACAGTCTCTGTGAGCTCCTATGACCCCTGCTTAGTTGATCCTGGGGTCATGTTCTCCTGATGACCTCTACCCCTCTGGTTCTTTCTCCTCCTCCTCCGTAGGATTCCCAGAGCTCCTCTGGGAGAGATCCAATGGAGATCTCCAATTTGGACTCTCTCCACTTAATGTTTGGCTGTGGGACTCTGCATCTGTTCCCATTAGCTGCTGGAGAGAGCCTTTATGGTGATGATTGGGCTGATCTATGACTGACTGTAGCAGAATAACACAAGGAACCATTTTAATGTTTTTTTTTTCCAGTCATTTTTGGTCTACCCTAGGTCTCAGGGATGTCCAGCCTCTGGTTCCTGGCCATCCAGGCAGTGTTGGGCTTGGGTTCCTTCTTATGATGTGGATCTCAAATTAGACCAGTCATTGCTTGATCACTCCTCCTAGTCTGTGTCATGTGCTGTGTTTGGGTGATATTCTGGGAGTCCTGTTCCTTTCTCAAGGGAAACAGAGAGGAAATGGAACTGGAATGGAAGGGAAGTGGGAAAGGCGGCTATAAGCAGAATGGAGGGAGGGGAAATGGGTCGGGATGTATAAGATAAAAAATTTAAAAAATAGATTATTTTCTCATACACTATCCTGATTATAGTTTCCTCTCTCTCCACTGCTCTCAATTCCTCCACACTTCCCCTCCTCTCCAGATCCACTCCCTTTCTGTCTCTCATTAGAAAAGAACAGGCTTCCAAGAGACAACAATTGAACATGCCAACATAAAATATAAAATGAAACAAAAATCATATTAAAGTTGGACACAGCAACCCAACAGGAGGAAAGAGCGTCAAGAGTAGGCATAAGAGTCAAAGACACACTTCTTCTCATAGTCAAGCATCCCATAAAATTATCAAGCTAATAGCTATAATATATGTGCAGAGGACCTGGTGCAGACCCATGTAGGCCCTGTGCTTGCTGCTTCAGTCTCTGTGAGCTCATATGCTCCTTGCTTAGTTGAATTAAGGGCCTTGTTCTCCTGGTGTTCTCCGCCCTCTCTGGCTCTTATGATCTTTCTACCTCCTCCTCCACAGGATCCCTTAAGCTCGGGGGGGGGGGGGCGGCGGGGAGGATTTGATGGGGACATTCCATTTAGATCCTTTCTCCAGGTAATGTCTGGTTTGGAGTCTTTGCATCTGTTCCCATCAGCTGTGTGAAGAAGCCTTTCTGATGACTGGAAATGACACCTTTCTATGAGTATACAGAATATCAATAGGGGCTATCTAGTCTCTGGTTCTTGGTTACCCACATAGTGTCATGTATGGGTTCTTTCTTGTGGAATGGGCCTTAAGTCAAATCAGACACTGGTTAGCTACCCCCCACAAGTTCTGTGCCACCATTGCCATAGTAGACTTTGAAAAGTAGGACAGATTGTAGGTCAAAGGTTTTGTGGTTGGTTTCCACATTTATCTTTTGGTAGCCTGCAGAGTACCTTCCCTTACCTTTTTTTTTAAAATGTAGGCACTTAGAGCTATGAACTTTCCTCAGAGCACCACTTCCATTGTATCCCATGAGTTTGGGTATGCTGTGTATTCATTTTCACTGCACTTGAGAAAGTCTTTAATGTTTTATTTCTGTCTCAACCCATTTTCATGCAGTAGAGAGCTATTTAATTTCCATGAATTTGTAAGCCTTCTGCTGTTTCCATTGTTGTTGATATCCAGCTTTAATCCATGGTGATTTGATAGGATTCGAGGGTTATTTCAAGTTTCTCAGATTTTTTGAGACTTGCTTTGTGATCAAGTATGTGGTCAATTTTAGAGAAAGCTCTATGAGGTGCTGAGAAGGTATATTCTTTTGTGTTTGGTTAAATGTTCTGTAGACATCTGTTAGGTCCATTTGGTTTATGACTTATGCTACCTCCAGTATTTTTCTGTTTAGTTTCTGTCTGACCTGTCCATTGGTGAGAGTGGGGTATTAGATTGACTACATCACCTTGCTTCTCAGGTCCATTTGCTTGGAACGTCTTCCCTCAAATCTTTACCCTTAGGTAATCTTTGATATCTAGGTGTGTTTCTTGTACAAAACACCAGGATGGATCCTGTTTTATATTCCATTCTGTTAGTCTTTTTAATGGGGAGTTGAGACCTTTGATATTGAGAGATATCAATGACAAGTGATTGTTAATTCCTGCTATTTTATTGTTTGTGGCGATGGTGGTGGTGAGTGTGTGTGTGTGCTGTTTCTCTCCTTTTGGTTTTGCTGGTGTGAGATTATTTCATGTCTTCAGGGGAGTAGTTAACCTCCTGGTTTGGAGTTTTCCTTCTACATTCTGTAGGACTGGATTTGTAGATAATGTTTAAATTTTACTTTATCATGGAATATCTTTTCTCCATCTATGGTGATTGAAAGTTTTGCAAGGTGCGGAATGTCATCTGTGGACTCTTAAGAGTCTGCAGCACATCTGTCCAAACACTCTGGCCTTTAGAGTCTCCATTGAGAAGTCACATATAATTCTAATAGGCCTGCCTTTGTATGTTATTTGGTCTTTTCCTCCTACAGTTTTAAATATTCTTTATTCTGTATGTTTAGTGTTTTGATTACTATGTGGCATGGGGACTTTCTTTTCTGGTCCAGTGTATTTGGTGTTTTGTATGCTTCTTCTATCTTGATAGTCATCTTCTTTAGGTTAGGATTTTTTTCCCTATGGTTTTGTTGAAAATATTTTCTGGGCCTTTGAGGTGGGATTCTTCTCCTTCCTCTATTCCTACTATTCTTAGATTTTGGGCCTTTTCATAGTATACCAGATTTCCTGGATGTTTTGTGTATTTTAGATTTCTTTTTTCCTTTGACAGATGTATCTATTTCTTTCATTGCATTGTCAACTACTGAGATTCTCTCTTCTGTCTCTTGTATTCTGTTGGTGAATCTTGCCTCTATAGTTCCTGTTCAAATTTCTAAATGTTTCATTTCCAGAATTCTCTCAGTTTGTGTTTTATTATTGCTTCTACTTCCAATTTTAGGTCTCGAACAGTTGTGTTTCCTCCAATTGTTTGTGTTTTCTTGGATTTCGTTAAGGGACTTGTTTTTTTCCCTTTGAGGACCTCTATCATTTTCATACAGTTGGTTTTAAGATCTTCTTTCTTGTGCTTCAGCTATGTTGGAATATTCAGGGCCTGCTGTGATAGAATAGTAGGGCTCTAGTTGAAGACATTGTGTCCTGGCTGTTACTGTGTTTTTACATTGGCATCTAAGCACCTGGGTTTGGGACGATTATAGGTCTATGTGCTGATTTCTGGATTTGTCTTTGTTGGGTGTGTGTTTTGTTTCTTGGTTTGTTTCCTTTCTGGATTTTCAGAGTGTGATGTTTGTGTGTTGCCTGATTTCCTGGCCTGCTCAGCTGGTGTGCTCACAGGGAATGACTGCTGGTTTTGGAAGCTGGGATACTGGGATGAGTTTGGTGAGGGAAGGCTGGAGGGGAGGGTATTTGTGATCTCTTGGGAATAGGGTCAGAGGAGAATAAAAAAGGTAGACGACAGGTTTCCTGCTACTGAGATGGGGATGAAACTAAGGAGATTGGATCTGGGGGAACAGAGAGAGAAAAGAAGGTCTGCAGGTAGCCTATCTGGTTTTCTGGCAGGTGCAGCCTGTCTGTGGTTTAGCAGGCTGAGTCAGGAGTTGTGGGTTGGGATACAGGGATTGTGTAGGGAGACTGCAAGAGGTTAAGAGGGGAGGATCTAAGGGAACCACCACAGGAGATGTGGGCAGGGGGAAGGAAGACTGCAGCTGGTGTTCTGTTCCAGTGCTGGGGATGAGACTAAAGAATTGGGTTTGAAAGGGAAGAGGGAGTGGTGAGGGTTTTCAGTTAGCTTACCTGTTTTCCTGTCCTGCTTAGCTGGTGTGTTCCCAGTGAATGTCTGTTGGTACTGGAGCCTAGGATAATGGGATGGGTTAGGGGAACAGAAATTAGGGGAGAAGATTTTTGCGCTCTGTTGGGGATGGGGTCAGAGGGAAGGGAAACCTCAGCAGATTTCCTACCACAGAGCTGGAGATGAGACTGGGAGGCTGGGGTTGTAGGTGGGGGTGGATCTCAGGAGCAGTAAGTAGGAGAGGTGTGGGCCTGCTTTAACCTACTTGTTGAAGAAGCAGCCCTTGGGTTAGCAGGAGATGCCTGCTGGGATTGGGGTCTGGGGCAAAAAGTGGAAGGAGGGAGGTTAGAAGAGGTCTATGGGATCCAGAAGAGGTGGGAGAAGGGCAGGGAAGATTGCCAAAGGAGTTCTGCTGCAAAGCTGGGGATGATACTGGAGTATTGGATCTGAGGAAAGAAAAAAAATAATTTTACTTCCTCTATTTTCCAGAGGAGGTTTCTGTAAGATTATTTGTGTGTGTGTGTGTGTGTGTGTGTGTGTGTATGTGCAGAAGCTACCCCAACCTGGTGATTTTGTTCCCCAAGTGCCATGTACCCTTTTTAAAATTCTAGAGACAAAGTTCCCCCCTTTTATTAAAAGATTTACTTAATTTTTTAATTTATTTTTTCTTTTCTCAAACAATACATCCTGACCCCAACCTCCCCTTCCTTCCAGCTCCCTGCTCCCCACATCTCCTCTCTCTACCTGATTCCACCCAGCTCCCATTTCCCCTTAGAAACAAGCAGACCTCCCAAGGTTACCAATCAAACAGGGCATAACAAGATGGAACAAGACTGGGCAGGAGCCCCTACATCAAGTCTGGACAAGGCAGCCCAGCAGAAGAAAAAGTGTGCCATAGGCAGGTAAAAGAGTTAGAGACCCCCACACACTCCAAATTTTAGAAGTTCTACAAGAACACCAAGCCAGACAACCATAAGATATATGTAGGGGCGTATCGCAGATTCACCAGAAGAACACACTCCATGGAGTCAACTGACCAGGACTCTTAGGGGCTCACAGAGACTGAAGCAGCTGACAAAGATTCAATTATTTCTATAAGTGTTTTTCCTGCATGTATGTAAGTGCCCTGCATGCTGAGTGCTGGAAACCAAGTCCAGGTCCTCTGCAAGAATAGCTATTATAGCCCAAGACAAGGTCTCTTACTGACCTGGAGCTCACTGAGTAAGCTAGGATAGCTGGCCAGTGAGCCCTAGGGATACATCAGTCTCCTCTTTCCTAGTGAGATTACAAATATGTATTTAACATACATATTTTTTTAAAAAATTTTGGGTTATAGGGGCCATGCTTGGGTCCTCGTGCTTACACAGAGAAGACTTTGACAACTGAACTATTTCTCCCCGGACCAGAGTGGTATTATTGTGTGAAAGAATTTATCAATAAAGCCAGGTTCCCTGGTGTTTTTCTTGTGACACAGTTTTTAATTCATGCATTCTATTACTTTAAAGGACACAGAAATATTTAGACGTCTAATTTTTTCTTGTGCCAGTCTTATCTTGTGATATTTACCATTTGTTTACAAGAGGAGTCAGAAAACTATAGCTTTAATTTGTCTGTATTTGTAAGTAAAGCTTTATTGTGACACAGCCAATCCCCTTACACACTACAGTGCATGTCATGGCTGCTCTGTACTAGTATAGAAGAGTTAAGTAGATATGGCTGTGTGGCCCAGAAAGCCCAGTGTATGTACTACTTAGTCCCTGCAGAAAACTCTTTGACAATTTATCATTCATTTATTTGTAAAACATTGTTGAAGATTTTCATTTCTTGGTGTATGATGTGTGATGGGTACACGTTTGTGTGTACAACTGTACATGTCTGTACATGTTTGTGTACATACACATATATATATACATATATATATATGTATGTGTACATGTGTTTCTGTATGCATGTCTGTGGAAGAAAATAACAAAGGAACTAAGACCTACCACTTATAAAATTCAAGAATTAATATGAAAGATGATAGAATTAAATGTAAGATGAAAAAGAAAGCATTCAGAAGCATAAGAAAACATCTTCACATGTTAGAGAGAAGCAAATATTTTAGAAAATGAAATCAATAATGATTCTTAATTTAGTAATTTATACCTTATCAAAAGGAAATTTTTATGCTTATCAAAAATTCCACTAAGGGAAGATTGAGAGATAAAAGTTAAAAAAACACACACGCAAAAAAATCATGTCATATTTATCAATATATGGTAATAATTAACTCTTATAACTCATTTAACGAAAGGAAATATATTAAAATGTGGAGGCAAAACATTTAAATACAGAGAATGTATATTAATAGATACAAATCTTCTCAGCATCATTAGTTATCAGAGAAATGGAGCTAAAACCACAATGAAACAACACTAATCATCTACAAGAATGGCTAAAAGGAGGGGCATAGTTTACCAATGGTTAATATGTCTTCATTTTTTCTGCCTGGCTTATTGAAAATCATCTCATCTATTATTAAGATGTGCACTAAATTATAGGTACTTATGGGCAATTGTTGTAAAAGTTTATTTTTAGTTGTGTTTAAAATATTGTTTTGTGCACTATTGGGTGAGGGGCTGCTTATATATTGGCATTTTGTATTGTCTGCAGGTGGAGGATGTTTAATTGCACATGATCTGCACATGCCATCAGTAGCACACCTGAGGAGTTCTGTATCAGTGAAACCCAGATGCTCCAGGTTTCACTGCCTACTATGGCACTGGCCATGACTGTGGTTCCCTCTGCTCAGGTTTGGCAGGGTTTACATCAGTGATTATACCTCCTCGTTTCTCTTGGTGAGCCCACATAGTGGCTAACAACTACAGGCAATTCTTGCTTTTGTAAAATCACAAACTAAGGAAAAATTATTTGACTATACACTATGTATACTTCACTGGTCACTTGCAAAGGCAAAAACAAAAAAAACAAAGTATCATCAGACTTCTTAACAGCTCTACTAAAAGCCAGGAAAGCATGAACTGAAAAAGTAAGACTACGGTAAGGTAGAGAGAATAAGTGGATATAACTAAATATCAATGATAAAATATAGGTGGAAATATCCAGGTTATTTACTATATCTGCAATAAAGAAACTAACTGAATATTTTGTATAGGTACAGCTGCAAACAAACAAAAATGTCTTTTCAAATTAAACCTGCTAGGGAATTCAAAGACTAACCTAGCTATGGCTCATATTCTCAGCAATCCCAACAGACAACTTGAAAGAGAAGCCTCCATCACTCTGAAACATCCTGGGCCAGAGAATCAGATGTCTCTCTTTTTGGTACAGGTCTGTTACATGTAGTAGTTAGCTGCTGCTGGGGTGGCTTCATCAAAGAAGACAAGGAGGCATAATCATATGGGGAATCCCTGCCAGACCTCAGCAATGGGTACCACTGTCCTGGCCAGCACCATACTCTTGATCGACAGTGGAACCCCAAGCTCTGAGCTCAGATGTTTTTATTGTTGCAGCTCATAAGCAATCAAACATCACTTCCCCTCCCCCGCCAAATCCAACACCTGAAACAATACAAAACGCCTAAACCTAGGGTAGCCCCTCACCCAACAGTACACAGACAATATTTTAAACACAACTAAAAATAAACTTCTACAACAATTCCCCTTTTCTTTATAAGTCAATACAAAATTGTTTTATCTCTGAAACAGAATTTTACACTACACCAGCAAAACCATTTACAAGAGGAACAATCATAAAGCTTCTAATGCACAGGACCAAATGAAACCAAACATCTATCAAGCTTTACACAATGTCTTTGGACAGCAGAAAAATATTATCAATGTCTAATTATCTGGACTTCACTCATGATCTTCTGGGCTCCTCCAAAGGGCTTGGATCACTTCTCTGCTTCTGCCTTCTGCAGCACACACAACTTGTCCTTCAGGCTCTTGCTAGCTCACACCACTGCTGCTGCTCTTGGTGGTGGTCCCATGGCACTGGCATCTTCAGAAAGCTGGGGTCTTCTGCTATAACTGGGCTGCTTTCACCAAAGCCTCTCATAGGCTCTCTTCATGGTGCCAAGCCTCTACTTTTTTTCATGACCCCTTCAATTTGGGCCTTCAACTGCTACCTTCACTAATGGCTTCTCCTGGGCTCTCTTCATGGTGCCAAGCCTCAACTTCTTTCAACTACTACTGAGGCTGCACTTTTACCAATGGCCTCTACTGGCTTTTCACAGTGCCAAGGCTCAGCTGCTCTCCTTCATGCCTTCAAAACCAGCACCAGCTGGGTGACTCTTACAGTACCAATTTCGGCTGCCAGCATGAAATACAACCTCCACCAATTCTGGAAGACAGCTTCTGTGTGCTGACCCTGAGGAAACACTTTCCAGATTTTAAGATAGAGTCTGGTTTGCAGGAAAAACAACTAGTCCTTGTCTGTAGGAAGGGTTCCCTTGTGGGTGGAGTTCTCATCACCATCACCAGTGCCTGAACCACTTGTAGTCAGGGTTGCAGGGGAGAAAAAGAACTGTTCAATTTAACTAAGCAACTTTTTCACTCTAAGCCTGGGTTTCCACAACAATAGGGGGTCCTGGGCCAGTGGGAAGAATCTCTGGTTGAAACAGTCTAGTCATTTGGTGTTCTTTTTCACTACCACTAAGGGGAAATATACACTCTTCTTCATAGACCTCAAACACGATGTCTTGAGCTTCACACATATACAACGCAGTTATCAGAAAACTCAGTTTGTGAAACGCTACAACCAGTGGCAAGAGGGACCATTGGCACCATGATCAGGAAAAGCAGTAAGAACCTTGCTTTTTCCTGCTCCCAGCTGAATTCTTTATCTCTAAGGGCCTCCATTCTGTGGCTCTCACCTTGAAGCCTTTTTCCTCATTATTTATTAATTTCACCAGCCTTTTTTCTTCATAGAGGCTTTTTTCCCTTCTCTCTCTCTCCTCTTCCTTCAGGAGCCTTCAATTCATGCCTTAATCTCTATCCTCTGGTAGCTTCTCTGAGCATACTTAACCAGACTCTGCGAGATCTGGAGTGTCTTATTCTTCTTCCTTGTCTCCACGTTGGGTTAGTGTGATGTCCTGCCCCACGTTAGTAGGTCACTTGTAGTAGTACGTCTATGGAGAGGCTCAGCATGGAAGACAAGGAGGCATTCTCAGAGATTCAAACCCTGCCAGACCTCAGCAGAAGTAGAACCACTGTCATGGCCAATGCCATCCTAGACAATGGAACCCCGAACTCTGAGCTCAGGTGTTTTTATTGATTCAGAACTCCTTAGGTGCAGATCATAAGCAATCAAATGTCCCCCACAGAAACCCAACACCTGCAGACAATACAAAACATCAAGACCTAGGGAGCCCCTCACCCAACAGTACACAAAACAATATTTTAAACACAACTAAAAATAAACTTCTACAACAGTTACATTTCAAGACTCCTTTAGCAGTATACCTTAATGTAGATTTCTCCTGTGACGAGTAACTTTTAAGTGGTTCATTTTTCTCTTGTGTATTTGACAATCCACAGAATTTTATTTTATTTTTTTACTGTTATCTTTCAAGTTCAGCAAGAAAGAATTTCCCTAAAGCAGTGTTTTCTTACACAAAAGTTCTGAAACAACCTTGATGCTTACTCTGATAAATTTATCAGTAAGAAATTTGTCATTCTTAGTAAACCAGTGACCAAGTGACATGATTCTTAGCAAATTTACTCTCATCACATACCAACAGTATGCTAATTGGAAGAAAGAGAAGTTTAATAATAAAATAACTAATAAACAAAGATGGTATATGTAGTAGTTCTTCTGAAAATGAAGCAGCATTTGATATAAACCTAGCACTTACCCAGGTTTCCTGAACCACACAATTCCATCTGGCAATAGTTTTTCTTCTTCAAAGTTGCTTTTTACCACTTGGGGAACTTACATTTTCAGCATCAGTGAAAAAGAAATTTGTCATGCTCTATTGCACATCAGAGTAACCAACGTAAAAAAAAAAAAAAGTTGTCATTAAAAATTGGAAACTATCTCCGTAATTAAATGGTTATGGGAAAACCTCATAATGTTCAGAGGCTATAACAGCTTCAGCAAAATAAAGGAAAACCTAACTAATTTTTTACACTGTCAGGATGGTTTGGATTTGGCCCCAGTCTTAGAGGAAGCCTAGCCAAAACAATTCATCCAGTGGAAACTTAAAACAAAATACATAATTATTAATATTCATTATATTCTAAGTCTGCAACTAAGAAGAAAAGAAAAAGCATAGTATTAACGAGCACTTCTATCGATTACACAGACACCTCCAAAGCAGGTTTGAAATGCTGAAAAACAAGTAACAGCAATAAGAAGACCAAAAGCAAGCAAACAACAACAACAAAACAGATAAGCATTCACCAAGAGCAAAGATATCAGAGGATTTTTGTTTAAGTAACAGCCACAAAACACTTGCCGATGATCATTGTAATACTGCCAAGTGATTGGCCATTCGCTATGTCTATCTGATTAAATATACTGAAGTGAATGCACACATCATAGTATATAAATTCCTAAAACAAAAAAATGGAGAGGTTGAATACCTCTATATCACTGAAAAGAACAAATCATTCTTTTTAAATCCCACCAAGAGAATACCACACCCAAATAGTTTAACAGTAAAGGAAAAGAATAGTCTCCCTCATTACATTTTATGAAATTACTGTCTAATGCCAACCTCAAACAAATTCAGTATTAAAAAGATAACTTATAGACCTCAATCATGATAATAAATTTAAAATTACCGAATGAAATAGTTCCAGGTTGAATACAAATCAAAGACTTGTTTTACAAGCACATGAAAACTTTGATACTAGAAAAAAATCCACTTGCTTAGTAAAGACTAAAGAAGAAAATTATATTTTCAAAATATATACACTATTAATCATCTGATAAAATCCAACAATTTGTGGTGAAAATCGCAAGGCAGAAATGGAAGAGAATCCCCTGCGTTTTAGACAGACTACAAGAGACGATGGCCATGCCCAAGTAAAGTGCTACTGTTCCCTGTAAAATCACTGCTATTGCAAAGATGTCTGTTCCCTACATGTCAACGCTTGCTGGAGGCTTGTGCTAGTGTCCTTATGGAAAGTCCTAAAGGCATCCACGTGCTTTGGGACTAAGAATTGCCCAAGGATAGCCACGAAACTGCTTAAAGAAATGGATGGCAGACGAGGTGGCTGGCAGGTTTCATCCACCAGATATTAAAGTTTAAACTTCGAAGACTGTTGATGTGACAGCAGAGAATTCAGAAAGGGACCCACATACTCCAGAAAACCTGGCACACTGCAGATAGTACCACAGATCAGCAGGGAGAGGTTGTATACTGACCCAGGATTTATGTAGAGACCAAAAACATAAAAGCCTAAATATACTACCACTTGCAACATTCTAAATAATTTAGATTTAATTAATAAATAATAAATGTAAAAATGAAAATATTTAAACTTTAAAAAGAAAATATATGGAAATGTGTTAATATCTAAGAGTTAGAGATTTCTTTTAAAAACAACATTAAAAATATTTAAACATGAAGAAAAAAATGTACACATTAACATTAAGCAGCCTGGGTCAGCAAAACACACAAGTTGAAACATAACCCCCAAATTGAGAAAATTACTTCCAACATGCATATCCAACAAATAATGCCCAAAATAGGGTATAAAGAATGCTCATAATCAATTATCAAAAGACAACCAAAAGCCAGGTCTGCTCTTCTAGTTACTCTGAAATCTTAAGGAGGATTATAAATTTAAGGCCTACCTGGGTTACAGGGTGAATTCAAAGCCACCTTGGAAAACAGAATTACACCATCTAAATAATGAAAACTAAAAAAGGGTTAGAGATACCAGTTCATTGGTAGAGCCTTTGACAAGTAGGTGTGCAGACCCTATGTTCAAATCTCAATACAAGAGGAGGGAGCATACAGGAAGAACAACAACGAAACCAAAAACCCAACCTCTTTGGTAATTAGGGAATTGAAAGTTCAAAGTATATTGAGACACTCAGCATTGCCAAGGTCAAACATGGAGCAAGAGAGATTCTTGTACCCTCTTAAATGAAAGCATAGTTAGTTACAACTCTCTTGGAAAACATTTGGTATTTCTAAAGCCAAACAGATACATAGTCCATGGCCTGGAAATTCCCCACTTAGAAATACAGCTTTATAAACACACATGTATGAGAATGTATTAACCATAAGAATGTTAGAAATTAGGTCTGAAATATGTGGTTAAAAGACAAAATTTCTAAGCTGGCTGTAGCGCAACACATACCTGCAATCTCAGCCTTTGGTAGGGTGAGGCAGGAAAACTGTCATAGATTCAAGGCCAGCTAGAGCTATATAGCAAGACCCTAAACTCAATAAATAAGAAACAAAGCAAAAAACTAAAACTCCTAGAAGTCATCTTTGTGGAGACCATAAATATTCTTTTCACAGACTTTTTATCTGTTAATTGTTAAATTCATTAATATCAATAGTGTCCTCTTAGAACTGAGATGAAAAACATCAGACAGATCGGCTTTAGATGAAGATCAACAGTGTTTTTGTTTACACTGACAAGCAAATGTATTTCAATCACAAGAGATCATATCAAGGATTTATAAAAGAAATCTTTTCTGGAGATGACTTTTATTTAATAAGGATTAAAAGGGCATAAGACTTTTATCCTTATCATCCATGAATGAAATATTGTGTTTTAATATCTTAATCAGAAAATACACAGAAAGAAACTAATATTAAGAGAGTCTGGTGTCCTGTGGTCTTCCTTAATAACAACCCATTTTCAAGAGACTGTAATCCACTCAACTGAAAGCCTTCTATCAAAGACTTTAATCAGATTCTGAGAAAATTCACACACAAAATAAACAACATGCCACTAAAACCAAAACAATGCAGGCATTAGCAGCTTTACAAAAGGCCGGGCTCTATGTGGTGAGTCATTTCTAAAATGATGAAAAGATAAGTCCTTCAAGTGCTTTCTATTCAAGCAGAAAATATATAAAAGTAGGGAGTCATTCAGCCACTGGCAGAGTTCGAAATTTTTCATTTTACTTATTCTTGTTTGGCTTTATGCAAGCATCAAACTAAGATGGCAAAAATGAATGTCTCTTCCTATATATTAATGCTGACTTTTTCTTTGCTTTCTCAAGGGATTTCACTTTCAGCTTCTAAGTCCATAAGAAATTTGGAAGATGACATGGTATTTAATACATTTAGGATGGGAAAAGCCTTTCAGAAGGAAGATACTGCAGAAAGATCAGTTGCTGCTCCTTCTCTGGAACAATATAAAAATGATGAGAGTGGTTTCATGAACGATGATGAAAACAAAAATTCAAAGGTAAGTCATGTAGTCTACCTTTTATTGTAATAGTAATGAAAATAACTTTTATAATTATAAATCACCCAAAAGTAAACTTGGCATTTTAATTTTATGAGCAGGAATACATGCACAGAGTCATGTTGTGCATTAATAACTTGTATATTTTCATAAATACCAGGTACTTCCTGCATCTTATCCAAAAACTCTGCTGCTTCTAAGATATTTGGGGAGGGAAAAGCAGTGTAGAACATCTTAGAATTGATCAGTAAGAATATTGTACAACTGTATTTTAGCTCTATTCTGAAGAAGATAGCTGGAATACAAACCAACCTTCTCTTTACAGAACACAGGCTCCAAACAGAACCTCATAAATCATGGTCTGCCACTGAATCTGGCTATAAAACCTTATCTCGCTCTCAAAGGATCAGTAGCTTTTCCAGCTGAGAATGGCATTCAGAATACTGAGTCAACACAAGAAAAGAGAGAAATTGGGGATGAAGAAAACTCAGCTAAATTTCCTATAGGAAGGAGAGATTTTGACAGTGAGTAGCCTTTTAAAAATTCAATTCCTACATATTAATTCTATAAAAAGAACTCTGAGCTTAACTGATTTGGATCCAACCATAACAAAATCAAGTAAGACCATGATTGAGTTCTACCAGATAGTACGTGACCTCTGTCAAAATGGGGAATTTTTAAAAATCAGGAATCATGGTTTGATTTATTCAGAATTCATTATATTAAGTCCATAGTTGTTCTTACTTCTGGGTGGTAATTATAGTCACTGCTTGCTCCCTTGCAGTGCTCAGGTGTATGCTGGGAAGAGTCTACCGACCCTGCTGGCAAGTCTGATACCTGCTGGTCCCTGTCATCCTTTCAGAAGAAAACAACAATTCATTGCGAGTGGAGAGAAAAGCCCTTAATGTTGATATAACTTGTGCATTATTCAAAATGTCTGTTTTAAAAGAAGTTAGTTAAGATATGTAATAATTTAAATTGTATGCTTTGACTTGTGCATTAAACTTCATAAAAATTCTGCATAATTCTGACTTACTGGTATTTTTGAACAGTGGTTAACATGTGACCCTCACATGTATTTATCAAAATAATAAAGCATCAAAATTTACATCTTGATATTTAAAAAGTTAGCTCATGGCTTTGGTGAATGGTCTTATATGTATCTAAATCTAAGGCACATAGATGACAAAATCATAGCCTAAAAAACTGAGTTAACTTGGTCTGTCCAGCAATCAATTTGTCCTTGGCAGTACACCGACTGCCTTTTGCTCCTCGGGTTAGTTTGCCACCAGCTTTGTTGTGTGAGTCATTGGATACTTTAGGGATCTTAACATTTCTATGCTGGTGTGGTTCATTTCCATTATCACAGTCAATATTTTCACTGTCTAAATCAACCTGTTTTCTTTTTGGTATCTTATTTCCTGTAGATTTTCTTGATATTCTGTCATCTTTACTTCTATCCAGATGCACATTTTCAGAACTTGTTTCAATACTTGATCTTCCAACAGATGAATGTGAACACTCTGTTATGAAAGATGACAAGGAATCATATAATATTTAGTATTATAAATCATGAGACATATAAAATAATCATTAAAATGGCTAGAGTATTTAAAGACATATTACTTATAATAATCTTACCCAATTAAATGTCAAGAAACAGCTATGTTATCACATTAGTTTTCATTTTACTATGCTACCTCTCATCCTGAACAACAAATATCTATGTAAAAATGTAACAGCAAATACTATGAATTATTTTTTAAATTCATATTTAGACTAAATTATATAATATTTCTATCCACAAATCTATACTTAGATTTAATTTCTTAAACAAAACCAGATCTTAAAAAAATAAGTCTTTATATTTCTTAGTATTTTGCAAAAATAATCTAGTTTTATTAATATAAAATCAGTTGGTGGAGTAACAGTTCAAACAAGGTCAATTACCAGGAACATCATTTTCCAAGTGAAGAGCATACAACGGCTTTGATGATAAATTAACATTCCACTTATTCCTGCTCACCACGTAGTCATCTTTATAAGTACAAGCAAACTGTGATCTAATTGAGATCTGCCTCATCTGATGACACAAAGAAGAAAAGATGCACTTATATTTTGTCTTATTTTTCACTTAGTGATATACAGGTTCCTTAGTAATTAATATGTAATATAAAGGCCATCCCTCCAAATCCCACAACTCACTGGCAAGTTTTAATCATATTTTGCTTGTTTTTAAATTTACTCATTACTATGGCTAGCCTCTTGGTTCTTTTTAACAATGCTATCTTTGTCCATATATTTTATATTTTTATAACAATTCTAAAATTCCATTTTATACTCTTCAGAGGTTTTGTAACACAGTCCTTTGATCTGCTTTGGAGTGAGTGTTATGGTAACTGAAGTAATAATACACATACATGCAATCATAAAAAAAGATGGGAGTTCTATATCTTATTTTAAAAAGTGCAACACTTTGAGAGAACATGTGATTAAAGAAATTGGTAGAAGGAGAAATACTAAGACAAAAATGGGAATTGAGAAGTTAAAAGAAACAAATGGCAAATGCTTAGCAAGTCAAACACAAGCATTACTTCTTGGTTAAAACAAATTATTTGGGAAAACCAGAAAGAGTTTTTAACTATATCATTCTAGAAAGATACAACAAAGAGTTTTAATGGTCAAATTTCAAAATATACACTTGCATTTAATTTCAGAGATAGGAAATGAAAGCCCAACTTTCTCATAAACAGAAGAAAATCAAACAGATAAAGTTCATTCTAAGAGGAGTGTGGTGACACAGTTGCAGTCTTAACACTCAGAGGCTTAAAGTAGGAGGAGCCAAAGTTGAAGGTCACCCTTGATTATAAACTGAGACACTGAGGGCAAAGGGGAAGATGGGGGAAGGGGAGTTAAACTGTGAAACAGGACAGGAAAACAAGCACTTTGGAAATGCATTCTGCATTTACAGGAGTAGGAATACATTTCAGAACAATGTAGTCTACACATATAATGTGAATATCAACAATTATACTTGGTCCATGACCATTAATTATTATGGTTTTTAATTAATTATTTATTATTTAATTATTATTCATTTATTATTTATTATTTATTATTATGGTTAATTAATTATTATTAAGATTTCTCCAAATCATTAGAATCTACCTCATATCCTTTTAACACTCCAAATGCTGGATGTTGTTAAGAGTATTTACTGATTAAAATTTAATTACATATTACATTCAGTAATTACATTTTGTTACATAAATCAGAAACCAGTGTTCCAATTCACTGAGATGATTGTAAAGATGATGGCAATGAAATCAATGGCCATAGTTTAAAAGATATGAGCGTAGCCCCCTTTCCAGCTGCTTCATAAAAGTCAGTTTCATTTTCAGTAACACATTATCTTTCATGTTAATGAAAGCCTCCATTCCCAGATCAGTAAAAATTGTGTTTCATATTTCTGAATGACGAACTAGAAAATTGGGAGTTTGTTAATCACAAAGATGTAAAAAGCTGCAAAAAAAAAAAAAAAAAACTGTAAAAATGTATGAGACCGAAAAGCTATTTTTTAATTTTTTTACAAAAGGTAGAAGAGTAGGCTGCTGACAGTGACAGGAAGCACCACTTACTAAACATCTGTTATTCTCCACAAATGCAACTTCTTGTACCATTTCATCACAAGCCTTCTATATAACTCAAAAATTTAGGTAACTCTTTTTATTGCTTAAATTGTAAACTGTTTATAGAGCTATAAAGAGAGATAAATGTGATGATGCTCACATTTAATATTAGCATTCTGGAGACTGAGACACTATGGAGAGCTCTAGTCCAGCCTGGGCTACATAGTAACACCATCTCATTCCTTTCACCAGACAAATACAACCATGAATGTCAAGATTGGTTTAGTTATTATAACACAGATGAAGTGGGTATTCCTACAAATCTGCTGAATCAGATTCGTAAGGTCCAGGCCAGTTCTAAAATGATTCTAGAATGCAGCTCAAAACAAGGACTTTATACTCAGCTCTTGGTTTAATTATTAAAACAGTGCAAGCTACATTGGCTTGTATTTATAACTTGAAAGAGAATGTTTTTTCTTTGTTCATAAAAGTTGAATTTTTCTGCACAAGATTAGTGGTCACATAGAATTGAGATTATTTCCTGTGCAAATCTTCCAAAGCTCTCTGTGTATTTGGTTTGGAATTACAAATAAGCAAAACAATTCCCTCTTGAAAGTGCTTTTGAAGTACTAAACAACTCAGAATAATGTCCAGATTCATACATGGCAGTTAAAATCATTTTATGTGCAAGTCACATGAGAGAAATGGATTGAAAGTTTTCTTTTGTGGAGTGATTTCCCTCCTTTGCGAAGACTTCTATCCACAGTGAAATTGCAATGAACTTCAGACTTGCCAAGCACTGGAAACGTCCTTTGCCACAGCTCTTTTTAAATCTAAGTTATTAGGAGGTTCCCAGTTTGAGGAAAATAGTACTTCACATAGGAAAGCCTGACTCTAGTTAAATTAAGATGAATGAGTCAAAACATTGAATAGGCACAGACATTCTGAGTTAGCTATAAGAAAATTAAAGTCTTAAGCTACCACTATACTATTAACAAGCTTGAAAAAGAAACTATTCTCAAAATATCTGTTAACTATGCATCTAAAAATATTCTAAATATATCTTTTTGTTCTTACATTACCATATTTTCAAAGAATAGAGATTTTATATATTTTATTTGATACTGAAGAATTTGTACATATATAAGATTATATTTTTTAACATAGAAAATTCTTTTATATAGCTAAATAGAAAAAAAATCCATCCAAGCAATAGTATTATAATTTTGTATATTATTATGAACCTTTTATTTACTCTTTGGTGATAGATAAATAGACCAATGAATTCCAGAACCTAAATATAAAACCTTGCTCTGCTACTTGCTAGCTGTGTGATCTGCAAAATAACTTCTGGAGTTAACAAGGGTTAATTAGGACAAAATTCTTAAGTGTCCTTGGTAGCAAAAAAATACTGCTGAATATTTAGGTGATCTGGAGTTTTCAAACAGTGATCAGCCTCTTATAACACACAAATGCTTCACTGACTCGTCTCTTTCCTTCAATAGAGGCCTCTTATGTGGTCTATAGCATTCCTCAGGGTGTATCCCACACTGGCAAATAATACCAGGAAGGAAAACAATCAGCTTAACTGAGGACTTCATTCCCTCTTGATTTTTAGTTTATTTTAACTAGTCTGCTTCATGGCCCTACCATGTATGTTTTCCCAAGCTTATCTGCCTTTTATACCATGTTACATGAGAGAAGTGGTGTCCAGCCATGATCTATTACACCCTAGCTAAGGACAGAAGTCTCCAGTCTCTGGCTGATTAGTCGATTCTATTTCCTTCTTATTTGAAAGCATCTTATTTCTCCCCAGAGTCATACTCTGACCCTTGTTCTCTGTTGCCCAAGAAATGGTTGAGGCAGATGTGGAGATCACCTGAGGCAACAGTCTAAAGAAGGTTCTGGGTTCTGGGTCCCCTTCCGAGTTCATTACACAACATAGATACAGATGATATAGATGTACACATAGATATAGAGGTGTGTGTATGCATATATATGTGTATATGTGTACATATATGTATCTACATTACACATCATATATGTATTATCAGTCTACTTTATTCAATCAGGGGCTATGCTTCATTCTAATTAGAGGACTGTTTGGATAAGATTTACTCTGGAGCCCAAGAGTCTTCACTTCTCTCAGCACATACATTTTGGAACTCGTTTTCACACATTACTATCCAGTTGCTGTGCCCACCATTTCTCTAAAAAATAAGGAGAAAAGAGAAACATACACATTCACTTGGATTCTCAGTTTGGAAAATCCTGGGGACGATTCTCATAATTCTGCGTACTCATTAGTACTGTATCTGTGCATCCGGTAACTAGGACCAGAACAGTAATGCATCTCTATGTCTGGTAACTAGGACTAGATGAGTATCACAGCTCCATTTCTGGGGTAACTAGGACTAGATGAGTCTTGCAGCTCCATATCCGGTAACTAGGGCTAGATTAGTACTGTACCTCTCTATCTGACAACTAGGACTAGATTAAGTTGCTAAGTTATGCTACGCTTCTTCCCTCTGAGACCTTCAGCTTCTGCTGTGGGCCATTTTGAAATGTACTGAGACTTCTTAGAATATTCTTCGTTGTCTGTTCTCAGTGGTTACTTTTGGCGCGTGCGTGTGTGCGTGCCTGCGTGCCCTCATCCAAACCTGTGGAAGTCAGAGGTTGGTGTCAGGATGTTTTCCTCAACCGCTTTATCACCTTAATATTTGAGGCAAAAATTTTGAGGTTTCTCACTGAAGCTAGAGACTGCCATTTTGGTTAGGCTGGCTAGCCAGTGAGCAAAGGACTCATCTGTCTACCCCTACCACTGCCAGCCTCCGCCTCCCAAAGCTAAGATCACAGGAATAAGCCAACAGACACAGCTTTTTCTTGGTTGCTGGGGATCTGAACTCAAGTATCTATGCTTGCACAGCAAACACGTTACACATTGAACCATCTTCTACTCAACCCTATTTTTCTTAGTTTTAATTTTTTTTTAAATTCATTTGCAGTAGCAAGGGAGAGGAGATTCTGAGAATAGATCTCAATTCACCTATTTAGTTTGGATATGCTTTCAAGTTTTCAAATTTCCAGGCTAAACTTGGTTATCTAAGAAAGAATTTTTTAGCACCACAGAACAAGGGCTGTTTATGGAGCCACAGCTACAGACAGGATAGCTTTTTTATACTACTAACATCTAAATTTCATGATATTTGCGGCTCCTTGTTTTAAGGATCTGATACTTCTGGATCAGGTAGTTCACATCATTGAGCAGATAAATACATATACAAAACAGATCCATAGAGATGGTAAGAAGTATTAAGGACATACCAGAGGGAAAAAACATATCTATGACCATTCATTTGAGGCAGATATGCAAGTTGCTGGCAAATCAAGATGGAAGAAATAAAATACACAATACACAGGAGTTTTAGGAGGATAAATGTGTCCTTAAAAATCTCCTAGTAAAATATAAAGCAACTTAATAAGTTATTTAAATTAGTTTGAAAGTAATGGTAAAGAAATGAGAGAGATAGCCTCTAAAGGTCTGTCTATATCAAAACTATGGGGGGTAGTGAGAGCTTCCCAGTTTCCTTCCCAGGAAAGGTGCAAGGTTCCAAATAGACCACAGTGTGAAATGAAAGACCTAACTCTGTGGCCAGAGGAATATACATTTACATTATGAATAAGGGAACTCAAATCCGGGAAGAATTAATTTTCCATGTAGTGCTGATCTGGCTATGTGACATCAAGTACATCAAAAGTCTAAATCCTCAAATATTCAAATATTTTCTTCTTTTAAAATGCTCTAAGTATTTCAAGTGTAGACCACATGTGATTTCCATAAAGAGAAAAAAGCCAAGCAACTAAAACCTCACCACAGCTTCATGTCAAAAGAGCCAAGGAAACAGAAAAATAGAGCAACAGGTGGCTGAGCTGCTGTGTTACCATCGCCTTAGGAGTAGTTACTGGCAGCATTTCTTGCTATTTCCAACAAGTTCTCTACTCGGCCATGCTCCAGATGTATGTCCGGCTAAATTGATGGCTTTCACATTTTGCTCTTGCAAAGACTACTTACTTAAAGTATAACTATGAACACTAATTCTTTACTGTTCTTTAGTTTCAGAGCTGTGTAGACTAGGCTGATTCCACTGTGAAATAATAAAGCAATTAAGTTTAATATCATAGTTTTGCAAACTGACATAAGACACTGCATGGTCATTACAATATTAGCAATCTCCTAAAATATTGTTTCCACCTCTATAAAAGATACTACAGTAGATGATTTTTTCTATTTCTCTAACACGCATGAATTTGTTTACATTTTATAGTAATTAGCTGACCCTTGAGAACTTCTAAAATATGCATAACCCCAAAGTATATTCTAAATATTTGTCCCTACACCCACAGATAAGTATGGTCCTCAGCATTTATCAAAGAAACTTCTCTTTGCAACAGATGGAGACCATTACAGAAAAGCATAACCAATTAAAATGGAAGGTTGTAGAGCCCAAACCCAAAGAATACATCTACAAACACAACTCCAGCACCTAAGGCTCAGGAATCAATGGAGAAGAGAGGGCAGAAAGATTTTTAATAACCTGAGGATCAGGGAATTTGTTGTGAAATTATATCTCTTAAGAATATCAGAAGCTACATTCATAAAGTCGCACCAACATGACCTGTACAAGGACGACACCAACAGACACGCTGACACAGATAAAAGAAGGGAGGGAGGGTGTAAGGGAGGAAGGGTGAGGGCTCTCGAGAGGCCTCACCCTACATAGAGAACTATAGGCAACTCAGAGTGGATACTCAGCTCAGAGTGGAAAAAATACTCTTCTCCAGGGAAAAACACATCAATTAGTTATCCAATACCAAACAGTCAGCCACGAAAGTAAATGCATACAAGTAACATTATACAGATTGAGCAGGTTGCATTTATGTATGTATGTACATATATATACACATACACACATGTATATATGTACATACACATATATATATGTACATATACGTACGTGTGTGTGTATGTGTATATATATGTACACACACATACACACAAAACACATAACAACAAATAAGAAAAAAAGAGGCCATGAACATAAATTTAAAAGAACAAGGAGGCTGGATGGTGGTGTCACAAGCCTTTAATCCCAGCACTCAGGAGGTAGAGGCAGGAGGATCTCTGTGACTGTGAGGCCAGCCTGGTCTACAGAGTGAGTTCCAGGACAGCCAGAGTTACAAGAGAGAAACCCTGTCTTGAAAAAAAAAATAAAAGAGAACAAAAAGGGGGTTTATGAGAGAATTTGGAAGGAGGAAATTGAAGAAGAAAACAATGTAATTATGATTTCAAAAATAAATTATGATTTCAAAAAAATTTTAAAAAGAAATACAAAAAAGAATTTATATTAAAAATTAAACATTTTTCTTTACATTTTCTATTTCTTTTTGTCTCAATTCATTGTATTAAAATATCACAGATTTTTTAACTCAGAATATTGAAATTTGTATCTATAGTAGAGATAAAAAAAATTTATATACTACAATTGTTTATATCAAGTCATATATTTACAATATCCAGCCCGCTTTATATATTCATTTCTTCCAGTATAAACAATAGCTATCATTTTATGATTAAACTTTATCATACCTTATTTTTTCTCTCTTGCATTGACTTCTGGATTCGCTCTCTGAGAGGTTTAATTGATGTACTATTCACTTGTGTAGGAGACCTATGTAAAAAAAAAAAAAAAACCAAAACATATTAATATTAATAGAGCATGACTGTTTCTGTCCTTCCAAAATTTATGTTCATATTTAATCATCAATGAAACAACATTAAGATATTAAGAGGAAAGGCCTTTAGAAGGTGTTCACGTTAGTGATTTGGATTAGTGTCCTTATAAAAACACTTAAGAGCCTGTTTGGTCATTATTGTCCTTTCAAATTTTCTGCCACGTGGTGATGCATGGGCAGATGCAATGCAGGAGAAACAGGCCCTTACCTATAAATGGCAATCAATCTGCTAACACTTTGGTCTCAGATCTGTAGTCTCCAGAACTATAAGAAATGAATTTGTGATTTATAAATTACCCAATCTAAGATATCTTTTTGTAGCAACCCAAATGAACTATAATATTCATAAACCAAAGTAGCTTTTAAACTAGTTTTCTTCCTACTCTCATAAGTATATTCACATGAAAAAAAAAACCTACAATCATGTGACTGTGTTTAACCACTAAATGTGACTGTACTTAGAGACAAGGATTTGAAGAGAAAATTACAGATAAAATAGCTTGTAGGGTAAACTCTCAACTGGATAGGAGAAATGCCTGGTAAAAAAGGGGCAAGAGAGAGAACATTATGTGCACACATTAAGGAAAGGTCATGTGAGAAAAAAAGACCCCCACAAAACTGCCATCTTCTTACGAAGCAAAGTTCCTACCAGAACCCACCTGTGGGTTCTGTTTTTCACCTCATACTAGGTTTTTGTTGTTTAACAGCAGTCTGTATAAGTCTGTGGTATTATTATGGCTGCCAGAGCAATACCAAGGCGTTATCAAGGTCTTTTTATAACACCAACATTCACTTAACAAATCTTTTTCTTCATAATGAGTAGGAAAGCCAACAAGTGCTGAGTCTTCCATAAACACGATGTGCATGCTCATTATATTCTTATACAGAAAAGCAATTCATGGAGACGACTCTAGGTTTGGAAGAAGAAACCTTTGCTACTTGCTAATAGAGCTCTCTTGGGCATATTATGCAATCACTTTCGAGTCTCAGTTCTTCACTTCCTGGGGGCAATACTAAAATGAATTGCTGTGAGGGCTGTTATTTAATAAAGTTTTTGCCACAACCAAAACAAGTAAGTATTTTTTTCACAGCGAAACACGGAAATGAAAACAGCATTAAAACCCAAACCGCATACTACACTCTTAAATGCTACATTATAAGTATAACTGCGCTATAGTGAAATGTCCAATCTGCCTTTAGCTTTTGTTTGCTTTTTGCATATTACCCAGTCGCTTCTAAGTTTCCTATACTGTAAGTACATATTCCTTGTATAATCAGTGAGGCATTTTTATTAAAAAAAAACCCCTCAAATTAGCACTTATACACGTATGGCTTCCGTATTACATACCTAAAGAGTGTAAGAACAGAAGTTCCATTGTACGGAATGTCCAATGTACTTTCATCATTATATAAAAGCTCTGCTCTGTTTCTGGTAGGAGCACTGGCTGCGTCTTCATCCAAAAGAATTAGTAAAGTTTTCACAGCATCTCTGCCACAGTATGCAGTGTCATGGTTTATGGCAAAAGATTTTGGCTAGAACGAAAAATTAATTTTAAGGTATACATACTAATCACCCCAGCTAGGTGAGTCAGTCACCTTTTGTTTATTGCTGAAATCATAGAAAATCAGCTATAAAAAGTGGATAAAAGATATGCAGACATTTTTCTTTTAAGCCATGCTATAATCGATCTTACCAATTTTCAGACATCTAAGAATATCATCAAGGAAAGACATTTGTTTCTCATGTGAAAAACAGTAGGCTTTGAGATAGAAAAACCTAATCACTAGTTAGGCTACAGCATGGCCTCACCCTCATGACTCTGTCTCTTAATTTCTGTGTAGTTTTTCCCTTATACAAAAGAGGGATGGGGTTCTGGCAATCCAAAAACAAACTCACATGTGGTTTAGATCTAATCAAGAGCCAGATGTGGTGGTGCACACCTATAATCCCAGAACTAGGAGGTGGAGGCAAACGGAGTTCAAGACTAGTTTCAGTTACATAAGCTGAAGATCAGCCTGGTCAAATGAAAATTCATGATTATTCTATGTTCTGAGCATTATTTTAAGAAACTAAAGTTTCAAAGATGAAAAACACTACCTTCAATGAAATCACAGTCCCTTTGATAAGATAAATAAGTCAGCAAAAAGTTGCATTATAGAGTGCTATGATAGTTCTAGTATGTTTATATAAAGTGTAGTAGATGCACCCAAAAGACAGTAATGAGAATACTATGGAGTGAAAGATCGCTTCAGAGAGGAGACATGAAGAGAGAGGAAGGAGATTCAGAGACTGCGTAGAAGGACAAGACTAGTACCAAGATAAGAAGAGTTACACTAGATGAGCCTGTCTACTCAGTCAGCCTGAAGAAGCGATGCATCCCATGCACTGACGTTACAGTCAGTCTGCTACAAAGGCAAAATCATTTGATTCGTTAAGCAAGTAAGTACAATAATCTTATTTAGACTTTAGAAAAATCAACAATAGTGATGTGTAAAATATATTTTAGGGTAAAATGTATCAAATACAGACATGGCTGCAGCAAATTAAAAGATTATAATAAATTAGTTTTGAAATGAAATGCTTTTAACTAAATACACTAGAGATAAAGAAAACATATTAAAAAGGGAGAGCCAGGAAAAAAAAGTAGTAATTAGAGAATAAAAGAATGTGGTAGGTAATAGATTACAATGTATTAATACATATAAATACATGTGAACATAAACTCTTGGGAATCCTTGTTAGGTTTGAAATATCGTACTATGCATGCTATGTTATTTATGCATGCTACAGAATTCAGAGAAGATGCTTAGCTTTTCAATGCTCAACGTGTACTCACTGGCAAAACAGGAGCAACAACAGTGCCTTGCCCACTGGGGTGAGAGCACTGTGCCTAAATATCAGCACTAATCTTTCAAAGCCCTTTCTGTCACCTGTGCCAGTCCTCTCAACATTTATCAACGTGGTTTTGGCTTCTTTTCTCCATTTGGCCACTCAGGCTGCCAGCTGAACTGTAATATATACTTCCACTCAAATAAAACCAGGAGCCCACCATGATCTAGTATTTGCCATCAGTATCAGAGAGGGCCACATTGCTAACACTGAATGGTATTTGGTTGTATTTCCAAGATTTGTGATTTAGTGGAAAGATAAAACTAAGACAGGTGGTTTGTGTCAGGGTTTTGTCTGCCTCCAAATGGGAGACTGGCACTTTGAGTGATCTGAGACGGCAGTGGCTCCTGGCTTCTAACTGAAGTGATAGCTCCCTTGTGTTTTGTGCCAAGTTAGTCACTTGAAATGTTGGCACACACATGAAATAAACGGGGTAGCATCCCAGAATCTTCCTCACGATGCCTTGGAGGTAAATCTGAGAACACACATTTTTGAATGGAAATAGATAAAAGTGATCGCTGCGGTCTGTGGATGAAAGAATGATAAACAGCAAAAGTAAAAGTCTCCATGGTGACACCTAATAAAGGGGCCTTTGTTAGCCAAATAAATACTATCGCACAGACAGGCACAATGGTTTACACATCTAATTCCAGCATTCAGAAGGCTATGATAGGAGTTTCGGGGCCAGCCTGGGCAACACGGTGAGTTCCAAACCAACCTGGGCTACACAGTAAGATTTGTCTCAAATAAAAACAAAGAAAGAAATAAAAAAGAAAAACAAAAAACCAAACAGACTACTATAATACATACTCTAAAATTCTGGTCTGTATTTAAAATCATGGTGGTTCATTTCTGTAGTATTAATCTATTAAAACTTACTTCCTATGTATGAAAGTCAAAGAAGAAGTGCATGTTGTATAATTAAAAGATTCTCAAGTATAAGGAAGATTGAATTGTAATTGATTGGAAATGTAGTTAGTAATAAAAATTATATAGCTTTATATATGAAAACTAAACTTCTGACTACAAAACCTGTTCTAATAAGACTGTTACCTGCCCTGTGGAGAGATAAGTATTGGGGCCCAAAACCAGAATATTATTTTACATCTAAGTAAATAGAAAAATAATGATATTATAAGAATAATTATTGGAAAGTAGCCCTAAGCACCTTAAGTATTCAGTATTGAAAGAGATACTTAGCAATTATCCAATGCCATATTTTAACAAATACATTTTTCCCAAAGATGTTATGATTTACCTAAGCTGAACATAATCCTATTGAGAAAACTAATTTGATGCCATCATCTTAAAACAGAAAATACACTCTTCTGACTTAAGTAGCAACAGCAAACAATTCTTTAAATGAAGACAGGAGATTATATTTTGTATAGAAGGACAATGAAGAATAAATCCATTACCGGTACAGGACTGACTTTGGTGGTGCTGACAGCTACACCTTCTTGAGACTTGATAATAGCTTTAATCCTCAAATCCAAATCCCGAACAACTTCCTCTACTGCTTTATAAAAAGGATCCCCACTGCTGTGGCCTTTGACCAGCTGCATCTTTATCACAGATAATATCCGCCCCCCTGCAAGGCTGAAAACAGAAATAAGAGTGTGCTTGTAATAGCTTTGTAAATGACGGTATGCTTTTAAGGTTGAAAACTTATTTCTCAGTATTAATACCTTTCAAAGAACATAACTCTCACCTTATAGATCAAAGAACAAAGCATTTGAGGAAAATGTAAAAACCATTAGAAACAAAATAAAGTTTTTCTAAAAACCCAACATGGCACAAGTTACATCTTCCTTGATTTGAAAGTGAAAAAATATTTTAATTATGTATGATATGATGAGAGACCAGATGAATTTCCACATATGTGATCTACTTAAAGCATGTACCTTTACACACTACTAAGACAACAAAAACAGTCACCTCCCACTGGAAGCCAAGAATGTTAAATTAGTCTTAAAATCAACTCAATGAGTAACTTGTCCTAGATCACATGCTATTCTAGGAAGGGAGGAGGAAGGAAGAAGACTGACATGAAATAAATAATATACCACCATACATGAAGGGTTATTATATACAGAAGAGGAAATTAAGCAAGTCAGTATTGATTTAAAGCAAGCCAAAAACCAAACCACCTATGGCCAATAGATAAGTTTTTCAAAATCTGAAATCAGTGTTTCTTTATATGCCTGAAGTTCCTGCTCCACAGGATCGGCATAGTTCCCGTGTAAGAAACACACAGGAGGATGCATCTTGGTCTGTTCTAAAGAAGAAATTAGAGCTATCCAACAGTAGAAGAGTCATGAGGTATCCCTGGAAAGGCTGTGTCTAGTTAGACAGTAATTTGATTTGACATAGGGTCATGGCAACTCTGCCTCTCTCTACCGTGGGAATGCTACTAAGCTTCTCTTTTGTAGTGGCACAAAGGATAACCTATGAACTGAAGTTTTCATCCACAATACCTTACCACCAGATTATACATCTGAGTCAGGTATTCTAACAACATGTGAAATATAATTGATCAGGTAAAGGTTTGTTCCAAACAGAAAGGAAAATGTGTATGAGTCAATCACAGAGAACTTTAAGTCCAATGGTAACTCATTAGCTTGGCCTCTTCCACATTTCTTATCATCAGAACTCCTGATCCTAGCTTACTGAATCACTTTCTCAAAGGAGGGTGCTCTATAACTGCACTGGTACCGCAGGTGATTTTTATGCTAAAAGCAAGGTAGGAAACATTTCATGCAAAAATCAGCTCTGAGAAAGGAATCACATTTAACAATCTTCAAATACCAGTTTCCATGTTGATGAATAAATGAACCCTGCTCTATCTGAAGACTTTAATAATAAAGCACTGGGTATTTTCCTCCCATAGAATGAGCCTCTATTTTTATTACTTAATAAAAGCTTCATATTTATTTAGTTTTCCAACTGTGCTTGTGCCTTCAACATTTTTACCATGGCTGTCTGTTTCTCAGTAAGAAAGCGCATTACACATATAGAACCATAGATCCTATGCTGTGCTTTTTTTGGTTTTGTTTCTGGAAATTTCATAAGGACTTTAGGTTTCACAGGAATAACCCCCTGAAATCTGCATAATATAAAGATAAATAATCCTAATACCAATTGTTCAGGACAACCTAGTTTTGTTAGAGGTTGTATTGTAAGAAAGTCTATGATGATATGTTAAATGTTGTACCATTCTGAGGTACATAGTCCTAGGTGTAGGTAATCTGGAGATTTTAATAGTAGAAAATGGAACTCATTATTATTCATATTTTTATTTGCAACATAGTATTACTTAGAGGATTGCATTTATGTTATCATGGTCTATACTTGGAGTAGACATATCACTGAGCTTGGTAAGACTAGAGAAAAACCTTCAGATATTCCCCAATCTTTCCCTCTGAAAAGAATGAACAAGTGCTGGTATAGTAAGCTGTAAGTGGTAAGTAATCCGAATGGCCTCTTCCTGAAGGCAAATGTTTTTGTAGTATTGCCTTCTGGGAGAACAGAAAGGAGGGAGAGGGCAGACAGAGAGTTCCACATTTGATATATATAAACCTCAGGAGGGAGGGAGTTAGCACGACTCCTATTGGATATAGTCTTTTTACTTTAATTTGGGAAAGATTTTTCTAAAACTTTTCCTAGAGTGGTAATAAAGAAATAAGTTCTGAATTTATTCATTATGTAGAGAGCAACACTTAAAACTCTACTGTTTATCTTAATATTTTCCTTTTAGATAGAGTCTTTGAATTTTATATCAATGTAATCATATCATAAACAGTTTTATTTCTTTTAATTATTTTACCTGCCATTTATTTTTCTTGCCGTACTCTTTGAATTGGCCTTCCAATACTGTGCTGAGAAGAAATGATGGCAGCAGGAACTCTCCTCTGAATCTTAGATTGAATGCTAAAACACTTTATAATTAACTATGTTTTTATAGGAACCTTTTATCAGGTTACACAGTCCTTATTCTTAGTTCATCTTTACGCTGAGGGATCATCCTTATAGGGTGATGGTGGTTTCTGTTAGACAAATTAAGTTGTCCAGGGCTATACCCCATAGACATTAGTGGCAATACAAAGAGAATCTCTAGGTTGGAGAGACTGTTCAGTGGATAAAATGCTTGCCACACAAGCATGAGTATTGATCCCAGGCAAACACACAAAAAGCCTGGTGCAGTGGAGTGCACTCAGATCTGGGAAGGTGGAGAGAGGCAGATTCCTGGGGCTCACGGGCCAGCTACCATAGCCTAATAGGCAAGTCCCAGATGCTAGTGAGACCTGGTCTCAAAATACAAGGCGGGCAACCCCTGAGAAGGTTGATCTCTGGCTTCCACACACATATGCACACCCCACACATACACATACACTCACCCGTCCCCAGCCCCTACACAGAATAGGATCTCCAGTTCACCAAGTCCTCTATTTGATTGACTTGTTCCATTTTTGACTTATCTCTCTGGCTTTTCTTCACCTGGCCCTCAGCTTGTGTTTTTATTTATTACATTTGCCTACTCAATCAAAGCATTAAGAAACATTTAAAAATGTTATCAAGCATTATCAACTTTTGTCAAAGAAAGGGTCATTCCAGGGAATTTGTCTGCCCTTTTGTAACCAGAAGCCTAGCTGCTTTTAGGAATCTCTTCACTTACATAAGAACTTTCTTTTCAGCTGGTACTTATATTTCTACAAAAAAAAAAAAAAAAAAAAAAAAAAAACAGACAAATTAGATGGAATGTAGACAAAACTAATCCATAATTAGCACTTTGGCACTTTCTGCATTTTCTGGGAATTTGGAAATAAATTCTGTAAAATATTTTGGTTTCATGAATTTGTAAGAAAATTGTTTACAATACACTATAGATGTTCGTAAGTCATTCTATCGTTCATTCAGGTTGGATGTGAAAGTCATTGTTTACAGACATCAGTGATGTGAGTAATGAGCTGGGTAGTGACAAGCTGCTGCTGCTATGCATAAGGGATGGCGATCCATTTTTCTTTAGATGAGGCATGTTTACATATGCTAACTTGTAGGTCAAAGTATTAGAATTGAAAAATCTGTATTCAGTCCCAATAAAACTAGCATTAGTTGATCATAGTGTTTGATTAAGGGCTATTAAGGAAGACTAGCAAGAAAGTAAACCTGACAGCTATAGACTATACTGTGTGCATATATAGCTATTTTATGTATTGTTGTGCCAACATTTTAAACTAAATGTTTTATAGTTGCAAGTGCTGGATTCTTGTCAATAATGTTTGTGTGATTCCAACTCTGGTTGGTTTTCTATGCATATTATACCCTATGTGAGTCCTCATTCTACCCCATGGTAAATAGCCCTCCGATAATGCAAATACTAGTGGGGGAATTTTAGCACAGCAGGTACAACTCATAGAACCTCTGCCAATTAAGGTAACGTTGGCTTAGCTTGACGACCTGATAAAAATCATTTTTGCTAGAGATGGTTAATCCGTTGACTGAAGTAGCTAGGTCAATGTTTACTAAAGCTACAAATAAACCGCCATAAACATTTTAGTAGAAATTCAAATGATAATAAAATGTGAAAGAATGTCTTAGTTGCATATTACAAGAATAAAATTTTCAAATAATGTTAGGAAAAGGCTATCATTTGTTTTTCCCCCCATTCCTTCTATAAGAACAAAACTGCTGAATTTTCAAGATGGTATAATTCATTGCCAGAATCAAATCTAGGAAAAGATTTACTAAGACTTACATTTCAACTACTTGCCAAATTTAACACTTTGGCCACTGGCAAACATTTTAAACACTATGATTCGTTTATATATTTATTAATCTATATAGTTCCTACTATAGCCAACCATTAGAATTTCTAATGTCAATTTGCAATATAGTAGCTTAATTAAAGCTGTTACTTCTAGAACCTAGAAGCACTAGCGGTTTTAGGCCAACACAGCAGTCCATCTGTGCTAAGTGCTGGTTTTACAAGACGAATAAAGTTTTGGGGGAGAGCAGAATGACACTGAAAGTACAGAGGATGCTTTAATGGGAAAGTGGAAGGAAGAACAAGTTATTCCCAAAAGATACATTTTTGCTCATTTAGAAAAACATTTAAAAGGAGAATTTAGATGTGAATTAAGCTGTAGCTCACAACTCCATCACTAGAGTTCCTGGGCAGAAAATAGAATGTGCTGGTAATAAAATGTACAATTAAAAAAATACAGTATCTGGAAGAAAATACTAAGCAATAACATGAACAAATATTTTATTCATGTCATCGATTACTCCTTGTTTTACTAAATAAAGTATCTAGCTTTTCTCTTATGTATTCAAGAATTTGATAACTATTTGCTTTAATATATTTAAAACTTAAATGATTAGAGGTACAAAAATATTATCAAAACACATATGAAGCATTTTTAAACAAAATAATTAATAATACACGAAACAGGTAATTTCCAGCCAAATAAATATTCTATAACCATATATTTAGTCCAATATATAACACAAGTATGCATTAAAAGTCTGTGTAGTAAGCTGAAAGTACAGCATTTTTTAAATAATAGAACCTAATTTGTATAAGCTGAAGCTTCCAAACATTTTTCAGGTAAAAGCCTAGCACGCATTTTATGGTGGCACCTACTGGCAAAGTGTAGAAATGCAGCCAGCTCAGCTAAAATGGCCTCAAGAAAAGATGGCAGATTGGATTTTTCCTCCCCCCTTCCACCCCCATTTCTTTCCTATCTACCTATTTTCATTCTTCCTCAAAGGTTATTATAATGCCTTGCATATAAGATAAGCACAAATGTCCTCAGATACAAGAATTAAATATATCTTTATCTCTTAAGTTGTAAGGTGGAGAAACAAAAGGGATAAAGAAACCAGAGTGAAAGGTAGAAGTTAGATTATAGACAATTGTGCATATCAGCCAAGATTTCTGGGGTATTATCCTGTCTGTACCTAGTGTGGTAAACATGCTTTTATCTAAAGTATTGGTATTTCGGCACTCACAAGACAGACAGCAGAATGAGCAACTCAGATAGGTGAGAAAGTCCAGGTAAAAAAGGATAAGAGCAGACAGAAACTAGAAATAAGGTAATAGTGACAGAAGGAGGCATGAGAAGATATGAATTTTTTTTAAGCAAAGCTAAGGTAGAGACGAAGAGGAAAAATGACTTACAGATGTAGACCTGGGTAACTAGCGGGAGAAAGGTGGCAAGTTGTTTTTCAAAGGAAGGTAAACATTAATTTTTGGTAGATGTTAAATCTTAGCTACTTTGAGGAACCACCTCAGAGATAACTGAAGATGTCTTAGAAACTTGGCACTGAAGTTGGGTTTCACCAAATAACAGATTTGGAAGAACTTACATATATGACGTTAAAAATAGAAAATGAGAGAATGACATCACAGAAGTTACGAGAAGTTCTAAGAAGTGATCAAATATGAGGAGTCAAAACATTCCAGATGGTAATAAATGAAAGACCACAGAACCCCTTCGGCAGTAGAGCGGGGATGGGGGAACTGCCTAAGAACAAACAAGCAACTTATATTCTGCTCTGTGTCAGAAACTGTGCTGTGGCTAGCACATTAGTAAAGACAACCAACAAGCTTTTACACTATTTACTGCCTGGGAAGAAATGCACATGGAGATTACAAATAGAGAATGATAAAAAAGGAATTCTAACTTTTCACGAATCTGAGAAAAAGGATGGAAAGAGAACTGGAACAGAAAATACAGTTTGCTGGGTTGCGTCTTTATAGACTATGGATAAAATGCAGGTCAAGAAAAGAATGTATAACTACAAGACAAAATGGAACAAAAGTCCAGCAGGTTATCCATACCCGCACATCTGGCTCACTGCAAATTCATCCTGTAGATTACACTCAACTGTAACATCTTCCCGACATGCGCTTATTCTTACGATGGGGGCTGGGAGGTAAGCATGCATGGCACCCATGTGACAGTTAATTCTCTCCCTCCACTGTAAGCTGCAGGAATCAAACCTGATCATCAGGTTTTCGCAGCAAGTGTCTTCACCTGCTAAGCTATCTCACTTGTCCATGTGTTTGCTTTTAAGAAGAAAGCTAATGGAGCAAAGTAGAGCTTACCAATGAAAACTAAAGCCACTAGGTCCAGGGACAAGGCAAAGATAATTCTAAAGGTTCTGATGAAGCTCTCTAGTCACCATTCTGAGGCAGACCTAACAAGCCAAGGTGTGGAGTACACGATGAAGGAGACTCTACAGAAGGAATGTCTTCAAGGTAAAGAATGAAGTGGTAGATAGACCACTATTAATGCAAAACTTGTCAAGCGTGATAACTAATTAATCAAAAATAAATAGGAAAACACCTCAAAAGAAAAAATTAAGTGTTCTGAATGTGAAAGATCTCCCTTAGGCTCACATTTGAACACTTGGGTCCCACCTGGAAGAGGTGTTTGGAAGGTTGCAAAACCTTTCCGAGAAAGTGGTTTACTGGGGATGGGTCTTGAGGCCTTACACTCTGGCTTCACTTCCTCTTTTCTCTCTGCTTCCTGAGTACAGATGCAACGCGACCAGACACCTTTCTGCTCTTATGTGATAGATATCCATATAAGACACAATGCAATTTAGAACAAAATTCTTAAAAATATGGAATTAGGGATGGCAAGATGGCTCAGTGGGTAAAGGTGCTTGCTGCCAAACCTGACAACCTTGAGTTCAACCCTGTGACCACATGGTAGGAGAGAGCCAACTCATTTGGATTGTCCTCTGACCTCCATTCCCATGTCATGCGTGTGCCCCACCCCATCCACACAGGCACTCACATATTAAAAGAAAAAAAGAAAACAAATATAGAATTTGAATCTTGAAATGGAAAGACGTTCCTAAGAATGAGATAAAAGAATGTGTATCGGGGACTGAACCGACTAAACAAGTCCAAGCCCTGCTACTTGACGACAGTATAATCCAGGGTAAACTGATTGACCCCGTGCTTCAGTCTCTTCATCTCTAAACTGAGGATAGCAATGTTATCCGCCATGTGAAACTTTATACTGATCAAGTGAAAATCTACACAAAAGAATTTAGTACAAAATCTATTGCAAAACTGTCCAGTAATATTAGCTACTTCTATTAAGTCAATCAAAGTGACAGTGACCCACACTTGCTAACAGGTACAATCTAACATAAATATAGCATAAATGCAAGTCTATCAGATTTTTAAAGTGGTTATCTTTAATATCAAATAAAACTAATCCTGATAAACAAAAGATTTGCAGATGTAAGATCATGAAAAACAGAAAAACCCAGAATAGGAAAGTCATTCTTTTCAATTCTCCCCTCATTCTTGGTATTGGTTTGCTTTATTACTAGGCAAGACACTTTTAAAAGCTACTTGGTCATTTTCAGTTCTCAAATATCTGGTTCTTCCAGATAAAGAACAATAATAACAATCTTCACTAAACAAATTTAGTGCGAGTATACCTTGTGGTTTTCACACACACAAATAATATCAGGGCAAGGCAGAGATTTAGAGAAGAAAGCCATGTAGTTATGATTTATTCATTTTGATATTTTATTTCTTCTACCTGTGCTTTGGGCTGACGCTTGATAATTTCAGTATTACCTTCATGCCTACCTTTGATTCTGTAAGCCTTTAAAGACAGATTAACAACAAACATTTATAACTTGTAAATTATTACCTGGGATTTGGTATCTCTCCAAGAATTTCATCTAACTTGTCAATGAAATTAATAAAGTCAGACAGCCCTTTCACATGTGCCCGTAAAGGATCTGATGGTGATGGTGCGTATCCCTTCCCTCCAAGCTGCAAAGCTCTAATAAAGGATGTGGCCATCTGTGAATGAAAACGGATGACTTTTAATGATTTTGAAGGTTAAACTAAAATATAGTTTATGAAGCTGGGTACATGTATAGAATCTTAGGTATACAGCTACAATGAAGCACATTTTATAGGTCATGTCACACTCTGAGAAGCAAATAAGTGTCACATGGACTTCATGCTAGATAGGGTAAGACCAGCAGCAGCTAGCCACAGGTGAAGATGAGGTACTAAATCAGAAGACAAGTGAGGATGAAATAATATATTCACATTCTTTTTTTTTTTTTTTTGACACAGGGTTTCTCTGTTGTAACTCTGGCTGTCTTGGAACTCACTCTGTAGACCAGCCTAGCCTCAGACTCACAGAGATCTGCCTGCCTCTCCTTCCCGAGTGCTGGGATTAAAGGCATGAGTCACCACCACCCAGCTATATTCACATTAAGAGCAGACCACTGACTACACAGATTTTGTTTATGAATATGGTTTCATTTAGCAGATAATTGGCTATTGAAATCATTATGTAGAAGAAATTCATTTTCAATGTCAACACTCTGTTGTGATAAATGGGTTCAAATTTTTATTTTTCCTTTGCTATGAAACAAGATTTATACCAGGTAACCACTAGGTTCCAGCAAGCTTTCACATTCAAGGATAAGCAGCTGAAAGACCTGCCTTTACACTGATAAAAATTTGTGTGTGCGCTGGGCAGTGGTGGTGCATGCCTTTAATCCCAGAACTCAGGAAGCAGAGGCAAGAGGATCTCTCTGAGTTCGAACCCTGCCTAGTCTACAGAATAAGTTCAAGGCCATCCAGAGCTACAACAAAGAAACCCTGTCTCGACACCCCCCCACACACACAATACGTATGTGATAGCAATACCCAAGAACATCTCCATCAAAAAACTAAAATGTCCTAAAACAGTATCTTCCAAATTATCCTAAGAAAGGCACATTATAGAATATCAATTTGTGGGAAAAGTCTATGGTCATTAGCTTGAGGAACAACAGATGAAACAACAAGGTTAACTATTTATAAGGCATAAAAAAGTTACTTCATTGAAGAACTTCTCAAAGCTCTTGATATGTAGATATGCACCATATAAACAAGCAACACAGATGCTATATCAGAAGAGTTTGCCCTTGGAAACACAAAGTTAGGTACAGTAGTATATCTTTCGAACCCCAGAACTTGTGAAACAGAGGCAAGAGGATTGAGAATTTGAGATCAACTTGGGTTACATAGCAAAGAAAAGAAATGAAGAAAGGAGAAAATAATAGAAAAGAGAGAAACTGTACATTTATTTATTAGGGCTAACGGTCTATAGAATATATTTATGTAGAAAATACTGCTTAAGAGAAATTCTCCCTTGCTAAACTTGGAAGACAAAGGAAAAAGTAAAAATACAATGGATTTTCAAATGTGGAGATAAAACATAAATTAACTATTTAAAATTGTTTTATTATAATTACAAGAAATCCCCATTAATGTTCACTATTCAAGGAGTTACAAAAAACACTAAAATGTAAGCAAACATACCAAAAACATAGACATCTGTTTCTCTCGTGCAGCATGCTTCAAGCTGGTGAAGGCCTCTCTCCCCAGTCCTCGATCAGGGATGTTGAGGATATGAGCCAGAGCCAGGTCATTCTTTGAATTCACTAGCAGGCTCAAATATGAAAAGAAAATTTTCTTTGCCAATAACCGTACCTGCACAGTAAAACATTCCATTATTTTCTTTATTGCAGGTGTTCTTTTTAATATGCAGCAAGAAGACATAGAATCATGTAATCACAACACTGGATCCCATTCTCTGGGCAAAGGGAAAAACCAACAAACTGGAAACAAGTTGGATAACCAACATCTTTCTTACGGAAATGAACTTAGTGATAAGAAAATGCTAACTACGGTGATTACTGGAAAATTGCTCTTACAAAATGATACGAAAGATACATTTCACAGAGGCCTTTCTGATGAGGTTTTGCCTTCTTCCTCTGCATAAGCCTGCCAGGAAATAACAGCCCAGAATAACATTTCTAGAACTGTAGAATGGCAGCCATCCAGCCACTGGACCCCAAGTCTCAGACCTAAAGTTAAATGCTTAAGTTTTTGTGAACTACTAGATAGTGACATTGATATCAAATACCTAAAAATCAAAATGAATAAAATAAATGTTTAGAAAACAATGCACTTAGTAAGCATTGACATTAACCCACCTCTGGGAGTATTAAAAGAATTACTAAAAAATATGTAAATGATATAAAGGCATATTAAATATAGGAAATAATCTTAAGAATGACTATTCAATTATAATTATTAAGATAGAGAAGTATGTGCAAAAAGGACAGATTCAATAGAATTTGAAAAAAATCCAGAAGCAGAAAGATAGAGATACAGCAACAAAGGTACTGAAAACAAATGAACCTCAACCAAAAGCTCACAGCTTTTATGAAAATTAACTCAAAATAGATCATAGATTTAAATTTACAATATAGTTGTACAACTTTTAGAACAAATATAGGAGAAAAATTCTTAAATCCTACAATTAGGTAGAAAATTTAGATTTTTCACCAAAAGCACATTCAAGAAAGAAAAAAACAGAAAAAAGAAAAATTACATCTCAGCAAAATTAAACTCCTCTTATGGATTTCTTCATGTTCCTTTCCTTTCAACTGGGACTACCACCTACAGCTCTGGAATTCTTTTTTATTTTTTCCTAGTTATAGCCCTCCCCAACCTGCCTGCTTGACTGACAAGAGCCACACCACAATAGAGAAGGATGGTCTTCCATCAAGGGTATAAGTTATAAGTGTAAGTCACTCCCATGCAAGTCCCGCCTCTAGCTGAGAAGCTTCTGGCAACTGACGGCTACTTGGGAAAGAAATATAAGTTTTCCTTGGGTACATGGCCCCTAAAAGGCTACCCATGTCCCAGTAAATGGTCCTACACCCATGCTCATCTAGGCAGCACCAAGCAGACTCAGTGGATTTAAACACATATATAGAAAACACATAAAGTTGGCAGGAAAAGTAGGCATGGGGGCTGGGTAGGAATTGAACAAGGGATGGGACACAGATTTGATCAAAGCACATTATATGCATATACAAAATTATCAATAAAAAGTGACAAAGACTTGCAGTATATGCACAAATATATATGAAATATGTATAATGTACAAAGACAAACTTTAAGCTTCCACACCTACAACTTGCTCTTTAAGGCTTACAAATTCCATTCCTCTGATCCATGCTGCTGGGCACACACTGGGGAAAAGTATCTTAGAGTTCTCACAGATGGCTTCTTTAAACTCTGGCTGCAACTGGACCTGTAACCCTCTCACTGTGGTAAGATAACATGGCAGTTATGGTTCTGTGCTCTTGTATGTTCAAGTGACTTTAAAGGGCTCCTTGGAAACGCAGTCCCTAAATACAGTGAAGACATCCAGAAGCAAGAACTGAAACTGAAAAGAAAAAACAAAAATCTACAAGACTAAAACTTGAACAAGATACCAAAAATTAGAGTACTGTTTTAGTTGCTTAATATACAGAGTCTATCCGTATCACAAAGTACTTGCAGTTTCTGGAAGCTGGACAATTTTATTTAACTTCTTTATTGCTTCATGCTTATTTCATTCTCTGTTAATTCTTACCGAGATGCAAATATTCAACCTTGATTTGAAGTCAGGATGTTTGTTTGGTTTGGTTTGGTTTTTCAAGACAGGTGTTCTCTGTTGTAACTCTGGCTGTCCCTGAACCCACTCTGTAGACCAGGCTAGCCTCAAACTCACAGAGATTTGCCTGCCTCTGCCCTCTGAGTGCTGAGATTAAAGGTGTGCGACACCACTGCCCAGCGAAGTCAGGATTTTTAAATGAAAAAAATTTACTTTAAAAAATCTTTCCTGCTAACACATAAATGCTTGTGTATAATGACAAAACATTTGACTAGAATTAATATACTGATTTTATAATAATTTTATAATATATAAAATATATATAGAATTTTTCATTTGCTTAAATACCTGGCAAGAGAAGCTTTTTGTATATTCCACTTTGTTACCTCAGACTTTCTAAAACAACAGTTTAACACTTTAGGGGGGGAAATGAGGTGAAATAAAATAAGAAAATAAAGAACATTTCTTAAATTTATCTTACTATTCCATGTGAAGATTTTGGTGTGCCGTTAGTAAATACATTTTATGAGAATATACCTTTGCAGGACTGTATCCCTAGAAATCACTTTAGAATTTTGAGTATACTGACTTCTAAAAAACATCTTATAAGTTAAGTACAAACCTTAAAGGGTCCCTAAAAGGGAGACAAAACACACAAAGTGAAAAGGGGAGTCTGGGGTCCAAATCCTCCTGGGAAGGATGGGAACAGAGCTGCAGAACACGAACATGCCAAAACAGAGAAAGCTCAGACGGCTGAGGGCTCTGGACATGCCAAGGAAAGTGTGTCAATTTTTGATAACTCTACTTTTGGTGGCTATACAATATGAAAAGGTATTTTTTAAATCAAGTTTTATGAAAAGCAAAATCTGTTTCACGGGTTTTGTTTTTTTTGTGTGGTTTGGTTTTGTTTTAAGCTATGTGCTAGTACACTGTTGTGTCGGAGGGAGCATGTATTCCTAACAATATTTTCCAAATCTAGACTGGCGTGCAGAAGAGCATTCCCTTCCTGCTAGTACCAAGACTCTCTCTTGACTCTGACTTGGCACAAATTCCTTGTGATATGTCAATGTTCATTTTTATGATTTCTTCCCCCTTCCCTCATCAACACAGAACTCCCCCAAAAGCAGAGACCTATTAGGGCCTGATCGCTAAAACTGGTTCTGGAAGTATGACAGGGGTGGTATTCCTCCTCAGGACAGTGGGTCCTTCTCCATACTGTCGTCACCAGGCTAGTTGTTCTGCCATTGTCATGTACTTCCTGGAAGTCAAGGTCAGTTCTGATAAGCTGCTAACCATGCTTAACATGAAACTGACCCTCGCTCAGCTTCCTGTTCAGAGCATTTAACAAAGCCTTCTAACATTTTCACATGAAAGGGAGGTTAATGCTGTTAACGCATGTTCTGCTTAAAATATCATGATTATAGAAAATATATTTAAGGCCAGACAGTGGTGGTACATGCCTCCCAGCACTCGGGAGGCAGAGGCAGGCAGATCTCTGTGAGTTCAAGGCCAGCCTGGTCTACAGAGTGAGTTCCAGGACAGCCAGAGTTACAACAGAGAAACCCTGTCTGGAAAAACCAAATAAACAAACAAATAAATAAGAAAATATATTTAATAAGTAAAATATAGTTTGACTTGGAACAAAATAGAAAATGGAAACAGAACTCAAGAAATAAGCTACCATTTTTCAGTAGAGTGTTTTTTTGTGTTTATGAGTATTTGGGATGGAGTCCAGGATCTCAGACCCAGGCAGGGTCAGGTACAGGTTAAGCACATGTTCTACCACTCAGCTCCACCTCAAATCACTCTCAGTGCTTTTTAAAATAAAGAAACCATGTAGAGTGAAATCCCATCACTTTCTGAATATTATAATCCCCTGTTAAAGCTATTCCTTTAAGACACTGCTTTATATCTTTAGGTCAAGATGACAGGAGCTTACATCTTTTCACAACATACAAGTCATTCCTCTTTTTTGAAACAGAATAAAAACAATTACCATATCCTCCTTACAGAGTACTTAAAGGGAAACAGAGACACTGGACTACTGAGGTAGGTATAGTACTTGCCATCAAGCCTGAAGACCTGAGTTTGATCCCCAGATCATACATGGTGGTAGGAGGGGACCAACGCCTACAAGCTGCACTCTGTCAGTGACAAGTGTGGCACCCGCCTGATACAGGTGTGCGTGTGCGCGCACGCGCGCGAGCACACACACACACACACACACACACACACACATTCAGGAGTTTTAAAGAGAAATATCAAAGACAATATCTATAAAATACATATTTTGTTCTCGTTTGATATAGAAATATGGATATATTTATTAAGTGAGAAAATTTTGATTAGCATTTTGTAAAGATTTAGAACAAAAACAACAACAACAAAAAAAAAAAACAAGGAGAAAGCAAGTTTAATTTCAAGCAAGAGAAAATAGTCATAAATCACGAAAAAGAACCTGGTATTCTGAACAGGAAACATTCATTGTAGGCCTGGGACTTTCTTGTACCAGAAACAAGAAAATATTCAAAAAGTATAATGGGGCACATAAAAAAAAAAAAGACGCTAGAGCTACCTTAATGGGGCTCCCTCAGTTTTAAAGTATAGCAAATTTTAAAGCACTAAATAAAAAAACAGAAACAAATAGAAAAATAAAAAACTAATTTACCTCTTATGTAGCTCTATCACACCAACTCCTAAATTGCTAAAGGGGTTTAAGCAATGACCCTCACAATTTAGGGAACTGTTTTCATCCCATTAGACAAGATACAGCTTTGGGTGACAGAAGGTAATTAACGTAACATTACAAATTAAAAACTCAGGGTTCTACAAATGCTGAACAATCTTTTGTGATGATTGCAAAGTGGAAACTAATTTTTATACTAGAGAGAGCTGCTAGTTCAAGACAACATGAATTTCTGTTTCCTAATGTGATACAAAATGAAATATTCCTTATCAGTCATAAAGTATTTCTTATAAAATACTAACGTTAAATCTAAACTTACAGCTTTTTATTTATTATTTTATTATAAAAAATACAGGGGCAAATTAAAGAACAGAAGAGTATTAAGTAGACAAAGGGAGAAGGAGAAAATGAGGGACTCCTTAAAGATTGAGCCAGTCAACAGAGACACATAACTATTTCAGGAACAGACAGAGAAATGAGGAATTGTGCTTATCCTTCATTTTCAAGAAATGCATGCTGAATACTCTCAGGCACACAAACAGCACAGGATTTTGGTAACCTGTAAATAAGGCAGGAAAAAAAAGGAGACACAAGGAGGAAAAAAGTACATTATTAAACCCAGGAAGCAAGTAACCATTTAGTTAAAGGCAGTGTCAGGCTCTGTTCTTTAAGATGCAATCTGCTTAACACAAGCCTTTCATAAGAATCTATCTCAGCAATGCTTCCTGAAAAATGAAGAGAACAGTTCATCAAATGTGTTAACTTTATTGGAGCAGATGGTCATAAAAGTAGGATGTTAAAAAAATACATTCAATAAAATTTTACTGATTTTGCAAACATCAGTTCTTAAGCTCTCATCAATGATAATTTGTTAAGCATAGAAACTTTTGTAAACATAGGTCATGGTTAGTTGAGGTAATGACATTCAGCTAAAGGTAAACCTCACTAGGACAAACCTGTACATGGTACTAATTTTGAGTAGCATAAGAATGCCATCAGTTATGGAACAAATTCTCTCCAGAATCAATCATCTTACTTAATAAAAAGTTTTACTTAATAAAAAGTTTAAAAAATCTGACAACCTGAAACTTAACTATGTCTCCGGCACTTTGAATTGTGCCTGTGCTTGCTTGGTGCCAATTGGTTACCTTGGCCCAAACCACGAGGACACAGATTAGGATGATACTCTTACCAATCTCAAATTTAGGTTTATTTAAACAACTTAAAAACTTGAAAAAAATGAAAAAAACAAAACAAAACAATAAGAACCCAAGAACTACCAGATTCATGATCTAGGGAGACCACACCCTGTTTTAACGGGCGGACAACATTATTGGTACCTGTTCATCGTTCTGGTTGCATTTCACTGGTGATACTGGTGTATGAGGATCAGTTTCGTCATTTACTGTGCACTCTTTGCCAGAGAGAAAATCCCGTAGTTGAATCTGCAGGTGATACACAGTATAATAAAAGTATAGGAAGCAGGAAACTTTATTATACAAAATTCTGTTATGGATGCTCCGATGCAACGTATTGCTTGACATTTGTGAACAGTTATAAATAAACATAACATTCTCTTCTATGTGCTTTTGCATATTTGCACAAATCCTTTTAAATTGAATGATAAACAGCTACCATGGTTAGGAAGGTCATTCTATTCAATCTTTTTGTTAAAGAGTAAACATCTAAATTATAACTCAACAATAAATTATAACTAAGTAAGGAATTTTATAATATTTAAGAGTCCAAGAATTTTATCAGGTTACAACTATGTATGTATCTTTTCAACGTTAATCATCAGTAGACTTCGGATTCCTCTTCAGCTAACAGTACTCTTTACTATGGCAAATACAATGCCATTTAATGACACCCTCGGGTGTTTTTCCTTCTGTAACTATCAGCATCTTCACGTCAAGTCCTGTCACCTTACCTCTAAGTTCTTTAAGTTGATGGTTTGTTAGAATACTAATTTTTGTGTCAATGTGCCTGCTGTATTGAGAAATATTTCCTCATTTTTTCATGAGTTGTCAGCAAAATAGCTTAGTTTTCGTAAAAATTAGGAGAAATTACTTGGAAGTATTTGCCTTTATATAATTACATAATGTTTTTGTGTTTCTTTATATTTTCATGTTTTATTTAAAAAGTTAACAGATTTTTATCATTTTTACAATTGATATTTTTATAACCTCTTAGTAATACAAGAAAAGAAAATAAGCCAACTGAATAGTCTGTTTACACAGGAGGAAGTTCATAAAAGTTACAAATGCTGAGACCCCTTGCAGGGTAAATTCCTACCCCACACAGAGCTCTGTAGATGAACTGCACTACCCCAGTAAGTGCTGCTGTCAACTGTATTTCTGATCCTTTTGTGGTAATTTCCTCATTTTTTTGAAGATTGGTAATCCTCCAAAGAAATGCCTCTCCTTATGACACAGACAGTAGAAAATACGTTCCAGTCAACATGAAGCTTAAAATAAGCTGTCTCTCCTCCCCCTTAGGAAGTCTTCTGGACTTCATATGCCCTTGGCATCCAATGGGTGCTGTATTCCCAACTCAGCTTTCAGTTTCCCTCAGTGTCTGTGCTTTCTGATTCCACTCTAGCAACAAAACTTTTACCTGCAGCTCAGCGAAGAGCCAGCATACCTGTCCCTACACCTAAAGAAAGGGTGGGGTAAAGAGGAAGGGTGGAGCTAGAAAGTCAGGATGCTTATGGTTTTACAATAAAGGAACAAACATGTTGGATAAAGTGAGTAGTACAAAACATTTATAAGAGTTGTGCCAGCTATATATTTAGTGGCCATGGGTCCAAAAATACAAATGTCTGTGCCCTGTGTGGACCTCGGAGGAGGCCTCTCGCTGGTCTTCAGTGTTAAACTGAAGCTCCTGGGTCACTGGTTTCTTATTCTCGGTTTCAACAGTGAGGCAGTGCTTCGTGGCTTCTTCAAGGTTCTGAAGCAGGAGACTTTCCCACTGCCTCACCCGCTCCATGGCAGCTGCCACCTTCTGGGGGTCTCGCTTCCCCCTGTGGGTTTTGTGGAGAACCTTAGGCAAAGTTGAATTTCGAGACACGGCTGCGAGAGACTGCCTCTTCGGCGGTGGATGTTGGACCAACAAGGCCAGCACAGAGGGATCTTCCCCGGGAGCTGAGAGATCCTGGCAGGGCCTTAACTGTCCACGGGGCCCTTTGGAAGCCCTGGAAATAGGCTTCCTTTTCCTAGGGGCAGCAGTGGTGCCGACCTCTGTTGCGTGGATAGGGATGTCCTGGGAAAGGTGTGAAGACATCAGGAGTCCACCTCCCACACTCCCTTCGCAAACCTTCAGGGCATCTCCTACCGGACTCTGGCTACAGCTACGTGTAGCTTCTTCAGGAGTCCTCTGTTGTATGGATTTTTTCAAGCGTGGCCTCATCAGGAAAAATGAGATCTCTCACCCGGAGTACCGTGTAGGAAGGCTGTGCCCCAGCGCCCTCCTTGCAGCCTGGGCAGTTGGAGCACGTGCTTGTGCTTGCCTAACATCCCTACGTCACTCACTGCGCCCACAGCAAGAGAGTCTTCTTTGTTAGGTAAGATCCAGAAAGTCTTGCCTTTACGTGTTATTTTGAGTTTCTTTAGGTACTTGATATTCCTGTGAATTCACGGTGTTATTCTCCCCCCTAACAGCTCTCTTTTGTTGTCAGTTGACTTATCCTGTGGCTGATGGTAATCCCTGGATGGGTTGTTGTTTCTCTCGATTGGAACTCTAACATGATATTTCTACAAATAAAGAAAGGTGATAGGGTCTCTGTACTATTCTGTGCAGCTGTAGTAGAAACTTTCAAAAAGGCTGCCAGTCACCCGAGGTCAAGGAAGTCTGTGTTCTCCCAAGCCGTACCAACAAGAAGTAACAGAACTACTTCTTGGCTAGCAAGACAGAGAACTCGCCATCCTGCCACAGATAACATCTGTTGATCTTGCCCAGAGTATCCATAGATCTCTGTGCCTCAGCTCTTCTGAGATCTACATTTCTGCTGGCTATAGATCTCTGATGCCTGGTCCAGATGCTTGCACTGCATATGAAAGCCAACTCTACCCCCAAAGCTCTCTCCTTGAGATTCTAGTTAGAATCCAAAGAATTATATGCTCCCAAATGTAGAAGAATTGCAAACTAGGGAGTAAGTAAAGGTTCAAGTTACCATATTCCCAGAACTACCTCATCTTTGTTTATCCTAATTCTCAACAATTTCTGCATTATTTAAACAACAACAAATAAGAAACTTTATTAAGGCTATGGAGATTTAAGAGCATGAAGATCAGAACTATTTGGAATATTTTGATATATAACTTAAAAGACAGCACAAATTAATTAGGGTTATATTCAATGTACTTTAAAAAAATCAACTCAGGGATTCATTTTGCTGTGAAATTTTGTTGTTGATGGATATTTCCTTGGAGAAAACTTAAGTATCAGAGACTAAGTTGTTAGCATTCCAGAGTTTTCTGTATGAACTACCATCTTGGCAATTTCAGTTTAATTTTTGGTGTTCTGCAGAGACATGCTGACATTTGCAGGCAATCTTCTACACAGCCTGAAAAGCAACTTTGACATGTCCCAGTTACTCAGTGAGATGTGCTAGAGAACCTAAACAGGGGAAAGCACAGGAGGAAACCAATATGCCTGAGATATTATATATTTTTTATTTTTTGTTGCTACAGTTCAGTGCTTACATATGATTAGCTCTATATACTAACTATGTGAGAACTAGTCATCAGCACTATAAGAAAAAAGAAAAAAAAACCTTCTTTCAAGGTATTGTATGTGGACACAGACACAAGCGGATGTGTGCTTAAAGAACTTATAATAGGGCAAAGGTCTGCATGATGCACCAGTGACGTAAAAACAAGCTGCCCCAATATCCATTCATCCTCCCTTTCCTACTTACTAACAGAATGCTCGCTTTCACCCTGACACATTAATACTCTGTATAAAAACTATATTCTCCACACTCCCTTAACTAAGCTTTAACCAATGAGATTGAAGCAAAAGAGTTGTCTTTTTTTTCTTAAAAGGAGAACGTCATTCTCCAGCCCTACTCCCTCCTACAATAAGCACTGCTATAGTGTTGGAACACCATCAGCTACTTTGACCATTTAAGTAAGAATCACCTGAGCCTTTTATAGGAGAGTGAAATGAACTTCTATTTTTTCTACACACATTTTTATAGTGGAGATCTACTATTAGGAACTTAAAAACTATTCCCGATTATATGAAAATAGCTTAGTATCTCACAAAATACAGTAAATAATTCCTCCTAGTCTAGCTGTAGTTATTCAGCCATTATAAACGTTTGCTTATTACTTTGTTAGCACACAGAAAATATTAAAGTATTATCAACACTCAAAAAATAAAACCTAGCTGGGAGGTGGTGGTGCACACCTTTAATCCCAGCACTCAGGAGGCAGAGGCAGGAGGATCTCTGTGCGTTTGAGGCCAGCCTGGTCTACAGAGTGAGTCCCAGGGCAGCCAGAATTACAACAGAGAAACCCTGTCTGGAAAAACCAAAAAAATAAAATAAAAATAAATTTAAAAAACCCTGCACATATACAAAAGTAGATTCTAAAATAGTTTATCAATTCTAATATAATCAAATTTAAGGACACTATAGCTTTAAACTTACACTCTTCTAAAGGAAATATGCTTATACAGGAAGGCTACTATCTCATAGACATTACCGCATTCTATTCTCTAAGAAGTTAAAACCATGTCAAAGAACTAGAACAACCATTTTATACAACACACAGATGTACATTTGACCAAGAAGAAAAAGAAATGTAGACAGGCGATCTTTGACCTAATTCAAAAGAAATGTGGCATTTGGAACTTATGCCAAATTTTTGTCTATTAAGAAAAATGTTCTCATATCAATAACAATATCACAAGCCAAACAAAATTTATCAAAAATATTTCTTTCACATAAAAACTAGCCTTTAGGTAGTTAAATTTTCTATTTTTAACATGATGTAAAAAGCAAATATATATATATATATATGTATATATATATATATATCAACTTATTATATCTTTTGTATCTACTCAGTGCATTACTACTGAAAACAAAGACTATAGTCCTCCCTCCATCATATTTTTAAGACTAGTAGCTCTATCTATAGTTTAAAATAAAAGTAATTTAGCTGAACTTTAATTTTATTAAAATAGAATGGTTTCTAGAATACTTACAGAGGATATCATGTTATTCTCACAATTAGAAGTCAAGATGCTACATTTTTTATAAACATCAATTAGATCTAGCATATTACTGTTCTTCAAGAACTCATCATATGTTTTCTTAATGTCTTCATAGTGGTCAACCACTTTCATACTTTCAATGGGCAAATTCAGTTTCTCGTGTAAGAAGTATTTCCATGTCAGTAAGACATCACTGAGAGAGACTGTAAATTCTCCATTGTGCTGAAAGAGATGGAAAAAAAAGGACAGATTTGAGTACTTAATGCTTGGATATCCATTTATCTAGTGGCTAATAATTGATATGAGAAATACAAGTAGAATGTTATTACAGTAAACACAAAATTTTGATAATTTGATAAAATGTAAGCAATTAGAAGGTTGCAGATAAAAAGTGGTAAATGGGGTAGGTGGAGCACACCTTTAATCCCACCACTTGGGAGGCAGAGGAAGGAGAATCTCTGGGTTTGAAGCTAGCCTGGTTTACAGAGCAAGTTTCAGGACAGCCAGGATTACACAGAGAGATCCTGTCTCAAAATACAAAACAAAAATAAAAATAAAAATTTGATAAATATCATCTCTCTCTTGAATTCCATTGTATCTTTACTCAAAGTAAAAGAATGGGTGTATAATAAACTGTACTAGTAAGGTATTTTTAATTTCTTTATCTTCCCAATGTCTTGATAAATTCCCACATAACAAAACATATTCCAAGTACTGGCTTTAAAATTTAGTCATAGTGTTCAGGTTATTATTATTATGACTTATTTACATATTGTTACTATTACAGAGAAAGAAAAGTATCAGTGCAAAACTCAGGGATTGAAAAGATTTTTATTTTGTCCCTAGTCTTTAATACACTAAACTGCAATAAATAAGTGCTAAGAATCAAGTTATGCTTCTTTTGATGAGTGCTCAGATGCTACTAATCGGACAAATTTATTCTTTGCAGGGGCACTTCTGAAACTAAAAGATTCTGATCTGACTATACTAGTACATAGCTGATTAAAGATCCTATACCATTACCAACATGTTGAAGGTCGATATATAATCTAAGCATACAAGCTTCTCTTAAAGATCTTCCTAGGCAGTCACATGATAAATTTTTTGTCATATACGCTAAAAGTTTGCTTTTTATTCAATGCATTCTTCTCCACATTAATATGCAAGATATTAATAATTGTGTCCAGCCTTGTATCATTAAAAAATTCTACCTTCTCATTCTAAATTCATCATGAATAACAACTATGTTTTAGTATTCACATGTGGGTCTGTAAATGTAATATGTGCTGCCTTCCATGGTTAAGTTTCTTCCAGTTTCTGTTAACACTAAGACTTTTACAATAGTTCCATTTAAAGATGGATAGATAGTTAAGTAATTAGCAAAACTGTTATCCTCTGGAACTAAATATTAATCAAGAAATACAAAGAAATGAACACATCCAAACATTTTTCTACATATTTGAATTATTAAGTATTTTGAACTATATGCACCAAACATATGTATATTCGATGTCATAAAACAAGTACTACTAAATATAAAGTCAGAGATTAAACCCAAACACAATACCAGGTTACTTCAATTGTCCTATTCTCATCAGTTGACAAGTTGCCTGATAAAAAATAAACATTTGAGTTAAATGACATCTTAGACAAAACTGATATAACAGATATCTATAGAATACACATTCTTCTCTGCAGCACAATGGAACTTTCTCTACATCAGTCATGCAATAGGACACAAAGCAAATCTCAGTAAATAAAGGGACACTGAAGTAACTTTTTGCATTCTATCTGACCACAAAGAAACAAAACCAGAAATCTACAGCAAGAGGAACTACAGAACATACACAACCTCACAAATATTGAACACACAATTAGATGATGAATAGGTTATTGAAGACCAAGAATATCCTAGAATAAATGAAAATGAAAACTGAGCATACCAAAATCTATGGGATACAATGAAATCAGTCCTACAAGGGAACTTTATAGTTATAGGTACCTATATGAAATACCAGATAGATTAAAAATAAGTAACACTGCAAATTAGGGACTTGGGGGGGAAAAAAATCCAAAATCAATAATTAGAAATAATAAGGAGCAGAGCAGAAATTAATGAAAAGGAAATATTTTGAATGCATAGAATCAATGAAACAAAGTGTTGGTTCATTGTTAAAAAAATAAACAATATTCATAAACTCTTAGTCAAACTAACCAAAAGAGAAGATCCAAATTAATAAACTAGAGATTAAAAAAGGAAATGTTAAAGCAGATACCCAATGAAGTCATTAGGATACTCCTTAAAGACTTACATTCCATAACTAGAGAATCTAAAAACAATTGATTACCTATCAAAATTAAACAAAGATGAGATAAACAATTTTAAATAGATCTATAGCAAACAAGGGGATTAAAGCAGCAATAAAAAGATCTCTCAATAACAACAAAGCCCAGGCCCAGATGGATTCACTGCAAAATTCCAGATGGAACTTAATGAACTGATATGAATGTTTCTCAAACTATCCCATAAAATAGAAAGAAAAGGAAGGCTATGGAACTGTTTTTCTGATCCCAGTATTATCTTGATGCTAAAACTAAATAAAGACACAACAATGAAAGAAAATTACAAATAAATCTCTGTGATGATCATAGATACAAAAATTCTCAATAAAATATTTACAAATGAAATTAAAGAACACATTAAAGATTCTTGATCATAGTTATTGGCTTTATTCCAGAGATGCAAAAATAGTTCAACAGAAGCAAGTCAATAAGTAAACTATATTACATAAACAGGCCCATGGACAGAAATCACATGATCATCTTATTAGATACAGAAAAGACATGTGACAAAATCCAACATCTCCTCATGATAAAAGCACTAGAGAGACTATGAGGAACATCTCATCATAACAAAGGCTATATACAAAACAAACAATACAAGAGACAATTGCCAACATCATGGGAGAAATTTAATTTCCACTAAAATTACGAACAAGAGTACCCACGTCCTCCACACTTAATACAGTGTTTGAAGTCTTACCTAAAACACTAAGAGAAGGAAATAAACAGAGTAGGAAGGGAAAAAAATCAAAGTATTCTTATTTGGCAATGATATGATTTGATTAAAAAAAAAAAAAACCTGAGAGCCAGTATGTTAGCTCACCAGGTCAAGAAGGCACTAGCCACCCAAACCTGATGAGGCCTATCCCCAGAACCCACATATACAGATGGCACAAGTACACTTACATACACGTACACATACAGACACAATAATAATGATGATGATGATGATGGTGATGATAAATGCTTTTTAAAGATATTAAAAATTCCATCAGAAAGCTCTTTCAGCAAAGTGGCAGGATTTAAAAATCAATACAAAAAATCAGTAGCCTTTCTTTGCTGATGGCAAATCTGAGAAAGAAATCAGAGAAACAATCTCATTCATGATTGCCTCAAAATACACTCATACAAATATTAACTTAGAATAAACCTAATCATGGAAGCAAAAGGCCTCTACAGTGAAAATTTTAAAACACTGAAGAAAGAAATTGAGACACTAGAAGATGGAAACAGCTCCCAAGAAAGGTGGAAAGCTGATGAGAGACTCATCCCATCTACTCTGTCACACAAAACCAAAACCTCTTAAAAATCAAAACCGTATAAAGACTAGGAAAAAAATCTTCCCACAACAAAGCAGTGGGAAGATCCCACTGAAGTGATTTATAAGTAGTTTCAGTACTGTGTCTTTTTTGGGTGCTCTTCACTCAGATTTTCCCCCAATGATTAACTTCTGCTAGTAGAAGATAGCCAAATTAAGTGTAGAATATCAGCAGAGTAAAATTTCCTGAGATTACCAAATATACACACACACACACACACACACACACACCCTGTATGTATTTTTACCTGTAGATATTTGTGTATGTACACACAAATATTACAGGATGAAAAGGCAAGGGTATGGAGACACAGGAAGATGGTGATTGCCAGGAGCTGATATATGGAAAGGATGAACAGATTTAAATCAATCAGCCTTCAGCAAGAGATCCATCATAAGAAAACATGGTATCCGGCTTCCTCTGAATGCAATGCTTTTTGAGAAACAGAGTCATCATTTGTAAGTTTTTCCACTCAGAAATGTTAACTATGTACAATGTAACAATAAAAAGGGTCTGCAGTCCAATTTCTCTAAAGGGTCTTTAAAGTATAATTAAAATACACATACACAGGCCAGAAAGACTAACACTAAGATTAAAGGCCAAATGTCAGCAACACTGAAAAGAATGATAATGTGTAAACGTGGCAAACGTAACTTGTGAACTGAAGTGGAAGGCACAGAGGAATTAGTGTACTGCTCCTTCAGCTTCCCCATCATTAACTTTTATTTCCAAAACACTAAGTAAAATAAGTATGCTTGAGTTTACTCAACACGTATGAATTGATTTTTGACAACTATGGCACGTGTAAACAGCACCACTCACTTCTTCAGCTGCCTTGTCCCTTTAGGACCTCTCAGGCTCTCACAGGCAGCACTTCTTCATGGCTGATACCCCTTCTCTGTCTCACCCCTTACTCCTTTATCTAGTCAATCTTCCTTCATCTTCGTTTTCCTCTCCCTTACCAAGCCAAACACTTGGCTTCAGGGGTCAGATAGCTCTCATAGCTATTATTTGTATTTACTTGCATAATTATCTGCTTAATGTTTTCTTCACCTGTGAGTAATAAAGTAGGGTTCAATATTCCAGCTCACTCTTCTAACTCCAGCCTGACCATAATGCCTACAACGTAGACAAGGCTGAAATAAAGAGCTCTGTCTGCAAATGCAGACCTGCAACCTGCCAAGCTGAAGGCAGGAGTAAAAACACTTGCAAGGACCCCCTGGTGGGAATTTCCTGACATGCCTGAAAAACAGCAGGGGCTAATTACAGCAGTTTGTGTAAAATTTCCCTTTTTCTTCCCTTCTTTGCCTGGTACTTTGCAGATGAAGCGTTTCCTGCTCTTAAAATTACCACACCCTCTCTACCTCAACCTCTATTACTCCTTAGTTTGAACCTCTACATCTCCATAGCATTTATTATGACATAAAATACTCCTGTCTTACTGGAGTCCTGGCAGCTTTTCTCCACAAGATTAACATGGTAACATCAGAGATTTCCTAAACTGCTGCATTCCCAATGTTTATAATAAAGTCTAAGACATAATAAAAACTCAACAAATGTTTTTAATACATATATAAGAGGAATAGTTGCTAAAATTCTTCTCCATTCAAAATTTTCTATATGCTAGTTTAAACATGCAAAACTGCCAACTTGGAATGCGGAGGCAGGTGGATCTTTGTGAGTTCAAGTCAGCCTGGTCTACAGAGTGAGTTCCAGGACAGCCAGAGTCACAACAGGGAAACCTTTGTCTTGGGGGTGGGGGCGGGGATTTGAATATGAAATGTTTCCCATAGATTTATGGATTAAATAACTGGCATCCAATATGTGACACTATTTTGGAAGGTGCTAGAAACTTTAGGAGATAGGGCCAAGATGGAGGAAACAGGTCACTGGGACCACACCAGTGACCTGTTTTGAAGGCTACACCTCCTCCAAGGTCCCTTCCTCTCTGCCTCCTGTCTGAGTTGAGTAGCTGCTGCCATACAGTCTCACTGTCAGCATGCTTGGCCTCTGCATGTTCCCTAAAGGGAGCCAAGGGCAAATGAGTGTAAGACCTGAAAACCATGAGCCAAAGTAAATTCATTTCTCCCTTTACTTCCATCAGGCATTTGTTACAGAAACAGGGAAAAAAGTGACTAATACACTATCTTTTGATGTAAGACTATAAGCTTCCTATTTTTAGGTGTTAAAATAATTTTCCTTTTTCAAAGAATGGTTATATTATATATTAGCAGGGTTTTTTTTTTCTAAATACTTTTATTTAGAAACGGTCCTGTCAGTGTCTAATACTTTTTTAAAATGTATTGGTCTGTGAAATCTAGAAGTCTGGAAACTACTGATACGTAAGATTAAAGTAATTTCTAAGAATGTCATTTCCAATCTATTCTTCAAACACACATTTCCATAGTCAACCCAGTATCTTTATCAACTCCAAGTCATGACTTTGATCTCTCTGAACTCTACTTCAGAACTGATTATCCCCCTTCTCTAAATGCTCCCTGTCTTTTATCCCTTCCCTAAATCTTCCTCTTTCTAGCGAGGATCTATCAAAAACAAGAAGCCTTTCTCTAACACCCTACTCTGCATTTATCCCACAAACATCTCTAGTGGAAGGTCAGCGGACGAAAGCTACTTACAATAGAATCACTCTGAAGAGATTTTCTAAAAGGCAGCTCCAGCAGGGCAATGAAGATTGGGTTAGAACAAGGCACCAAGTTTGGTTGTTGGTTTGTTGATTTTTTGGTAGTACTAGCGATTGAACACAGCACCTCCTGCTTCCCCCCTCCCATGTTCTAGAGAAAAAGCTCTACTGCTGAGCTTTTTCTAGTGCCTTTTCACATGTTAGTTCCAGACAGACAAGGGTCTCAAAGGCCCAAGGCATGGGCTGGCCTTGAACTTACTCTTTAGTCCAGAAAGGCCTTGAACTTCTGATCATCCTGTCGCTGTCTTCTGAGTAGCTTGGTTTACAAGCCTGTCCCACCAAGCTCCAAAGAGCTAGTATTTTTTTTTTAAAGGCCTCCTAAATGATTTTGATGCATAAGCATAACCAATACAACAGTGCTGAAACTAGACATAAGGTACTTTGATTATGCTGAATAAAAATTGTATGTGCTCTTTTGGAGCTTCTTTTAGGGAACAAACAATTATTAAATAGGAATATATTTACCATAAGAGTTGCGGATTTAATCTTTATTATTTATTTTAAAATATCAAATGTGCGTATTCCATGTTCAAATTATACACATGAAATAATTTGAAATACATCATTTCAGATACAAAGGCAATTTTTTCCAAAAGATCACAGCAGCAATATTTTGACTCAGACATGCTGAAGCATTTCTGAAATAGCCTATTATAGGAGGGCAAATATTGCAAAGAAAATTATGTACTTAGGCTCAAGCTTATCATAACGGGCAGCAACTAAAATTCATTTTTAATAAGTTGAACTAAATATAGTTTACTAACCTGTTTGTTGTTTTCTGCCATAGAAAGCTGCAGTGCCAAGAGCATGGAGTCTGGACCACATAAAGTAGCTCTTTCAGAGTTACAAAGAGCACGCCAATTCCTTCTAAACTCTTTAATCATATCCAAGACAGACATCTGATTAAGCACAGCCATTTTCTTAAAGTAGAACAGAATACAATGTTAAAGTGACTTGTTTTAATTGGAAATTAATATTTAACATGTGTAAGCCAGCATGTTAGAAAAAAAATAATAGTGAACAAGAGATCATTTCATATTTACCAAGATTGCTTTTAATTAAATTTAGGAAAACAGAATAATACATTTTTTGCCCAATCATATTTTCCTCTACTTTAGTTTTCTTAAGCCAAATCTTTTGAAATAATAATCTGACCTTCAATTTTGAAAACTCACATAAAACAGACATGTAAATTCTGCAAATGTATAATTATAGACATCACTAATTAAATCTGTATTTTAATATACTTGTTTTGGTGAAGAAGGGTACTACAAGTGGTAGATGTATGGGGAGAGGATTCTCTCATTCCAGTACTGCCCCAAAAGTAGTAATTTACTTTTCTACCCATTTGAATCTGGAACAGTCTTATGACTTGATTTAACTAGTAGACTAGGAGATAATGAGAATTCTAAGCCTAAGCCTTAAGAAATTTGTACAAAAGAGTTACTACAGCAAAAGTCTAGAAAATTAGATTTCAGTAGAGTTTCCATTAGGAGTATTTTACTGTGATTAACTGTTTTTTATAAACTATATATGTTTTATGATGAACACCTGATTTCCTTCTGAGTCCGAATTTTTTGGTGCATTTTGGACAGGCCATACTTATGTGTCTAGTCCCCAGTAAAAACTCTGGTAGTTTCTAGTAACTTTCCTTGGTAGACATTTCCCACATTTGGCCACAACCTGTGGCCAAAAGAATTCAGCATGACTTTGTGACACTATCAAAAGGACATTTGGAAGTCTGTGCCGAGTCTCCCTGGACTCCACATGCCTTTTCCCTTCACTAATACTTTCTGTATCCTTTTGCTACAGTAATTCACATCCACAGCTACACCCAAATGCTGACTTTCCTAGTCTCCTAGCGAATCACCAATCTTACGTGAGCCCAGCTAACCTGCCAAAGAGGACACATGCAAGAGAGGTGAGATGTTCCAGCTGGCAATACAAACTCACAGACATGAAGGAGACCACCTTATTCTATGGAGACCCCAATCAAGATGAAAGGTGAGCTTCAGCAACATGAGTCATCTGCCAAGGCAAGCAGAGGAATCAACTAACTGATCCAACCCAAACTGCTGACCCACAGGATTTTAAGCAAATACTTGGTTGTTATTTTACAGTGACCTCGTTTTTTTGGTGTTTTGTTACATAGCAAACAGATAATCAATATGTCATCTAACACATGAAGCTACCCAGTGATTGACACTTTTCAAAAGTTTAATATTAATTACTTTGCTCAGTTTTCACAAATGTCCTAATGATGCTGTCTATGATTACCCACATTTGACTCATGAATAAACTGATGTCCAATGACACAAACTAGTCATTAACCGGAGGCATAAAACCAAGATTTCTAAGTCCAAAACCCGGGCACTTTAATTGTTATATTTCATAACTTCTCCTCCATGCACACAAAACCCTTTCAATACAGTGTACAAACACAAATATAGTGTTTGTATTTTAGATACCCAAGCCTATGTAGTCCCCTTTCAACTTTCATTCTTCTTGATGGTATTCATCGTGTGTGTGTGTGTGTGTGTGTGTGTGTGTGTGTGCGCTCATTTATATGTGAGAACATGTTTATGGAGGCCCAAAGTTGACATTGTTTTCCTCCACTGTTCTTGCCCTTATGCAAGGAATGGTCTCTTGCTGAACCCAGAGCTCACTATTACAGCTAGTCTGGCTAGCCAGCTTGCTCCAAGTATCTCTTGTCTACACCTCCTGCACATTGTGATTACAAGCAGACTACTATACCAGCATTTACATTCATTCTGAGGATTTAAATTCCAGTCCTCTTATTTATATAGCAGGTGCTTTACCCATTGAGCCACCTCACTAGCCCTTACTCGCTAATTCCTTGATGGACATCTAGGTTATCACATAACTTGGCTACTATAAATAGTATAGCAAAGAGGATGCAGGCAGCTCAGACTTGTCCAATAAAAAAAAACACATTGTCCCTTGTGAAATAATAAATCATAACCTGTGATGCAATTCAAACAGATAGTAGATGACTATAAACAGTAATCCTCATTGCTCAGAGTTTTCTTTTCTTAAAAAATAGTATATTTACCTCTTAAAAAACAAAAAATGAAGTATAAAAGCATGAGCTAAGAGTGAAATAAATTTTTGGCAAAAGACTACCTATTGGTATTATTTAAATGTATTATATGTTTAGATTTCTATAAATAAAAATTCACCTAGAATAGATCACCCTAAATCCCTGGCTCTATCATTTACAAAGCTACGAGATCTTAGTCAAGCTATATCTCTTCTCCCTACTTCAACGTCCTTGTAGTGAAAATGAAAAAGACTCATATCTCATATAGTTTTACAAAAAGTAAAAGACATAACTACATAAAAAGCTTTTATAGCAATGCCACGCACATTAGTTATGATTATGCATCATGAGTTTTCAAGTTGTTTTGAGTTAAAATTGAAAGAGCATTACTACCAGCATCAGAAAGCCAAGCGTCTCATCTAGGAGTCTACAACTGTTTGAAAAGAGGAAAATTCTAAATATTTGATAGATTCAGGCTATGTGTCACAACCACTTACTTTGACCTTGTCATATAAAGGTAGCTGGGAACAGTGCATAAACAAATACACATAGCCAGACCCCACTAACATTTTTTTTAAGGACACCAAAACCTATGTTTTATATAATCTTCAGAAGTCACAAAATACTCTCACTCTTTTCACCAGCCATTTAAACATGTAAAACCATGCTTAGCTCTAGTACTGGCTATCACAAATAGGCAGTGCAGCTGGCCTGCCAACTTCTACTGCAGTCCCAGCTTTTCCAGGGCTGCCAAAGCCTACATTAATTTTAGACCTGGCTGCCCTGGTAGATATTATCACACAGAAATCAGGACTATGCCTCACCCTCTGTTATTATCTCCCAGCCTGGTGCAAAAATTCAGTGAGACACCGAATATGGAAAATGCAAAGCCAGTGAATGTGAGTTATAAAGAGGAGTGAAGAAGGGGAGGGGGAGATGAAATCGGAAAACAGAGGTAGAAGGTGGCAGAAGTAATAAACTCCTTGTTTTAAAACTGGATTCAAGGTATACTGGAGCAGAAATTCTGGAACAGGCAACTGTCGCTGGAAAGTAAAGTGAGAGAGCACTACACTGTCCAGCATCCCTGCTACCGCACTCATGCCTTAGCTGTATATCGTGAAGAACATAAATGTCTTCACGCCCATACAAGGGACTTATCAGAATTAGGCATCGGTGAAACAAATATACAACTCCCTTATTGCCGGCACTTAGAAGATACTCTGAATAGGGGACGGTTGACGCTGCTAGTCTCCTAGTCTGGTCCCGAATGTCCCTACGAAGGATGTAACAGCATACAGTAATTCTGCAAAATGGAGTCCGCGCGTGGCGTGTGACTAGACGGACCCCTGGTCTGACAGCGGTCTAACGGACTAAAAGCAGATTTCGATGGGTTTCATTCTTCCCATCTCCAGTCGAGCCCTCGCGACCTCCCAGGTCCTCCTTCCCACAAGTCAGGGCGAAGCCACTGCACAGACAACGCCGCCGGCCGTCACCGAAACACCTTCAGAAAGCAGCCAGCCGAATTGCCACTCGGAATACGACCTGGGGGGCAGAGAAAGGGCGAGAATCACCTCGTTCGGGGTCCCAGGTGGGGACGGACCGACGAAGAAAGGAGAGGCGCGGCCAGGACAGCGGGGCGGGGGCGAGCGCTCACAGCGCCTCGGCGTCTGTTTCGAATCCCGCGGCCGGGTCCAGGAGCCAATCGCCGCGCTCGCCCTTCGACCCGGAAGCAGAGCCGGCGCGCGCCGGGGACGCCCACAGCCCGGAGATCCGCGCCCGGGTGCTCTGCCTGCCTGCGGTGCGTACGGAGCTGTGTTCTGGGGCCGCCTCGCCAGGAATCCCTCCCTGGTCCCCAGAGTTCTCCCCGGTGACTTCGCGAGGTGGGAGCGGGTCGTCTCGGCGTAGACGCGGAGGGCACACTTCGGGGACTGGATGTGCTTGTTCCACGCCTCCTAGGGAGGCCCCGGGAACGTCGACCCCAGGCGTTAAAGACCTGGACCTGAGGGGTTGCCATCACATCCGGACCTCGAATCTGTTGCACGCGTCCAGTCTGGGATGCTCATTTATTAAGGTTATTAGTATATAAGCTCCCTGAGGTGGGACTCGTCTGAATCTCAGCAGATGCTCAAAAAATAATCGATGTGTTTGCTTTGAGCCCAAGGTGACTCTTCCTTTTAATTAACAAATTAAAATTATTGATTCTCATGTGAGAACGCTATTTCTGCAGTGCACACTATCTATCCCACAACAAATTAGTTGAGGCTTGTGCCTGGCATTATAACTTGATATCACACATCACCCTGTCTTTTGTATCTGCTCATTTTATTGCATAGTTTAACACTGATAAGTAACTATCCCTACATCATAATATCCTTCAAAGTTGTGGATTCCTTGTCTCTTTAGGCAAGGTAGGAGTTTCCAGCTCATCTCACCCATGATGGGAGTTTGGCTGGACTGTCAAATTAGAATATTCAAAGTCTATGATTGAAACAAATAATGTACCGTAGTCTTGAGAAAGGCAAGTGTGTGCTTTTGTGTTTTCTCTAGCATCTGAGTCTAGTACGTACTAAGTTTCTTAAAATTCACCCTGTTTATTCACTTGGCAAATTTCTTCATAGATAAAAAGGGGTCTATTGGTAGTTAACCAGCTTTTATGGAACTGTTAGGTATGATAATGTCAATGTCAGTGAAGTGCAAACATGCCGGCTACAAATGGTGTTGTATGTCTGTTACTTAATAATTTTATGATCTATTGTTATTAAAATTATTCAGCCTTCAAGTGCTGAATATGTAAGTGTGTGTGTGTGTGTGTGTGTGTGTTAGTTAATATAAGCAGAATTCTCTTTTGAGCTGCCTTTGACATTGCAGTACCTAGCCTTATCTTGTTTCTTCTGTTGAATGATTAACGCTGTTTCAAATTTTGTGATCCACAGTTTCGTGACATCCGACTGAAGGCTATTTGGATCCTTACTGATCAAATTTTGAGATACAGGATGAAGCAAGACGCCACAAGAAACGCCGCCTACACAGTGGATTGTGAAGACTATGTACATGTGGTGGAATTTAATCCCTTTGAGAGTGGGGATTCAGGAAATCTAATTGCATATGGTGGCAGTAATTACGTGGTTATTGGCATGTGTACGTTTCAGGTTAGTCTCCAAACTGCAGGGAAAAGTTATTTTATCAGTAACAAAGTTTATACTAACCAAAGCTGAACTTTAAAAATGTGTTGTGTTTGAATACAAGAAAGAAAAAAAAAAAAGATTTGAAGAACCCAGAGATAGGCACCCCCAGTAATAATGATTGAGACTTGCTGAAAATGAAAGTGTGAAACTCTTTGACCTAATGATTAGTTGTGACATATTCTGATAAAGGTGCTAATGTAACTAAACACGTGCACACACACACACATGTATTTACATGTATTAGAAAGTAATTAAATGCAATCTAGTTCAAAATTTCCTGCATTATGCTATATCATAGGAAACAAGGTGATATTGAGAGTCAAAAAAATTATCCAAAGAACTTGTAGCTTTCATAATATTCAGCTTTCCCATTGTTTTGCTTCTACACTATCCAAGTTATATACATAGACTAACAACATATTGGATTGCATTTATAGCAGGCAGTTCAACATAGCTCTCTATGAATCCTGGAGCCATTTACTTTTGGATGACTGTACTTACTTAGCCTCAAACCTTTATTAGATACTTAGCCTCTCTTCTCTAAATGAGAGGAATATGGCGTTTAATATGGTTTGTGAAGTTAGTGTACATGAAGTTCCCAGGAGACACTTGGCACATTTAACCCATGTGCGTATTTTAGTTGGGGTTAATATAGGCAACAGTGACAGTCATACCTTCATATTTAATCATCAAAGATTGCTTTCAAGAGACCCCCATACCACGTGTTCTCACAGGAAACCTAGCTTATTTGTAGAAGACACTCAGCAGAGAGGATTCAATCCTCTGGATTTTCTGCACTTCTTTGTTTACCAAAATAATATTTACAGAACTATATTTCTATGACCCTTGACCTAAGTTCAGCTGGACTGTCAGAATCCTAACTCATGAATCAGGCAAATAATGTAGCATTGTCTTAAAGACATTAAAAACTATTTCTCTAATCTACCACTACTCCGTGGGAGAAATTAAGCAACCCTTATAGTAGGATTGAGTTTTCCCTCGTTACTGTAATTGCTTCCTAAATTAATACGTGGACATAAAATTGCACTTTCAAATACTGGTAAATCTACCTACCTCTAGTTTAAATAGGAAATACTGGAGGAAATCAAGAAGGGAGAAAAATTAGGGAAAGGAAAAATAAAAATAATATGTCACAAGGAGAAAAAGGAAAATGACAAAATTAGAAGGGAAATGCATAAAATGTTTGTATTGTTCAAAAGACTTGTCTTTATTGATCCTCAGATCTGTAAGAGTGACAAAATGGGTTGTATTTCCAAATTATTTAAGGGAAAAGCAATAGGGATTGTATTGCAGGTAGAGTTAAATACGAGCCCCTTTCCTCATCAAGCTTCCATTGTGCTTCAAAGATGTTTAGGGGATTACATGAGTAAGAAATGAGAACAAGATTTAGACCTCATTCTAAACCCTGTTCTTTTCTTCTGTCAAACCTGTTCTGTTTCTGTTCAAATTAAGTCAGTAGTTCAAATATTCTGAAGAATGTAGTTTTATTAGTTTACCCTTGGAGATCCGAAACAAATTACTGTTCTCTTTTATCTATTTAAATGCTGTTGAGCATTCCCATTCTTTCATCCTAGAACCTTCCAGTTTTACATCATCCAATTCATACCTTGTAAGAAAAACTTTATGTAAATTGAACCAATTTTCCCATGCCTATCAGGAAAAAAACAAGTCTTCATTTTTAAGATTATTAGGAAACATTAAGGGCAGAACATTTTGAGTTTCAACAGAACAGTTTTCAGAATCTCATGTTGTCCTTTTAAGTATCCATAAATATGAGTAGAGATGGTAAGCTTGTTGATTGCTACACATGTCAAAAATGTCATGAGCCTACTAAGGGCCAGGAAATTAAAAAACCAAAAAAAATAAACCAAGACCCTATCCCTAAAGAGATTCCTAAATCTGTATAGTTTATAAAAGTCTCATAATGACCAAATGAAGATAAAAGTTTCAAAGCTTACTCTGTCTTCAGTAATAATGAAGTCTGGTTGGACTTGAATGAGAACATTGATTTAGGCAAGCACACATTATTTTTGTGTGTGGAAAAAATGAAACAGAAAGATACCTTAATCCTTTGGATAACCAACTTCATTTAGCAAGTAATTATTGAGTGCCTTTTGTATGCCAAACTATGTTCAGATTCAAACATTGTTTAATAGATTGGACCAAGTCAAACAAGCAGAAATTTCATAGAGATGGCTGTAAGTCTTAAAGACGATAGACTTAGACCTGGGAAGGGAGAATTGTGGCTTAGAGATTTTAGACACCTGAATATTAACCCTGAATCACCACAGTGGGGAGCCAAATAGAGCTAATTCAATACTAACCAGTTAGAATATAATATGAGCCCCAAATATAAGTTTAAATGTTATGATAGTAACACCAAAGTGGGGCCAATGGGACAGTTCCGAGGGTAATGATGGCATTTCTTACAAACCCTCAGGACCTGAGTTCAGTCCCTGAAACCCACATGGTAGGGAGTAAAGAGCCACCTCCTGAAAGTTCCTCTCTGGCTTCAGCCTGTGCACTGTAGCACTTGCACATCCACACACATACAGTAAAAATAACTTAAAAAGTAGAATTAATTTTAAATTAATATCTTAACCAATGTAATTCAAATACTTCATATATAACCAATATAAAGATTGTTAATCCTATAGTTTATATTGTGTTAATAGATTTCTTTGAGATCTTTGTATATGCTTATTTTATACCTTAGAGAATAAATATACATACTGGCTCCACTTCAAATGCTTTAGGTCAAGCGGTTCTCAACCTGTGGGTCGTGACCCCTTTTGGGGATGAACGACCCTTACATGGGGTTGCCTAAGACCATCTGCATATCAAATGTTTATTTACATTACGATTCATAATAATAGCAAAAATAGTTATGCAGTAGCAGCAAAAACTATTTTATGTTTCTATTGTATTTATATTTTATGTTGGTGAAGTCACCACAGCATGAGAAACTGTATTAAAGGTTGCAGCGCTGGGAAGGTTGAGAACCACTGCTTTAGGCTCTGTGGTTCTTTATGGCTAGTAACCACCTTATCAGACAGCACAGTTAATAATGTTGTTGATAATAATCTTTATTCCTCAGCATTGTACTCTGGTTAAAAGGAGCTAGTATAATTTGAAAACAAATTTTAGAGCAGTATTAAACATGTATACGCTCATATAGAAGAGATACTAGACTGACAGAGTTTGACTTGTCACAACTGCTTTAAGACTGGTGCTAAATCTGCTCTGAATGTGTTCTCCTAGCAGAGGTAGCTATGGCAAGGTTTGCCATCACTGAGTTAAGCTTGTTCTGTACAGTTCCAGAGACAGAACTGGGGAGGGGGGCATTAAGTAGAATTGACATGGAAACATTTTGGCTTAATGTTAAGAACTCTAACAGTTCTATCTGATAGGGAATCTACTTCTCCCAAAGGCAGCTAATTTCCTCTCATTGAAAGTGTTCAGAGAACACTGTTCTTTAATATTCTTTCAGATGTTTGAGTAAAAATGGAAGCACTAAATAAGAGAGTTGCATTAGATAAATCAGCCTTGATTTATCTGAAATTTTGTATGTGGCCCTAAATGGGTGTGGTAGAAGAGCCTACCACTTCCAAATCCTTAGAGTAGCCTTTCTACCAACTCCTCAACCTCAAATTGCTGGAGACTTGTATAATCATTTCTATTACAGCAAGTTTTCCACAGTCTCTTAATTTCCTGCCTATACAATACTGCCTACACCCTGAACTGAACCAAAAATAGCATTCGTCTCTGTCTATACCACACAGACACTGCCCTTTTCATCAGCTCAATAACAGACAGTAATGCCAGGGGAAGGGCAAGGCTTCCTGCTAACACATAAAGCTTAGTCTATGCAGTCCCTGTGATTTCATTACCCCTATGATTGCTCAATAATTCCATGCCTAATTTGAGTAGCAAATACAGGACCTGTTTTTCATCACTCTTCTTACAGTAGCAAAGTAATGTGTGTTTTTATATAAAAGCTTCATTTTTAGATTCGTCAAGTATGGAAAAATAGATCTAAGACTATGAAATCAGCTGTGATTAGACTCTTCAACTTAATTTTAAACTGCTTAGTGGTTGCTGCCTTGGCATCTCTGTTAGCTGGACAGTTGTTAATTTACACAAATTATGAAGTAATAAAATTTGACAGTGTTTTTTTCTCTTCTCAATAAATGTATTTCTATTCACTTCTGTGATTAATGGAAAATCCTTTTGTTAACTTTTAAATTTACCTGAAACTTAAATTTACTTTCAAATGGCATTTGAGTTGTATAAAGACATAGGTGAGATGCCTACAAAATGGCTTTGCTAGGATCTCAAAAACTATCTTGGAAAAATCAACATGTCTACTGGGATTCAGCAAATATATATATATATATATATATGAGTCTACCGTGGAATGTGTAAAGAGATATATAAAATAGATCCCCGTGTACCTATTACCTAGTCTAAGAGTTAGATTAGTAATTATCTTATAAGACTTAATGGGTATCTTCCCTCACTCCCTTTCTCCCAGGAAATATGCTTGGAACTTTTTTGGCTGGTTCTCTATTTTTCTATATAGTATTATCATTATGAGCTAGTATTCTAAATCATTATACCTTGATATTTACTATTCATGGCCTCTAATGGGACAGGTTAATTACAACATCTTATGCATATATAATGCTGTATGGAAATAACACTGATTTGGGGGCATGAATTGTCATCCAAAGGGTCTTCCACACAGTTAAAACTTAAGTATATATTCAGTTACCTTTCTGTCAGTTGATAATCTATGTTCTAAAAAAAAAAAAAAAAATTTGCCCAGAAGACTGTTTTGATACTATCTCTTTTTTTAAAAATTTGTTATGCCATATATTTACTGTTAAAAATAATATGTCTCCTAGGTGAAGTATAATGTGTTTACTATTTTGTTTTACCAAAGAGATATTTTGTCTTTCTTTATAAATGAGACTTAACAACTGTTTTGTTTGTTCATTTACATTTCTTTTGCTCCCCCCCCCCCCCCGCGGGGAGCTGGGGATCAACCCCAGGACCTTATGTATGTTAGACAAATATTCTAAAGCTACATCTCAACCCTCCAATATTTTTTAAATTCCATAAACTAGTATAATCTCAATATATAATTTCTTCTGCACTCTTGGAAAGCACAAGCATGCCTCTTGATAAATTATTAAGATGAAATTCAGCGTATTTTACTGTTTGTCACAGCATTAAATCATTCACTATATACATTTAGGAGGAAGAAACAGACATTGAGGGAATTCGGTATAAAACACTACGAACATTTCACCATGGAGTCCGAGTTGATGGCATAGCCTGGAGCCCAGAGACCAAACTTGATTCGCTGCCTCCAGTAATCAAGTAAGTTTAAACCTTTCACTGCAGTATTACTAATATGCTTTGTGTTGAGTGATCCCAAGTTCTCTATGCCTCTTTTCCATAACCTCAGACGATTAGATATTTTGATGTTTGCTAGTTATTTAATAATTTTAGATTTCCATTTTTGCAATATGGATTTGTGACTGTGGCTGATGCCTTGAGCATGTTTTTGGTCCAAACTACAAATCTCTTTACCTGAGTTTCATCAGAATCGGTCAAAGTTATCACAGATTCTGTACTTTTTCCCTCTAGTTAAAGTACTGTTTAGGAGCCAGCAAGGTGGCACAGAATGTAAAAGTAAGCCTTACTGCCTGAGAGCAACTTCCAAAATCCATTTGACGGAAGGAAAGCTTGTCAGCTCCAGCTGTCATCCTCTGACCACCACACATCCACCATTGTGTGTACATACAAACACACACAAAATTAAAACAATAAAATGCTACTTTGTTACAGTGACATTAGTACAGCCTTTCTAACCCCAGACATAAACCAGGTCGTATTTTCATGTTTAACAGAGCATAAATCTGCAGTTTGGTCATTAGGCATCAGTTTCGATGAAAGCACTTCTAAAAACTTCTAATAACAATTGCTTTTGAGAAAAATCAAGGACCGATGCCTGCTGAGACCTTATTAGGTCATTTACGGTGTGTGTTACAAATCCCTGCTTTTGTTTCCTATAAATGTCAAGGCTAAAAGATTTGTCTTGGAAAACAGTACTTAGAGCATTTAAGTTAGCTATCACTGAGCTAACTTAAAGTTTTAATTAGGCGACAGCTTAACATCTAGTGAAGCTGCGCTCTTACTAAGTACAGTCTGGTGAATTGAGGATATGCTGCTTTTGCAGAGAGCTCGAGTTCAGTTCGCAGGACCCATATCACGTGGCTCACTACCACCTGGAACTCTAAATAAAAATAAAATATTTTTTAAGTGCAGTTTTATAAAGTTTTGAAAAATGCATAGTGATTTTGTCCAGTGTGTGTGTCTGTGGTGTGCTTGCGTGCGCGCGTGAGCATGTGCTTCACACATGCAGAAGCAGAGGCCAGGAGACAGCCTTGGATGTCATCCTCAGTAATACCATCACTTCAGGGTCTCTTACTGACCTGGAGTTCATCAAGAAGGCTGACTAGTCCAAGGGACCCTCCTGCTCATACACTACTTCCCCAGCACAGGGAGTACAGCACATGCCACTGTGCCTGGCACGTTCGCATGAGTCCTGGAGATTAAGTTCAGCTCTTCACACATAAACACAAGCACTTTACCAACTTAGCAGCACCCCTAGCTCTTCCTGTGCCCTTATAACCTGTATTCTTTTAATACATGACCTTTCTATAGTTCCTCAAGAAGCCTTCATATTCCTTCCCACTCTGTCCTTAAACCCTCCTGCCACAGCAGCCATTGATTAGATTTCTGTTACCAGAACTTAGTTCTGCCTATTGTAACTTCATAAACGGAATCATACACAGTGTGATTTTTGTGATGGGAGTAAAGTTTCTGAGCCTCAACTCTTTTGCATTCTACTGTGTTGTTTCTTTTTATTTTTTACCTTGTTTATCCATTTTTCTGTAATGGATGCCAAGATAGTTTCCAGTTTTTAGCTTTTATAACTACAGTTTCATGTGCATACCTTTATACAGTTTGGATCGATGTATAGTTTTATTTCTCTTAGGAGTGTAATTGTTGGATCACAGATATATTTGATATTAAGAAAGCATAGGGACCTGGGGAGACGACGGCTCAGTGGCCAAGGGTACTTACTGCTCATACAGATGGCCTGGATTTGGTTCCCTGCATCCACATGGTGGGTCACAACCATCTGGAACTCAAGTTCCAGGGGATACTACACCTCTTCTGGACTCTGCAGGTACCAGGCACACTGTGATATTCATATTTCCATGCAGGCAAAACACACACATAAAATTAAAATTTAAAAAAAGGAAGAAAGAAAGAAAAAGAAGTATCAGATTCTGTGACTGTGGGTGTGGCTCAGTGTAGACCACTTGGTTTGCATACATGGGTCTGTGTTCTGCCTCCAGCACTACGAAACATGGAAGGAGGGTCCAATTTTTGAAGCATTTCTACAATTTTATAATCCCTTGAAAACTGTGAGTGTTCAAGTTGCTCTTTCTGCTCCCCAGTATTTAGTATATTTAATTTTATCTGTTCTAGTTCTATTCTGAAGTTTTCTGATTTCATTAAAATATCTTATTTCTCTATGACTAAAAATTTTCAGCACTTACGTGATTTGTTTTCTCTGTAAGATGTCTTTGCCGACAAGACTGTGAAGATGTTCTATTTTTTTCTAGATTTCACAGTTCTGGTATTTGTTGTTGTTGTTTTGTTTTGTTTTTTTCAGTATATGTAGCCCACACCTCTGGCCTTGCTCTCTCAGAAAGCCACCTGACTCTGTCTGCCAGTGCTAAAATTAAAGGCATGTGCCACCCCACCCAACAGATCTGCAGCTCTTATCCAACCTAACTTTGAACAATCTGTACAGCATCTCTTGTCGACACGCTTATGTGATGATCAACAGCTGTGTGCTGTTTCTTTGCCATTTTATTAAAAGGAGCTGTTCACGGTATCTGGGTCTAGACAACAGCAAATAATAGAAACAGCCTTGTTCCCAAAGTTCTGAGCTGGGTTTCGTGATGCTTCTCATAGCAAATATTCAGAGAAAAGTGGAGAGCGCAAGGTATTCCATGCCAAGTTAATGTGAAATTCTGTGTTTATAGCTGAAGACACAAATTCAAAGTGTAGTAACATTTTTATGTGTTTCAGAGTAAAACATTGGCTTTGTCTCCTCCTTTCTTTAATATGATGTAATATTTTTTAATACAAACTGCAATAACCCCTCCCCCCCCCCAATAACCCTAAAAAGCATCATTATGAGTTGGGACAAGGTTTAATGAGTTAGAGACAAGGGTGGCATGGGTGAAGACTTTTATTTACAAAGACTAAAAATAGGTTTGTTTGTGTTTTTCTTCAGATTTTGTACTTCAGCTGCTGATATGAAGATTAGGTTATTTACTTCAGATCTTCAAGATAAAAATGAATATAAGGTACATTGACACATATAATAAATCTTTGCTAAAATATGTTCGGGTTTTTTTTGTTATTAAATGGTACTTACCACGATATAAAATGACTTTTTAATGACCACTGGATTAGTAAAGAATTCTCCGTAGAGGAACAAAAGCAGTAGAATGAATATATGTTATAAGAGTAGATTTGTGAGATTGCCTGGCACAATAAAAGCTGCGTCATCCAGCAGCGGCAGTCAGCAAAGAAGAGGACAGGAGCAGCAGCAGGCTGGATACGCTCGCCCTGAGGACTGAAGGCATGTGATAAGCAGCACCGCTATCCCCTGGAACCACTTTCTATCCGGTGCCAGACACTCTAGGGGAGGATCTCCCTCTTCAGCTATTCTGTGCTGTACCTAGACCTGTCCTGAGGCCTGTGTCTTAGTTAATTCAAGATCCAATTAGGCTGACGATTATGATTGGCCATCTCTTTAAAGTCTGCAATTTAGGTTCCATTTACTGTATTATACACCCTATAACTAACTTGTCAGATAGAAAATATGCTGTCGCTTAGTAGATACTAGGAACAGAAAGCAGAGGAGGCGTTTACAGGTGGGTATAGTAAGGATGAAAGGAAATACAACTTCAAAGGAACAGCTGAATGCAGGCTAGCCTAGGCAGGGTTACAGAATTGTGGTAAAGGGAATATGAGTGTGCTATGTGCATTGATAATTACAAAAATAAAGGATAACATACTATATTCTTAAAATTTGATGAGGAATTAGGTCCTAGGTGTTCTCACAACACACATAAGAAAAATGAAGCAAGTGAACCAAGTTTTTAAACTTAGGATGAGGAGTTTAGTTAGCTCTGTTGCCACAATCATTTTACAGTGTGTACATACTCCTTAAATATATAATTATTTTTAATAACATCTCATTAGAGGTGGAAATTTTTAAATAGACTTTTAGAAAACTAAATTCAGACCTCCTTAAGAAAAAGATGGAAAATTTTTAAGTAGATTTTTAGAAAACTAAATTCAGACCTCATTAAGACCTGCATTTAAGCTCAGTTCTACCTGCAGGCACTCTATGTTCTTCTAATTGATAAAGTTGGGCCTCATAGGATAATTAGCACTGATTCAGCTAATTCATATAAAACCTTGAGAGCAGTATTTTATACGTAATAAACCTTATATTCGTGTTTTCTATTAGTAGTAAGTAACTTTCATGTTAAGTTGCTTCATATTTTCTTATAAGAATAATATCGAACATTGCAAGTTACCATTTGTTCCTTCAAGGGCAAGAAAAGGTAATTTGTGTTGATTGTGACTATGGGGCTTATAATATTCACTTTCTCCAGTGCTGTCATTCACCTTGAACAAATGATTACAAACATTAAAGGTGAGCTTCATACTATGTATGCTTGTTAGGTGGTTGTAAGTGTGCAGCCAACAGATATATGATAAAAAGCCTAGAAGGCCTCTATCTCAGGAGGCCCAAAATGTTTTTGGAACTTCAGTTTTTATTTGAGCTCGTGTAATAAATGAGAAAGAAGATAATGTGAGGACAGATGCAGTTTAAAAAATAGTGTGTGGTTTTTTTTTTTTTTAATAAGAAATACATATGAGAAAAGAAAGACTGAACTATTAGCAAGGTGTTAAATGATTGGCTTCTTCCCAAGGTAACTTCTCTAGGAAAGTGGCCATATAAATTATACTTTTAAAATGGTAGATTTCTTAAAATATATTTATAGGAAAAAAGTACAAAGTGATTTCTTTCTCTTCCAGGTTTTGGAGGGTCATTCAGATTTCATTAATGATTTGGTGTTCCATCCTAAAGAAGGCCATGAAATCGCAAGTGTAAGTGATGATCATACCTGCAGGTATGTAGCTTATGTTAAAACCAGATTTTTGAATTGTCATTTTATTTTAATAAACACTTTAAAAATTAGAAAATTTTAGCTTCTGTGTAGACTCCATGAAATAGTGTAAATAAAGTCTATTTCATTGAAATTGTAAGCATGGCACAGCATGATTCCACAACCAATAAATTAAGTTTTCGTCCAGTTAATGGATCCTCCCCTAGCTATATCATGAGTACCTCTTGCCCTCTTCCTTTAGATCTGCATACATATACTCCTGTATGTACCGCTAGATCACGGTCTTCACTATTGGGCATGTTCAGTTGGATAATATAATACAAGGCTGCTATCATAGTGTCAAGTTATTTCTTACATCACATGTTTACTAATGAACTGTAGCTCTCATGTGCTGCTCAAGGGGGAAACTTCAGTATTTTGTCAAACCCTAAAGTCTATATAAGGTTCTCGGCGGATACGTCTCCCATGGCCCCTTTTTCAGTTTAGAATGGATAGCATAAGTATAACGTTTTGATAATACCCAAAGCTGTAGAGTATCAATAAAATAAAAAAATAGTGGTGTAAGTAAGCTAAGGAACACAGAGTAAAATGAGGCAGTCAGTAGAAGTGCCAATTGTTTCATTTGCTTTAACAATCCTGTGAACAAAAGTTCACTGGATGTACTTTGCCATTTTAATGTTTGATAACATTCTTTCGAGCCCATTCGTATTTATTAATGCACATATGTATACAGCTGCTAAACATGTGGTATTTCACATTGGAAGTAAATCTGCTAGCTAGTCCTTAAGTCTTTTGTCCTTATTTAACTTACATTCCCAATGGTATAGTTACAGTTACAGGCTATTATGTCTATGTACAACTTGATAAAATTTCCATGTGAGGAACATGACACATTTGTCGGCATAAAAACCTAGGGGCCCAAGTATTTACCAACCCATTTGTATAAAGGCCTAAATAATAAACAGACCACTTGAAATAATAGAAAAGTAAAGGTAAATTTTGGTAATTCAGTTCTGTAAAACACGATTTTCTAATCAGAAGCATTTATGGTAATGAAACCCGAAAGGGAAAGAAATGAATGAAGCTAAAGGGGAACCTGTGAGTAGCAGACTGCAGCCTAGGCACACTCAATAGTCTGTGACTGCTTTTTCTAGATCTTTTTTTCCTTTTTTGTTTTGTTTGCTTGGTTTTAGTCATTTGTTTTTTTCTTTTCTGTTTTTTTAATGATAGTTTTTTTCTAATATAAAATATTCTGATTATGGTTCCCCACCCACCCACACAAATTCACACCCTTTCTTGCTCTCTCTCATTAGAAAGCAGACAGACATCTAATTAACAATAATAATAAAATAAGAGAAAATGAAAACAAACCTGAATAGGACAAATCAAAGAAAGGAATAAGGGAGGGAGGGAGGGAGGGAGAGCTAAAGAAAAAAAACAGAGAAACACGTTTTTAAAAAAAACTGAAAGACACAGAGACAGCACATTGGCACACTGGAATCCCATAAAAACACAAAACTGAAAACCTTAATATATAAGCAAAAGACCTATAAGGTAAATCAGTGTGTGTGTGTGTGTGTGTGTGTGTGTGTGTGTTGTCCAAACAAAGCATAATGAGACAAAAGTGCCCTCCAAAAATACCATTGAGTTAGTTTTGTGCTGGCCTGGGACCTGCCCTTAAGTGTGGTTTGTGTACCCACTGAGACTCCTTTTGGAGAATGTTACTCCTTTGTGAGCTGTTATCAATTGGAGATAACTTTTGGGCTAGGGATGGGAGATTGTGTTCACTTCCCTTTCAGTTCTGGGGCCCCATCTGATTTAGACCTACACAGGCCTTGTACATGCTGCCACGGTCTCTATGAGTTCATATGTGCATCGGTCCCATTGTGTCTAGGCTTTTTTCCCTGGTGTCTTCCGTCATACAGTCTTTCTGCCTGTTATTCAACAGAGTTCCCTGAGGCCTAAAGGGAAAGATTGGGTGGAGACGTCTCATTTAGGACTGCGTTCTAAGGTTTATCACTCTGTATATTGTCTATCAGTGGGTCTCTATATTTGTTCCTGTCTTCTGCAGGAGGAAGCTTCTCTGATGATGACTGAACAAAGCACTGATCAATGAGTATAGCAGAACTAGCAGTCATTTTAAGTCTGTGGTATTTGGTTTTCCCCTGGTTCTACGGACCATCTAATCTCAGGTTCTAGGCTGCCTGAGCAGTGTCAGGCATGGGTTCCATCTCATGGCATGGTCCTTAGATCCAGTTAGGTAGTGATTGGTTGCTCATACAACTTTCGTTTCCCTATCAGACAGGTGTGTCTTGAATTCAGATCAGCATTGTATTCTGAAAGATTTGTAATTGATGTTTGTCCTTCTCCTCTGATACTGTGCAAGGTTCCTTACAGTGCCATGAATATTAAGTCAGTAAGGATGAAGGCTCTATACAGGCACCTGCTCTCATTGTCCATGTTCAGTGAGTTATGAGGTTTTTATCTTCAGCAGTAGGATCTTATCACTAGTTTTTGGAGAGCAACCAATAACCTTAGCAATATTCTGGATTATTTAAAGGGGATGGGTTCTGTTCTCTTGGCCTGTTTGGCCAACAACTCAATCAGATGTAACCCATTCCTGGCACTGGAGGTTTCATTTGGTGGCAAGAGAACTGGACCTTTGTCTCCTGTGTTGTTAGGTAATTCTAAAACAGTGGTTAGATACCACAAATGAGGAGGCGATGCCGTAACCATATGCATGTTGTTTGGCCCAGTAGCCTCTTCCATCCTTGTCTCTCCTTCATATAACACTTGTTTGTTTTTCTTATTTTAGATCTAGAGGTGGTTTTTGTTTTTTTGTTTTTTATAGACTAGTTAAATTCTCCCAATGTTTTTATCAAGTATAAGAAAATTAAAGATCTCTCATGCTTTTGTTTTCACCACCATATGAAAGAAAAGACATTTTTAAAAGATAAGACAAACTTGAATTCAGAGTAAGTCCTTTAAATAAACTGAACTTTGCAAAACTATGCCAAGAAATGAAAATCTAGGTGTGGTGGCACACACCTAAATTAGTCACTTGGGAGATTGAGTTTGAAACCTCGCAGGGCTCCTTGAGTACCAGGGCAGCCAAGACTACATACCAAGGCCCTTTCCCAACAAATAAAATAAAAAACAAGAAAATAGCCTTCACTGTACCACACCACCTCAGTGTGGCAGACTGTGCCAGACCTCTGCAGGCAGTGCTCTAACTCAACCCATCTCTGCAGCCACGTGCTTAACTGTTTTTGATTGTTGTATTGTTAAGATTTTTTTAAAAGAAGTTTACTATGTGTAAGTGTGTTTCCACATGTGTGTGGATACCTATAGAGGGCAGAAGAAGGTATCAGATCCCTTGAGCCTGGAGTTACAGATGATTGTGAGGGGCCCCACCTGAGGGCCGGGAATAGAACTCCGTGAGAACATTGAGTGCTTGTAACTGGTAAACTGTCGCTCCAGCCTGGGTTTCAGTGATTAATGGGTTCAGATTATTTTAAAACTCATTAATGCAGAGCATCCCATTCCTGTTGGTGCCAAATCACAGATGTTCTTGAATATTAGAATATTAGAAACACTGTCATTTTGTAAGAATAAGTCAGATCAACAAATGTTTATTAAACACATTAGTATAGCCAACACTTAGTACTTTTGGGGGATAAAAAAAAAAAAAGATTCAGTGCTCATGGTAATTACAAAGATGTCAGAAGGAAATCCCTTTAAAATATTGAAAAAAAATTTATGATGAAGAAAAAAATGACTTCTGCAAAGCAGGAAAGTCTTAGTTTAAGACTAAGAGGTATGAGGCCATTCACTTTCTCTATAAAACATGGGCTATTATAGTTTTCATGTTCTGGCTAGGATTGGAAGAAGGCCAGGATACAACTTTTATCGAAAAAGATAAGTCTCATTTTTAAAATGTTTATTATTTGTAATTTTCTGTATTTGTAGGGTGGGGGCATTAAGCGTGTGAGTCCAGTATCTTCAGAGTCCAGGAAATGGAGTTAGACCCCTGGAGCTGGAGTTGTAAGGGATTGTGAGCCACCTGATACAGGTGCTGGGAACTGAATTCAGGCCTTCTGCAAGAGCAGCATACACTCTGAACCTCTGGGCCATCTCTCTAGCCCCTCTTTTATGTTGTTTTGTTTGTTTGTTTTTACAAGTATGACCAAATTACTATTTAGGAATACAAAATAATGACCTAAGATGTTCACTGAGCTAGTATAGTCTTTCAAAAGAATGTTATAAGAGAAAAAGAATATCTCGTTTCTTCTGTGTGCCACATGCCAGCAAGTTCCTGCCATAGTATGTCTGTTTACATACATTTCAAACACTCCCAGGATCCATCAATAAGATGGAGTTTCTCTCCTCTTTCTCTTCAGCTGGGTCAAATAAGATATGTGAAATGTTTTAAAATAGCCCCTGATGGAAGTAGCAAAACGGAAACAGCCTTCTGAAGATAAGCCAATGCAACATTTCTTTAAGAACAATCAACATTGAAGACCACATAGATGATGCCTAAATAATTCCAAGCATATAGTGATATCAGGATAATGATTTATTCATTATTATGTTGTGGTTAGATAAGTCAGAAAATAAATACACTACAAACTGAATCACATTTGCATACCTTTATTAATTCAGCGAATGAATTAATGCTAATGAAAGATAAAATAGAAGCATAGGCAATTCTTGGTTTTAATCTTTTAATTCTTCTTACTCTTAGGTTAGCAATCCATTTCTTTCATCACTAATATTGCTAGCATATTAAAATTATTACTACTGCTTCCTTAGTAAACTTCAGTATTTAAAAAAGTATGAGTTCCAATATTAATTTCAGAATATATTTGAAAATCTGACATATATTGACATACCCTTTGCAAAATTCTTGGTTCAAATTATCATCCCATTTAGTTGTCTCAACTTTTAAGGCTTATACATAGCTGTCAAATTTCCCGTAATCCAAGCTATTAACTTGAATTGAAACTGACAAAACCTGTCTTTAAGATTTGATAATTTCATTCCTAGATTTGGGCTTTCTGCTTTCTCCCACTTCTGAACTTTGCCTTAAAACCAGCAATATTAATGCTAAGTCCTTTTATCTCCCTTTCCTTTCTTATTGTGTCTTCAGTAAAGAAAGATATCATTACTTTCTTTAGGCATCTGACAGGGGTAACTTGGTGATTGATTACTTGAAAGTAAGAAGGGATTTCCTCACTTTGCTATTGCAACAAATTCAATGAAAATTGCATTTCTTGTCAACATAGGAGGTCCCATTCTTGCATGGGAGAACATTATAAAATGCCTTCTCATCCTTACAGCTACATCTCTGCACTATTTATTACTTTTGTTCTTTTCTATTTAATTCATCAGCACACCAATTCATGTGATCTAGTCAGTCGTCTCTTAGTAATACTGTGGTTTGTATTTTGGCTTTGCCCATTAGAGAGTGCCAAATGGATACAGATGTGTCACTTAATGTCATCCATTCCTTCTTTTGTCTGTTGTTTAAAAACATTTGCTAGCAGAAATGTCCTTCTATGACAAACTTTCTAGCAGACAATGAGCTGCCAACTGAAAAAGAGAATAAACAAATAAAAAGAACAGTGTATTACGTAGAAAATTCCTCTTGAATTCTCAAATAAATAATCTACCACCAATTGTCAGTTGGAAAGATCCTTGAAAATATCTTGTGGTATCTCATATGCCAAAGCATAATTTGTGGCATCTTTTAATTAAATTAGTTATATGACAATTGCATTTTAATACCCTATGATATGAAGATTTGGTGTTCTACTGAAAAGCACTCAGCCTGACATGAGGCGATGACTTTAATAAGATGCTCCGACAACTAAAGTATAATTCATAAACTTAGGTCCAGCTAACCCCTGACTCTTCCGTGTTATAGCTAAATCTAAATTCCGTTTACGGGATGGTGTTAAAATGGGAACTTCTTTGTTATAGTTCAGGTTGGGTGAAAACTGCTGTTTCCTTTAGCTCTGAAGATGATACAGTTCTCTAGTGCCCTTTAGGTCATTAAAGATCGGCTTCTTGATAAGGACCTTAAATCTTTTGCCTCTGAAATTTAATTGTAAGCATGTACGTGCCCGCACATGTCCATTTCATGTAGCATGTAAGCATGTACGTGCCCGCACATGTCCATTTCATGTAGCTCTTGGCTTTTTGGCCCCAGTACTTTAACCTGACAAGATTTACACTGTGTTTTTATGAACTGTCTGTCCCTTTCCTGTGTTTGGTCATGTGTCCTGAGAGTGCTGTTTACATTTATTTGTTTGTTTTCCCTCTAAGGTGCTAGGGATATAACCTGACCTTAGACATGGAAGAAACATGTTCTGCCACTGAGAGGGAGCCTAGTCCCTGACTGAAGGTTTTCTCATTCTCTAGTGTACCTGTTTTTTGGTTGGTCGGTTGGTCTCTTGTTTTTTTTTTTTTAATATTATGAACACATTAATTGACAAATTTGGAAGTATTGAGACTTGAATTTCCAAATTTCAATTTTTTTTTTTTTTTTTAAACAGAAAGCCCTCCCATCGGACATGAACTAGACCAGTAGTTTTTTTAGAAGAGTGGAAAGTTAGGAAACCATTTTAAAATCATGCCTACCATCTTACTTTAATACCTATTTCAATACCCAACACATACATGAACCGTCATTTGCAAATCTTTTGGTAGCAAGGCAAGCTTTTTTCCTCAGGTTATTACTCCACTGATTGCCAGTGAAGCATTCTCGCTCTTCGTACCCTTCCTCGTGTTCTGTGTGAATGCGTGCGTCGGGGGGTGGGGTGTCTGCCTGCCTGCCTGCCTCTCTCTCTCACTGTTTTATGAGCAACTACCATACTAAAATATCTGCAGTGTAAGCAGCATGGTTAAAAACAGTGAGTTTAGGGTGCATCAATAACTGAGGGTGTCTTTGTGCTTACCTGCTCACATTTAATTTAGGTTAGTTTTGTTTGTTTTCTTTTTTTTTCTTCTTTTTTTTTTTTTTAAGTTTTAGTTAGTTGTCATCAACCTCATTTCATTGAAACAACTCTTTCAGGTTCATATTTGTAATTTATATAATTAAGTAATTAAACTAATAAGCAAAATTTTAAATCACATACAAACAGTGCTTTGCTAAGCAAAACACTCATTCTGTCTTGGTAAGCATACAACAATTCCACAGGAGAGCACACTAGGAAATAGCTTTCTCTTTCTTATGGTTTCACAGAGGGAGATAGGAAGACTCTTCCATGAGGAATCCGCTGCATATTGTGCCACTACTTTCTTAGTAAAGTTTCCATTGCAGTGATAGGATACCATCACAAAAAGCAACTTGGAGAGAAAAGCTTGTAACAGTTCATCCATCATTGAGAAAGTCAGTGTAGGAACTCAAGGCGGGAACCTGGAATCAGGAATGAAAGCAGAAGCCGTGCAGGAGCAGTGTTGAACTGCCTTGCTCTCCATGGCTTGCTCAGCCCAACGCTAGCTCCAGAGAAATCGGACGCCTGTGGCCTCCGCAGGTGTCTGCACACACATGCACATACGTACACAGAGACACACACACAATTTCATCACACACAAGATCATCTAGAAAACCATAGCTTTTGACATTCAGACAAGTTATTGTTTTCTTAGAACATAATATGACAGTTTCGGCTTTTTACAATAGTGAGTGAAAGGAAATGGGGGCGGGTAGAAGAAAATATAGTATAGCTAACTGGGAAAACTGTTTGACAAAGGTCCATCTTGCCAAATGTAAATACATTTGTAAACTGACCTACCAGTCCCATGCCCAGGTATGTACCAAGTAGATAATAGGGATGTGCGGGAGTAGTTATGTACTGACGAGAAGGTTGAGAGGTCTCACATAGAGATCTGTACTTACTAAGGTTAGACATGTCCAAGAAGGTTCCAGTGACATTATTGGTAAAAACTTGTGAATAATCCGAGTATCCGTTGTGGTGTTGACTGAGAGTTCTGAAATGAGTGGAGAGATTGTAACAGCATACAATGTGTTAGACATCTTTACAGAAACTGAAGGTGAGTAAAAGAAGCCAGAACAAAAGAAGTACATACTATGTGGCTTCATTTTCATGCTATTAAAAAATAAGCTACCTCACAATTGTGACCTTTTCATCTTTTGTCCAAGAGTGAGAGAGGCTGGAAAAGAGCATGGGTGATAGGTAGGCTGTGGGAATGCTCTAGATTTGTCTGCTGTTCTCTATGAGTGTATTCTGTGTTTTGTGTACTGCAGATTCATTCCCATTGGTATGTATGATACACTTCAGAAAAAGAAAAAGAAATGTGACTTTATCAGATGAGCTTAATACGTTTGCTAGATGAACTGTTTGGTAAAGATAGAAAAATGAGCTGAGCTCCACAAAAGGATTTTGGAGGGCTTAATTATGGAATCTGTCAAAAAGGGAAATAAGACATAACAACTTAAATTATACCATCTGCAACTAATTTAGTTAGGATAACTTATTTTAGTCCAATTTGTTGTATTTTGCATACTTAGTACTGAGATTATGCAACAGTTGGGAATTACTGAGTCCGTGTGTAATTACAAACCATAAATCATTGTATCCTAGTCCTCTGAAGTAAAATCCATATGACCTTCCTCATGCTTGAACATTTGCTAGTCCTCTCTCTCTCTCTCTCTCTCTCTCTCTCTCTCTCTCTAAAGGATCATCAGGTTCTGATCAGGATAAAATACTGCTTAAATTAGACTAAAATTTGGTTCAGAAGACCATAATATTACTAGTTAATTGACTTATTTTCATAGCTCTATATTTTTCATCTCTTTGTCTTTTTTACTTGAAAGGGGGGGAAATCCATGAAAATGGTTTTCAAATGCATTTTAAGATAAAAGAAGGGATGTTTTATCCCACCCTCTAATGAGATTCACTGAATGAAGAAGACAAATTTCTACTATTTCAATAGTGATCCCAATACTTTATTATGGAAATGCCAGTAGAGAAGAAAGATTTAGTTGCCGTAATGTCTCATCTCATTCTAGGGATTGATGTATAAGAGCTTAAATCCTGAGGGAGTGATTTGTGTCTTCTTCATGTAGTAAAAATAAATGAAAATGTCTTTTGGTAAAAGAGAAGGTATGCTTCTCATATTTAATCAAGTAGATGATCCTGAAACATACGTATGATAATTTATATGTTACGATGATATTTCAAATTTGACATCCTATACTTCTTACATATAAACTTTGCCTACTTTAAATTCCTGGATTTTTAAAACTCCTTTACAGTCCTGAAAAAAAAAAAAAGTAGAAGCTATAAAACTATAAGAAAAAGGAGAAATCCTAATGAATGCTTTTGATTATTTATTTATTATTATTAAGGGGATGCTGAGGATAGAATCCAGGGCTTCGTGTATGCTAAACACGTTCTCCACTGGGCATCACCCCTCAGCTTTGAATGTGTTCACATTAAGGCCAGAATGCTGTAGGTACTTTGCCACCCCAGTCATCAACCTTCTGTTTCCTGCCATGGCGACTCTACTTAGCACAATGTACCAGTGACTGGGTGAGAATTGTGAGCTAGCAAGAGGCTGAGTTCCTGGGGATAGTGTTTTTACAACAGAATGCCACGCCTGAGAGTTCTGAGATGAAGAGCCCTATTTGTGAAGAAGCTGATACTTATGACAGTGGAAAGAAGCAAATACCTATGTCTTTAGCCCATCTTTAATCTGGTAGCTGTTAATCATGGCCAGCTTGAGGGAGAAAACACTTGAGAAGTCAGCCAGATCAGAAATTATATGAGATGGGGCATACCCAAAGGTAGAAAGAATAAGCATTATGGAAAATGGCAATGCCACTAAATTCTTATCATTTCATGTTTAACTCTTTGTGTGTTATTTTGAAAATAAAAACGCTGGTGTGTAGAGATTGGCGGGGGGGGGGGGGGGGGGGGGGGGGAGCTGTTTAAGCATCCTTGATAAGAATAATTGTTAATTGAAATGATCTTAATAGGCATCCTACCTGATTAATGGCCTAGAAACATTGATTTTGCTTACAATAAATATATAAATAATATTTACTGTGTTAGATTAATTAGAAAAAATATGACTGTTTTCATAATTGAGCATGGTAAAGCTTAAATGTTTTATGCTACTTTTACATTTTCCAACAACAGTTATTTTAATCTTCTTGAAGATGTTTATCAACTACAAATGTATATAATAATCTATAGTTAATGGCTTTAGATGCATTTGTTACAGTTTCATTTATTTTTTTTGGTAGTGATGTTACCAAGAATATTTAACATCATACTCTTTTTATTAGGATTTGGAACTTGGAAGGAAAGCAAACAGCTCATTTTCTTCTTCATTCTCCTGGAATGAGTGTATGCTGGCACCCTGAAGAAACTTTTAAGGTTGTTATCTATAACTTAGTTTTCCTTTACCAAGCTTAAAAGACATGCAGTATAATAACTGTACCCATAAAGAAGAAGAACCAATGACTTTTTCCACCTCAGACATAAATTGTCACAAATGCATTTGAGGGAATATAGAAATCAGTACTTGACTAGTTTCTCTAAAGTTGTTAGCTTTTTTGCAACTATCATTCATATATACAGAATGTACTTTTTCTGGCCTTTGGCAGATTACAGCCTAAAAAAATGATAATCAATAGTTAGCAAACAAGAAGCATCAGTGACATAGGCACATGTGTCCTGTATTAGTGGCACTCAGTTCCTATTCAAACTAAAGCTTTCTAAATAAGATACTAAGGACACACTATGAGTTCTACTATCAGTTAGCCTTAACTCAGCTCATGGTAAAAACAGAGGTATCCAACAACTTTTCTCCTTGCCAGAATGTTTACTTAATGTTACTGATGGGGAAGGTTTAAAGTGAGGGCTTGCATTTCACATTAAGACTGTACATTAGTTGCTCTCCTCGTTGGTACAACAAAAGCCTGACCTAAGCCTTTCTCTTACTTGAGAAAGAAAGGGTCTCTTTCGATTCACTGGGGGGATAGGGAGTCTGTTGTAAATGGAAATATAATATCAGGCAGGTTTCAATAAAGAACAGAGACAATTCTCGGAAATGCAAGCTTGAGCAAAGGGTCCGCCTCTCTCATGAACTCTCATCATAAACAAATGCATTTATAGGAAGATTTTATAGGATTAGATATCCATTGTTTTTAACAGGGAACTGTGAACAGAGAGAAGAAATAAGTCTTACAGAGAGAAGCAGGCTGCAAAAGCTTTTAGAAGCACCCTTCCCCCAACAGCTCTGAAAGGCAAGTCACGTAGTTACAAGATCACTCACTGCACAGACAAAGCATACAAATTTACAGTATCTAGAGATAAGTTCAGATATTCCGTTACAGTTCATCATTGTGGGGAAATCATGACAGGAGGCTGCCGGTCATTTTGCATCTGCAGCCAGTAAGTACAGAGTGATAAAAGCTAGTGCTCAGCTCACTTTCTTCTTTTAGTGTAGTCCAGGACCCCAGCACGTGGAATGATGCCTCTCAAGGTCAAGATAGGTCTTCCACTTCACCTAGCTTAATCAGGATTATCACCCAGAGGTTATGTCCTAGGTGATTCCACATCCTGTAAATTTGGCAATCAATATTAACCATCACATCATGTTTGACAACATTTTGTAAGCCAGCTCTGACATTCAGGAATTGAAAATGGCAGAAGTATCAATCTAAAGATCCACACGTGTTCTTTTCAGTGTATAACTACCAGTAGATTTATCAGCAATGCACGTGCTAGGAAGGGCCCAAATGTTCTTTGGTGGAACAGCATGTCAGTGAGTCACTACAAAGTTCAGATCTCCTGGACTGGCTAAGCCAATTTTAAGAGGTCAGATCCCAACTGACCTCTGCCTTTAAGACAATGAGTCTGTGTTGATGGTAGAGAAGAGACAAAGACATAAAAATAGATTTCAGTTTTCCCCCATAATCACAAGGCATTTTCGCTAAGGTAGATACATGTCATGGAATCTGTCACCCTGCAATTCAAGAGTCTTGGAACTAACAGGGAAAGGTGCTCTCTCTCCTGTACCTCAATTGAACTTTGGAAATGCTCTGTTAGTAACACATACATTCTCCCACACAACAGTAAAAGGTTCTGTGTGCTAGCAACATAGCTTTAAAATAAAAAGTTCTTCATTTTTATAGAACCTGATTTTTTTCTTTAATTTTATAGCCACCAGAAGTAGTTACCAGTAATACACATGCTTCTCTTGCAGCCCCAGCATCATCAGCCTCGTCTCTTTTGGCAGCTCAAAGCTCTAGAGGGTTATGCCAATCCTTACCAGGATTAGCTTCTCTTTTGATAGTTTGTAAGGGTCTTTGGAAGCTAGGGACCTAATTTTGGAGGAGCAAGTTTAGCAGTTGAGCATGTAGCTCTTCTCTGTGTCTTGACTGTATCTCCCTTAATACCTGTTCCAGCTTTTATTTTGGACATTGTAATGTCAAGGTAGGATGGGTGCTAAACTTCAGGACACCGTGGTACCCAGCATTGGTCCATCTCACTGTTCCACCAATGACTAGTCACATCTCCATTTTAGAAATACAGAAGCTGCCAATCACATAGCAGTCCATTCAGTTTTCAGTAGAAGCAGCAGCCATTTTCTATCAAGATCTGCCTGTCTTCTTCAGCTGTTCCTTCTGCCTTCCATTCGTCTATGAGAAATCTAAATTGTATAGAGCTATATAACATAAATCACCTGTCAAAAGATACATAATAGCCTTTCAAATCTAACTTAAAGGTAGTTTTTCCTATAGTAAATCTTGGTCTCCGAGTGACAAAGCTGATACCCTAAAATTTAACTTATTTGAATCTTTCTGCCCGTTTCCTCTGTAGTGTTTTGTATTTGATTTTTACTTACCCTCTCATTTCCTACGCATTTGACTTCTATGTGTGGTACACATACATACATGCGTAGTGTGTATATTGCTTATATTTCTTTTTATGACATTAAATCTCTGCTTTCTCAAATTTAACTAATTTTCTTTTTCCACCCCGCATTACAGCTAATGGTTGCAGAGAAGAATGGAACAATCCGGTTCTATGATCTCATGGCCCAACAGGCAATTTTATCTCTTCAATCAGAACAGACACCATTAATGTCAGCACACTGGTGCTTGAAAAACACCTTCAAAGTTGGTGCTGTTGCAGGAAATGATTGGATAATTTGGGATATCACTCGGTCCAGGTAATTATTTAGTTAATCTTTCTTTTACATTATATAAATATATTGTTCAATTGCCCATTGGGCCATTATGTACATGAAGGTTTCTGTGTACAATGAAAACAAGTCTTTCCTGTAGAAGGAAAGGAATTCTGGGAATGTTAGAAAAGAAGAAAAATGCTGACCCTGTGGCCTAGAATGGACCTAAGTCATGTCTGTTTTTTTCTTTTTCCAATTGAGTGCTTACCTGGAATTTTGTTAAAGCTTTAAAACCTTTAAGTTAATCTACTTGAATCTAACACATAATTTGCAAAATGCAAAATGTTTTTCAGTTATCCTCAAGAGACAAGACCTGTTCACATGGATAGAGCACACTTATTTAGGTAACGTACTGTTTTTGATGGAGTTGTGTGAATCCTTGATTTGGGGTATCCAACTACCAGAATAATTTCCCAGCCTTCCGCTTTGTGTTGGAGCTTGGGGGATTGGTTTGCTTTGGTTTGTCTGATTGCTTTATGGGGGTTGTTTTGCTTTCCCTGTTAAGTACTTTCTTAGTCTTTTGCTTTAGGCAAGGAGGAGATTTATTTCTCAAATACTTAGAAAATTTTTGTAATTCACAGAATGTGTGTAGCCTGTCTACCAGTACTACCTCAAAGTTGGGATAAATTATTCTTCCTCCTGTTCTGTACTGATACATACAAATGTTCATAGACCAATATTTACATGCAAATATTGTATTTTAAACAAGATCTTGCCAGCTAGTATATATTTTTAACATGCTGAAGTTTTGTTTTGTTTTGTTTTTATTTAAATTAATATATCTTGGTTTTTGTCATTGTTTTCAATTTTATAGTCATTAAGCAGCCTCACATAACAGAAAAAGCAGATGACCAGACTGAAAACAGTGGAACATTTATAATTTGCTGGTTTTTTGTTTTGTTTTGTTTTGTTTTGTTTAGTCAAGTCTGAAATATCCCTAATAAACTTCACGGGGACTCCATTACTATTAAGAAAGAAATTTATTCATCATAGTACTAAAATGTTTATAGATTTATGAGCAAAAATACATTTTTAATCAATGAATTAAATATGGTTTGTGAGAACTCTGAAGAAGGCCTTCTCAGCATGGTTTAGCAACTCTTCGGTATTAAAAACTCAGACTTAGTGCTGGAGAAATGGCTCAGTGGGTAAGAACACTTACTATGCAGGCATTAAGACCTGAGTTCAAATCTCCAGCACCTACACCAGCACTGGGGAGTGGATACAGTGGATCTCAGAGCTCATTGGTCAGCCAGCCTATAAGGAATGGCAAACTACTGGCTCATTGAGAGATCCTGTCTTATGGCAGAAGGAAGGAGAATAATAGAAGATATTGAGTGTGTTCCTCTGGCCAAGTATCTTAGCCTGGGGCCACATTACCTAAGAGAAGAGGAGAAAAAGGAGCACTACCATATTTGTTGGGGATTGCTATGACTTCCTTATACCAATTGTGTCTCAGCCCCTCAAGTTGAACACTATGGCAGAAGACAGCTGAGATTCAGTTGGTATAGGCAAAGGACAGAGGAGCTGTTGAATAGTTAATAATGTCTGAAACCAGACGTTTGCTGTCAAAGAATTCTTTTTCTTAAGCCTTCTTGACCACACTGACAATACTAGTCACCTGTCAGGTCCCCACTAACACTCACTGATTTAGAGAAATAATAGTGACCAAGATACCTTGAAGGCTTAAATATTCTAAGTGGTTATGTCATCCCAAGTGACTTAAACATAAGTGTATCACATGAATTTAAAAGAAATGTCAATAAATGGAGCTGGAGAGATGGCTCAGCAGTTAAGAACACTGGCTGTTCTTCCAAAGGATCTAGTTTTGATCTCAGCACCCACATGGTGGCTCACAACTGTAACTCCTTTCAGGAGAATCCAATGCCCTCATCTGGCCTCTGCAGGCACTGCATGCACATGGAGGCAAAACACCATATACATAAAATAAATTTTTAATTTAAATTTTAAAAAATCAGATTAAATGTATTTGTTTAATGAATCGAACTTCAAAATCTTCATACATGACCAATGCTTTATGTCTCCGTCAGTAGAGACTATGTTAACCTCGCATGATTTTAGAACTTAATTCAGTGACTCACAGCGAACACCCAACAAAATATACAGAACAAGAAAGTATTCATAGCAAAATAAACTGGAAGTCTACATGAAAAGCCATATTAACAAATTTAAGATTATGCAATTACTGCTTTTACTCAGAAAGATAGAGCCTGTTTAGAAAAGCTTGTAAGTGCCTGTGGGACAGTGCTTATTGCAATGCTTCCTTATTTCTTAGGTGGTCTGCGATTAGTGAAAACTTGTTTGCAACCACTGGATATCCTGGCAAAATGGCAAGTCAATTTCAAATTCATCATTTAGGACACTCTCAGGTAATATGAAAATGTTTCATGGCATTTGTGGGTTTTTAAACTGGATTTTTTACTTTTTATCCATGGCTCCCAAATTTGCAATTAGTAACTAAAGAAGTATGTCTGCTATCTGCTTAAACTGATTTTTATTTAATTAATATAAACACCGTATTTCACTGTTTCATCTGCATTTTCTCTTTCACTTAAGTGTATTAATTTTGTTTGCTTGGTTTGTGTAGACTGCAAAAATACCTGATTCTGGACTGTACCCATTATTCATAAGTTGCTTAGGTTTTCATTCAGCCAGGTACAAATAGGTAATGTGTATTTCATCATTATTTTGCTTCTGCCATAAACATCGTTTTTAATACATTTTTTACTTCTTTGTTTTAGATTTTTATTTTATGTGTATGACTGTTTTGCCTGCATGTATATACGTGTACCACATGCCTGCCTGGTACCCACAGAGATCAGAAGAGGGCATTGGATCCCCTAAAACTGGAGTTATAGACAGTTGTGAACAGCTGTGGGGAGCTAGGTACTGAACTCTGAGTCCTCTGAAAGATCAATAAGTGCTCTTAGCCTTTGAGCCATCTCGCCAGTCCTATTCTTACTTGTAAAAGTAGTTGAGGGGCTGGCAGAAAGTCTACCACTGCGTAGTTATTTTTCTGCGCGCACACACACTGTGTTTGAACTCCTGTCCTCCTTTGTTGCACTGTTCAGATATCTTGTCTGTAATGCTGTCTCTTCCTCTCAAGGACATAGTAGTTTGATAAGTGACATCTCTTACTATAAAATAATTGTAATATTTCATCAACAGTTACTAAGCAATTATTGAATATAAAATACATTTCTCTTAAAAAAATAATAGTAGTTTTCATTTTTTTTGAGTTGAGAATTCACTGTGCTTCAATTCTTCGCATATTTTTCAGCCCATCCTCGTTGGTTCTGTAGCTGTCGGATCTGGTCTTTCCTGGCATAGAACACTCCCACTGTGTGCAGTTGGAGGAGACCACAAACTCTTGTTTTGGGTGACAGAAATATGATTTTCCTCTGTATTTTTGATCCTACACTTTATATATTTAGTATATATTTTGGAGAAATCCTTATTTTTATATCAAATATACTGTAATTCTAGCAATGTCTCAGTTGTCTTTTCTGGTAAATAAAATGATGAAGACTTGTTGAAAAGTATTTTCCTGTTCTTCTTTGTTGTATGCCAAACGTATGTGTGCATATCCCCAAATATGTTTAATCATCTTCTAAGAACTGTGATAACTAACTTAACAACTCAGCCCCAAAGAAAGGAGTCTAGGAAAAAAATGGCAGAAGACTTGTTAAAGGGATATTTAAACTGCACCCTAGCGTGTACACTTGCTTTTCATAATCATCAGAGAACCCAGAATCTAATTAACTAGCCAACATATTTGAAAAATTAATGTTTTAAACATAAGAAATGATGTTAAAAACAAAGTTAGTTGTATCTAGGGATCAAGTTTGGGGACATGACTATGCTAAAGTTGGTATCTAGGATGTATTATCTAGAGTAAAGTAATCCAGAATGTAGAACTGGATTGTTTGATGAAATTATCCAGTATAACTCCCATCTGTTTATTAAAAATAACTATCTTGGGAAAAAAATAACTCATAGTTGTTTAACTACACTTTTGCCAAAAAGAGACAAGAGGTATTCACCTAAAAGGGAAGAAAATGCTGTTTCCAATTGTAAATTATATATTACTATACAAGAAGGCATGTTTAAGAAATGAGAGGAATTCCTTCACCTCTTAATTGAAAGAGTAGAGTTTACTGTTGCTCTTAGCTATACACAGTTACACACAAGAAATATATATATTTCCAGCTTCTCGCTTGTTACACTTTGTTGTTTTCTTCGTAGTGGTACCATGGCACTCTTTCCTTAGCCTGTTCTTTGAAATAAGTTTCCATTAGACTAAGACAAAAGCTGTAATCCAAGAGGTCTGCCATTGTCTCCAGGCCAGCCTGGGCTACAGAGTCAGACCTTGTTAATAGATGATGGATGGATGGATGGATAGACAGACAGACAGACAGACATAGGTAGATCGGACCTGTGAATGAATGAATGAATAAGAAAGGCAAACTAAGGAGGAAATGTCCATGGGGAGTTGTTAGTGATCACTCTGATCTTTAATAAATAACTTGGGTTCTGATATCATGTGTTTCCTGGGTTTAGTTTTCCTCTTTGTTTATAAATATGTCTAAGAGGGTTTTCCTTCTGTTGAAGTTAAGTTTCCCCCAAGACGGCTTCAGTTACAAACAAACATGGTGGAAAGAAAAAAGTGTGCGTATATACTACAGCTTGTGTTGTTTAACACTGTTGAACAAAGCCAGGCTCTCGCAAATCTGCAGGATGTCAGAACTAATCCTATTCTTTCAAGATGATAGAGTCCTGAGTCTCCTTTCATTTTATGATCTGGCTGTTGGGAAATTTCAGTGTTTCTCTCATGCCAAAAATAACAGCATCACACACTTGTCTTTGTTTCTTACTTTGATAATTTGTGACTACATAGTGACACTGACCTAGTTATGCTCTCATAGCTATTTTAAATCTCATGCCAGTAGAGAAAAAAAAAGACTGAAAACTTTGCTTTTAATTTGTCCAAAATCAGACATTATCCCAGAAATGTTGAAGGAGTTATAAGACAGTATTAGGCCCCAAGGTACTTTTAATAGTTCTAAGGAAAGAAGTAGATGCGCCAGACAATTTCCATAATTTTCTATAGTTCAAAAGTTAACTCAGTTTGACTCGACTAGTGGTGCCTTTGCTCCAAGCAGAAGTATGTTTGCAAAGTGACTGTTTTGATTGCTGCATCCTCAGATTCCCTCTTAGGAACTCAGCCGAGTCCTTGAAAGCAGCGTTCTGCTCCAGCGTGTCTTCAACACTCCCTGTTCTCAGGAGCAGAACAGAAGTGAGCCGTTTATTGAATAGTACACCTTACTGATTCAAAAACATCTACATCTTAAAATGTAATTGCACATTTACAGAACTATAACCTCAAGACACAGACTTTGTCTATTTTTTTATATTTACATCATTTATTCCATCCCTTTTCTCCCTTGTGTACCCATTCCCTGCCCCTGCTCTCTTTCAAACTTTTGAACTTAATTTTCATTCTAAACACCTAAACACAACCTACTCAATCTGTATAATATTGCATATATATATATGTTTTGGGGGCTAACTTTGATACTGGATAAGCAGTTGGCGTGCTCTTCCCTGGAGAAGACCATTTCTCCCACTCTAAGTATTCATTCGTTGCCTGTAGTTCTTTGTGTAAGGTTGAGGCCTCCTGGGCTTTCCCCCTGTCTCTTTTAACAGGCCTATTGTTGTTGTCCTTGTTCAGCTCATGTTTAGACAGTCACATTGGTGATATATTATAGATGTAGCTTCTGACCTTCCTGAGAGACACAATCTCACAGCTAAATCCCTGATCTTCTGTCTTTTACAATGTTTCCCTAAACCTTAGGTGTAGGAGTTGTGTTGCAGATATATCAGTTGGAACTAAACTCCACAACTATGCACTTTGATCGGCTGTGGTTTTCTGTAATGGTTCCCATCTGTTGCTAAGAGAAGTTTCCTTGATGAAGAATGAGGACTACACTTATCTGTGGGTAGAAGGACAAATATTTAGAATGTAGTTAGGGATTATGCTGGTTTAGTGAAGTTTTATTTGTGAGTTCTCCAAGATCCACGATTGCACTAACCCTGGGGAATTGACTAGGTTTCCAGTACCAGTCATGATTTCCCTCTTGTCTAGCTAGTCTTAACTCCACAAGACAGCTGTTGTTTACCACTACTGTACGCTTCGGGCTACCATTTCATTCTGGTCATAGCGGTTCAAAGGTATCATGGCTGGGTAAGACTGTTGGTTGCTTCCCTCCTTTGGAAGCTTGCATGGCAAGCTTCTGGTACCTTGAAAGCAAGTCCTATCAGGTTATCTGGACCCTGTATCCAAAGTACATGTTGTTTTCAGCAATAGGGACTTACCTTCCACCTCCGGGCAATAAGTAATAGCCAATAAAGGCAATAGTAATAGCCTATAATGCTTTGATAACCCTGACCAACAACTCAAAAGAGTATTTCTCATGCCTGGTGTTGGGCTCTTCTTAGATAAAGACACAGACTTTTTTAATTAGCATGACTTTATAATGAGTATTTACTACCTAAGCACAGTAATATAATAATATCATTAAGCTGTCTTTCTGAAGATCTCATTTTATAAAATGAAAAATTTATATTTTATGATGTATTTACTGCCATGTTCAACATGAGCAGTTTCTGTTGCACACATGGACATGGTCTTTATGGGAAACCGGAGCATTAATCTACTTCCTGACCTTTTCAGCTGTTCTGTGACTAACCTGGTAAAACAATTGCCACTCTGAATAGAAACAGGTGACTTTTTTGTCTGGGAATTTCTTTGGATCAACTTATTTCCATGTGTGCCTTTTTTGTCATTATTTGCGTGCTGAGGTAACTTTTGAGAGAAAACCTTGGAAATCATAACACTATGTAAGCTTATATAAACTCCATATGAACAATGAATAGTAAGCAAAATAAAGGCCACCAGGCTTCTTGACCTCTGCAAACAATTTGCATAACTCAATAGATTTATTGTTTGTGAAATAAGCATTTCTACCATCTGCATTTAGAATGCTTTATTGAGTCTCTGTTTCTGAGTAATAAAAGACAAAAAGCCGCTGGCTTTTTTGCTACAAAACTTTGATCTTTCTTATAAACACAGCTGTCATCCTATCATTGAGTGAAATCCAGACAAGATTAGACTCTGGCCAAAATTAAGATTAATCTTTGCAACCATCTGAAGTAAGAGCTTTCTAATACTGTTTTAGGAAATCTCTACTTTTGAGACAACGTACAAAGGAAGTAAGTCCCAGACAACCTCTAAAGTAAGCCAGAGTCAACTAATGATGAATTTTACCAGTGATAAGAAAGTGGAAAGTAACCAAATTAGTTCACTTTGGTGCATTTCTGCTTAGACTATAATCTTAAGAAATTACTCTTCTTAGTTCACATCAAGTTTAAATCAGACCAAAATAAGTTACTTTTTAATGAACTTCATGTTAACATTTCATTGGTCTTTCTTTCACTAATCCTTGTGAAAACAAAGTGTTCACTAAAATAGAGCAGATATATTTTATTTCAGCTTTCGTATTATAGCTCATTTTGATGTCCAGCATACAAAAAAAATCATTTTTTTTTCAATAATGTATAGACTCGGGAGTTTTATATACTTTGCCAAGTTTTTTTAGGTTATCCTCCATAGACGAGTGTTCACTAGTGCCTCAAGCTGTGGTAAGTGCTCAGTCCTGCATTCTCTCCGAGTTGCCTGTTCCTGGAGAACATCTACAGAGGTTTCCCTCACCTGGTAATATGGACCTCTGCTCTATTTGTTAAGAGTTCCCTGGTGCTTAATTTTCTTCAAGTTACATGTACATCTGCTTCAAAGATCTTAACACTGCCTAGATTTGCCTGACAAATACATTACACTCATGTCTGAGGAACAGTTCTGAAACTGTAAAGTGTTATTGACTGAGTCCTTTCTGCATTGTACCACCTAGATGCCACAATCTCTAAGATATGTTCTATGTATTTATAATCTTAGCAAGACCTTGAGTCATCCTCAAACCTACTGAAGGAAAATATCTGGGAAAGAAATAATCTCATATTATCACTATTAAAATCTTAGAAACAACAATTTCTTAGGATCTTGGAATAATAGACACCCCCAAATCAAATTTGCTTACGTATTTCTAGCAGATACTGAGCTAGTGTGTCCTGACATCTGCCACCTCCTACACCAAAATTTCATAATAGAAAGGGGAAATGAGGCTGTCAGTAAAGCCTTTAGTCTTCAGACATGGTGGCATTTGGAGCCCTTAATCAGGAATCTGGAGAAAGTTAAGTTCCTAATGTTAACATATCCAGGTGGATCTTTCTTCCTGGTGACTTTTATGTGGTTCTGGGTTTGACTTTAGTGTTGAAATGAAAACCAAGATATTTTAACCATTCCTGCCACAGTTACATGGGAGACAAAACTTTCTAAAGCAGAATAGGTAAGGAAAACTAATGGAATCTAGCCTAGCAAACAAAGAGAGGGAAGTAATACGTTTGGCTGGAAATACAGGATATTGCTATGGATTTCCAGGTAGAGTTTATCCATCTCCATTAAATATGCCTATGTCCTCAGCAATGTGTATACCTTTGTCCAGAGACTATTAGATGTCTTGCCATGGTCAGTGTGTGTGTGTGTGTATGTGTGTGTGTGTGTGTATGTGTGTGTGTGTATATGTGTGTGTGTATATTTGTGTGTGTGTGTATGTATGTGTATGTGTGTGTATGTGTATATGTGTGTATGTGTGTGTGTATATTTGTGTATGTGTGTGTATGTGTGTGTGTGTATATGTGTGTATGTGTATATGTGTGTATTTATGTGTGTGTGTGTATGTATGTGTATGTGTATGTATGTGTGTGTATGTGTGTGTATGTATGTGTGTGTGTGTGTGTTTGTGCACTTCTCAACTTCAGGAAGTAGCTCAGTGGTAGAGCACTTACCTAACACATGGAAGGCACTAGGTTCCGGGCCCCCAATACTGAAAAGAAGCGGAAATCAAATCAGGAGAGAAGAATGATTCTCATGTTGGCAAATATGAGCCACTTTATTGAACTATTGTACTCATAACTTCCGACCTTTTTTATTTAAGCAGTCATGGCAAAACTCTAACATTATTTTGAAGTCCAGAAACAAACCTTCAAGAAGAAATGTTGATGCCGAGCTGCTAGAATCCATCTAAATGACTTTATGAAGTTGTGATTCAAAATAACCTGATTGCTCTAAGAAGTCAAGGTGCTGAGTCATTTACTGAAAAAGCCAGAAGTTAATTAAAAGCAGCTGATAGTGGCATCATTTACTGCCTTTTAAAAAACTCGACCTTTTCATTAAAGAAGAGTTACATTCTATCGAAGGTGTGCAGAGCTAAGCAAAGACGGTGGTGGAGGCCTTCCTCATTTCTACTCCAAACGGGTGGGTCTGTTGCTGAGTCCAGGATCTCCAGAGTGATTGAAACTAGTTAATCCTAAGATGTTTGCCCTGCCTTGCCTTCAAAAGAAAAGCCTCAATAAAGGGTCTGGTGCTGCCTTGTCTCCTGAACAAGATCTGGCATCTCCCTTGTATCTACATCACATGGAGTTCCTGCTTCCTTTTCTTGGAAAATATAAGTCTAAGACAAATGTGGAAGACTTACCTCTCCCCGGAGCAGGAGTTGAGCGGTGTTACAATGTTGTTGTAGGCTGCTAAAATGTTAATGATGTGTCCATTGTAATCCCCTTTTAATATTTAGTTCTCCTTTAAATGAGCTAAGGTATTGGAGGCCAGGGAAGTTTGACTCCTAACTGACAACTGTTAGATCCTTCCTTAGTGCTTTGGCTGCCTTCAGCAAAGACTGTCAGCTAAGCGGCTAGCTGGACTGCCCTGGTGCCAGCAATGGCCACTTTGAAAAATACATGGATGCTTTGAGGAAGCTAGCCAGTAACCACAGCTGCTTGCTATTAAGTCATAACTATACCCCTAAAGGTCCTGTCCCAGTCACAATTGTTTTAAACATCTTGTACAGAGCTTTCTGCCATCGAAAATTCTTTGGTCAATATTAGGTTTGCTTTTTTCATCCTAGAGCAGAAGGAGAGTACTGCCACTGATGTCCCAGCAGAAGGCCTGAGCTGCTGCAAGCTGCAGTTGGTTACTTCTATGATTAATGAATGCACCCCTTCCTAGCTGTGGACACACTGTTAGGCTCACTTTCTGAGTTCGCCAGAAGACTACCTCTTGTACTGCCCCATGGTGTGCAACATGAGGCCCTTAGAAGGCTTCTCTAGAGAGGTCCTTTCTTGTCTACTTTTTATTTTCACCCTCAGTAGATGGGCTGATCTAGTAACAGGAAGAAAAGACAGCAGTGGAGGTGGCGGCAGCAGCAGTGGCAACAGCTGGAGAGTTTCTCAGAACAGCCAAGGCAGAAATGGTGCAGGATGAATGGAGCAGAAACAAAGGAACTGAGGGATCAGATGAACTAAAGACGTGAGGCTTTGGTTACTGAAGGGTTCCAGAAAGTATCCAAGTCTAAAGACACCGCGGGCTCAAGAGCTAACACTTGTCTTCATACCTGGACATTCAAAGCCCACATGACAGCAGCACTAGAAGGCATCACCTACTTCTGCTTGCTGCTGTCTGCTCCCTGAAGCCAAAAATGACAATTGCCAGGGCTGCTGGTTGTTAACCCCAGAGCTGTAAGTAGCATAAAGCCTGTCAGTCTTCAGCCTTGTAGCATAGAGCCTCTAATTTCTAGTGTTTGGAGCTGTACACCTCTGGGTCTGCTAGTCCAGCCCCTAGTCTTTGGACACTCACCTGGGTTGCCAGCACCAGAGCAGCTTCCCTACCTACAATTCTCATCCAGTAGAGCAAAAGGACCCTAACCAGCTGCCCAATAACACTGCACATGGCATTAACTTCTTTGTATCATCACTGACTCGTCTCCTTAAATAAAAGTCCTATGAGTAGAAATGAGATAGATTTTTCCTCCAAAGCCCTCAAATATATATATATATATACATATATCCTGCAAAATAACATTAGGCTATCTATTGCTTTACTGGGGACTTTCTGACTAAACATCTTTAGGCCCCCTTCTCATGAGGTGATTGACTTTTTTAGAGAAGAATCTAGTATCCCACCAACAGAATATAAATTCATAGTCCAGTGTTCTGAGCAGCCTTGAGGAAGCCAGATCACTCAGCAGGAGTAGTCTAAAACAGACACACTGGAGTAATCAGACTGGAATTCCTCCCCTTACCCAAGCCTCAGCAGAGTGTTACATCACTCTTAAGGAGTGGGGCCTAGAGGAGCAGATAAGCCTAATGGGCATCTCATGTTTCCTGTGATTATGAACCAGTTCTGTGTACCTCTAACTTTTCCATCCTAAAACTAGGAAGAGAGTAAAAATGGGGGCCTATTTGTCATCCTTTCTCCCACCTAACAAGTTAAATGTGATAAAATTGAATTTCAGCCATCTCCTGGTAATCACCCACAAAAACAAAAGTAACTGTTAGAAATTAAGATTTTTTTTGAGTGAATAAATGTGAGTGATAAATATAGTCTCTTTAAAATCGGGGTTCACTATAATCTGCTCAGTTTACTTCCAAAATTCACTACAGTAAATGAAATCTGGCAATATATATATATATATATATATATATATATATATATATATATAGTTTTTGCCGGTGTCAGAAGATTTCCGGTAGTTTTCCAAAACTTCTAGTTATGGACTGTTTTTCACTAGTCCTAGAAATTCCTGTGTCAAAATGAGAATGGCACTGATCTTGGGAACTATAGATGACTGATGAGCAATACTCTTGTAGGATCCAAAAAGACAGAGGAAGTAGCTATGCTTTCTTTTGACTAGAAATCACATCTTCCAAAATATAGCTCTATCAAGCAACTTTTGTTGTCCTTTGACCAACTGAGAAGTTCATAAATTGACAATTCTATTTTATACACACACACCTTACTTATAGGTAGGGCAGCGGCTAGTGGTGATTTTGTTTTACCGCTTCATCAACTCTTGAGTTTTCCCTTTTCTGACTGGGAGCCTTGGGAACCTATCTTGGCCCTGGAGAAGCAGAACAAACTGGCAAATTAAGATAGGCTCAGAAAGGCTGATTGAGTACCCAGAGCTGTGAGTTGTACCTAGGTCAAAAGAGTCCGTGGAAGATGAAGATGTGAAAGCACAAACGTCATTAAGTCTAAATGTCATTCAACCAATACTTATTAAGGGTTTATTATGCACCAAGCATTGGTCTGGAATCTAAGTAGAGATCAAGGCAGTCTTTGCCCTAAATTGATATCCAACAGGGATCTAAGCAAACAGGCAATTATAGTATTTGCTAATATAAGATAAAGCAGAGTTGGTTGGAAGCAAATATCCAGAAGAATAACGTCTTTGGGCGGATCAGAGAAGCTAAGGGTGGAACGGTAAGATTTCTGCTAATGGTTAGAAAATAGCAAGTTGTAAGAAAGCCTTTCAAATCCATGATTACAAGAAATAAATAAGGCAAAAATTACATATTTCCGTGGGAGTTACTGAGAATCGAGGAAATGTGACCTTAATGAAACAATTTCTAGAGAGATCCATCTAGAGAAGCATGGGTGAACACAAAGCTATGGAAGGAAAATGGAAGATGGAGAAGGAAAAGCATTCTGTTAGAAGACTTGCAGAAGAAATCAGGTGAAACATTGCTAACAGTATAAGCTGGCGGGACAGACTTGGGTCTGGAAGGCCCCCTAGTCACAAAACTAAATCACATGCAAGGTTATTAACAGGACCAGTGTGTGACTGTTTCTGGCAAGCGTTCACTATATCTTGCACAAAGATAATCATGCGCAAACATGTGGTAAACAAACTGTTGAAAATCAAGAATGTGATGTGAGAATGAACAGAAGTTAGCCAGACAGTGGTTAGGAGCAAAGATGATTGTTTCAGACAGAGAAGGCATCATGTTTAAAAAGATTCCAGGAATGGAAAGAAATAGGACTTACAGAGAACAGGGAAGAGTGATTAAAGGACTGAGCAAGCATAAGAATGTTGGACAGAACTTGCACAGGAAGCAGGAAGGGTACAATTGTCAATATACTCAAGAGCTACTAAGGAGTGGGAGGATATGGGCCTTAGATGATCAAATATACCAGAGGCTGGGGTACGGCCTCTGTAACTGCTACATACTGCAGCTTCATAGACTGCTACAGCTGTGTGACTTTTCCAAGCTTGCTTACCTAGCAAGTCACACTCATTACTCTGTGACAAACAGAATGATAGAATGACTGCCCTAAAATCCGATTCTCATCATGTGACTCCCCTACTTCAAGATCTTCAGTAGCCCAGTAATGTTTTTGTTGTATATCTTTCCAGGGCTTCTCATCTCACTCAGAGAGAAACCTAAAGTCTTTGCCACACTATATGTTCAGAGAACCCCGCATTTTAAACACCTTCAATTGCCCACTCTTTTCACTCTGCTTCAGCTTCACTGCCTTCCGTTGGAATATCTAGAGTATATATATAATATATATATATATTATATATATATAACATATATATAATGGTAGTAAATGCAAGAGATTGGAGAAATAAGGACAAACTAGCAAGTGAAGCTCAGAAGTAGCCAGAGTGATGGAGAAGGTTAGGGAAGGAGAGGAAGAGAAGGAAGACAAATCGGCTTTCATGAAGAAGTCAGAAGGTTGCCAGCAGTAAAAGGCGATCAACTTTATCAAATGTTATTTACAGGTCAAGTTGGATAATAACCAAGAATCTTTTGGTGACATATGAAAGTCACAGGCACCCTTGGGATCAGGCCTGAGGCATATGAAAAAGTTCATCAGTGAACAAGGGAAGAAAACATTAAGAAAGAGGCTGTGCAGTCTTTTGAAGAGTATGCCTGAAAGGGACAGGGGGAGGTTGTTTTGTAGAAAAAGTTGAAATAATAGCACATTTTATTTTACTGGAAATGGGCCAATGTCAGGACCATGCTGGTGGAGCAGGAGAGAAGTCAACAACCGTTGGAATGATGATGTCCTGGGGTAAGTATTGTGAGCACAGGGAGAGGAGTTGTCTTTTTCTAGGAACAAGGACAATATCTAAAGTAATTGAAGAGAGGGCAAAGTTTAAAGACCCTGATGTAGATCAGGAATGGATGGAGCAGGGGAACCATTGCAAGGTCTAACCTCAAGACACATGAATTTAGAAAGGTTCTGGTTGGGGCCAGACAACAATAGTTTTACATATGACAAAGCACAGGGTCCAAACTGGGTAAGAATGGACACAGGACATGAGGGAAGGGAGGGGTGGTGAAAATGTAGACTCCTAGGAAATCTATGACTCTCTTTCCTGCAGATGACAGGGAGGCTTCACAACACCTCAAAGATTTATTGCCTAAACAAGACCCAATCAAGAACACCACCAATAGGTATGTTACCAGGGAAGATGGAAACCTCACACCCCACCCTAAACAAAGATCTTTAGGAAGGCTATGAGTGGGAGAAGTAATCTTCTCTAGGGAAAAACCCCTAATTCATTATCCAGTATCAATTGGCCAGCCCTGAAATCATACACATTCAAGTAATGGACTGAGCAAATTGCATTTATATATTTGTGCATACACACACATATATATGTTGCTTGTAACCATCCACGGGGCCCTTCAGGAAAGGGATAGAGTTGGGACGGAATCAGGACACACAGGTTCCAGGAGTCAGGTGAATGGCAAAAGGCAGACTCACTTTATTACAGGGTGGGAAGCCTTTTATACTCTCCACCCAGCCCAGCTTCCCATTGCCTGCCAGACTGCAGCTGCTGCTGCCTGGGCATGTCCCGGTAGGTCTGTCTCTGGGCATGCCCGGGGAAGGTCCATCTCTGTGTATTTCCACACAGGTCTCAGGGCTTGTCCAGTTTTCTCCTACACATATATGCATATATATATATAAACATATAACCATGCATATGCGTGCGCGCGCGCACACACACACACACACACACACACGTACACGTATATGAAAGAGAGTTCATGAATTTGAGAGGGAGAGTGGGAGGGATTGGAGGGAAGTAAGGGAAGGGAAAAATGATATAATTATTTTTTAATTTCGGAAATGCAAAAAAAACCAAGAACAACAAAAAGTAGACTTCTTGTAGCTCAAAAAACTATCAAAGTTAGGGTAGCGAGAGAGTAAGCTGGAAAGATAAGGATACATGGACATTCAAATGTTTCAGTGAAAATATGTAAAGGGTTAGGATATTGACAATAACAAATTACAGGCGTTGAAGATAGAACATGAGTGAGTTCTACGAAGAGTTAAGAATCAGAATTTTGGAGGACAATTGAAGGAACGAAGAAACCTGGATATCAATATTATCTCTAGACATTCAAGAGAGGATGAGTGAGAAAAACACAAGAACAAGAATATCATATCTTAGAGCATGAACTCAGAACTGTGGCGGCATGTTTGCAGAGAAGGAAAAGGCACTGCCTAGAAGCAATGAGGAGCAAGGGATATGACTGTCTCCCCCGATAATACAGGCTAGTGGACGATGATGGGGAAAGCGTCACAGACTGCGCAGGTATCCTCAGGAGAGGCTAATGGCGATTTTGCCCATAACTGATTTCTGTGTGTCAGAAAAACAAGAGGTTGGAAATTGGGAAGGATAAGGTCATCGATGTAGAGTGCCATTTTATGTACATGCTGTGGCGTTCATATCTCCTTTTATACCACGCTACCTTTTATAGCTTCAAAACCAAGCAGCAGTTTTTCTAGAAACCTGTATCTATTTTCAACAATCTATTCGGTGCTGCTCTTCAGGGCACACTTTAGCCTAGCTTTTATGAGACTACTAATCTCTCTCCACTTATTTGTCTCCCAGTCTAGACTTGAGCAACTCCACATCTCTATTATTGTTTATATTCATGAAGACCTACATTTTATCTGTTCTTTTGTTTGCTTCTCTTTGCCTGTTTATAATGTTGAGGACATAGTACGGGATATGTTTGAATAGATAGTTGGAGGGATGGATAGAACAATGACTGTTTAATGTCAAGGACATGTATGTGTCATAAAAAGCCCTTAAAATGGCATATTTAATTTATTAATGAGTTTTCACTAAAAAGCAGCATGACTGCTACTAATTGAGGGCTCATAAGAAAAGAACAGCCTTTGCTCCAAGGAATTTATAGCCTAATGGAAAAATTCCAGCTTGTATGGACTTTATCAAGGGGAGAAAACCAAACATAAGTACAGTTGCCTGGAACTGTCGCAGTGTTTATGTTATTTATACTCATGGCACAAGTACAGTTTAAGCATACCTCATTTTATTGTGGTTGATTTTACTAGCTTTCCAGATAACTGCTTTTGTTTATTTTTTTTTTCTCCCTACAAACTGAAGCTCTGTGGCACCTGCGTCGAGCAAGTCTCTTTATTGGTCCCCTTTCCAACATTGTATGATCACTTCAGGTATGTAGGCCACATCTTAGAAATTCTCACAGCATTTCCAACTTTCTCATTATGCCTGTTACAGTAATCTGGGATCAGAAACCACTGATGTTACTATTGTAATGGTTTTTGAGTGCCACAAATCATGCCCATATAAGATGGAAGACTTAACCCATAAGCATCATCTGTGTCTTGACCTGTCCATCTACCCGTGTCTCCCGATAGCCCCTGAAACACAGTAATGAAGTTAAACCAATAAATTTATACATGGTGCTCTCATAAGTTCCCACAAGAAAGAAGAATCCACCCCCCTCTCCCACACACATTCACACACACACTTTAAAACAAATGCTAGGAAGGTTAAGATTGTACGGAAGGTATTCAGGAAGCACAGGCAAGCCAAAAGCTGAGTCCATTCTACCAGTTAGTTAAGTTGTAAAGATGGAGGGAAACTTTAAAAAGATATATTGATTTTCATAAATTTTATTGTTAAATCTTGCTAATAAAAAAACACACTGGAAAAGAACTTTTTGAAGGGAATTAAAATGAGTAATAATAAAACAACTTAAAATAGCCTTATTATTAATAAGGAGAAAGTTATTGGTCTACAAAGAAGATCAAACTAGCCACAGTGCTCCTCTTAGCCAAAGTCTAATCCAGAACAAGGTCCTAATTATCTTCAGTTCTATGAAAATTGACAAAGGTCCAGGTGCCACAGAAGGCAAATTTGATGCTAGCAGAGGCTGCTTTGTTCACTTTAAAGGAGGAAGTTTTCTTCATAACATACCAGTGTGCAGAGATTCGGTGAACGCTGATACAAGAGGTACAGGAAGTTATCCCTAAGGTCTAGAGAAGATCATTGATAAAGGTGGCTACACCAGCCAGCAGGCTTTCAACACAGATGGAACAGCCTTCTACTGGAAAATGCCATGTCAGACTTTTATAGCCAGAGAGATGTCAATGCCATTGTCAAAGCTCCAAAGGCCAGGATGATTCTCTTGTTAGGGTTTAAAGAAGAGGGAGGTTTTACATTGCAGCCAATGCTAATTTACCATTCTTAAAACCCTAGGGCCCTTGAGAGTTATGCTGTCTATTCTGCCTGTGCTTTGTAAATGGAACAAAGCCGAGATGATATCATGTATCTGTTTACAACATGGTTTGCAGACAATTAAGCCTATTATTAAGATATATTAACCAAGATTTAAAAAAAAAATCAAAGTATCACTGCCAGTTGACATGACCACTTGTCACTTGAGCTCCAGTGGAGATGGACTCCCAGAACTCAAGAGATAGAAGCAGGAAGCACAAATTCAAGGCCTTCATGGGCTATTTAGTGAGTTTGAGGTCAGGATGGAATATACAAGGCCCTTTCTCAGACAATGAAGTGGCAGGAAGAAAGAAATTAAAGAATAGAGGAAGAGAGACAGAGAGAGAAGGGAGGGAGGGAGGGAGGGAATGAGGAAACTGAGGATGGAAGAAAGACAGGAGAGAAAAAAGCAAATTTTCAAGGCTACAATATCTTAAATGCCACTTCTTGTGGGTCTTAGCAAAATAAACTGGATGTCTCCAAGAAGGAATTAAACATTTTATTTTCATGATCCATGGTCAGAGGTCAAAATGTCAATGTCAAGAAAATTTGAACTGACCATCATAGCACACACCCGTAATTATATATATATATATATATATATATATATATATATATATATATATATATATATCAGTGTCTAACTAAATAAAGCCCTACTGATGAAGACACCACAATCAGAATAATTCAAGGGAGTGATACTTAAAATGCAGGTATCAAATTTTATCCAAAGGAGACCCTGACTTGGTGTGTCTGGAATGGGCATTTTAAGAAGCACTTCCAACCAGTAGCTCATGAATCACATTTAGAACATGACTCTTACTCTGGCATAAAAAGCCCTTCATCAGCTTTTTGTGTCTACTTCTGCCTTATTTCTCATTATTCTCCATTGCTGGGCATTTCTGCTTACACTATCAAACAGCTTTCCCCTTGCCCTACATACTGTACTCCCTCATGCCTCTGTGCCTTTGTACAAAGGTTCATTTCACACTGTCATCTTAACTCCTCTTAATATTAAGTAGCTACTAAAGTTGTCTTCCTCTTCTTTTTGTGACAACTTTGAAACTCCTATTATATCTACAGACCCACAGCACTTTACCTCCATGTGGGTGCATGTACCCGTGGATACACAAGTGTTTGTTATGTGCTAATTCGTAATGCCATTACCTTCACAAGATTTTGTTTGCACGTCCATGTAAATTTTGCACATCAAAATTCTGCATATCTTCCCTATACTATTCTTTGAAGGCAGACACTATGCCCTTTGTCTCCTCAGTACTTGTTTGGTACAATAAAAGGTTTACTTTTGGTTAGATGACTTGTCCTAAATCACATAATTGGTAAAATGTGCAGTCAAAGTCTGAACCAAAATCTCCAAACAGCAGGTGCAAAGATCTTTTCAGATTACTATGTTACCTTTTATAGTTGGAAGTGGCAATCACTTTGATAGCTTTGTGTCTCCGCTGTAGCTTGATGTTATGCTACGTCTAAAAAACTTTAGAAACAGATTTTCAGGGCATGGTACTCTCAAGAGCTGAAGACTCATTCTGATCAATTTCTACATTCTTCAGACTATAACAGAGTATCTGGCACTTAGTAGAATTACACAAAAAGGGAGGTGCTTTTCAATGAATTGCAGATCTATTTATATGACAGGACTAAGCAAAGAAAATCTCAAATGGATGCAGCTCAGCTTTTAATTTTCTCGGTATCAACTCATTCCCGCCCTGTGTCTCCGTCTCCGTCTATAAGTCTCCCCTCCCCTCCCCTTTCCTCTTCTTCCCCTCTCCCACTGACTGATTTTACAGCTAAAACAGCAACAGTGCACACGGCTCTTCAGCGGCCCTTCCTGGGCCACTTTACAATCTGCATCATGAACTACCATTCCCAGAATGCTGAGCGAGAACGAAGGGGCGGGCTCTCCGGAGCCGTCGATTGATTGGCGGGCGGAGGAGCTTTTTTTTTTTTTTTTTTTTTTTTTTCCCCTCCCGGAAAGGCCCCGGAGGCTGGGGCTTGCGAAGGGAATTGGGGCTCTCTACCGGGCTGGGAGGGGCTTGCGCCTGAGCCCCGGGCCCCCCCTCTGAGGAGATGGATGAGGATGGGCTTCCTCTCATGGGGTCAGGCATAGACCTGACCAAGGTTTGTAAAAGATAGACTTGAGCTTCCGGCGAAGTGGGAAGGAAGCTTGGCCAAGGGGCCCGGGTTCCCAGGGAGACGCCGCCTTTCCAGGCCCAACCGGGGCCCCTCCTTTGCTTAGCCCGGGGAAGGGGGAACCCCGCAGTCCACTTTGAAAGAGGTCCCTCCTGAGCTAATTAAAGAGGTGGTGTGCCTCGCAGCCTTTGCTCCCCACGTCACGTGTCTCTACGCCAAACGTCGGCAGTCTGGAGTTAGTGTCGCTTCTAACACTGCCTCTCTTATTGGACCCTCAAGACGGAGTGTGTGCCTGTGTGTGTGTGTGTGTGTGTGTGTGTGTGTGTGTCTCAAACGTTACCTTCTGTCGGGGACATACACAAGGTTCAGGAAAACAGATCAGTGATGTTACCAGCCCTTCAGGAAATTCATGTTACAGGGCAAAACCATGCTCTCTGAAATCTCCAGCTATCCAAAGGATGACACAGTGTATGGGTCTCCTGTAAGAATTGTGTCTGTTTGTTTTTACATGACGCAGGTGCCAGCTATTCAACAGAAAAGAACCGTGGCGTTCCTAAATCAGTTTGTGGTCCACACTGTGCAGTTCCTCAACCGGTTTTCCACAGTTTGTGAGGAGGTAGGTCCTGTGCTACGGCTAGTTCATGGAGTAGCCAAGGAATCTCTTTCCACCTTGTAGGCTGACAAAGTAAAACAAGAATTATAACCTTCATGCGTTCACTCTGCCGTGACCTTCTTCATCTGTGTTAAGACACCTTAGAACCGCTTTGATTCTGTTACCATCAGGCGTACACCCTGCCTCAACTGAATTAGGATTCTAGAAACTTCCATGAGATAGCTTAGTCAAGTTTGTTGGGATTGTGAGGACAAAAGGACATCCAGAGTTTCACAGCTGAATGTTTTTACGTTTCTTGTTCATTTTCCTCCTCCAGAGATTGACATTTTAAGTGTGTGCTTGAGTTTATATTCAATTACTTTGTATTCTTTAAGCCAAAAAAGACTCAGGAACATAGCCTTGGAATAAACTTTTCAAAAATACCCTCTCCAAATGACTGGATAACTTGTGAAGTGAGGATTAATTGCACAGTTAAGAATTCGGTGCCAGAGCCAGGAACCCCTACTGATTTTTGAAAAAGTTTTTTGTTGTTGTTTACTTGTTTTCTTTTTTTATTTTTTAAAGATGAGGAGGAAAATGGAGAATATATGTTGAAACTGAATTTAAGAAAGGACATAGAAAAGTAGAGGCTTGTAAAGGATTCACAACTGAGTCTTTAATATTCTGTTGCCCTATGTAAGGCATATCCTTAGCAAAACAGTTGGTGTTAGACGTGTGGCTGTTAATCAGGATTGCCTGGAGACGGGAAACTTCTCATTTGTGTAAAACTCGAGCCGTTTATGTTGTGGATTGTGATGAAGGCCTTGAACCTGCTTGGCATGCACTCTGCCTCTAAGCTACATCCCTAGCCCCAGCTGTTTGTCTCTGTTTCTTTATCAAAATGTCTTCAGCTTTTCCACTGAGACAAATGAAAGTAAATGTAATTACTGATACAGTAAGGAGCTCATTCTGTATTTTATATGTTAACAGGCCCAAACTAGGTGCTTGTTCCCAGTTAGCCCCCCCCCCCTTTTAAAATGTTTTGGTCTTTTGAGAATTTTAAGATTTATTTATTTTATGTATGTGAATGTTTTGCTCACATGTATGTCTGTCCACACACTCATGCATGGTGCGTAAGAGGGCATACAATTCCCTAGAACTGTAGTTATGGACCGTTATGAGCCACCATATGAACGCTGGCACTCAATCCTGCGTCTTTTGAAGTACAATACTCTCAGCGGCCGAGCCAATCTTTCCAGTCAGTTTTCTCTTACACCATTGCTTCTCTAAATAGGATAAGGAATCCACTGAGTCAAAACTGTTATACCACCCTTTTTACTCTAGGCTAGAGTATATAGGGGCTGTGAATTTTTAGCAGGAAGAAGCAAATAGTCATTGTCTACAGTAAATAAATGGAACTGAGTAAAATAAGACTAATAAGTAAATAAATAAGTAGAATAAAACTAACTAAATAAATAGAACTAATAAATAAAACTAGCAAACACAGCTAGGAAAGCAATTTGATATAAGCTGATCTGGGCCAAGATAGCCCTTGTGTTTGTAGCCCCTCTGGTTTTCACTGTCTGCAGGACGAGTGCTACTTACTGACATCGAGGATCAAAGGTCACAAGTCTCTTCTCATTGGTAGCTTCTGAGTGAAGCAAAGCCTTGGGATTCATACTTTAACCCTCCATCTCTTATACTCTCAGCTTTCCCCACAGTTCATCAGTACTCCCTAGTGTTTCCTTGAACTCTAGAAAAAAGTTTGTTGGACAAAAAGTTCAACTAATACAAAGTTAGTCTGTTGTCTTCTTCTCTTGTTTATATACTTGTTTTGACAAGTAAAAGCTGTATGTCTTTCTGGTGTAAAACATGTCATTTTGATTCTTGTACCCACTATGGAATATATAAATCAAGCTATATCCCCTGTGGGCTGCCTCACATACTTTTTTGGGGGGGAGGGCAGAAGGGGATAAACAGAAATTCTAGAGTCTTCCTTCTCAGGTATATGTTAGTGTTAACTGTAGTCACCACGACAAACAGTAAATCTGCTAAACTTCTTCTCCTGAGATTCTGTGCCTTTCAGCCACGCTTTCCCAGTCCTCGAATCTCTCCTAGCCCCACCTCTGATCACTGTTACTTCATTGGTTTTGAGTTTGAACTTTATAATTAAGAAAAAATTTAAGCTGTAATTATATAATTTCTCACTTTCCCTGACCTCCCCCAACTCCTGCCGTACAATACAGCCGGCCCCCACCCCGCCAAGCTCTCTCTCAACTTCATGGCCTCTAGCCGATTTCTATTACAAATGGAAATGAGATCACGTAGTATTTGTCTGTGCCTGGCTTAGTTGGCTTATCACAGTGTCCTCTGGGTTCATGCATGTTGTCACAAGTGGCAGATTATCTTCTTTCGCCTGTGTGTAGGTATGACATTCTATTTATCCAGTCATTGCTAGTAGATCCTTGTGTTGATTTTGTATCCTGGCTGAGTGATAACGCTACAATGAACAAAAAAGTTCAGTTTCTTCTTCCACATACTGATGCCATTTTTCATGCCCGTGTAACCAGGAGTGGGATCATTGGAGTGTAGTAGTGCGCTGCTCTTGGGGTGGCTCACCAAGGAGGCATGATCATAGGTGTGAACCCTGCCAGACCTCCGCAGAGGGAGCCACCGTCATGGCAGGTGCCATCCTTGACAAACCCCGAGCATCTGAGCTCAGGTCTTTTTATCGATTCAGAACTCCTCAGGTGCAGATCATAAGCAATCAGCTTCCGCCACATAAATCCAACACCTGAAGACAATACAAAATGCCAAGGCCTGTGCATCCCTTTTGCCAACAGTGTACAAAAAAAATACATTTTTTTAAACACAACTAAAAATAAACTTCCACAACATTGGATCTGAAAGTAGTTACTTTTCTTTTTCTTTTTAATTTCTATACTCTTCTTCCAAAATGGCTATATTAATGTACATTCCTACCAATGGAATAAATGGGGTACCTTTTCTCTACTTTCATGCTATTTCTTGAATTTTTTTAGTCTCATAATCTTAATCTTCTAACATTAATCTTCTAAAGGATATGGGATAAGATTACATTCTGTTTTAATTTACATTTTCTTTATGGTAAATGATGTTAAACATTTACCCCAACTATCCATTCCATCTCTTTGTCTCCTATTGATAATCATCTGTTCAGGTCCTGTGTTCGTTTCTTAAAATAGAATTATTTGTTTTCTTATTATTGAATTGTTGTGGTCCTTTATAGATTTGGCTACTACCATGCTATCAGATAAGCGGTTTGTAAGCATCTCCCGTTCCACAGGGTGTCTCTTACCCCTGTTGATAGTTTCATTATGTGCAGAAATTTTTTTGTTTTGAGTACATTTGGTATTTTTGTTTTCGCAGATTGTGATTTGGGGGTAATTTCCAGAAAGTCATTGCCCATACCATTGCCAAAATTTTTCTCCTATGTTTTCTTTTTCTGGGGGTTTTATGGTTCCAGGTCTTACATGTGAACGTTCTACCCATGTTGCATTGGTTTTTGTGCATGGTGTGTGAGGTCCCTTTTATTCTTTTGCTTATGGATATCCCACTCCTTTTGTCGAAGAAACTGTTCTTTCTTTTTCAATTGTGTATTCTTGGCATGTTTGCGACAAATCAATTGATCATAAATGTTTGGCTTTGTTTTGGGTACCCTATTCTGTTCCACTGCCTGTTTTTATAAATACCATGCTGTTTTGTTCTGTGTAGCTTTGGCAACGGTTTTAAGTCAGGTAAGCTTGCATGCTAGCAGATCTTAGAGTCACAGGAATAGGAAGCAAAAATTTTCCTAGTGGGACACTAGGGGTGGTAGTAAGTGGAACCATTCTAGTTCCACCCCTTGATTGCTGGAGCTGTGAATCTTGGCTGTGGAAGAAACTGTACTAAGTATTAGGTGCTGTTTTAAAGCATATACTACCTTCCGGAGAGCCCTGCCCCAGCCCTCCAGGCTGCTGCCACCTAGTTAGTGCTGTTACTGTGTCTTCAAAAGGCCATTCTACCCACCTTTCAGGCCAGCTGCTTCAGGATGGTGGAGAACAAGGTAAAACCAGTGGATTCCATGAGCATAGGCCCATTGTTGTATTTTTCTGGCTATGAAGTGAGTTCCTTTGTCAGAAGGACGCTGTGTGAAAACCATGACGGTGGATAAGGCATTTCTAAGCCCACAGATGGTAGTTTGGGCAGAGACATTACTTACAGGAAAGGCAATACATAACCAGAATAAGAATCTATTCCAGTAAGGACAAGGCATTGCCTTTTCCAGGAAGAAAGTAGCCCAATGTAGTAAACCTTTCACCAGCTTTCTGGCTTGTCACCCTGGAGAATGTTGCCATATCTATCAGGGGCTCACTGTTGGTCTCTGCCTCTGGCAGAACTGGCACTCAGCAGCTGCTTTAGCCAGGTCAGCCTTGGTGAGTAGCAGCCCCTGTTGGTGAGCCCGCATATAGCCTCTATCTCTCCCAGGCAGTATGATGCTTCCAGCTCTTCTCTTTTGTTTGGATTTGCCTTTGGCTATTTGAGTTTGTATAATTGTATGTGTATTCTTATATGAATTTTACAATTTCTATTTTTGTTAAAAATATTGCTAGAATTTTGATAGAGATTATGTTAAATCTATAAACTGCTTCCTGCTGTTTGTTCATTTAAACAATATTCTTCAAACTCATGAACACAGGATATCTTTCCAATTTATTTGTGTCTGATTTCTCTCATCAATATTTTATAGAATTTGATATACAGATCTCATGTTCTTGGTTCTGCATAGAGCTTGGATCCAATAAGATGGACTTATCGATTGATTTATGGAGTGGGCCTTAGATGTGGATCTGCAAGGGACGACTTAGGGTCTGGGTCTCTAAGAGGCCATCCTGAACCCCAAATACAGGGACTGACTTGGAATTGTGGTTGGTCTTGAGCCTGAGTTTTAAAGTCTGGCTATGTACCTGGCCAGTCCTTGGCCCTGAGTCCTCTAGGATGGGTCTTAAATCAGCCTGATCAACTCTGTATATTCTGATGGTTGGGTTTGCAGGGGTCTTCTAATAGCCTTGGTTTAAGAAGGCATTGGGTCTGCATAAGTTTGGCCTGGACTCTGAGTCTACTGGGCTAGTTTGGTACTATGGTAGGCATAGAGTCTACATCCACAAGGCCAGTCTGGAATATGGGATAATGGGTGCTGTGCTTTTACTATGGGCCACATGATTAGAGGGCTGGAGCTTGGGGTTGTGGAAACTATCCAGAGGCTGCATATATTGGCCTGAATGAAAGTCATGTGAAAGTTGCTCTGGGCTAGGTTGATTAGAGCATGAAACTCAGTAGCCAGACTAGAGAATAAGACTGGGTGTTTATGGGTTAGTCTGGTGTCTGACAGTTACAAGAGGTATGAACCTGGATCTAGAACTGGCCTGAAGTTGAGGCTGTATGGTCTGCCTGGCTTTGGGCTGGGTTGGAATCTAGGGCAGACCTGCAACCTGCATTCACAGAATCTGGCTTGAAGGCTGGGTCTAAGGTTCAACCTGTCCCCAAGGGAAGCCTTGTTCTGAGATCAGTTTAGACCCTAGGCCTCTGGGGCACCCTGGCCCTGTTGTGTGTCTGAAAACTGAGTCTGTGGGGCCTAGCCTGACCCTTGGGCTGTCTTGAATCACAGGTTGACTCAGAGCTTTAAACCACTAGAGTTGACCTGACAGTGGGCCGTTCAGGAAGTCTGAGATTCTGAAATCAGACAAGACGATGAGTGGGCTTAAAAACTCCATCCTTTGCTACTAGCCAGATATCTGGGGTCACAAGAGCTTATACAGTGCTATATTTGACTGGGGTGGTCTTTGTGCTAAGTTCTGAGCCAGAGTGTGGTGCTCGCTTCCCTGTCTTTTCCCCAAGTAGCGCTTTTTCCTCCCATGATGTGCTGCCGGGGGTTTGGTGAGAGGTAAACCCAGTAGCGTGAAGCTATCCCTTCCTTTTCTTTTCAGTGCATCTTCTTCCCTTGGCCCGGCAGTTCACTGTAGTGCTGTAATTCCTCATCTGCTTTCCATAGCTCTTGTGAAGGCGTTTATCCATGCTTTTGCTTATGGACAGGCACTGGAAAGTCCTGGGTCACCGTCTTCCTGTTGTCCTGCCAGCCCCTTTGTCCTTTATGTTTGACAGTTTACTACAATTCATTATTTACAATTGACATTTTGGCAGTTGTTATATTTTTGGCAGTTGTAGGTTATTTGCTCAGTGAGATTATTGTGTGCTTACCTGCTAACTGAATGACATGCCTTCCCACTTAAGACAGGTCTGGGCATCTCTCTTTGGCATATCCACAAACTAAGATGTGGAGAGCTTGAGCTGGTTTGCTCTTTATCCATTTATTCCACATATATTTGAAACCCTAGGGATATAGCTAGCTGTGTGAGTCACTCTAACTTGCTGAGAGCAGAGCCCAGGGAGCCAAACTGTGATCCCAGCTCTGGTCTACGTGAAGAAACTTAAAACTTCTTTTTATTCTATAGTGTACATTTTGCTGTTTTGTATCTACTGGATGTAGTGTCTTCATGGATATGATAACTTGGGAAGATATTATATATGCATCTCAATATAATTTTCTGGAATAGTTTAACCTATTAATAGCCCTGGGAAGCCTGTCATCCATGTTTAGCAAGCCTTAGCAGAAAGCAAAATGACTGTTTCCCTAAAAGAAATAAATGGCCATCGGCTGGGGTTTTTTGTTGTTGTTTTGTTTTGCTTCTTTATTATTATTATTCAATGTATTTTTCTCTCATATAATATATCTGTGCCCCATCCTCTCCTCCCTCCGCTCCTCCCAGCTTCCCCCATCTCTGTTCTCCCCCAGATCCCTCCCTGCTTTCCCTCAGAACAGAGCAGGCCTCCCAGGATTATCACTGAAACAGGGCATATAAAGAGGGGAGAAGGCTGGACTTGAGCCCCTACACCAAGGCTGGACTAGGGAACCCAGCAGGAGGAAAAGGCTCCCAAGGGAAGCAAACAGGGTCAAAGACCCTCCCCACACACTCTAACTTTTAGGTGTTCTATAAGAACACTAGCCAGATTACAATAAGATATATCTAGGGGACCCTGCAGTCTCCAAGTCTGCTGCTTCAGTCTCTGTGAGCCCCTAAAAGTCCTGGTTGGTTGATTCTGTGAGACTTGATCTCCTGTTGTTTTTTAAATTAGGAGTGAACTGCAAGTAGAAAGATACCCCTCTCCCCACCCTTCTTCAGATATAAATGTAGTACTTCAGCCATGGCTAAACTCAAGGTGGGATTAAATTAGAGACAAATTGAGCTCTTTCTTCATTAGTTATTCTGTTTCTTAGAGTTCCCTAATAAAGAGAAGAATATAGAACTGTATTTTTGTAAAGAACTCAACTTTTAAAAAAACGTTGTGCATACTAGGCTACTTTATAAATAATTCTTCTTAGCCTGCTGAGACCGGAGGCCAGAGAAGGGAAAGCAGTTGAATCAGACCCAAGTTACAAAGTTACTCAGGGTCATCTCTTCCTTCACAAATCCCCAGCAAACATTTCTGTTCCTGCTCCAGTCAGCAGAATTATATGGCTGCTCAGTAGGCAGGGCCAACACAAATTCTTACTGCAGGAAAACCTGTGCAGACTCTGCCTTACAGTGAATTAGTGTCAGTAGCCTCATGTAAACAAGCATGTGCATGTTTTGCTTTGACTCAGATCTGTTACACACAGTACCGAACTTTAAATCACTCCTAATCTTTTTCTTCTAAAAATTATTAAATACAGGTGAAGGTGTTGAGATTCTCATCTAACAGATTTGTAGTGTTTAACTTTTATATCCAAGTTTTAGGCCGACATTGAACTTAACTTTCAAACAACTGATATCTTTCTTAAACCTTTTTTTTTTTGTTTTTTGTTTTTTGCTACTTTATAGTGGGGAGGGTTAAGAGTCACATGCAGCTCAATAAAACCAGAGGTTGGTTCTCTTCCTGGCTTCTAGGACACACAACACAGCAAAGTGCAGCAAACTTTTAGAGACATGAGTATATATGCTCTGTATTTTATAATCACAAAGTTCTGTCTTACTATTACTCACAATGGTATTAATTAACCTTCTCTGGAGCTGGTTTGGGAATCTCAGATGTTCACTGTGTTCTGAAAATATACAGTATTTTCTGTTGTTCTCTATTAATTGTGAGAAAATGATTCTCACAATTAGGATTAATTAATGATTAAGAAATATCTTAACACAGCACTCCTTACATGTGTTTTTAAATTAATAATAACGATTTGGAGAGGTTTTTAGAACTCAAGTGCAATATAAAACTGCTAACTTTTATTTTCTTGAAATTATATTTACATTGGTTTATCCAGCCTTGACATAAGTGGTAGTAGCCATAGTAAGGAAAAGACTACTTTTCAAAATACTTATCCCTACAATTATCAAGGGTATTTGGATAAACAATTATAAACTAACTTGTATTGATGTTTGTATCAGTGTCTTTCGTGTCTTGCAAAGATAAGTCATTTGTGCCTTCTGAGGCTTTGACAGTATCAGATGAGAGTAGGTAAAATGAGCTCCAAATGAAGACTACTCTGACTACCCACACTACTCCGTGTCATACAAAGAGGGAGAAAATTATTTCTCTGAAATTATTATTTTTTCCTAAGTATATTCAGTCTAATCAGGTAGAGCTCCAATCAAACAAACATCTTTACTCCATTAATTGCTGAGGTTTGCCTTTCCCTTCTTAGTGCCCCCTATACGAATGCCTCACTAAATACCCAGCGACAAGTTAGTTTTATATTCTAATCATGAGAATGTTTAATACTGATTTTAAAAAAATAATTGCAGGTGAATGGGATCCGCTTTAGTAAGTGCTCCAAGATAAGAAAATCCTGATTTCCAGTCTGTATAGTCCAGAGCTTGCTGAGGAGCTGACCTTGTTTACAAACTTGCTTGTGATTGTTTGCAAACTCTGGATAATGAACAACAGTCTGCAGCGCCCTCCCCAGTTTCCCATCATATTGTAACAAACGTCTGCCAGCTCTGAATTTGAAGGGTTTTGGTTTTGGTTATTTTGCTTGTACACTTACTCTTTTCCTTTTCTCTTTAAAATTAGCAAAATTTTGTTCCTATTTCATAGAATTGATATTAGGATTTGAATGATCTGTTGCAACTACAGAATTTAGTATACAATTCTCAGACATTGTCAATATTAAATCTGTTTAAAAGTGTGTATTTATGTGGGTATACTAACACATAGAACTTTAAATTTGGGGAACTGGAGCAATAATTCAGTCAGTAAAATGCTTGTCCTGAAAGCATGAGGACCTGAGTGTGACTTCTCAGACAGAGCCTGTATAAAAGTCAAGCAAGGAGGTGCACCTGTAACCTCAGTGTTGGGAGGCAGAGGCAGGAGGATTCCAGGAGCTTGCTTGCCTGCCAGTCTTAACTGAATTGATGAGCTCCAGGTACAGGGAGATGTACTGTCTCAAAACTTACAGTAGAGATCAATGAAGGAAGATGTGTTGACCTCTGGCCTCCACGTAGACACACATAAATATGCACTCACACACCCACATAAACATGTGTAGACACATACATGCATAAAATACTAAATTTTGAACTCATTTCTTATGTTCATTTTACTTAAACCAATATGTCTATTTTTCACAAATGGAATTTATCATTTTACAAATTAATTTGTTGTAAGACTTCTTCTCTAGTGAATTAAAAGACTTATTAAATTTGCCAAAATTGAATTTCCATGATTCTTAGGAATGTGCCTATAATTTGGAGAGCATGACATGTTTTATAACTTGTTTTATGTTTACATAATAGCTCATTGTGAACCAATCTTAAGATTAAACTCAGCACCGATGCCATTAAAACTAAGTTTTACCCAAGGGATACAGCCTGTGATCTTATCACCAGGGAGACTGAGACAAGGGTATTGAGAATTTGAGGCTAGTCTGGACTGGACTGAAAGTTTGAAACCAACCTGAGCTCCACAGTGAGACCCTATCTCAAAAAAAAATAGAAAGAAAGAAAGAAAGAAAGGAAGGAAGAGAGAGAGAGAGAGAGAGAGAGAGAGAAAGAAAGAAAGAAAGAAAGAAAGAAAGAAAGAAAGAAAGAAAGAAAGAAAGAAAGAAAGAAAGAGAGAGAGAGAGAAAGGAAGAAAGAAAGAAAAACCCAAACCAAAATTTTGCTTATGAATGCTTAACTTCTAGATTATCTTTTTGGAAATGTCAAGATGGTCATTTTGAAAGTAAGTGTTCAGAGGGTGAGGAGACGGCTCAGTGGTCAGTGGTTAAAAGTATGTGCTCCTCTGGCAGAAAACCAGGTTTGGTTTTCAGCACCCATATTGGGTGACTAATCCACAACTGCCTGAAACTGCAGCTCCAGGAGATCTGACGCCCTCTTCTGGCCTCCATGTGCACTCCATCTGCACTCGTGGGCACATCCAGACACATACACATCATTTAAAACAAACCTCATCTTTAATAAAATAAGAGTAGAATAAGTGTTCTGCAGCACCAGGTACGAGGAAAGGGCATGATAGTGTAATAAAGTGCAACATAGGAGTTTTTGTGGATTGTATATTATGCTAACTTTTATTTGTGAAAGTATGTATGTGCGTAGATAAACATGTGGCATGTGTGTATATGTGCATGCATGCATGCGTGTTCACTTTGTGTAGGTACACATGTATACAGGCTTGCATGTACATGGAATCTAGAGGTTGACATCAGGTGTTTTCCTCAACTACTCTCCACTGTATTTATTGAGGCAGGGTCTCTTGTTGAACCCAGTGTTTCCTGATCCAGCTGTTCCTACTGTCTACCTTGCTCTGGAATCTAATTTCTACCTCCCAAATTCTGGGATTTCAGAGGGGCCTCTATGCCTGCCTGGCTTTTATGTGGATACTGGGGGTGCAAACCCCAATCCTCATACTTGAGTGGCAAGTGCTTTATCCCCTAAACCATCTCCCTAGGGCTAGATAGATAACTTAATTATATCAGATAAGTAGGACATAATGTGTTCTGATCTGGTTTATGTTGGATTTTGATAGATGTTTCGTTTTGCTTTTTTAGAATTCTTTTTCTCTTTTAATTTTTTTTCTAAAACGAATTGGTCATGTTCCCATTTTACCTCTCCTTTACTCTTCAAACTTGAGAAGTTTCAATTTGGACTGAATTATATTTGCTTATTTCCCTAAGTAATTTCTACAGGCAGAGCTGTAAGACTATCTTTGACTAATTTTTATTCTTTCTCTTCTTTTCTATGGAAAGTCCATCCATTCATCTGGAGGTAATTGTTAAGCTGCTGTTACATGTCTGGTACTATTCTGGTACTGGGAGTACAGCAGTGAATGAAGGACTGGCAGAGATGAGTGCATTTTGGTTTATTGGTTTATTGCTCTGGTAATGAATATAAGAAAGCTGACATTTCTACTAGAGAACATATAGGAAATCTATGGTGCATTCTAATAATGCAGAGTTCTCATTCTACGTTTGTAAAGACACTGGTATATGAGAAAATAGGAAATACTTAAATCATGCATTTTATAATTTCAAATTTGCCCTTCATTGTTCTTTTTCACCATTCTGATCAAATATTTTATTCTTATGTCTCTAACTTTTCTAGAAACTGGCAGACCTTTCTCTTCGTATTCAACAAATTGAAACAACTCTCAATATTTTAGATGCAAAGGTTTGTATCTCTAAACACAGGATAAAGTTTTCTTATGCACACTACCTTTCGCAGTCACATATAGAATGTGCTTGGGAGTGAACTCAGTCACCCCCGTATCTGTGAAGTGATACAGTGTTGTACATTTTAAAATGTGTTATAATTGCAAGGCAGTGAATGGTGTTCATCATAACTTAGTTATTTCTAAAGGCGGAGCCTATGTAGGCTATCTTTGACTAATTTTTATTCTTTCTCTGGACTAGTTTTTATTCTTTCTCTTAACTTAGTTATTTCAAATGAACTCATAGAATGAGATTTCTTTTATTATGCCAATCAGAAGTACAATATAAACAACATGTTAGCAAATTAAGCTATTATATAGCTCATATTATTTAATGGAAACTCAAATTATTTTTATTTTAATGGTTATAATGTAGTAATAGTAGCACAATAATGTGATAATTAGAATAAAACTTAAATGTCTCTAGAGCAAAACTTACTGACATGTCTGATGTTTTCATTTGTAAATATATTGAAAGTTAACAAAGAATACCAATTTGAAATTGCCAAAAATTGCAAAATTGGAAATTGCCAAAAAGCTGGGTACAGTAGTCCATGCTGATAATCCCAGTTCTCAGGAAGCTGAGGCAGGAGGATAATGAGTTTGATGCCATCCTGATCTATATATACTGTCTCTTTAAAGAATGGGGGAGGGGGAAGGTCCCATGTTACATGGAGAAAAAAAGGGGAAAAAAAAGGGATTTTTATTTGAAGCCTAAGGATTTTGATAAATAACTAACACATTCAATTTTAATTTGGTTTAATTTGTAATATTGGACAGGTTTTTCATATTACGAGATAAAGGAGAAACTATCATTTTGTTTGTTTTACTTCTACTGATTTTTGTGATTTTACCCTACCCTCCATGATACCACATAAAAGTGTACAGTGTCTATATCTTTATGTGTCAATTCAAAAGTGAATTTAATTTTTTTAATTGATGAAAATATTTACTGAATATTTAAATAGAAAAATGTATACTCATGTTAGAATAAGGAAGTAAACATGTCGTTGTTCTGTCTCTGCCCTTTATGACTTGAGCAAGTATGCTGCCTGAGAACCGTTCTCCGGCATAGAGAGTTAGAATGCCTGGCTTGAACACACGGGACATTCCAGCAATCACAACTGTACCCACACGCGACTTTGCTAAGCACTGTAGTTAGTCAACACTTCTCAATGACTTTTGCTGGTTGAGATCCTATCACCAGTGATTTCTTATACTCTTTCTCATGACTGTGTCTTATTTAATGGTTGGAAAATTCTAAGCAGCTGCTGTCCAAGGACACAAGTTACATTTCCTTATGGGCAACTTCACCTTCATGTTTCCCCGGCTGCAGTACAATCTCACAGTACAGTCTGCCAGACATCTGACAAACACGCATCACATGCTACCAGAGTAATATCAGAAAAGATTTTTGTAAATCTAACCCAAAATGCTTATCTTTTTCTTGTTGTTGTTGTTGTTTTGAAATGCTTACCATTTTAGTATGGAATGTTGAATAGGCCCATTCCATTTGTCATGTGTGAAAAAGCACTATTTTAGCAACATTCAATGATGAATGTTTAAAGAGAAAACCAATGGGCTGTAAATGTAAAGACATATCTTGTATCTTAAAATGTGCAGAGGGCTGGGGAAATGACTGAGCTGGGGAAGCACTTACTGCACAAGCCTGAGGACCTGAGTTCAAACAGGATGAAGGAAGACCCAGCTAATCCAGCCAGTTGAAGGATCCCCAGGTTCACTGAGAGACCCGTCTCAGAAGATGGGGAAGAAGCAATAGAAAGATTGCCAGCACATGCATAGACACACACACACACACACACACACACACACACACACACACACACGCTTGCTTATCTCCACACAGGTACAAATATACACACATACATGCACTGCACATGCATATATACAGTATAGTGCAGAGTACTTTTCTTTAGCAAGGCATTTTTAATAAAAATATTTCAAAAATAATTTTATAAGGAAACTTTTCTCATCTCCAGTACAGGCAATAAAAGTGGAGGTACATGGGAGGTGGGCCAGAGGCTCAAACAGTATGGTAGTAGCAATACACAGTCAGACTCCAAAGCCCATGCTCTCGATTCTTGCACTAAAATGCTCTGTAGTCTTAACAATAATTTATAGGGAAAGATTAGCAACTAAATTAAATTTTTGAAAAAAATCTTCGAAAGTATTGTGAATGTTTTTCACTTTTAGTTTATGACATGAAGATTAAAGATGAAAATTCTTTACAATTTTATAGGTTTAAAGGAGCTGTGTAAGAACCCACAGGTAAAAAGTTTTATCTATGCACCTAGAATAATCTTCAAACGCCAATACTAATTTCCATCTCTCAGCTGTCATCTATCCCAGGCCTAGAGGGTGTCACAGTTGAAGTGTCTCCTTTAAGTGTCACTACCGTCACAAACGGATCACGTTCCGAAACCACCGCAGAGCAACCACAGGTAAGGATCTGATCTACCGGAGGCGCGAGATATCCTGGTCGAACTGGATAGCCCCGTGTTTAGACCTTGGAAGATGCTAAAAAGCTGTAAAACTCTTAGTAGTCTAATTATAAAACCTGAAGCTACAAAACACATTTTGAGGAAAAGAAGCTAGCTATTTTATTTTTTAATCTCATTAAAATTGTGTATTTGTCACACCAAAATTAACAAGACTTAAAGTCTATATATTTCAATGAACTGAAAAATGTAGTTTTGAGGTTGATTTGTTTGAATCAGCATCTTAATTAGAGCCACTGCACACTTGCTTTTTATGCCATAATATTCTTTTATGCTTCTATACATTTAAAGTTGTTCACTATTTATTTTTAAATCTCCATTCTATATACATCTCGGTGAGGTATTGAAATATGAAATAAAATAATCACCAAAATGGTGACCCACTTAAATAATATTAGCAAAGTAGATATCCTACGCAAATGAGTTTTGCATTATACCTAGAAGTATTCTCACACAGTATTTTTAGGTCATAATGATGTTGCTTATAAAGTTAGTAGCTAACAAAGGAAGCTTGCTGTGTATCAACACATTTATACTTATAAGTGCCTGTTTTTATATTTGAATGCGTTTAATCCTCAGAACAGCCCTATGTCCCAAGAGTAGTTGATCTTCTATGTCTGATTCTGCATCTCAAGATTCACCTAGGCACACATTGAGAGCAGTCAGAAAAAGAATTTGCATCTATACTGAAAATATGTGGATTCTTTTCCTTGTCATTATTCCTTAAACAGGATGGCTGTTTACATTGTAATAGGTACTATAAATAATCTAGAGATGGCCTAAAACACTCCATATGGTAAGAGTAAGTTGAGTTCAGATACATGCCACATAATATAGGAGACTCTAGAAGCTACAAATTTCAGTATCCTTGGGGTCCTGGCACCAGTCCCAGGCAGATCCCAAAACACCGATTACTATTAATCACACCCGAATTTCTTAGCTTGCTTGCATATTCAGAATCACCTGTTATATGTATGACAATTTTTGAGTTGTAAATTAATTCATTTAGAGTATTTAGAAGTTCTGTAGCCTTCTTGCATTTATGAAATTATGATAGGGTTTTGTGTTGATCAACCTAATAAAATGACTCTTGAGCATGTTAACGTTCTGATCAACTTATCATTTTTTCTTTATTGACGTTAACTAGTATATTTCTATGTAAAATATTTTGAAAGGAACTTAAGTATTGCTTTATGCAGATTCTCATGGATATTATAGTCAGCTTAGCTATGCACTTTTGAAAAATCACAGTGGCATTCGTGTGTACCCCTAGAACATCAGGAGTTCAAGGTCACCCTTGGCTAGGTAGTGAGTTGGAGGCCAATCTAGACTATATGATACTCTGCCTCAACATAAGACAATAACAACAAAAAAAAATCATCCATTTATCACTACTTCTAAACTATGAATCAAAATCCTGAGGTTTGTATACTGATTTTTATGCGACTTTAATTTCATGGATCAGAACTTACCATTTTTCACAATAGAATATCCAGTTTTACAGATTGAGATCAATTTGAGAATAAATGAAAGACAGTTGAGAGAAAAGATTATGAGGCTTAATGGGCCATTCATATAGTCAAGGTATGAGAGTGCATGGTTAAACCTTGTGAGGTCTTGGTTGTTCGCTGCTGGAAATTAAAAACTGTTAGACAGAGATGCAGTTCTCCTTTGCTCCATGGGCTTTGGATGAGCTATGAGTAAAGACTTAAAAATATGCTTGAATCTTTTTTCTTTTATGGTTAATAATGTTTTGAACTTCTGTATTTAAGTGTTTTGCAGATGAATGTATTTATACTAGTGTATTTTCATATTTTGTAACATTTAACAATGTCACATAGTAGAAGAAACCAAAAAAATTTGTGTTTGTTTTATTTCTTCAGAGTTCTTTTTTTTTTTTTTTAAGATTTGGCTTACATATGAATTATGTTAGAAAAACTTCAATATGTAAACAAATTATGTTCATATTCTAAAAACTGAAGATTTTTTTGTTTTGTTTCGAGACAGGGTTTCTCTGTGTAGCTCTGGCTATTCTGGAACTCACTCTGTAGACCAGGCTGGCCTTGAACTCACAGAGATCCACCTGCCTCTGCCTCCTGAGTACTGTGATTAAATGCATGCACCACCACACCCAGCTAAGACTGAAGATTTTTTTAAATATTAATTTCAGTGTAGATACATGGACATAAAACTGATGGCATTTGTGAAAGAAATTCCTTGTAACAGTTATGCAGATACTGACTGATAGTCACAAAAGTAAGCTTATTCTTAATGTTCAGATTGATAGAAAAACTGACTACTGTGTGCTCTGTGAGTGTTCTCTTCACACTTAAGCAAGGACATGTCTTCACCTTGCTCAGACTTCCTTTAACAGTGCTGTGCAGCATCAGGAATGCCTTTATAACAAAAGAGTTAAAAAAAAACACAAAAGAACGACCATTCCTCAGCATTTGTCACTGAAACTAGTATTTAGTAGTTTAACAACTCTGTTAACTTTGTTACTCATTAATAACTGCTCAACACATGAAATTTATAAAACCAGAGAATCTGGTTTTCTCCAGGAAATCGCTCAGCGTTTCTTTCTACAGACTTAGAATCACCATATCCACTTAGAGCACGATGGTGTAGTAAGTGAGGGCAGATGGTAGGGTAGGATGGCAGGCACCTGTGAAAGTAATTCCCTGTCTGTTGGTTGGGGAGCTGACAGACCAACTGTTTTACTAGTTTCCTGTTATATCCACCCATCATGTTTCATAGGGCAAGTAAAGGAAAACTAAAAATCTTCATGCCAAGAATACATTTGCATTTTAGGGAACAATGTATTATTGATGATTAAGTTTAACTTGCAAGTACAGATATTTGGAAACAAATAGCCCATAATTAAATTACTGGTATTTAAATATAAGAATACAATTTTTAAACTTACTGCCTTATAGTTATAAAAATAAACATCCCTTTTAAGTAACATGATGGACCCTTTCTGTAAATTTTCTAAAGATAAATAAAAAACTCTCTACAGCAGAACAGTACACAAGACTCTGGACCCCAGGAAAGTGAAGTATCATCAGAAAATATCTTAACTGTAGCCAAGGATCCAAGATATGCCAGATATCTCAAGATGGTTCAAGTGGTAAGCTAATTTGGTCTGTCTTCTCTGTCTAACAACTTCACTAGAAATTCTTAACCCTGAAGATTTCACTTTTATTATTATTCACTTTTATCAATCTGACAAAACTCCTAAACTGAATAACCAAGTCTTCTAGTCTCTTGCTTCTTTCTTCCTTAATGAATGCATTCATAAAAAGAAACTAGAAGTTCAATCTAACCCATTAAAATTGATTATACTTCAAGTTGACATAGGTTAATATAGGTTAGTATAGATTTGTACCATTATTATTATTATTATTATTATTATTATTATTATTATTACTTTGAAAACTTGGCTGTATCAGAAAAAATGAAAGAAAGCTGTTTGGTAAATCAATTCCTATATGCTAGTGTAAATATGGTTTTAAAATATATTTTATTTTGATGTCCATCTATTGATTTGGTTTATAAAGGAACACAGCTCTCTTGGCTATATAAGTTAATAGTTTTATAGTACATATCTTTAAGATTTATGTTTATCCATGAAATCATACATGGTGCAATATAAAAAGCATTTGTGGTTGTCTATAGTAGCAGAAGTAAATTTACTCTCATAGCCATGGAAAGTCCTACTGCAAATAATAAGAGCTAACTGAATATTATTTTTCTGTTAATCAGAAAAATTAATAGGGAGAGGGAAATTGATGCTATGGTAATATTTTGTTACCATGCCAACAAGATGTAAAGGTAAAGAATAAATTTGCTTCCCTGGCATTGTCTACCACCAAAACACCTCCAGGGCCAACACTGCAGTCTGACACCAGAGAGAACAGGTTAGGAACTTAGATGTGCAGAGGCGGTGATGGAAGGGAAGCTGTGCTCGCTCCCGTGTATCAGAAGCAGACCTACCGCTCTGCAGTGGTCCATTGATAGTCAGTGTCCTGGCCTCTAGGTTTCAGGAGTAAGGTGGACTTTGGGATAAGAATGTATAAATTTTTAGTAAGAACAAGGAAGAATTCAGCTTGAATATGAATAATGACAAATCCATGTTTAAAACTGGAACCCAGGAAGGACTACACTTGAAAGATGAATTCTTAAAAACTTGACTCTCAAGCATCAGAACAGCAAATAATTTAAAATGTATGAAAATTTCCATTTTCGTGGTTTTAGACAGCAGTTGACTGGTTAACTGCTACTCTGGGAAATGGCACCAAGGACACAGGGACTGCTCTCCAGCACTGAATACAGCTTTTCATCAAAGGTTTCAGATAATTCAAGTCTATTTTCTTATGTCTTATATTATATTGGGTCCTGGCTCCGCCCCACAGAATTGGAATCTCTAGATACGGAAGTCAGAGCCAGACCATATGTGGTTTTTAGAATTGTTTCTAAAAATTATTTTAAAATACTTTTGTTGATGTCATTGTAAATTTGTATTTAAAATATTTTTTTAAAAATAAATGTTTTGTTAAGGAAAAAAGAAAAAAAATATAACTCTCTAGCAGTGCTTGACTTAACTCTAGACCATCATTTTTGCTTCTGTGCCCAGACATCAGCAGTGGTCTCATTTGACCTGTCTCAGACTTTTTCCGATGAAAGCAAGTTTCCCTCTTTTAACCTCCTGCCTCTCCCTAGCCCCTGTTACAGGTACTTCTGTGTGATAAGCATTCCAGGTTTCTGGAAGTGCTGTTCCTTCATGATATCCCTCCTGGGACACACGGACTTGGCTGTCAGCTATTATACTAGCTCATCAATCATTCTTCCCTCTGCTTTTAATTTTCAAGCATTGTGGTTCTTACATGCCTCTTAGTCATTGAAGTTAGAGGTTGTTTTCTAATTGTTTGGGGGTAGTTTTCAAGAAGAAAAGGAGAAACAATATCTTTACCCTGCCATCACCAAACTGGAAGTTCATCCAAGTTAAATTTAATTTTATTGTTTTTAGTTTATTGTGCCAACCTGTATCCCAGACTCTTATTACCCAACTTTTATTTCCTACTGCTCCTCGTCCTGAATTCCATTCTTCATTCAAACCAAACCACAAATCCTTCCTCACATAAGCACAATGCTTTTCCAGTTCTGAACCTAGATTCTGCTTCTCTTAATTACTACCTTTTTCAAATTTTATTGATCTAATATCCCAGATTCTGAACCTACCAATTCAGAAGCTAAAACAGTATCTCCCTTTATTGACCTATCCAGCCATTTTTTCTATATTCATTATGTACTTTGTTATTTCATACCCTTTTCTATGACTGTATACATCATTCATATATATATGTATTAGTTAGCACAGGTGCTAAAGTGAATAAAAAGATTTCCCAAGGGTATGTATATGTATATGTATACATTTTGTCAACCTGACACAAGCTTGGGTCATTTGGGAAAAGGACTCTCAACTGAGGAAATGCATCCATCATATTGCCCTGTAGGCAAGTCTATCAGGCATTTTCTTGATAAACGATGAATGTGGAACGGCCTGGCCAGCTGTAGGTGGTACCACTCCTGGGCAAGTGGTCCTAGGTTCTGTAAGAAAGCAGGCTGAACAAGTCATAGGGTGCAAACTGGTAAGCAGCATTCCCCCATGGCTTCTGTTTCAGTTCCTGTCTCCAGGTTCCTGCCTTGAATTCCTGCCCTGGCTTCCCTAAGTGATGGAGTGTTATCTGAGAGTTGCAAGCTGAACTAAACCCTTCCATCCCCAAGTTGCTTTGGGTCCTGGTCTTTATCATAGCTGTAGCAACCCCAACTATGACAGCACTATCAGGCAGCTCAGTCTGTCTTTCCAACTGTAGTGTGGTGCTTCCTCTCAGTTCTCTGTTCTAGCTTTAAGTCATGCGGAAATGCTCGAATAGCTTCTGTTTCTTCAAGTTGTTGTTTTCAAATGTTTTAGAGGACCAAGACAAGAGGTATCTCTCAGGATAAACACTAATCTTTGGAGTCCAATTACTAATCTATGTGCAAACACTTTCTTTTGTTTCTTCCCTATGTTGTGAGTAGCTATGAAAGCATGCTTTAGGAAATGCCTGCAGTAGACTCATTGAAGAACTGTGGCATCTATTCAGTTTACCCGTGTCGGGAGAAGAATCTAAATGGGTCCTGTACTCCAAGATGGCGGTGTGCCTCCCTGCTTTCTCTCAGTCTTCTAATCAGTTGGGCACTCTAAGGTGATTTAATTCCTTTAGTGTGAGAATAAGTAGCGTTTAGAGAGATACGGATGAGATGATAAACATGCTTCACTGCCATCCCCCATAAAGCAGCCTAATCTACCTAATTCCGGAACAGTTCTTCATTGTCATTTGCCTTCTTGGTGGTGAAAAGTACGGTACTTTGCCTGAAAGTTCAGAGATTTTATTTTAAATGACCTATTTTTCTCAGCTTCAAAGGATCATTAATGTTTCTCTTGCTTTCCTAGGACTATTAAGGAAAGAAAGACAGATGTCAGAAAAACTCATCCAAATAATTTTGCTTGTATATAGACATGGTCTTGAATAATTTACCATCCACTGTATGCATTACTGTAAGCCACTGACGCTGAATCACAGAAGCCCACATTCCAGCTATTAGGGAGATACTTTTGTATTTGTATTAACAAAAACAAAGCCCAGTCTAAAACAAACAAACCAAATCTGTCTCTAAAAAAAGAAATCACAGTATTTACATCAACAGTATAAATTACACTCTCATAAGGAATCACTGGTGCCACAAAATCTTTCACTTCCTGTGGACAGTACTGCCATTTCATTCTTTTCCAGTGCCATCGTGTTCTTACTCATGAGCTGCACCTGTGCTGAGCTTATCTTTATCCGCAGTGTATTCTCACCCATCAGCATCTTGTAGTAGATATTCTCTCCGTGACCTTGTTATCTTTTCTGCTGCTTCCTTCCTGAATTGATTAGAATCATTGTGTCCTCTCAAATAGACAAAGAGTAGGAAAGTCCTTTTCAAGCCTTCTCAGTGTTTTCTCTATTACAAAAAGCTTGAATCTGCAGACTACCCATGTAGTGACCATTCACTTCACTACAGGAACGTCTATAGATTACAAAAACATCATGTTTATTTTCACGCTCCCTCTGAGTATGAAGATGCACTGTAATCTTTTTGAGCTTCTTCCTGATATGCCATGAGAACTGTCTCTTCCTAAGTCCTAGCAATCTCCAGAAATGTATTTTGTTAAAGTTAACCTGTCTCACTTATCACATTCCTGTGAATCCACTTCAAAGCTTAATACTTTAACCTAATTAATATGAATAGCTTTGAACAGAAACCAGCATGGTCTTTCATTTGTTTCCCAAGCCCCTGTCCGCAGAACTGGAAGGAATGCCTTGTGTTTTGGCATCTACACCTTATCAGTTACACCTCTGGGAGACATAGGATGCTTTCCATTGCAGAAAGCAGTTGTTTTAAGAGAGAGTCTGAGTGCCTAGAAGCATGTGTACCTCTGAAATGTAACTTGGTAGTTGCAAATGTAGCTTCTTAGCTTTGTCTTAAACTGTGTGTGAAGATATTCAAATTTTATCACCTCTCAAGGCCTCAGTTTCCCCATGTGTAAATTGAGATCTGAACTTTGTATTAGATTTATGATCTATTCATTAATCCTCTGCAGGCATTTTCTGATTTTTTTTCTTCTTCTTTTAAAGTAAGTTTTATACAAGATTTTTCAGTGAGTAATACTATTTTGCTCCAAATATGGCAGATAATTGATTCTGATTTAGTACTTGTTACCATAATAGTGTGGCACCAGCCTTTGCTAAGTTACATATTGCTTTTGTAACTTAACTGGAATAGTGTACATAGATCATTTTTCCAACAATTCTTGCCCCCACTCCTTTACTGGCAGAGCTTGGTAAATCTTATGCCAGTAATAAATTGTGCATTGGGAAAGTCCTACTTACACATTAAGGAAGCTAATGACTTGTACTTTTTGAGACCATATTTGCCAAAACAGTCTCTTCAACAGACACTTAGACTTTTCAAAGCTCTATTTTCTTTGGCTTGCTTAAAATGTGAATTGAATAATCTCTGATTCTTGTGGCTCTGATGCATCAGTTGCCAACAGTGGACACTGGCCTAGGGAAATGAGACTTCCATTACCTAAGGGCAGAGTCTCCAAATGATTATTAAAGATGTTCATCAAGAAGTGATACACCTTGGACTTGAGGAAGCAGTCAAGCATGATGTAAGTTCTCTTTAGATAGCAAGCGAAGTAGAGTTATCAGGAGAGTAACTGACACACAGACCCGTTTTATATGAATACAGTGTGTCTTCTCATGGCCTACAAACTCCAGGATAGGCTGCTTATCACTAATCAACAGTGTTAAAGAGTCATAGTTAGCGGTAGTCCCAGCTGTTGAACACTGGGCCCAGTTTGCTTATTGACAGTAAAAGCCACATACCCAGTGATGTAACAAATTTCCTACTTTCTGCCAACTAAATGGTTACTATGTCACGTTGACTACAAGTAAGACACAAGTCTCTGTAGAGCAGTAGGCCCGTGAGGAGGAACACTGAGATGGATAAATGGGACTTGATGGTCTCTGATATCCCCTCTTCTACATCCTACCTTATAGAGTACAAGAAACCAACTAGAACTTTCCCTTAAGACTTAACATTCACAATATTGCCTATCCTTGCCATGACTTGATATCAGAAAACCTAGAAAGAAAACCTTTTCTGTCATATTTTTGATAAACATAAAAATTACTAATTTTCTCCTAACGTCAGTGAACTGGACTCTAAAAATACTATCTGTGAAATATTTTATGTCAATTATAAAACCCATAAAGACTGAATTTTCAATCATTTTGCTTTTCTTTTAAATCTCTGCATGTTGCCTTGACAGTGGGGGATCTTGGAAAAGTCACAGTGTACATAGATTTAGTGTTAAGAAGCATTCCTGCCTGACATAATGCCTTATATAATTCCAGGACTTGAGAGGCTGGGGCAGGAAGATCACAGATTTAAGAACAACCTAGGCTACATATGAGATCCAGGTCAGCCTGGTTTTTGTAGCGAGTCTCTGTCTACAAAAAAAAAAAAAGAAAGAAAGAAAGAAACAACAACAAAAGTGCCTTTAAATTATACATTTGTCTTTTTATATGTTGGGGTTTTTTTATTGGCTGTTTTACTTCAGTGCTGGGTTCTGAACCCACGGTCTTCCAAATGCTATGTAAGACCTCTACCTCTAAGCGACATCTATAACCTTTTTTTTTTTTTTTTTAATTTTGTTCCGTTTTGTTTTTTGAGACAAGGTCTCACTAAGTTTCCAAGCTGGCCTTGAATTCACTGTATAGTCCATGCAGTTCTTGGACATGTCCTCCTGCCTAAGCCTCCCAGGTAGCTGGAATTACAGGCCTATGACCCCTGGCCCACATTTGTTTATTCCTTTTTTTAAATTTTTTAATAAATATGACTGTTAGCAATCAACAGTGATGCTGCTAACTCAGATTTTGGATTCACGTTTCCCTGGGGTGTGATGAGGACAGCAGGAAGTAGTTGCCAGGCAGCAGCCCAGTACTACTGTTTTCTATGGTTGTCAGTGTCTATCTGGTGCTGTTACTTGTGCGTCCCTTCGTTCCTCAGCTGTTCTCCTCCTCTAGTATCACTGCTGCTGTACTCCTCCAGCTCAGCATATTTCCACGCGACTGTCATATGTTTTCCATTGTAGCACTTTTACCAAAGTGTTAATGTGTTTCCAGGAATTGGTTGTTCACCATATCATTTTTATGTATGATGCTTAGTGTGCTTGGAAAATATATTTTGAAATGTAAACTTTTGTAAGGCCAAAAATTCTCAGTCACATATGAGGAACAGCCATGTGTCAACAAACTGATGTTCTTACGTGGAGGCCAGTCTCCTCTAGAGTTGCTGATAGACATTTGGCTACAGTACCAGTGGTTCTTAACATTCCCAGTGCTGCAACCCTTTAACACAGTTCCTCATGCTGTGGGGACCCCAACCATAAAATTGTTTTTGTTGCTACTTCATAACTGTAATTTTACTAGTTATGAATCATAATATAAATATCTGATATGCAGTTGGTCTTGGGTGACCCCTGTGAAAGGGTCTTTTTGCCCCCAAAGAGATTGTAGCCCACAGGTTGAGAACTCCTGCTGAATCAGATACTTTAAAATTTAATTTTAATTAAAAACATGTTTAGGAGGTAGAGAGATTCTCAACAGTTAAGAGTCTCTTGCAGTCTGGTTCCCAGCACCCATATTAGGGGGCTCATAGCTGCCTGTAACTCCAGCTCCAGAGGATTTGATACCATCTTTTGAACTCTACTGTCACCAGCAAGAATACTACACACATACACACACACACACACACACACACACACAGATAAAATAATTTAAAAGGGGAAAATGGAAAATAAGAAAATAGAAAATGTAATATAATATTCAAAATGTAATTGAGATCCAGCTGGATAGCTCAGCAGATTAAGACACTTGCCACCAAGCATGAGAACCTGAGCTCAGTCCCCAGGACCTGTGAAGAGTAAATATGATAAGAATGTATTTATTCATGAAGCTATCAGATTTCTGTATTAATGGTACTATAATTAAAATAATTTACATAAGACATAAAATACATTATCTGAAATAACCTTTTCAAGTCAAATGTCTGTTTCATTTAACTTTGCTAAGTGCCAATAAAGTCAGCTTCAGTTGTATTAAACCACTATAGCACAACACCTGTCCTCCATCATGGAAAGACAAAAAGCACAAGTAAGCGAAAACATTTGACTTCATAGTCTGCATTTAAACAACCTCTTAGCTCTCTGGAAGTTGTAGGAAAAGCATGGCATCTTCTCTGGAGCTCCCTAAGGAGGCTCTGGAGCATATGCACAAACTGGAAGGAAGTCGCTACAAGCAGGGGTCCTTCTTTCCCTCTGACCCCCTGTACGTTCTGGTATCCAGCTTTGATCCATCAGTGCCTTTCTCTCTTCCTCACTTTCCACCTCGTCCAGAAATAAGGAACCTCACCTGAAAGTTTTCCAGAGGGGTAAAGGAGAAAAATAGGCACAGGAATTTAAGCAGTTACTTCCTTTTGTTTATTCCTTTTAGAAATACATTCTTCTCAACTTTTCTACTAATTTGTTTATCTAGCAGTTTCGTTAATTTATGAAAGAAGAAATAAAGACTGGAAGACCAAGTGAGTAGTCATAGGAAGCAAGCTCACCTCAGTAGGGAGGGGATTGCCAGCAGATCTTGACCTAAGTACCATTCCTGAAAAATCTCTAGCACACATCAGCATCTTTCATTTCCTGGCCCAAGTTCACAAAGAACCTTTAATTAGTTACTTAGACTAAGGCTGTTGGCATGTCGTTACCAGATTCAAGGTTCTATAGCCCCCATGGATAGCCTAACCCTGACCATCTTTTTTTGCATATATATACCTAAGGTTGAAGAATGAGAGAATCATAATGCAGCTGTCCAAACACCTTACCCCAACTGGAAAATTAACTCAAAAGTAAATATTCTGTGTATTAAATCATTAGAATCTTTTATGAAGCTTTTATTGCTTTATTTGGAGAAATAGCTTTAAATTTACTTAGATAATAGATGCATGTTTTTAACCTCTGAATCTATAGAATCTTAATTTGAACAACAAATTCTAAAATGATTCTATAGTAAATCTTGGAAGGGGGGGTGGAGAGAAGGCTCAGTAATATAAAGAACATTCTACACTTGCAGAGAACCTGAGTTCTGTTTTAGCCCCCACACCTCCCTGCTCACAACCACCTGTAACTCTAACTCTAGTGGATCTGGCGCCCTCCTCTGGGTTCCAAGAGCACCTGCACTTGTGTGCATATACTCTTATATAGACACAGGCACATACATACATAATTTAAATAAATAACTTTAAATTATTTGCAAGTTTATTCTTTAAAAGTCAAAATATAATAAAATTTAAAATGAAAGTGAGTACATTTATAGAAAGAAGCTGTCATCTGAGTGGAATAAGGTAATGGTTTCACCATTTATTAGCCTATCAAATCAAACAATTCTACATACCGAGCCAGGCATGGTGGTACAAGCCTTTAATTCCAGTACTCAAGAGGAAGGGGAAAGAGAACCTCTGTGAGTTTGAGACCAGACTAGTTTACATAGTGAACTCCAGGCCAGCCAAGGCTGCATAGTAAGAGCTTGTCTCATAAATAAATAAATAAATAAATAAATAAATAAGTAAGTAAGTAAGTAAGTAAGTAAGTAAGTAAGTAAGTAAGTTCTATGTACCATTTTTTTTACATGATAGTAAAGGGAAGAAATTGAATCTCCCAAAGCACCAAATTACTCTTAAATCAACAAATACTTGAGTAGTTACAAATGCAAAGAAAACATTTTATGCACTCTTCTGGTCATTAACACATGAGATTTATTATGTTAGAAATATATTTTATGGGGCATGGGAGGGTGTTAATAACGTGGGAAAATTGATGTAGCAATGTTTCAAATTATCTCGTAATAATAGATTCCTAACTTTTAGAGATGATTTTCAGGCTTTTAAACTTCATACGCATCCAGGTGAATTTTAATTTCCTATCCCTAAAAGATAGAGACAGAACTGCTAAAGTACATTTATTTCATGAATAAAGTTACAGCATTTTTCTTACCAACTTTCTGGGCCCTGAGAATGGCTGATGTGGCCTTTACCCATTTTCTCCTGGGATCTGTCCCTGCATCTTTAAAGACAGATGATGACAGTCAATGAGAAAGTTCTTCTGACTGGGACAGTCATCTGAAACAATGCTGGTGAAAGAAGTCAGTCACTGCTCCTTTCCATAGAAATGACCGTGCTTGGTACTGGCAAGGTCTGTACCCCACATGCATATTTAGGTTTAAGTTAGACTTAGTAGCAACAATCTCTACATTAATATCAAAACACAGCACTTTCTAGATCAGTACAAGTCTTCATAACAAAGCTTCCTTTTTATGATAGCCATATTTATGTTAACGTTTTGAAGATATTTATTTAAATTAATTTCATATTCCTTTATTGAAAGCTTCCAGGAGAAAAAAATCATTGAGCATGTGTTTTGTTTTATGATTTGATCAGCAAACAAATTATATATGATGATAGATAACATTTTATAAAACGCAGTGTTTGTTTTGTTTTAATGGGATTCTTAACCATGGAGATGCATGCCTGTAAAACCACAGTTCAGAAGATGAAGGCATGAAGATCAGGAATTCAAGGCCAGCCCCAAGCTACATAGTTCATTTGAAGGCAAGCCTGGGCTGCATGAAATCATCTCAAAATAAGCAACTGAAAAAACATAAATAAATGAATAAAAATAGCACCTTTGAAAAATCAGAAGGCAAAGATATGGTTGAGTCCATTTCACCAAGTTACAGAAGCTGACCAGAGTGTATTGGCTCCATTTCCAGACCATAGCATCTTACAGTTTTTACACATCTCTCTTTGCAAATGAAAATGGTTTTGAGACAGTCTTGCTGTGTAACCCAGACTGGCCTCAAACTTGAGACTCCTGCCTGGACCTGGAGTGCTCACAATACAGGTGTCACCACCACTCCCTCCTCAGAGCACGCTTGTCTTCCTATCAGCTCAGTAGACTTTTACTATGCTCATTCTATGTAAGGAAAGAACTTCATATTTTCTACTTCTTACAACTAAATTATTGCATTCAAATTCATAAAATGAAAGAAAAATATCTACATTGTAAGGACTTGTTTTTGTTTTTTGTTTTTTTTTTTTCAAGAAGCAATGACCTTTTCCCCACCTTCGAATCTAAAACTTTAGGAAAATTTCAGCATGGTTTGTAGAGAGATTTAGTAGCTTGGTTTTCATTAACACAATAACAGATATGTGTAAATATTGGCAGGCCTGGAAGCCTCCAAAAGAGTTTTTGTGATATAAGAAACTAGTGTTTAACCATTAGTGCTGCCATCCTAATTTCATTAGCGTGGCTTCTTTACACACTTTCTCCACTGACGCAAATGCAGACATGACTTTCTGGAACACCAGACCCATGGCTGCCTTCTCTCTCCTTCATTACTTATGTTGGACACACTGCCGTTATCACTTGCCAAAAAAAATCCCACAGTTGAGTAGACTTCAGTTTTGAGGTCTCTTGTGTCCTCCTTAGACCACCAGTAGCTCTGTCTCTCCGTGATTAGAAATTGGACACTTCTTCTTGATGGGTAACAAGCCAGACGCCGTTACTTGACATCCTAGCTAGAATATAGCAAACAACAAATTTCTAAGCAACGTCACTGTAGATATAGCAGCAAGTCCAGTTGGACTGCATCCTGGAAACACAGGCCCAATTAGCAGGGGGTTTTTGGTTTTTTTTTTTTTTTTTTAATCAAGCTTTATGAGATTTACATTAAGGTGTGATTAGAAGCCTCTGCAGGGCAGACTGTTGGAAACTGGGTTCATTTTCCTCCACCTACATCAATCTACGAAAGTTACAAAAGGCTCACTGGACTGTTGGTATTTTTGTGCTCTCCCTCTGTAACCAGTTCCAGAAAAGTAAGGTAAAATATAGAGCTTCGAGTTCGGATGTCTGTTATTCTTTCGCTATAATCAGTTTCAGAAACCTTTTAAAGCAGGGCATTTATCTGATTTTACTAACACCCCTGGTTTTCATGTCTGCATATCCACCAGGCTCCCCCTCCCCTTCACCCCGTATACACTTTTTTCATGCTATATTTTAGGAGATGGTGGTGGAGTATTTTGCTTTTTGTTTTTTTTTTTTTTTAACCTCATTTTTCTTCCCTTCTGTTTTCTGGGTTTTGTAATTTATTTTTGTAACCTTTCCAGTGATGTCCTGTGGCTTATGCTAACATATGATGACTAAATCACATAGTTGTGTTTGTAGAGAGACCTTATGACATCAAATCATACTTAGTAGAAGCTGAGAGTGTTGCTTGGTTCTTTTTGTTGTTGTTTTTAGGAAATATGGCATGAACTCTGTTCTTTTCCCCTTTTATCCTTAGAATATCAGTGCTTTTGGAAAATGAAATGTTCTAAACTTCTTTAATTCTATTATCCTAAATAGTTAAATAGACCCTCTCATCACCACCACATCTCCAACTCCAACTCATCTCCTTTTAAATTTATTTTTTTAACACACTAACAGCTGTTAGTGCTGCTTGGCTTATGCACGGGTGTTCGGGTCACCTACAGGGGTCCATCCTTAAGGAAAACAGCAGCTAAGAGCTGTTCTGTAATAGTGGTGCTTGGTGATCCCCTCCCCAACTTGTGCTGGGCCTTTGACTGATTTGATCTTGTGCTGGTCTTCCTCAGGCAGCCAGGAGGACTGCGATGTGCAGCAGGAATCATGTACAGGAAACACTGTTCTGAAGCAGTCCCCCTAGATTCTGGCTATTACAGCTTTCTGCCCTCTCCTCCGTGATGGTCCCTAAGTCTTTGTGGAGCGGGTGTGATAGAGATTTCCCATTCAGAGCCAACACTACACAGGCACTTATCCTCCCCACTTTGACTGGTGGTTCTGTTAACCACCATTCATTGCAAAAAGTTACTCTGGAAAGGGTGGAGACTTACACTAATTTTGTGGTACAAAGATCAGTAGTAGATTTGGGTTTTAAATCTACTACTAAGACTCAAGTCTTAGCTTTAGGAAATGTACTTCAAAAGTAGGGCTGGCCTTAACCTATTGGTTACTTTCCTCCAGATGTTAGCCTGTTCATATTGGATGGGCTTTTTGTTTTGTTTCGTTTTCAATATTTTGTTGTCTTTTCTTTAACTTTGTAAGTTATCAAAGGCCCGCCCAGAGTTTTATCTTCCATTTTCTTTGTCTTCCAGACCTGTCATAATTCATTTCCACCTTATGGAAAGTAGTTGTTTCAGGGGACTGCTTTGGAAAATATTCTGGATTGGAATTATTGAAACTTGTCTAATTTTATGGTACAACTAAGCAAGGCTGCTTAACCCTTTTCTATTTGTGAACCCTTTAATCCTGACAATTTTTTATATAACCTCAGGTATATATGTGTATGTAAAACAGGTATGTCAATCAAACCTTCACTGATAATAAATCATAAAAAATTGTTTAAAAACATTTCATTGGCATATATATGATTTTCTACTTGTTAAAGATTAAAACAAATTTGCATACTAATAAGATGGGGTGCTCATTTATGTTTATGTAAACAATTAAAATTTTGTTGAATGTTGACGCTGTGGAACTTTTTTCAGAGAAGATTTATATTTTGATTTTCCAAATAATGACAAGAGCACCACTTCATAAAAATACATAGTAAAAAAAAAAAACCAAAAGTATATTTAAAGCCATTTCAGAAATTGTTGGTAATTCTGTTTTAATCTCAAGCCAAAATTCATTAAACATTTTTAAAAATTGTGTGTGTGTGTGCGTGCGTGCTTGCTTGCTTGCCATGTGTGGGTGTACCCACAGATGCCAGAAGAGGGTGTCTGATCCCCTGGAGCTAGAGTTACATATAGTTGTGGGAGGTCTCTACAAACACCATGCCCAGCAGAATAATAATCCATGTGAGGCAAGAAGCAAATCCGGTTCAGCACAACTCAGTATTTGGTGCTGGCTCAAACTTCTAGAGTCTGACACCAGGCAGTTTATTTTTTAGTCATATTTAAGTACAGTACAATATGGAAAAAAGTTTCCTGGTGTAACACAGTCTCGTGTGCACAAGGAAGTATAATTGCATCATAACTTCTCAAAGCACATGGCATTTCTTCCATGAAGATGGGTTCTAAAGATAGACGACATGTGTTATCCTAAGGGCCTACAGGAGGGTCTGGTTTGGTCCAGATCATACAGATAGTGCAGAGGTCATCGAGACTATTGAGTATCTCTAGTCCTGCTCATGGGAGCCTGGGAGAGCCCCTGGCAATACAGATAACACAAGGATCACTTGGGCTATTAGACAGCTCTATTCCCAGACTGTTTTCTGAGTGGAAAACAGGTGAGACATCTCTTCCATTGAAGAGACAACCTCGAGTGTTTAACATTCTTGGTTTCCCTAGCTGTATCTATGAGCACAAGGACCTTTTTGCCCCCAACAAGTTCTGAGCTGCCTGACACAGGTGCTGGGGACCAATATCTGGGTCACTGGAAAAGCTGCAAACACTCTTAGCCATTAAACCATCTCTCCAACCCAAGATATATATACACACACACACACACACACACACATACACACACATACTGGCTGTCTTGGGACTCACTCTGTAGACCAGGCTGGCCTTGAACTCACAGAGATCTGCCTGCCTCTGCCTCCTCAGTGCTGGGATTAAAGGCATGTGCTACCACCACCCAGATATATATATATATATATATATATATATATATATATATATATATACATATATATACTTTTTTTTTTTTAAATGAAACTCAACAATTTTTAACATCAAACATTTGAACACACTACAACCCAAATACTAATTTGACTTTATATGTTGAGGAACAACAATAAGAAATGACAAAAGTTTGTTTTCCATAATTAAACCATCGTTTCTGTAAGAGCATAAATCTTTAAACGTATAGGTTTTTTTTAAAGGCACTGCAGCTCATAACATGCAACAGTATTGAATCTGAGCAGAAGTGTTTCAGGTAGCATTGCTAAGGTTGCGTGGCACAATGGTATGCACAGAGCACAGTACTCACGCTAATATTTTGAGGCATTAGTAGAGTCGTGTGCTACAGCACAGACAAGTGCTGATGGGAAACGCCTCAGATTCATCGCACATTTTACTGTGAATTAACTTTGGAGGTTGCTACATTCAGAAACCGTTGACTGCAGACAAGAGCTTTGTGACCACCACATTCAGGGATGTAAAATTACGGAATTTGTTGACTCATCAAATGAGTTATTGTTCAAATAAATTTGTATTCACTTCTGTATCCTTTCCTTACTACTTTGATATTCTTAACCCAAGTGCAGATAGTCACATGTTCTCAACGTTTTTCAATTTACCCACCTATGTTGTCCTTGCTTCATGTTTGTAGTGGCATTGAGAAGATGAATGATCGATTGGCATGAATTTTGCAATCCTAAGGTGTATAAATGAAATCAGGGTGTCTGCTTATTACATGAACATTTACATTAATGTATGTTATGTTCTGAAAAGCTCTGAAATCTTTGCTTTTATTTGAAAAGCATAGTTAATTATTCATTCTGTCAGTCGAGCCAAACTTCTAGTCATCTGAGCTGTCAGTGCTTTCCTCCTTTTGGTGAGGGTGTAATCTCCTCGTCCTGCACAGCAGAATGTAGCGATGAGATGGTTTGAGTTGGTATGGGTTATGTGGACCAGATAGCACTGATTCCATTGGGTCAGTATAAAATATGCCCTGTGGACTACTTTAAATACGGAGGTGCCCTGGATTATTCTTTGAGATGTTCATGAAAATAATGAAGACAGCTTTTCTCGCAACTGCATTGTTACTACCTTTTTCTTTTGTTTAGGGCGTTCCAGCGATGGCGATCAGAAACAAAATGATATCAGAAGGACTGGATCCAGAGCTTCTTGAGTAAGTAACATCTCTAATAAAATCACAACGACAAGGCACTAAGTTTCTTGGTTTTAACAAAAATATTTCAAGCTCTCTCTACTGTTTCCCATCCAGCGTTTTATAGTTGAGAACACCATCATTGTAAGTTGTGGCCCTGTTATGTTAAAAAAAAAAAGAAAAAGAAAAAGAAATATCCTAGGCTAGCCCTTTCACACTTCAGGAGATGAAATTCCATGGATGACTCTGGTCAGAATCTGGTGGCTGGGCGTTTGGGTTTCGTATCGATGTTTTTCCTTGGGAGTGATGTGACCAGATATTATCTACCTGCTTTTTACTTAAGGCTATAGCATGTAAGAAATGTATTCCACCATGACCCAGACTGAGCAAGACTGACAAGTAACTAGAATAAACAGTATTCTAGGAGCACATTAATGGTTATTATGAAATAGATGCCAGTTTGTATGAGTATTATAAAATATTTTTTTAAATGCTAAGAAATCATAGCTCAAAACTTTGATAATAATCCATTCCATCCAACCCAATCTTACTTTGTGGTTCATCTCGATAAATTACGTATCTTAATGGGTACTTCTAAAGTGTCTGTCTAGTTGGAGCTTTCCTTCACCTCTGTGCTACCCAGGCATTCAAAATCTAGTAGTATACTTTGGAATTTTTCTTGGTTCCAGCTCTTGAGGAAAAGGTGTACACTTTGGAAATGAAACACCATAAAAATCATCTTCTCATATTCTACCTTCAAAAATGTGAAATTCAAGAGTGCCTCTAAAGCTGCCAACAATGATTTTCCAGCATGCGTGTTCATTTGGTGTGTTTCCAAGTGGCCAATGGATTGACTACAATAGCATGGTTTGGTGGCTTAGACGAAGGCATATCTGGAATGTTTAACGTGGGTTCTGGAAATTGTTTCTGGCATTTTAAAAGTAGATGGGTTGTGGTGTGTATTTAATAAGAATTGAACATTTGGAATTAATCTATTTTGGTACTCACTTTGTATAATTATAAGTGCATTTATCATCAATTGGGACTTCTTTTGCTTCTGAAAATACACAATAGGCCATAAATAATAACAAAGATTAAAAAAAATGACCTTTGAAATTGCGGCAGTTCTCTGGAGAAGCAGGAAATCCGGTGTCCTGTAAGTATCTCCACAGGCTACACATCCAGTCTTTGGCCTGCTGCTGGTTTCACTCCATCTCCGTCCCCAAAGAAGCCTAATTCATGGTCCTTCCATTCAAACAGCCATTCTCACTAGTAATTTGAAGATCATGCTCGCTTTGTCCCCCTGCCCTCACCCTACTGTGTCAGTCACTGTGACTTTCTCATTTTTAATATCCCTTAATCTTACCACACGCCCACATATCCGCTGCTGTTCACTCTGGCTCTCGTCGTTTCTCACCTGAATTATTGCAGTGGCACCTGGCTTGTTTTTGTGTTCTCTTTCAAGCCATCCCAAAAAGCCATGTGGATCTGTTCATAACTTCGTTTTTTGCCGTCAACATATGCTATCTAACCGTTGCCTGTAAATGCTTTTCCCATCATGTCCTGGATTGTTTCTTGAGCTCCCGCTACTTCTGTACTTTTGTGAAACTATTGCAAACGACCTTCATTTCTCTGAATATGTCATCTTCCTATTCCCTTCTGACATTTTTATATGTTGTCTTAACGCTCCTTAGAGCTCCTTTCCCCTATCTTATTGGCCTAGGTAACTGCTCATTCTTCAAGAGTGTTAGGTATTGTCACCTTAAGAGATCTGTAAGTAGTGATCCATGGGAGAAACTCACACAAACACACTGTGCTCTTATGTTACCCTTAGCAAATTTGAGTGCATGTCACTGTCTAAATGTTGAGAAACATTCAGTTGTGAGGTGGGGGCCAAGTTGTAGGATTCCAGTAACAGTTAGTGTGGCCTTACTGAAAAACTGTTCCTCAACCACAGCCTAGAGGCTGACTTCTGACCCCATTACCTCATAGGTACATGCCACTGGCCACCAGGGGCACTGGTTGGAGTGGGCTGACTCACCTAACCAATCACCACAACCGTTCCCATCTCCATTTAGCTTAATATAAGTGAAGCAGCCACTTCACAGAGAAACACTGGTGCTGTGGAATCGGGCACATGTAAGTAGGGAACGTCACTTGGGGAGAGAAGTTTGACATGATGCACGAGAAGAAAGTGTGCCATTGAATCTTAGGTACAAACTAAGCCTCATCCAGGAACCTTCAGTGAAGAGTGTCCTGATCCTTTTTTCTTTAGAAGTGCAAACATGTACTTTGTCTTTAGTAGCTTCTGATAGTAAGACAAACACATACAACTGTTAGAAGAGCTAGTCTAGGCTTGTCTGTCCTGAACAAAGAGCAAACTGAAGTTGGAGGAGAAATAAACACATTAGTAAACATCCTGCTTGACTGGCTGTTGTACATCAAAAGTTGGAAACTAAAGCACACTGTTTTAAAGTAAAAGTTTGAATGATAAAGCCTGGCAGTTTTACTGGAAAATCATGTCTATCTCAAATTTGAGAATGTCCATAAAACTGGTTAAATTGTTTGATAATTACTGAACTAATATTTATTTGATACTTTCTAGTTCTTTTAATTATTTTTTAAAATCCCACTCTCAAAAGTAGTTTTGGTGCTATTGACATAAAAAGGCATGAGAATGTCACTGTCATACTTAGAGTTTGAGGGGGAAAATTGAAACTTTTAATTAATCTTCATTCAAAGATTAATCTGCCTTAATGTTGTATCCAGAAATACAAGATGAGTAAATCATGCTTTAATTGTTTTTTCAATCAATTTCTAGATTTTCTTACCAGAAAAAAAAAAAAAAAGCTCACCCAATGACTGTATTTGTGCCTCTAGGGTAACAAATCAGCCTTTGGTCATGCACATCTTAGGAGCAAGTTCATGGTGATTAAGAAAGGCTCAGGCTAAGTTAGACTAGAGGCAGTCAGCATGAGGCAGCTGGGATTGGTCTCTGCCCAGCTGCTCTCTATCTCTGTAACCATGGATTGATCAGTAAAACGGAAAACAATAAAGTCCAGCCCCTCACTAATCATGTGGGCACTCAGCAGAGCTCTGGACAAACAATGATTAATGAATGTTAGCTGGGATTTGTGAATGCTTTAATGGAGGAATATGTAACAATTTGTAAACAATGGATTTACCAAGCTTTAGGGTCATAACTTGTTAATAATCCTGAGTTGCCTGTGTAACATCATGCTTTCAACAGACATATTTCATAAACAGAATATCATCTTTTAAAATTATTCTGTTTTTTCAAGCTAAAAATCTCTATTTCCAACTATGTAGTAAAGAACAGACTTTTTATTTTTTATCCCATGTTGAGAATCAGATATGGAGCTGAGCAACCTAGTCAAGTGCCTTTCACCTGGGCTCCACCCAATCTGTCCTGGCTAGTTTTATGTCAATTTGACACAAGCTGGAGTCATCAAAGAGCCTCAATTGAGAAAATGCCTCCATAAGATCCAACTGTAGGGCATTTTCTTAATTAGTGATCAGTAAGGGAGAGCCCAACCCATTGTGGATTATAGTAGTAAGCTACAATCATTTACCCTCAATTTAGGGAAAGAGAAAGGAAGGATAGAAAAAAATTTTCACCACTTTTCCAAGCGGCCTTGATATAGACTGAGAGAAGGTAGAAATCTTCACAGCCTCTTTTAGGCTGTCCTAAGCTTGAAGAGGACTAGCTGACAGTGAGTCAGACTAGTCTCAACTCATGGTCTTCAAACTCAATCCCTCCAACCTTTGTTTGTTTAAGAATTAACACACTAAGGATGACAACTCTGCCAAAGAACCTTCAACCAACACTCACATCGACTCTCAGGACTTCAGACCTTTTATTCCCTAAGCCAAAACTTCCCATAAATCTACATGGCACACAATCCCAAAAACAAGCTACAGGTGCCATTTTGACTGCACCTGACCAAATTTTAGCCACCTGCATCAAGCATACCAAATCCAACTCATAACCATGTACCATACCTGGGGTGGGAACACAAACCTAATCCAAAAGCCATTTTGCATTTTTAAAGAAACCAAAACAACAAAAACTTCTTCCAAGTGTTCCGCTACAGTGGGTGGTGCCATCCCTGGTCTGGTGGTCCTGGGTTATATAGGAAAGCAATCTCAACTAACCATGGAGAGCATGCCAGTAATGGGTTGCAGTAACCTGCCTCCAGGTTCCCATCCTGTTTAACTTCCTGTCCTGGCTTCCTTCAGTGCTATACTACAGTGTGAAGGTGTAAGCCAAATAAACCCTACGCACCCCAAGTTTCTTTTTCATCATGATGCTTCATTGCAGCAATAGAAACCCTAACTAAGACACCATCCTAAGAGCAGACGTCTGGAATTTAGATTCAGCTAGTCACACTCCTAATCTAGTGGGGAGGGTACCGTGTACATCATATGGATTTGGATCCAGAAAGTGTGGAATTGAGTTCAAATTGTTCTGTTGGCCTTGGGCAGAGCCAGCTCAGCTAGCATGTGTCCTGGAGACAACTATTCTATGGACATCTATGCTCTCTTCACAAATAGAGTTAATAAGAATGATCACTTATCTTGATCATCACCAAGCCAAGGTGAGGACACTAGAAAATGGGAAAATACAAAGAAGGCTTGTCCGAGCAGATTTTCCTGTTCTCCAAAGAAATTTCCACATTCATCATTGTTTGTGAGCTCCCTGCTACCCAACCACATGGTGGAGCAAAGATTGGGTTTAAACTGATTGGAAATAGATCTCAGTTCCACAATTGGGACAATTCCAAAAAATAGGTGGGTTTTATTTGGTTTCGTTTTTCACTCATTTAGTATTTTTTAATCACCAGTTCTCAACAACTGACTAGCAGCTACTGGCTAGAGTGTATAGGACATTTCTGCTGGGACATGTACCCAGGACTCCCAAATAACAGGCATCTGTTCAACCACTGAGCTACATTATCACCCCAACTTTGAATGAATTTTTAAACTTTTATTTTATTTTGGGAATTAAATACATAAGTGCTGTTTTTTTTAATCATTTCTACTCCTCCCTCTGCCATTCAACTCCTTCTGTACCTACCAACTCCCTCTCAAATTTATGACCTCTTTTATAATTGATATGTGTGTATATATGTGTTATATATATGTGTGTGTGTGTATATATACATATACAATGAATATGTATATATTCATATGCAATGAATATGTATGTATACACACATATATACACATATGCCCATCATACCTAGTCCATTTAGTGTTGCTCATAGGTATATGTTTTTTAGGCTTGACCACTTGGGATTGGATGACCTGATTTTTCCCTCTCACAGCTGTCATTGATTGTCAGTAGCTGTTCATCTAGGGTGAGGCCATGAGGTTTGTATTTAGTGAGTGCTGTCTCTGTTCAGAACCTTTTGTGCTTGCTTTTCCCTCAAGAGTACCTGTTTCTATAATGTAGAGCTCTGACAGACCACTAATTGACAACAGTATTGTGTGACATAACTTTATCGTGACATTGAAAACTCACAGGAAAGCCATTTGAGTAAATACTGCACTCTCTCTACCATCTTCTGCTCAGCCATAGCTATTCTAACAATATTTTAATATATAGTTTTAATTAAATTCAACTGCTGTAGGTGTAAAGAAAATTAAAAAGTGCTTTCATACTACCTGTATAGAGCTGGGCGGTGGTGGTGCACCCCTTTAATCGCAGCACTTGGGAGGCAGAGGCAGAGGCAGGCAGATCTCTGTGAGTTCAAGGCCAGCCTGGTCTACACAGTGAGTTCCAGGACAGCCAGAGTTACAATAAAGAAACCTTGTCTCAGAAAAACAAACAAACAAACAAACAAACAACAACAACAACAAAAAACTGTCTGCATAAATTCTTTGCCAAAGAACGTTTATTTGATTTTCATGTCTTTAAAGTACCTATGGTTTTAAACACTGAGTTAAATCTTCATTTAATGAAAAAATATTAAATCAACAATATATGTATCTAAGATACGGGCACAGAGTGGTAAGGTAGTCTCCGCCAAGCTACTTAACAAGGAAGCGTCAAGGCTGGGATTGGAACAGCCTGTCCTGAGGGTCTGTGTCCCTAGCCACTGCACAGTGCAGCTTCGTGTGGACTGTGAATGACCGCACTTACATACACCCTATTACTCCCTCTTCCCTCTGCTTGCTGATAGCCCCCAACTTACTTTCCTATATTCCCCTCCACCACATTTCACATATGGGAAAATACTTACGAGGGGCTGGCTTTTTCATTTAACATGATGGTCTCCTGTTCCCTGAAGACGACATAATCTCGTTCTTCACTGTGGCTAAAGTTCCATTGTGTGTATTTACCACATTGTATCCACTCGTCACTCTGCTAATGAACACCTAGGCTGATTCTATAACTTGGTTATTGTCCGTAGGGTGGTAATAAACATGGATATGCAGGTATTGGTATAGGTAGATGATTTGGGTTCTTTTGGTAATATACTCAAAAGTGGTACAAATCATAAGCAAATTCTATTTTTCAGTTTTTGAAAAACTTCCATATTGATTTTCCTTGTGACTAGACATTCCTTCCAGCAATAAATAAGCTCACCCCAACCTCCGCCCCCCACCCCACAGAAAGAAAAAGATACAAATAGGAAAGGAAGAAGTCAAATTATCATCTGTTTGCAGATGATAACGTCTTGTAGGCCCCCACCAGAGGACTTTGCACTTTCAGCAAAGTAACAGGCTACAGAATGAACATTTTAGTTGCCAGGAATTTAGGGGGAAAGAATGCTGCATACCTGATGGTGGATTTTGTTGTTGTTTTTTTCAACTCACTAAAAAGAAACAGCTAAGGAATCAATTCCATTTATGATAGTCTCAAAATAATTAGAAAAATCAAACGTAGGCATAAACCTTCCCAAAGATGTTAATGACGATGAAAACTATAAATTACCACAAATCACCAGAAATAGAAATTATAGGAGATCATGATGATGGAACAACCTTTTATGTTTGTGGCTAAGAAGAATTGATATTATTTAAATGATCTCATTACACATGACATTTTAAGTTTTACTCCTTTCTATACTTAACTAAATTTACCCTTTTAATTTTTTTAATTAATTTATTTTTTGACACAAGGTCTTGCTATGTAGGCCAGCACTCACAGCAATCCTCCTGTCTCAACCTCCCAAATACTGAGATTATAGACATGTATCACCCTACACAACCAACCTTTTTCTTAAAGATTTATTTTAGGAAAATATGTACATTGCTTTATTTGCTTGAGTTGTCATAGATACTAATACAGTTTTGATGTAGTATTAAAATAATTCCCTATAGTAATTTTTTCCTTTAAAATTAACAAAAATGGAAGGAGGGTGTAGAGGTGTAGTCCTTTAATCCCAGCACTTGGGAGATAGAAGCAGGCAGATATCTATGAGTTTGAGGCCAGCCTGGTCTACAGAGTGAGTTCCAGAGATACATGGTAAAACCCTGTCTCAAAAAAACAAAATTGTGCCCACTGCTTCTAGAACTATTGCTTCCATGAAGGATGAGGAAGCTGTTGGGCCTGGGTTAGTATTTTAGGCAGACAGAACCTCAGACCTTCAGAATTTCTCTTTGTTGGATACATGTGACTACCTTACAGGCATAGTCTAAAATTCAGCAGAGTAAATTGACTTACACTTGACAGGTAAGAGCAGTGCCAGCATTTCTCTTTGTTTAGTAACAGGCCAAATATGTAAAAATGAACAAGCCGTATTTTAGCCCATAACTATGTATTTCCTTATTTTAGTGATAATTTCTAATCCATGAATCTCCTGGATCTTTAATAAGAACCAAGGGATCCCAGGCAGAAGTAAATCTGGTAATTTTAATTAGGAACACATAGCATTCTCTCTTGGTTTCCCCAAACATATACTTTCCTGGCTTAATTTGCTTTCTGGTAAAAGTGAATAGAAGCTTAGTAATAGTGCATTAGTATTGTAGATGATTTCCTGGCACAAACACTACTGAAGCCCATTAAAAACAGCTATGTGTTTTAGGGGAGATGAGGAGGTACAGGTGCATGTTTCTGGATGTGGTGTACACACGCACATGTGTGCTTCTCCAGGGGAGGTCAGAGGTCAGCCTCATGCGTCATTCCTCAGGTGCCTTCTTCTTGTCTGAGACAAGGTCTCTCATTGTTGGAACTTGACCAAGTAGGTTAGACTAACTGACCAGAAAGCTGCAAGAATCCCCCTGTCTCCTACCACCTACCATCTCTGGGATTGCATGCATGTGTCACCATTTCTGGCTTTTTGCATGGTTTCTGGGGATCCAAACTCAGGACCTCACATTTGCAAGGCAAACAATTTACCAACTGAGCCACATGTCCAAACCTTCAAGGTGACTTTTAATAGCCCTATTAAGTTTTCATTTTGTTCAACACTGCACACTTACACAGAGTTGGGATTTAAACAACCTGTGTTTCCTGTTGTGCTCTTTGAGACAGTATTTTTTTTTTAACCAACTAGTACTTTTTATATTCATTCTCTAGAGGAAAAACACAAAAACAAAAATCTTGTAAGTGAAAACATTCCGTAGACATCAAGAGCCTTCTTTGGCCATGTGCTCCTTTCCACAAAATTTCCATATTGTCTGTGCTTCTTGGCCATTCTTGAACTCCTTTCTGCTTTTAAGTTTCCACGGCTTTCTTTTTTTTCCATTCCTAACTTTCCTCTCTATGCTCAATGTGCTCTTGAGGCTGCAAGGACTTAGTACAGGTCATGCAGCCTATGCAGATCACATCTCTGTCTATAGTTGGGTCTCCATGGTAACTGATGCAGACAGTGCTGATGGAGCACACTGTGCAAGGGCTGGCAAGAGTGCTGTGGCCTCCGCAGGAATAGCACTTAATCCCCCACCAGTGTGCAGGAGCCAGAGAGCGGCACACTGGGGTGTAGTGCTGGAGGTTCCTGGTAAGGGACACAAACTTGGCAGATTGATTAACAACAGCATTCCAAGATGAACCTAATCCACAGTTTGTGAGTGCTTGCCTTCAGTTGGAAAACCTTTAAATTTTTCCCTTCTTTTTCAGGAAGCCAGATGCTCCAGTGCCTGATGGTGAAAGTGAAAAAACCATAGAAGAGAGTTCAGATAGTGAATCTTCCTTCAGTGATTAAGTTGGCTTGTGATGAGAATTACACAGCTATGAGGGAGAGGGTGTCTGCATCCCGTGAAAGAGCCTGTACCATAGCTCTTCTGTAACAAAGTCCTCCAGTGGCCACGTACCTACTCCAGTCTTCCTCTGTTAAAAAAAAAATAAAGCATTTATAATCTTCCAATATGCTTTGTTAACCAAATACAAAGTTCTGAAATTAAAATGGAACAACCTAAGTTGCTGAGTGCCACAAATCCATCTTAATGGATTCAGTGAACATTCTGAAATGGAGTTCATTTTAGCTTACTGGTCAAAAGTAGACTTCATGTAAAAATAAGAGAATGTGACTAAGTAGTTATGTAATTTAGTGAATATGTTAGTTTGAAAATTATTATATATATTCCTATCATAAACTTGTTGAAGAAACTTCTGGCAAAAAGTAATACTGGCCTGAGATTTTTCTGTCATTGTTTGAAACTTACATCTATTGTGGAATTCATCATTGGTATTTAATAGCTTGTATATCTTTTTATGCTTTGACCAATAGTGTATGTATTATCAAAGTCAGATATTTTATTGTATATATCACCAAAGAGAAATATCGGGGTAATCACAGTATGAACAGAGTGGGCAGACATCATTGCCATTGACCTTTATTGCCTTGACAGAAACATTAAATTTCTGAAGATAAAATGTTCTCACATCACCTTGCAAGTAAATCTTTATAAATAATTACTTAAACTCAGCCTAGAAAAACTTCTAAAATGCTTAGGTGGAAAGATATATTAGAGCATTTGATTAATAGTGTTCTTAATTTAGATTCCTTGAAAGCAGAGTCTGAGAAAAGGCTTTGTGGTCTATGCAGGTCGTTTGTGAGATTATCCCAGGAAGGGTAGCTGAGAGAACAGGAAGAGCCAGAGGGAGAAAACTAGTGTGAAGATAGGACCGATAGAACCGAGAGCCTTTGTTAGGCAGCTTCCATAACCCGCCTGGAGACAGTCCCTACACTTCTGGGTTGGACTTTTCTATGGGAAAATAAGTTTCCCAAGTGTTGAAGATGATCCTGAAACTATAACCAGACCAAACGCCTGGTTCATTGTTGCCGTGGGTAAATAGAGCTCAGAACTATGTGCTGCAGCATGGCTGGTGCCAGAGTAGACATGAAGGATGCAGTATACAGTGCAGAAGAAAATGTCAGATGCTGTGTGTCCTAGACGACGCAGAACTGCACAAGTTCCACGTTGTCTCACATCTCCAAGATGTCAAAGAGGACTTCAAGCCATACTCCTAAAAGACTACATGAGATTAGGGAGACGAGCTATAGTTCTTGTTATTACAGCTGAACCTAAGGCCTAAACTAATAGTCACCATCTCCTTTCTCTGCCAGCCATTCTAGAAGATCAAATACACAGGCTCCAGGGGATGCTGAAGAAACTGAAGCTGTTATGTATAAACTGTAATGCTGAAGCTATTCTGTATTGGTCAAAACCCACAGAACTGCCCAACATAGTGGATCTCAATGTAATCTGTAGACTAGTTAAAATCACACAGTGATATTAATATTAATTAACAAATGTATCACAAAGGCAAAAATAGAGGATGTGGCACTCCACATCTGTGTATACTGCTTAAAATTTATGAATTTAAAATTGTACTAAAATAAAATCTAGTAGTTAAAAATACATTCATATAGCATCCCAGAAACACAAGAACAGATTACACTGCAAAATCAGCCAATACAGTTTACCATTCAACACACTGAGAGAAATGAGAGACTGAGAGAGCCGTTCTGTGTCAGAGTTCTTGCTGAGCATCTTAGTACCAAGTACAAAAGAGCAGAACAATGAAACACAAGTCTCAGTAGGCCCAGATCTATTTATATTCAGCTTTGTAGTGAAGATTCTAACTGCCACAGCTAGTCAAGAAATGAAAGATGTACAGATTGTGAAGAAGTAAAACTGTCTTTATAGATGATATTATCATCCATTTAGAAAATCCATTGTAATATTTTTTTTTAAAAAAACCTACTAAAATTCATAGGCATGTTTAGCAAGATTGTAGAATTCAAAAATCAATACAGTAAAATCAACTTGGAGCTTTCCCAACACCAGGATTACAAACATGTCCTCTGTCCCCCTAAAATATAATGAGGCTCCTAAGAAAAAATGGACAGCTTTAAGCCGAAGCGTGTGTAGGAAGGGAGGGAGGGAGGGAGGGGGAGAGGAGAGGAGGGGAGGGGAGGGGAGGGGAGGGGAGGGGAGGGGAGGGGAGGGGAGGGGAGGGGAGGGGAGGGGAGGGGAGAGGAGAGGGGAGGGGAGGGGAGGGGAGAGGGGAGGGGAGGGGAGGGGAGAGGAGAGGGGAGAGGAGAGGAGAGGAGAGGAGAGGAGAGATAACGTGCATAATATTATATGAGAAGGCAAGAAAGCTATTAATGTTAGAAACAAGCCAGGCAGGAGTTAAGAGAGACAAAATGACCAATTTGAATAGGCTTCTACTGACTAAATATAGGAAAATCAGAAGATCAATACAATAACACTATAAGTTGAAAACTATAAATACATGTCTGTCGTCTTATCCGTGGTCCTTTTTTTCACCGGCTATAAGCTAATTTTTCCAAATCTCTACCTCAGATCCAGACCCTCTTCTCCCAAGCTCCAGACTTGCTGCATCTCCTTTGATGTCCTGGATAACTTCATCTGCATGTCCTAAGTGCTCCAAAGTAAAATTCTCAGCTGCAATTATTATTTCTCCTAAACCTGTTCTGCTTTGAGCTATTAAATTCAGTAATCTGTACCCAGTCACCATAGCATTAAATCCACTATCCTTCTGTACCACCCCGCCTCATGTGTGCACACATACATGGGAAACCCTGTTAACATGTATAGCAGCTAATTTTCTGTTGCTGTGATAAAATACCATGGCCAAGAGTAACTTATAAATGAAAGCATTTGTTTCAGTTTACAGTTCCTTTTACAGGCAGGCAGTAGGAAGCTGAGATTTCAACTGCAAGCAGGTGCAAAGTAAGTGAACTAGAAGTGGAATGAAGCTGTAAACCAGTGGTTCTCAACCTGTGGGTGGTGATCCTTTTGGGGATTGAACAACCCTTTCACAGGGGTCACCTAAGACTATCTGCATATCAGATATTTACACTACAATTCACAATAGTAGCAAAATTACAGTTACGAGGTATCAACAAAATAAAAAAATAATTTTATGGTTGGGGGGTTGCCACAACATGAGGGACTGTATTAAAGGGTCACAGCATTAGAAAGGTTGAGAATCACTGCTTAAACACTCAAAGTCCACTCCCAGTGATGTACTTCCTCCAGCATTACCTCCCAAAACAGTGCCACCAACCAGGGATTTGAGTGTTTAAATAACTCTACAGCAAAGATGCGGTGGGAGATGAACCGTACTGTTGTGGAAGTAAAACTGGTAGAGCCACAATGGAAATCGTTATGGGGTTATCTCAAAAAAAGTTAAAAACAGGAGAATAATACGATCCAGCTGCACCACTCCTGAGTGTATACCTGAATTTCCTAGTTTGCACCTCTGTGACTGTGATAAAACCCTGACCGAACCAACTGGGGGAAGAAAAGGTTCAATTTAGCTTACACTTCCAAGTATCAGGCCCTTAATGAGGGCAGTCAGAACAGGAACTCAAGCTGGAACCAGGAGACAGGAACTGAAGCAGAGCCATAGAACACAGCTTTCTGGCTTCCTTCCCCTTGCTTGCTCAGCTTCCTTTCCTGGCCTGTCCACCCAGGGATGGCATCACCCCACAGTAAGCTGGGTCCTCACACATAGATTAGCAATTAAGGAAATTCCCCCACAGACATGTCATCAGTCTGGGGAATGTTATATATGTTCATAGCATTTTAATTTGTTTGGTCTTTGTGCTGGAATGACTGTTGGATTCCTTGGGCCTAATTTTTTTGGTTTTGAAGCTTCCTCCTCCTAAGTTTTGTGGTTGCAAACCATCTTTTAGGTAAGGGATTATTTGGCATGACTAGTTCTTTCTCCTGAGGGCTCTGTTCAGTTCATGTGTTAGGAAGGCTTTCTACTCTGGCCATGGGAACATGCAGTATTTTGGCCCTGTGTGCATTGGGGATGCTCCAGCTGCTCCTTCATGGTTTCTTTTCTAGTCTTGATAGTTCACTCATATCTATGCTGACCACAATTTATCTAAATACCCAAGAGACTCTGTTAGTATCTTGTTTCATTTCTCTCTAACATTCTGTGCTGCCTATCTATATACACTCTCTGTGTACTCTGAACTGTGCTCAATTCAGGGATCTTGCCAAACTTGCCCTGACTTCCTCTTCCCTGTGCTGCACCGTTCCTCAGTGTTTTTTTGTGGGGGAATCTCTGTCTTGTACTGCCTGCTTTTGCAAGGTCCAAAACTCATTGTCTTGAGAGGTTTTTTTAACTTTTAAAGAAAAGATGAGTTTCGTTCTTGTTACTCCATCATGGCAGTAAGCATTAGATCCCATGGAACTGGAGTTACAGACAGTTTTATGAGTTGCAACATAGAACCTGGTCCTCTGGAAGAACAGCAAGCATTCTTAACCTCTGAGCCATCCCTCCAGCTCTCAGTGCTTCAACTTTAGTTAGACTTTTAATGTAATTGCTACCTAGGCCTTTTCAATTAAGCTAACACTTAGAACTTTGTATGTTAGCCATTATACCATGGTCAAAATGCTTCCATATCATTTCTAAAATGTTTAGACCACCAAGGATGAACCCACATGGATTTACTAGCCCCTTCTTGAGTACAATCTCCAGGCAGTTGTGTGTCATGTCTAATAAAGTCGCCTGAATTGTCCTCAAGAAATGCATGAAGCATTTGGCATAGGTTGCACCTGCCAAAATAATTACACCTGGTCCTGATCTAATTCTATAATTTATGTCCCAAAGACCATCAAGTTCTAGGAAAGGGTACTGTTGGTACATTGGCTCTGTCTTCCAGGCCGCCTTGTAAAGTTGCCTTGGGATAACGGAGTTCAGTCCACAGTCGATGCCTGGGCTAGGACCATGGCATGGCTTCCTCTGCCATGTCTCCACTGGACTCTCTCATCCCTGCTGGCACATTTGCCCTTTAGCATCAGAATAAAATGACCAGAGTGGAGGGACATATGTCATCCCAGCACTAAGAGAAGAAGAAAAACCAAAGACAAGAATTCACTTAAGAAAAATCTGCTGTGGCATTAAATGGAAAAAAAACTTAAAGTGAAGGTAGTTGTACTTAACTATATTCTGTTAATATTACTCTCAAATTAAAGTACAGTATAAGAATCCATTTAACAAGCCACTGCCTAAATGACCTATTGCTGATACATTTTTGTTTAGTGTTTGTTGTTTATCTTTATTTTGTACATTTGTTTTTTTTCTCTTAAAGACATTTTTTAATTGAAAATAGATTCTTCTCTCATACATCTTGACCAGTCCCCCCTCCCCCACTCCTCCCAGCTTTGCCACACACCACCACCACCACCACCACCACCACCACCACCACCACAACCACCTCCCCTCTCTCCCAGGTCTACTCTCCCTTCATTTCCCTTCAGAAAAGAAAGAAACAGACAAGAATATCGACCCCAAACGATATCAGCCAAGCATGACACAAGATGCAATAAGATAAGGCACAAGGCCTCATATCGAGGCTGGCCAGGCAACCCAGCAGGAAGAAAAGGGTCCCAAGAGTAGGCAAAAGAGTCTTTTACTTGAGTCAGAGACACTCCCACTCCCATTGTTAGGAATCCCACAAAACACCAAGCTAACAGCACTAACACACAGACGCAGAAGACCTGGTGCAGACTCACGCAGGCCCCTGCTTGCTGCTTCAGACTCTGTGAGCTCACATGCACTCTGCTTAGCTGATTCAGTGGGCCGTGTTCTGGTGCTCTCCACCCACGTGACTCCTACAGCCTGTCCTCCCCCTGCTCCACAGTGTTCCCTGAGCTTCAAGGGGAGGGACCAAATGGAGACCTTCTATTTTGACTCTCTCCATAGTACTACAAGCTGTGGGTCTTTGCACCTGCACCTACCTGCTGCTAGGAGAAGGCTGTCTGGTGACGGTCGGGCAAGGCACCAATCTATGATTATATCCTGATGAGATATTTCATCAGGAATCATTTCATTGATTTTTTCTCCAGTCGTGTTTGGTTCCACCATTTCTGGGCTATCCAGTCTCCAGTTTGAAAGGGGTTTTGTGGCAGAAGGATATTCCTCAGCCCTGGCAAAAGGGCACGGGCATGATGGCATGCCTTGCAATGGGTGGGATATGGCGCATGCTCAGGGAAGCATGTCACCTTGGCCCCTAGTGATGATATTCCCTTGGTGCTCTTTGTTCTTTACATTTAGTGTTTTGTTCTGAGCCATGAGGACCTTCTTCTCTGGTTCTGTCTATTTAGTGTTCTGTATACTTCTTGAACCTTGACATACGTCTCCTTTATTAGGTTATAAAATTTTTCTTCTATGATTTTGTTGAAATTATTTTCTGTGCCTCTTACCTGGGTTTCTTCTCCTTTCTCTATTCCCATTGTTCTTAGATTAGGTCTTTTCATAATGTCCCAGATTTCCTGGATATTTTGTACCAGGAGTTTTTCATATTTAACATTTTCTTTGACCAAAGTATGCATTTTTTCTATCAGATCTTCAATGCCTGAAATTTTCTCTTCTGTCTCTTGTATTCTGTTGATGAGGCTTGCCTCTGAAGTTCCTATTCAAGTTTCTAAATTTTTCATTTCCATATTTCCCTTTCGGATTTTTTTTTAAATTGATTCTGTTTCCACTTTCAGGTCTTGAACATTTTATTCATTTCCTTCCACTGTTTGTTTGTGTTTTCATAGATTTCTTTAAGGGATTTATTAATTTCCTCTTTAAGGATCTCTATCATGTTCATAAAGACTATTTTAGGTCCTTGTCTTGTGCTTCAGCTATGTTCCAGTTCTAAGTAGCACTGTAGTAGGGTCCTACTGTCCACGATGGCACTTGCCGAGACAGGTGGTTCCCTCTGCTGAAGTCTGGCAGAGTTTACAGATTTGAAACTGTCTCCTTGTCTTGTTGCTAAGCCAGCACAGAAGCCTGGTGCTCCATGTGGTGCTCCACGTGGGAAGAGAACTGGCAAATGTTACAAGTGCCATACCAACATGGAGCATGATGTCATGCTAGCTACATCCAACCAGGAGACAAGGAAGAACGAGAGAGAAACTCGAGACCTCACAGTCCAGTAAAGGTAAAGGAAACCTCCTGAAGGGAGAAGAGAGTGACAAAGGAATAAAAAGACCTCCATAAAAGGAAGAGCCAGAACAAAAAGGAAGCTCTATAAGAGAGAGTTGTAAATGAGAAAGTCCTGAGGTAACAGGCACAGAATAGGGGCCTCTAGAGAAAATGAAAGAAATTGTGAAGGCAGGGAGTCCTTCTGGTAAAGATGAGAACCTTGGCAGAGTCTGACAAAGCATTAGCTCAAGGCTACATCCAGAGCACTCATAAGTCATCTAGGAATGTTTTGGACAAATGAGTTGGCTTAATTCTCATGGTAAAAACAAAGAATTCATCTGGGAGCAGGGAAAAAGCAAGGTTTCAACTGTTTTTCCTGGTCGTGGAGCTGACCCTAAGTCAAGGAAATGACATGGCTCTATGTGGTACACTCCAACAGCTAGCCATGCTCTCTTCTGCAGCTGGCAGTGGCCAGGGCTCCAGAAACAGGAGCCATGGTGTTCTTTGTTACAGACTGAGTTTGCTGATAGCTGGTGTGTGTGTGTGTGTGTGTGTGTGTGTGTGTGTGTGTGTGTGAAGCCCAAGCGGGCCTTATGTTAGGGGTCTATGAAGAAGGTTATATGTTTCCCCGTAACAGTGGTGGAAAAGAATACCAAAATGCCAAGATGTTTCTGCCAAAGATTCTTCCCAGAAGCCCAGACTCACTGCTTTGGAAGTTGAGGCTTAGAGCCAAGAAGCCCCTGATTTAAACTGACCAGTTTTTTTGTTTGTTTGTTTGTTTTTCTACAAATTTGACTACATGTTTCTCCAATCTAACTAGAGGCTAATAAGAGAAAGACAAGTGATCCAGATACTAGTGAAGTGGTCCTGACAAGACACATTTGCTATGGTGATGAGCACACCGCCCTATGAGGGAACCTTTTCTGAAGACAGGGATCACCTGCGATGATGCTGAAAAGGACACCTGCTAAAAGAATATTAAAAAGAAATCCCAGATGATCAAGACTAATAGTTGCTTCATTATGAAAAAGTCTTTGGAATGTTCTACAGAACTTTGAACTCAAACATATTTCTTCAGAGCCTGCCAGATGCAACCATGCTGGACACTGTGAAAGGTTTGATAGATGTTTGTTCATTTAATCCAATGCATCCTATCAAGCATCATGATTGTTCCTCTTATAGATAATTTTTCTGGTGTAGTGTTTAATTGTGCGTGTAGTGTTAAATTATCTCTATAATTTAATTATAGAGATAAAGCAATTTTGGGGAATTGGCTTGTACAGAAAGGGAGAAATCTTGCAGGAGTTTATTTCTAGCATGTTTAAAGCGGCTGTTTTGTGCACTGTTGGGGGAAGGGCTGACTAGGCCTTGGCATTTTGTATTATCTGTAGGTGTTGGTTTTATGTAACAGATGTTTGATTCCTCATGATCTGCACCTGCCCACTGCTCTCTGGCAGAGCTAGGCCTTTGGATGAGAGGGCAGAGTTTCTGTATCAATAAAATACCTGAGGAGCTTCTGGATCAATAAAAATATCTGAGATCAGAAGATTGGGGTTCCACTGCCCTGCATGATAGGTGATTCACTATGCTGAGGTCTGACAGGGTTTGCAGATATGAAACTGTCTGCTTGGTTTCTTCCTGAGCCAACACAGTAGTGTACTGCAGCAAGAGAACAGGTGACAGCTACGTATAAGGACCTACATTCAATTCCAAGAACTCATATAAAACAGCCCAGCATGGTGGTGCATGCTTGGGATCCCAGTACTGAGCAGGTAGACATAGAGGCTCCCTGATCAGCTAGCCTACGATATTTTGTCACTTCCAAGTCAATAGGAGACTGAGAAACTTTATCTCAAAACAAACAAAAACACAAATAACAACAACAAATAAGGTGGACAACTGAAGGTTGTCCTCTGGCCTCTGAAGGTTACCCCTGGCCTCTGCATAGACACACACACACACGTGTAACCACACAAGCACTTACATACACGCACGCCCATATACACAGACACACATACCGAAAAAAAGTGCGTCTCGACTGTACAGATGAAAAAGTGTAGAAACATCTGGAGCACAAAACTTCCACAGCACAGGCGGATGTCATCTGTAACACTGGCATGGGTGGGCCAAGTTTAATTCACTCTTCCCTCCTTTCATTTGTACTAATAATCATAATTTGAGAGCAGAGCTTTTCAATGTTGACTGTAATTCTTGTGCCACAGAGATTGCAGTCCACAAGGTTACAAAATTCAGCATGGAAAGAGAAAGAGAGAGAGAGAGAGAGAGAGAGTCAAAATAAGTCTCCTCCTGAAGAGCCGGCGTGAGAGAGAACAGTGTGTTCACTAATGGCACAGTGAAGTCGTCACTGCTGCACCCATACGAAAGGCTGACCGTGAGAACCCTTCCGTTTCATCTTGCTCTGCAATATAACGCTGGTGACAGGTATTTAAGAACTGTGTGTTCTTCCAAAAGGTACACTGTCTACTGAGTACTCTCAGACCGTCCGCATACATAAACTGCTCCCAAGTGTTTTGAAGCAGAGCAGACCCTCTGTGCAGCAGGCTCGCCTCAGGTTGTAACTCTCCCTTTTGGATTTCACAGTCATAATTTAACTTCTGAGGTTTTTTTTGTTTTTTTTCCTTACTTGCTTACACTTCAAAGACAGTGAAGAAGGCTTTGCTTTTTTAAACAAAGCCCATTTGTATTTAAAAACAAACTTACTTCCTAAATATAAAAAGCCTTGCAGAACGTAGTAAAATACTTTACATGGTATCTCAGGCCCTGGCTAAGTTTATTTTCATTGTATAATCACTTCCATTCAGTGGCAAATCCTTGAGGCAATTTCACATTCTATTAAATGCTGTATTTGCTAAATACAGCAAATTCGTGGAATCATAGGAGTTTTTTGGTGTGCAGCAGGGAAGTTCACAAGATTAGGGCAAATTAGGCTAAAGGTCAGTGTGATAATCAAACATTACCTTTCGTCTAGCCCATACAAGAAATTTAGGAATCCCTTTCTGACAGTTTCTTGCTATTCACCAATGTGAATGCAAAATGATCCTTCAAGTACTGTCTCTTGAGAATTCACTGTTGTTATTTGGTGTTCTTGCAGATGCTGGCTCCAAGCTCTCTGCAGGAGAGCAGTATTTAGCAATAACTCCTTTAGAAAGGGTGAGTCCATCTGATATGTCAGACAACAACTTGCCTGATGTGAAAGTTATTAACATGAGAACTCCCTCCGCCTCGTCTTTCTGCTTTTTAATGACCAAAAGTAATGAGCCCTTTCAAGACTTTTGTTTCACTAATTTTTATAATATGCAAACTGTACAGAACATCATGACCATTAAAACAAGCTTGCAATTACACTAATCTCCATGGAAACATTGAAACGCAGATAAACAATCCCAGACAATAGATAAGAATGCATTAACCCGGTTATTGGGCTTTGAATGTCTTCTTAGTGTTCATGTCAGCACGTTCTCTGTCAGGAAAAATAAGTGAGCAGAATCAGAGAAAGTGGTGCTTTCTGTTATCTTGGAGAACAAAATGGCCTTTCCGCAGTTCTGCCCAATAAAATGGAAATATAAGCCGTGTATTTTTTTTAATTAAAAAAAATATTTAAAATTGATTTCAACAACATTTTACTTAACCCAGTTTGTCTAAACTACATTTCAACATACAACCAGTAAAAATGCATTACTGAGTTATCTGACATTATTTTTCTCGTACTGTCTCTGAAATTGGCTGTGTTCTCCTGCATCCCACCCTGGCCTGAAACTTCTTAAATAGCTAGGGATGACCTTGGACTTCTTCCTGCTTTTACTTCCCTAATCCTGTAATTATATGTGTAAGTTACTAAGTCCAATTTTATAAGGTTCTGGGGCTACAACCTAGGGCCCCATGCTCATTAGACAAACATTCTACTAACAGAGCCAGATTGGAGCCCCTAGCCTCATCACATTACAGATGTTCAATGGCCACATGTGGCCTACTGGTCATTGTGTTGAATAGAGAAATATTTATTGTATTTTTAAAAGTAGTAGAGCCCCTTCAATGGAGAGACATTGCAATTTCCCCCTTGGTCTTGTTAAGAAGTTATACAGAACCTGGTCTCTGACCCCTGAGGCCTGATGCTCTTGCCCAGTTGATCATGCCTTAGATACTTTTCATGTTATCAGGAAGCAGGCTCACCAGAACCTGCTGGTATTTTGCCCCAGAGTCAAAAGTGAATCGTGATTACTTGGTTAATCTTCTAGAGCCTAATCCTCTAGAACCTTCCTTAATTGAAGACTTGTGCTCTAGCAACCCACCACTGAAGCTGATTTGAACCAAAGAAGAAATCACTGAGATTCTGATGGACTCAAAGCTACTGTAACCTGTACAGTTTATCAAGCATAACACAGGACTAAGCGCTGTTATAGGCTGATGACTAGCTTAGTTCATAAGTCCATTGCCACCACATCGGCTTCCAACAGCACTCAGCGCTAGCCATCTAGCTGTCTAATCATACCATTTCTCTCCAGCACTCTTTCTACGTGCTCTCTGGCCACGGAAGGTACGTCTTGCCATCGTTCGACCACGCATATAACTTTTTATTATGCCAAGTTTATGTATAGTTTTTTTGTGTTTTTGTTTGTTTGTTTATTTGGTTTTTGGCACGTGCCTTTTACCCTGCAAGGCACCATTCCTTCTTGTTTCATCTTGGATGGTCAAAACCCTACTCATCCATACTGTGGAATCCAGTGTATATCCCAGACCTGCTCCTTACTCTACAGGGAGTTTCCTGGTGATCTGAAAACACCTTAATTTCTAATACCAGCAAGGAACTGGTACACCTTCCAAGAGTAACTGCTCTGGCTTCAGTGTTAATATTGAAGTCATACAAAGAGCTTTACTTTAAAGGTTCACTTGAAAACTGTTTGGGGGAAAGAAAAAAGAATGAATACTTTTTTAAATATAGTAGTGTCAAAGAGGGACCAAAAATAAGATGTGAACCTTTAAGCCTCTTTATAAGAGCGGAGTCCACACGAACACTCATCTCGCGAGTGCTCAGTGCCATCTTAGTAGCTCGGTGAACTTTCCCAGTTGTATCTTCAGCCATTAGTGCACCCTCAGCCTCCAACCTGCCCTAACTCAAACCCTCCTTTATCCCCTAAAGCTTGTCCTTTCAGACTCTGCAAGCTCTGGTGTGGCCATCACTTCAGCTCGTAGCATGTTCTTCTACAAAGCTCCAGCATCAGTGAAGGCAATCATGCTGAACTCTAGGTGTGCTATCTCCAGCTAACACAGCTGCTCAGCCTTCCCCGTGGCCTCATACACGTGGCCTGATGCCCAAGGCCCACCCGTGCTGTGACCCTAATGGAACATCATAATGTGGTCTCCTCCTACTCGCTACATGACCTCCAGCCAAAAAGTACTCATCAACTCCCAAATGCACCCATCCATTCCAGCATCTGGGCCTCCTGTCTGCAGCATTCCTATTTTTTCTTAGTTTCCTAAACTCTTGCTGATTGAAATGTTACTCAAATCCATCAAGTCCCAATCAAAACTACTACCTTCTATGACGTCTTACTGGATTTTCCAGGGAGAACAATTCTTTGGTCCTCGAAGCTACTTTACTTTTATGGTTTCTGTGACTCTTTCTGCCGTCCACACTGTGAGCTTGCTTGTGTGTCTCCTGTATCTTTTCAATGATGAGAGGAAAAGGTTACCTCGTTCAATAAGTGTTTATCGATGGTGTGCAGCTGAAGAAGACAACATTTATGTTATGTGCTGCTCCTGTCGTGCCTAGCATGTGTGTCTTACTCTGCTTGTTCTCAGCATTTGTGGAATGCAGAACTAAATTCCTCATTTGTTTGAAAATTGCATATCCAACTGGCTTTATTTTCAAAACAGAATAGCAAGAAAAGTCTCAGAGCAGTCTAAGAAGGAGTCCACAGCATAGATGTACTTGACTCTGACCTCACTTAGCCACAGAGACCTCGGCAAGCCGTCACATACGCAGGGCCCTTTGCTCTGTCTGCACACATTTCTAACAATGATAATCATGACAACAGCCACAGTGAACTTGGGCATCTGATTTCCAAACCTATTTCAGCTGAGGAACTGCAAATTAGGAGCAGGGAGTAGAAATGGCTAGCCATTTACATAGGTATCAGTTAAGACTGACAGCAGCAGCAAGAAAAGGTCTAAAAAAGCTAACACACACACACACACACACACACACACAACACAATAATAATAAAATCATCAATCTGTGGCCATTTAGAATAGGGACAGGCAGTTCTACATATCTCAAAAGGGCCTGAGGCTTCTCGGGGTTATAGCTCACTACAACTTTTAATGACAACCCCGAGTGTTCTAGCTGAATTGTGTTTACATGCATTATTTCAGAAGAACACATTGGAAATGTTTCCACCCAAGACAATTAAAAGTAAAACTTTTGCTGTTTAGAAGAATAAATCCTCAGTCATCTATTAAACTCATTTAGCCAGAACAAGTCTCCTCCCACCCCACCCCGACCCACAGCCTCTGAAGCCAGGGTTTTATTGTACATCCTTGTATTGCTGCATTCATTTGCCTCAGAACATTCAGTTCAATTTTCATTCAGTAAGTTTTATTCCCATGTTACTTGCAAAACACTCCAAGAGGGCCAATAGAGGACCCAGAAGATGTAGACCTTAGGTTTATCCCAGAGGTACTCAAGGAAAAGTCTACTTGAGCAGGTAAGAGCTGTATCCCTGAGTGGTCCTAATGTATGAGGAGCAAACGGTAGATGGTGAGGCAGTCAGTGGTCCCTCGTGTGGGGAAAGGAGCGTAGGTAATTAGGAAGGATTCTTGCAGCTGTGCTTCCCAACCCTAAGCGGGAGATTTGAAAAGGTCATCCGGGGTAATGCAACGGCCTGGGGGAAGACAAGCGAGAGGCAAGAAAGAGCAAATTTTGTTCAAGGGATGGTAAAGAGCCAGCCTGGCAGAGCCACAGGCCTTGCTTAGAAATAATAAGAGATAACTTTGGAGCATTTTCGTGGTTTTGCACAAACCTCTGTGACTGTCTAAGGTCACGCTCAGTCTGGTTAGGCTGCCATAAGGGAAAAAGACATACTGAGTGACTTAAACACAAGGGTTTTTTTTTTTTTTTCCTCTCCATTCTGAGGGTTGGCAAGTTCAAAGTCAAAGTGCTGACCTATTTGCTTCTAGTATGTTTTCTCTTCTTGGTTTTCAGACCACAGTCTTCTCACTGCGTTCTCACACGGTAGGAAGATAGCGAGCCATATGGTGGCTAACCTCATCATGATGTATCACTCTTGAGGACCTCACCTGCCTCTCACCCCCACCCCCAAAAGAAGGCCCATCTCCAAATATCACCAGATTGAGGTTAAAGCTATGACCTTGTGGGGAAATTGATATTTTCTCTGTAACATAATATGAATGTAAATCATACATGTTTTGAGAACCCCCAAAGTCAAATTTCAGATGATTTCTGTCTTCAATCAGTTATTTTGCTAGAGGGCTTGCATGACAGCAAAAGTAAGGCTCCTTGATTTTCCTCCTCTTTTATCTTATTTTGTTTTACGCTTATTTTACAGACAAAAGGAGATGTAGATGTTTCGTTTGGTTAAGAGTTTTGGAGAATCCACTTCTAGGCATCACCAGCTAGTGCTATCGATACACTTTGGACAATGGTTAATAGATTAATGAGTATGAATAATTGAATATGAATGAAAATATGTCCTAAAGTTTATTAACTATAAAGATTGGGACCTACTGTCTTGTTAAAATGAATTTCTGATAGATTTTCTGTTACCTTTCTCACTAGACTAAAAGAAATGAGGTAAGTATTGCTCCTACTATCTAGCCCTACCAACAAAATGGAATTTAGTAAAACAACTTAATAAATGTTTGACTACAAAAATGAATTCACATTTTAATACTAGACTAAATGAAAAGTATGTATTTCTCAAAGTAAACTTGTTGTGAATTGGCTAGGATCATTGTAACTGTTAGATCATGCTTTTTTAACAAATTAAAAACAAATCACAAAATCAGGGATTTTAAAGTCATTAGTTCATGGACACGTTCATTGTAAATCCAATACGTGTATCCTGTTGAACTGGCTGCTTTGGGAGCCAATGTGAATGTTCACATGACAAGGAAAATTGCAAGCTTAAATTTATTAATATGTTACCTTGGCAGAACACCAGACCTCTTAGTAGCAAAATATGGAGAGAAAAGATATTAGTCTCCAAAGACTTGAGTTTGATTTTGAAAATAAACTGATGTTCTTTAAAAAAAAAAAAATCATTCATAAGAAGCCATAGTTGTAGGACTATAAAACCATTTAAATGAAAATTATTCAAGGGACATAATCAAACAGAATCTTAATGTGGTGTTTATTTGGAGTTCCTGTTGAATATTCAGGTGTTTTAGTGTTTACCCAAGCAATTCACATCCAACAGTTGTGTCCTCACTGCCAGATAACTCTTAGGTTAGCCTCATGAGGAACAGATAGAGATGTCAGCTGTACACAGGTCACAAGCTGTACCTTAGATGTCATGCCAGGTATGTGTCCAAGACTCTCCTTATAACACCCATCTAAGGATGAACTAAAGCTTAGACATAGTTAAATAAAACTACCTGACACCAACAATCCCATGATGACAATGCTTGGTTTTGAACCCAAGACCATTCAGCTCTCAAGCCTTCGTTTTTGGCTACTCCATTCTTTCCCACTGTTGCTCAAAAGGTGGTCCTTGAACATACACTATCAGCATCATCTGGGAAGTTGTTGGAAATCAAAGTCTCAAATCCTACTCAGACCTGCTTGGTTAAGAATCTCTGTTTGTAACCATGGTGGCACACACCTTTAATCCTGGGTAAATCTCTGTGAGTTCGAGGTCAGCCTGGTCTATATAGTGAGTTCCAAGACAGCCAGAGAACCAAGCTACATAGTGAAAGAAAGAAAGAAAGAAAGAAAGAAAGAAAGAAAGAAAGAAAGAAAGAAAGAAAGAAAGAAAGAAGGAAGGAAGGAAGGAAGGAAGGAAGGAAGGAAGGAAGGAAGGAAGGAAGGAAGGAAAGAAAGAAAGAAAGAAAGAAAGGAAGGAAGGAAGGAAGGAAGGAAGGAAGGAAGGAAGGAAGGAAGGAAGGAAGAAAGAAAGAACGGATGTCTGGTTGTGGAGACTGAAGAAATGGGTTAAGAGCACTTACTGTTCTTACAGAGGATCTTAGTTTGGTTCCCAGGCCCCATGCTGGGCAGCTCACAACTGCCTGTAACCGCAGGTCCAAGAGATCTGACAATTTCTATCAAGAAGGCAACTGCACTAATGTGCACCCACCCCTACAAACACGCACATACGCACATGCATGCACATTACTAAAAATAAAAATAAATCTCTAGAGAGAATTTCTGGTTGTGGACCCAGGACTCTGGCTTTACCAGCTCTCAAGTAGAGGCTCAAGTAGTTCTAATGTGCACTAAAGTTTGAAAAGTATGTGTTTCTCTCTAATTTAAAAAATATGTATATTTTCATAGGTTCTTATATAGTCCAGAAAATTAATGTTATTTCCATGTCTTTGTGTGAACCATGTGCATAAATAATAATCTTTACCCCAGTGGTAACAATTCTTACAAATTAGGATATGTAAAATAAGCGCCAATAAAAATGACAGTGTTCTTATCTATCAAATCTATGGACAAAGACACTGGAGTCCTGCCAAGACCTGACTGCACATATTGATTTGGGATTAAAACAGTAATCACATTGTTCATTCTAAACCTTCAGAGATAAGGCAGATTTTTAATATAAGCTTGGAAAGAAGTACCCTGCCAAGAGGACAAAGAAGGCAAGGATAACCATCCGGGTACTGTGACAAAAGTGTAATACAATACACAAAAATGGCAGTCGGAATCTACACCTAGGAAGGGTTGTCTTGCCAAATAATGAAATGTATTGACATTAATACCAACCTTTCATTGGAATGTCATAGAGACACTGAACTCTGTTAAGCTGAGTAACTGGAAGTCATTCAAGATAGTCATGCTGTTATAACAGATGAACTAGAGATATTTTTATTCCAAACTCCTTGATGAGAAGCTAATTGGAATGAAGTACAATGCATCCATATACAAGCTTATATGGGTGAAAATTGATTTTCATTTCCCTGGGAATCTAGCCGTCTTGTTTAATAGTTGAGAGCCAGTGTACAGGGACAAGAAGCTGACTTAATGTGAAGGCAGTATTTATGCTTTTTGATAAAACAGAGGATTCTTGCTCTGCTTTCTGTCTTACACTGAGAGCCTAGCAACACTGGGCATGGTGCTTGCCTCTTCAAAATATTTTTAAATTGTTGCTCAGTGTTTTGTATTTCATCTCAAAGCTGCTTCTTTATATTATTAGACCTCAAAGAAGCTCATACGGAAGAAGAGAGTGGAGACATTTGGCCATGTCGAAGTTTCATTATTATTTTTTAGTAGAGAATTCACTTGAAACTGGAAATGGTTGAAATCTGTTTTCTATTCTCAAAGTGCTGGCCCCCGCATTGCAATAGGCTGGTGTAAACAGATGGGTAAATTCAATTTCACAATTGCAGAAAGTGTCCTCTTTCGAATAAGTATGTGAAAGTTTGTGTAGATGCTTGCTATTTGTGGATTTAAAAAAAAAAAAAAAAGCAAAGCCACCCTTTCTAAAATTTTTATCTAAACAAAAATTCAGCACTATCATTGCAAGTCTCTACTCCTTAATGCTCTAGGTCCTCTCTAGCCGTACTTACTTATCCCTCTTGCTCACCATTTTCTTATAATATAGGGATTTACTAAGGCCGAGTGTCATGCTGCATGTGTCGCCTGGAGAAATACTTAGTGGGGTCCTCAATTCTCACTGGCGGAATCTTCACGTGGCGCTGGTCTTTTAGCGAAAAGAATGAGAACAGGACTCAGTGCTGCTCGGCCATGTCGTGGTTTACATCATGGGCGTCGGCACTGGAGAGCCTTAGCTGGAATCTCTGCTCTGCTACTCGTTACTTCTGTGATCTGGAAGCAGTCGCTTGAGGCGTACTTAAAAGTATTGAAGAAAGAATGGCTTCATGTTAATACTGGATAAATCTAGTTGATGGACATAAGAGTTTCTGTACATCTGAAATTTCTACCTCTTCCACCTACTCCATGCTCTTTAGTCCCTTTGCTCTTCTTTTGAGGTCTTTGACTTCCTTTCTGCCTCCTTGCTTGGATCACTGCGCTTTTAGTTTTTGGTTATAGCGTCTAGCCTTGAGCTCCGACCTCTCCGCTAGAGAAGGGACTTTTCTACTCTTGCCGTCCATATAGCCAACTGGACATTTGTTGTGGAAATAATTTGCGATTTTCTGAAATACAGAGGCATAGGAAGCTTAAAGGAGTTGTTTGGGTTCTGTTTGTTTTTTGTTGTTTGTTTTTTGCAATCACAGAACTTTGTAAAATATTTTAAATTTAATTTAATTTTTTTATTTTTCTTTCAAACAACTTATACAATATATCCCGACCTCCCTCCCCGCTTCCCTCCACTCCTTCCAGTTCCCCCATTTCTCCTCTTCCTCGGATCACAGGACTTTATTGGACAAAGTAACACGAACTTTTACCTACATAAAGGCACATCAATGTTTGAGTGACTTTTTATATAAGAACAAACTCCATGTAGCAAAATAGTTGCCGTGTATTTTCAGTCAAAGAAAGAAAGAGGAAAGCGAACAATCCATTCATTCCAGTCTTTTAATTAATTACCTGCTGTTAGCTGATGGCAATGTCTTCTCAGGCTATCACGGGTAGACGTCATACTTAGATCATGGAAATGTTCCAACAGAAACCTTGGGCTTGGCAGGAATGTTAGCTCACCCATAAATCTGTATGACTGAGTTTAGGAAAATCCAAGATTATGTGTTTTCAGGAAATATATATGCTCTCAGTTTTTGTTTTTGCTTGTTTGTTTGTTTGTTTTGTTTTTTCAAGGCAGGGTTTCTCCGTTGTAACTCTGGCTGTCCTGGAACTCACTCTGTAGACCAGGCTGGCCTCAAACTGCTCTCAGTTTTAAAACTTAAGATGATAACTGCTTTTAGGGACCGATGAGCAATATATCGTAGACATCATTATCACTCTCCGGGCCTCATTTTCATTATCTGTGAAATGGCACAATAAACAGTGACTGCAAATTCCACAGCGTGAAGAGTCTGATGCCTTTTCACTGATTGATCACTAGACCGTAGGTGTCTAGCAGATAGTAGATACCAGTAAGATTTAAGTGGATGGACAGATGAATTCTATGTGTAAAGCATTCAGTTAGTCTAGGGCACCAAACATAGCAAGTGTTAAAAAAAAAGAAGACTAATGTATTTTTAACTTTTTGTGGAATTCCGTAACAGAGCACTTGTTCCAACCTGACCCATGTCCCCATGATCCGTTGTTTGGTTGGAGAGTCTTCGAGGAACTTAGTCTTCCCAGAACTAAGCCTCAAAGAGGCCCTTTCCAGTGCCGTGCTGCAATAGTAACTTCTTGGCAAGGAGAGAGTTAGTGGGAAACATTGGACCAGAAATCCAGTAGGTCAAGAATAAATCTTAGTTCAAACATTCCCTTAGAAAGGTTGTTTCTCAGCCATTAAACAAGTCATTTCACCTCTCTGGGTCGGTTACCTTCATTGTAACACAAATAATTTGGATTAAAAGATCCCCTCTGCGTCTTCTGCCGTTTAGAAAGAATAACGTAAGTCTTTGTCCCTGAGCGTTTAACAGCTTTTAGGATTTATCCTCCATGTATGTGAGCACGCTTGTTTTATTGCACACGTACACCTTCCAAGGTGTGTGTGAGTCAGTGCCTGCTCTGGGTTTCTACCCCCTGTGACAGTGTTTCTTCTGGAACAATGAATTCCTTTCTCCTTTTAACCTTTTTTGGTGAAGACCACATGTTCGTTGAACATCTGGATTTGGCATCCTTATTAGGTTAAAATGAGAAATGTTTTAAAAGATTAAGAAAAATGAATGATTAAGAAAAATTAATGGCCTATTTTTTCCATTCAAGCCAGTATGATTTTCCACTTTCGTACGTTCCTTTTTTTTTCTTTTTTATAATAATTATTTGCCATTTTAAGTACAGTCACCTGGCCAGGTGTTTGTACGCGTGTCTACCCTTTCCCTCTATATTAGGAGAATAGTGACTACATGCATTCTATCTTTGGATATCATGATAAAGAATTCTCTCTTCTTATAATTCTAAAAAATTAGAGGTTCTAAGGCACCAGGAAGTCAAAAGTTGGTCCTTATGCCTGTTCCAGCACTCAGCAGGCCTAAACACCAGTCCCTGTTCTCTGGCAGCCTCTAATAGGTTTCAGCCTTCTGTGGATGTCTTGAACCTTCCACTAGTCACTAACAGAGACACCTGTTGTCTCTTTTATACACTCTATGAAACAATTTTCTCTAGGCTTATTAAAATATATTTTAGGAAAAATTGATCTTTTTGGTGCTATTAACCTTCATGTTAATAGTTTCTTGTAGTTTGAAGACTACAGTATTAAGAGACTGAACAAGGCTTTTTGATATCTCTCTCTCTCTCTCTCTGTCTCTCTCTGTCTCTCTTTCTCTCTCTCTTTCTGTGTGTGTGTGTGTGTGCACAAGAGCATGTATTGCTAGAGGTTGAGCCTAGAGCCTAGCATGTTAGACAAGTGCTCGGCTACTGAGCTGCAACCCCAGACCAGTCTGTCATTTCTGATCATAAAAATGAGAGGCGTGTTCTTAAATAAAGCAATAAAAACAGTCTTGCAATATTTTCTTACAGGGAAGTCTTCTGACAAGGAGCTTATTAAAATGACTTTAAGGAAGTAGTGTTACACTTAGCATTTGAATTCAAGGTAAGCTGCTGTTAATAAGCAGTTGCAAACTTTCAGAGCTTTTACACAACTAAAATTTCCCTTTGATTCATAGCGTTGCGAATACAGGCAGTCTTGCTCAGCCACTGAAGCCCTCAGTCACAACTCAGGGGCCTAGCTTACTTCCATCTTACAGTTCACCTGCTTTGACCTTCAGGGTCCTGTTTATTAAAACTACCAGATGACATCAGAGAATGTAGACTATTAAGTAGAAAGGTTTTTATTGGTCAGGGCTAGATACCCATCATTTTCTGCCCGTATACCATTGGCAAGAAGTTAGATGCATGGCCATAACCTTACTGTAATGCAGGCTGGGAAATGTCGTCTAGCTAAATGCCAAATGTATCTGTAATGTCAGCACGTGGGAAGCTGAGGCTGAGGGATCATGAGTTTGAGGCAAATCTGAGTCACACAGCGATACCCTGTCTCAAACAAACGAACAAACAAAAAGAAATGGGGTAGGCGAATACACAAAAGTCACTGCCGTTGCCAAAATGTATACTTTCAATTCAGAATTACGTGTTATCAGTGATCCAGGTGAATAGTCAGTAAGTGGGGACTGGAGAGATGGCTCCGAAGTTAAGAACACTTCCTGCTCTTCCAGGAGGTGATCAGAGTTTGGTTCCCAAGCACCTGTGTTGGGGAGCTCATAGCCATCGGTAACTGGAGCTGTGTGTGATCTGATGCCCTCCTCTGACCTCCGCAGGTACCCACACACACTTGGCATCACACATACAGACACATAAAAAAATCTTACAAAGGAATCAGTAGTTATCCTTGTTACCTGGTACATCTGATCCTACCTAGTGACCACTGTCTAAACCCCTGCCTGATAAAAAGCCTAGTGTTAATTGTAGGCCATAAGTAAGACCTGACCTCAGCCCTTAAGAATATGCACTAGGGCTGGGCATGGTGGCATAGGCCGTTAATTCCAGCACCCAGGAGGCAAGGGCAAGAAGATCCTGGTGAGTTTGAGGCCAGGTCTATATAGTGAATTCCAAGACATCCAGGACTACATAGAGAAACCCTATCTTAAAAGAAAAAACTCTAAAATAAAGCACTTCACTAACTCTAATACAAAAAGGGACATTGATAAAATAGAGACATTTCCACATTATATTTGATTATATTTCTATATTTCTATTTGCTCCAACTTTGAGCTTTTCAAGGTCAATACCTGATGCTACTCTCAACCTTTACACCTCCTGTCTTTTGTCAGCAACTGTCATGCAGCAGGAGTTATAGAAGCAGAATTTTTAGGGGACAAAATAAATAACTGTATTGAAGTCGTGTGGAAAATAAAAGTTATTTGTGACTGTGTTTTAGGTTGTGTTCTATATAAGCCCAGAAGGTGCAGTTTGTGTTCTAGTTAGCATAGATCCTGTTGGAGGTATGCAGAACACAACTAGTGCAGTTGGATGTGACAGCCTGGAGAACACAGCCATCAGAAGATTCACTCAAGAGATGTGCAGATTGAGCTGGGCTTTGAGACTTCCATGTGTGCAGAACGAGAGGAGGGTCAGTTCAGACTGAAGACACCGAGCAGGAACCCAGACTAAAGGAAAGCAGTTCAAAGTCCAAGTAGGAGGCAGTTGCACTGAGAAAGGGATAGAAGTGGAGGAAAGACAGACAGGTTACTTGAGTACTCGATAATGTGCTGACTACCACACTATCTAAGGAATTCGTACGGTGAACATTCAGGAGTTGATCATTCAACTGAAGGGCAGAGATGTGAACTGACATGTGTTTTAGGAGTTCATGCTTCCTTTGTATGGAAGCTAGGTTGAATGACACATAGACACTAACTAGAAGGCCACCACCATCATGTTGCTGCAAGATAATAAAGACTCAGGTAACACCAAAGGGCTCAGTAGGTAAAGGTGCTTGCCACCAAACCTGGCGACCTGAGTTCAATCCTCGGGGCCCATGTGGTAGGAGAAAACTGAATCCCACATTTCGTCCTCTGACTTCCATGTGTGTGCCATGGCACAAGCATAGGCATGTGGGTACACACACAAGCGCATGCACACCACACACACACACACGCACACACACACACACACACTAAGGAAAAAGGACTCTGGTGTTATAGGGAATTAATCCGTTAAGGGTTTAATAAAAACAAATGACAAAGTGGATTGAAAGAAGAGGTTAAAAATGACACTGTGACTTACTAGCTGCTCCAGGTAAGAGAGAAGAGTTAAAAATTAATCCAGTGGTGAGCTGGAAGACAGTGGGAATTAATTATGAGAGGGGAATAGAGATTTTTTTAATGGTGATGAGGTCAATGGAATGTGAAGTGTGTTTGAGGACGATGAAGATTTGGCTATCAACCCACAGATAACGCTGTGATCTGTATGCACCAGGCAGGCAAGAAGATTCTTTAATGGTTCATAACACGAGCTGTTTGAGAGAGTGAGAAGAGTTAATCTAGTTTATGTATTTCAAAACTTAATTGCATAGCATAATTCATTGTGCTCATAATTTTGTGGGCCAGGAGTTCGGATATGGTTTGTCTAGGTGGTTTCATTTCACGTGGCATTTGCTCTAGTGGCTGGACCTGGAAGAGCAGCTTTCAAGATGGTTTCTCCACTCATATATGGGATTTCATTTGTCTGTTCCAGGTGGCTTAAGTCTAGGGGACGCACCATATGATTTAGATTTCTCATATCACAATAGTTCCAGGGCAATTATAGTTACAAGAAGCAGAAAGTGAAAGGTGAGTAGCCAAAGGTCACATTGAGAATTCTGTTGGTCAAAGATATCGCAGGTCCCATTTGGAGAGTTGGAGACATGGACCTGGCCCCTTGGTGCTTGGATGGCATAGTCTCTCTACAAAAACAAAGGAGCCCCTTTGCCTCCTAAGGAGCGTGTTTAAATTATATCTGTTGTACTCCTGAATTGTAAGGAAGTTTGGTTGGAAATTCTTATACGTTGCTTCACTAAGACTCGCTGCTATAGAATGATAACGGGGCCCAGGATGACTGAAATACATCACCAAAAGAGGAGTTCTATATGTGGAGTTTCTGCTAATGAGTCAGATGAAAGAGATGGACTAGAAGTGGTTCAAGGGTTTGGGAAGGTGTGGCCAGAGCACCATATGTGCTGGAATAGTGAGACTTAAGAGCAAGCACAGACTGCTAAATATATCTCATGGCTGTCTGACTTGGTGTTCTTGTAGAAGTCCTACAAGTTGGAGTGGGGGTGGGTCTCTGACTCTTTGACCTATCTTTGGGACTCGTTTCCTCCTGCTGAGTCAGTTCCATTGATCAACGTGTCTGCCACTTCAGTCTCTAGGAGCCCCTAAGAGTGCTGGTCAGTTGACTCTCTAGGGCTTGTCCTCTTGCTATTCTGACTCCTCTGGTCCCTGCAATTTCTCCTCCCCACCTTCCAGTTCCCCCTCTTCCACAGGGTTTCCCAAGCACCACGTGATGCCTCTTTATCTGCTCCCATCAGCTGCTGGAGGAATCCTCCCTGATAAAGCTTGGTGCTAGGCACCCATCTATGACTAGAGCAGGATAGCATTAGAAATCCTCTTCTAGCTATCCAGTCTTTAGTTCCTGGCTAATCTCAGGAGATGGAAATATCTCTCATGCTCCTAGTAGGATTAACATAATAAAAATGGCCATCTTACCAAAAACAATCTATAGATTCAGTGCAATCCCTATCAAAATCCCAATACAATTCTTTACAGATCTTGAAGGGACAATACTCAACTTTATATGGAAAAACAAAAAACCCAGGATAGCTAAAAATAATCTTGAAAATAAAAGAACTTTCGGAAGTATCATCATTCCTGATCTCAAGCTGTACCACAGAGCTATAGTAATAAACACTGCATGGTCTTGGCATGAAAACAGACACGTTGATCAATGGAACTGACTAAAAGACCCAGATATAAATCCACACACTTAAGGATTTTTTAATAAAGAATCCAAAAATATACAATGGAAAAAAAGAAAGCATCTTCAAGAAAGGTGCTGGTCTAATTGGATGTCAGCATATAGAAGAATGCAAATAGATCCATGTTGGTCACCCTACACAAAACTCAAGTCTAAGAGATCAAAGACCTTAACATATAACCAAATACACTGAATACAATAAAAGAGAAAGTGGGGAGCCGTCTTGAATGCATTGACACGGGAGGCAACTTCCTGAACAGAACCCCAATAGCACAGGCACTCAGATCAATAATAATGGAATAATAACAATACTAAATGGATAATAAATAAATAATAATAAATGGAACCTCGTGAAACTGAGAAGCTTCTGTAAGACAAAGGACACTGTCAATAAGACAAAACAGCTGCCTGTGAAAAGATTTTCACTAACTCCACTTCCTAGAGGATTAATATCCAAAATATATAAAGAACTCAAGAAACTAGACATCAACAGAGCAAAATAGTCCAATTAAAAAATGGTGTACAGATCTAAACAGGGAATTCTCAATATAGAATCTCAAATGGCTGAGAAACACTTAAAGAAATGTTTGATATCCTTAGCCATCAGGAAAATGCAAATTTAAAATGACTCTGTGACTCCATCTTACACTTGTTGGAATGGCTAAGATCAATAACACAAAGTACAGCTCTTGCTGGCAAGGATGTGGAGCAAGGGAAACATTCCTTCATTGCTGGTAGGAGTGTAAATGTGTACAGTCACTTTGGAAATCAATATGGCAATTCCTCAAAAAATTGGGAATTGATCAACCTCAGGACCCAGCTATACCATTCCTGGGCATATACCCAAAGGACACTCCATCCTACCTCAAGGGCACTTGCTCAACTATGTTCATAGTGGCTTTATTCATAATAGCCAGAAACTGGAAGCAATCTAGATGCCCTTCAACTGAAGAATGGATAAAGAAATTGTGGTACATTTACACGATGGGATATTACTCAGCTATTTTAAAAAATTGTCCCACACTCTTACTAGAAAGGATTGAAATAGCAGTAGCACTGTGGCAAGATAACCCAACAGTGAATATTTTACACCAGAGTTCCCAACATATAATGACAATACTAAAATATTGTGATACACTTTAAAATCAGTGATGGTGCGTTCAGCAAGCAAATTAGGACACTTTTCTTCTGCTGTTCCCCTTTATCTTCACAATGCATTGGCTAGTTAGTGTATTTGTCGGAATTCTCCAGAGAGGAGACTGAATCAATGGGATGGATGGACTGATGGATATAGATGATAGATAGATAGATAGATAGATAGATAGATAGATAGATAGATAGATAGACAGACAAGATGAATGAAGTGATAGGCTCTCTTCAAGCTAGAGAACCAGGAACCTGGGAGTATTCCTAGTGCAAGTTCAAAGTCTATAATTGAGGTGTGCCTTCATACCGCTACATAAGGCTGAAAGACAACAAGTAGGCGAGAAAGAGAGAGAATAGAAGCAAGCTTGACCTTCTTTCAAGAGCCTGCCTTTTAATTTGATCACAATGACAATTTAAATGACTTCTGGAAAGAATATTCACGTCACTGCACTTTGTATTTTCTTTGACATTTTATTTGGGATGTTGATTCAGAATAAAATATCAGCTAGTTCCTTTTTAATAAACATATGTTAATTGAAGAACATCATGTGACCTTTTCATCCATGCACATGAACTAGTTCTTCTGTAACAAGTCACTCCAAATTCAATGGCTTTAAAATCAAGAATCAAAATTTAAACTTATGGACCAGGTGCCTGCTTTGGTAGATACAAATTTATCTGGACACAGTATTGTCTATCCATATTCCGTGTTATCTATGACTATTTGGAGACCCATAGAGCAGAGAAGAGTCACAATGGCTTCATGAGCTGCCTATCATATTTACTGTTGAGCCCTTTAGAAAGAAAAAGGAATTATGGTGCTGGGGAAATGACTCAGGGGGTAAAGTGTTTGCAATGCAAGTATGAGGACATGAGTTCAGATCCCCAATACCTATGCAAGGGCAGGGCAGGGCTGTGTGCAGTGTTAACCCCAGAATAGGGCAAAGGAGCAAGGAGGGAAGACAGGCAGATTCCAGGGGCTCACTGAAATGGTAAGCTCCAGTTCAGTGAGAGACCCTGTCTCACACACTAAAGTGGAGAACAACAGAGGATGATTTCTTTTTGTAAATTTTATTTATTTTTTTTGAGACAAGTTCTCACTATGTAGACTTGGCTCTCCTGGAACTCACTATGGAGATCAGGCTGGCTGCAAACTCTCAGATCTGCCTTCTTCTAACCCCTGAGTGCGGGGATACCTGGCTAGAGGAGTATTTCTGATGTCCCCTTCTTGTCTCTAAACACGTATACAGAGACTGCACCTACACACGCACACACACACGCACATGTTATTACCCATGAGTCAGCTGGACAGCCTTTATGAGTTATGATCAGCTGATCATCAGTGGGATACTGTTAAGAGGTGGTGCATTTAAGAGATGACAAAGTCACAAGTATGGAGCTTTGGGAGATGTTTGCCCTTTGGGGGATACTCTATCCCTTCCACCATGAAGGATACACCCTTCATTTCTTTAGAGGAAGTAGCATTCAAAGTTTCACCTCAGAAAGAAAGAGATGAGCCTCGGTATCCCTCAGCCTCTAGAACTTTGAGGCATAAGTTTATCATCTTTAAAAGTTACTCAGTCTCAGGTATTTTGTTATAGCAGTAGAAACAGACTAAGATGCCCAGTCTACATACAGTGCTAGCAGAGTTCAATAGAAAGCAGAAACAATGTCGTTAAGTTCTAAAGGGAATCCATTTTTAAAACTTTACTAGTTACATTGATGCTGCTGCTGGTCTGTGCCATAACACACATGTGGAAGTCAGAAGACAACATGCAAGAATTGGTTCTCTCCAGTTTGAATTCCAGGGATTAAATTCAGGTCTTCAGGCTTGCAAAGTAAGCGTTTTTATGCAGTGAGCCATCTCAGTGGCTCTATTCCCATCACTAATGGCCAAGTACCTCATAAGGCATGCCCAGATTTAAGAGGTAGGAAAGAGTTTAGCCTGAGATGAGAGTTGATATAAAGCCATATTGCAAAATATATAAATATAGGGAGGTTCAAGAGAGTATGTCTATCTTCCCAATTAATCTTCTATACAGAATATAAAACGTATACCAGGCTAGGACTTGAGAGAACTAAGGATAGATTTTTTTTTTTTTTAATCTGGCTTCAAACTCAAACTTCAACTTTGGGCAGGTCTCCTTAGCACTAATACTATTGTGTTGGGTTCTTTGTTTTGTTTTGTTTTTTAATCTTTATTTTTGTTTGCATTAAACAAATGTTAATTTTCTTGAAATGCTTTCAGTGAGCCTTGAAAATACTGTTTTCTAGTGTGAAAGTATGAAATGGTGGGGGCAGCATAACAGAGAACACCTGCTGTCATTCATTCCTTTGACAGGGATTCTAAATATTTGTAAGTTACATGGAAAAGAAAAGTACAACAGGCACACATTTTTATGTGAAGGAACCCTCCTTTATAAGAAAAGAGGCTGGCGTTTTCTCTGAATGAACTGCTTTTTTTTTTAAGTCTCTGAGTCCTTCAGCAGACGAAGAGTAAGTGACAATAGAAATTTGGGTTAACAACCCGAGAGTACCATGAAGGGGTCGTGAAGACTGGACCTTCGGTGTGCCTGCCAACCTATGTCTGTGTGAAACTAGGAAGATGTGCCTGGACCAGCAGTGAGAGACCCTCCACAAGCATCCCCCCTACCAAGCCCCTAAGAGGCATCTGGGTGTCCGCCCTCGGTGAGGCCGGCCTCGGATCAGTCTGCCCAGCTGGGGCCGGGTTTTGTGAACATTGTTATTTGTACTATGGTTCTCAGTGCTACGTTAGAGTACACGTGAGGAGCCAACATTGCCCCATCATCAAATAAATTGTTAATTAGCTCTCTCATTCTCAAATCACTGCAGCCTGGTGAGTTCCTCCTCCCTCCCATCCACTGTCTATTTCCTTGTTCTTATTCTTATTTCCCCTTCCTTTTCTTTTCCCTCCTATTCTCTTATTAAAAATTTTATCAGACCTCAGAGCAGGATAAATTCTGTTTATTAAATTCTGGAAGCCACCCATGGCCAATCCCAAGTCTCTCTAATACAGGCGAAATTCACTTTCTTGGCAGATGGCATATGTGATAGTGTACACACAGTTCTAGGCTTTTAAATTATCCTCCTCTGTCCCTGCCATAACCTTTACACACACACTCAGCTTCAATATTTTTTATTAATTAGAAGAAATGAAATCGGTATCTTTTCAGTTTGTGGTCTTTGGATTCCTGATTTTGAACTTGTAGTCAGCTTTCCATCTCTATAACAGAACGACAAAGATACTTACGAAGAGAAAAGGTTTATGTTGGCTCAGGGTTCTGGAGTTGCCAGTGCACAGTCCATTGGCTGCATTCATTTAGGTCTGAGGGAAGGCAGCTCCTCGTAGTGATAGCATATGTTAGGGGGAAACTGCTTACCTTGTTCCCAGGAAGGGAAAAAAGAGGAGAGAGTCCCTATCGTCACCTTTGGGTACATACCCCCAATTTTCCAGCAGTCCCACTCCTAGACCTTCTACCCCCTCCCACTGGCTCAATCCCTCAACGCATGGGCATTATGGGACAATCAAGGTCCAGCTGTCAAGGTCCTAGTCTTTCTTTGGAAATTATATTGTACTAATGGATTCCCCTTAGGCATCTGCATTTGATTGAATGTTGTCCCATGTGAAGATGACGTAGTGGCTCACTACACTGATGGGGGAGTTGGAGTTTGTGGTTAGGATTGTAATTCGGACACTGACTAGGTTTGTAATTTTGCACAAAGCGTTTGTGGAAGATAGCCTCCTAGACAGCAGCTGACCCTGACTGTCGTCAACTCCTTCCATAGCTGCATGTGTATGCCACCCCTCTCCTGGAAGGTGAAGCTTGCTTCCACCTCACTTAAATCTTGGTTAGCCTGAAACTGGACTACCGAATGACAGAAATGGTTTCTGAGACTTGTGAGCCTGAGCTTTCATAGAAAAGGAAGCTACTCCTTCTTTCCTCTTGGAATTCTCCTTGAAATTGAGAGACCACCATGTCAGAAGCACACAAAGGAACATGGACATGCGCTGTGGCTCCTTCTGTGCTCCCAGCGATGGCCAGCATCACTCGCTGCTATGTGAATGAACCATTTTGAAATTCCAACTCATTGAGCCTCCAAATAAATACATACCTAGAAATATGTGTAGCCAAAGAACGGTCCTGTAGAGCCCAGTGAAGTCACAGAATTGTAAGCTATAATAAAACAATGACTGCTTCCAATCACTAAGCCTCGGAATGCCTTGCAATGTAGCAATCAGTAACTGAAGCTTTATTTAAATTCACTGAATCTTTTTCTTCTTCTGTAAAATCAATCCAATTATAGCACCGAGTTCACAGGACTATTGAGGACCTAATGAACTTTTTGTTTGCTTGTTTTGAGTCAGGGTCTCTCTATGTAGTCGTGGCTGTCCTGGAACTCACTATGTAGACCAGGCTGGCCTCGAACTCACAGAGATCTTCTGCCTCTGCCTCCCAAGTGCTGGGATTAAAGGTGTGCCCATTGTGCCCAGCCCAAATGAAATTCAAAACTACTGTATGGTTAGTTAGTAGGTCTGACATGCCATTTATTTACGCCACGGTGTGTAAATCATCGTTATTACTGCTCTTAATCATGCAAGGAAATCTCCGCCACTGGTTAAGATTTTCAATAGCCAGAGATAAGGTATGAGTGTAGGTGTGAGAACGAGAAAGGAAATAGGCAGAGCTCACAGCCACTGGACATTTGCCACACGCCAACCCCCAGCTAGGTTTTCATACTTTGTCTCCCTTGTCCCTCACAGAAACCTTGTTAGGCACAAATCAACACATAACTGAGTTGAGATTCAGAAAGACTGATTGGCTTACCAAGGTCTTCCAGTCAGAGGCACTGAAAACAGGCTTTGAACCCTGGCTATCACTGCAAACCTTCCTCTTCACTTCCATTCTTCTCCCTTGTTCCTCCCAACTCCCAGCACCCTTTGGATAGAAGAGCCTCCTAAAATTTTGCAGAATGTAATTGCTAGTTTCCATAGTAAACGAAATAGATCCAGTTCAACCCAACCAATAATCTGTCTTTGACCAGAGTATTAAGGAAACACTAAGACTATCACCCAGAGTACTTCACTTCCACCAGGAACATTTTTGCAAAAGTAGCACAAAGGAATTGAGATAAATCTTTCATAGAACTAGTTATTTTTACCCTGTGTCACTTCTCTTGGAAATAATTTCCAGGCGTGTGAAGTTGTATTTCCTTTAACTTGCTCTAAAATCCCATCTTTAACTCTCCAGGGAACACTGCCCCTCAAGCCCGAATACGTACATATAGAAATGGAAAGTTAACTTAGCTTTTCTCAAAGAGCAGCAGTACTGGGTAAGGTCAGTATAAATCTGATAAGAAAACCTAAATAAGGCCTCTCAAAACTGGGCCTCTGAGATCTGGGCTGAAAGCTTGCCATGGATCTGTGTCCAATAATAAAATCCTCCTCAAATCTGGGAGCACTCAGCCTGCTCTTGCAGTCTCAATCTTTTAAGTGCCTCCTTCCCAAGTTCTTTCTTCCTTTCCCTAGTCTCTTGCAAAATCTTGTTCCAAAATGTCAGTCAACCATCAGCTAATGGGACGAGAAGTTGCCTCACAATCACAAAACCTCCTGGTCCTGGCCCAAGGCCTCCCATTGCTCCTGTGTCCCAAGATGACCTCCCAGCCCATGACATAAGAAGACATCTCAGAGCAGCTTCATAAATGGACATGAGCATTGGTTGCATTTTTAAAAGACTAAGAAAATGAACAAGGAAATAGTGGGTCACTAGCCAGAAAACTGAAATTTGAACATTGAGCAATCAATTTGAGGATAATATAAAGAGGTTTCATTTTACAGATTTTAGGAATGTGATATGAATAGTCTGTTGTTTTTAATTTGAGGATGTTCTCCCCCTACTGCATTCTGCATCACTCTCCACCAGCCCCCCTTACCACGAGTTGGCATGCTTATTCTTGGACTGTCTATTCTGGCTCATTTTCTCCATCTACCTGTGTTGTCTGAGTACAAATGAATTCCCCTCTGATTGGCTTTATGTGGTTGCCTAGTCTATGCTGACTCTAGACCCCTCTTGTGCCGCCAACACACGTTTTTAAGACTTCCATTATGTTAGGGTTCTTTTCCCTCTATTCTCTTATAAAATTTGACTTTTCAAAGTAAAGCCTCTTAAAATTTGTTTTGTTTATATGAGCAAAATTCTTTCTAGTTCTTTGTCCTGCTTTACAATTACAAACACGCAATCCATAAGGAATTCATTAACGTGTAAGAGACTTTGAAGCTGCTAGGTGGATGTGTGGGTGAGGGCACTTGAGTTCACGTACTCGCATGCCCACCCACTACCCACCCACCCTCCACACAATTGTTTTCTCTTTCACTCAGAATCTTGTCACTGCTAACCACTGATTCAGGAATGTTTAAGGGTATATGCCAACTCGATAATCAAGATCATTTTGTTACCAGGAACCCAACTTCTGCCTCTGTAGACCCACGGAATTTACTGCTTGCTCCACTTTATTCAGTACTAGCACCAACAGCATTCTGAATGAGGAAGAGCACGGTAAGACGTTCTACCTGTCACTGTGACTCATTTTGATAATAAAACAATCATTTGAATCCGAAATGTTAAAAGCACAGCTAGCCTCATGGCCATGGTCTCCTTGCCTTGACTTGGTAGGAGACTATGATTCAGCTTCATTTTAGAAAAGAAACTGTTGGTTTTCTGCTACACACACACAGGTGTGTTTTCATTCCACAGATATGTAACTAGGACCCACTGTGGAGCCAAGCACTACGCTAGAACTTAGGATCTAATAATGAAGAAGAGAAACACAATTCCTGCCACATGGCACTCACTGAGGGAAGATAGGTTGGCTGTATAAATTACTTCTTATTGAGACATTTGAGGCACACACACAGAGTGATGGTGAAGCTTTGGGACTCTGCAGTCTGATTTAGCCATGTTCTGTTCTGGGATTAACCATTCCAACCTATTTTGTACAGTTCATACAGCCTCGCTCAGCTGCAGATCCCTGAACGGCTGTAGCACTTATTTCATAGAATTATGTGGAAGGTTAAGTGAAAAATAAAAAGCCTTGTACAGCTTTTAACCAAGTGCTTGATTAATACCCATTAGTAGTAATACTAGTAGATGGGCCACACTGACCTTCACCAGAAAACACTGTCTCCTCATCCTTTGTTTGGTGAATTCATGGGTCCAAATGGCACTAGGAGCCTGAAAATTCTTCCTGCCCTAACAGTCTCTTTAGTTCAAAGTACAGGTTTGCCCAGTGCTCAGAAACAATCTCTGTCCGCAGAACTATGTCTGCTAATCCTTAGCAGTCCAACACTTTTCACTAGTGCATCTCACTATGGCGAGAGTCCCTCATACTACCTGAGTCCTGACATCCCCACCTCAGGGACAGAACTCCCTACCACTCCTGAGGCCGGTCGCCAGTCACCGCATCTGCAGACACCTGTCTTCCCACCTCTTCTTTTTGTGTGTCGGAAGGTGCTTGATGTGGATCCCAGAAGCAGCAGAACCAGAGCTTTCAGTGATCCTGGAGTCTTCAGAGTTTACAAGGAACCTATCTAGTGATTAACCCCAGATCATCAATCCCTTGATACAGTCCTGGCTTCAAAACTTACAAAGAAGCACTCCACCATTACCGTATAGCTATCATACCTTTGATGTTGGATCAAAGACAGCATGCCATATCTAGCTGGACCTTCCTACAGATGGTTCTTAGGTTCTCCTTGGCGCAAGGAGTCACTCTGTTCAAAACATGATGAAGAACAGAAAGCAAAGCCAAGCAAGTTGCTCTATATCTAGGTCTCCCCAGCACTACCTATTCTACATCATAGGAGAAAGATGTTTGCTGGTGTTTCAGCCTAAGGACCCCAGATGCAGTAAGAATTTGTGGCATCTAATTTGTTCACTTCCTTCTCTATGAAGAGAAAAGGCACAAAAAATACTCTTTAGTCCCACTCAGACTGTCCACTCTCAAGGAACTTACCTGTATAAGTAAGACTTCTCTAGAGGGAAAAAAAACTATAGAATGAATCTATCTATCTATCTATCTATCTATCTATCTATCTATCTATCTATCTCTCTTTCTCTGTCTCTCTCCTCTCTCTCCACTCCCATATATATATATATACACACATACACACACATATATATACACACACATATATATAGATTTATATTACTTATAGACTGGTCCAGCTGATCAAACAACAGCTGTCTATGAACAGATGGTCCAAGAATCTATTAGTTATTAAGTTCACAGGGCTGGATGTCTCAGCTGATCTTCAGTATATGCCAGAATCCCAAAGAAGTAGGCTTTGATGCGAGTGAAGGAGTGGACTTGCTAGTGAGAGTGAAAGCAAGTAGGAAAAGAGCACTTCCTTCTTCCGCATCTTTTTCGTAGGCTGCCAGCAGAAGATGTGGCCCAGATTAAAGTAGATTTTTCCACCTCAAACAATCTGGATTAAAGGTGTATCTTCCCATCCCAAAGATCCAGATTAAAAGTGGGTCTTCCCACTTCACATGATTTAATTAAGAAAACATGACTCATAGGTGTGCCCAGTCATTTGGGTTTTAGTTAATTCCAGATGTAGACAAGTTGACAACCAAGAATAGTCGTCATATTACCATAGCCATCTTGTGGGAAGAGAATAAATGAAATAGACAAGAGTTTTCTCCTTATTGTAATGGTTTTACATGTTCATCACTTACTTGAATGGCTAATTTTCTACATGGTACTCAAGGAAGGTCATAGAAGCCTTCTTGGTTCTTAGCACAAATCTGGCTGAACATGTCTTTGATAGCTTGATGGAAGAAAAAACTGATAGCAAAAGATCATCTCCAGAGGCTCCATCTTCTGTAGCTCCCACTGCACGACATGCTAGGTGTACCCAGCATCCTTCTCCCATGAATATACAGAGTGATACAGGACAGTGCCAGTGTCCTGGAGCTCTGGCTGAACAGGCAAGAGCCTCTCTGCTGGATGACTGCATCCCATTGTGTTCCTGTCTTCTGCTGACTCTTCACACATTAGCTTCCTCAGGAAGCTTTGCATCACATTCTGAAACATGTCACCAGCGAAGCATATATCTGTACCACCTTAGTGTGAGAGCATCAGACCCTAAAGGATGAGCCAGAGAACTCCAGGTCCCTACACACATAGAATTCATGCTCTTGTCATTTCTTTATCTAGAAATCTAAGTCAAAAATAGATGCAAATACACAACAGATACTGACATTAGTGACTTTATCAGACACTTACACCACCTCTGACTCTAGCCCATAGTTGAACTCATGCAGAGATTATAATCTTATTATTCTTAAGCAATTTCATACTTGTATACACTGGGTGCTGGGCATTTTCACCATTATTACCCTGTCCCATCCTTGTATGTCTCCTGCTGAAACCCTTCTGCCCAATAAGCTCACCTCTTCCTATGTTGATGCTTGCTTAACTTTCTTTTTGTTTGCTTCTTCCTTCCCTCCTTCCTTCTTTCTTTCCTTCCTTCCTTCCTTTCTTCCTTTCTTTCCTTCTAACCTACTAAGTTTAATTATGGTTGTTTGCATAAGCAGAATGGGGAATTATTTACTGGAACATGGGTAACTTCTCATTGGCTACATCAGTGAAGAAAATGCACCCATCCACCGACCACAGTCCCACAGTGAGGGTGGGCTCCCATGATGAAACGGTAATGGGCCAAGTCGTGTAAAGATCTTGTAAGTGGAGCTGCAGCTGCAGTAAGTTCATGAGTGCAGTGGCTGTGTCGGATCCTGAAGACACTGTTTCGTAAGGCTCCTTCTCAGCCTCTGGCTCTTACAGTCTTCTTCCTCCTCTTGCAAAGTTCCTCGAGCCTTAAAGGGGGTGAGGAGAGAGAGGTTGTCTTAGGGACTAAACATTTTACGGTCACTTTTATTCTCCACACTTTGTCCTTTTCTTTAGCCACCTCCCTTGGCAAAAAAAAAAGTTTCTCTGGGGAAGATACAAGGGGTGCTGATCAACAGTATAAATATAAAGATTTTAAATTACATTTATTTGTTTAATGTGTGTATGTGCATACACATATGTGGACCTGCTTGGTACACACACTTGTGTCACAGTACATGTGTGAAGGTCAGAAGACAACTTTCAGAGTTAGTACTCTTATTCTACCATGCGAATCCCAGGGGTGGAACTCACATCATCAAGTTTAGCAGTAAGCATTTCAGCTGCAGAGACATCTTATCATCCTTAAATAGAAGTGTTTAGAAGCAGTTTGAAACCGCATTCATTTGGCAAATCAACAGCAGTATGTTTTCCCCTAGGGCTTTTGATATCCCCAGCCATAGGTTCTTGACCATGTAGAATACAAGGCATAGTTTTCTCTTACAGAGTGGGCCTCAAATCAAATAAGAAAACAGTTGGTTACCCTCATAATAGCTATGCTACTATTGCATTATTGGACACATCTTGCCAGGCAGGCCATTACTGTAGCTTGTGAGGCTCATAGATGATTAGAAACATTGATGACTTTTATCACCAGTTTGCATAGCACCTCCCAGCACTATGAATGCTAGCCAGTAAAAAGGAAACTTCTATCTCAGATCCAGATGGCTTTCTCAATATCCTGTACCCTAAGCGCATGGTGTCTTTAGCAACAGCGTCTTATGATCTAGTTCTGGTGGGTAATCATTCTCAATAACCTGTAATGTTTTAGGGGTCTTTGAGGCCTCTCTAATCAACAGCTTGTAGGGCTACAACTATAGATCCTACAGCTGGATCTGTAATTTCATTTAATAATCTTTGGCTTCTGAAAGGAATATTATCCATCCGAGCATGGTGCCTCCATTCAAACTATTTTAAAATTATAGTTTTTAAAAATAGGATTATAAAACAATAGGTAGGTTATCATAGGCTTGTTCGTATACCCTTAGTTTTGGTGTAAATACATCTGACTATTGCACACAAGTAAAGGAGAAACTCACATTTATCAGCCGAAGTACTTCATGTGTGCTGTGTGACGTTGGAGGGCCAGTAGCACGGTCACAAACATTGAAGATGCTCTACCAGAGGCTGACTCTTATTTCTTCATCCCTTGACTCCACACTTGGTCAGGTGTCTTGCGTTGGCTAATGGACATTGGCAACATAATATAAGCAGAGGCCTGGTGTGTGCCGTGCACTGACTCGGGCATTTTTCTCTCTTGATCCTTTGTGGCAGGTCCTAAGAGCAGCTTTTGCTGAAAAGCATCGACTCCCCCCTTGGGCCCACAAGGCGACCCCATCACCATGAAAGCCCAGCATCTCCGCCTTCGCTTTACATCAGGTCTCCTTTCCTTTGCCTCTGTACAGGCATGGTAATCACAAAGGTGTGTCTGTCTTTATAGTCTGTCTTATCCCTCTAAACAGCTAAAGGCACAGAAACAGGTCATTGCCTTAAACCTGCAGCCTCCTCGGCTTTCAGGAACAGCAAAGCCCTACAAAGTGAGAGTCACACTTCTGATGAAAAACCTACTCTCTGGAGCAGACTGAATCCCTTGGGTCATGACAGAGATTAATAGGTTAATGAGCTGAGATAATGATGGGAAGGACCACACCTTGACCAGGACTGCTTAATTATGCAAATTTCTTGCCTCCTACCTTCATTCTTCCTCTATTTAAACCCAAACAAAGGAGCAACTGGACCCCTTTGTGTGTCTCTTTTCACAGGTCATGGTTGAAATCTCTTCTGCCTTTCACCGTTACTCATCTCTTTAATTAGAATGTTAGAACAGGGCAGAGCAGAGTTTGTTGGTGCTTCAGAGATGAATCTTCTACCCTAAAACTCTGGTTACACTTTTAGAACAACTTAAGACTGACTTAAAGCTCAGAAGACCCCACAGACTGAGTGTAAGCAAGTCCATCTTCCCTAACCCGCTTCAGCTGAGCCAGCCCAGACAAGTACAACTTGTTCAATGTTCAATGCACATATTTGGGGAATGTTTTATTTTATTTATTTACTTACTTACTTATCTATTTATTCATTTATTTGTATGAATACTTTGTCTATATGTATGCCTGTGTACCATGTGCATGCCTGGTATCTAAGGAAATCAGAAGAGCATCAGATTCCCTAGAACTGGAGTTACAGATAGCTGTGAGCCACCATGTGGGTGCTGGGAATTGAACCTGGGTCCACTACAAGGGCAGGCAGTACTCTTAAATGCTGAGCCATCTCTCCATCCCTGGGAGTGTTCTAAGGCACTAAATGTTGGGATTGTCATGCAGTAAGAGCTGGCTTGTAAACAATTTATTCTTCAGTCTAAGAAGGAGCCATGATGTTTTTGCAGAGCTTCAATGTCTACCTCAGTTTTAAATGTCATGAGTACAGTGTAATTTATTAAACCATTTTCTTATTGTTAGGATTGTATTGTTACCAAATGTGCAACATCACATTTATTACAGCTATAAATAACATTCTCATAAACATCTGTGTGTATATATTGCTAGCCAGGTTTCTAGCATTTCATAATAGTAGAAGCTTCCACCGTGATAGTAGATTTGTAAAATAAGAATTGGCTTCATCAAAATGTAAACCTTTTAATATGTATTAAATTATGCACTAAAAATGCTGTACTAACTCTCTCTCTCTCTCTCTCTCTCTCTCACACACACACACACACACACACACACACACTTATATGTGTATGCATTTGGTCATGCATGCATGCATGCATTCATTATGTACATTTAATGAAAACTAGGTATGTAATAAAACCTGTAAGCATGACCAAGACACTGCAAGCAACCCAAGCTAGTCACTACCAAGTACAACTCTTTAACAATGTCTTTGTTAATCCACTGGGATTCTTTTCATTGAATTTCAATTTCATTGCAAATTGATGTTGAATTTTTCCATACATTATTAAGAATCTCTACACAATAGAGTGTTTGTGTTGATTTTTTTTTAAATATTAAATTAAATCCAACGTTAGTGCCCCGAGGGAGGTAATTGGCAGGAAGTTCAGTATTCCACTTCCGTTCCCTCCTTTAAATAGTGGGAAGTCAGTGTCTTGTGGGACAGTGGGAAGCCGGGAGCTCTGTGCCGGTGGCTAGTCTTCCTCCATGCTGAGCTAGAGGAAACCTCATCTGTTTTCCACAGCCTTGAAGTACTGCCAGGTTTCCACACCTACAAACATCTTACTGAAGACTACATCTTGATCAGTGTTTAACTAGCTGTCGTTTACCCAATACTGCCTTCTGTCAGCACCATAGAAAATGAACTAGCTCTCTAGTTCTTTGTGTTTGGCAAGGTTATATATAGTTTAGGGAATTTTACGCGTGGCACCTGAGAGATGGAGAAGTGATTTGGAGAATGAAGACAAGACTGCCCAGCACGGTTTCCCCAAATAAATGAACATCTACTTCAGAAGATAGACATTTTAACTACTAGAAATGTAACACAAGCCCACTATGGGGATAGATATCCATAATCCTAGGATCCAGAAGGCTGAAGCGGCAAGTTTCCGTAAATGCAAGGCTAGCCTGGGTTACATGCTGAGACTTTATCTCAAACGACAAAAATAAAAACAAAAGGTAATCTGAGTGGCAAAGGTCACAGAAATCTGTTAAGTCGTGATTCCACGTATTTCTTTCGTAGACAAGAAAATAAAATCAGGTCAGAGATCCAGCTGGGTAGTAGAGCACTGTCTGGCAGGTACATGATTGCATACTCAACCCTTGGGGGTGGGTCACGAGTCTGATTAAGATCAGATGTAATATAAAGTCAAACTTTGAAGACATTTCATTGTATGTTTCAGTATCCCACGGGGGTCCTCTGTATTCCACACACCCACTACTTTTTAAGATACCCATATTTGAAAAAAAAAATACTTCCATCAAATTTCAGAGGGTCCAGATTCTGTCTGTCTTCAAGGCAGTTAAAAACCCAGTCACAGTTGCTTATTCCCAAGGAGCATAGTCTTGCCCTCACCTCAGGTCAGGGAACTGAGTAAAAGAGCAAAGTCACTATGAAATCCACTGACTGGCCATCTGTGTCCCACCTGTCCTGGGTCACATTGGTCAGGTGAGGCAGGGGCCGTGTTGCCTCAAATGAAGAACTGGTGAGAAATGGAAAGAAGGCAGCTGACACCGATTTCCTGGGGGGCCCTGAGTGTCCTTGCTCTCAGAGGGAGGTGTCTTCTCTAAGGATCCTCAGCAGAGGAGAAAATGTAAACTGTTCCAAGTCTCCGGTGTACCCACCAGTGAGTCATAGACAAAAGGGCACAGAGGTGGCTCACGAGATGATTTAGAAGATAAAGGCTCTTTGCTGCCAAATCTGCTTACCTGAGTTCTATCCCTGGAACCAAATCGGTGGATGAAGAGAATTGACTCCTGAACTTTGTGCACACACACACGCACACACACACACACACACACACACACAAGAGCCCTCAGGGAAGCAGACCAGGTAAGGAACTTGGATTGTCACAGCATCCCACAGAAGTGCCCAGAGCTGTTTTACTTTTCCAGGCCCACTTATGGCTCTGCTTCGCCATGAAAAGAAAATGGATGCCTGTTTAGAAAGAACAGAAGAGCCCAGAAGCCTCTGGATGCCTGGCTCGGCAGCCTGCAGGATGATGAAACCTCCCAGACTGAAGAAGTCCCCGGGCAGGAACGCCTGCTCCCGAGAGCTCACTGATTGCCCTTCTCCCTGTTAACAAAAACAGATGTGTGCTTGCAAGGAAAGTAAACATTTGAGGTCGGTATATGTTCCTCTTCACTGATCTAGTTTGGCACTTCAGTATGAGCAGATCATCTCTGAAACAGAGTGGAAGTTTTCTGTAACGCCGGTGTCGAGGGGCAGAATCACATCTGTAGACTAAGTTAACTGTTATATTGAACATCTACACAATAGATCTTTTTCTGTTCCAGGAGAAGACTCTGAGCTGTCACTCTACTGACATGGAATAAACACAAGAGTGTAAGATGCATGATCCTGTGTGTGAATCTTAGTTTCAACACTTTTCTGTATAGCCTGGGCAAGCTATTTAACCTGTGTCTACAACTGTAAATTGGAGTTTTTGTTTTCAAAAAAAGTTTAAAATGGAAATATACACGAGCTTAGCTTTATATCCTAGAGAAACAGGACCTTGGGAGAGTACAGAGCACCAGGATGGCACTAGGACAGTTTCTCTGATGAGCAGCTGTTACTGTATACTCAAGGCAGTGCAGCAAGCTTGATACCCTTGTGCCCTTGTGTTGCCACCCTTCCCATACTGCTCCGGTGCTTCTGCACCCATCCATCAGTCACGAGATTCACAGAGGGATCCAGACCCAACATGTCAGCCATCGTACAATGGAGAGCCTACAGTATTTGCCACCTTCAACCTTGGGTTTCCCTTCCATGGTGTTTGAAGAAATTGGTTCCAAAGAGTTTAGCTACCTAAGTTTGTCTTCACTCATTCTCCCATAATATTTATAAAATGCATACAGTGTGCCACGCACAGAGCTACGGCAGAGACGATGATGGACATAATTCAGTAGTTATGAAATACACAGCCTCGGGATCCATCCGCTCTCGGTGTGACCATTTACACTTGTTTTTGTAAGCTCATCTTCCCAAACTTGCTTTCGTTTTTAAAGGTTTATTTACTCAGTTTGTGTGTCTGTAGGGGTGTGCCTGAGTGCATATATGTGCACCATGTGCTTTCAGAAGCCTGTGGAGATCAGAAGAGGGCTTTGAATCCCATGGAACTGGAGTCACTAGTACCTACGAGCCAGCACACGAGTGCTGTGAACCAAACCCAGGTCTTCCGCAAGAGCAGAGAGTACTTTTAACCTCTAAGCCTGTGGTTCTCAACCTGTGGGTCAACCCTTGTGGGGTTGAACGACCCTTTCGTGGGGGTCGCCTGAGACTGTCTGCATATCAGATATTTACATTACGATTCGTAACAGTAGCAAACTTACAGATGTGACGCAGGAATGAGAATAATTTTATGGTTGGGGGGTCACCACAACATGAGGAGTTGTATTAAAGGGGTGCAGCATCAGGAAGGTTGAGAGACACTGCTCTAAGCCATCCTCCAGCTTGAGGTTGGTCTTCTAAACCGAAGAACTATCTGGTATCCTCAGGAAAGCCAGGTCCTAACCCATCATCTCATCCTCCTCAATGATTTCCTGTTTCCTCACTGGCAAAGCCAGAGCAGAGCAACCCTTACCACATACATGCTTTCAGGAAAATTACCTTGGAAACCATAATGTTACCCTCTAGTGGTTGATATCCAAGCCCCCTCTGGAGGTTCTGAGAAGCCAGTCACAGACACTCGGAGCCTATAATCTGCCATGGGCCCTGCCACCCACCTCTTCTTCCTAGATTTTCTGAGGACATGATGGGTACCTGTTGACAGCGGAGTAAGTCTGTCACCAAGCTGTACGTGTAAGTTGCACTGAGAGTTCCTGTGACCAAGCTACAGGGGACTTGCCAACTGTTACAACAGATGGATTTCAGGCATGAACCCACATTTCCTGGCTGGGAGATGAGCTGAAAATCGGTGCAATGTACGGGCTTGGTAAATTCTCATCATGCAGCTGGGTGCCTGATTACTCTCCACACATCCACCTGCCTTCTTTTTACCTTTCCCCTTCTTTCAGCAAGAAAATCCTCTGATTTTTAGCTGGTCACAAAGCCATCCAGAATTATGTCTGTATTGACCTTTGCTACTTTGAGCAGTGGGATCAATGGGTGCCAGAGGGCTACCTTAGGAGTAGTCTTTAATAACTAACCAGCATATATCTGTCTCTTTGTCACCTTCTGCCACCCAGAGTTTGAACTATAAGGGTGATGGCTGAAAGTCTATGATCTGCTTTGAATGTTAGGGATGACTGTACATTAAGAGCTGAGGGGCAAAGAAGGTGCCTTGAGTGGAGCCCCCAGTCTTGAACTGTCAGGCCCTAGACTTTGTATGAGGAAGAAATGAGCTTACAAAAAGCTTAAGCCATGCTGCTTCAGGCTCTGCTGCCAATGAAGGAGCCCTCACTGATGTAGTGCTCGGGTGTGTGGATTCTGGGGTTATATTGCCTGGGTTCAACCACTTAGAAGCTCATAGCTTTAGTGAGTTTGCTTCACTTCTTCCCTTCTGTAAAGTGGAAGTGCTAAGGACAGCATGATCACTTCCTGGGATTGTGAAGTGAGCTAAAACATACACTGCTTAAGATATGTAAAGCCCAGCATGTAGTCAGTACTTGATATATTTGAACTACCTTAACACAGCTATTTAATAAATAAATACATCTTCCCAAAGGCACCAGATCAAAGTTTATTCTCTAAAGTCTGATAGTTTTTTTTAACTGCTCCAGTAATAGCAATAGTTATAATCATAATGACCTTTAAAAACTGAGCTGATACCTTAGTGACAGAGCATGTGCTTAGCATGCATAAGGCCTGTACTAATTAGGTTTTTCTTTTTTTCTTTTTTTCCTATTTGGCACAGGCTAGAAGCATCTGGGAAGAGGGAATCTAAGTTGAGAAAATTCCTCCATCAGATTGGCCTGTAGGCAAGCCTTAGGGACATTTTCTTGATGATTGACGTGGGAAGGCCCCAGGCCACTGTGGAAGGTACCACCCCGAGGCAGGTGGGTACCAGGCTGTATAAAGATGCAGGATAAGCAAGCCATGAGGAGTAAGACACTGCGTCTGCTTCAGTTCCTACCTCCAGGTCCCTCCCTTGAGTTTCTACCCTGACTTCCCTCATATTAGGACCGATAAACTGAAATAACCCTTTTCTACCCAAGTTGGATTTGGTCATGGCCTTTATCACACGGCCGAAGGTTCAATCCCTTGTACCAGTAAATAAATAGAATCTTTATGTAGCCCTTTGTAACATAACCTAATGGGCTAGATATTATTATTGTTGTTATTTTGAGGCAGAGTTCTACTACATAGCTCAGGCTGGCCTGGAACTTCTTCTGTAGCCCAGATTTTGAACCCATAATCCTTTTGCCTCTCACGTAAAGGCATGACCCACCATGCCCAGAGAGTTAGGTATTATTACTTTTATTTCATGAAGAGGAAAATTGATACTTAGAGAAGTCAAGCCAAGGATTACACAGTTGCTAAGAGACAGCGGTGATATTTAAACACAGACCTTCCTCTTCCAAATCCCCTACGTTTTCCACAAGCTTTTATTTGTTCTTCAGTGCAAACCATTGCACCATTATGCTCTGTGCTTCCTTACGTGCCAGCCATGTACATCTTCTCTGAAGGACTAGATTTTTCTGTTAATAAGGAGGCATAAAAAATGTGCAGGTCTCCATGTAAAAAATGCTGTTTGCTCATGCCTGGCAGAGCCCCGATGGGCCCTCCATGTGTTTACATAAAGTGTTAGTCCTGGAATATGCCTTAGAAAAGCAGACCCAACTGAGGCTTGGCTCAGGAGTGTGCGTGGAAGACGATCCTCGATCCATCTTGATTGCAGTCGAGATCCCCAGGCCTGATTCTGAGTGATATTGAGGCTCGTACTGAAAGGGGTTCAAACAACCGTTGAACGCATGGGCCCCGGCCGGGCTTGAAGACAGTACATGTGTTTTGAATTGGCAATTCTTTTAACAGAAGCAATTTGGAACCCGGACAGGGAAGCTGCTGCTAGTGGGACTGTTACAGCCATTTTCCATGTTCCCTGAGGGCAGGGCCAGCTGTGCCTCTAAAGGGACTTCAGCTAGATGCTAGGAAGAACTTTTTCACTCTGGAGGTTCGTAAAAGACAGACACAAGTGGGCTTTAGAAGTGTGCTGTTAATGAGGCTCTGAAGAGAGAAAGGGCATCACGCACAGAGGAGGGCGTGCTGCATTCCCTCCAGTAGGAAACAGGAAGTGAAAACAGGAAGTCTTAATACAGTGGTTCCCAGCAACGACGTCTTCATTTGACAACCCTGAGTTCAAACCCTTGCTTACCGGTTCAGTAACTTGGTCCAAGTTCCTTCAGCGCTCTGATTCTGTTTCTGCACCCAGAAAGGAGCAACTGGGGTTGAAGTAAAATATATCCAATTTTATGGAAGGTGTTCAGCAGATATTCATTTCATCTTTGTCTTATGAAGCTTTTCCTAGTCTGTGACTCGATGATTCAGTACTTCCTGGAATTCTGAGGCACCAGTAACTTTCCAAGAGTGTGAACTGCCTCGTCCGCAGCTTCCAAGCCCTTCCCAGCATTACTGTGAGAGGTGAGCAGCAGCAACCCATCAGAAAATAGCAGCTGGGCTTGATGTCCTGTAGCAGCGGACCCTCACGTTGCCTTTTCTCTTCTGCTCCCCTTGGGACAAAGACAAAATTGTCAAAATCAAGTGGCTTCATGAGGCGGTAGAACCCTGGGAGGATATGATGGCTCATCCTCCTGCTGCCTGTGAAGATGAGTACCTGGAATCTCTTGAACACCCAGGACTATGTCTGTCGTACTTCTGTGAGGCTGCACTCATTTGTAAACAGGGCTCAGGACCTCAAGCACTGGGAAGACCTTGGTGACCTTATATATACAAAGAAATGATGCTGTTAATGAATGTTAAAAATCCTCTAAACTGAAAAGGACCTGTGGACCAGCCATGTACAGAATATCTACAGGTGCAAGCAGATTATCTATGCACTGCTTGTGTCTGTGGGCTACCCTCCAGTTCCTGTTTATACTTTCTTCTTAGAAAAAGCTTTGAAAAGCCTATGTGAGGTATTTTTTCTTAAGTGGAGCTTTACATAGAAGGAGTACTGGAAGGAAAAACAATATCCTGTCTGAGCATTTGCTGCTGACAATACTATTTCAGAACACATCATCCCAAAGGGTTTAGGATGTAGTTCAGTGTTAGAGGGTTTGCCTTGTATACACAAGACCCTGGGTTCGATCCCCAGCACCAAAAGTGGGAAAGTTACCCCATAAGTTAATCAAGTTTAAAGTGGGCTGCCTTACTTGATACGTATCACATGGCAAAGATATTAAAGAGATATGTGTGCCCATTTGGCCCCTATCCTCTTATAGCCTGCCACATCATTAAAAGAAGCCAAGGTGTAAGAACATTAAGGGTTTTTTTTTTTCTTAAAGAGAATGTATATTCTAAAGAAGTCTGTTCCTCACCTGTATGTATATCAATGTGTAGCCCAGGCTGGTCTTGAACTTCCCATCCTCCTGCCTTGGCCTCCCGACGGCCAGGTTTAGCGTCATTCATACCACACCTTGCTCCATCATTTTTAATTTATACTTCATCAAGAAAAGAATGAGGCCTCCCATGTCCAACCGCAGTTGACCCAAAGGGAGCACAGACCATTGGCAAATGGGACAAAAGATTCGCTTTAAGGGATTTTGTTTTCTGTCTCTGAGGATAAAGGGCAAAAGATGTTTCTTAACTCGACTCTGTCTCCCTTTTTCTCCCTGGCCAGAGGAAATAGAAACCTAAAAAGAATAGGAGCTGGTTCTCAGTAGCTTTCCATTCATCTGGGAAAGGAACTGCTCAGGTCCCTCTGGCTGCTGCAACTTGTTGTTTGACCTTCCTTGCCAAGTCTGTAGTGTAGTGGCAATTGGGACGGTCCACTAGTGCCCCCTAATGTCCATTTCAGGAAACTAACCGTAATCCATAAACGGTTGAATCTTTTAAAACCTAACAAATCCAAAGAATTTCAAAATCACAGTTGCACCCTTGATTCCCCGAGGAACAACCAGAAGTCACATCAATGATTATTTCCTGGACTTATAGTATACAAAGAAGAGTCTCTCAAAAGCACTTAGCTAATTTTTTTTTTTAAAGTGTGGACTTAATTATGACCATTATGTAAGGCAGACGGTTGGGAAATGCTGGGTTAAATAGAATTCAAAAAAACATTAAATATGAAGGTCACTTCTGCTGTTTCTCGGAGCATTTAATATGGACTTTGTATCCCATTTATTTCCCATTATCTAACAACCAATCAGCTACCAGTAGGAAATGTTAAGAAATTGTTACTCGGATTTGTAAACTGTGTCCCAGGAAGGTGAAAAGGGTCCTTTGGAGGTGGAGTCTTCATAGTACACGTGCACATGCACAAACACATGTGCACGCACACACACACACACGCACACACAGGCACTCATACATGGAGGGGAGTGTTAAGGCAGAGGTACTGGGAAGTCAAACAGACCGCTTTCACATTCAGTCCACTTCTTCAGGGAGAATTTGTTTCCAGTACATTCACTTTGATTTCTCTGTTCTGAAAAAAAAAAATTTTGTTGTTATATGAAATTCTCTGTTCAACAAATACTTATTGAGCACCTACTGTGTACACATACATACTAGAGCAAAGTAATGCATGATCCAAGGAGAGCAAAAATTAGGTGGATTAGGTTCTGGTTCTGCAACATGCTAGCTGTGTTCTTGGATAAGGTGTTTATGATCCTTAAGAGACAGACACTCCATGTATAAAACTGGACTGATTGATAATATCTCCATTGACAGAGTACACTGAGGCTTTAATCAGATAGTGTCCACAAAATGGTTAGCACAAGGCCAACATATAGAGGAAACTCAATAAATACTCACCACTTCCATTGCTGTTGTTGAGATGATTCAGGAACGGTGCCCGCCCTCAAGGACTTGATAGCTCCACTGGAGACCATAACAAAGACACTTACAGACATTAAACAGCAATATGAAGGAATGGACCAGAGAGGGCAACCAAGTTTCACGTCGCTTGCCTACTCCAGCCTGCTTTTAGTGACTGCCTCAAATGCAGTTTATATTTCATTCTTTTCGAAATGTCCGATTAACATATACTAACAGCACATAGCAATGGGTCTCACCATGGCGTTTCACACGTGTGCATGATGTAATCCAGTCACGGTCCTCCCCCATTACCCTCCTTCATCCCACTTCTGTTCCTCTTATCCTTTACACCTTCTCAGTCATCTTCCATTTCCTTTCTTCTCCCTTCTTTTCTTCTTTCTTTTCCTTCTTCCTTTCTGCACTGGCTGGTTTTATGTCAAGTTTCCACAAGCTACAGTCATCTGAGAAGAGGGAACATCAACTGAGAAGTTGCCTCTACAATACCAGACTGTAGACAAGGCGGAATGTAGGGCATTTTCTTGGTTAGTGATCTATAGGGGAGGGCCCAGCCCATTGTAGGTGATGTCATCCCTGGCCAGGTGGTTCTGGGTTCTATAAGAAAGCAGGCTGAGAAAGCCATGGGGAGGAAGCCAGTAAGCAGCACCCCTCCGTGGCCTCTGCATCAGCTCCTACCTCCAGGTTCCTGCCCTGTTTGAGTCCCTGCCCTGCTTTTGAAAATGAACTTTTACATGGAAGTGTGAGTGAAATAAACCCTTTCCTCTTCAAGTTGCTTTTGGCCACAGTATTTCATCCCAACAATAGAAACCCCAACTAAGACACCTTCTTTCCTTCTTTCCTTCTTTCTCTCTTTCCCTTTTTTTTTCTTTTATTTGACAAGGTCTCCAGTGTATCCCAAACTGGCCTTGAGCTCTTAAACTTCCTACCTCAGCCTCCCAGAGTGCCTACACACCACCAAGCCTACAGTCCATTCAAGTTCCTATTCTAAGAAGGCTTCCAAACCAAGCATAGTGACCAATGCCTATAATCCCAATGCTTTTAAGGCTAAAACAGAAAGAACACCAGCTCAAGGTCATCCTAAATTACAAATCAAGACCTTGCTAAACAAAACAAACACAAACAAAAAACACCCAGTAGTATAGAGTGAATCTCTGTGCATTCTAGACCTGCCAACCAGGGCTACAAGGAGACCCTCTGTCTCAAAAACAAAACAAAACACACCTTTCCCCACATGGCTGTATCTCAGTGGTAGAGAACTTATCTTTAAGGCCCTCAGTTCAGTCTCCAGCAAAACAGAAAGACAGAGACAGAGAGAGGAGGCTTTGACAGCTATACAGAGAAAGATAAATAAATAAATACATACATACATAAATACATAAATAAACAAATAAATAAATAGATGTCACTGACATTGTTCACTGGAGAGTGAGGTGGAGATATGCAGTTATATGGCGTGCATTTGCTGATCCTGGGACAAGTGATTAAATGATTAAATAGAAGAACACATTCTGAAGGAGGGCAGACAGATGGCTCTAGAGGGCGAGTCGGTTATAAATGGAAAACAATGAAATGAAAGGATAACATTTTGTAAGGCTAAAGGGTAAAGCCCAACACAGCCGATTGAAGGGCAGTAGATCTGGAGAAAGATTTGATGCTACAGATTCTCTTTGTAACTGTGGTAACCAGAGATACTATGCAGGTAACCCATCATCAAATAGGCTGCCTGTGGTTCTAATAAGCTTCCATGGGCCTGGGTCTGAAGGAAAATGATGTGGATGCCACTCAGTCGCTAGTAGCATCTTCTCTGCCAGGAAGCTGGGGAAAGGCTCTTTCTCATAGGCCCTGCTCATAAAGAAAATCCTTCTGTGTTCCATGCTGCTGCTCATAGCCTACCATCCCTTGTGTCCTTTGAAAAATACTTTAAGTATTTCCCATCATGCATTACAGCCCCAAGATTCTAAGCTTCTCAATATATGCATATGAAGAAAAGAACTTGTTGAAAATGAAAAATAAACAATCAACCCATCAGAAACTGTAGTATCCAGGCTTAGAATGCTTCTCTTCTATATCCAATACTATAGTAGCTTCAGGAGAGATATCAGAGAGGTAACTTATTAAAACCACAAATAAGCATGGGAAGTTTTGAAAATTCCCTATTGCAAAACTTCCTAACCTGGCATAATAAGACTTTATCCATCCATTTGTTTTCATTTGAGTGCCCCCATGCAGCAGGCATCTGTGCGTTAGGATTTGATTGGTTACAAGTGTCAGGGATCTAAATCAAATTCATCTAAGTAAAGAGAGGGGGTATTAAAAGGGTAATTCGATGACCATGAAATCCCAGGAGCAGGAATGTGCCTGAGGCTTGAAAACAACCCCCCCCCATCTCTCTGTCTCTGTCTGTCTGTCTGTCTCTCTCTCTCTGTGTGTGAGAGAGAGACAGAGACAGAGAAAGAGAGAGAGAGCACCATCAGAATTCTCTCTTCACTTGTTCTTTTGCCCCCCTCACTCTTCACTGGCTTTGCTTTCACTAGAGATTGTCTTTTCCCATGTAGCAAAAGACACAGTGGCCAACAGCTCCCACACTCACTGGTACCCTACGGAGAGACTAAACATTTCCTCTGATTCCAAGACAAAAAGTCCCCAAAGAGGAAAGACCTCTTTGAAGTAGTATGAGTCAGTCCAATCTGGAGAGCCAGGAGACAACTCAGCAGTGTATGTGGGGGACACAAAAATGGGGGTTAGAGAGGAAAAACCTCTGCAGAAAGAGAGAGTGAAATGCTAGACAACCAACATAAAGGTGCCTGCTACATTTTTCCCTTATATGTTATCTGTCGCACTGTATGGCTCTAATGTGAAGGGACTTCCAGGGGTCTCCTCTGGCTGGTGGCATTGTTCCAGGATGTGTTAGAACCTCTTGGACATAAAACATGCCAGGAGAAGTGGGTGGTTGGGGTGACCTTTGATCACCAGTGATCTCCCCCACTGGCTCCAGCCTGAGCTTTCTACTTCCTGATCCAGTGAGATATCTGCAAGCTGAAGCACAAGCTCCCACCATGGTGGACAGGTATCTGCTGAAACCAGATCCCAAATCCTTTCTCCAGGGAATTGTTTCTGCCCATTATTCTCTCACAATAGTGAGAAAGGTAACACACATGGCAGTTCAACCTAGCTGTCAACCAACGATTCTTTTAGTTTAATAAACATCTATTCTCCAGCTGGATGTATGCTAAAGGCCAGGGTCCGCACTAGATTTTGAGAATGTATAAGAGGATTTCCCATGCTTTTCTATAAATAACATGTTTCTCAGGGGACTAGGCATTCACAAATACAAAGAACATAGAATATACTTGGCCTGGAGCCCTTAACAATTCATCATATAACTGGAGAAAGAAAATATGTTACTCAGAGAACAGATATGTAGCAAGCTGTGTGTCATCCATGATAGGGCAGAAGGTTCCAGATTAGAGAGGCCAGGGAGAGCATCAGGAGAAGCATTTTGGAGACATCAGTGGTTCTGCAGGGTCTTTAGAGGGTGAGACAGCTTTGCTTACAAGTGCATGTGTTTAGTGTCTGGTATTTTCACAACACCACACCAAGTGAAGCCATCCGCATCTGGAGCTAGTGGCCTGGTCCTTGTTCAGAGACAGGACTGCCACCCACAGCCCTTCTGATAGCCTTGTTTTTAGTTGTTATGGCCTGTTGGATCAAAGCTGCTGAGTCTGATGCAAGTTCAAAATAATTTCCTTCAAGGATTAACTCATCTTTCTGGGCTTGGGGAGCTACACAAGCAACATCTGGTATGGCCTTCAGAGGGCTTTTCACCCAAGGAGTTTCAGATTTCAGTATGTGAGCCATCCCGCTGAATAACACAGATGGGAAATAGCTCTGGGTGACTTTATCTTGTAATGAGAGCCCACAGAACACCCCACAGTCATGTTTTGCACAGGACTATAATAAATGGTGCAAACTCTACAGATTCCTTATCGCTCTGTTCCTTGCCAGAGTGACTGAATTCCAGCTGTTAGGTTTAAACCCCCTTGTGAGTTTCCTTCCTCTAGGGCCATTCCATAGCCCATTCTAGGGCTGTGAATAACACCCACCCTGTGCACTGACCAGCCCTTTGCTCACATTTTAATGTAGCCTCAGGGAATGTGTTGGACAGTTCCTATCATCAGACTGCATCAACCACCTCCTTGTCTGCTTAGGCCTGCTGGCAGGACCTCAGGACCATCTCCTTGCCTTTTGGCAATCCCTGGCTAGTTTGCTCCAAGAAGTATATTTGGCATTCCCAGCCCTTTCCTCTGCATCTCAGTCTAGTCCAGCCAACCTTGGAGTTCTCTTCTAGAACAAGATAATACATTCTCTTACAGATGAGACATGGCAATGCTAAGAGTTAGGTGTTGCAGTGGGGATGTAGGACTTCCAATGACATGTTCATCATCACCCAAGACTTGCTAGTGGAAGGATGCTCAGAGTGAACATAAAGATATAAAGCCATGTCTGGGGCTGGAGAGGCAGCTCGTTGGTTAACAGTGTGCACCGCTCTTTCATTGGATCCAGTTCAGTTCCCATCACCCACATCAGACTCACAACCACCTGTAACTCCGTCTCCAGAGGGATTCAATGTCTCTGGCCTCCCAAGCACCTGTACTTACTATATATACCCACATAGAGACGCATGCACATAATTACAAATAAAATAAATTCTCTTTTAAAATGTCGTGTCTGCGTATAGGGAGATGGCTCAGTCAGTAAAGTGCTTGCTACACAGTGTGAAGGTCTAAGTTCTATCTCCAGCACCTACATCCAAAATACCTAGGTGTGGCAGCATGCCTATAATCCTGGGGAGACAGAGACTGAGAGAGCCCTGGAACACACTAGCCAGCCCAGCCCAGATGGGCCAATGAGCTCTATGTGCGGTGAGAGACTCCCCCTCCCAAAAAAGTCACCCATTGTAAACATCTGACCTCCACACATGCTCACATACACATCCATGGACAAACATGGGCACACATGTGAACAAACACACATACGAACATATACTCAAAATCACAACCTCCTCACATCTGAGATTGTTCTTCTTAAAGAATAAAGACAAAGATCCAAATAAATGGTCATAGAAATCTCTGGTTCCAAATGAAGGAAAAAGGATGAAAGGGAACTAAAACCCTAAGAACAGTGGCCTGAATTCGAAGGAGAAACTTGCAAGGAATGGACAACTGTGTCTTAAGCGGTAATGTCTGAGAATATGGAATCCACTGGCATCAAGAAGCCCGCTGGCAAATGTTTTCCAAAAGTATTTCAGGAGTAGGTCTGGAAAAGGTTGTTAGGAAGCAGGTAGGAAGTGCAGACCACAAACAATAAGAAAGAACAGTTAGATTGGTGGTGGAGAGAGGGGAGGGCTGTTTTCCATCCACTCAATTGGAGATTCTGGACCTGGGTCCGAAGACTCATGTCCTGCTGAGTCTTCCAGGTGAGCTGGAACTGTAGGGCTCTGCTGTAATGGTGCCTCCAGCCCAGGTCCTGAAATGCCACTGTCATTGGCGGGTGTTCTAGAGTTTTTCAAAGCTCTCCTGGAGATTCTAATGTACAGCCATGGCTGAAAACCACTGCTGTAGAGAGAGGAGACAATTGAGGGAGTGGAGTCAAAAAGGAGTAGAAGGGTTGGTGTGTGACAGAAGCTCCTGCTGGGCCAAGCATAGCGCTGAGGCTATGCAAGTATCCATAATCCTATGGATCAGTCAGCAAGCTCCTAGATGCTTGAGTTCAATGAACGACTATCTCAATGGATTGTAAGAACAGGGCTATAATACAGATGCTACCATTAGTCCCTCTCGACAGACTCGAGCACAGAGCTTTCAAGAAGTATCTGACTTCCTGGGCATGAAGACAAGAAAGTGGGTAGAACTGGAACTTGAAAAAACTAGGTCTTTTTAGACATAAAAGTATTCAATTTTAAATGAAAACTTAATAAAATTTAGTACACTATTTTTCCACTTTTTTTTTTTTTTTTGAGACAGGTTCTCATGCATCCCAGACTAGCCTTGAACTTACTAGGCAGTGAAGTTGACCTTGAACATCTGACCCTCCAGTCTCTACCTTCCAAGTGCTGGGATTACAAACAAGCACCACCATACCCAGTGTTATGTGGTGCTCGAGATGGGACCCATGGCATCGTACATACTAAGCAGTCTATCAACTAAGCTGTGGGGCTGTCCTAGAGCTAAGAGCGGAATTCTCACCCTGGGAGCAGAAGGTGTTCGGCTGCTCCCCTCTCGTGCTCTGTCAAAACCCAGCTAAATTCTAAGGCTGCCTTGCTTGGCAGCATGCCTTTTCAAAGGAATGTGGCCTGGTTGGTACTTGTCTGACTCCTGTGGCTGGAAGGCCTTGGGCTGGGCCCATTTTCTGATAAGGTGTCTTCCTCTTGCCCCTGTGAGACCACTCCATACACAGGAGAGGCTTTTCTAGGACTTTGACCCTTAGAATGAGCCTCTCACATGCAAATGGGGTTGTTCCAGTATCACTATCTTAACCAATGGTCCTCATCCCTGGTTGCCAAGGACCTTTCCCCCCTTTTCCTTATAAATGTAACCACCCATGTTTCAATAAACTGAGCTGTTCCACTGACAACAGTCTCCAGGAATTCTGTTTCCCTCAGCTCTCTGCCTCCCACAGAAGACACATGGACCTGCATTGTGTTTTCTTCCCTGAAGCTGAGCCAGTGGCCTACAATGGCTTATCTACTTCCCAGGGTGGAGAGTGGACACAAAGGAATTCACTCTAAGCCACACCCCCAGTTCTGTAACTATTTTTTAGTGTATGATACAATAGTATTTAGAGCACCATACAGGCATTATTACTACCTATTTCCAGAATTTTTTCATTGCACTAAACAGAAGCTCTTACCCATTAACTAATAATCTCCATCTTCCCTTCTCCACCCTTGGTAACTTGCTCTGCTTTTCTCCATGCATCAAATACTCATTCTTCATCACTGTTCCATGATAGGCTCCAGAAGAGACGGAGGTACTGAATTTGATCAAGGGATTTCCTTGAATTAATGGTATCTCTAAGTTAGCTAAGGCTACCACCACACCTCTCATTCCCAAAATTAAGTTTTAATACCTTACTCCAAAGCATATTCTCTCTTATTCCTGTGCCTTTGCACTTCCCAAACCCTCTAGTTACGAGTTTTAACTTGTTCAATTTTCCCCCACCTCCTCCTTCATTTAGCAAACTTGCCCCTCCCCACCCCTGAGTCTCTAGTGTTGGTAATGTGTACATTTTCCTAGTGTTCACTTGGCTGCTTCACTATTCCACTGTAAACATCTTGAGGGAACAATTCCATCTTGTCATTCCATAGAATTGTGACTGGCTCAGAATAAAATCCGATAAATGCTGAATGGACCAACAAATGAATGAGCTCAGAGGCTAGAAAAATAAAAAGGAATGTGTGCAAAAAGCTTCATTAGCTATACTAGGATATTTGAAATCTATCAACTTATAGGCAGCCACTGAAGGATTTTAAATGAACACATGAGAAATATTATATGTAGCCTGGTGGTGGTAGCGCACACCTTTAATCCCAGCACTCTGGAGGCAGAGGCAACTGGATCTCTGTGTGAGTTCGAGGCCAGCCTGACTTTACAGAGTGAGCGCCAGGACAGTCAGAGTTACAACAGAGAAACCCTATCTGGAAAAAGAAAGAGAGAGGGGTGGGGAGAAGGAGGGAAGGAAAGAAAGAAAGAAAGAAAGAAAGAAAGAAAGAAAGAAAGAAAGAAAGAAAGAAAGAAAGAAAGAAAGAAAGAAAGAAAGAGAGAAAGAAAGAAAGAAAGGAAGGAAGAAAGAGAGAGAATATTAAATGTGTGAGTGATGTGTAAGATGTGTAGAAAAGGACCAAAACTGAAGGATCTGGTAGCAAACTGGGACACTAGTCTAGGAAAATAACCACACAGACATGAACTAAAGCAGTGGTGATAGGGTGAGGAGAGGGGACAGAGCATATGGCCAGGTGTGGCTCACACCTGCAATCCCAGCGCCTGGGCAGCAGAGGCAAGATTTCAAGTTTGGAGGGCAAGTCTAAGCGACACAGAAAGAACTTCTCTCAAAATAAAAACGAAGCAAAGATAGACCAGATGGATGAGTTAATCATGCATCTCCATTGGCTTCAGACCATTTATTCTGAGTATAATTAGTAGCATCGTTTCCTTCAGTCCTCAAAGTACCTGGTTTAGATGGTACTTGCTTGCTCTTTCTGTGGATGGAAGATAAAGTCAACAGATGCTGAGGACATAGAGAGCAGACAAGAGTCTAGGATGAGTCTCAAATTTCTGCCCTGAGTAACCTGCTGGGACACATTCCCACTGTCCAAAGTACGTGATCCAGGAAATGCAGCAGTAGCTTCTTTTTGAAAATGTTTAAATCGGAAAGCTGACTGCAAAGTGTTAAGTACTTTGTAGTATATGGCATGGCAAGGAATTGTGTAGGAGACACAGGTGGCTGGTGTTTGGAACGCAAATGGAAGACATTATCAATCAGGATCACCTCCCCAGCAGCTCGGGGTTGAATCAGCCCCAGAGATTTTATTGTGGATGAAAGCTGCCTCGTTGGCTATTGAGACTCAGGGTAGGTAGGGTGTCAGAAAAGCTAATCCATTCTGGTTTCCGTTTTTCTTCCGTTTTCTTCCCTCCAGATCCCCCCTGCGACTGTTTCTGTTGGTGTTCCATGACTTCTGAGTATCTCCAGAATGAAATGGACCAGTTAACCGCCGTCATTTACACAGTCAGTGTCAACGACAGTGTTAACACATCGAGACCTGCTTATTTGAGTTGGAAGAATACACGCCCTGATTTGACAGTTCCCAGCCAAAACTCAGGGACATAAAAATGTCCTACCTCATTTATAAGCCTCATAACCCAAGATCATTACTAATCCCTACTAATCCCTACTCACCCTCGCCAGCACATCAGCCTCTACCACCCCTGCGATATGTCAACAACTAGGTAATTATTTAATAACACAAGAGACAGGCTTGTGCTTCCTCTCTTGGCAAGTGAGAAGGGATTTTCCTGGTTTCAATTTCAAGGTGGCTCTGACTTAATTAATGCAGTCAGATGGAGGAATAAATCCACCTGCTATATACAGCCTTGGAGGGAACGAAAACAATGCATGGCTTTTCAAGTATTAAAAAGAAATGAAAGACTGAACTAAGCTCGCTCTTCATTTTGATGCATGTATTACAGACTCTGTTAGCAGCTGTCTAAGCCCTGCCCAGTTCTAAACACATCACTCTTCGTCTTAAATCAGATGACTGAGGTGGTACCCAGGACTAGCTTCCCTAGGTTTACCTTGACTGAAATATTGTGGAGAAAAGGTAAACTCTGCCTTCTAAGTTTTCCTGCCGTTTGTTCCAAAAGTATTCTGATAAACAAGTCGGAGTAAGAGAGATGGAGCCCAGGACTCCGTGTCTCGCTGCTGTCTGGGCTCAGAGAAGACTGTATTGTATGCTGGAAGTCAGATGTCAACCCTGTATATTCAAACTAAAGTAAATGCTGAGTCCAGCCAGGAAATTTACCCTGGGAAAACACCAACCAAGTGAGACATTTCACTCATTTCCCCAAATTTGTCTATTCTAGTTCAGAAGAGGGGAATCAGACACCGTCTTCTGAACGATATGGGCACCCGGCATGCACACGATGCATGCATACATACATACATACAGGCAGGCAAAATACTCATACACATAAAATGGCATTGTTAAAAGAAATACTTTAAAGAATCATTATATGATCCCAGGAAAACTGACAAATTGATTCACACGCACTGTCAATTTTAAGATTCTCAATAGTAGAGTTCCCTCACTCTTTCCTCCGGTGCTTCCTGACTTCCCTGTCCTTGGATGACTCTGTATTGCACCAAGCCCTGGTCCAGGAAGCTCACAAAGCTGTGCTTGCGAATCGTTTGTCCCCCAGGGAGAAAGGGTAGACAACTGATTGTTCATATCTACCCACAGCACAGTTCTCAACAAGAGCAACGATGCGTGCCCATGATCCCCGCACTGGAGGACAAGTCAAGGCCAGCCTGAAAGATTGTGATGCTTCGTGTCCATTGTCAGTTTGGCTGGATTAGAAAACACCTCCGAGATTAATGAAGCACAATTTGGGGTTTGTCTGAGATGGAGTTTCCCCAGACAGTTAGATCCTGGGGGGCTCTGACCTAATGAACAGGTAACACCCTTGATTCTTACAGTGATGGCATTGTTGCAATGCAGTGCTAGGTAGGTGAGGCTGAGTTGAAGTGGCCACTGGGCGCTTGGCCCTAGGGCTGCAAGCCCTCTCTGGCCTCTTCCAGAAGTCCCCCTTTCTGTCTCCTTACCCACACAGGATAAAGAAGGCCCCACCTTCCTCCTACGGTCAGGATGATGACACTTCTGAGACTTCGAGGCAGAGTAAACCCTTCCTAAAGCTGCCCCATCAGGCACCTTGGTCATCGTGATGAAAAGTGACAACCACAGCTATGAGATGAGATCTTGTCTTTAAAAAAAAAAATGAAGTCTCTCAAAAAATAGAAAATGTAAGATGATGAAGACCTTCAAAAATGTCAAAAGAGGAAGCAGGAATTCACATCTCCCAGTTATCATATGTCCTTTCTCTTTTTACCCTGTGTCCTTCTCTGCATCCTTTGAGAGGATCATCCAGTGAATCTACACATTTTGTTGCATGAAGGCTGCAAGTAAGGGAGCAAAGACAGGCATGGGGACCTGACATGGATGCATATATGTCTCTAATATCATCCTACTTTTATGTGGTAGTGGGGATCAAGTTTAGAGCCTTATACATACTAAGCAAGTGCTCTACCCTGAGCTACAGCTCCAGTGCTTTATTTCTCCAGTCCGGGTCTCCGTAGTTCAGGCTGCTTTGAATTTGCTGTGTAGATCAGGCTCATATCAAACCACAGATCCTCCTGCTTCATCCTGCCTAGGCTAGGGTTACAGACATGTGCCATCATGGCCTGCTGTTGGTGTATAATGCTCTCCCAGTTTTGTCATACTGACAACTATTCCAAAGGAATTGTTAAATTTTGTGTGTTTGTGATAACTGTTATAGTTTCGGTTGATAGTTAGCTTGACAGGATTTAGAATCATGGGAACAAACTCCCTGGTATATCTGGGAGGGAGTTTGTCGATTATGTTAAGGAGGAAAGCCCATTCAAACTGCGAATGGCACAGTTCTATGGGTCCGTATCTTAGACTTCACCAAAAGGAGAAAGTTAGTAGCTGTGCACAACCTTCCATCTCTATGTCCTGGCTACTCTGCAATGTGACCAGCTGCCTCAGGCTCAGGCCACCATAAATTCCCTGCCATGACTTCCCCTCAAACTTCGAGCCAAAATAGACCCTTCCTTTTTCAAGTCGGGTTTGCCGATAGTTTGCCCCGGTAAAATGTAAAGTAGCTAATGCTGAAAACAAAACTTTAACCGTGAAATTTTGTTTGGAGAATCCAATCTCCAAAGCTATTTGTTCACATTAACCAACCTAAGTTCCTAAGGCATAATTATTTATCTGCATGTCAAAAATACTGCTAATCTGATTATGTAAGTGTCTCATTATATATTCAACCTAAAACTCACTGTGAAGGGCAGACGAGCCACAAGCTCATGGTCTTCCTAATTCAGCCTCCCACGTACTGAGATTATTGCCACCGTCATTCCTGGCTTGACTTGCTTAATAACCTCCACTCTTCCCTCCCCTCCCCTTCTCTCTCTCTCCTCTCCTGTTTACTCACCTCTCCTCTCTCTTTCCTCTTCTCTTCTTTCTCCCCCTTTCCTCAAATGATGTAAAAACATACATATATGTGATGCTGGTGAATTGGAAGGGGTGGAGAAGGGAAAGATTTGCTGCTGCAGCTGACTACAAGGTTACAGTGAAATCCCAGGTGGGCTAGAGACCTCCTTGACCACACAAGGGAGGAGCATGGGAGGCAGGTGGAGGATGCAGAAGACAGGAGAGTTCTGTTGGCAGAAAGGAAAGCCCAAGGCTTGCCCCTCCCACAGTAGGTATTTAAATAACAGGGAAAGTCTGTAGAAGGCCAGTAACTTGTCAGCAGGTCTCTATCCCACACCATTAACTGCAGAAATCCACATAAGTGCCCAACCTACGTCACATTTGCTCTTGATTTTGACTTGGTTCCTCAGAAAGGTGGGCTCCTACTTGGCAGCCTCCGTGTAGAAAAAAGTGGTTATACTTGTTGGAAACAAATCTTCTAGTGAAAGGGTTCTAACAGCTGAAAGACAGCATTTGTTTGTGTGGTTCCCCTTTTTCCCAGCACCCCATAACGGAAATTTCTCACATGAGTTTCTGTTGTGGAAGTTTATTTTCAGTTGTGTTTAAAATAATTTTTGTGCACTGTTGGATAAAGGGTCTGCCTAGGTCTTGGCATTTTGTATTGTCTGCAAGTGTTTGATTTATGCAAGGGTTGTTTAATTGCTTATGATCTGCAGGAGATATCGGTAGACTACCTGAGGCATTCTGAAAGAATAAAAACACCTGAGCTGAGAGGCTCATGGTTCCACTGTTGAGTACAGTGCTGGCCATGACAGTGGTTCCCTTTGCTGAGGTCTGGCAGAGTTTACAAGTATGAGAATGCCTCCCTGTCTCTCTTGATGAGCTGCCAAAGCAGCTACTACTATAGGTTTCCTTGCATAAGTATGTGAAACAAGTTCAGTTACTTCTAACTGTAAAGGTTAGGAAGCCATACTCCTACTCATTCAATAGGAAACTTACAAAAGAAATGGTAACCCAATTATCCAATTAACAACTATCCATAGAACAGAGCAAGCTGAAAAAATAGTTATTGGAATGGTGGTGCATGCCTATAGTCAGGTACTTAAGGGGCTGAAGTAGGAAGATCAAGAGTTGGAGGCCTAGGGCTGGAGATGGCTCAGCAGTTAAGAATAGTCTCTTCTTGCAAAGGATCCAAGTTTGGTTCCCAACACCTACAGGTGACACAGTTCACATCACCTAAAACTGCAACTCCAGGGAATCTGACGTCCTCTTCTGATTTCTGTGAGCATCCACGTGCATGTGCACAGTCCTACACACAGATGCACACATATACACACACTTTCAATCTTAAAAAACTTAGAGTCTAAGGCCAACTGTGCCCTGGCTGTCTGCTGAAAACACCCCCCAAAATCTATCTGTATTAATAAATGTATCCTCAAGATGCACTGCTAAATCAAGGGGGTGAAAAAGGCTCCAAACTGTCTCTTGAGTAGCACAGCTTTAATTTTTGTAATTGGGATAAAAATTTAAAGGGGAAAACTAAGAAATGCTTGTTCTGCGGTTTCACAAAACTTAATAAAAGTAGTTGTCTATGGGCCGGTAATATGGTTCCACGGGTAAAAGTACTTCCTATGGAAATCTGATGACCAGAGACTTTGATCCCCAGAACCATGGTCTAAATAATCAATTCCCAGAGTTGTCCTTTGACCTCAACATGTGCTGTGGCACGCATACCCATGTACAAGAACACATTATCTTTCACTCTTAAAGTTTTTGCTATTATTTATTTTCATTGTAAAGCGACCACTATTATAGTTTATTTTTAGTTATTTTAAAAATGGTTTTGTGCACTGTTAGGTAAGGGTCTGCTTGGGTCTTGGCATTTTGTATTGTCTGCAGGTGTTGAATTTCTGTGAGCGATGCTTGATTACTTACGATCTGCACCTGAAGAGTGCTGGATCCATAAAAACACCTGAGTTCAGATGCTTGAGGTTCCACTGTTGATCAAGTATGGCACTGGCGTGACTTCCCTCTGCTGAGGTCTGGCAGAGTTTGAAGATATGAATATGCCCCCCCCTCCGTGTCTCTCTTGGTGAGCCACAGCAACATATGACTACAGACCACAATTATTTTTATTAGTTCTTGATCATATTCACCCCTTCCCCAGCCCCTCCTGGTTCGCCCCCCTCCCCTCCCTATCCACCCAACTTCCTTTTCACCCACCACGTCCAATTTGTGATGCCCACATAATCTTGGATGCGTGGCCTTGCAGTGGAGGCTGCTTGACTTACCAGTAGCCACACTCTTAAAGAAAAATGACTCCTCTTCCAGCAGCTGTCAGCTGCCAAACGCTCCACAGCTCTGGGTGGGATTTCGTGTCCATTTCCCCATCTTTCCCTCTGTGTTGAGATGTAATTTTTAAAGTAGTTATCTTTAGAGAAAGGAGTAAACTGAATAAATGTGTACTGCAAATACTGCAAAGTAAAATGGCTTCTCAGAGTGTACAGCATTTGACGTTGTGAGAGTTAAATCAGTTAATACATCGTTCACTCAAAATGTTTAAGAGCAAATGGCTCGAAGGATTACAAGTGTGGGTGACCAAACCCCCTTTATCTCAGAATTCTTTGCTACCCACACTGGGACCCAGCAGTTCACAGAAGTTTCATTCTGGTCGGACTCCTGGTTGACTGTCATCAGTTAGGAGTCTTACGGGTTCAAATGTCAGAGATGTATCTTGAGCTGAGTATGGTGGCTCACACATGCAATCTCGGCATTTGGAAGGTTGAGACTGGAGGATTGCTGCAAGTTCAAGGATTTTGGTAGAAAGTTAGGTTCAGGCCAACCTGGGCTACAGAACTAGATCCTTTCTCAATTTTTAAAATACATCTAGAATTTATTCTTACCAGAGAGCAACAATCCATTTCTAACTGAAAGGAACAGAAGTGGAATTGGATAGGGGCTCGGGAAGCATGGGGAATTACTTGTTGAAAGGGAGCGCCTACATCACAGGCTTCCCAGGCACCGCCTGGCACCCTGGCTTCAGCCTCACAAGGATTGCTGGTGTCTCCTCCAGGCGTTTCCAAGCATCAACTTTGGAGGTCGCTCGGCCATCTCCAGTATGAGTTTGGGGTTCTGAGTTCTGCTGCCCTTCGTTTTAGAACGTGAATCTGCTGGGGGTGACCAAAGGGAGCCAGCAGCTTCCCCCACAGGGCTTCAGTGCGGTTCTCTTGTGCAACCGACATGATGCAGATGCATGACATTCTGGACTTGAGAATGTGGGGCATTCAGAGCCAGACCAAGAGTATGTGTGTGGGGAGACAGCTGGGCTTACCGGCTTGCCAGAATCAGGGAGAGGGAGAGAATGGGAGACCACTTATCTCCCTCCCGCTCCCCTTTCCTCATTCCAGCCCCAAACACCAGACCAGCATGTCTCCAAGTGAGTAAGACAAATGGGAACATGGGACAATGCCACATGTAAGGGATGTTAGGAAACCCAAACACAGTTCGGCACTGATGTACTTAATTTGGTTTATAAAATGCAATTTGCAATTTCTGTGGAATCCTCTGTTAGTGTTAAAAGGGAAAACAAAAGGGCCCAGTTGAACAGAAGTCAGGAAAACAGAGTCCCGGATTGGAGTCTGTCGCCATTCGGCTGGAGACTGCTCGCAGGTCGTAGGAGCACTAGTCAGTCTCCTCATCTGACAAAGGTGATAATTGCCCAGTCTACTTCACAGAGGTTGGGTAGGAACACAAGAGCCATTGACTTAACGTTAATAAAAGGCATATGTATTATGGAAATGAATGGCTTACTCTTACTTTGTTTTAATCTGAAAAGATTATTAGAGTATAGCTTTCTTTTTTTCTTTCTTTCTTTCTTTCTTTCTTTCTTTCTTTCTTTCTTTCTTTCTTTCTTTTTCTTCTTTCTTTCTTTCTTTCTTTCTTTCTTTCTTTCTTTCTTTTTTTAACCTATCCAAGGCCTGTTTCCTACAACCTTTCTTCTGAGGAGAACCTTACCTAGCATCAACTGAAGAGGTTTCAGATGATGCAGACTGCACCTTCTCCCAGGTAGACATATGACCAATCAGAGCAACCCCACCCCAGCCTCGTGACCTGACCTGGCCAATCAGGGGCAAGAAGTTTCAAGTCTGAGCTTTGGGTGGAACTATTAGAGAAATCCTCTCCCTTCTCTAACAGGTCGCAGGCCTGAGGGTTCTAGAAACTTTCTCACTCCTCCATTATAAAGACAGCCTGAAAACACCAATCAAGAGAAAGACTGGGCATGGCCAGTAGATAGAGTCCTGATATACCTTCTGATCCTGCAGCCCTAATGCCCGTTCCACTCTGTGACCTGAGACGATGGATGCTCTTGTCATTGAACAGAGGTGGATTTCTGAAGCCTGTAACTCTAAGAGTCTAGACTGATACAAAATTCTGAGACAGTCTGAGAATCTACAAAGATGAACCAACCATGCTCACATATAACACTGCATGAATTAAGAAGATAGAAGTTTAAGCCACATCCTTATGTATGTATTTCTGTGTATCTGGGGCATGCAGAGGCCAGAGGATATCAAGTGTCCTCTTCTGTCACACTGTCTTATTACCTAGAGACAGGACTTCTTGCTGAACTCAAGCTCTCCGTTGTTTTTTCTACTAGATCGACTGATCAGCAAGCCGCAGGGATCCCCCTGTCTCCCTGAGCCCTCCCAGCAATGGGAATACAGGGTGTGTAGCTACATTCAGCTTTTAAGTCAACGCTAGGGAGCAAACTCAGGTCCCCAAGCTCGTGTAGCAAGAGCTCTTACCCACTGAGTCATCTCCCTAAGCCAAGCCACACCCTTATAACATCCAACAGTCTGGAACCAGCCCAGATAGCTATACTTCATAATAGCACCCCGGTGACATTTTAGAATATAACAAATACAAATTAGTAAAATAAAGACATTTTATTTTACTTTCTCAGCCATGAAGTCCAAGGAAATATACACTTGTGGAAATGAAAAATAATAGCAAAAATGGGGATAGCGTTAGAAGTTGCGTGGAATCAATCAGCAGAATGTGACTTGGGGTGATTTGGGGCCTTCTCGGTTTGCCAAGACAGGTCTAGCCCATGTAACAATTTCTGTGGTATCTGTCCAGAAGAGAGTTGTCACAGAATCATGACGCCCAAACAACTGAAATGTGTGTAGTACATAAAGCAGAATGGACAACATTACTAGGTGGCACAGACTAGCTATTAACAGCAAAATGACTAGGAACTAGAGTAAATAAACCCTTTAGACAGCACCTCAAACATCCCTAGTCATTACTTGCTATTTTTTTCATTCACTTATGCACGCATGCATTCGGTGAGTATTTACCAAGCACCTATTTTGTGCCAGAAGGCACGGTGTTTAACCCTGGATTAAGGCACATGTTCTGCCCTGAAGGAGTGAGTGCCCAGTCTCCGGTGGAAATGAAGAGAGCCGTCTGTATTCTGGGAAGTACTAACAATGTTCCTGCTCAAGGCAAAGAGTGCATGGATTCAATCAACCACAGTCTCCACCGGAAAGGTATCAGTTCCTCTTTCCCTTCAGAATGACAGCCGCTGTCTTTTTGTCTCAGGGTTACAGTGGGGACACACACGTGGCGTTGTGAGAAGTTACAGTGGATCAGAAATGGCTGTCAGTTTCCATCATTGCACGCTTAGGGAGACACGGGATGTCATGGCAGAAGTGGCTGCTGGCCTTGCCCTTCCCCCAGGAGGCACCACCGCGCGCCCCTCGATCCCCAAGTGCCCCTCACCAAGGCTTTCCAGATGGGCTGCTCTGTCCTTATCACATGCCCTCAGGGAAGCTCCACTTGCCCAGACTTAGACATGGAACTCGGAGTCCTGTCGGCACTTCCGAGGCCACTTCTTCCTCTACAGCAGCTGACATTGCTTTTGCCACTGGTGCACTGGGTGGAAAGACGGGGTCTCCAGGCCTCGCTGAGAAAGGGCCCGACTCACCTTCCCTGTAGTGTCATAGGCCAGCGGCCACAGGCATGAAAAGGAGCTTATGAACAGCAGCCTGCACCTCCCCCTTCTCCCTGTCTTGAATCTGCTTTTCCTTTGACTGGCTTACAGGGAAACTGAGAAGTGAGTTTCACTTCTGATGCCTGGTCACAGTGAAGGGAGGTTTAATAAGGATGCTGAGCCCATCCTGCCTGGAGTTAGATCCTGGGGACCACTACAGCGGTAAAGTTGTAGCTCCGTGGGAGGAGCAAATGAGGAGGCTGAATTTTTAAACCTAGGTCTTCCATATTGGCTGGTTAGTATACATAGTAAATGGTTTTGAGGCCTTAACTATAAAAGCATTTTGTTTAATGCACCTAAAAGTCAGAGTGTCTTAATGATAATTTATTAACTAAATCTTTACCATTAGGCTATATAATCACTTTGATTTGAATTGTATAAATGCTCTTGTGATGAAAATGTATGCAGGTTATTGTGTTTAAAAAATGAAATTTTAATGTGAATATCCCCTCATTTGGCTTTTTTTAAAAAAAAATGTACTAAACTTGACATTTTGTTGCTTACTGTATTTTTATAAATCATTCATACATAAAAAGTATAAAAGAATCTATACAAAAATAATGCTCCATTTTCTATAATGCCTCATCTTTTCTGCATATGAATTTGTTCATATAAAGAGTGCCTTAGAAAAATATAAAAATATTGCTACAGTGTCATCAGTGCCATCCATTCCCTAGGAAAACATACCTCTGTAAATAGAACAACTACTAGGAATTCTTAATGAAATTCAAGTCCTGGATGTGCCACGGATGTGTCCCAGTCAGGGTGACATCCAAGCCCGTTTGTCCTCCGCGCCACTTTCAGAAACTGTGCCATTCACTGAGTGAGACAGGATTCTCGCGCCTTCAAAAGTCGTCATTGATCTCTGTGGATATCCTTAGGGTGACACTCTACGGAGAGGGAGGGAAAGGATATCAGAAAGTGAAACGATTCCAGAATTTGCTATGATATTCTCAGAAGCTTTGTCCCAGTGAAGAGGTGGCTCCCACTATCTCTGCGTGGATCCTAAGGTCTTCCTCCTGGCTCTGCACATCATTTTAGCCAATAACTCACTTGTTCTAGAAGGTGAGAGTCTCCCTATGGTCAAATATGCTAAGATCTTATGTTCTCGTGGTCTTGAGGATTTTTCTCAACAACAAACTTTTTACACAGTCAAATTTTCTGGGTTTTGGAACTAGTGAGATCTGAACAGTCAAGACGTTGAGTATCAAATGGCAGATAACATCAAAGTTTCACTGGCTAAGTGACCTGTTAGAAATGTGTCTCATTTGTAACCCTTTAAGGTAAAGCTAATACAGTTGTGTGGTACACCGTCCCCAACACATTCTAGGGGTAAAAGAGAACGTTTCTTAAAATGAAAGACCTTTTCTAAGTTTTTGCTAATCCTAATCATCATGGATTCGTATAACATTTGAACTGATAAATCCTTACCTGGAAATCTTGGATGAATGTTAAAAAATAGAAAATAAAACCAAAGGCCACAGTCCATTCGCAGATGGCACTTACTACGTGAAAGACATAATCCTAACAGAGAGAATAAAGAAACAGTTTAGCCTAAAGGGCCTCATCTGAAGGAAATTACCCGAAATACACTGAGATGCTCAGACTCGAGAAAGCGGCCCAGTGAACATAAACTGTAACCTTGAGGAAACACGGGGTGCAAAGCCTTAAGAGGGAGAGGTCAGAGACCAGCCCAGTGCTGGTGGGAAGGCAAATGTTCCCCAAGTTTTTTTTTTTTTTTTTACAGCTCTTTTAGTTTGAAGACTTGATCTTCAAAAATTCAGAAGGTAGACTAAGAATAGCTGAGACCACAAAGCAAATTTAGACTCCAGTGAAGAAAGAACTTTCCATGCAATGCATGATTTGGTTTCCTTTCCCTGGGAACCTCATAGTTGAAGGGTACACTTAAGTGTCTAGTGGGCACTCCAGTGGATCGCCCAAGGATGGGTGTGTGCGTGCAGACAAGACCAGCCCAGAGCCCCGCTAGGTTTTTATGTCTGCTGCTGTAATTAATTACAGTAATTAGTAATGTGGAATTTGTTAATTCTGCAAACAGCTCTGCTTGGTGCGGTAAGGCAAATACAGCTGCAGAGCAAATGCCAACACAAGACGCCCATCAGATGACTTTTTTTAGGGGGAAGGCGGAGAAAATGGGTGCCAAGAGTCAGGGCCTCCGAACTCAGCTGTGTTGGGAGGTAAGAAACAATGGAACAGATGGTTGTTGAGATAGAGAAGATCAAAGCCCGTGTTTCAACCATTCCTTCCATTTCTTTTGATTTTATTTAGATTTTACTTCATCTAATTCTTTATTTTTAATCTTTTCTGTGGTGTTGGGGATTGAACCCAGGACCTTGCACCAGCTAAGAGAGTTCAACCACTGGGCTGCACTACCAGCCGCTCACTTCATTTTCACAAGATGGGAAACTAATGTGTGAATGCTGCTCCAGAGGGAAAAGGGCCTCTCCACATGTGTGTGTGTCTGTGGGTGTGTATGCGTGCACATGTGTCTCTGTGTCTGTGTCTCTGTGTGCATGCGTGTGTGTATGTGTCTGTGTGTGTCCCTCTTTTCTGTGTCTGTGTGTCTCCCCATGTCATCTCTCCTCTCCTGTCTCTCTCTCTCTGTAATCATTTTGCTTCTAAAAAATTCTGTAAATTCTCTTAAAAACACTCTTAAACTCTAAGTTTTAACCCTCACCTGCATTCCGATCAGCTTACATGCCAAATCTGTGCACACTTGATTTGAGGCCTGTGATTTTCAAGTAAACAAGTCAGTTCTAGGGTGACAGCTCTTTTCTTTGACCCTTTCATCCACAAAGATTGAACGGATGCATGTCAAACTCTGACAGACATCTCTACAGATACTCGCATCCACCCCTTGGTCTCCCCCAAGATCACAGCTGAGGAGAATCTGCCCAGTCAACAGTGGCCACTAATTTTTGGTGCCAGCATCAGGAGTCATACCATAACCCAGATCCCTGGACAATGAATGTGGCTTGCGAAAGGAGAGCAGGGGGCCTGGAGAGAGACCGTTCAGTGGTTAAGAGCACTTGCTACTAGCCAGGCAGCAGTAGCCTATGCCTTTAATCCCAGCACTTTGAAGGCAGAGGCAGGCAGATCCTGTGAGTTCAAGGCCAGCCTGGTCTACAGAGTGAGTTCCAGGACAGCCAGAGTTACAGCAGAGGAACCCTGTCTCAAAAAAAAAATACAAACCACTTGCTGCTCTAGCAAAGGACTGGAGTTACCCAGCACCCACGCAGTGGCTCACAACTGTCTGTAACTCAGTTCCAGGGGAATCCTAAGTCTCTTCTGCCTCCAGGGGAGAACACTAGACATGGGCATGGTGTATATACATACACGAAAACAAAATATACACACACAAAATAAATATTTACTTTAAAATTTAAGTTTAGGACAAGACTGGCAGATGGCTCGTTGGGTAAAAGGCATCGTGGGCAAGCCTAATGACCTGAGTTCGGTCTCTGAAGCCCACATGATAGAAGTATAGAATCAGTTCTGTCCTCTGATATCTACCTGTGTGCTACAGTGTGTGCGGTAATAAAATCAGAAAGAAAAAATATTGAGTCACCAAACCAGAGTCCCAGTTTCTCCATTTTACACGGCTAAGCTATGCAAAGGACAATGGATTGTATTTCTCACCCTCCCCATCGAGCACGCCATAGGGCGCAGGGAACATGCTAATATACTACATGGAAGTTCAGGGCAGTGCCTGTTACTCTATCCAGGCAATTAAAAGCAGCAGTTCTCAATCTGCGGGCCATGACCCCTTTGGAGGTCAAGCGACCCTTTCACAGGGGTTTCCCAAGACCATCTGCATATCAGATTCACATTGCAGTTCATAACAACAGCAAAACGACAGTTATGAAGTAGCAACAAAAATTTTATGGTTGTGAGGGGGTCACCACAACATGAGGACCTGTATTGAGTGACTGCAGCATTAGGAAGGATGAGAACCACCGGTTTAAAAGTTCTCATTGCAGCCATTAATACTGGAAGCAGAAGGCAGCAAAGTAAAAAGAAAACCAGACTTTATGCTTTTTTTTGTGTGAAGATCAAGGTCTCCCTATGTAGCCCAGGCTGGTCTTAAAGTCATGCTCCTTCTGCCTCAGCCTTTGGAGTTCTGGGATCCCAAGCATGAGCCACCCACCCTGGCCTGATCCTTTTCATGTTTTCAGAAAGAAATATGGAAGAAGCAAACAGATTTTCAGCGCTCTAAGGACTTGCTTTGTTGAGCCCAGATGATCGCGTTAGATTTGTGGTGGAACACTGCCCCCTAGTGGCTGAGAATTAAAGTACACTTGGAGCTGCTCTACTGATTGCTTTCTTGTGGCAAGAGGGAAGGAAACAACACCCTTCAGTCAGCTGGGGCTGCCTACCCACCACTTAGACATTTTGACAAGTCATTCAAATGAAGCTCTTTTGAAATCCTATCTGGATCATTCTCTTCTTCAGCATTATCCATGTAGCTGTATTGATGTGCCCGCATCGTCTGTTCTTTTTTAAAAACTCTTGCTCGGATCGTCCGGTCCCCTCTGCCCGTTGCTGCTGCATCGAGGCCCCCCCTCTTTTCACCTCTTACACTCAGCTTCTAAACCAAAATTTTACTGAAATTGTTTTTTGAAAAACATTAGTGACTTTCTTTCTGCTCAAATTTTGGAACCCCACTCCTTAGACTGTTCATCTACATTAAAAACAAAACAAAGCAAGCAAACAAACAAAAATGTCCTTCTCTTGGATTCTAGGATACCATTTCCTAGTTTGTGGTGAGCATTAACTACTGTTTCTGTGGTTCTAAAACATACTGTTGGACTTCAATTCCAAGTAAGAATTGTTCTTACTTTCAAAGTACTGTATTTGGCAGGAGACAGCCACTGTTTGCCCCACTAAACTCCAGGCTTCCTTGGGGACTCGCTTCCCAGAGCTAGAGCCTCCTGGCCTTCCCGGCAGAGAGTCCTGTCCCTGGCAAGGATAGTCATGAATCGCCTGAATGCGGCCCTGCGGTTCTGCTTCTTGCATTGGCCCACACCTCTTCCTGTTTCTTTGCTTTGAGCTGAAGATATTCCTCTAGTTGCTCCTTGAAAAGCCCCCTCTGTTACTCTCCATCATCTCTCTTGTCTCCCAAGCTTCATCCATTCATTCTGGTCAAATTGACAAGTACTAAGGAAGTAGGTGGATGCCCAAACTGACCAGTTTCCCCGAAAACAAGAGATTCCAGTTTGCCCGAGAGAGGACGATAAAGAAGACCTTTTGCTTTTAAGAAAACTTAGTTGATTGGGCCTGAAACACTCATTTCCAACTTTGTAAGAGTGTCCCATACACGTCTTTATTGAAAATGGGCCAAACTCTGCACAAGAAATTATAATGATTTCTCCAAATTAACCATGTAATTTTGTATGTGAATCTCAGAAAGGAGAATTATAGAATTCAAAATTATCAATAAAGTTCCTCCCACTGCATCCCAACTACAAAGGGAACTCTAAATTTGAAAACAAAACAGAACAAATTAACAAGAAAACAAAACCCTCACTTACACTGTTCTTCAAAAAAAGAAAAAAGAAAACCCAAAACAACAAATCCCACTTTCTTATCATTGCCCAGCTTGTCTGATGTCCCCAACCATGTACATGTAAGCATGCAAGTGTGTGTGTGTGTGTGTGTGTGCAGATGTGTGTGTGCTCGCACGTGCGCACAGTTGCGCAGACTGGTCTCTACCACCGAGCCTCTTCCTCGTTCTAGCACAGCTTGGGAGTGCTTATCGTAGCCTGTAGATCAGCAGCTGCCTTGGGTCCATGAAGTGCAAATAATGATCGATTGCACCTATAACTAAGATCAACCACACCGTCTTTTGGAGCTAATTATCACACACAGACAGGAGGCTGACTCCATATTTTCCAGCCCATTCTAAGGAAAGACAGTGACCCTTCCTAGGATTCAACAGCCACGATCTCACAGACCCAGGATCAACAACTATACTGAGGGTAAATGATTACCTTTTCTTTTGGATTCCATTCCAGCTTGGTTATAGAAATTAGTGAAGCACAGGCAATCACTTACAAAAGAGAAGCTTGTTAAGGCAATGGCAAGAGAAAATGAGTCCTTTACTATTAAGACAATAATACACCATTATACTGCATTTAAATATTTATAACATTTCTAATCAAACCAGTGATGTGAACATCTCATAATCTCAGGCCTTCAATCATGACAGTGGCTACATTACAACAGGGATGTAGGACATTTGCCTGACATGCATAGGGCCTTAGGTTCAGCCTCCAGTACCACAAAGTAAATATGTACATCAATAAATTACAGCATGGAAATGCAGTTGTTCCTTAGCAATACTTTTTTGGGTATTGTGGTGGTTTTGAATAAGAAGGCCTCCTATAGGCTGCTATATTTGAATGCTTAATCACCAGGGAGTGGGACTCTTGGATAGCATGAGAAAGATTATGGCCTTGTTGGAGGAAGTGTATCACTGGGGGTGGGCTTTGAGGTCTTCAAAAGCCCACAACCAGCCCAGTGTTTTCCTCTCTCTTTGAGCCTATGGATCAGAATATATCTCTTAGCTAATTCTCCAGCACCACACCTTCCTGCTGCCACACTCCCTGCCATAATGTGTAAAAGGTTTTTTTTTTTTCTTTCAAAAGGCGTGTATGGTTGCTTTCTGCTGTTTGGGTCTGGGCTTTTAAAGGCTGCAGCTATTCCTAAATGCTGTATCTAAGCTTTGAAGCCTTTTGTAACTGTTACTTTTTCACTGGACTCCTATCAGAACTCCAACCCCCTCAGGTTCAGCTTCTCCTGACAGTTTCTAAGAGAGATCTAACTTGTAACCTTTTTTAAAATCCTCAGTTAGCTCAAAGGGTTAAGAAGGAAAGGAAAGGACAAAATTTTATAGCCCCCTTGGCTGTCTTTATCTGCATCTGAGGCTTCCCAGCAACTGTCTGCCTTCTTTCTTATTCTCTAGAACTATCTGTCCTTATCTGAGCTTTGTTTCTGATTGCTTTCCCTATCATCAGCTTCAGGAGCTCACTTTTTTCCTGACACCAACTCTGTGCTCACTCTTCCCTGACACTACCCAACCTGGTACTCACTCTTCGCCTGTCTCCACCCCAACTGTCTTTCTAACAGACACATTCTCTTTTATATAGCTCCCTCCAAGCTGTTCCCAGAAGTCCAAGCGGCATGTAACCATAAGGAATGCTGCACAACACAAAAAGCCTCCTGGCAAAGAGTTTCTTTACAATAATGATAATGGACTAAGCCCCTGAAACTGTAAGTGAGACCCCAATTAAATGCTTTCTTTTGTAAGAGTTGCCATGGTCAAGGCTTCTCTTCACAGCAATAGAACAATGTCTAAGACAGTGCATATAGTAAAATTTTAATGTGTCTACATTTTGTTCAACCTGAGCATTTCTGAGTGTTCCACTTAAGCAACCTGCTTAAAGCTGGCCTAACTGGCTGGCACAAGAATCCTAAACAGTCCTTTTTGAATTTCTGCTATTGAATAAAAAAATATATTTCCTCCAAAATGCCATTTTCAAGGCAACAGTGTTCATAAAAAGTAATATTTCATATTCAAAGATAAGCTACCAATGGGCTGGAAAGATGGCTTAGTGGTTAAGAGTACTGGCTGCTCTTTCAGAGGACCTAAGTTCCAATTCCCAGAACCCACATCTATACACAACCAACTGTAACTCCAGTTCCAGGGGGTCTGATGCCCCCTCCCCTGGCTTTTGCAGGCACCACATAAACTTGGTGCAGAGACATACATATATGCAGGCGAAACACCCATACACATAAAACAATTAAAAAGGAAAAAAAAACAACAAAAAAGGCTATTTTTAAAATTCAAACTACTACCCTTTAGAAACAGACTTTCTATGGGCAGTTGGATAGAAGTGGACCCCCCTTCTTCCTTACCCAGAATTATAGAGCCAAGAAAGTCTGCGAGGTCAAACTGTGGGGATAAATAGCAAGCCTCCTACAGATCACTTTAATGACACCAGCCATGAAGGCCCCTGCCTTGCCTGGGCCCACCGCCTCCCGAGGGCAGGGGAAAATAGAAAGCTCTAGAAAATCCACCTTTAAAAACATGAGGAATCAATCCAAAGTACTGAACCAAAGCCATGCTTTGAGCCTCCTCTGCGTTCAGAGCCAGCACAGCCTTTCCTGACCCTTCTCTTCCTATTCTGCAAAGCTTAACACTTCTCACTTTCTCAGAATAAAGGCAGTCAAGAGTGTAGACAATTCCTTGATCACCTAATGACTCTACTTCTGCTTCTACTAGTTTCAAAGCCTATTCACTCTTGCATCTACTTACTCTTTGGTTCCCTTTTCAGTGCACTAGGTGGCATACTGTCTTTGGGTAGGCGGGGAGTTCAGCTCAACAGGCTTGGTGTCAGTATTGAGAAATATTAGAGACTCATTAGACAAAGCCCAGAGAACATGGTGTGCTAGAGAAGAGGGCAGGAACAGCAATGGCTCAGATTTAAAAAAAAACAAAAACATTAATTCAGTGTGTGCTGGCACTTGGGATGTCACGGAACACATCACAGGGTCAGCTCCATCTAAGTTCTGGAGTCTGAAGACCTATCAACAGTAGCCACACACCACAGAACTGCACTGTGTAAGTTTAAATTCACTGGTAGCCATGTTTTAAAAACCAAAAAGGAGGGGCTGGAGAGATGGCTCAGTGGTTAAGAGCATCGGCTGCTTGCTCTTCCAGAGGACTCGGGTTCAGTTTCAATTACAGGCAGCTCACAACTGCCCATAATTCCAGTTCCAAGGAATCTGATGCCCTCACAACCAATGCACATAAAATTAAATAAAAATTTTAATGATAAAAAACCTAAAAAGAAATAAATGCAATTAATTTTAATAATATATCTTATTTAACCCAACTTACCAAAATACTGTCACTATAGTAATAGAGATACTGATAGGTAGCATATATCCTATTTAACCTAATATATCAAATAATATTAATGGTGATGGAATAATAGAGATTGCACATTGCTAAGGGTGTGTGCTGTTCCTTCAGACAACATTGTTTGGTCCCCAGCACACACTTTGGGCAGCTAACATCTGCCTATAAGCCACAGCTACAGAGGGTCTGTCACCTCTTCTGGCCTTTGTGGGGATCTGTACACACACACACACACACACACGCACCACATATTTTTAAAAAATATAAAACATAAAATATTGGTGATGACATCATTTTAATGTGTAATAATATAAAGAAATGTAAACCGAATGTAGTGCCTTATGTCAGTAATCTCAACACTTGGAAGGCTAGGACAGGAGAATCAAAAGTTTGAAGCTAGCCTGGGCTACTGTAGAGGCCTGTGTGAAAGCTAGGAAGGATCTATATTCCAGGGGTCTATATTCAGAGGCCTGTGTGATCTGGATGGAATGTAGACACACCTTTAATCCAGTATTTGGAAGGCAATGGTAGTCCATGCCTTTAATCCCTAGAAAAAAACATCGAAGTCCACATAGGACACATATACATAACAATCAGTGTCACACAGGAAGTGATGTGTGAGATGAGTCAGAGTAGATGGCAGACAAAGTGACTAATCAGAGGAAGAGTTAGCAGAGTAAGGACATGCCCAACTTTCATGAGAAAAGGTAAGCTCTCAGCTCAGTTAAAAAAGAGTTACATAGGAATTAGTGGCAGAAAAGCCAGTTAGGAGAGTCATTTGAAGGAGACAGAAGAGTCGGTTGAGAAGCAGGCTAAAGAGCAGTTGAGGAGCAGTTAACAGAGTTAATTGAAGAGTCAGTTACAGAGGAGTGACAGATGCTGAGGCTGGAGTGAGTTACAGAGCAGTTAGTTGAAGTTAGTTACAGAGGCAGGATGGCACAGTGAGAGCTCAGGGAGAGACACAGAGACACAGCAGAGCTCAGCAGAAGAAGCCCAGAACAGAGAGTGAGTTGAACCAGAAGGGTCAGAGTTCAGAAGGAGCTAGTCAGAGTGGCTCAGTAAACAAGAAGTAGGTCTCAGACATTTATTAGATTGTACAGAGACTGAGGCTGAAGCCACCTTCCAGTTCAAGGTTTAAGAATAGATTGTACAGAGGCCCAAATGCTCTAGGGCTCCAGGGCTCCCAATTTAATTTAATTTAATTAGTAATTAATTAGTAAAAGAATAAACTGTCCTCTTCACTGAATCAAGGTCTATATCTAGTGAATTTATATCAACATCCACTTCTACAACTATACTACACAATGAGTTTAAAGTCCACTCACCCTCCCCCACACCCCCACCAATAAACAAACAAACCAAAGCAAAAGGAGGAGGGGAACTATGAGGTCACCTACTGAACTACATTCCTTTTTTTTTTTCTTATCAAGTCTTTGAAATGAGTGCGTGTTTTACATTTACAAAAGATTTCAATTTGGGCTAGCTACATTCCAAGTACACAAACAGCCACACAGTTACTGGCCCAGCTCTAGAATAGCCCCTGGGATGAGCATAGTCAAAAAGCAGAGAACAGGAAACCACTGTGGGAAAATGTGTCACAATGAGGCTGAAGAAAAAGGAAGTCTTAGATCATACGTCTCAAGAACCCTGTGAAGGTTCTTTCTTTCTCTTTTCCTTTCTTCCTTCTTCATCTCTCTTTTTATTTTCATTGAGATACGGCCTCACTATGTAGCGCTGTCTGTACTGGTACTCACTCTGTAGACCAGGCTGGCCTCAAACTTGGAGATCCTCTTGCCTCTGCCTCCCAAATGCCGAGATTAAAGATGTGAGCCAGCATGCCTGGCCTCTTTTACTCTCTCTTTTTCTCTTCCTTTCCTTTCTTCTTTTCTTTCTTTCATTCAGAGTCAAGTTTGGATTACTACCATCATGCCTGGCTTCTGTGAAGTTTTTGGAAGCTTTAGAAGTTGAAGCAAGATGGACCAATAAGCAGGAGAAATTTAGAAACCTGATATGAACTGACTGGCCTCACAGTCAGGTGTGGAAGGAAAAAAGGGAGGGAGGGAGCGAGGGAAGGAAAAGGAGAAAAAAATGGCCTCAGTCCTTCAGTTTCTTCAGGACTCAGCGAGGCTGTTTTGTGTCTCAGAAACATTAAGGAGAAACATGGGCATTTTAAGAGGACTTTAAAGTCTTTCCAAAGAAATATCACCACCATAGTAAAGCTTGAGACCCAGGCTTTTCCATGAAGAGGCTTTGTAGTAGTAGATGTAGATGTAGATTCAGGGCAGAGGACAGTTTATTCGTTATTCTAATTAAAAGACTGGTTCTTAGCCTGGAGTCCCGGAGCCCTTGAGCATTTCGTCCTCTTTACAGTCTAGTCTTAATCCTTGAAATGGAAGGCTTCAGCCTTCATACAATCTAGAACATTTAAACTGCTAGCCTGGACCTAGAAGGCTTCAGCCTTAGCCTTCTGAGACATACTGCTGACTGACCCACTCTGACTAGCTCCTTCTGAACTCTGACCCTTCTAGTTCAATGCACTCTCTGTTCTGGGCTTCTTCTGCTGAGCTCTGCTGTGTCTCTGTGTCTCTCACTGAAATCTCATTGCTCCAGCCTGCCTCTATAACTGACTGCTGCAACTGACTGCTCTGTAACTCACTCCAGCCTCAGCTTCTGTAACCCCTCTGTAACAGCTTACTCTGTTAACTGCTCAATCTACTCTTCAGCCTGCTTCTGGACTGACTGCTCCAGCTGACTTCTCTATAACTCTCTTTAACTGAGCTGAGAGTTCACCTTTTCTCGTGAGTTGGGCATGTCTTACTCTAATAACTCTTCCTCTGAGTTTTCACTTTGTCTGCCATTTACTCTGACTCATCTCAGATATCACTTCCTGTGTGACACTGTATGTCATGTGTGTGTGTGTGTGTGTGTGTGTGTGTGTCCTGTGTGTGCTTCCACTGTTTTTCTAGGGATTAAATGCATGGATCACCATTGTCTTCTGAATATTGGGATTAAAGGTGTGTCTACATTCCATCCAGACCAAACAGGCCTCTGAATGTAGATCCTAGAATGTAGACCTTAGCTTTCACACAGGACTATTCCTTTACAAAACTTGTTGAAATTCATTCAAGTTAATTTGTTGCAGGGACACAGCCTGCTTCTGATTGCTTTGAACATTTCTTTGGCTTGGCTAAGAATATGAACCTCCTGGAAATGGAAATGCTAGAATGGGAAACTGAGGCCGAAATGTCCCGTGTGTTATAACTCTCTGGTTTTAGTATCAAGAGATTTGCCTCTAAGAGTTGGAAGCAAAGAAAGAGTTCCTACACAAACAGTTCACAACACTACAAACGCCACTTATTGCTGTCTTAGGAACAACAGCATGCTGTTTATTAATAAGGTTTTCAGTGTCAGCACTTATCCTCCATGACTGAAAATTTTATAATTAAAAGTTTCCCCAAGACCAGGGAGAAAGGACCCAGCTGGGTGGCACATGCCTGTAATCCCAGCACTCAGGAGGCTGAGATAGAAAGGATTGCCACAAGTTCATAGTTAGTATGAAGAACAGAGTAAGACTCTATCTGAAAACAATAATTAAAAACAAAAACAAAATTGCACGCTTAGGCTATCTAGTGTAATTTCTATTTTAGGAGAAAAAGAAAATCACAGAGCTCAAAGTTTAGAAGGGCATGATGTATCCTGAAATTTGACCATTTTGTACCATGACCTGGCCTATTCTGCTTACAAAATACCACCCACTTTTTTTTCCCCTACAGTATGACATACAATCAAAACATGGAGAATTTTCCACCCTTGAAACACCATATCACTTTTATTTTCTTGGTTTAAATACTTATTAAAGAAAGAAAGGGAGCAAATGTGATCATACACACCTGTAGTCCCACCACTTGACAACCTAAAACAGTTGGCTACTGGCCAGCCTGAGTTACATGACCAGACTCTGTCTCAAACAACAAACAAACAACTCAGAAAAAATACCCCCCCCACACACATACAACACAAGGCAGGGGGAGATGCTTCATTTTCTTTCTTAAGACACCAGCCCCACGAGCCCAGACTGATTCTATCTGTAACATGGCCCCAGACCTTAGTAGGCCCTGAAACCTTAGCACACCTGACTCCATGATGAAAATGCCATTCAGGCTGTAAGACTCAGCATGTAGACAGCAGCACCTGCCAAGACTAAAACAAAGGCCTAATCCATCAGAGTCTAATATAGTTTTGGGAAAGTCTCAAAATGTACTAACCTCGCTTTTTAGTTTCTGTAGTTCTGCTTCTGGGTAACTGTTCTTGTTAACTGAAGTATGTCAACCCAGAACATGGTTTTTGTGCTTAAAAGCTCATCCTGAGAAAGCCTCGGGGCTACACTGGGATCCCAAACACCCAGTGTAGTCACCAGCCAGCTAATAAAGACTGTCTATTGGCTTAAACCAATGTCTGAGCTGTCTTCTCTGGTGAATACCCCACAACATATCAAATGCTAGACTTATCGGCATGTGCTAACTTATCGGCATGTGCTACCATGCCCAGACTTCATTTTCTTTAGATCAGAATATATAAAACACGATTAAAAACCTATTTTCTTTTACTCATTGCTAAATTAGAAAATGAAGTGAATTTCATACTGGAAACAAGATCATGATTACAAAAATGCTAATTGTATTTTGGATGACCTAGTCATATGTGATAGAGAAGTTTAAAATGAAATCTTAGTCTGAATGAGTGAGTCAAACTACCTTGTCCCCCATGAGCATGGAGTCTGGACTCTTCGGATGTTGCAAAGCTATTTCTTTAAATACAATGCCAATATTTGATGTCTTTAACCAAGCACTACAAAAAAATAAATATTGTCATATGGCTTGTGAAACTGACCCGTGGGAAGGAAAGCAAACTGGTTCAAGTGTTCCTTGCCTTTCTTCTTTCCCCATTCATTCCTCTCCCCCAAAGTCTGTTTGAATCTAATACTTCTGCAGTGGTGTACACTTTTCTCCTATTTGCTCTTCTGATGAGAAACTTGGCGATATTTCCTTGCTTTTTGAGAAACAAGGTTGTAGAGGGAACATCAAATTGCTATGATACTATGACAAAGATTCTTTGCTTAGCTGCACTGTCGTCTGGATCCTAAGTCTCCTGGGCCCATCTGTGCACTTCAATATAAAGGACAATTTAACTGGAGTATAAATATAAACAATACACATATAGAATATAAAATCAATTTAAATAGATCCCAGTTAAGATTGGTGTGGTAGTTTGAATGAGAATGACCCCCATAGGCTCATATATTTGAATGTTTCTCAAGTTGGTGGAGTCTGGGAAGAATTTGAAGGTGTGGTCTTGCTGGAAGCATGCCACTATGGATAGGCTTTGAAGTTTCAAGATCCCAATGACATTTCCAGCTACCTTTCTCTACACCTCATGATTGTGGATCAAGGTGTAAATTCTCAGCTACTGCTCCAGTACCATGTGTTCCTGTCTGCCTGCCTGCCTGCCACCATGGTTCCCCTACCATGATAGTCATGGACTCTAACCCTCTGAAACTGTAAGCCCTAAATAAGCTCTTCCTTCTATAAGTTGCCTTGGTCCTGGTGTCTTTTCACAGCAAATTTACTAAGACAGACATAAAGTGTCTCTACCCTACCCTCAAAGATTCATGTGTCTGCTAGGGGCTTGGTCCCAGATAGTGGCACTATTGGGTGAGATTCTGGAAACTTTAAAAGGTGGGACATCTCTGGAAGAAGCATCTTTACTGAAGGTAGGTCCTCGGGCCAGGGCTGAGGAGTCATGTCCCTGGCTCCTTTTCCAACCTCTTCCTCCTATTCTTGCTTCTCTTCTTCCCCCTTCTCCTCTTCCTCCTCTCTCCATCTCTCGCTCTTTCTCTTTCTTGTTCATAATGAGGTGAAGATATTGTGTCCCCACATGCTGATTGCCATAATGTTCTGCCGGAGCACACAGGTCCCAATCAGCCACGGACTGAAGTCTCAGAAACAGTGAGCCAAAATAAAGCCTTTCCCCTTACGTCGTTTACATCAGGGATTTTGTCACAGCGACACCAAGTCTAATAACCAGCCACGTCACTCTTGGTATGATCTCTCCGAACAGATTCCTCCTCCTAATTCACTGTCCTCCCGGCCATGTCTGATTGCCCTGAAGCGTCTTGTGCAATAATCCTGTTAGGGAACTTGATCTACCTCATGCTTAGTTCACTTCTACCTAATGACTCCAAGCTTCTCCCTGGCTATAAACTCCCACTTCCTCATCTCTCACGGTCTCATGGTCACGGTCTCATGGTGGTCTCAGAGAGTCTCTCTCCTTCCTGCGAGACCCCCACTTCAGCAGTCCCTCTAGCTACTGCGATGGCCTGAAGTAGAACAATCTTCTTCCTTGCAATATCTTCACAGTAGACATGTGAAAAGGATACTGGGGACGACAGCTGCGCAGGAAACGGCAGAGATGGCCATCCGGATATGGCACGTGGTGAGGCTGTTCCACTGGGGACATGATTTGTAAGAGATGATGGATTGCAGGAGTGTGTAAACCACACCGCAGACGAAAGCCAGGAGGGCACCACCGTCATGGACTACAGGCACAGCTAACTCCTGCAGAGCAGAGATGGATTGTTACTGCAAGGGTAAGTGCTAACCTGGAGCCACCAGCGCTCACTCGGGAAGATAGGTACCCATCCAAGGGTAGCACCAGAAATTCCCTCCCACTGACTGACGCCAGTGGCTGAGGCTGCTCAAGCCTCAGGAGACTGAAGCAGGAGAATCACTGTGAGACAATGCAACCACATTCTAATATGCATCATGTTACTTTCCAGGCTTTCTAGTCACTAGGATTTCTAGTCCGGGTATATAAATATAGTTATATACGAAAAGTAAGGGACATTCTATGTTCTAAAATATGCGTGCCCCTTTAAGTACTTACAGAAGTCAGAAAAATAATCACTGTATGATATAGTATTTAAGATGAGAATTCTACTATATATCAAAATCTATATATACATATATAAGTATTGGTAGATATCTTACCACAAATTAAATAAAATATTTTAAAAGAAATTCCTTTGGTTGCTGAATGTGAGACATATTTGAGCGAGGCGAAAGAGAAACTAATGCATCATCTGCTAGTGAGTCACTTTCAGGAATAATCAGAGTTCTGGTACTTTCCACTTTTCTTTTCAAAATAATAGTCATCCTGAATTGGAATACTCTGTCTCCTCCCACTATGAGGAAATTTCCTTCCTCTGCTCTGGCCACCTTGACAGATCCTTCTGCCAAGCTTCATGGGCCCCCATGGTTTGTATGTTTATAATGAGGAGTGATTGAGTCAAGATAATTAACATATCTATAACCTCAGGGATTATAGGTGTGTACTATCATGCCCAGCTTGATTGATTGATTGATACAGGTCCTTGCTATGTAGCTGAGGCTGATTTCCAACTCGTAATTCCCCGCCCTTGGTCTCCTGAATGCTAGAATTACAGGTATGTGCCACCACACTTGGCTTATAGTTCTCTCTCTCTCCCTCTGTGTGTGTGCGTGTGTGTGTGTGTGTGTGTGTGCGTGTGTGTGTGTATGAGAGAGAGAGAGAGAGAGAGAGAGAGAGAATGAGAACATGCATGCCATAGTACTTGTCAGAGGACAACTTTGGAAGTCAGTGTTCTCCTCTGCTTCTCTGATGGATTTGGGGTTGAATTAGGCCATTAGGCTGCACAGCCTTTTTCTTCTATAAAATAGCGTTCTCCTGCTTCAGCTCTTTTAGAGCTACTTATTCTTCCTATAAGAATACCCTATGCTATTTGTCTCTTCGTGTTTGGTTTATTTCACTTTGTGCAGGGTGCTGCTGATGTGGGTACACACACATATGTGTTCATATGTCCAGACAGAAAGCATAGGTCAGTCTCAGGTGTCAGTCCTCGGGAGCCACCCACCTTATTTTTTTGAGACAGAGTCTCTCATGGCCTGGAACACATCAGTTAGGTTATGTCGACTAGCCAGGGAGCCCCAGGGATCTGGCGCAGTGCAAGCTCCTCCAGTGCAAGAGTCACCATACATGACTTCAGATTTTAACTTTCAGGGATTTTAACTCAGATCCTCTATCACAGGGAGGCACTTTCTCAGACAGCGTGCTCTCCCCAGCCCCGGGCTTATTTCACTTAACGTAATGCCTTATGCTATCATCTCAAAGGACAGAATAACAAACAGAAAACTTCTTGAAAGAAAACGAAGCACTGGCAGAAATAAATGAGGCAAACATAAAGCAAGCGACCCGCCCGCCTACTTTGGAAGCAAGCCTGTCATGGGACTTACATGATCAAGAACTACCAGGACCTCCACTCTCGCTTGTCCTCATAGCTCAGTTCTTCTCCAGGACTACAGCTCATAGCATGCTAAAAATCAACTACAGGACTCTAAACATGGCTGTTGTACGGGAGCATTTGTGAGAGCCCTGACAAGGCAAATGGTTGACTCCCACGGAAGCTATAAAGGTCCTGTGTCTGAGTTTTGTAAAGATTTAGTTCATGGAAGCCTTAAAGGAGAATTTTTTTTCAAGAATCCATCATGTAAACACCTATATTTTCTTCATAAAGTCTGTCCTTTATGACTTAAAAGTAACATGCATGTCTTATGATGTTATTCAGAGGAGAAAGTGATATAATAAAATGCATACTATACTCCCACTGAACAATTCACATTTACATCTGATAATCTTATCATCTAAGTCCCTCCCTGTCTTAGCATGCTTTCTGACAGCAGAGCTGTAAACCGTGCTGTCATTATCCCAGGAGCGGTTCTAGGAACCCTTCCCCATCCCTGGCCTGTGGGTCATCTTAAATATGTTGTACCATATAAGAAAGGGGACCTTTCACCCTAATTGTTGGCAAACAGCACTGAGTTTCCTTGGGTGCTTTATCATGATGTTCCCCCCCCCCTTACTGATGGAGGGTATCTCCTTGATAAGTGCAGAAAAGGTGAATCTGTGGGACTGAGGTCACTCTGACCGTGGTCCAGTTCCAGGCAGTAGAAGACATTACAGGATAGATGGACAGCAGGTAATGCATGTGGAGGTCTGTGGCTATTCCTATGTATGGCATGTGCTGGGGTAGCCTACTAGAGATGAAGCCTGCCATCCTTTTGTAAAAACAAGCATTATATAAAAATCACTGCTGGTGAGGAGAAGATTAAAGAGATTCTCCTGGGCAGGACCCAAAGCCTCCTGTAGACACCCATCCTGCCCTCACGTGGAGACAGCAGGTGAGAAGAGTGCAGAACCATCACAGTGGCGGTGACTGTGACAGCCTTTGAGTACAGACTGCTGGCTCTTGTGCACTGATCCTCTCATCCAGTCCTGCCAATAGTATGAACATGAAGTTTGAAGGCTTTTTGTAAAGTATTAAATAGCTTCTCCATAGACAAATCAAATGCTTTCTTGGAAAAGATTGTGGGGTAAGCAGGAATTTACAAATTAGAAAAAAAGAATATGGTCACTGGAACAGGGGCCATAATTTGGTTCTGCAAACTAAGTAACTGAATAAACCCGAGAAAATGTTTTCACTGCCACAAACCAAATCTTCACCTATAAAAGGGAGGGGCCGGGTCCTTCTGTTTGGATACCAGATGGGTCGTATCCAGAGGTCAAGTCGGTAAACATCCACTCTGAGGAAAATTGTTTACAAAGCTCAAGTAGCTCTTGCTTCAGACTACATGAATATGAACTGGGAAGCCAGGCATGGTAGTTCATGTCTGCACTCTGTATTCAGAAGGCCGAGGCAGAAGAACTCAGCATTAGTAGTTTTAAGGTTAAAAATATATATATGTGCATGATTAAAATAAGCTCAGTCAACCTGAGCCACACAGGAGGTAAAAAAACTCTGTTTAAAAAAAAATACAGAGCAGTGCTGAGCCTGAAGCACCATTCGAGGTATACACTCTCATTATCTTGCAAATATAAACCCCTTCTCTCTCAATTCCTAGGCAAGATTCAGTCATGTTAAAAAATCAGTCCTAATTCATTCGCTGTCCTATTGCTCTCCCAACATGACACAACAAGATGGTTTCTTGCATTCCTCCTTCTCTCCTCACACATGGACTCTTCCATCCTCAACCACCCAAAACACTCAGTCCATACCTGAAAATTGGCTACGATGCCCATTCCAATACATCCCACCAATCCGAGAACCAATGCCACCAAGTTGAAAACGGGAGTGCCGAAATAGCAGGTCTCATTTTGTTTCTCCACAATTTTGTATCTTGTGTACATTGTAGCTGCTCCTGAGAAAAGAGAAGTGTAGTCTAGTGAATTTTATTACCTGATTCTTTTCATGAAAAGCAAAAACACATAGGAGTTAGTTTTTACAAAATTTCTTGATTATGGCTGAAAGTGTTACAGCATGTTACAGTGTTACAAGCCTTGGGTTTGATTCCTAGCATGGGGGGAAACAAAAGAAAAAAGTCCTGATTGCAACACATTTTGTTCTTCCCATTATTCTCTGCCCCATGCAATGGGCACAACACATCAACACACACACACACACACACACACACACACAATCTTGGTTATTTTCATGTAAAGGCCACTGCATTCTATGTGTTATTCTATATCTTGCTTTTCTCACTTAACAGTGTACCATGGAGATTCTTCAAAGTCACTGCAAAATAAATCTACATTGTCATTTTTAGGAGGTAACTATATAGTTTATGAGATCTTATCTTTATTTCATCTTTCTTTTATAGATGGCTTTCTATTCTGTTTGCTGGGTTTTCCAACTGCAAACAATACTCAATTTATAAGTTTGGGGCACATTTTCAGAGTAATAATCTAAAGTTAAAAAAAAAAATAAGCATGGTTAAAATGCTCAGAAGCACTTTCACATGCTCCGAGTCTGTAAATGCTCTGCTCCCATCAGCTGAGGTGGAAGAGTGAGTGTATGCATAACCTTTCTAAATAGCCTTCATCTCACCGGTGAAAACTGGAGACTTTAATTGGCATGTCCTCATTAGTGAATGTTAACAATTTCCACTCTTCTGAAAATTCAAGATCATATCGCTTTCTTATTTTCCCCTTGGGTTTAAACTGCTGTGGCTTTGACACATTCTGCATGCCAGTTTTTTGTCTACTGCTAACGTAAATTTTCCTCTGGTTCTGGTCTGTTTTTAAAATGCGTAAAACATGTGACCCTCACTGTGATAAAGTAGAGTTTGTGTGTATTGTCACAGTTAACAGCAGACTGGGCAACTTAGAAGAGATCTTATCTCAAAAATTTTAAAGTAAAAACTAAGTAAATAAAAAGCGGGCTACTGAGGTGTGGTGACACGTGGCTGTAGTCCCAGCATTTACAAGGCTGAGGAAGAGCTGCACTACGAAACCTCTGGGCCACGTAACAGATGTAAGGCGGCCTGGCTATGCAGCAAGGCTGAAGTCTTGGAAGGTAAAAGGATTTTAAAATTTGAATCTATTCATGTCATATATTTTGTTTAAAAATCTGAACTTATTATAGATCGTTATAAAATATTACTCATTCTTCTAAGTCTGGATGCATAAAAAAAGTACTGGGACTGACTGGCCCTTTATTTCTTTCTCCTTCCCCTGGCTCACCTCCAAACCCAGGTGGAAGAGCCCACATAGGGGTGGCCAAGGGAAACTTTCTATCAAGTTGCATAAACAAATTCCAAAGCAGCTCACTCCCTCAGGGGGGTTCCCAGAAGCTCTCAAGGCCAACTCTACAAAGTCAAGGGGAAGGGAGCGTTGGTTGGGCAATAGGCCCTGCTGGTTCTACAGGGTGGAGGGTAAAGGACTGAGAGCTCCACATCTCACTCCTGCATCCTCAAATCCTCCGATAGCGCACGGAGTTTGATTATCAACAGCAAAGCAGTTGGAATCAGCGTGCATTACAAAAATTGGCTCACGACAAAACTGTTCTATCAGTTGCTTCTGAGGAATTGAAAAAGGAAAAAGAAATTTATACCTGAGACAGATACAAACTGTTCCGATCTTATCTTTTTCCATTTCTCCTAACAGGTCAGCGGTTCTCAATCTTGGAAGGCATCCAAGTCCCCTGAACTATTCTGTTTTTAGTTTGTGGTACCAAGGATAAAACCCGGTACTGCCTACGTGCCAAGCAAGTGTTCTACCACTGAGCTACACTGGGGCTCCAAGTGCTTATTTACAACACGGATTCCCTGAGCCTCGTTAAAGTTCTTGACTGAATAGATCTGTAGGGTAGCTTAGGAGCGTGTTTCTAACCCCAGACGATTCCGTGTAAGCTGCCCTCAGAGCACGCTTTAAGACACTGCTTTATGCGCTAGATTACACAAGTGCCTTGGCTACAAGTAAGTTTTTAAAAACGAAATCGCACTGAAAATCCATTTCAGGGCTAGAGAGACGGCTCAGTGGTTAAGAATGCTTGTTGCTCTCTCACGAGGACTGGAGTTCAGATCCGAGCACCCACACTGAGCAGCTCACAAATGCTTGTGTCTCTAGTCTCTAGAATCTAAGTATCTGACTCCTCTTCTAGCCCCCTAGGGCATGGACGCATGCATGTTTGTGTATACACAGAGCTAGTAAAAAATAAATCACTGACACATGAACATGTGTGCATGCACACAAATAATAAAAATAAATCTGAGATAAAATAAAAATTTTAACTCCATTTCAGAAATTTGGGATTTCAAACTACCTCTTAAGAATCTTGTGTCAGATTACCAGATGAAGTATGAAGCTATATATAATTTTGGATTTTTTTTACATACTTTAGTTTCTCAAAATAATGTAAAATTCTAGTTACAAAGGTTGTGCTTTTGTTTTAAGTACATAAACAATAAATAACATTTTATTTCACTTGAGATTGTAAATTTTTTTGTTTATAATAATTGTGTACTTACCAAGAAATGCAGAGAAGTTTATCATAAATCCAAAAATACCACTCTCTGGAGGTGTTGTTCCCGTGTCACTGAGAAAGAAATCGATAACATGTCTGAATGTTTAAAATGGAATTTCAATTCCAACTCCTGGGAAGATAAGCCATCCATTTTATATTGATCTTTCTAGGTGCTCAGACACTAAATTTCAAACATGTGACCCGAATTCACTCTAAAATATTTTTGCTTGGTCTCTGAAGAAATCTAAAATTTGTTGTTCTACCATGAAGGATTACACATAGGGCTGGGGAGCTAGATCTACTTGCTGCACAAGCTTGAAGCCTTGAGTTCAATCCCTGCCCCTATGTGAAAGTCTCGGTCTCACACGGGTAATCCTAAGGGGCTCCCTGGCTGCCCAGTCAGCCTTGCTGAATCAGTTGTCCTCCAGTTCAGTGAGAGATCTTGTCTTGAAAAACAGGTAAGAGTAACTGAGTCGCTAGTTCATCCTCCAGCCTCCACAAGTGTGCACACACAAACACCACATCTGCACACGCACCACACATACTGACGACACTCTACACAGTTTAAAAGCTAGATGTTTAAGACAGCACGAGTGTGTCTCAAACACCCGATAAGCTCGATATGTATTGGTTCTCCATGAAAAACTGAGTGTGACTATTTTAAAACGAAAGTAACTGAAAAATATACTTGAAAATTCTATGGTTGAGATATCATGTGCTATAAATGCACCACTTTAAACCCTCAATGACTGGATTTATGCACAATATAATAAGACAAAACTGAGCGGTATTATTGATCACTACTAAGTACTTACTGGAAACTCCACCCAAAGGGACCCTCATTCATAGCTGTCCAAGGCTGCATGCACCCCTTAGGTTGTGGGTTGAATGTGTCTGCTGGAATATTCAGGGTATGCTCATTTGGAAAAAATAGTAAGTCTTAGGTGCAGTCTACCAGTAACTTAGATGACTCAGAAAGCACTGTTGAAAATCTGGGAGCATGGCTCAGTATCAAAGTGCCTAGCATGCACGGGCTCCCAGTTCTGTTCAGAGAAAGTGTTTGGAGTGTTCTATTTTCTTGCTGCTCACAAGCAACCTTTCCAGTTTAAAACTGATGACAAAGGCGCTCCCAACATGATACGACTTGCACTGGTTCAGGGTGCTTGCTTCCACTTTTAAGAATAGCTCTGAAATGTATATGTTGAAAACTGATCACGTTGAAAAACACACTTCCATGCATGTGGAAAATTCCACAAGAAGCCTGTGCATGCAGAAAGCAGGAACCTCTAAGTTTTGCAGACAGACATTAACTCTTAAGAGAGGAAGTAAAGAGGCTAAGAGCAGCTTGTAGCAAAAGCCTTGACTCCCTGCTGTTTCCATCTTGGTGTCAGAGTCTGACACCCCACTCTCCCCATTTCCCCAGCTTCCTACTCTCAAGGAGGGTTGTAGAAGGCTACCCACAAGCAGGGTGCCCTTTTGAGCCCAGGACTGAGTGGGACTAAAGGGAGGGAATGAAAGCCAGAAACAGAACAATGGCTGAGCCCTCAGGTAGCACATTTGTCAGATGATTAAATCTGATGAGAACACCAAGCCTTCCTGTCTCCACCTCAGGGTGTAAAAGAGCAACCACCGGTGAGGCACGGTGCTTGGCACTCACCCACCACCTTAGAAACACACCTGCTAAGGACAGGAGCTAGGGCAGATATGCATATGTTTGAAAGGGGAGAAAATGGCATAATGGGTTGATATTCAGGAAAGTATGTGGCTGGGAGATGCAAGCATTCCGAAAGGTCATGAAAAAACACCTAGACTTGGGCACGTGTCTATTGATGGCAGACCAAGATACATATCAAAAACCTGCATGTCCAGTCCATATGGCATCAAACACACGATCTGAAAGCTCATAAGTTCAAAATGGTATTTTATTCTGGTTTATTTCAAACTATATAGGTTTGATGTCTCATTGGTGAGAGTGATTAATGCGAGGGAAGGTCTCAGTTGAATACAGGACAATAAGTAGATAAACAAATCCCTACAGGCAGACCATAAGCACGGTGTAAATAATGTATCTATTTACACATATGTTTATTGAGTTTCACTTTCACTCCTCATCCCCAAAAAGTCTAGTCAAGACTTGGTGGTGACACACATCTACGTTCCTAGCATTCCGGAGGCTCAGCCAAGCTATGTGTTCAAGGTCAGCATGGGCCACATAGCAAGACCCTGGGAGAAAAGTAGACCTAATGTATATTACTTATTGAAAATTAATTATACATCAGACATGGTTTTCTATTTATTGTATTGTTTGTAATTTCACCTTCATGAGCCTGGTTGAGTGAGTATGGAGGTGTCTTCTATAAATTCTATTTTATTCAGGAAGAAATTGGGTATTTGAGAGGTTTCACAACTCGTTCAAATCACAGAGTACACAGAGGAATCTATACACTGTATCTATACCTCCTTGATCCCTGACTGCCAATGGCAGTCAAACAAAGCAGTCAGATTGACTGGGGGAAGGAATGCGGATGTGTAGACAAATGTTTAACAGCCAGCTCTAGAGGATGATTGATTTCCTAGCATTTGCCAATGCTTCGTTCCACCCTGTGAAACAAAGACTACCAAGATTCAAGACACTGAACATGGAGTTGGAAAGAGAAGTATACAGGAGCGAGGCCTCTGTTGATCTCAGCACACTATGGAAAGAACCACCATGGTAATGAGAAGAGATCGCTATGTCTTTGAGGCATACCAGGAAGTAAGAGTAAACTCTAAGCTTCTCAAATAACAGAATTAAATTGTAAAGTCTCTTTGACAAGCAATGCCATGCTATACCTGGTTTTCTCCCAGGATTCTTAATGCACGGCACTCATGATCAACGTGTTAGTTTATACCCAGTTGGCTCATATTCCCTATCATTTTACCACCACAGGTAGTTGTCAACACTAACAACTACTTAATTTTTTATTTTTGTCATGACTCTATAAAATTACATAATTTATTCACTTATCAATAAAACTATTAGAAACAATCAGAATTCATCAATAAGAAGTGGGTGGGATTACTCACTCCACATTCTCAGCATTTGAGAGGCTGAGGCAAGAAGATTGTCTTAAGATCAAGATCAGCCTGGGCTTATGGTGTAAAACTCTTTCTCAAAAAAAAGTCAGCAAAATATTTGAGTTACAGTTTGAGTCATGATTTCCCAAATCTATCAGGTAAGAGCTGTTAGATTTGGGATTTCTATTAATGGATAAAAGGGCACCTAATTACATGAGCCAATTTTTCTCAATAATATGTCATAGAACTTTTCCAAACAGCAAATAAAATCTGGACATATCTACTGACTTTATAGGATAGTATTATTGGGAAGGATGGAGAGAAGACAATGAAAGACGGGAGAAGACTATCTGCAAGAAGCAAGGAACAAGCAAGAAGAGAACCGAAGGGACGGGGCATATCTTGTGGGAGGGAGATTAACAAAAGCAAGATATAATTGATATGTGCGTATGACGTATCATATTTATGTATGTATATTCATGCATATATCATAATATGTATCATAATTAAACTTGTCGTTTTGCATGCTAACTTAAAATTAATAAAAAACAATAGTATGTTTGCATATCATCATTAGTAAAAGTGAAATGGTTCTTATTTATTCTCAATGAAAAATGTGTTCATGCGGTGTGTGGTGGTACACACCTTTAGTCTCAGCACTCAGGAGGCAAAAAATGGCAGATCTCTGTGAGTCCAAAGTCAGCCCGATTCACATACTGAGTTTCACGACAGCCAGAGTTACATAGTGGAAAAGGAAAGGAAGAAAGGAAAAGAGAAGAAGAGAAGAGAAGAAAATGAACCCTTCATAAATCTGTCAGGTCTCTGATGTCACAAGTAAATGTTGAGTAAAACCTTCTACCTGATGTGGAAATGCAATGACTAACAGCAAGGGGTAGTCAAGAGACCTTGTGGGTGAACCTCTTCTTATTTTCTTATTTAAGCTCAAACTAGATGACAGCATCACACAAGATCAGAGGTAGAGCAGTTAGCCATCCATATCTATCTCTTGTCTATTGAATCCATGGATTCAACCAAGCAAGAATCCAAAACACATTTTGAATTGCATGTGTACTGAATATCCTTACCATTACTCCCTAAACAACACTATTCAACAACTATTTTCATAGTATTTACTGAGTATTCTAGAGATAAAGTCTACAGAAGAATGTGCAAGGCTATATGCAATCCTATGCTATTTTATATAAGATTTGAGCAGCCACCAATTTCATTATCTTCAGAATTTTGTACCCCCAGGGTGTCAGGAACCAGTCCTTCACAGATAACAAGATACATATTTGGTTGACATAGGTATATCTGGGTGCCTGATTCAAGAAACTGGAGAAGAGGAGAAGGCAAACCAGTTGCTTTTTAGTCTAGCTGAAATCGTTCCATCCTGCTCCCAGCACAACATTCTACATCATATGGTTTCCCAGAATGCTTGGCCCTGTCTCAGTCCCACCCATCACCTCACTGGCCTTCTTGTTAAAGAGATATTTGTTGCAGCAACCGGGAGCCCATGGTTTAGAAACCGTTAAAGCCATTTTTTACACAGTAACTTCAAACCAAGTTGTACCTGGGAAATCAATTATGACCACATTTTCTGTGTTTATATAAGTTAAGTCAACTTTGGAAAATTCCAAGACATCTGAGGAACATATTCCAAACTGAATTTATGCACCAATGAAACAAAAAACACATGTCTTATGGTGCATGACTTTCCCAAGCATGGACAAATGATGTTCTTTATCACTAGATACAGGTGATTCCCATTACCAAAGGTCAGGGCTTACGGCTTACTGGGGGCTCTAGATGCTAAGCACAAGATGTAACATTAACTGTGTCTTCAGACTGAAGCTTATCAGCCTAACGGCAGGTTCAGTGAGAGACCCTGTCTCAATGGAGTAAGGCCTCTGGGTGCATTCATTCACATGTTTACCACATACAATAGATAAATAAATGGGTAAATAAATAGAGAGATAGATAGATAAAGGCTTTGGAGGGGCTAAGTGTGACAGCACGTGTCTGTAAATCCCAGCACTGAGGAGCCTGAAGCAGGAGGATCAGGAGTTTGAGGCCAGCCTGGGGGACTTAAGAATCCTGTCTCCCTCCAAAAAAAAGGGCAAAAATCTTGCCCAGTCCAGGATTGGATTGACTGCGTAACTTTCAAACCTAAATTTGCAATCTCAACTTGAAAACAAGAGAGCTACACTCTAAAGACCTCTTGACATCTCAGCCTATCAAGAACACATTAAAGACCTATCATAAGCCAAACTCCTCAACAATGGCTCCTGAAGAGCCTGCAAAACCCGACTGTAAGCATACAACACTATCCACTTGCATGAATGGGAATATGCTTGAAGAAACGTAGCCCAGGCCATCAGGGAAAAGGTCATGACTGTGTCCACTGAAATTAGATAGTTGTAGATGGTTGGCCTGGTTTCCTACTTCTGTGGCTGTGGGCAAATTATTTTTTGAAGAGTTTTCCTTTCTTTAGGTAGCAATTCTAACTTCTTTGTGTTGGGACTTTTGTTTTGAAACATGGTCTCATCCCGGAGCTCTGGCTCACCTGGAATTCACTATGTAGATTAGGCTGGCCTTGAATCTCTGTCTCTCAAATGCTGGGATTATAAGCAAGAGCCAAGACAAAAAAGTTTAACTTTTCTGTTTTTTGGGTTTTGGGTTTTTTTGGTGTTTTTTTGTGTTTGTTTTTCAAGACAGGGTTTCTCCGTTGTAACCCTGGCTGTCCTGGAACTCACTCTGTAGACCAGACTGGCCTCGAACTTAGTGAGATCTGCCTGCCTCTTTATCCTGCTTTATCTCTGAACTTAGTCCCTAGTTCTTTCATCCCTGTTGAAGTTTGCCTGCTTCTCTCAGGCTGTCTGTCCTCAAACCTGCAGCAATTCTCCTGCCCCCACTGTCCCTGCCTCTTGAATGTGGAGATTAAGTTGTACGCTAACATACCCAGCTTCCTAGTCACCTTCATGCGAGCTGATACAAGGGTGTATTGTTTCTCTCTTTTACTTCTAACTAAAACCAGCGAGCTGCTTTTTACCCACGTGTCTCTTGGAGACTGGGCCACAGGGATGCAGTGCTTGGAAGAGAAGATCCCACAGAGCTCCTGCTAGAAGCACTGCATTCTTTGGCTAATCTATTTACTTAACAAGTTCCTTATTTTAACTATTTGAATGGTTTCCAAGCACACTGAAAACAATGCTGTAGCTCAGTGGAAGAGACCTTGCCTTACACTAAGCTTGAACTTGCTCCCTACTCACACAGCAAATAACTAAATGAGCAACCTTACAGATATGCATTTCTTTCCCACAGGCAGGCAAACCTATAGGATACTCCCCCCCAAAAAAAAATCAGTTGTTATATCACAGGATGTGTTTATCATTTTCATAGATTTTTACTAAAGTCCCTCCATAAAATTTAAAATCAAGGGCTAGAGAGAAGGCTCAATGATTAAGAACACTGGCTGCTCTTCCAGAGGACCCAGGTTTGATTCTCAGCACCCGCAGGGCAGCCCACAAACATGTCACTCCAGGTCCGGGGGCTCTGACACTCTTTCTAGACTCCTGAGGCACCAGGCATGTACATGGTGCACAGACATACATTCAGGCAAAGCACCCATTCACATAAAAATAATAATAAATTTTTTAACTTAAAATTAACTTACATTCCCAGGAACAATGTATGAAAGGGTCTGTCTCCCCCCAAACCTCACCAACAGTGTTATCAAATTAAAAACAGCATCAGTGAAATTCCAATTGTAATTATTTCTATGCATGAATTTTCGTATCTTTCCATATCTCAGAATCATCTGAACACTTATGCAGCATGTACTCACAGGGCATTGTGGCTCATGCCTATTATCCAAGCTCTTGAGAGGGGGAGGCAGGAAGATCAATAGTTCAAGGTAATCCTTGGCTTCATATCAAGTTTGAGGCCAGCCTAGACTACTTGAGATGTTATCTCAAAAGACAAACAAAACCAAAAAAGGACCGAGAGTGTCACAAAGAGAAGTTATCCGATAAGGGAGCTGGCTTTAAGGTCACCCTGCAAAGTGGTTTCCCCTCGTATTTCATAAATGCACTAAAAATACCAGACCACCACAATGGCCAAACCATGAAGGGAACTCATCCTGAGAAACTGCATCTCACCAACCAAAGACCCAGCTGACTGATCTTATCCTATAAAGGGATCCACCATAACCTGGAGTTACCAGATGTGTGCGGGTGGGTGGGGGATTCTACGTGCGCGTGTGTCTATGTGGAGCTGGAAATCAAGCCCAGGGCCTTGAAGACACTAGGCAAACATTCCATCACTGGGCCCCACCCCACTTTCAGAGCTTTCATGGATCCTGTATTCCCAATTTGTTAGAAGACAATGGGCACCGGGGGGGATAAAAAGACTGGGAATAATGCACATGGTTGGCTTCTGGCTCCTTCAAGCAGCTGGACTATAGCCGTGCTTGCTTTGCAGGAGCTGAGGCCACACCTTGGAGACCCACAGGCCAGCAATGGCAACCAAACACATGTGAAATGGGTTTATCAGAACTGCAAATACGTGGCCTCCAAGATGGTTCGGTGGGTAAAAGCACTTGCTGCCACGTGTGATAATCAGAGCCTGATCTCTGGAAACCTATACGTAGCATAAGTAGAGAACTGAGTCCAGTAAATTGTCCTCTGGTCTCCACGTATATGCCATGGAACTTGTGCGTGCACACACATGCACATGCCTGGTCACAGGAGACCAGGAGTGGTCTCATGTATGAAGCCCCCCTTCCAGGCATGAGGTTCTGCTAAGATGATGTTTGAAGAAGTAGTTGAGAAAGTCTGGAGATATCTGGATACCCAGTGCCATAACTGTGAAGAGGTGTGCGTGTGTTTAAACCACAGGGAGAAGGGCTACGGTAGTGCTCAGTGGTAGAGCACTTGCCTAGTGTGCACAGAGCTGGATCCCCAGCACCAAAAGCAACAAAAAGGAAAAGAGCCAGATTCAGGAGCTGATGGATTTTATCCCAGACATTTGGGTGTCTGAGCCAGCTGAGTAGAGACCCAAGCGTGCACTACAGGGAATGTCCAGTTTTAAGAAGGAAAAAAGGAAGAGGAGGAGGGAGAGGGAGGAAAAGGAAGAGGCAGGAGAAGAGGAGTAGTAGGAGCGAGGAGGAAACATAACTAGATGTGGTAACTCAGGCAGGCCTGTAATCCTAGTACTTAGGAAGCTAAGACAGGGGGATCGCCACAAGTATGAAGCTAGTCTGGGCTACATAGCAAGACTCTGCCTTGCAAAAAGAAACAGAATGAAGACAGACATAACTAGAGGAAGTGCAAAAGTACAGAGAGGGAAGGAGAGAAAAGGAGTGGTAAGGCGGGGATGGGAGGGGAAGAGCCACTGAGATAAGTAGCAAATACAGAGGGCTTTTTTGGAAAGCACTATGTACACACCAGGCTGGCCTCACAGAGATCTGCCTTTTGTCTTTGTGCTGGGGATTAAGCCCACAGTTTTGTGCAAGCTTGGCAAGATCTAGGAGCTGGTATAGTCACAGTTCCCCACATTTCTTGATGTTTCGCTCTTATCTGCAACTGGCTCTTATGTCTAAGGCTTAGAAACAGGCCAGTGCCCCCACTGCTCACAAGGTAGGAGACAAACAGTCCCAAATCCCGGGGCACGCTTGGGCAATCACATGTTTGTTTTGGCTTATAGTTTCTAGCAATAAGAGGTCCATCTTGTGACTCTGTGTCCCATAATTCAGCATTCCTTAAAGCTTTCCTTGTTAATTTGTAAGCCGCTTCCTTGGAGTGTCTGGGATTTCAGCAGCTCCCAAGTGCTTCACATGTTGAGTGTGCCGCTCCACTCTTATCTATCTCCCATTTTAGATTCACTTTAGGGCAGTGGCGCTCACGTTCCCTAATGCCGAGACCCTTTTATACACGTTGTGGTGACCCCCTCAACCATAAAACTATTTTCGTTGCTACTCCCTAACTGTAATTTCTGCCACTGTTATGAGTTGTAATGTAAATATGTGATACACAGGATGTATTTTCATTGTTCAAAATCGAACGTCAGTGGTCACCACAGCCCACAGGTTGAGAATCTTGCCTCTGACAGCCTGGTCAATTCAGATCTAGGAACTTCAGATCTAAGAAAAACACAGCTATTATTTTCTCAGAAGGGTAGCAGGGATGACAGCTCAGTTTTATACGTGTCAAAATAAATGTACCTTGATTCAGAGAAGGGAGACAGATGAGAAACTACGCCAAGGTTTTTTCCAGGGACACAAGACCAGCTACTAAAGTTTTCCTCCAAGGACAAAGCTACCATATCACTAAATACATAAGAGCCATTAAAGAGGTCAAGCTGTCGCCCTTGCAGTGGATAAAGTGATCGTCAGGAAAGATGGGAGACTAAATAAGAAATATTAAAGTAGTAAAGCAACACAAGCAATGCCAGTTTTTTAACAACTTGAGGACTCTAACTTTGAAGGCACCTGGTCCTGAGGAGTCTGAGGCAGATCCATCCTAAATTTGATTCCCTAGGCTCTAGAGCAGCTAGGTGCTGTGGTTGACACAGGGTGACCAGATGTGAATTCTGTTTCTACCATTTGTTAGCTTTCACACCAGTGTCCTGTGTATCTTCATCAGTTTAAACTTCCATTTTCTTTCATGAAAAATACACCTACGACATTCTCTTCCAGAGATGTTGAGAAGTGAGCTGGGTTTGGTGGTGAAGTCCTTAAGTCCCAGCACTAGGAAAGCAGAGGAAGGTGGATCTCTGAGTTCAAGACCAGCCTAGAGTTCAAGTCAGCCAGGGCTACATGGTGAGGTCCAGTCTCAAAGAGAGAAGGGGGGAAGGGGGGAGTTTGGGGGAAGTAGAAGAGAAATAGGTGAGCAGTTTGGCACGTGCATGGATAATAATGGTGTATCCATTAGGAAGCATCCTCTTCTCAGTCTTCCCAAGATTTGATCCCATAACCCAGGTGTAAAAGCGCCACCATTCTGGTGGCTCTCCTGATGCTGCTCTGGTTACTGTTTCTCATAAAGGCAGAACCCAACACGTGCTCCTCGCTTCTCCATACCTGCCAGGGGCGTCAGAGGTTATTTCTCAGTGTCACACCTTGCCTCCATCTCAAGAAGACCCCACTATGCCTGGGCTGGACGCCTTCCCCCCACCCCCTCCCAGCAGTGCTGTCCCATGTTCTCCATCGGTTCTCCTGGTCCATGACGCCCCCCTTTGCCCCTCACCTGATGTAGGGGAGAAAAGGGTTGACGTGCCCGGAGAGCACCGCGACCACGTAGGAGATGATGAAGGCTGCGGACGACCATGTCACCAGGAGGAAGGGGACGAAGGCCATCCCCCTGAGGAAGCACAGCATCGCGGTGAGAGGGAGCTGAGCTAGTGGGGCCGCGAAGCCGGCTTGCTGCTGGCTGCCTGGAGGCGGTGGCCGCGGCACCCACGGCTAACGCGCGGCGGGACGGAGGCTCCGAGACGGCCGGGGCAGGCCCAGCCCCGGAGGGAGGGAAGCGCGCAGAGGCGAGTGGGCGGAGGGCTGACGGGCAGCCGGGTAGGTGGGGCGCGGGCGGTCCCGGCTTGTTGCGAAACCGGTGAAGTCACAAAGCGGCAGCCCGGCCCCGCCGAGCAGAGCCGGAGCGCGCGGCCACCTCCCCGCCCACGCCACGCCGCGGGACCGCTCGGCTTCCTTTCGCTTTTGCTTGGGACGGTGTCGGGTGGGTGCAGCGGGAGACGCCGGACCCCGCGGAGCTGGCCAGCTCTTTCGCAAGTCCGCCGGGTTGGCTGGATTCGCAGCTCCTCCTTCCCTCCGGGGTTCTTCCATGGATGGTGCCTACCCCATCAGGTTGCGTGTGGCTGCAGGGGTTCAGTGATGTTTGTCAGGGCACTGGGCATGGATGTGACACATGCTTGGATGATATGCACCTGGAAACCCCAATCGCATAGTAGCCAGGCCTGATGGTACTGGTCATCCCAGCTGCTTGGCTACTAGAGGGGCAGGCGGATCACAAGTTCAAGGCCTGACTGGGCAGCTTATTGATAGTGCCTGGAGGGCTGGGGATGTAGTTCCTGGAGGGCTGGGGATGTAGCTCCGTGGTAGAGCACTTGGGTGAGGCTCTGGGTCCTCGAAGCATCGCAAAGGACCACATTCAAGCAAATAGTAAAAAGGGTTGGATCCTTTCTGGGCACTATAGCCCAGCCTAGGTGATCCTCCTGGTTCTCTTCCTTCCAAGGATACTTGGAGTATTTCTTTCCTAGCAGTAAGACTAGATGACTTGATCCACTTCAGATCCACCCCAGACTATAGGTGTCCCTGAAGCACAGGCAAACTCTGAATCTGAGTTATAGTTTGGGGATTCTGAGCCCCACTTTTAGCCATAGATGAACTAATATGGCTTCTTCTCAAGCACGTAATGTCTTGAGTGCCCCACTGTACTAGGGGATAGCCTATGGGGGATTAAACAACACCATTGGAACAAGAAGACTGAGGTACTGGCTACCAAAGCTATGTAGAATAGGATTTTAAAAATGAAATAGGCCAGATCAGAGCTGGAGACCGAGAACTACGACTCAAATGAAGGACCAGAGAGGTCTTGAGACAATAACAGTTCTCAAGAGGAAATCTGGGGATGAACACATGACCTCCTGCTAGCACTGTGCCACATCCCTGACTCCAAACAGAAATAACCAGACAGAAGCAAGATGGCCTTGCCAGGCCAAGGAAATAGCAAAAATGCATAGACTGAAAATGCTCGCTTCTTCAAGACTAAGGTATTTAAATAGCCACAAGATAAGGGATGACTTGGTTTCAACCAGACATGGAGCTCACATCTGTAATCTCAACACTTGGAAGACACAGAGAGGACAGTCAAGAGTTCAAAGCTAGTCTGGGCTACCCAGTGAGTTCCAGACACACCTGGACTGCAGAGATCCTGTCTCAAATAAATATCATTCAATCACGACTCCTGAGAGGCTCTTTGGACTCATTTAAGAATCTTCAGCCAGAATTGCTTTCTATACCTTCTGGAGCAGCAATCCCTCAATCACTCCAAGCTTACAGAAACCTGAGCCTGAGACAGCTCAGTAAAGGTGCTTGCTGCCAAGCCTGATGACCTGAGTTCCAGCCCATGAACCCACACAGTGGAAGGAGAGAACCAACTGCCTCACTGTCTTAGACTTCCACACACCTGCTGTGACACCGCTACACACACACACACACACACACACACACACACCAAATGTAATTTTAAAAATTGCAAAAGCTGTCATTCACGGTATTTCACCACACATCTTACCAGTTTCCTATGTTTTGCTCTATCTCCACTCCCTCATTTCTCCTTTCTTACAGTTAGAGTTAAATCAAAATGAAACTCTTCCATAGGCAGAGGAATAATGACCCCCAAAGGAATTTCATTGATCACCTTATGTTTTTGTTGATTGTATAATTCCCTACAAAATCCGACTTGACAATTACTAATTTTGTTGTTCAGGTTTTCTTTTTTCTCTTTATTTTTGCTTGCTATCAAGTCAGGGTCTGCCTGTGTAGCCTAGGCTAACTTCAAACTCAACTTGAAATCCTTCGGCTTCAGCCTCGTGAATGCTGAGGTTACAGGTATGTACCGCCATAGCCAGCTAGCTAATCATTTAAAGTATTGAATATAATGAGTTGTCTGACCATAATGGCAACCCTGTGTTTGCTGATGATGTTTTAAGGAATTTGGATGACGTTTATTACACTCAAGGACAACTGCAGACTAAAGAGACATCCATTTTGTTAGTTAGAATGAATACATTTGCATAGATGTATATATATTATATATATGTATATATAATTTCACATAATTTTTTCTTAAGACTGTTTTGAGGAAATCCAGCATAATGATTCATTTTGATTGCCACCTTAATAGTATTAGAAAATCCCTAGGGCATTAATGTAACATATCACGGATGTGTCTATGAAGGTATTTCCAAAATACTGAGAAGGGAAAACTGACCCTAAATGTAAGTGGCGCTATCCCATGGTCCCAGAGTAAATAAAAACGAAAAGAGGAAACAGCTAGCTGAACACTTTCTTCCTCCTCCTCCTCCTCAGTGCGGCAGACTAAACTGGTCTTTTGCCATGTTTTACCCAATGTGGTGGGCTGAATTCCTCTGAACTGTGAGCCAAAATAAGCCCTTCCTCCTTTAAGTAGCCTTTTCTTAAGCAGTCACAGCAGCAAGAAAAGTGATGAATGCAACCACTGTATGAGAACTGGCGACCAAAGGCTGACGGTGCCAGGAAACAGAAGGAGACCATCAGATCCAAGTCTACATCAAACGCAATTTATTAAGACTTGCCAACAAAAGCATGTCCTCGGTTGTGGAAAGAGAAAGGATCTGCCATGATGGAAGAGGCAAAGGCCAACAGCCAACAAGATACCTGGGCTGCTTCCTCCTCCTCCCCCTCCTCCCCCTCCCCCCCCTTTTCCTCCTCCACCTCATCCTTCTTTGGAATTCACTTTGTAGACCAGGCTGGCCTCAAATTCATAGCGATCCACCTGCCTCTGTCTCCCAGTATTAGGATTAAAGGTGTGCACCACCATGCCTGGCAGCTTTCTTTTTCTCTCCCTCCTCTTTATGTTTACTTATTTATATTGTGTATGCACGCATGGTACACGTATGAAGGACAGAGAACAACTTGAAAGAGTAGGGTCTCTTCTACCATGTGGGCATGTGGCTTCTGGAGAATCAAACTTAGGTTATCAGGCTTGGCAGCAACCTCCTGTAGCCACTGAGCTACCTTGCTGGGCCCCAGCCTGGGCTTTCTCAAAAATCTATTCATATGTCAAACATTAGCTAAGAGGCACAGGTCTATCTAAAAAGACTTAATTTGCCTTTGCAAAGACTTTTTGCTCATCTTTTATAGAATTTGGAATATGTGCTGGTTAGTTTTTTCATCTTGACACAAGTTGGGTCAACTAAGAAGAGAAGACTTCAATTGAGAAAATGCCTCCTTCAGACTCCCTTGTGGGTTTTTTGTTTTGTTTTGTTCGTTTGTTTGTTTTATGAATGGTTCATACAGGAGGGGCCACCCAACAGTGGATCATGATAAGGAGAGTGAACCAGTAAGAAGGGTTCCTCCATGGTCTCTGCTTCAGTTCCTACCTTGAGTTCCTGTCCTGACCACCTTCGATGAGCAAACCCTTTCCACCCCAAGTAGGCTTTGGTCAGTATTTTATTGCAGCTAAGAAACCAAATTAAACAGCACGCATGCCAGGGCCTCCTGGAAGGCATGATGGCAGTTATGACCCACATGGAAGTAGTCATGGCAAGCTGGATCCCTACATAGATAACCGTAACTAACTGTGTGTGTGTGTGTGTGTACAGCACCTGGTGTGGAACATCCCTGAGAGCACACTGCTGCTGCTTTCCCTTTTGAAAGCTTGCCATACCACAGATCTTCCCAAGTCCTAGCTTTGCAGATGTGTGCCACCACGCCCAACTCTTACTTCGGAATTTAAAATAACACAAAATATTTGACTTTGTACTTTGTATGTTTTGTTTATCTTACCACGAGATATTACCCTGCTAAAAGGGCACATAAATATCTTAAACTCTTCTGTAAACATCCTAACTCACTTGAGAGTATGGCATTGTTTTCTTTTTCTCCATTAACATGGGTGTGTCAGTCAAATATTACCGCCATCTCCTTTGGAGCCCAACTACGCACAGGCATAATATGGTAAATGGGGAGAGTCTCCCTGAAAGTTTATTTCAGGACACAGCTTTTCCTTATTTCTTAGGAACCCAAAATCAGTTCAAGCCTGATCAGTCCTTCTGTTCTTCATATCTGCATACACTGGGAACACACTGAACAGAAACTGTCTACATTGTTACTAGTGGTGAAGAAACGCATACTATTGTTTGGGGCTGGGAGTGGCTCAATGAAGGCCCAGGAACTAGGCTTATAAGTGCATTGTTATAATAAAGCAGGCATGGGAGCAAAACTAAACAGGAGCCCAGGCTAAAATACCTTCTATGTTTGCCTGCCTCAAAGTCATTAGCCACAGCAGAGGGACAAAATGTGCCCTTTCTGACATTATGGAACTACTGGGCAGCCTAGATTGTCTTGCTCTAGTGTGTGTGTGTGTGTGTGTGTGTGTGTGTGTGTGTGTGTGTATCTCCTGTCTTGCACAAACCACTATTACTTGGGGAGTTTTTCTTTCATACGTATTGCTGGAAGCAATGCAGAGGAACAGAAACCAGCACTGGAGCTTCAGAAGTCAGCTCACTGGTTAGCAAGGTCTACGATGAGTCTATCTCAGTTTGAAAATATTTGTCTTGCTTAAACTCTGTTAATTTGTAATAGAAAAACTATTGCTTCTTGTATATAGATGTACTGTGGGGAGAAAATGTATTTGGGAAACTAGGTGTTTAGGTATGGGTTTTAAGATAACTTGTTTTTTTGTTTTTTAAAAAAAATATGGAACTTGTAATCACTGAGATGTAAAACCTGTAATCATTATGTGAAGTTTAAGTTTATGATTAAGATGTGATTGTAATATGATCTTTCCCAATGAGGGGCTTTGTCTAAAAATATATATAAGATATATGGGAAAACAGACAGACGAAAGGAACAGTAGGAGAAGCAGGGGTAGTAGGAGAAAAGGAGAGAAAACCCTGAATAAAGAGAGAAGCCTTGACTCATCCATAAGAGGTGTGGTTTTGTTCATATTATTTCTCTGACTCTGCCTCTCCTTCCCTGGTCAATGAACTCCTGCTGGGGCTGTAACTCGGTAACGGAGTCTCAACGAATACTTATTTCAATTAATTTAATTATTCTCTTTCTTGTATCAGAACCTTAATTGATTTAAATATCATCTTTCAAATGTACCAACCCAAAAGTATTTAATTCAACAGCTGGCCACATTCCTAAAGAATTGAGCATAAATTAACTTTTCAAAATATCTTTGAAATACTGTAAGTCTACTTGTGATTATCTTCAAATTTATTCCTTTTGAAACTCTGGATTTGTATGTGCTGAAAATGCTTTAAAAGCCTTGTATGCTTCTTTTAATTAAATCATGACATTTTTTTCCAAATTCAAACTACAGTTGATTTGTTTCTTGCTTCCATAGTCCTGATCAGTGTCTTCAAAAGATTGTACTGGGCCAGTAGGCAGGCCAGTCATCCCAGCACTCGGGAGGATGAGGCAGGAGGGTCAAGACCTGCCTGGGCCACATAATGAATCTCTTATCACAGAAAAAAAAATAATAATAATAGTAAGACATGGCAAGGTCATGAAAACTGAGGAGAAACTTAAGAAGCTGACGCAGGCTGAAGAGGAGTAAGGTGACGATTTAATATAGGCTGAGTCCCGGGACACAGGGGGACATTAGCGAGAAGAGAACATCAGTGGGACTCAAATAAAGTCTGTGCTCGATGAGTGCCAATGTGCTGATGCTAATTTCTCGCTTTGATGAATGCAATGGTTATGTAAGACGTCGACATTAGGAGGAAAAATGGGAAAAGGTATGTACAGCTCTCTCTTCGGTCTTCACGACTTTTCTATAAAATTATCCCTAAGAAAATGTCTCTTCTAAATGTTTATTTGCCAAGAACGCAATGTAAAGTTCCCGCCTCCTCTCTCTCTCTCTCTCTCTCTCTCTCTGTGCATAAATTACACATACATAGATTTGTCCTGGAGATTGAATTTAAAGCTTTGTAAATGCATGCTTTTCCACCAAATTGCAACCCCTGTGGTAAGTTTCTCAAATTTCAAATTTCACACTTCCGGCCAGGAGTGGTGGTGCTTCTCTGTAATCCCAGCGCTCGGGATGTAGAGGTGGAAGGATCAGGAGCTCAAAATTGTCCTCTGATATATAGGGAGGCTGAGGACAGCCTGGCATGAAACCCTGTAGATGTAGATACAGCTGTATATTCACCAGATGTAGACCTTGGTTCAGGGCAGAGAGCAGTTTGTTTTATTTTATTTTATTATTTACTTTTATTTTTTATTTTTGTTTTATTATTGTATTGTATTGTGTTGTACTGTATTGTATTGTATTGTATTATTTTACTCTGGCTGTCCTGGAACTCACTCTGTAAACCAGGCTGGACTCAATTCACAGAGATCTGGCTGCCTCTGTCTCCCAAGTGCTGGGATTAAAAACCACCACCTGGCTTTTATTCTTCTGTCTAATTAAATTAGTGGTTTTAGCCCAGAGCCCTGGAGCCCTAGAGCATTTTGGCCTCTTTATGATCTAGTCTTAATCCTTGAACTAGAAAGCTTCAGCCTTAGCTTACCAAAACCTACTGGTGACTGAGCCACTCTTCTTACTGCTTCTCAACTGACTGACATAACTCCTATGTAACTCTCTGTACTCTATTTAACTCTCCATAACTGAGCTGAGAGCTCACCTTTTCTCCTGAGAGTTGGGCATGTTCTTACTCTGCTAACTCTTTCTTTGATTAGTCACTTTGCCATTCACTCTGACTCATCTCAGATGTCATTTCGTGTGACACTGACTCCTTCTGAGTTCTGCTTCCACTGTTTTTTTCTAGGGATTAAAGCCATGGACTACCCCTGCTTTCTGAATGTTGGGATTAAAGATGTTTCTATATTCCATCCATACCATACAGGCCTCTGAATGTAGACCCTAGAATGTAGACCTTAGCTTTCACACAGGGCTATAAAACCTTATCTCAAACAAAACAAATAACAAAAATTCCCATACATTTTTAGTATCTGATCTTAAATTGGGAGAGCTATCACTTATATAAGATCCTAGTATCAACAGATCCAGGGTCTGGCAATCACATAACTCTTAATGTTCATCCTCTTGCTGTGTCTTTACCTATCAAAAAATAAAGGAGGCAAGGTCTCTTGGTGTTTTTTCCTAGAAAGGACATGTGATGGGTAATCTTGATTACCAACAAGAATCTTGAATCAACTGAGAGACAAGACTCTATGCAGATATGTAAAATCACTTCCAGAAAGGATTAACTAACTTGAGAGGACACTCCCCCAGAGTGACCTGCCCCTTCAGAAGGAGGCCCGCACATAAAGAGGTCAGAGGAGGAAAGCAGTCTTGCTTACCTGCTTACCTTTGCTTATTGTTGGTGAGCGTGCTTGTTTGGATTTCTGTTGCTCCTACGGGAGTTCTTTGCTGACATCAGACTCCAGCTTCTTCAGCCTTCCAACAACTCAGACTGATGGCTCTCAGGCTATCTTCAGAGCTGTCCCACATCAGGGCAGCTGACACCCCCAGCTTCATGAACTGAACAGCCATAGGGTTCTCAGCCTTTTCACTATGCAAACAGCCATTGTTGGACCATTCACTTAAACCCCCTTTTACATATTGGTTCTGTCCCTTTTGAGAACCCTGCATAATGCAAGGCACTAATTCCACCATGAGGACTCCATGCCCACAACCTAACTAGTTCCAAAGGTTCTTCCTTCTAATATCATCCCACTGAAGGTTCAAGTTAAGGATGAGGGCACAAACGTCGAGTACATAAGAGTCACTTTATGACAACCACATTACTTTTTATAAGTATGTGATAGAGGCAGAAAACACACCATCTTACTGCTGGAGCAACCCAAGGGAGGAGGTTTATTTTGACTCATCATTTCAGGGATCACAGCAGGGAAGGCATGACAGTGTGGTTCAGTCAGTACTTGTAGGAAGGTGAGGGGATTGTTCAGATGGTAGCTGACCAAGAAACAGAGTAAGCATGTAAACCCATGCATTCAGAGGCCCAGCCCTAGCAATTTACTTCCAGAATCCAGGACCTTCTACAGCCTTCAAAACAACACCAGAAGCTGAGGGTCAGCATGATCATGAACTTGAATATTCAATACATGAACCTTTGGAGGATTTCAGCTTCAAACCATAACACGTATATTGTGGCACAGATGAGGAGGTGCTCACCTAGAATAATAAAAAATAAATCCCCGCCTTTCCCAGTAAGTGCTTGTTATGAAGGAACTTGTCAGGCCACGACTTTGTTTTCCAAGCCCTCTCGAGACACAGTGGATCAGAACTACTTCCTTCCCCATAGAAGACCAGAAGGACTGGAGAGAAAAGTGAATGTGCCTTCTTCACTGCCTGTTTTCCTTCATCTGCTGGATGGATGCTAATGCCCAGGTGCCTTGGAAGTCACATGTCATGGTCCCTGAAAGACTTTGTGAAGCCAAGCACCCCACTCAACTACCGCCTCAAGCCACAAACAAAAACAAGCACTCCTTTGGGTACATCTGACTCATCATGCCTAACTAATCTAGACAGGGTTGGTGCCACATGACCTTTCTAGATTCATAGCCTCAAATGGATATTAACAATTATTATGAACAATGGGCTGAGGATGTAGCTCAGTTGTACAGTGCTTGCTAAGCATGCACAAGGTCCTAGATTTGATCTCTTACATTGAAAACGAAGACCCCAATGAACAAATACAGGAGAATTAGAGACTGCCATAAAAGAAGCATATGATTCAGTATGTTTAGAATTAAAATAGTATCGTGATACAATGCTTTGTATTTTTTGGTTCATGACCTCAATTTCTGGCTGTAACTCCCTCCCAAGTTGGGACACTGAAATTCTTATTCTTTCCATTCTTTGGCAGAGCACAAAATAATTCTCTGGCCTACCCTATCTGATATTAGGTCATTAGACACTTCTCATTCCAGACGGGCCTTGCCCCCGCCCTAGAGGAATGAATGCTGCAGAGAGGTCAAGGGGAGCCCTGAAATACATGGGCCTCCCTAGGTTCCCTGCTCACTCGCCCTGTCTATCAGTGCAGTGTCACCCCCGTTAGTCCAATCCCATTTCAGCATGGTTGTCCATGTTTCAATCACACTGACATAGTGAAGTCCTCCTAAAAATTCCAAAGAAGAGAAGTGTGATGCATCGTCCATACAGCCATCACTTAGGAGGCTGTGGCAGAAAAACAGAGTTTCAAGCCCGTCTAAATTAGACTATAAGATGATGCCTCAAAAAGAAAGGGCGGGGGTGGGGGGGGAAGAAGGAGGAAGAGGAAGAGGGAAAGAAGAAAGGAGGGAGAGAGGGAGGGTTGGAGGGAGGAAAAGAAATCAATCTAAGAAGGAAAGGAGAGGGGAAGAAAATGTCAGTTATATCTATACCTTTATATATTTCAGGAAAAAAAAATCAAAACATCCTGTTTTTCAAGGAATGTTACCATCTTCTTCAAAGAGTCCTTTGAAGCAAACTTACTTGGGTGAATGCGCACCGCTGCTCTGAAATGAGTAACTGTACAGGGTAGCACGCACTACCTCTTTAGAAAGCATCACTAAAGTGACTTCCTGTCTCTGTGATACAATACCTTGATAAAAAAGCAACCTAAGGGGGAGTTTATTTGGGCCGACAGACTGAGGGTACAGTCCACTGTGACAGCAGGAGCGTGGGGTAACTAGACACAGTGCATCCACAGAACAATCAAGGCTTCCTTCCAGGTAGTTTTTTCCTTTGTATTCAGTCCAGGACCCTAGCCCATAGGATGGTGCTCCCCACATCCAGGGTTGATCTTCCTAATGCAAATTAAACTGATCTCTAGATAATCCTTCACAGGTGTGTCCAAAGGCTTGTCTCCCAGGTGATTCTAGATCTTCTCAAGTTGACAATATTAACCATCACAACCACGTATGTTATTAACTCTATTCTCCTTTTTTTTGTATGTGGTGATGGAGCTCCAACCTGAGACCTTGTGCATCGTTTCTTTTTGTGATCAGAGGAAACTTAAAATGTGCTCTGAAGACAAGGATTGGATAGAATATTTTTCATGCACTGTGAATCTTGGGAATGGGGCCTTTCAAAATGGTCTTGACGGAGTCAAGACCGGAACTAGGCAAGGCACTCAACAACCACTATGTGAGTGACTGATGCTGTGTGTGTGTGTGTGTGTGTGTGTGTGTTGTATACACATTCATGTGCCTACATGCACATATATTTTCCATGGTGAGGTCCCTGAGCTATGGATGAGTTTCTGGGCTCTTCAGTATAGAAGGTCAAGAAATTTCAACACGTCCCCAACATGTTCTGGAGTAAGACAGAGATTACACAGTGAGCTTGATTTTTCTGGCATCTACACTCTCTGTACTCACTAATTTTATAATAGTTAACTTCCAAAGATGTGGATTTGTTTCCTTTTTAGGATATTCCTCTGCTTAACTCTGTTCTTAGTTTTCTATAGTTTTCTCCTATATACGAGCTCATTGATGGTTGTGGTTCTAGATGTGGAGCCATGCTGGATACAGGTGCTTCATGACCATTTTTTGAGCCACTTTCCTCGGAAATAGCCTTCTCCAGGAAATCTTCCCAACCAACTCAGATGTTTGACCTTTCAGACACTTCTTTGCATCCCAGGACTATTTCTATTTCACGTTCCACAATGTTGACATGTTACCCTACCGACTAGACACTAATGGCTTTGAGAGTAGAAATTTAATTTGCTAAATATCTCCACTAACACAGGCTAATTGATCAATAAACATTTGTTGAAACAATATCAGTGAGTGAATGGTTGATACTAGTTTACCAAGACCATCTGACTTTATACATATGTACATACCAGCTGCCTATTAGAATCTCATAAGAGGCACTATGGCATTTATCAGAGAAATCAGAAGGCTGTCTAACAACCATCTGTCACTCCAGTTCCACAAGACCCAGCAGCCTCTTCTGGCCTCCAGATGCACTGCATGCCTGTGGTGTACAGATAAACATGCAAACAAAATGCCCATACACATAAAATGAAAATAAATCTTCAGGACTGGAGAGATGGTTCAGTGGTTAAGAGCACTGGCTGCTCTTCTATAGGTCCTGGGTTCAATTCCTAGAGCTATCTGTAATTCTAGTTCCAAGAGATCTGATCCCCTGTTCTATCCCTACACAGACAACAGGCATGAATGTGGCACACAGACATACATGTGGGGAAAACAAACGCGTACATAAATAGTAACAAAAAATAAATTTGAAGGAAACAGAGAAGGTTTACAAAATGTCAGTTGCTCAAAAAGACAGAGCACCAAAGTCCTTGGTGAACATTATGATAACTCAGGTTTTCAAGTCATTGCCATTTAGGGCAGTTGCATCTGATACTTCCTTGCTTTCATAACAGATTCTGGAAATTGGTTTTATTAAAGCTAAGAAAGAGTATTTCTGAGGATTCTGGGGATTTCCATTATGGCAATGAATATGACAATTTCTTGTAAGTCTTAAGAGGTCAGTTTTCTTTTCCTCCTTCCCCTTATGCATAGTTTCTAAGTTAAGTTACAAATATAGGAACTCATATGATCTGAGTTTCTCAATTTGGCTAACCTCAAATCTTTACTGACTTCAGTAGCCATGCATAGGGCTTTTCTATTAGGTGAAATTCATGTTCAGTAGTCAATACCTATGGAAATCCTGAGGTATGGTGCTATCATTTATAAAGACCACACTGATTTATCTGCCTATTAGTATCTCATAAGAGGTTCTATGTAGTATAGACCTCTCAGAAAGGAAGGAAAGTCTTCCTCTAGTCTTCTTCTTTGATTATCTATAAGCATTGAACGACACTTGAAAAGAGGCCAGGGAGATGGCTCAGTGGTTAAAGGTACTTGCCACCAAGCCTGAGACTCAAGTTTGATCCCAGAGACCCACATGGAAAATGGAGCAAACTGATTCCCACAAATTTTCTATGTGAGCTTGGGTATACATGCATACATGTATGTGAGTGGTGCAAACCTCTCCCTCCCCCCCCCAGTGCAATTTTAAAAACTGTAAAAGGACTGAGAAAATGACAGGAACAACAGGCCAACAGCAACTACCTGCCTCCCACCTCCAAAATAAAAAGCAATTTTTGGGAGGGGTACTGGAGAGATAGATCAGAGGTTAAGAACACTTGCTGCTTTTGCCAGAGTTCAGTACCAAGAATCTACACCAGGCAGCTTATAGCTGCCTATAACTCCTCCAGTTGCAGTGATTCAATGCTCACCCTTTTCTGTCCTCCATGGGCACCTGTACACATGTATGCATACATGAAAGAAGACAATCTAAAATAGTTAAAGCAATTTTTGGAAGAGGAATATTTTGTTTGTTTTTCTCTGTGTGGCCCTGGCTGTCCTGAAACTCACTCTGTAGACCAGGCTGGCCTTAAACTCAGAGATCTACCTGCCTCTGCCTCCTGAGTGCTGGGAGAAGGGGGGTTCTTTACAGACATCTTTTATTTTACTTAACGATTAATCTTTTGAGTAGGCAACAAACCAGAATTTAAGATTAGTTCATCTGAAAACACACTGATTGCAGATTTACAATTTGTCAAACACTGTGCTTTGTGATTAAGGGTACACAGAGAAAACACTGTGCCCGAAAACAAGGTCACAGTGTCCAAAACAAAAGAACTTTATTTGTTCAGGAGAAGCTAAGCAGTCCTATGTGATAGGGACACAGGAAGCTGGGAAAAGAGACTGGATTTGTATCGTGAAAATAATAACGAGAGTTAAGTTGTAGGGTAGCATCATTATTTCATTGGTTGATTTTGTAGTGGTAACTACAACACTTCACAAAGGATTGAACTTGAGATACCATTGGAGGTTAAAAGTGAGAACTTTTAAGAAATGTAAGCCAGATATAGAGGACACCTGAGTCCCAGCACTTGGAAAACAAAGACAAGAAAATCAGGAAGATCTGCACCGGCCTTAGCTACCCTGCAAGTCTGAGACCAGCCCAGACTACATGAGACATTGTTTAAAATAGAAAAGAAACACTAAACATACAAGTTAAGATATTAGAGAAAGAGGATTTGGTGATCAACTTTTTGAGTGGAATAAGAAAAAAAGAACTGATGATACAGAGCTTGTTTCTAGCATCAGAGGCTCTAATGGAGCCAGAGAAGGTAAGTGTGACAGGGTTAGGAGTTTTAGAATATATAGCAGTCTGAAGTATCTGTAGGATAGCTACATGAATACAAGCTAGGGAGTTGGGAATGGGAAGTGCCATTAGAAGTAGTGAGATCACCATGGAGTAAACACTGTCCTGAAATCCTGAGCAAGGGGAAGGGGCAGATGAGCTGAGGCTGACCAGCAGAAGCTGGCTATCTTCAGCAGAACTCTAGGAGAGCAGTGGGAAGAGAAGCTGGGTTGCTGGACTAAAGAGTGAAGGTGTCAGAGGAGACAGCTTTGCAGACATAGCTAGAGAAGGGGCATATCCAAAGTCACAGAAACTTGAGTCTCTCTGCTCTTCTTTCAGCTGGTTAATCTGAAATGCCCTCTGCTGGCTCCTGTCTTGAATACTCTGTCCCCAAGCTGGAGACTGCTTTGAATGCTGAATGCTGAATACTGTGGAATGTACAGGAAGGAAGGCCTCTCTGCCTAAGTTAGGTCACTAGGAATGGACCTTCGAAGGTTATGTGCCCCCTCCCCACCTTCCTACCACACACACCCTGGTTCCAGCATGCTTCCCACTCCCTGATTGGCTGCCGTGCAAAAGCTGCTTCCTCATATTCCAGACTACCAGATACAGATCTGTCATGGCAGACTGAAATCCAGAACCAAAAATAAACTTTCCCTCCTTTGAATTGTTTTTGTCAGGTATTTTGGTCAACTAATACAGCTGGCCTAAAAGCATTTCTCTGAACAAGGTGACATGCCACACACTTGTAATTCAAAAGTTCTGGAAGCTGAGACAAGAGAAACACTGTAAGTTCAGAGCTAGCCTGGACTACAGTGTTTCCCTGCCAAAAAATTAAAGAAAGAAAAAGAGATTCTCTGGCCTACACTGTCTGATACTGGGTTAGAATATTGTCCTCATCCAGAGAGGCCCATAATCTGAAGGAAGAAAGGCTACCTAGAGAGGGAAAGGGGGGGCCGAACAGATAGACCTTGTTGGGCTTTCCCTCCCAGTCTAGAAGCTACTGTGCCCGAGTGATGAAGTCTCTATAAAATCCCAAAGGGATTGGGTTCAGAGAGTTTCTGGGTAGCTGAACTTATCTGGTTCCTAAAAGTTGGCACACCTGAAGAGGCATGCGGACTGCAGGCCCCCTTTCCCTTGCATCTCTTCATTTCATCCTTCTTTTCTTTTTGGTGGGAGTATCAAACTCAGGGCCTGCCCAGGATTGGCAAATACTCTATTCCTAGAACCTATTTGGTCAGGCTAGCCTCAAATTTGTGATCCTCTGCCCTCTCCTCCTGAATGCTGAGAGTATACACGCAGGAACCACCACACCTGGTACCTTAGTTTGTGTCTCTGTTGTTGTGGTAAACACCAGGATAAAAAGCAGTGTGGGGAGAAATGAGTTTATTTCACCTTATAAGTTATAGTCAATAGCAAAGAAAGCCAAGGCAGGAATCTGGGCGATTGCTGCTCATTGGCTTGCTTTGCATGGCTTGTTCAACTTACTTTCTTATACAGCACAGGACCATCTGCTCAAGGGTGACGCTGCCCACAGTTTTGGGGGCCCTCCTACATTATTAATCAAGAAAATGCCCTGCAGACTGGCTCACAAGCCAATATAATGGAAGCATTTTCTCAATTGAGGTTTCTCTTCTCAGGTGACTCCAGTCTATGTCTAGCAGACAAAAACTAATGGACACACTTGGCCAATTTGTAGCCTAACACTCACTATAATAAAACAGCAATGGAAGTAAGTTATCCTCTGAGTTCTGTGAGCTACAGGAACAAATTAATTGAACCTGGGGAGACAATGTAACAGGGCCCCACACCTTAGTAAGCTGTGAGACCATAGCACAACTGACTCCATGATGGAAGTGCCACTCAGGCTGTGAGACTCAGCACATAGACAGCACCACCTGCCAAAACTAAAACAAAGGTCTAATCCATCAAAGTCCATACAGTTCTGAGAAAGTCTCAAAATATACTAACCTTGCTTTTTTAGCTTCTGTAGTTCTGCTTCTGGCTAACTGTTCTTGTTAACTGAAGTATATCAACACAGAACATGGTTTTTGTGCTTAAAAGCTCATCCTGAGAAAGGCTTGGGACTACACTGGGAACCCAAACACCCAGTGTAGTCGCCAGCCAGCTAATAAAGACTTTCTATTGGCTTAACCACATGTCTGAGTGGTCTTCTCTGGTGAATACCCAACATCAGGGGTTGTATGAACTGTGTGAACTTTAGTTTGTTACCATGTCCATAAGCACTGAGAAACCTGGGGTTTGACTGGCATCTAAATAGAGGGTCCAGTGTTGGGCACTCAGCCACTGCTATCTGGCACTATGTGGGTATCAGAATTTAACTGGAGTAGAGGACTCCCGGATGGTGGCTGCTGTTGCAGAATTTATGCTTACTTGTGTGGCAAAAACTGCACAGGTTTGGAGGTTACAAGTCTTCTGTGTTGATTATAGTGTGAGAGTGGAGGGGAAGCAGGGTGTTTGTTTTTTGATATAAGTTCTGATTGTATAGGCCAGAATGGCCTTCAATGTTCTGCCAGTAATCAGTTGTTGACTTTCTGCTCCAAATTTCTACCCCTGAAAACCAGCCAGCGTGTTAAAGGTGATCACCTTTGCTGTGGGTGTAGTATTAAGTTTGGCCAGTAGAGGGAAATAAAAGAATATTGCAGGAACAATGTTGTTGCCTCCAGATTCTAGGTGTGGCTTTTGCTTATTGCTCTGGCTGCATGGCCAATTGGTTTTTAAATATGTAAGAGCAGCAGTGGTGATCTGTCCCAGTCATGCATGCCCAGAAAGCAGTCTCCTCATGACTTTGCCATGTGGTGTGGGTTTGCAGACTTCCCTGCCATCCTTCCCCTGATGGAGACACAGGGTGCCCACACCAGACATTTGAAGCAACACCTGACTCTGAGAAGCTATATTCCATACGCAGTCCTCAAAAATACTGGGAAAAAAGGTGAACTAAGTATCAAGTTTGAGAAACACAGTCAAGCACATCGGAACAAACTGAGAATAAGAAAAATGGAAATTGCAAAGATAAAAGCACAAATCATTAAAATAGAAAGCCAGAAGAAAGGGTTGGGTTTATAGCACATGCCTGTATTTCTAGTTGGAGGTTAGACATGGGAAGATCATGAGTTCAAGGCTTGCCTGACTACATTGGGAGTTAGAACCCAGCGGGGGCTGCTTGAGACACTGTTTCAGCATTCTCCACCTCCTCACACCCACCAAAAAACAAACAAAACCAAAAAACCAATAACTCCCAAACCAACCAACAAATCAAACAAACAAAAAATAAAACAAAGAGTAAACAAACATAGAAAGCTGAGGGATTTTGTCTTAATTTTGTGTATCGACAGGGTCTCACTATGTAGACAGATTGTCTTTGAACTCATAATCTTCTCGCTTCAATTTCCCAAATGCTTCCCAGGTGTGCACCAACAAATTCCAATAGAGATTTTTGAGCAAGTATAATTTCCTCTAAGGAAAAAAAAAAAAATGACCCAGGTAGGCTGAAACAATTCTCCAAGTGAATTTGACCTGAAAACTTAGTTTATTCTCTATAACCTTCCAACTCCTTTTTAAATAAACAGTGCTAATTTAATTCATCAACACCATAATTATGCCAACATTCTCACTTTTCTTATCAATGAATGAAGGAGACACTCAAAAGTGATTTTTTTAAGACTACAATTCCTGAGGTAAAATTCTTATTTTCTCCCAATTTTTGAATTCATTGAGAAAGCCCGTGTGAAAAGTACAGGTAGATCGCCACCTGTTTTAATTCTGGTAACATTAATTGGAGAATGTTGTCTTTCATTTTCGGACAGGTAGGCGGTCCATTTCATCTCTGAGTCAAACAGACTTTCCGGGCACTCGAGTATGCCCATGGACATGTATTCTTACGCCTGACCAAGTGGCTTGGATATCTATAGCAGATCAGTATATAGGGCATTCAGATAAATGTGCAAATATATAACATAGTATAAGTATGTCCCCAAAATTGCACGGAATGTACTTAGACTAGATGTATACATTGATTTTCTTTTAAGATTTACTTTTACTTTATGTGTATGGGTATTTTGCCTATGTTTGTGTACCATATATGCACAGAACCCTCAAAGGCCAGCGGAGGCTTTGGATCCCCTGAAACTGGAGTTAACAGTTGTGGGCCACCATGTGGGTGCTGGAACTCAACCCTGGTCCTCTGGAAGAGCAGCCAGTGCTCTTGACTGCAGAGTCATCTCTCCAGCCCTTGCACTGTTTTCCTGAAGTTCAGATTTAACTTGGTATGCTGTATCTGGTAACTCCATTGTCATGGGTCTCACTTTACTGCCTCAGAACTTCCCCATGATATTTTGGATTTTTTAATGCTCTTCACTGCCTTTAAGAGAAAGGTCTTTATTTTAAAATTTAATTAATTAATCTCGAGACAGGGTTTCACTATGTATCCCTGCCTGGCTTTGAACTTGCTGTGTAGATCCAGCTGGCTTCAAACTCACAAAGATCCACCTGCTTCTGCTTCCTTGGGATTAAAGGTGTGCACCACCACGCTCAGTTAAAGTCCTTTATTTTTTATATGATCTTCAAGGCCCTGCCAAATTCTCCAGCTCCACCTTGGCACCTCTGACTGTCTTGCCTTCAAGCCTTCAACATGGCTAGACCTGCCTGGAATGTACTTCCCTTCCCATCTTCTCTAATCCTTCAGCCATTTCTCCCATACCCTTCTGTGTTAGTCAACTTTCTGTTATTGCAACAAATATCAGAGATAGTCAACCTAAAAACCACAAAGTTTACTTTATTTATTTTGGATTTTTGGAGACAGGGTTCTCTGTTGTAACTCTGGCTGTCCTGGAACTCGCTCTGTAAACCAGGCTGGCCTTGAACTCAGAGATCCACCTACTTCTGCCTCCCAGGTGCTGGGATTAAAGGCGTGGCCCACCATCATCCAGTCGTAAAGGCTAATTTTATCTCACAATTTTGGAGGTTTCAACCCTTTACCTGTTGTCCCCTTACTTTTGGGTCTGGAAATAGCCTGATGCTAGTGCATAAATTAGCCATGTTGGTTGTTGGTTCCTCTCTTGTATATGCCCTGTTTGTGCCACAACATTTATTTTATATCCAATGGTTTATGTATTTATCCTCCCTGGCAACAGTGACCAACTCTAGTTGTTCTCCATACCTGACAGGTGCCTAGCACTATGGCAGGCATCAAGCACCATATATATATATACACACACACACACACACACACACACACGAGGGGGGGGTGTAAGTTGAATTTCAGAATATTAGCCTAGGAGGTCTCTCAAACAATATGACTGTGTGTAAGGGGGTCGGAGGTGGGGTTCCTGACAGCATCTTCTCTAAGTGCCCTGTATAAATCATGATTTCCTAGAAAAGTACAGAAATGGTATTTTGTCGGTGATGTTTGTTTTTCCTTTTATTTTTTTGGTGCCAGGATTGGACACTGGGCCTCCTACATGTTAGGCAAAGACTCTACTACTGAATTACATTCCAGCCCAGATAAAGTTTGTGTGCACAATATTCATGGCATTTTAAGTTGCAGTTCCCAGAAAGAAAAGCAGCACCTGTGTTAGAAATCTCGCAAAGCCCAAATTATAGACCTTTGTGATTATAGAGAGTTACAATTGTTGCAAACCAAAGCCAAATTATCTTGGAATACTTTGGTTCTTTCGAAAGCCATTTCTGTCTGAGTCTGAGCTAATAACCTTGTGACTATACAACTTTTCAATTGTATTGGAGGGTTCCTGAAATGGCTCCGCGGGCGAAGGTGCTTGCTTTCCACAGCGTGGAAAGACAGAAACAACTGACCCTCACCCGAGGCACACACAGGAACACTGGTACATCCACAAACGTACATGCAAATAATTAAACATAGTAAAATATGTAGCAAATAAATAAATAAAATGTGTTCTTAGCAGATCATCAATAAAAGATCAGATAGTTATCTAAACCCTTTAGCGTTTTCCCTGCTTTGCTGCAACCAGCCTACCTGTGGCCTCAAAAATGTATTCTGTGAACGCCTAAACTAGTGATCTTTGCTTTTCTATAACTAATTAAACCTCGCGTAAGAACGTCCAGAGTGGTTTATGTCATTTGGGGCAAGCTGAAGGTCTGTTCCCTAGCCACATTTATCTCAAGAATAAACTTAACTTCCTCGAGCTGTGTTTTCTGACCCAGCAGCCTTGTCTGTCAGGGGACTGTAGGGACAGTCGGATGGGTTACCTGTTGAACTCCGGGGGTCCTGCGGACTTCGCGCCCGCGGGGCCGAAGGCAGAGCCCGCAGCGCACGCGCAGAGGGGAGGTCGCGCCTGCCTTTGCCCCTCCGCCCTCCAGGTGGCGCTGGCGACCTGCCGCCGCCTCTCCGAGGCCAACCCGGGTGGCGCGGGCCGCCTTGCGGGCCACGGGTCCGCCTCCGCCTCGCCTAGGGCGTGGGCTCCGGGCTCCCGGAAGCGGCGGCCGCGGCGCGGAGCCCAACGGGCTGTCGGTCGCCGGAGCGACAATGCGCGGCGGCCCGGGGCTGTGAGCGAAGCGCGGCGGCGCGGCCGGGCCCGTGAATGGCGGCTCGCTGAGGCGGCGGCGCGGCGCGGCGCGGCGCGGCGCGGGCTCCTCCCGGCTGGCGTGGGGTGGCGGGGCCAGGGTGATGCTGCTCAAGCTCCTGCAGAGACAGACCTATACCTGCCTATCCCACAGGTATGGGCTCTACGTGTGCTTCGTGGGCGTCGTGGTCACCATCGTCTCGGCTTTCCAGTTCGGTGAGGTGAGTAGCGGAGCTCGAGCCCCGGAGCCGCGTGGGCAGCCCTGCCTGGCCGAGCCCCGCGGTGCGGGCGCCCGGCGTCTCCCCTTGCCTCCCCGAGTCTCGCCTGTCCCCCGGCGTCGCCCCTGTCTCCCCGCGTCCTCCCGGATCCCCGGGTCTCCCCTGTCTCCCCGCGTCCTCCCTGCTCCCCACGTCTCCGGGTATCCTCCCGTCTCCCCACTTCTCCCTGTCTCCCCGCGTTTCCCCTGTCTCTCGCGTCTCCTCACGTCTCTCCCCTGCTCCCGGTCCTCGCCGCAGCCCGGGGACCCGCGCTTGGCCCGCCGGCCTCGGGCGCAGAGAGCGCTCATCCTCTCCGCCGCGCGGCTGCAGCAGCTGCACTGGACGGCCCGGCCTCCCGTGCTCCGGCGTGGGCGTGCGGGTCCCCTTCCTTACCCGGCCTGTCCCCGAGAATCCTCCAGACTTTTGCTGTCAGGCCTTGCGCCGGTGGAAACTCTCCTGGGATATACTTGTATTTTTCTGTAACGATCCTTCATTCCTTGGCCCTCCCTTCAGCTCCAGTCCTCCGGTGCCACCCTACGCCTTGCGTTTTAAATCCCGTTTCTTTTGGATCTCGGACTTTAGGAGGCACGTGCAGTTTTGCGTGTGGATTTTGTGCAATTTTGCACGTGAATTTTGCAGTGAAAGGGGACTTTTAAAAAAAAACTTTCCCCCCCATTTTCACTCTTAACGGCGGGTGGAGGCCTTAATGGTAAGCATTCACGCGCTCATGGGAAGCACCAAGTGCTTATCAGATGAGCTGAGAGTAGGGCCCTTGTCAGGTGACTCCAGACTGCCTGCAAATCTTGGACTCCAGCCCCAGACCTCTTGGGAGCCTACACAGACCTTTGCATCATGGGGTATGCTAGATCAGGTCGCTGGTCTTTCTTGGTCTGAGACCTGCGCTTAATTTATGTGCAGTAAAGCAGTTTGGTTAGATTGTAAACTCTTCAGAGGGTCAAAGCAACCTGTTTGGGAGGAGGGAAGCATCAGGTTAAATGAATTTTGTGCTTCTTTGGAGACATTCCTTAAACGTTTTTGGAATGAAATTACCTCTTCGATTTAAATTTCACAGTATTTGATTTTTGACAGTCTGATACTCTACGTATGCAAAGGGCTGTGAGCAGGTCAGAAATGGATAGGCACATGTGTGTTACTTCAACAAAACTGCTTCTGGGAACAGGAAGAAACAATGTGCTTTCAAATGGAAATTTGTCTCCCTGTTTATATTTTAGTAAGAGGTTTAAAGAGTTTTAAAATCAACAGAATGTTTTTATAAAATGCCACTATACACGTGTATGTGATCTGCCCCCATACTGGACTGTAAGATCTGTAGAGGAGGTGGTATCTGCTTAAATGCTGTAACACTAGCCCAAGCCCAGTGCCAGGTTCTGCCACTATATGTAGACTAAGTATTAATTTAGTGACTGACTGGCTGAATTATGTGGTTCGTTTCCAAGTAAGTTTTTAGTGGTTCTAGGGATTAGAAAAAAAATAGTCTTACAGGTGAAAATAAGAACATCATAGACTTGTGTGGAATATTTTCTTAATATTATACTACTTCCTTGTTTCATATGTTATAACTTAATGTGCTTATGTATAGTTAGGGTTGCTTTCGTATGACTAGGTTTTAAAGACAGAGTCTCACTAAATTGTCGGGTCTAGCTTGAAGTTTCCAGTCTTGTCTCAGTCCTTTGGACTGTTGAGGTTACTGGGTTGTTTTTTACCTGGTTAATTTTAAGCGAGCTGTTTATTAGCCACAGTGTAAAATATATGTTACAACCTTGAAGTCCCCTCAAATCTTTGTTTTATTTTGAGACAGGGTTTCACCACGTAGCCCTGGCTGGCCGAAACTCCTTGCTGTATAGACCAGGCTGGCCTTGTGCTCACAGAGGTCCACCTGCCTCTGTCTCCAGGGTGCTGGGATTGAAGGTATGTGTCACAATGCCTGGCTTGTGGACACAGAAGTTAATGGTTAGATCAAATAAGAGAAATGAAGAGTAAGGAGTGTCAGAAGGTAGCATAAGAAGTGGTGGCAACTGGCCTGTGGTGGTGAGCTTTATACAATATAGTGAAGAAGAGGGGCTGAAGCTTTTCTAGATTTGACTGATGGTTCCAGTTAATAATAACCACGATAATAACAAACATAGTCCTTACTGGGTGTGCTCTTAACTGCCTTACATACTAATTTAAATCTTCGCAGTATCATCTGATACAGACAGTATTATTTTACCTACCATACAGGTTATGAAACTGGGGTGCTTGTGTAAGTTAACACAGCTAGTTCACGGCAGACATAGCTTCAAACTTAAGGCAACTGGCTTTGATCCGATAGTCATAATAACACTTCTTTTTAGTCTTTTTAAAAGAAGGTTTTTGTTACATTTATTTATGTTATGTGCATGCATGTGGGTACGCATGTGGAAGTAGGAGGATAACTTTTAGGAGTTGGTTCTCTCTCTCTCCACCTTGTGGTTCCCAGACATCAAACTCAGGTTGTGGGGTTCAGCAGCAAGTGTCCCTTTTTCTTTCCTTCCGCTACTGGGGACTGAACCTGGCGCATCCTAGGCTGGAAGAACATTCCCACTGAGTTGCATTCCCAACTCTTGATAGTTTCTCAAGCAGCCCAGGTTTTTCTCATCTGATCTAGGAAAATATGTCTAACCTCTTTCAGCTTCTTCTTTAAAACAAAGGCAAGACTATCTTCTCAACACATATGAAGTAAAGTGCTTCATTCAGTTGATAGCACACAACAAACCATTGTCAAACCATAGTAGATAATGCTACTGTTAATGTTATCGATTATTTTGTCTCAGTTTTTACTTGGAAAAATTTCCTCGAAATAGCTCTTTGTTAATATGAGTAGCACCAACTTGTTAACTAGTTGTAATACATATAAGGGTTACGAAGATCATTGTTAAATTGTGAGTTCATTATTTTCCCTCCCTTAGTGTAAGAGGTAGTGATGTGGGTATTTTTTTTTAAGGCTTTTATTTGTGTGTGTGTGTGTGTGTGTGTTTGTGTGAAGATTCCTTGGAACTGGAGTTACAGATGATTGCTAGCAGCAGCTCAGTATAGGTGCTGGGATCCAAACTCCAGTATAAATGAATAAATGAGTATAAGAGCAGTAAAGGAATAAATGCTCTTAAATTGCTGAGCCATCCCTCCACCAGCCTCTGTCTGAGTCCTCCCCTTCCATGTGTGTGGTGTGTGTGTGTGTTTGAGTTTGAGACAAGGTCACATGTACCCCAGGCTAGTCTCCAGCTCCATATGTACTTAAGGATGACCTTAAACTTCTTTCTGAGCTTCCTGCTTCATCTTCCCCAGTCCTGGGATTGTAGTTGTGCAACACCATGCCCAGTTCTGAGGATCTAACCCGTGGCTTTATGCATATTAGGCAAGCACTGTACTAATTAAGCTATCTCCCAGCCCTAGGTTGCTGCATTTTAATAAGTCATTTGAACACTTGTCGAATTTTTGAGGAAAAATCTAATCTAGGGAGGGTTCTACTAAGTAATTTGTTTACTTTTATAAGTCAAGCCAAGTACTATGTGGAAAACCCTTGTGAATTCTAAGAAACCAGAACACAGCTAGATCCAAAGGTGTGCCCTCACAGTGGGGATGTTGGTCTGAATGAAACAATGACATGGCAGTTCCAAGGTATGGTTGAAGAGGTTTTTATTGTAGATATGAGGGGGAGTCCAGCCAGAGGCATCTGGGAAGAGTCCAGAGCAGGGAGAGAAAGTAGTAGTTAAACATGGTCAATAGACTGGATTGGACCATGTGGGGGGTGGGGGGGGTGGAGGTTGAGGAAGTGGAAGTAGGAGGAGGACCAAAAGAGAGCAAAGAAAATGCATGGCTAAAATGGCAGAGTTTAGAAATGAGAAGCTGGGGAAGAGAAGCCCATGAGCTGGAGAAGTTTATGGTAGGGGCAGGAGGAAAAGAGCTGAGAGGAGCCAGGATGCCAGTGTGGACTGTGTAACAGGTATTTCAAAGCTGAGAGAGCCTCGAGACCAGCACGTGTTTTGTATGTTAATAAGCACCACAGTTAGCTATTTGTCCTAAATTACGGGACACAGTAGTGCCTTGGGGTGAGTGTAGCAGGGTGGAACTTATTGGTTGTAAGTCATGTGGGCCTGGGAGCCTGACTTTCTTATTAGTCAGAGCACTAGACTGTGTCCTCAAGAATCCTTTAAGGAATCTAGATCAACTGCGCCCTTAATTCAGAAATTTGTTCTGATTGTGTGGTGTGACATGACTGTAATATTAGCACTCAGGAGACAGGTAGAGGCTAGCCTGGGCTACACAGCGAGACTCTGACTCAAGGGAGAAAGAATAAACTTCTGGTTTTGACAGTATTTTTTCTGTCTTATTATAGTTGATATTATGTGTCTTAAAACATGCTTCTGAGGTAAAAGTGTTACTTCAGGACCATCTTCATCTATATGCAAGTCTACCTACCCGTTCCTGAAACTTCAACTACTGCATTATCTTATCACCAAATACCTGCACTCTCTCTAGCGAAGTACATGAATACTTATACTCCGTGGGGAAAATGCTGACTATAAATAGTTTCGTGTCAATTTAGGTCAGGCTTTACCACCAAATGAGTTCACGGCGGGTCAGGTATGCTGCCAAGTTAGGGACAAAAGCTTTTTGAATTGTAGGATTGTGAATAAAGAATTATAGATCAGTAGTACATGGGTAATTTAATGTGTGTGCCTTTTCTTAGCTGTGAATATATCAGTTTCTTATGTAAACTAAGTGTGGAAACAAATTAACTCCCATAAGAAAGTAATTATGAGTATCCCCCGCCCCCCCTAGCTCCCCATTCCTTTCACCTGTCTGTTTATGATCATGATTTTGGATTAATAAAATCCTCTTTTTTCAGTGATAAAAAGGATTGATAACTGGGTCCAGCTTAGGTTACCTTAGTGACTAGTTTCTTAACTGGTTCAATTTCAGGAAAGAAATGTGTTATCGTGTTTATGCTTGATTAGTTTCCTGATTAAACTGTTAGATTTTTAGTGTGTTCTTGATCAGAGGCAAAGTGGGTGGGGCACAAAAAGAAGCTCCATCTGAGGGGGCAGTTTCCGGCCTGATCACTGCTCCAGCACAAACTAATTCTCAGCAGTGCCCAAACTGAGTTACTCCCAGCTAATCTGTGGGTTGGGTGCTACCTCTCATGGCTTTACGGTTTATTTTTGGCAGCAGAGGTTTTAGTAAGATGTAATTGTTTTGCTAGGCATGGTGGTGTATGCCTTTAATACCAATACTTGGAAGGCATAGGCAGATCTTTGTGAGTTTGAGGCCAGCCTGGTCTTTATTACAAGGTGCTGGCCAGATAGGGCTGTACAAAATGGTTTCAAAACTACTAGCCAACATATTCAAGGCCCCTCCCTCCCATTTTAATGTTCAAGAAAGTACATTTATTAGACACTTCACATAAGAAACCTGAACTGTTGTTGGCAGTGTGGTTCAGGAGGTAAAGTGCTTGCTTCAAAGGCCCAACAACCTGAGTTATATTCCTGGTGCTGAAGGAGAAAACCAACTCCACAAAATACCCTCTGGCTTATACACACACACACACACACACACACACACACACACACACACCATTAAAACAAATTTAAAAGAAATGGAATTTGCATTATGGAGAAAATACTGACTTTCTTTTTTAAAAAAATCTTTCTTTGGGGACACTACTTATCAGAGCCTCGTTAATTAGCAAAGCAGAGACTTTGTCTCAGTCACCGCTCTAGTCTTGGCAAATGGACAGTGCTTACTAACTAGAAGGTGCCAAGTAAATGTTGTAAATGTTGGAGGATGGGCGAATTAGGATGATTTTTAACTAGCATCCCATTTTCAATGAAGGTAAGTTTTCTACTTTAGTATAACATGCAGTTACTTTGTCTTTTTCAAACATGATTAATGTGACTGTAACGTGTCCATTTTTGTGTTTTGAAATTCATTCTCATTCTAGGAAGTTTTTATAGAAGCATGAGGCTTGCTGTTAGGACACACACAGTAGGGCAGAAGGTGCCATCAAGACTTATGGCTCAGGCTGGTGGAGATGAGGCCAGCGTATATATAAGAACTGTGTAGTAAGGAAAAGAGAATCCAGACTGTGATAGGCACAGGGTAACGGCTTAGTATAAGGGAAGGAAACTATGGTTGAAACCTTGTAGAGGAGCCCCAGAAACCTTTGCAGGAGGACAGGCCTTAGGGTGGCTTCGTAATGGAGCAGGCATCTGGACAGGACAGGAAAGGATGCTTTGGGCAGTAAGACTATAAAGAGTAGCTGAGAGCCTAGGCCTGGTGATGTGGAAAAGTGTGATCCTTTTGCATTTTGAGTTACTAGTCACTGGAAATGGCTGCTATTTTTTATCCATAGCACTTGGTTGCAAGTGACAGATCCCAACTCGGTCCTGGTCTAAGAGAAAAAGGAGCTTATTAGATAGTGTAACTGAATATGGTAAACCTCTGGCAGGGTTGGTTGGATGAGACGCTTGAAAAATGTTGTCAGGAATCCCTCCTTGTCCTGTTTTTCAGCTCCCTCAGGCAGCCTACCCCCCATAAGGGAACAAAACGTGCTGTAGCCTCCAGCTTCTCTTCTGCCCAGCTAGTAACTGCAGAGCTTTTCTTGGTAGGGCTAGCCACACTCTGAGCTGCCTGAATAGCTCTGAGGGTGAATGCCCTTCTTATACCTGTGTCAACCACCCTAATCATCTTCAGAGCCTTGGGGCTGGGCAGGCCTGAGAGTCACTGCTGAACCATGTGATCTGAGAGGGCTGCCCCAGGGAATAGTTACCAGACAGTTATCAAAGGTTTGGCCAGAACAACAGATGTCTAAGATAACAGCTTGAGTACAAACCCATTTCCTTTCTTTGGCCTTCATGTTATGCCTATAATAACTCTTCGTACTTTATCTTATAGATTGAATTATGGGCTGTTTCCATGGAAAGTATCTGTGAAATTTGTATTCTTGAATGGGCATATTGTCCTGGGGCTTTGCTAAATACAGCTTAAGGATACCTCATAAATCTACCAGTAGTGATTCAATGTATAACATACGTAGCAACTTCATAGTTGCATTTGGTCAGTTTTTGAGGTCTATTCTTTTTATTAATAAATCTTAGTATGTTGTAAAAGCAAAACTTAACCTGATTGCTCTCTGGCCTCTGAGAGACAATATGTATCTATATAAGTTCTCTCTTTCCGCAGCAGGCTCACCTCCCTTTTCCTTCCTCTCTCACTGCTCCTTCGTCTTAAGTGCCAGGATTTACAAAAACTACCTCGTTCCAGACCTCCCATTCCCTCCTGTGGCAGACATACATGTTTATTAAAGTGTTCTTTCTACCCCTAGCCCAGACATAGTGTCAGAAAAAAGAATGCAGCAGCCTAGGCTTCCACCAGTGTCCCAGAGCTCTCCCAGAGATGGAGGAAGAGCTTGCCTGAGACCTAAGCAGTTCTTTCCTAGCATTGTCACCAGTTACATCATAGAACCGTGCTTGAATGAACATCCAGACATTTGTATTATGTAGGGGTGAAGTTCCTTTATGCAAGAAGAATAAGAGACAAAGAATAGGCCATCAACCATGCTTGTCTCCATGAATAAGTAGGCTGTCAGACCCAAGACATGGGTTACTCCTTGGTAGCAAAAACCTCTCCATTGAGAAGTGCATGGTAGTGTATACCTTTAATTCCAGCAATGGTGAGCAGGAATAGGCAAATCTTTGTGAGTTTGAGGCCAGCCTGGTTACAAAATTCTCTGGTCACTTTAGATTACAAACTGTAGTCTTACTTCAGCATTAGAGTGGCTAATCTCAGGGAGTGGCAGATTCCAGAGCATAAGTTGAAGCTTTGTTCTTCCCTTAGCTAGGTCTATAACAGACAGCAAACCCAGAATTGAGGAGAGGAGATGTGTTTGTGGGCTCGTCTCTTTCCTAACCCAGAGTGCCTTTCTTTTTCTGACTGTGAGCGCATGGAAGGCATGAGTGTAAAGATCTCAGGTACTTTCAAAGGGCGTCCTTCAGAGACCACTCCTACAACCATGCTCAGAGCTGTCACTCAGTTATCCCCGTTGAGATCAAATGTCACTTCCATTCAGATGGATTGCTTACTCTTTCTGTAGCTTCTGGAGCTTCTCATCTTAGCCTCTGGCTCTCTGGGGGTTCCAGGACCTATAAGGTGATCCTCTGATGATTCTGTCTTATGTGTGACCCTCTTCTGGTACCTGGTACATCCATCTTTAGTTCCAGTTAGGGAATGTGATCTGATTCCAGGGTATCAACTACCACCTCCTCTTTGGAACACTTAGCTGGCAGCCCTTTATATTTCTTAGATGTGGGGCAGGTGTAGCGTCATGAACTGTGGGGGGCTGTATTGGTGTACCCTGCGGAGTCTTTTCCCTGAGCTTGGGGAACGATTGGGAACGATTTCTGTCCTAGTCATTGGATGAAGTGGAGCAGCAGTTACAGAATACCAGCTGCTTCTGCAAAGCTTCCCCTAATCTCTAGCCTCTGGGCTTTTGTGCCATGATGAGATGAATTTGTCTCCACTCTGTAGGGAACTTTGTGCTTTGGTCCATTACTTACTTGGCCCTGAAATGTGGTTTCTTGTATTTGGTGCCTTAGAAGAAATGCTTATTTGTATGCAAACAGCAGCTTCTCAGCGCAGCTACCAGTTAATCTAGCTTGCTCAGGAGATTAAAAATTTAACTTCCTGTCCTGTACTCAGCTCCTGAGTTGAGATGGCATCTCTCTAACCTTAGAACTCCTGCTGTCCCCACAGGGTGCCTGGCTCATTCTTTCAATTAGGAAATACTTAACCAGACCCCTGGGGAACACAGCAGCCAAGAAAACACGGTTCCTGCTGACAGGAGCTTGTTCAGTGAGACATTAAATGCTACATCATCACAATTGTGAGCAATGCCACAAAGATGTAGAGGGTGTGGTGGGAGAGACCAGCAGTGAGAACAGACTTATTCGCTGACCTAGGTCAAGATGGCTTTCTCGATGCTGTTTGAGCTCAACAGGAAGGGCAGAAGTACTCAGGTGAAGAACAGAGGAGGGCAGGGTTGTTTCAGGCATTCACTTTCAGCTGGTAGTGATATTTGCCCCAGGGGATGTTTCACAACATCTGGAGACATTTTAGAGCATCGTAGCTGGGCATGAAATAGTGCTACTGGCTTTATGTATAGAAGCCAAGAAATTCTGTTAATATATAGGACGTTCCCCCCACAGCAAAGAATTATCCAGGCCCAATGGCTGTGGTACTGATAATGAGATACTCCTGTTTCTCAAAGAAACGGAGTAAAGGCCTTGACATTGAGAGGGGTCGGTGAGTAAAGGCGCCTGCCCCTGAGTCTGGTGACCTGAGTTTGAGTTCCAGGACTTGGATGGTAGAAAGAGAGAACAGATTTCTAGATTCCTACAAGTTGTCCCCTGCCCTTTACATACATACTGGAGAACTCATTGCCTCAGACACACACACACACACACACACACACACACACACACACACACACACACACACAGAGAGAGAGAAAGAGAGAGAGATCCATCTCACTGAAGGCCCTCATGGCTGGAGATAGAAAGACAAAGCGGATATAAAGGTTATTGGGGTAGTTGCAGCCTTTCCCCCAGCACCTGGGGGGTAAGGTGGTATCATTAAAGGTTGTTTTGTACTGGCAGCTAGTAGTTGAGGCCCAGGAATACTGCTAAATGATGTTAACCCAGCCCTCCTAACCAAAAACCGTCAGGGCTCCTTAGCAGTGGTACAGGAATTGAGAAAGCCCGAACAAGAGAGTGTGAATGGCTGTGGGCAGGGCAATCTGCAGGAGCCTTGGACTAGACTGGTGGAAGGGCACAGAGAAGTGGGCAGAATGGGAGCATTTAGGAGGTCCAGGCGTCCATATGACTGCCAGCCACTCCACTAGCACCTATCTAGACCGACAGAAGTAAACAGAGCAGTTGGTGCTCCCAGTCACTAAAGGTAGGTATTGCCTGAGCATCTGTTGAAGGAATACATGAGCATCCAAACTTATTTTTGTTCACTGATTGTGCTGGCTAGTTTTATGTCAACTGGACTCAAGCAAAAGCAGAATTCTCAACCTTCCTGATGCTGTGACCCTTAATTAAATATAATTCCTCATGCTGTGGTGACCCCCAACCATAAAATTATTTTTGTTGCTACTTCACAACTGTAATTTTGCTACCGTTATGAATTGAATTGTAATGTAAATATGTTATGCAGATGGTCTTAGGTGACGGACCCCTGTGAAAGGGTCATTTGACCTCCAAAAGAGTCCTGACCCACAGGTTGAGAATTTCTGAGCTAAAATCATCTGAGAAGAGGAAAACTCAAGAAAATGGCTCCATAAGATTGGGCTGTAGTAGTGTTTGTTGATGCACACTTTAATCCCAGGCAGAGGCAGGTGGATCTCTTAGTTTGAGGCCAACCTGGTATACAGAGTAAGTACCAGAACAGCCAGAGTTACAACAAAGAAACCCTGTCTTGGGGGGGAAAAAATCTGGGCTTTAGGCAAGCCTGTAGGGTATTTTCTTAATTCGTGATTGATGGGGAAAGGCTCAACCCTTTGTGGCTGATTCCATCCCTGGGCAGGTGGTTCTGGGTTCTGTAAGAAAGAAGGCTGAGCAACACATGGGAAGCAAGCCAGAGAGCAGCACCCCTCATGGCTGCTGCACCAACTCCTGCCTCCAGGTTCCCGCCCTGTTTGTGTTCCTGTCCTGTCTTCTTAGATGATGAACAGTGATATGGAAGCATAGCCAAATAAACCACCACCCCCAAGTTGCTTTTTGGTCACTGTGTTGCATCACGACAATAGAAACCCTATCTGAGATACTGAGTGTGACTAAGCTTAGTGAGGACAGGTGGGTTAAATGAGGTGTCCGATGTCTACAAGGCACCTTGCAAAGTGTTCAGTGGAAAACATCCAGTAAATAATAATTAAGTGCCATATGTCCCCTCTGGGGAGCACTTTTAGCGGTGATGCTCATATAGGCAGAAGTGGGAAATCCATTCTCTCAGCTGATGTCTGCCAGTTGTTCCCTAGGGACAGAGCAGAAAAGCTCACAATTGCCTGGGTGTGCTGGAGTATGTTATCGTGTTAGCAGAGGAGCAAGTACTTTATTAATGTGGCCTGCCCTTTTATAATTATTATGTAGACTTCTAGTTCCTTCTAGAATGCAACAAACCAGTATTCGTAATAGATGATGTATATTCACAGTGTGCCTTTTTAAATTTCTCCAGTCTCGGGACAGTGTGTTCCAATCTTGTGATCCAGATGGCAGTATCTCTAGCAGGTGATTAGTCAGCCTGTGGATGATTCATACACATAGCACATTAAACAAGAAAAACAAAAAACAATTTTGAGACATCGTACAGACTAAGTCTCATGCAGATAGAAAGGGCTACATTCTGTGATTAGACCTTATGGCCCACTTTTAAATTGATTTCTAAATTTGTTTCTTCTTTTAGGATTCTAGTTAATTCTTTCTCCTTGATATGCATGTTTCTTTTTTTCTTTATTAATAGATTTACTTATTTTATGTGTATGGGTGCTTTGCCTGCATGTGTGTACATGCACCATGTGCATGATCAGAAGAGGACATCAGATTCCCTGGACCTGGAGGGTGGTTGTGAGCTGATGTGTGGGTGTAGGGAATTGAACCCAGATTCACTGGAAGCGCAGCCACTGCTCTTAACCTCAGATCAATCTCTCTTGTCCCTCATATGGATGTGTTTTTGTTCTTTATGCTACCTCAACCCTTTAACTTTATTCCTGTTTCTCATTTATTCCTATTTGATAATGATTCTTCACCTAAATTTCAGAATTTGTCCACACAACAGATTCATGGAGGTGTTCATTCTGGTTGGGTTCTAGATGGGTAGGTTTCCTGTTGTATTCAGGAATTCACAATCCAATAGGGAGATGGCCAGGAGAATGAACTTAAAATCTTTGCAGGGCAACAGTGGTAAGAGAAAGCAAATAAAGAGATGTTGGTAGAGGGGACTACAATCAGAATGAAGGAAACAGGGCATAGAGGGTGGTGAGAAGAAAGCCTGAAACGAGACGAGAGTCAGACAAGCAGTGGGAGGAGGCCCACTGACAGCTACATTTTCTGGAAGTTCAGGGGAACCACAGGCTGTTCCGCTAGCTCACAGAGCTATGAACAGCATGTTAAACAAACGGCACTTTTGTCTCTGTAGAGCAGTTTGGAAGGTCTGCTAGCTACATGATATAACCAAGGCATAGCGACTTCCATCTCCTCAAAGAAGGAGTTAACCCACATGAGGGGCTGTTGCAAATTAGAATGATAGCAAGGGGTTATCTGTATGAAGGGGTTGGCCTCTATTCCTGGGGGGGTCTCACATTGGCCACGTTGGGGGATTGGCGTTTGTTTGGGAGATCAGTGGCTCTGTCTTATGTCTACTTCTAGGCTGGTATTACTTCTTTTATTTATTAATTTTTTTTCTTCTCTTGTACAATAAATCCTGACCCCAGCCTCCTCTCTTCTTCATTCCTCCCAGTTACCCTCCAGTTTCCCCTCCCCCAGATCTACCCTCTGCCCCCCAACTTCCCCTCAGAAAAGAAGCCTTCCTAGGGCAGTCAAACAGGGGTTAACAAGACGAACAAGGCCGGACACAAGCCCCAACATCCAGGCTGGATGAGGCAACCTAGCAGGAGGAAGAGGTGCCAAAGGGCAGGTAAAAGGATCAGAGACTTCTTTACTCCAACTTTTAGAAGTTCAACAAGAACACCAAACCAGACAACCTTAAGATCTGTGTGTAGGGGACCTAGCACAGACCCATGCAGGCTCCATGTCTGCCACTTCAGTCTCTGTGCACCCCTAAAAATCCTGATCAGTTGACTTGCTGGGGTGTGTTCTCCAGATGTCTTTGACCCTGCTAATCCCCATAATCCCTCCTCCCCTTCTTCCACTGGCTTTCCTGCGCCTCAACCAGTGCTTGGCTGTGGGCCTCTGCATCTGCTCCCATCAGCCGGTGAGGGAAGCCTCTCTGATGACACTTGGGCTAGGCACTGATCTGTGTAGCTTTGGCTGCCCTGGAACTCACTCTGTAGACCAGGCTGGCCTCAAACTCACAGAGATCTTCCTGACTCTGTCTTTCAAGTGCTGGCATGTGCCACCACCATCCTCCTTCACTTTCCAGTGTATTATTTTTATTTTTTATATTTTATTTCTTATTCTTATTTTATATAAATAAAAAAACAGTCTTCCATATAAACACTCTTACAAGAGTGTTTTGCCTGCATGTGTGTATATGTACCATATGTATGCCTGGTACTAAAGAAGCCAGAAGGAGATATTGGATTCCCTGAAACGGGTTACAGGCAATTTCAATTGCCATGTAGGTGCTGGGAGCTGGACCTGGGTCCTTTGGAAGAATAGCAAGTGCTCTTGACTGCTGAGCCATCTTTCTAGACTTTTCTCCTCCTCTTCCTCCTCTTCCTCTTCCTCCTCCTCCTCTTCTATATTTACCTTTAATTATGTGTGTTTGTATAGTGTGTATGTATTACAGGTGAGTGTTTATTGCTGGCTGAGGCCACAGGTGTGTGATCTCCTGAGATTGGAGTTACCCAGGAGGATGTAACCCCACTAGTGACATGGGCACTGGGAACCAAAATCTATTCCTCTGCAAGAGCAGAGTGTTCTCTTAACTGCTGGACCGTCTCTTGAGCATGCCTAGCTTTCCTTTTAACAGTGTCCTGCCTCTGGTACAGAGGAGTATGAACCTGCCTACCATTTACCATTATTCTACGCTGGCATGCATTCGAGTTTTTTGTTTTTTTTTTTTTAAAGAGATAAAACTTCAATAAAACTGCACCCTCATTTTTCATTAAATTTTAAATTACATTTATATATATTGTGTGTATGTGTGTCATGACATGCATGTGGAGATCGGAGGACAACTTACAGGAGTCAGTTCTCTACTTCATCTGAGAATTTAAGTAACCATAACAGAATAAAAACATACAACTTTTATGTAACTGTTGTCATTTCTAGACATCTCAGGGAAGTAGTCCTGGGTCACTGGATGTCCAGTGTGTGAGGTAAACATCAGTTTCAGAACTGGTGAATGGTTGCATTCATAGATGTATATTTAACAGGCTAACTGCAAATAAGTGTGAGGGAGCAGCCTGGGCAAAGCTAAGTCAGGTGACACAGAGCTCAGCCCTGCTGGTGAGGTGGAAGGGAGGTCTTTCTTGGCATCTGCTCACAGTTGGCGCCGTGTTCCGGGAGTTCCATAAGGTGCAGGCATTTTGTAAAAGCCGACCAGCAACTGATCATGAATGCCATAATTATCAAAATAGAATCCTAGTGGGAAACATGGTGGGTAAAAAGATGGCTCAGTCAGTAAGTACCCACTCCCCAAGCTTGAGCTCCTGAGTGTTTATTATTAGCACCCACATAAAATGAATGCAGAAGCATGGTTCTCTAACCAGGGAAAGGGATGGAGACAGGTGGATTGCTGTAGCTCAGTGGCAATCCAGTCTAGCAGAACCAGTGAGTTGCAGGCTTAATGAGAAAGATAGAGAGCAACTGAGGAAGATAGCCCATGTTGATCTGTGACTCCACACACATTTTTACCTGATACAACAAGCTTCCTTCTAATGGTATTTATACTTTAAAAAACTGATAACATTGTCAGAGATGATTTTCATAAATAATATCAGTTCATCTAGTCTCAGATTTCACCAACAAACCACCCTCTGACAGTAGAGAAAAGTAAATATTCTGAGGAAAATGGTTTAGAAGTGGTGTCTTGGGGGAAAAGCTTCAAGTGACAATCTAACATTTCATCTGTAAAAAGCGACATTAATTTCCATGAAAATTTATAATTTGCATTAGTGTCATATAATGCTTTAAGAATCTCTGTTTAATAAGATGTCTAGCATGTCTGGCTAACACAGGTAAATAAGGTAAATAAGGGCAACAGAGTTGGGGCTGGAGAGGTGACTCATATAAGAGCACTGGTTGTTCTTCCAGGGAACCTAGGTTCAATTCCCAGCACCCAGGTGGCAGCTCACAACTGTCTCTAACACCAGGTCGGAGGGATCTAGTGCCCTTTTCTGGCCTCCACAGGCACTACATACATGTGATGTACAAACATATATGCACCCAAAAAGTAGATATTAAAAGCAAGAAAACCAACAGTCAGGCATGGAGTACTACAGACAGCGGGTGGCTAATTCCCAAATCAGTGATCAAAATAAGTTACTTGGAGCAGAGAAGGGAGCTTGTGGATGGAACCGAGGGATAAGGAATTGTTTTTCTAATGTGACAAAGCACTCTGGAGTTGGTGGGGTTGGTTTTTCTGCTGTGAGCAGGCACATGGAGGGAACATAGAGTGTTTCAGCCAAGCTTGACCCTTGGTGAAGTTTTACCCCTCCCTTCCACCCACTGCATCTTCTAAGTGACCTGATTGACAAGAATAATTTTCCTAGCTTAATTTTTTTGTGATTTGTTTTTCAGAAATGGTAAGTGGTTGACCCATGGCAGACTACATAGAGATATTGCTGGAGAATTACTATGTTTGTACACAGTAGATTGATATTCATGCAGTTGATACTATTCAAAATGGCATGCCTGTATTTTACAGTGCAGATGACATTTTATGACTATGGGAGTGGCTCCATGTGATATCAAAGATAGAGCATTTTCCTTCATCTCTGGGAATTTGAAGTCCAGTTGGAGGACAGTTGTAAAACTTCATTCACCATGATGATAGCAGGATCTTGGCTCTCACCATCCCTCATGCACCTGTCGCTCCACTGTTACCAAATGCTCATCGTTCCCTTTACTTGCTGTACTGGAGGTACCAAAAACCAAACAACCACCCTTAATTTTCTTCCTGTCCTTTATTCCTCTATCCAGTTTAGTAGTAAAACCCTCCAACATGCCTTTGTTCTCTAAGCTTTGCAAAGACTTCTGTTCATTAAGACTACAGACTTGCTTTCTCATGGAAGTCTTTCTTGGTGTTTTTTTCCTCAAAGAGGTTGGCAATCTGTCCTCAGTGCAGTTGGTTGAGGGTTGGCAAGATGGCTTAGCAGGCAGAGGCGCTTGCTGCAGGCCTGATGGCCTGAATTCAAACCAGGGATCTATAGAGTGGAAGGAGAGGACTAACTCCTACAAGCTGTCCTCTGATCTCACATACTTACTATGCACAAAGTTTTAAAATATAATAAATTATAAAAAATGTAATAATTTGTATGTAATACATTGTGATAAAATGTGATAAATTGTTGAGAGTACATCCTGAATGATCTAATCTCAAAAATATCTAAGATGGTAGATAGATCAGTTAATTTGATTTAATCACAATGTATGCATACGTTAAGGTATATTATATATCATAAGTAGATGTGATATTTGTTTGCCAATTATGCGTTTGCGAAGCCATTGAAAACAACTGACCATACGTAGTTCTTTGAAGTTGGGGATCTTAGCTTATTCTTCTTTGCAAACCTGCAGTTAGGTACACTACACCTCATTAAATATTTGTAAATAAATACATTGAGGGAGGACATTGATTTGGGGTACTTGTCGGGGGTCTGAACGAAGGAGGCTGTAAACATAGGCAAAGACCACATCTTGAAGTATGTGAAGAGCATGAAAATAAATGACCAAGTGTCAGGGGACACACAGCCCTCTCTGTAGCCAGCTGTTGTGACGTAACTAGGTTCTAGGAAAACAGAAGTGATAGGTGCGTTTTTCAAAGAGGTCTCTGTGAAAGAGAAGTATGCTTTTTGCTTCTTTCTTCTCTGCTGGCTAGAATGAATCCTACAGCCTCAAATCCATGAATAGCCCCACCATATCTTGGCAGAGAAGGAACTTGAAGCTAGAAGGTGTGTGGCAGGAAGGAGACCGTTCTAGAATGAAGGGCGGGATGAAAAGATGTGTTTAGAAACTGGATAGAAGATGACCTGACAAGCCGCCAGAGTGAGAGAGGGGGAAAGAGGTGCTTCCAGAAAGAGGAATTGTCACCTAGAAAGAATGAAGGTAGAGACCCACCACATGCCACTGGATTTGACAGCACAGAGCCTTGATGGGCCACTGAAATGGGGAGGGCAGAAATGGCTGAGAGGGCCGAGAGTTCTAGAATAGAAGACGACTTTGAAAGATGTAGAGGATTTGGGGTAGAGTGATCAGCTACAAGGGTTGGAAAGGGAAGGCTTTCCAGAGACCCTAAGATGTGTTTTGCACCAGTAAATAAAACCCTACTGAGAAGATAAGAGAAAGGAGGAAAGGGCTTGAGGTGAGAATCGATGAGACCTAGAGCAAATGCATAGAGGTAGGGTGTTATGGAATGCTTCCTTAGTGTTCAGGAAACGGGAGAGAGAAGAGGGTCCATGCATGGGTATGCTTATGGGGCATCCATCTGAATGTCTTCTGAAATACTTAGCAAGATCATCAGTGGAAGCCTCAGATAGTAAGGTCAGCATCCTGCAGATCATGCGAGCCTCTTCCCTTGCTGTTGTCTTCTTCCGAGCTCTGAGATGAACCCTACCCAGACTTTGGTGGGGCATATACTGTCTTACAGTCTTTCATAGCTTCTGTTAACCCATGCATGCCAGGCAGGTCAGTCAGGGCCCAGCTTCATGTCCTAGCTTTGATTCTCTCCTGGTATCTACCTATGCTCTGCTTGAAAAAGCCAACCACACAGTTGCACTCAAACAACCTGCCCCAAACATACTCTGCCAACTAGCTGACGTCGTTTGTTTCTTGTCCTTCTTCAAGACCCCATTCAAATATCACTTCTTTTTGAACATTTTGATTTCCCAGACCCCATCCTAGGGCCAGTGATATCCTAAGTCTTCTCAGATGTCTAAGCCACAACTGTAACTTATTTACTGGCCTGAGCAGCATGTCTGGTATGGGACAGGCATAGAGTGGATGGGTGCTTTGAACTGTTCAACCTGTTCCTTTAGCAGTTGTTTACAAATTTAAGTGAACTTTGTATTGAACTGTTTGTTTTTGATGCACAGAAAGTATTGGTTTTTTTCTTTTTCTTTTTATTCTAGGTGGTTCTGGAATGGAGCCGGGATCAATATCATGTTTTGTTTGATTCCTACAGAGACAATATTGCTGGGAAATCCTTTCAGAATCGGTGAGATGAGAGTTATTTTGTAGAGTATCTTTTTTAATTGAAATAATGAGTCTTGAATTCCTTCTTGTTTTAAATACGGTGGTTGGTTAAAGAGAACTTTCCAGGCTGTTTATGTCAATACAAAACACATCTCTTACCTCCAAGGTGAGAAGAAATAGTTTTGAGACAAATATAAGTGGCCAGGAGCATTGATTCAAGTTATTCCAAGTAGTATGTTCCTATGTGGAAATGATTTCGTGACGTTTTTAAGTTATATAGCAAAAAAAAAAAAAAAAGCATTAATGTATTTTTTAAACACACTGATGGGAATATCAGGTACGTAGGTTACAGTAAATTGGGAGAATCTCTGCTGTAGGTTTCAGATGATAGCAGTCTTAGCTTTTAGATTGGTGGGAATTAGTGGTGTGTTAATACATTTTAAATATTTTTTACCTGGTAGTGACAAGGATCTTAGGTCTGACACAGAGGTGAGCACTAAATGGCTGTTAAGGATATTAAAGATAGCCCAAGAGAATTTGGCTTTGTATCTGAAGCATTCCAACTCTCTATAATCAGATGGTTCTGAGCATCATTTACCCATTTAGAATCTTTAATAGAGGTGTGACTTTTTTATGGGAACTTGAATTCACATGTATATGGTTTCCTATATTTCAAAATATATACACCCACCTGAAGAAACCTTCTAGTTCATCCTATTGTAGGTGAAAAGTGTTAATCTCTACCAAGTAATCTTGCCTTGCAGTTCTGAATTGACTAAGTTGCAAGGACTCATTTTATCTCTCCAGTTCTGTGAGGTACAGAAACTTGCATCCATCACAGGATATGGAAACTAGGTAGCTACTACATAGCTAGCCATGAGCACTGGCCAGCTTAACAGCACTGTCAACCAAGCATGCCCATAGTGACTGCCAGGGATGGACCTTGCACTTCTGGTCATCGCATCTAGCTTCCTCTGTGAGGGAGGTACCAGTAGCCTCCATGTCTGGGTCATTCTCTGCTTAGGCTATACTTCCTGGTGAGATACTGTCTTTCTTCTTGGTCTTGGAGATTTTCCTCCTTAATAAGCTAGGCCTCAGAATAGAAGCATTTCACCCCCAATATCCTACTTCCCCTTTTACAGACAGAATGAATCACATAGGTTTGTTTGTTGTTGTTATCTAGAAAACTATTATTCATTTTAAATATTTTAAATTATGTGTTTGTATGTGTCTATGTGCAGTTGCATGTAGGTACCCGTGGGCACCAGAAGAGAGCATTAGATTCTCCCAACCTGGAGTTTCAGGTGGTTGTGAGCTGCCTGATGTGGGTGTTAAGAACCGAACCTAGGTCTTCTGCTAGAGCAGTAAATGCTCTTAACCACTGAGCCAATTCCCCAGCCCAAATAAAACATTATTTTATATCATAACAACAATGTGTGTCTGTGTTGGAAACAGTTCAGGCAGTCAGCACATGTGCACACACGAGTGTGTGTGTGTGTGTGTGTGTGTGTATGCATGCATGTGCACTACAGAGGGTGGAGGTCAATATTGGATGTCTTTCTCTGCTACTTCTCCTCTCCCTCCTTTTTTCTTTCCTTCCTTCCTTCCTTTTTTTTCCCCCCTTTTTTCTTTTTTTGAGACAAGGTCTCTTATGGAGCTCGCTCATTTGGCTTGGCTGGCTGGCAGGTGAATGCCAGGGAAAGTTACCAGGTACACTCCTGTCTCCACTTCCCTAATTCTGAGATAACAGGTGTGTGTTGCCACAGCTGGCTTTTTTCATAGGTGCTGGGATTCTGACCCTAAGCCTAACCCTCACTTTTTGCTTTGGTCTTTAGTGCACGCTAAAGTGCACTAACGTGTAAATGATATCCCTTCTACAATGAATGACTCTTTCAGCTTTACCCTGTTCTGGACACGGAAATGTGTGTACCTCTTGTAGCAGTAAGTAGGGGAGAGAGCGTGTAATCAAAGTAAGGAAAGGACTCCTGTCCCTTAGGATCTTTAAAGCAGCAGTTTTCAAAGGCACTCAGGCTTCCCAAGACCCTGAGGGGCTCAGTGAAATGAAAGATCTTTCTATAACAAATGTTATTTGCTTTTTTAAAACTATATGCATTTAGTGAATGGTATGAAAGCGATAGTGTGAAGCTGGGCTGTGGTGGTGCACGCCTTTAATCCCAGCTCTTGAGAGACAGAGGCAGGTAAATATCTGAGTTCAAGGCCAGCCTGGTCTATAGAGCTAGTTCCAGGACAGCCAGGGCTACACAGAGAAACCCTGTCTAGAAAAACAAAAGCAACAACAACAAAAGCAATAAAATTGCTCACGCTCTAATATTTACCACTGCTTTGCTTAAAGGGAATAGAACAGGATGGTCCTCTGTAAATGCTCATGATGAAGCAGTAACAATTGTTAGCCTGATTATATGTCGACTCTTGGGTACTTATCTTTTTAATACCCTAGACGATGTTCACATTAACTGCACTATGATTGCTTAAGTAAAAAAAACACGATGATTGGGCGACTGAGTCACAAGTTCAACTAGCCATCTTTTTTGTGGTAACCCTTATTACTTGACAGGACAAGTAATTCTTCTGCCCTTGACAGTGTGATTCCTCAGACTTATTTTCTTATTTTCTTGGCAATGAACAAGATGATGTCATCATTTCAAGGAAAGCAAATAATAGTATTTGTTGATAATGATAACATTTGAATTTTCAGGTTTGTAGAACTTGCTTCTGACATGGTGACATTAACAGTTTCTCAGTATTTTTGTGATTAGGTTCAGTCTCTTCTCCCAGATCACATTTGTGGGTTTTTTCTTTTGTTGTTGTTTTTTCAAGACAAGGTTTCTCTGCGTAGCCCTCGCTGTCCTCGAAGTTGCTCTGTAGACCAGGCTGGCCTTGCATTCAGAGATCTGCTTATTTCTGCCTCCCAAGTGCTGGTATTGAAGGCACGGGCCACCACCTCTTGGCCACATCTGTTAATATTACGTAAGAAGATTAATAAAATGTACCAACATTTGGCAGTTCCACATGACTCTGTAAGCTGCTGTTTTCTAGTATGTGATGTTACAAAATCTTGCATTATTAATTGAGTTGTTTAAAGTGAAGAAAGGCCAATGAGTTTCAGTGTAAAAGCCCTAGAAGTCCATTGTGTGTTTTCAGATTCCATACTGCAGCTAACCTGAAAGTCGATATGGCTGATTCTGGTTTTTAGTGTCGGAGAAGAATACACGTTATTGTCTGAAAAGTCTATTGAAAGATGTCCCTCCCCACCCCATGCCTGTGTGAGCAGGAGTTTGTTCCAAAACCTTTCCCTTTTCATTGGATAAACAAAGCACCCTATGTAAACAGATTGAAAACAAAGCTGAAAGATGCTAGCTTGCTTCTGTTAAGCCTCACAGAGATTTTCAGAAATTACAATAATGCTGCTCTGTTGCCTGGAAAATATAGTTTCTGAGTTTCAGAGTTGGATCTGTTGAAAAAGTGCTTGCGAGAAGTGCAAGAGTCCAAAGTGATTCCCAGAACACTTGCCAGGTGCACACTTGAAATCTCAGTGCTGGAGAGGCAGAGACAAGCAGATCCAAGGGCATGCTGGCAGCCAGTCTAATCGATGTGATAAGCTCTAGGCCAGTGGGACACCTTGTTAAAAATAATAAATAAATAAATAATAAATAAATACGTGACTGTCACCTGAGGAATGACCCTGGAGATTGTCCTCTGGCCTGTGTGCACACACTTCCTAACCCTGTGCTGGCAGAGCATCCATTTTATCCCCTTAGCCCTAGAAAATTGTGGTTTTCATGACAAAAGCTATAAACGTTAACATGCGAGGAAGCTCATTGCTTTAACGTATCTTGTTTCATTGCAATATGGAAAACATGAATAATTATAATCTATAAGCAGAAGGTCTTTTGGACCTTAATAGTTTTCAGTGTTAAGGCCAGGAGACTCATATAAGGCTGAGAAACATTCCGTAACTATAGTGGTGGTTAAATTTTGCTTGCAGTAGAAGTTGTGAGCAAAGGGGAGTTTCTTCCTACCCCAGAGCTTCTGGGTCTTAAGAGTGTCTCTGAGATTTCAAGTTCCTAAGTTCAGTTTCCTGGTGATCCTGAGGCTGCAGGTCTGGTGACCAGTATTTCATTAAAGAAATCATTTTGAAGTGAGACTTCCATGCTTCTCTAACTTGGCCTTCAACAACAGTTGATTTTTCCCCCCAAAAGCTCAAAATTGGCTCTCTCCAACTCAAACATTTATGGAGAACCTACTGTGTACCTTACTGTGTGCTGCATGTTGATGATAAGTCTCTGCTTTGAAGGGAATGCCAGACTTTTAAAAAAGAAGGCTAAGTTGTTAGAAAATATGGATTTTTAAAAATTCAATAAGCTTTTAAAAATTAGTTGAATTAATTTGTTTTAATTTTAAGTCTGTGTGGTGGGGATGGGGGTGGTGATGTGAGTGTGGTGCCCACAGAGGTCAAAAGATGGCATTGGGTCCCCCGGGGTTGGAGTCACAGGCAGCTGTGAGCATCTGTGTGGGTGCTAGGAACCACACTCAGGGCCCTCATAGAGCAGTACATGCTCTAGACTCCAAGCGCAAGTTTTGCAGTTTTAATCAAATACTCTTGTTTTCCTACTAAATAATTTTTTGTTTTGTTTGAGACAGGGTCTCACTATGTAGCTCTGGCTGGCCTACAACTAGCTCTGTAGACCAGGCTGGCCTCAAACTAAAGAGATATGCCTGCTTCTGCCTCCTGAATGCTGGGATTAAGGGCGTGCACCATCACACCCAGCTCTCTAAAGATTTTTTTTTTTTTAATCTTATTTGTTTTTGAAACAGGTCTCACTACGTAGCCCAGTCTGACCTCACATTCAGAATCCTGTGTCAGCTTCCCCAGTGCTGGCTGGGCTTGCAGGCTAAAATCCTTGTGAATGATGTTTCTGCTGTTTTTAGGTTGCACTTAGTACTATAATGTTTACTGAAAGCTTCCAATTTTTGCTAGTTTTTGTTCAATTTTTATTAGTATCGTTTTCTCTGAATGAAAGGAAACCCCACTCTCTGTTAGTGACAAGTGAATATGTAAATCATTCATTGCTAGTGATATTGAGGCACCTTTCATTCCAGGGCTCTATTTCATCATGTGTGAAACATGGCTACTAAGTAGTGTAAAACATGTATTTAAGTTCTGGCTCTTTGCCTACTGTAGAACTAAGGGTCTGCTAAATAACGTTAAGAGTTACTTTAAATAGTAGTTTGAATATAAATTGTATCACATTTTCGTCACCATCACTTTTGTTCTGAGTCACAAGTTTCCTTCTCATCTGGAAACCAAGATCATGGTCTAGTGGTTATAACTAAAGGTTCAGACTCGTCACCATGATGCCCATAGGAAATCAACTGACTTACAACCATGAGCCGACTGTGGCTCTCTTTCAAGTTTTTGGTTTAACCCATGAGTTTCATGTGATAAGAAGCTCCTTTGAAGAACCAGTGTATAAATGAGTTACAAATTTGAGTTGTTTTCCTCAGCTGAACTTTTACTTTTCTCTTGATTCCATTAAAGATCATTAATGACTAATTACTTTGCCAGGAAACCTTCAGAATACGCATTCCCTCTTTCTTGCTTTTCCGCCTTTTCTTTGAAAAATGTATTCAATTAAGCAGGTGTTTTGTGATTTTTGTTGTTTTGTTTTTTCCCTTTTAGGGTACAAATGCTAGTCGCACAACCCTAATGACTGGAGTTGAGGTGCTCAGAATCCTTGTGAGAATCAGATGCAGTATTGTGTCTGTAATTCCAGTACACCCCTAAGTGGAGGTGGGAGGCAGAACAGGATAATCAAGACTGTGGCCCAACCAGCCTGGGTATATAGTAGCAGAGGGACCCTATCTCAGACTCGGTGGGACAGTGAGAACTGACCTCAAAGTTGTCCTCTTCCCTCCACACATGAGCATGTGCCCTCATTGCCACAAAGAAACAAGCACCCACAAAGACACAAAACACACACACACACACACACACACAAAGGAATTTTAGTCTGAATAAAGACCATTTGTGAGGTCAGGAGTTAGAGTGATTTTGAATAATTTGTATGTGGTATGCTGAGTCAGATATTGATGGGAAACACGTATATGCTGAAGAAATTATAGTTATTGGGGCTGGAAAGATAGCTCAGTGGTTAAGAGCACTGATTGCACTTTCAGAAGACAGGGGTTTGATTTCCAGCACCCAAATGGCAGCACACAATTGTCTGTAACTTCATCTTTCAAGCAAAAGGTGGTGGTCACTTTGACTATTTATTTTCCCATGAAATAACTAATTCAGGATTGAAAAAAATAAATAGTTGCAGCCAGAAGCCTAATCCTGTGCTCAGGCTGCAAGAAGGACTAAAGGACTGTATATTTCCTCATTGCTGTTACCGAACACCTTGCACAAAGCAACTTACGGAAACAGATTTTTTTCGGCTCTTGATCCATAGTGGGGAAGGCTTGGTGGCGTGAGCGGCTTTGCAGATGGTGCAGTTGGAGCAAGTAGATGGATAAGGTATCGAAAGCAGGCAACACTGTGCTCAGCTCAGCTAGTTTTCTCCTTTCCCCCTTTGTATTCAGTCTGCTATCCCCAGCCAGTAGGGATGGTGCTGCCCTCATTCACACACACCCTCCAGGTTAACCTTACCCCGAAGACCTCATAGGTACACCCAAGCCTGCGGCTCCCTAACGCTCAGGGTGTCTCTTAATCTAATCAAGTTGACAATCAAAATTAACTGTCACAGAGGATAAGCTTTGGGAGCTGGTCGTAAAACAATGAAAAACCGTCCATTCGATAGGAAAATGGAAAGAAACGTCTAAAATGTGGATACCCAAACAGAAATGGAGTCTGTATCATAAGTCAGAGTGGTGCTTTTTTTTTTTTTTTGTAAATCGGTGAGCTAAAGGAGAAACATTCTTTTGGTAGGATAAAACCTGAAGAAAAACACCAAGGCAAGGCTGGGCCTGATTTCTTTTGAGGATGATTGAAAAACAAGAGCTCCATCCTCATGCCTCACCTACTCCATTGGCCTTTTGGCAGATACCGGCCACCTCACCTACTCCATTGGCCTTTTGACAGATACCGGCCACCTCTGTGCCGGCTGCCGTACCATCTCACATCCCTTGGGAAGGAAAGCAGGGATGGCTCCTACCTTCTCAGCACTTGATGTTCACAGGAAGGACATAAATAACTCACAGGAAAGGCAGCTGCTCAGCCATTTAATGTATTAGAAAGATGCCAGGGGCTCTGAAACAAAGAAGAGGAAGAGGCTTAGAACATCTATCTGGGCACAAAGGCCATAGCATTACTTAGGCCAAGTCTTGTGCGTGGAGTGTTTGATAACTTTGTTTTGTTCTTTAAGCTTCTGATTACCTTTTGATGTATGGCCACATCTGATCCTGTTGATCCTGCATTTGTGGAATATATGAGTGACAGGTTATCTAACCTAAGCCGAGTTATAAGACTACCACCCTCTACTCCCAGATAATCTGCATTCTCGCTCTGCTCAACACATTCTTGTTGTAGCAAAACGCACCATAGCACAGACGTTAGCATCTTAACCATTTTTCAAGTGTGTGGTTAAGAGTAACACCAGATGCATTCACAGTGTTGAGTGACTGTCATCACCATCAAGTTCCAGAACTTTCATCACCCTACACAGAAGTGCCATGTCTGATGATTGATGCCACTGGAGCTTTAAGGCCTCTAAGGAGCTATTTTTGTCTCTTAGATCTTCCTCTGTTAATCTTTCATTTATCCTTATTAATTATAATAATAATAATTATTATTAGTGTGTGATGGTAGGGTGGTGGCATGCAGTGGTGCATGTGTGAAGGTCAGAGAATCATTCCCATGAGTTAGTTTTCTTCACCTTTCCAAGACTCAAACTCAGGTCTTGTGTGGCAAGCATTTTACATTCACTGAACCATCTTGCTAGTCCCTCAGATAATCTTTAAAAAGGAAAGACATCAGCCTCTTTACAGGGTGGTTGTAAGGATCAAATGATACAAACTTCACAAAGTTTTTAACATAATGCATTTCACAGAGAAGGTATTTGACAGATACCACTCCCCCAGTGACCCCAGAAAAGCACACTGTCACACATATATGCCAGACTCCTGCGGGCTTTTAGTTTATTTTCTTTGATAATGTTTAAATTTAAGCTCTTAAATATAGGTTCTGTTATACTTTTTTCCCCAAATGTTCTGGAAAAACTACAACTAAGCTGGGGGGACTTGTGGGTTTGCTCTAGGCTCTGTCTGCCCATGCCAATCGATGTGGTTTACACCTGGGTCAATGGCACAGACCTTGAACTGCTGAAGGAACTACAGCAGGTCCGAGAACAGATGGAGGAAGAGCAGAAAGCTATGAGGTAAATCAATTTAAAAAGAAGTCCATATATGCTGTGAGCACACGTAGACGTATGTCACAGCTGGTTCACTGTTTCTCTCTCATTTGGAAGATTTGCTAATAGCTTCCCCACTACTTTATAAATGTCACCAGTACACTCCAGTTGCAGGTCATTTGCACAGTATACTGCAATGACTTCTCTGTCACGGGGTATAAGACTATCCCACAGCATAAAAATGACTGGCAGCCTTATTCCATGTTTCATAAGTAAAATAACAAGATGGTATTTTAAGTAAACTATTGGTTACAGTTGGAGGTTCGGGATTATTGATAACATTTCATTGGAACATAGGATTTGTTTACATTTTCAATGCTGTAAGCAGTGCAGCACTTTCTATTGGTCGTATTAGTTCCAGTGAAGTCACCAAGAAAGTCAATGTTGTAAAATCTCCCTTGTTCAGATTTGGGGCTAGCACCAGTTGTACATGTGTAACAAGCTATATTTGCTTTTTGTTAGGGAAATCCTTGGGAAGAACACAACAGAACCGACAAAGAAGAGGTAAGCATTTTGGTTTCTTCTCAGGAATAAAGCTTGAGGGGCTGAAATGAAATGTCAAGATCATCACTTGTGGACATACACTGTTTTGTTTAGTATTTAAGCTACTGCTCATATTCAGCCCCTCCCCTGCTGTTCTTGTCACCCCAGTTAAGTGCATCCATTAGAGAGAATTGCAGTGCTAAACAGCATGACTGACTGAGCACTCACAGTGTTTGTGTTCTAGCCTATCAAATCCTGCTTGATTTTGGCACGGTTAGGGTCCAATGCATCTGTCTTGATGCATTGTTCTCTTGGTCTCTTCAAACTAATTATACTCTGTGTTTTGACTATAAAATTTATGCCCATCATTTGTACATTTATAAATCTCTCCTTATCTTTGGAAACTGTCATGTTGTATATATTTAAGGACCTGGAAGGGTATTTAGCCCAATGATAAGAACCAGATACATCTATCTTGCTAGATATATTGATTCCAGTTTCGCTTGGCTCTGATGTGTCCTTAAACCAGTTCTCACTGGCAAGCAGAAAGACCTTCACCGTTCCTTTCCCACTTATTCTCCAAAAGAGGTTGTTGGCGGGATGATCTTGATCCTCCTTCCTCAACAGCCTTTTGCTTATTTTTATTTTTTGAGATAGGGTCTCATGTAGCCCAAGGATGGCCTTCATACTCACTGAGTAGCTGAGAATAGCCTTGAACTCCTGATCTTCCTGCCTCTTACTCGGGTGCTGGGATTACAGGAGTGTGCTGCTATACTCAGCTTCAGAGTGTTAGTCGTAGTTCATGGCCTAAGGTGTCCTGCTTTTTAATCCCTGTGTTGGTGCAGTATTTTCTTACTTCATACCTCTCAGTATACCTGACGGGCATGCTATAAGCACGTGTATACGTATTATAAGTACATAATGTGTGTATAGCGCATGTGTCTCTGAAGAGCTGTGAGGCCAGAAATGTGAGAGGGACAGCTACAGTACCTGGGTTAACACTGAGTCACCGTTTTTGAGGGGAGCTAATTGTGGCACGTTGCCAACGGTGCAGCTGCTTTCTTTTGCATTCCTTTGATTATTAGCTAAGAAGGTTGAACAGTCTTATACGTCATTGCACTAGTTGTGGTTCCCACATTGTGAACTTTCTAGCCATGTTATGTGTCCATTGCTTTTATTCTGGTAATTTTTAAAGGAATTAGAACCATGTTACATTTGCTGCTATTTGTATCAGTGTAATGTCCAACGTAGTTCATATTGTTCTAATTGGGGTGGGTAAATTGTATTCAGTAACATGACACTATAAGCCAGAATTTCTTTCTAACATGAAGCTAACAAGGGGCTTCAATGGGCTTACAAATATATTTTTTTAAATGGTAGTACTAAAATGCTTAATTTCTTATGAATTTTTGAATTAATAAATTCAAAATTCTCTCTCTCTCTCTCTCTCTCTTTTGAGAGGTGATTTCACTATGTATTGCAAAGTGGCCTAAAATTCATAATTGATCCTTCTAGTATGAGACATCACACTTGATTGGTACTCTTAATAATTAATAGAAATTTGAAAACTGTATCTTTAAAACGTGTCTTATTATTTTATTCCATTATTACTAAAAATTTTTACGCTCTTAAACTAGTTTATTAAGGCATAATTTTATATAGGCTATGGGATTTTAAAACCCTCCTCATTCAGTTGTGGTCACAAGCTTCTCCTTAATGATGTTGAAATGTCGCTTGTCTCTGCAGTGAGAAGCAGCTGGAGTGTCTGCTGACGCACTGCATTAAGGTGCCCATGCTTGTTCTGGACCCACCTCTGCCAGCCAACAGCACCCTGAAGGACCTGCTATCTCTTTATCCGTCTTTTCATGCTGCTAGCGATATGTTCAATGTTGCAAAACCAAAAAATCCTTCTACTAATGTGTCAGTTGTTGTTTTTGACAATACTAAGGATGGTAAGATTTTTTTTCCTAAATTTTTAAGATTTATTATTTTACATGTATGAGTGTTTTGTCTGTACACTGCATGCCTGGAGGCCAGAAGAGGGTGTTGGATCCCCTGGAACTCGAGAGTTGTGATCTGCCATGTGGATCTTAGGAATTGAACCCAAGTCCTCTGGAAGAGCAGCCAGTGCTCTTGACTGCTGAACCATCTCTCCAGCCCCGTGTGTATTTTATATTTATTATTATTTTTGAAGGTTTTGTTGTTGGGGGCAGGGTCTCTCTATTATATTGACCTGGTTGTTCTAGAACTCACTATGGAAACTAGGCTGACCTCGAACTCTCAGAGATCCACCTGCCTCTGCCTTCTAGGTGCTGAGATTAAAGATGTATGCTACTATGTCTAGCTCCCTGTTTGTATTTTTAAACTGTGTTATCATTGATGTTCAGAATAACAAAATTCTGAATGAAACAAATGATTCAGTGTTTAAGAACTGTCTGATAAGTTAAAAATGTCCAGAGAAAAGCCAAAGAGCCATTTATTGTATTGCATGTAATCCATACCTGACCTTAGCAAGAAAATGCACAGCATTTTCTTCATGGAGGCAGATCACACTCTTGAATACCCTATGTGGACCTTCAATCTGGTACTCAAAAAGTACCTCCTTTTCCTAGCTCAGAGTCATACTGGAAGCTGTTTTTTGTTTTTGTTTTACCATATAATTTAATAAGGTTGTGTTCTGCAGTTTGGACAGAATATACCAAAGCATTCATACTTTCATTCATTTATTCATCCGTTCAGAAATGCTTGTTTTCCTTCTACTTCACACATTGAAATCCTAACTCCAGTGGGATGCCACAGGAGGTAGGATCATTGAGGGATGATTAGGACGAGAAGGCTAAGCCTTCACAAGTAGGATTAGAACCCTTTAATAATATAGACTCCAGATTCCAGCCCTTTCCCAAGGAAAGTCAGTAAGATGATACCTAACTGCAGTTGAGAAGAGGGCCTCCCTAGTCCCGCCTGTGCTGGCTGGACCCTCTTCTGGCCTTTCAGCCTCCAGAGCTGTGAGGCATCCCTGTTTATAAGACAGTGGGTGACTCAGCAGCTGGTGGAATTAGTTCCTGGTGTGAAGCAGCTGCATCCTTGTGCTGAGAGACCCTATTTTTCCATTTGGCCTCTGAGCTACTAAGACCACATGTGTGTCCAGCTCTGGTCTCTCTTCTCTCTCAGTTTTCCTGTGCACTGGACATCTCTACTTGGAGATGCTGTGAACTTTACTTAGGTATCATGAAAGCTGTCAAGCTCCTTCCACGAGATGAAGTACCATTTTGTCCACATCATACTTTCCAGCCCCACTCTTTGGCAGCGTCTTGCCTCTTCCCTCCTTACCTCATAAGCTAACTAACCTCATTATCACTCGGTTCTATTTTGCCAACAATTCTCAGGTTCCTACCCTGTTCATTTATTCCACACACTCCTGTAATAGACTCCTACCTGTTCTGTCTGTAAAGTTCTCTACCTAGCACGAACTGGCAAATAAATTGGAAAATCCTGATCTCATTGGTTCCCTCTCTCTTAGAAGACAGTAATATAAATATTTGCTTTCCATATGACTATAAACTCCTTCTTGTTCCTGGTGTTGCAGATTCTGCTTGGTTGTGCCCTTACTATCTTAATATCTTTCCTGTGTTGCTTCAGCTTCCAGAGCAGTCACTGTGGAGGTGTGGGCCGTCACTAATACCACAACCTCTTCCTAACTATCTCCTGATCTTCCCCATCCACTTCTTCCATGGGAGGACTAGGACATTCTCAGTGCTTTTATGTTTGCTTTCTTAACTCCATAGTGTTTGTAATATAACTCATAATTCATTTTCAATTGCATAGGAATTTACGATGTCCTGTGTAATTTATCGATTGAGACAAAACTTTCCCACACACCAGTTTATATCATGAAGAATGCTACAATGCTGCTTCTAGTCCTGAAGTTATTCTTAGATGGAAGGGAGTTCTGACCTTTCTAAATATAAACCTCTCCCCTTTCAGATGAGAGGTCTGTTTAGCAGTCACCAATCCAGCCCTGCAGCCTGGTCCCAGGACCCCAAAGCAAAGTGGCTTTTCCGGTCAAGCTTACACCCTTTGATTTATAAGAAATGATACCTTCTTGTGGCGGCTCATATTTCCTCCAGACTAAACTGGCATTTAGAAAAAACTGTAAACAGCTTTCTCATATTTTTCATACATATGTTTCCAGTAGGCACAGAGAGGGGACATAGCCCTTCCCTATGGCGTGTTCCTTTCATTCTTGATCTTTTAGTTACAGGTTGTTGTTCTCAGGATACTTTTACTGTTCACTGGGCTAGGGGTATTTCCTGGAGGAAGAGTCCTTGCCTAGCATGGACCCTGTGTTTGATCCTCAGCATTAGAAAGTATTAAAATGTGTCAGGCGGACATGACCTTTGTACTTCTGTGACTTGTTCTGCAGGGAAAGCAGGTCTATCCACTTAACAGTGTTTTATTAATTGCCTATACATGCTGGAGATAACAGCAATGAACAGGTGGCCATATTCTCTACCTTGAATTGACAAATAATTAACAATAAATAAATTCTTTGTAGAAAATAATGCTATAGAGAAAAACTGAACAGGGAAAGGGGGGCAAGAAATGCCAGTAAGGAAAGGGGGTGTGAATTCTGGATTGATGGTAGGGACAGGCTTCACAAAGAGGGTGAGTTTTACTGGAATGGGAAGAAGGTGAGGGTGCCAGCCACATGAATGACTGAAGAAAGAATTAGGGAGGCAGAATAACTGGTGCAAAGGCCCTGCAGCAGGAATGTGGCTGCTGTGTTTGAGGAACAGGAGTCCAGTGTGAATGAAAGAAGGTGAACAAGAGAAAGTAGGCCAAAGATGAGAGCCTAGAGAATTGGGGGAAGGGGGCAGGTCATGGTAGCCACATTGAACCCAGAGCTTTAGCTCACAATGCAGTGGGGGTCTTTAGAATGTCAGTTGGACTTGTTTTGTTCCATATAGACCAGTTTGCTGTGTGTAGTGAGAATAAACCGAGGAGGGACAGAAATTGTCATAATCCAGGCCAGAGCGAATGTGCCTGAGAGCAGAAGTGCATGGGGAATGAGAAGTGTTTGGATTCTGCCCACTTTGAAGATCAGCCCACCTAGATTTCTTGGTGAAGACGTCTCATGACAGTTGTTTGTAGAACTGGCTATCGATGCTCAGTTAAAGATTTTATTTTGGTTTGTAGAAGACTATATTTTGCTAGATTTGATGCATTGCTCCAAGCAGCCAAAAATTTGCAGAGTCCTTAGTCTGTTATCAAGGATAAGAAATCCCTAGCAACTTTATCTGTACATTTCACAAACACATTTCCTCTTTTCTTTGTTTCTTTCAAAACTTTGGTGTTGGGTTCATGGAGAAAAACTGTGGCAAGACCCGGTTGTCTATGGCTCTGTAATTCATATCCTTCAGTTAGAGTGGGTTAGACATATTTACCCTGCTGAGTATTCAGACCATATGTCTCTTATAAGCATGAAGGTAGCATGAGAATGTTGTGAAGACTTTGAGATGTCATGCATGTATATATTGCATGTATCAGACCTCTTAGAATTCTCCAATTGACTAGCATATCGTCCCTGTATCTGAGAAGACAGTTATCTGATAAATTTATTTGAAAATTTCAGTCACTCCTAACATCCAGTGTTGCTGCTTTTAGGGGTGGTTGTTGTTGTTTTTGTTGTTGGGTGTTATTGTCCAGGGGTGGGTGTTGTCGAGGGGTAAGTGTTGCTGTTGGTGGTGGTGGTGGTGGTGGTCTTTTGAGATAGGGTATTGCCGTATGGCCCTGCTGGTCTCGCATTCACTGCACAGGCTGGTATTGAGCTTATGACCGTTCTCTTGCATCATCCTCATGGATGTCAAGATTTTAAGAGTGAACTACTACTACTCCTGGCCCAGTCCTTCTTGTACCATCTCAAAACTTCCTTCACTGCAGCATTCCCAGGGCCTTGTGCACGCTAGTCAGGCACTCTCCCACTCAGCTACAATCCCAGCCCGGCTCTTTTGATGGTATATTTGAGACTCTTCCCCAGGGTTTCTATCTATCTCCCCAGACTATAATTTGCAGAACCTGCCTTGTTTGTCCCTCTGGAGGATCCAGATTGGAGCCCTCACACTGAGATTCTCCTGTTCTCCTCCATCCTGGGTGCTAGCAACACTTTTGCTGGCCACTGTACTTCTCTTGCACTTGTGTGCCCACCACCTCAACTCTGTTCCACATCATTGATGGATTCAAGACTTCATTGTGAGAAAGTTGCTTCTTAAGGGAGTATAGGCTATAGGGCAGCTGCTTTTATATAAACACCTCTGCCTGTTGTTCAAGCCCCCTTCCCTTGTGTGGCTATTCTTGTTTGCTAGACCCCAGAAGTTTTATTATAGTCAAACAGTGCTTTTTTGTCACCCAGGTTTGCTCTGCATCTTTGACTTTCCTGTTATCCCATCATTTCTTCCTTGCAGTCCTGCTTACATTTATTTCCACAGAGCACTTTGTGTTTCTGCTGCATGCATAAATCTCTTGGCAATACAGAACTTAATGTTTAATTACACACTGCTTTATTTACACTGTGCCTCCTTTGTTGAATGTACTAATTTTATCTTCTAATTACTTTTTTTGAAACCATGCTACTTTAATAGCTCCCAAAATGTTCTGAATAGTGTTCTGCCAGGGCATATAGATAAGTATTTGTTAAGCATATGCTTGTTTCTTGATTGTTTTTTTGGTAGTTGAAGATGCCCATGCTGGACTGTTTAAGGGAAGCAGCAAGCAGACAGTTTGGAGAGCCTACTTGGTATGTCATTTTAAATCTACTTGTATTTTTTCATTAAACTAGAGTAAAAGCATGAGTAATAAAGCTGTTTTCCTTAGGTCTTACTGTGTAGGCTCAGCTGGCCTTGAACTTGCAATCTTCCTGCCCTGTCTTGGGAATGCTGGGATTGCCAGCCTGTGCCACCAGGCTCTGCTCCTTAAGAACCTTTTTTCTGAAACTAGTTTACTGGTGCTAGAGAGTGTCCAGCTATGGTGATATTCTTAATTTGAAGCTCAGAGAGCACAGTGGAAGTGCACCAGCTTCTCTGCAGTAAGTTTTCACCAGCTTCATGATACAGAAGGTGAGCTGAGCTTTCCCTTTTATTTCAGACAACAGATAAAGAAGTCCCAGGCTTAGTGCTGATACAAGACTTGGCATTCCTGAGTGGATTCCCACCAACATTCAAGGAGACAAGTCAACTGAAGACAAAATTGCCAGAAAATCTTTCTTCTAAAATAAAACTGGTAAGAACAGAAAAAGAGCCACCAGCATGGCACATCTCATTTCATGTATGACCCTTCTCTCATGACCCACTTTGAATTTTGCTAAGGGTATAGCCAGCAGTTACAGAGGGCAGAGATTAATTCTATCCTGTCACAACATGCTGTCAGAAGGCAAATCAGCACAGAAGGTCCTTGTTTCTTACTCTTTTTTTTTTGAGACTAGGTCTTATTCTACAGCCAGATTGAACTTGCACCAATCCTCCTGCCTTAGCCTCTCAAGTGCTGGTATTATAGGTTTGTGCCTCCAATCCCAGCTCTGAAATTACTACTTTTGTAATTTATCATTAATTTTTTTTTCTTTTTTGCATTGCATAGTATGTGTGTGAGTGTGTGTTTGTGTGTGTGTGTTGGGGAAAGTCACAAAGGTAGTAAGAACTCTAATCTGCATATTTATGAAAGCTTTCATTCATAAAGGGGTTATACTTCAGATATTTTTGTTTGATAATATGAAACTCTGATTCATTAATAGCAAATCGAGGCATTGATGTGTTCAGGATGTATATTTCTTATTCTTCAGCCTTGGCCATTTTTTTTTTTTTTTTTGAGGATCAACTTTGGCTGACTAGTGACCAGCCTTTTCCTTAACAGTTCTTGCTTTCTGAATCATTTGCCTGGTACACTCAGGGCGCAGACCATGTGTGTGTCTGGTTGACCTATGCCAAGCTGTCCTATCATTCCAGGTGGCAAACATGAGCATCCTTTTGTTTGGAGGACAGGGTATGAAGTCCTTGTCACCAGACAGTTGGGATCTGATTCTTGAATTTATAAAGTTCTGCCACTAGGTTTAGCTTACTTGATTCCTTCTTCTTCCTCCTGTTTTTGCCATTTAACAGTTTGGGGGAGTGTGGAGAAGTGGGGGTAATGGAAAGGGAGAGAGGGAGTTCTTACTCAGTTCTAGGATTAGTCACTCCACCCCAAAGTTCTCTCTAACTCACTTCTTTTTTCCTCTTTAACTGAATTTTACAGGTTTAAGATGCTTTGTACTGTTTATAAGAAAATGATGATGTGAATGACATCTATTTTTTGTTTGTTTGTTTGATATCTCCCTTCTAGTTAGCTTGCTTTGTTTGTTTCTCCTCGTTTCCTCCTCTTCCTCCTCCTCTTCTTTTTCTTTTTTTGAGACAAGTTTTTCTGCTATAGCTCTGACTGTCCTGGAACTCACTAGGCTGGCCTCGAACTCAGAGATCTGCCTGCCTCTGCTTCCCAAGTGTGGGACTAAAGGTGTGCGCCACTACCACCTGGCTTCTGCTTCCTCTTATTCCTCTTCATGTTTGTTTGGGACGGGTTGTGCTATGTGATTCTGGCTGGCCTGCAACTTGCTATATAGACTAGGCTGTCTGCAAATTTGTAATCTTCCTATCTCCGCTTCCCAAAGACAGGAATATACCGCCGTGCCCAGTGTGCCTTGTAGCTCTTCTTCATTGCACTTTGAAATACAGTAGGAGTTCCAAAAGTTCAGTCAGTTAGTATTCAGTTCCTATACAGAATGAAACAGCACTGAGCTATATTTGGGTTGAATTTGTGGTTATTCTAAAATAGATACCACATCTCCTCCTTCCCCGAGGCAGTTTCAGTACTGATTTGAGCAGTAAAAACCATAGATTTGCTTCTGTTTCAGCCAGTGGATATTTGACTACTTGGTTTTTTAGTTACTAGTCCCAGAATTATAGACATGTGCATATTTGTACTTCTCACTGTTATCTCTTCTCCCTTATATGGCAAGAATGACTTTCTTGGTTCTATTCTTGTAAGTCTACATTAATCAATTTTTTAAAACAAGTTAAGAACTCATTCTGCTTCTCCATCTTATGCTCTTGTGTGAGCATTTCACATCCTGCTGTGCTGCAAACGTTCCTCAGTGCTAACTACGTTTGATGTGTCATAGATGTGTACTGACAAAGATGACAGTTCCAAATAGTGGTGGGCCTCTGCAAATGGTGTGTGGTGTGTACAGCTGGGTGTAAAGTGCAGTGGTCACTTGAGTTGCCAGAGAAATGAGAACCAGGAAGAACAGATGTGGTGGCGTTTGAGTTGTTCTTCAAATGTGTGTGTGTTGGGGAATGTAATACATGTTCCCGTGAGTGTGTGTATATATGTATATGGGTGTGGGTGCATGTGGAGGCCAGAGGTTGATGTCAGATGTCTTCCTTAGTCACTCTCCACCTGATATTTTGAGCCAGAGTCTCTTATTGAATCTTTAGCCTCACCAGTTGGTCAGGCTGCCTGTCCAGTAAACTCTAGTGAATCTGCTGGAATTATTGGCATGCCCAGCTTGTACATGGGTTCTGGGGATCTAAAGTCAGCTCCTCATACATTCCTAGAGCCATTTCCCAGCCCCCAGTTCTTCAATCTTTCCCTTAGGCTCTGCTTTCTGGTTTTATTATAGTTCTTCTGAGAATGGTGTTTCCTATGATAGGTTCCCATCCATCTAGATTATTTTTATCAAATACTCTCTGTATACCAGGGAGTATTTTAGAGAGAACCAAGGGAATTAAAACATTTACTTGAGATGTGAACATTTCCAAGTAGTAGTATAAAATCCCCAAGAACGCCTGGGCTTTGGGCACATTAGGAGTTAAGACAGGCTTTGCAGTATAGCTGGACCCTAAACAGAGCCACTGTTCTTGGGTTGTGTTCCAAGCGCTGCCTAAAACAGATGGTGGCACAAAGAAAGACCTATTGTCCAGCTCTGCAGAGCCAGTGGCAGAAGGATCAGCAGTTCCAGCTAAGAGCTCCATCCTTAAGCAGAAGACATAGCTACTCCGCCTTACCAGAAATCAACTTCCAGCAATAAGCGACATTCCTACAATAAATAAATAAATAAAAAATACAGGGTCAAGGTATATCTCTGATCCTTTTCCAGCAAAAGATGCTTCTTGTACAAGTAGTAAAGAGTTGCAGGGTTGGGTTGCCACCTAGTGGGCAGTAGAGGGTACTTCATGCTCGTTGTCACTGCCCCTGTTAGAGGCAAAAAAAAGTCTCATGGTTTAAAATACTCCATTAAAGTTCCTTAGTTTTTATCTCTTTCAGAAAGAAAAGAATCTTTCTGATTTTTGATGATGTAGTTAGAAGCCAGGCCTAGGCACTTGCTAGTATGGGCTGTCAAGATGGCCTAGGATAGAGGTGCTTGCTGCCAGATCTTACGACTAAATTCAGTCCTGGCAGCCCACATGTTGGGAGGAGAGACCAGATTCCTCCTGCAAGCTGTCTTCTCACTTCTACACCTGCACTATGGCATATACTCCCCACCCCACCCCACTCCCACACAAAATACATAAGTAAAATAAAAAAACTAGAATAATTTTAAAGTGTATTTTCAAAAGGTTGCTAATTTAAGAATAATTTTCTTGTTGGACTTCTTACCAAATAAAAGGCCAATAAAAATTATGGATTAAAATTAGATGTCATTTTAAAATAGCATTGTGAATTTTGAGCTCTTTTATTAATTCTCAAGGTGTTTTAAGAATCTCTGAGGCAGGCAGTGGTGGCACACTCCTTTAATCCCAGCACTCGAGAGGCAGAAGCAGGCAGATCTCTGTGAGTTCGAGGCTAGCCTGGTCTATAGAGTGAGTTCCAGGACACCCAGAGTCCTACAGAGAAACCCTGTCTCAGAAAACCAAAAAAAAAAAGATTTTTTTTTCAATTGATATTTCTGGGTTGAAAGCCAGAACCTCACACATGAGAATCAAGAACTCTACCCAAACTACATATCTAGCCCAGCTTTCTTCTTTTGTCAGGAACACAACAACAACAAACCTTTATACTTACTGGTTAATGGTTAAAAAAAAAAAAAGATTTTGTTTTGTTTGTCTCAGAATGAAAATCCTTAACCTTTCAGGGAGAGGTGCCTGGGCTTCTGTGTTGGCTTGGGCTTCTGTGTTGGCTTGGGACTGTAAGAGTTATGCTGTAAGAAGTTCCCAGAGGACCTGGTAAGAGTCGGGCTCCTGCTCTGCTCTCCAGCCAAGCTGGGTGGTTTTCTTGCTCTGACACTGGCTGATGATTCCTGGACTGCTTCCTGCAGTGAACAGAGCTGACAAGAGAATGTCACTTCCTTTGGATTCAGAAAGGTCAGGTTCTGACTTAGAGAGCTCAGTTCAGCAGGCAACTGGCCCAGCAGGTCCTGGATAACCCTAGCCAGCCTACAGCTGTCTACCTCCATTGTACCTTTAGTCCAGCCCCCTAGTAGTATAGGTGTCTGCTTAGCTGTCATCTGTCTCTGCATCTCATGGGCCAGCTCTGCCATATCAGCACAAACCTGGCTTAGAGCGGTGCAGATCTGAATTCACGTTTTAACCCTGGCACAATAACTGCCCAAGGCAGTGTCTGGTGCACATTATGTGCTCAGTCGTGGTGGAAATTGTAGTGAAAATGCTATAATTACTGAGTTGAAGTATAACACAAACTTGTAATCTGCCTCAGAAGGCTGGGGTAGGAGGCTAGCAAATTCAAGGCCTGTCCAGGCACCTCAGTGAGATCCTGCCTCAAAATAAAAAGTAAAAAAGGGTTGGAGGTGGCAGAGCAGATCCCGAGCACATATGAGGCTCTAGGTTCATTCTCAGTACCAACATGAGGAAAAGGTATCTGTGTAAACATGTTAAGATGGTTTGGCTCCGTTGGTTTTTAATATGGTGTACTTGTAGCACCTTCCTTATTCACAGTCTGTGAAATTGGCTTTCCCTGATGAATAGTGTACCTAAGCAAAAGAAAATAAGTGCTAGCATATATCCATCATGATAAATGATGCTTGCTACGAGTTAGAAATTAAGGATCACATTTGGATATGTTTTTACATATCAGGAATGATTAACCTCAGATCTTCTCCTAGGTTTTAAATTTATCCTAAACTGTCTTAAAAATCTGTGGACTTTTAGAATGTCTATGAAGCTTCAAAATAATTTCCAAGGTAAAAAAACAATTTTGGTAGAAGAGATCAGGATGCAGATATTTTTATATTAGGTTTTAAATTAAATTATATTAAATCACTTTTTTTTCTAGAATAGTGCTGTTCTCATTCTAGGGGGGCCTTAGAAGTGCCATGGGAACCAGTGAATGAATAGAAAAAAAGGGGCAGAGTCTTGTGGGGAGAGGTGGGAAGGAAGGTACCTAGGCAGTGTTTCCCCAGCACACACAGAGGCAAGGATAACAGCAAAAGCTCGCTCCCTGAGTTCTTGATGTATACCAGGATAATCAAGACAAAGCAACACAATCAGAAGACAGTACGCACACTCTTGGTGGTTAAGAGTTAATGATATGCCTGATGAAAAGGAGGAAAGACAGACTTGAATTTCTACCACTGTCTTCTGGCTTGGTTGGCTCTAGAGACTCAGGACAGTGTAATAGCAAATAGAGAGCCCAGAACAACCCTGTGATTGTCTGTGTTTGCTTCTATCTTACAGATTCAGAAAGAAAACAGCAGCTTTAACAGAGGGGCCAGTGTGACAGGAGGATTTTCTGTCTTTAGTAGGGTGGTTTTCACCCTTCTCCTTAGTTTCTGGTTGAAAAACCTCTTTCCCTAGGAAATCTTGATACAGAATCTAATTCTAATACAGATGGAGGTGGTGTGAATGCCTAGAGGGTGGAGAAGCCCATTTGGGAAACTCACTGCTTCTCACATTTACAGTTGCTCCAAAGCTTTGCCCACAAAATGTATTTTCTTCTGGAAGCGCTTCAGACAGCCAGATCCAAGGCTCTGCGGGAGTAAGGCAGGCTAGATGCCCAGTTACAGTACAGAGTCACCTAATATAGCAAAGTCACACTGCTGGCTTCCCCCAGTGTGATCATATTGGTAATATTCTAGAACAAAGTCAGAAACTGTTAGCTTTTTTTTTTTTTTTTTTTTTTTTTTTTGAGGCAGGGTCTTCCTACATAGCTTTGGTTGTCCTGGAACTCTTTCTATAGACCAGGCTGACCTTGAACTCACAGAAATCTACCTGCTTTGCCTCCTTAGTACTGGGATTAAAGTCATGTGCCACTATGCCCAATACATTTTTTTTTTTCTTAATGAAGAGCCATAAAAAGAAAAAAAATTAAGCCCGCTCTGAAGAGTTGAGGGGATTTCATGAAAGAGTCTGAGCTCTCCGGAGATCTAGAGTCTCTTGTGTGCATCGAGGGTGGCTACAGCTTTCAAATGGTGCAAAGCCCAGCATTGTTCCTCCACTCCTTCCCACTGACAGACGTTCTGTTGCATTTATCTGGGTAACACTTTTGGCCTGTGATACTGTCTTTGCACTTCAAAATTAAAAGTTAAAAAGCTAGAAGTGATGGCTCACACCTAGATTTTCAGCACTTGGGAGGCTGACGTAGAAGGACTGCTGTGAGTTTAAGGTCAGTCTAGACCTTCAACTCTGTCTCAAAAAAAATAAAAAATAAAAGTAAATCTGTATATTCCTGAGGTCCAGTGTGCTCATGTGCATCTCTTGTTATGTCAGTTGCAGTTGTATTCGGAGGCTAGTGTTGCTCTTCTAAAACTGAATAACCCCAAGGGTTTCCAAGAACTGAACAAGCAAACCAAAAAGAACATGACCATCAATGGGAAGGAACTGACCATCAGCCCTGCATATCTGTTGTGGGATCTGAGCGCCATTAGCCAGGTAAGGGGTGTAGACTTTTCTGCAGCTCAAGTCAAGAATTCAGAATGTTTGCCATTGCCAAAATAGCCATTTGGGAGAGCAGTAGACTGAGAAATTTAGAATGTTAAAAATACCTAAATCGGTTTGTTAGAAGGAAAAGGACTTACTGAGAAGTGACCTAATTAAAACTTTTCCAAACTTCCATTCTCTACCATTGGTTTGATACTTGCTGAAAAACACAAGGCTGGAGAGATGGCTCAGCTGTAAAGAGCACCTGCTGCTCTTCCAGAGGCCCCAAGTTTGATTTCAGTACCCATGTCACTTAAAACCTCCTATAACTCCAGCTTCAAGGGATCTCATACCTTCTCTGGCCTCCAACGGCACCCACATACATACACTCACATGGTCATTCACACATAAATGTAAATAAAGCTTCCATCAGGCTAGATGGAACATGCCTTTAATCCCAGCACTATAGAGGCAGAAGCAGGCACATTTTTGTGAGTTTGAGGCCAGCCTTGTTAACATACTGAGCTCCAGGCCTGCAAGACCAATTGGATCAAGGCCCTTAATGTAAAGTATAATAAAGAAATGGTTTCTCTCTCTCTTTGATACACACACACACACACACACACACACACACACACACAGTTTAATTTTAATGGTCAGCCAGAGCACCTGTCTTAGTTGTGGTTTCTGTTGCTGTGACAAAACACCATGACCAAAAAGCAACTTGGCTAGGATAGGATTTATTTGGCTTATACTCCCAAATCGCTATTCTTCACTGAAGGAAGTCCGGGCAAGAACTCAAGTAGGGCAGGATCCATCCTGGAAGCAGAAGCTGATGCAGAGATCATGGATGAGTGCAGCTTACTGGCTTCCTTCCCATGGCTTGTTCAGCCTGCTTTCTTGTTCTCCCAGGACCACCAGTCCAGGGTCAGCCCCACCCACAATGGGCTGGGCCCTCACTCATCATCACTAATTAAGAAATCTAATGGACGCATTTTCTCAATTGAGGTTCCTTCCTCTCAGCTGACTCCTGCTTGTGTCAGTTTGACATAAAACCAACCCCCTTAGAACAGAGCAAGCAGAGGGTAAAGACAAGGGGGGGGAGCTACAATTTAGGGTAAATACTTCATGTCTTTATGTGCTAAATGTCTCTCTCGTCTTCCAGTCCAAACAGGATGAAGATGTATCTGCCAGCCGTTTTGAAGATAATGAAGAGCTGAGATATTCATTGCGATCTATTGAAAGACATGCACCATGGGTTCGGAATATTTTCATTGTCACCAATGGACAGATTCCATCCTGGCTGAACCTTGACAATCCTCGAGTGACAATAGTAACCCACCAGGTGCGTGACTTAGCAAATATCACAAGGTTGTGGCTTCCTTTCTGTGCTTTCAGTGTGCCTTTCTGTGCTTTCAATTTCATTGCCTTCGCCTTCTCCGTCTCCATGTCTGTGTGTTTTGAATTCTAGCAGTCTCCTCCTTCCCTCTTTCTAAATGCACAACTAAATCAAAACAGTTCATATTTACCCTCTGCATATGTGTTTTCTGTTAAAAGGACATTTTCCAAAATGTGAGCCACTTGCCTACTTTCAGTTCACCTGCTATTGAAAGTCACATTCACCGCATCCAAGGGCTGTCACAGAAGTTTATTTATCTAAATGATGATGTCATGTTTGGTAAAGATGTTTGGCCAGATGATTTTTACAGTCACTCCAAAGGTCAAAAGGTAAGTGGACGGGCACCTATCTAGAGAATCGCTGGCAGATGAGGAAGTCCTTGCGTTCATTTCTATATTCAAGTATTAACAAATAGCGTTTGTGATTTCCAAGCTCAGTAGAGTCAAGGAGTAAGAAAACTTCAATAGGAACTTTCTTTCCTGCAGTCTCAGATAAAAAGAATTCCCTTTCTTTCCCTCCTTGACTCTTTATATTTTCTACTATAGCAAAAACACTTCGCAACAAAATTGGGGCTGGAGTGACAACAAAATGACCAACATAGAAAATTAGCGTGAATTAGTACTTAAAGAAGTGGGAAGTGGGTGAAGTTTCATGTAAGGTGTGCTGTGTGGTGGTGGCGGGGCGGGGGGGGGGGGGAGACCTCCCATCTGAATTGAATGGATTTGTTTGTTTATCTTCTGTGTTGGGGATCAGCCCCAGGAACTCATACATGCTAGAGAAGTACTCTACCACACAGCCACACTCTAGCCATGGACAAGCTCTAGTTTCAGTTTGGATTGAAAGAATAAATTCAGAGTAAATGAAATGTGTAAAGGAATGGTTACTTTAAAACAAGGAGAGGATCCTTAGTGGATTTAACTTATAAAATAACCGTGTACCACATAACTCATTTGGGGAGCTCCGAATGTTGAACTGATTAATTTGCCTAAACATGGCCCTCGGCATGGAGATAAAGGCTCCTAGCACTTTTCATCGCCTCCCCTCAGCCTTGAGGCTGATTATGCATAAATGCACTCCGGTGACTCGTAAGTGCCACGGCTAAAGAATGACCTGTGGCAGAGTTTCTTCCCATTTTGACATGTTTTTTACTCACATGTAAGTCTGACACAATACCATTTTATTTTGAAGCAGACTATAAAAGCATGTTATTAAAGCTAATGTATGAGTTGAGTCCTTGTTCTTCCAAAGCCACTGGGAAGAGTGACCGTGCTCAGCACAGCCAGCTCACCAGGTCTAACTCGACAGTGGGCACCAGCCAACCTAAGGCGATGCCAAACATCAGCAGCCAGTCTTTAGAAAACTCTGGAAGCTCAAATTTTTCTAAAGATATTTTAAAAGAGTTAAAAAAGTCAGACATGTATTTTCTCTTTGATTTTATCACAGGTTTATTTGACATGGCCTGTGCCAAATTGTGCCGAGGGCTGCCCGGGCTCCTGGATTAAAGATGGCTATTGCGACAAGGCCTGTAATAATTCGGCCTGTGACTGGGATGGTGGTGATTGCTCTGGTAAGCATGTGTTAAATGTGACTTGTCATTTTTTTCATCCTTGGTCATAAGAATACATGCTGTTGACATCTTAAACCATACATTGAAACATTCCAGAATCCAGAAATTCCTGGTTGGTGTTGCCATGTGGCCCATTCGATTCATGTTATCCATTGTTGAATGAATTTCTCTGATGTAGGCTCTGTGCTTAAAAATATCTTTTATTATTACTTAAAATATCTGGAGTACTCTTAATTATGTTAACCCAAGGATCATTCTAACTGTCTCTATAGGAGTCCATGGCAGTAACTGTCAGTGGGAAATTGTAGTAGGCAGTGAAGTGATGGGAGCTGCAGACTAAATAGCTCTTAACTACGTAGCAGTCCCTCTGTTCCCTTCCATTCACCTATGGACTTGATGTTGGCACTTTTAAAAAATATATTTACTTATTTATTACCTTAAGTTCATAAAGCACTAAATTCTAGAACATTATTTATTACCCACTTGAGTTTTTGGGGCTCTGAGAGAAAAAGAGTGTGCACAGATATTATCGTCCTGGAGTTCTAGGTGAGAAAGTGGGCTTGGAAATGCATTGAATATTAGAGAAAATAAAGTGTCAAAGCTGTATTTTAGTTTTCTCTGTCAGGCGCACGTTTATAAAATATAAAGAGCTGCAAGGAGGGAACACAGGGGCACAAAGTAGACCTAGTAAAATGCTGACGTTTGACAGTGTGGCCCTGTGTCAGGACTTGGCTTTGGGAATCCTGACAGTCACTGCCCTTGGAATAACTCTTCCTCTTCTCTTGCGATGCTCGTCTTCATCACCACTGACTACTCTACCAGGTGATGCTCTCCTTTCAGGCTTTCCTTAGGGCACTGGGAGTCTTCCATAAAGAGTGGGATGAGCCTTTGTAGCTGCAACTCATGTATCAGTCTCGAAAGCGTTAGTAAGAAATGATGAACCGTCTCCTTTCTCAGTTATAAGCCCAGCAAAGACTCTTCTTTCCTCCTCCCTCTGCAGGGAACAGTGGAGGAAGTCGCTATGTTGCAGGAGGTGGGGGTACCGGGAATATTGGAGTTGGACAGCCCTGGCAGTTTGGTGCAGGAATAAACAGTATCTCTTACTGTAACCAAGGATGTGCGAATTCCTGGCTCGCTGATAAGTTCTGTGACCAAGCCTGCAACGTCTTGTCCTGTGGGTTTGATGCTGGTGACTGTGGCCAAGGTATGTTTATTTTCTTAAAATATAAGGAAAACATCAACAAAGGACTGAATTTATAATAGAGGAGTACTCGATGGTTGTCAATATTTTAAGTAATTCTTCTTAAATGGGCAAAAAGCTGGAAATTAGTTATTGATAAAAATGAGTTACAGATAGAAATTAGTTACAGATAGAAGCTAGTAATTGATAAAAATCATACCACATCTCTGTAATGAGTCACAGTTAGCATTCAGTGAAGATTGCTGTGATTGCTTCAAATGGTAAAATGAGGCATATACCCAAATCTATGTATTAGAATCCGTGACCATTTTAAAATAAATTTAAAGTCAGCCTTAGAAAATAAGAACTTGAACCCAGAGAATGAAGGAAAGGTAGTAAAAATGCCTAATTAAAAAGAAACCATGTTTGTGTTTTTTCCTCCAGATCATTTTCACGAATTATATAAAGTAACTCTCCTCCCAAACCAGACTCACTATGTTATCCCCAAAGGTGAATACCTGTCTTATTTCAGCTTTGCAAAAATAGCCAGAAGAGGGATTGAAGGTGCCTACAGTGACAATCCAATAATCCGACACGCATCCATTGCAAACAAGTGGAAAACTATACACCTCATAATGCACAGTGGAATGAATGCAACCACAATACATTTTAATCTTACATTTCAAAACTCAAATGATGAAGAGTTCAAAACCCAAATAACAGTAGAGGTAGACACAAGGGAGGTGCCAAAACTGAATTCTACAACCCAGAAGGCATATGAAAATTTACTTAGCCCAGTGACACCTCTTCCCCAGGCTGAAATCCTTTTTGAAGATGTTCCCAAAGGAAAACGTTTCCCCAAGGTCAGGAGACATGATGTAAACGGAACGGGGAAATTCCAAGAGGAAGTGAACATTCCCCTGGTAAATATGTCACTCCTTCCGAAGGAGGCCCAGGTGAGACTGAGCAGCTTGGATTTGCAACTGGAACAGGGAGACATCACTCTGAAAGGATACAACTTGTCCAAGTCAGCCCTGCTGAGGTCTTTCCTGAGGAACTTATCAGATGCGAAAGTAAAACCTCAGGCTAGAAGGACTGACGAAACAAACGACAGTTTGGAGATCCCACAAGAAAAACTCTTTCACAGAAGCTCAGATGGCCTTGTTGCGGGTCAGAGATTAGAGAGATGGACTTCCCCAGCAGGGACAGTGAATGTGAATGGCCCTGACCATGATCAGAATCCACGCCTGGTCTTGGAGAGCAACGCAAGAATTAAGTTGGAAAGTCAGGCCCAACATGCACTAGGCATGAATGTACCCAAAGAGGAGCTCTCACCGCTGACCATCCCCCTGGAAGGCCACATGGCAAAGGAAGAGCTCACAAGGAAAGAAGAGGAGAGAGCCGGACTGGAGGGCAATGCCCGAGGCCACATAGCTGCAGGTGAAGCGGTGCCTGGAAGAAGGCTGCAGCACTACACCGAGAGTTACCCAGGCTTTTTGCCTTGGGAGGGAAAAAAGTATTTCCAAGACCTTCTTGATGTAAGTCAGATCCAGCCTTGTTCTTTGTCGTGCCCAGGGAAATAAATAACTTTATAAGTGTAATGTAATAGTAACTACCATTTATCTAGCACTTTCCTGTGACCACGGCTGAAGTAAGTGCTTTTCCTCGAGTGACTTCATTTAATTTTTCCAATAATCCTAATTAAAAAAGCCACAAAAGCCTGTTTCGCAGTCTGGGTAGCAGTCCTTACACGAGTAAGGGTTTTAGATGGGGTGGAGGCTGGGGAAGTGGGAGAACAGGGATGGCATCTTGTCTCAGCCTGTAGATCTGACACTCTCAGCTTTACTGATGAAAGAACCTGAGGTTCAGATGAATTCCTTAGCGTTTCCAACATCAGCCATGCAGTCGTATAAGCCAGACCTCCGAACTGGTACTCTTGTCCCCTGTGTCCTGTGTGGCCCCCTGTGCCATTTCGGTGGTGTCATTTTACTCTCACATACCGCCACAGTGATAAAGAGTGGGGATATAGTCACAGCCAGTGCTCGGGAAGACTAGGAGGCCACTAAGGAGGACAGATTGAAAGCTGATAGTTGTGGCCATGAAGTATTGCTGCTGAGACATAGGCAGGGAGTCCCAAGGGAGATGGCCTCAGCTTTGCTTCCAAGAAACAAGCCCTGTGAGCTGATTGTAGGTGGGTCCGAGTTGACAGACCAAGAAAAGTTGTATGGTCAAGGCTGGGCATTGGAAAAAGAACGTGAACTGGGGCCTGCGTCGTGTTGCTCTCAGTGCTTTTGGGAGGCATCTTTTTGCCTTACACATGAGCCATTTACTAATTGAGTGGAAAGTGGCAGACTCTTGCCTGTGTTTCTCTTTATGCTTTCCTACCTTTCCTTAAAAAAGTATAGAAGTTTGACTTTAGGCTAATGAAGTTTTCAAGCAGTACAAAAGTCTGCCATAAACAGGGAAGGTCTTAAATCTCCCTCCTTGAGACCGACAAGTGGCTGTCCTTCCAGTGTTTTCAGTAGGTTCATAAACATGCCACCTATGGGGTTTCCGTCCTGCAGCAGCAATTCTACACCATCCACACACTCGCTGTGGTTGCCTCTGGTTCGGTGCCTGTGAGAAAGCAGCCCTTGGCAGTGCCTCTGCTCTTCCAACAGCTGGACATTTCCAGTATTTTACAACTACAGCATTTCATTAAGTTTTTCCCACAATCCTTACGCTTAAGCTTTTATTTCCATTGGTAAAGATGTTAGGATGATGGGTTTCGTCCTTGTAAGCTTCATGTCCTAAAATGTGGCGCCACTTCACACTCCCACAGTGCACAGGGATGCTCGCCATTCCATATACTAACCAGCATTGGTCATTATCATTTCTGTGCATTTTCTTCAGTTTAGGAAACAAAATATTTCTTCTACTAAAGTATGTTCAAATTCTTTACCAATTTTCCTTGCCCATTTAGTTCTGTCTCTGTTACATAGTAAGCTCAATTTCTTTTAGTCATATTCAGAACTCAAATGCATGCTCCTTTGTCACCAGCAAAAGTAGCTTAACATTTAAAGCACTATAAAACTTATATGTAAATAATTTTTCTAAATACTGCACTGAACTGGCTTTGAAATCCTGTGTTGTGTGACTAGCTTTTGATGCATACCCAATTTGTAGACCTGCGCATTATCTGTTACCTCAAGCCAGCGCTTTTTTTAAAGATCTTTAAAGTGGCCTGATGGCATGAACTTCGAGGACTACTATTGACCAGCTGTCATCATATTATATAACACAGTGTATGGTGCTGTCTTTGGACTAAACACAGTGCTGAGTTACTTGGAATTCTCTTTTCAGGAGGAGGAGTCATTGAAATCACAGTTGGCATACTTTACTGATAGCAGACATACAGGGAGGCAGCTAAAAGATACGTTTGCAGACTCACTCCGATACGTCAATAAAATCCTAAATAGCAAGTTTGGATTCACATCCAGAAAAGTCCCTGCACACATGCCGCACATGATTGACAGAATTGTTATGCAAGAGCTACAAGATATGTAAGTCTCAGCTGTGCTTGTGCTACCTGCCTGTATACATTTGCGTATTTGCCCGACTGAGCTTATGGTCTTCATATTTGATGAGCAACGATGCCATATAAATAAGACATGAAGACAGGCGTCTGTTTTCATGAACACCCAGTACTATATGTACCTTGAATATCCAGAACTCTCTGTGTGTTATATTTGGACAGGTTCCCTGAAGAATTTGACAAGACGTCATTTCACAAGGTGCGCCACTCTGAGGACATGCAGTTTGCCTTCTCATATTTTTATTACCTCATGAGTGCAGTTCAGCCCCTGAATATCTCTCAAGTCTTTGATGAAGTAGATACAGACCGATCTGGTGTCTTATCTGATAGAGAAATCCGAACACTGGCAACCAGAATTCACGATCTGCCTTTAAGCTTGCAGGTAATATATTGTTTTAGTCTTATGCTTGTGACATGTTAAGTGAAAAATATAATTCTGACTGCCATTTTCCACTGCATTTCAAGTAAAGATAATTCCGAATATTTAACGTGTGGTAGTGACTCGTCCATTTATTGGTGCCAGAATTAAAATAATATTTAATTATAAAATAATATTTAGTGTTTTATGGATTATTTTGTGGTCTTACATTGGGGTTAATTGTCTGTTATCTGAGAGGAGAGCCAGGTGGTAGATATCTACATATGATCCTTGTGGCAAGTTCATTCAGAGCCTGGAGGTGTGACTGACTGGAGATCTCAGCCAAGTCCTTCTGTGAGCCTTAGGAATACAAAACTCATGGAAGGAGCTGTCAAAATGAATTGATTTGCACAGCATTCTTCTTGTGTCCTGGACCACCTTGTAGAAATGGGTGTCTCACAGGGTTCACATTCTATTTCAGATGAGGATGAAGTATTTGTTGTTGTATTGTCTTATTTTGCTCTTTTGAAATGTCTCTATTTTATACTTAAGAATTCTATTGCTTTTGAGTCATTTAAAATAGCCATTTTTTAGGCTTTCAAATACTTTTTTATTATGATATTTTCCTTTTATTTTTGAGATTATAATATAATTATATCATCTCCCCTTTCTCTTTCTGTCCTCCAAGTCCTCTCATGTATCTTCCTCCTTGCTCTTTTTAAAATTCATGGCCTCCCCCATTAGTTGTTGTTAGATACATGTATAGTATATGTATATACATATGTATTTCTATATACATAAGTACAACCTACTCAGTCTATATAATGTTACTTGTATACACATCCTTTTTATTTTCAAACCACAGTTTCTATCTACAGTGTATATGACATTTATATTTTGCTTTGTTAGGATTTGACAGGTTTGGAACACATGTTAATAAATTGCTCCAAGATGCTTCCTGCTAATATCACTCAACTAAACAATATTCCACCAACTCAGGAAGCATACTATGATCCCAATCTGGTAAGTTTCATAAGTTAATCCTTATCAGGTGTATTTCCACCATTTCTCTGTAGCACATCAAACTAGAGGCACAGTAGCAGCACAAATAATATACAGTTATTTGCATCTTACTTTAGGATCTCTCCCCACTCTGTGAATATGTAAGCTAATATTCAGATTGGTTACTTAGGTTCCATAAACACACCTCCTAATGTCCAAGGGTGGCAGCAAGTTACCTCAGAACTCTCTTGGAAAGAGAACACTCCAAAGAAATAAGTCAGATGGGGTACTGCTGGCACTACCTGGATCTTATGGGGAGTGGCGGATGAGCTTCACACACCTATTGTAGCATCACGTGTCCAAAGTAATCCGAAGATTGTTAACTGTAATAGATGTGAAAATATGTGCACCTCAGAATTGATAAAAGGACATGAGTAATACAGTATTTAACATGGTTTTGTAAGTAGTACACGTGACATATGGGGAAATGCTTAGAACATGAATTGGATGGGGGGCGGGGTACGGGAAGCATATACAATGACTTGAAAAATTATCAAAAACTCCCAAATATGGTCTATGCCCTACTTGAATACAGAACACACATATCTCCAAAAGATATATTAAACCACAGATAATTTTTAGTACTGTTGTCTTACTTGTGTTTTCCATATTTTGTACAATGAATAGTTTTTGCTTTCATAATCAGAATAAAATTACCGGTGGAGAGGTGGTTCCATGGTTAAGAGCACTTTTTGTTCTCATAGAGGACCTGCGTTCAGTTCCCAGTACCTACATGCTGGTTTACAACCATCTGTAACTTCTGTTCTAAGAGAAACATGGCTGGTTCACAGTATGTTCTTAATCAAATGAAAGGGTGTGTGTGTGTAATCATATGAGGGTCTTTTCTGTCTCTGGAGAGAATAAAATCACTTTTAAGGCATAGAAGTTAAATTATACAGGCTAACGAACATTCTTAGAAAAGTTTTAAAACAATAACTCTTTCTTAAAATTTCCCCAGATTTAATTATACCAGTTCTATCAAAGCTAATATAGTTGAAGGCATCTGTAGGTTTTGTTTTTTGTTTTTGTTTTTTTTAAGCCAGGCCTGGTGGCACATGGCCTGTAATCCTACCACATGAGAGGCGGAAGCAGGAGAATCACAAGTTTAAAATCAGCCTGATCTCTTTAGTGAGTTCTAGGTCATCCAGGACCTCATAGGGAAATTCTAAGGGAACAAAAAATAATAATTAGTTAATTAAGCCAAAGATGGGTAATTAATTTTTCATTCATGTGTTTGTCAAGGTAACTAAATTGCTGTTAGTTATCCAGGACTTGGACATGCCCTTTCTCAAGAGGAAAGTCGCCCCTCTAGATTGCCAGCCCCACCACCTGTCTTTACACATATCTTTGTGTGGACCCCAGAGCGTGGCTAAGTAGCTGATGGGGAAGGGTGCTGGCCTCCTGAGCTGTTTCCTCTTCAGTATATTCTTAGCCCAGTGAACTCTCGTGGACCTTTAAGTTTGGCACCCAAGCAGGCCAGGGCTCACTTGCTCTTGTCTTGTCCTTGGACTGTCTAACCCACTTGTGTTTTCTCACAGCCACCAGTCACTAAAAGTCTTGTCACCAACTGTAAACCAGTGACTGACAAAATCCATAAAGCATATAAAGACAAGAACAAATACAGGTAAGATACAGGTAAATGTATCCTTGTTCAGCTTAAGAATAATTATGAGTCTGGCATTTTTATACCTTTCCAGTATTTTATTGATTTTGTGTTCATTTAAAGGTTATGTGAGATTTCCTCTCATAACCTTAAAAGATACAGTCATGTCTGTTCATGTTGAGTCCGCTAAAGTTTTTAAGAATGCTTTTCCTATTGAAACTTTGTTTCTTGTTTCCATGTATTTATTAAACTCTTTAAATGTATTTGACAATTAGGTTTGAAATTATGGGAGAAGAGGAAATCGCTTTCAAAATGATTCGTACCAATGTCTCTCATGTGGTTGGCCAGTTGGATGACATAAGAAAAAACCCCAGGTACTATTTATAATTTTTTTCTGATCAATTCTAAAAATGTGTGTGTATTTTTTTAATTCCGAAAATAAATATGACTAAGAAGGGAACAAGCAGGACTAGAGAGAAGGGAGTGACTTGCTTCGGTTTGGAGCAGACAGAGACGCTCCATGGGAAAAGGTGTGTCAGCTGAGTTTGACCAGAGCAGCGGGAGTTGTGGGTTAAGTTGTGAGCTCCCACAGAGGCCTCTCCTGGACTTGCTAAAAGTTGGGTGGCACCGGCTGTTCAGTGAGGCCCAGAGCAGGCTGGGTGGAAGGGCTGGGGACTTACAGACCACTGGCACTCAGTATTTCTAACAAGGTTCCTGCTGAGCGGTTGCCTTGGCAGTTAGATTGAGTCCCTGGTGGCTTCCTAGCACACAGGAGGGGGTCACTTGAGTGACTCTAACTTCTGGGGCAACTCATTGGCTGTTTGATAGCCTGGGGCTTCTTAGCTTTTTTATTTTTTATTTTGCTTTATTTTATTTTTTGAGACAGGTTCTCACTAGCCCAAGCTGGCCTGGAACTCATAGAGATCTGCCTCAGCCTCCTGAGTCCTGAGATAGTTACCAGCCACCATGCTCAGCTAATTTTATTCTTTTAAAAAACTCTTTCTTTCCCTCTTTTGTTCTTTCTATAAATTCTTAAGATGTTCCTGTATCCTCTCTATTTTTCAAAGAATTGGTAGTTGCATCTGAAGATTTTGTTTAATTTGTTTGATTTAAAAAAAAATTGTTTTCAAAAGTGTTGTCACAACTTATCATGTTAATGGGACATGGGTTTAGTGACTTTTGCCTGAAAGAAAACTTGAAACAAGAAGGATGCACCATCATAAAGTTCTTTTGCTGAACTCTTGCATCTCCTAGTTTGGTTGGAGATATATTAATTCAAAACTCAAAGAATCTGTACTTATAGGACACCATCTCTATTTCAGTTATCTATGTGAGCATGATACAACAGTTAGTTCAAACGACTTGTTTTAGGTACTTACTAATTTTTTCCCTAGCCATTAAAAAATATTGCAGCCAGTCAAATACATTTACTGAACACAGACATCTGGCTGCACTAAATGGGAGTCATTTATTTATTCCCACAGTTACATGGATCTTTCAAAATTATCTGCCCTAGTTCTCTTTTTTTTGCAGGTAAGGAATTTGCACGGAAATTTTATAGAACTCTCTTCCTCCAGGGAACGATATCAGCAGATGTACCGACTTGGGGTGCTGGCCCATTGGAAATATTTTTGGAACCCAGATTTCTTATTTTATTAGATCAGGCTCGTGTGTGTGATGACCAATGACTCTAGCTCTCTGTTGTTTCAGGAAGTTTGTTTGTCTGAATGACAACATTGACCACAATCATAAAGACGCCCAGACAGTAAAGGCCGTTCTCAGGGACTTTTATGAATCCATGTTTCCCATACCTTCCCAATTTGAGCTGCCAAGAGAGTATCGGAACCGTTTTCTTCATATGCATGAGCTGCAGGAATGGTAAGTTCTTGTTTCTCATATATATGTGTATACCCATGATTCTGTACATATTCATTTGTAGTTAGGTTACTGTCATTTCTTTAATGTGTTATCTGTTATGTAATTTATCTGGGAAAATATAGTTACAATTTTCATTAAACACTTAAAATACATTTACTGGCATTTCAAGAGATTTTACTGAATGAAACTTCATTTATTCAATTGTTTGCTGATTGATATCTAAGTGAACAGCAGTGTTGATATGGAAGATCTTGTTGTATAGTACAAAATGAGAGGCACATGAATCAGCATGGGCTGACCAGACTCTCAGGCAAGCTTCCAGAACCAATGGAAGCTCCATAATGTGCGAAAGATTGACATGTGGTAAATGTTGTTTAGAAATTGTCTGCTATAGTTGGAAGGATGAAGACAAGAAAAGACAAGTAAATGGAGGTCACAGAATACACCTCGCCATTGTCAACCATACAGTTCAGGGGCATATATATGTTCACGAAGCTGTGTAGCATTGCTCTGTTGGAAGACTTACCACTCCAGAAGTGTGTCGGTACCCTTTGCGCACTCATTTTCCCAGTACTTAACCCTTAGCCCCTGGCGACCATTCATTTGCTTTCTCACTGTGAGTTTGCCTTTTCTGGATATTGCTTATGTAAGGACTTGTGCCATGTGGCCTTGTGTATCTGACTTCTTCCACTTCAGGGGAATTGTTTATTTGTTTGATTGTTTTTGTGGTAGGGATAAAGCCCAGGGCCTTGTTCATGAGAAGCAAGTGCTTTATGACCAAGATATACCCTGAACCCTTGGTTTTTTAAGACAGGGTTTCATAATGTAGCTCACGCTGGTCTAGAATTCCCTTTGCAGTTCAAACTAGTCTCCAATTTGTGGTCTGGTCGTTGGCTCAGCCTCATGAATGCTGGGAGTAGTTGCTCATCTTAAAGTAGCTGGCAATTGGTAGATCAAGCCTGACTCTTAAGTTTACACATTCTAGTATATTCCATGGCTGTCTTATGTGCTTTCTCCATTTTTTATTTACTGCCATGAGGTCAAGTAACTTTATCTTTGAATTTAGGAAGACTTTTAACCCTTTGCCTGCCTCTTTATGTCAGGTGCTGGAATCCAAAGATGAAACAGATATAGGGCTGTCTTTGAGGTATTCACTTTCTATCCAGGGTGATGGGCACCAGATGGAATATATTGGGCGTGGCAGTAAGGTTTGTGATGATATTAGTGTACTGGTGATGGAATCACTGGTTCTCTTGGAGGAAAATGACATTTGGACTTCATTTTTGTACTTATGAAACAACATAGCTCTGACCCCAAAGGGAATAAAGTTTTATTCTTAAGCCAAATATGAGTGATTGTGGCCCAGAAAAAATGAATGTAGGTGATATATTCCTATGTGGAAAAGGTTTAATGAGGTTTCTGTAGTTATAAAACAAAAAGTCGTAAATAAAAGAACTTTTAAAAACACAGTGGTCGAAACATCAGGTAAGTAGGTTAACTGCTGTCTACAAAAATACAACCCTCACATCAAAGGAGATAGGTTTATTCTGGAGCCAAATAAGAGATCATGCCCTGAAAACACAGATTCAATTTATCCCAAATTCCGTGTCCCAATGTGGTAATAGTTAAATGGAGGTTTTTATAGTAACAGAACAAAGAAAGTCATAAACTAAGATACTTTTTAAATATATCGGTGCAAACATCAGATTGATGGGTTAAAACCAAGCTGAGGAAATGTCTGCTATTGGCCTTCAAGGGAGTGAAGAAACAGCAGTGGACAGCTGGAGGAGACTGCTGTGGGGAAACTGGCAGGTCTTGACAACTTGAAAGAACCTGCTAGATGCGTTTGGAAAAATGCAGCAGTGCTCACTGCTGCTGTCTGTTCGTTTTCATTTTTTATAAAGAGAAGCTGTGAGTGAGTATGGATTCATCTTGCATATGCAGCTTCTCACTGTGTTCAGTTTCCCGGAGCTCCAAAGATAGCGTTCTTTACATGCTTCCAAATGTTAATTCTCCTTGTCCAACTTGTGACTTTATCTTCAGTGGCACAGTTGAGTAAGTGGCAGGATTTAAAAAGTAGTTTGAGCTCTTTTTTGTGGCACCTCCTAGGTGTTTGGCCATGTCAAGATGAAGTTAAATATCTTCTTCCCAACCATTGACTGTCAGAAACTCATTGAAGTGGATGATGATTCATACTTTCTACAAGAAGTGAAGAGGGGAAGGGCTATGTGGTCAAAATCAATGGTAGGGATGACAAAAAAGGTTTTCCTGTAAAGCAGGATGTTTTGACTCCTGGCAGAATATGCCTGCTGGTGTTGTATACCAAGGAGAACTGGAGAGAGGAAGTGCCAGTCTGTTCAAGATCCATTGTAGATGCCAATCTAAGTGTTCTTTCTTATATTAGATGTTTTTTGTTAGCTTTACATTAATAATGCGTTTTGTTACTGATTGCCATTGTATACTCCATTATTTGTTCTGTTCCTTCACTCTCCTTCCCTATCTCCCTGCCCTCTCTGTTGGTCCTCTTCTTTCCCTCATTAGCACCCCTCATTCTCTCCTGTTAGTATGTATTTTCCTTAGCCCCTATTCCTTACCCCCCGTAGGAGTTTTTCTTTCCCTCTCATGCTGGCTTTCTAGCTCCATAACCTACATACACTTGGGAGCATATGCAGATTAAAATCTAGGATCCACAGTTGAGAGAACATGCAGTTTGACTTTTTGAATCTGGCTTTTTTTCTCTTAACCTGAGAATTTCCAGTTGTATCTATTTCCTGCAAATGTCTCAATTTCATATTTCTTTACAGCTCAATAAAATCCATTGTGTATGTGGACCAAATTTTCCTTATCCCTGCATCTATTGACAGACATCTAGGCTGCTCCGTGTCATAGCTACTGTGACTAGTGCAGCAATAAGCATGGCTGTGGCTCGTGCCTTTGAGGTCCACATAGATCTGAATGATCCTGCACACACTGGAGTCCACTGAGCTGTTGTGGTCTTGTCACAGATGGTAGAAATGTAGGAGAGAGAGGGCCATGGATGGAAGAGTATGACTTAAACTAGAGAGACATCTATTCCCGAAGAGTCGTAAGAATCTAAGATTAGGCAAAAAGCTCGAATGTAGTAATTATTAGTTTATCTTTCAAACCTTTTGTTAAGCATTTTTTATTGAATGTTCAAAACAATATATTATTCCTAAATCGCAGGTGTTATACTCCCTCCCAGAGTCCTGTCATCTGCAGATCTCCTTCATTTTATTCCCAAACGTAACTTCTGCTTTGCTTCCTTTCCTTCTCCTTGCCCCAAGACAGCCCCTCATTCTTTCTCAGGCCTCAGCTAACACTGGACCGCATGCCTTACTGTCCGTCTGTCCACACAGCTGCCATTTTACCCTTTCTGTGAGATACACCCCACCGCACCATTTCATCTTATTTCCTGCCAGCGTTTTACAGGCAGACCTCATTACCAGAGTCGCCTCAGTTCCTGCCAACTGCCTCCTGTGGCTCAGCTCTTCTCAGAGCCTCACAGGCTCTATTCATCAGCTCTGAAGGACTCCGGGTGACTGTGCCCCTTGGCCACTGTTATTTCCCCCTTTTCAGATGACATGTTCCTTCACATTCAAGACTTAAAAAAATACGACCTTATTGATGAAGTTGTCCCTATTTCTTTGGGGTTTTTCTATAAAACTTTAATTTTTGGTAATATTTGGTAATATAGATTTCTAGCCACCTGATTGATGGCTTGTCAGAGACTCTTCAAGTTTCTAAACCCTTTGAAGCAGAAACTTAATCTTGTTCATTCCTCTATATACACAGGAATTTTTTTAATAACTGAGGGAATAAATGAATGTGAATAATAAATAAAAATATATGTTATTTCAAGGTCTATAAGTACTTTTCTTTTGAAGTTGAAGAAACTTTTACTACCTGTAGTACAGTATTTATTATAAAATAACAGATCCGAACTTGTGTTAGAAATGTATATTTTATTAATATTTTTGAGTGGACTGTGGATAGTATCTTCTTGATTCCCAATATGCACAGTATGTTTTTGTAAAAATCAGTGAATATCTCCTGTGTTTCTGAACAGGAGGGCATATCGAGACAAACTGAAGTTTTGGACCCATTGCGTACTTGCAACACTGATTATATTTACTATATTCTCATTTTTTGCTGAACAGGTAAGTTTTCTATATTTTACATGGGTCTTACGCAATGTTTCTGGGTGGACTGTATCAGCATCTTTTAGAAAATCATATAAACTCAAACCTAGAGTCAGGTATAGAATCCCAGTAGTTGAGAGGTTGAATCACAAGTTCGAGGATAGCCTGGATTATTTAGAAGTTGTGTTGAAAATCTGCACGTACACATCCCCCTGAAAGAAAGAAGAGAAAGAAAGAGAGAAAGAAAAAACAAAGAAGAGAAAGAGAGAAAGAAAGAAAAGTAAAACAGTTACATAAACAGACATTTAAACGTTTCTTGTTAGCTTATAGTTCTCATGTTAATGGGTCCAGTATATAAAGTCATGCACATTTAGCCAGCATATCGACCTTTTATTCATTTATTTTGTCTTCCTTTTTACTTGTGAACTTAGTGGGTTACCTTATAGACTTCAAACTATAACTGAAAAGTTTTATTTCTAACCAAAATCATGCTTAGAATTGTAACCTGGTACTAACTTTTCTTCCTTTAACCTTCCTAGAGAAGCCAGAGTATCTTCTGTTTGGGTCCCCGTGGTCCTGTGTGTCACTGTACACACAACTGGCAGCCCCCTACTTACATTTCCTTTGAATTGCCAGATTGTCCCTCCTTCCTCTGTCATCTTCCTCTTATGTCCAGGCTCACTTCTGTCCACCTGGGCATACATCCAACCTCCTTAAGATGGAAGGGATGATAAAGTGATAAGAGACTCTCACTAAGCTGCAAGTGTAAAGTACTGGGAAGAGTAAAGATTGAAGGGAGGAAGGAAGAATGGGCCCACTTGACTGCTGCAAGCCCAGAGGTCCTCCCAGGCACCTGTGGGGGTCACTGCTAAATGGAGCTGCAGTGCTTGTTACTCACGGGAAATGCACACCAAGTTTATTTACACTGAAAAGCAAGAGGGTAAACACTGAGAACCGTAGGATAAGCGATGGCTCCCTACCACAGATGGAATAAAATTCAGGATTGAGTGAGTGGGAAGGACAGTATGGCAACCAGACTTTCACCCACCTTCCAAGTACCAAGAACATTCTTGATCTTTGTTGCCATGTTTCTGTAGGGGGAAAAATCTTAGAAAAGAACTAAAAAAGGCAGCACCTGTTTTTAGATCACAGGACCCCGATGAATTTAGCAGTCTGCTCTCAGCTGTTTCAAGATAAAGGAGAGGGACCTGGCTGACAGGAGACCCTGGGGAGTGTTGTAAGGAAACACGAAGACCAAGCCTTCTCTGTGTCATTTGTACTAGGAGGGAACAGAGAGCTAAAGAGATGGGAGGGAAGGAGAAGGAGAAGGAAGGTTCCCTTCCATGCTTCCTAGCATCTTGCTTGCCACCTACTAGATCAGGGTCCTTCTTTCTGTCCCCACCCCTTACGGCCCTCACAAACAGCAAGCACTGCTTCTCCCTCAGCCCTCAGTCCCAGCTCATGAATGGGATTGCTCAAAAAGCTCAGCCTCCACCTCTGAAGGAAAATGGCTTGTTCTTCATAAACGGGGAGAGGAAAGATAAAGCCAAGATGAGGGATCCAAATGGAAACTTTAAAAACAATTGTTTTCGTTGTTTGTTTGTTGGTATTGTTGTTTTTCCCTCATAGCAGCTTCACAATCATGATTAAGTTTTCCATTTCAGATATAGCACATATAACTATGTTTTTGAGAAACGAAGTATTTATTCAAGTTCTAAATAACAAATTTAGAAATGAACTTTAAAATTTTTTTATTTATTTTTATGTGTGTGTTTTGCCTCATGTATGTCTATGCACCATGTGCATGCAGCGCCAGTGGAGGCCAGAAGAAGGCATTGGCGTCCCTAGAACTGGAGTAGTAGACGTTGTGAGCCACTACATAGGTGCTGGAAATCAAACCCAGGTCCTCTACAAGAACAACCAGGGCTCTTACATGCTGGGCCATCTCTCCAGCACTTAGAAATGAACTTTGTGCATTGCAACCCATTCATAACCATTACCTTTATTTTCAAATGACTATTGAAAAGTGTAGGAAAGCAAATGATAGGATTTTAGTATAAAATTGCTTAACTGTCTTAGGAAAGATAAAAAGAGTCTATCCAAACCCAGAAGTACCGTTCTAATGATTAAACAGAGGCAGCTCCCTTCAATTAAAAAAATAAAATAAACAAAAGTGGACAAAGATCTTGAAAATAAATGCCTTTAGCAATGACTATATAAAATCTGTAGTTAGTTACAGGTCTTGGAAAAATGAAGTATTGACCAACATAATTTTAGTCTTGTATCTCTGCGAGCGTGTCCTAAGCATACTGACTCTACAGTGTGACAATAAAACCAGTGATCGCTTCTGCTGTCAGGGAAGTATGAAGAAAGCGTGCTGTTGCTATATCAGACTATGGCAATGATCAAGAAGGAACGCTGGCTTCACTAACAGTCTTTCATCAATATGGAAAGCTAATACTTATTTTCCGTCTTCCATCATGTAGATAATTGCTCTTAAGAGGAAGATGTTTCCCAGGAGGAGGATACACAAGGAAGCTAGTCCAGATCGAATCAAGGTATAGAAGATCTTCATTTGAAAATGACCTACCTCAGCGTTTTCTGAGCATCTCACACCTCTCCATCACATGCGTCCCTACTGTGTGATGTATAGACAGCCTAGTGGGAAGAAGGGACAGTGTGCAGACCATGTTCTTCTGCAGCATCAATAGAGCCCGCTGCCCTGGAGTTAATGAGCACACTGAGAACTTGTGTTGACAGCTGTGACCTGCTTATACTTTTAAAGGATTTGCCGAAGGATCTGTCAGCTTGTTGATAAAATGCCTCACCTACAAGCTGCTGGTTTCCTCCCACAATCATTGCATACTAAGATGCCAGGCCAGCTTAGGAGCAAGTGCTGAAGGACCCTAGTCTTTGCATTCCAAGGCCTTTTGGCATAATTTTTCACTTTTCTCCTTTTATTCATTTCCCATTTTTAAAAATCAGTAGCTACTGAGTTAGTTATTCTAAGCTTCTGGAAACAATGAATCAGGATGTCAAAATATGTTTATGTAAGCCGGGTGGTGGTGATGCACACCTTTAATCCCAGTACTCCAGGCAGAGGCAGGTGGATCTCTGCGAGTTCAGGGCCAGCCTGGTCTACAGAGTGAGTTCCAGGACAGCCAGAGTTACAGCAGAGAAACCCTGTCTCAAAAAAAAAAAAAAAAGTTTATATAGAGCTTATTTAAATAATGCAGAACTATCACTTCCTTTTAGCATATCTAAATTATTGATTTTATTAACATTCAAGTGATCTTAGATCACTAACAACTACTGAAGAGCTCAGGATTGACATTAAAAGTACTTTGAGCTTGTTTTAATTTAGTCTTCTAGAATACTGTGATTTTATGTGCAGGCCTAATTGCAAAGGGCTAGTGTCAAGTAGCAATGCTACTCACTTGATGTAATTACGTCTTGGAAATGTACATACTCAAACAAAAGTGCCTCGCTTTGGGAATGAGTAGTGCTGACAGCACCGGCACATTACTGTGATGTCTAGTTGAAAATTCAGCGGTAATGCCCAGTGGTGGTGATGCATGCCTTTAATCCCAGCACTCAGGAGGCAGAAGCAGGTGGATCTCTTGAGTTCGAGGCCAGCTTGGTCTGCAGAACTAGTTTCAGGACAGCCAGGGCCACACAGAAAAATCCTATCTCAAAAAACCAAAAAAAAAAAAAAAAAAAAGAGGGAGAGAGAGAAGAAAAGGAAAAGGAAAATTCACCAGTATCTTCCAACAGCTCATGTTGACCAACCTTTTCTTTAAAAGAACAGATACTAAATAACCAGAGACAAATTCATCTTTATTAAATAGTCTTCTTTGCTTATTTTCTTGTTTTGTTTTTTGGAGTTTTTTTTCTTTTTCGTCTCTGGTTTTTGTTTGATTTTGTTTTGTTTTTTTCTTAAACAACCCAATAAAGAGATGAAAACCAGCTTTAGCTTGTAGCTATACAAAAACAGGCCCCAGCCAAACTTGACCCACAAACTGTTGTTGGCAGACCAGAGAATCAGCCTCATTTTTATGTAAGGGTAAACAACCGTGACAACCATGCTCCGTTGTATCATTACACAGAGGTTTTGTGGAATCCTGATTCCACGAATCCTTTTTAAATTCTGACAGATATCTTTGATCATGATCTCAATAGTATTCTTCCAAAATGGCACACATTTTTGTAAAGAGGACTTGAAATGTAAATACTGTGTTTGTGCTGTAAATTTTGTGTATTTCAAAAACTGAAATCTCATTAAAAAAAAACCCACAATTATTGATGATTTGAGTTTGTTTTTTTTAAAAATTTTTTTATTGTGTATGAATGTTTTTCCTTCATGCATGTCTGTGTACCACATGCGTTGCTGGTGCTCTTGGAGACCAGAAGAGAATATCTGATCCCCTGGAACTAGAGTTACAAATGTTTATGAGATGCCATGTGGGTGCTGGGGATTGAACTGGAGTGCTCTGGAAGAGCGTGTTTTTAACCACTGAGTCATTTCTTCAGCCCTATAGTTTGAGCTTTAAATCTTTGGAAATTGGTGTTACTATTGTCCAGATTCAACAGTCATTTGAATGGTTGTTTGTGTGGTGTGTTTGGCTATCAGGATCTGCAGTGAATACTATTAAGAGTGAAGGAAGGAAGTCACATAGACTTCTGCAGTTAGATGAGTATAAACTATTCCTAATGAGTTTGGTAATAGAGTGGATAATAAAATGCAAACAATTCATAGAATCATTTATGATTCATTTATGATTCGAAGGAAGTCTGAGGGTTTGAAAGCTCTTACTTTTTACCTGCTTGCAGTTGCCTCTTCTGGTGAGCGTGTCTACAATGTTGACAGCTCATCTTACCCTGTGGCTGCCCTGTACTGATGCTACAGCTGCTGCTGTGGCTGCTGTCCCTTGTTGACATCTGAATACAGCTTCTCCAGCCTCCGGACACAGTCTAAATTAGCTTTCCAGGAATGCCCAGGCTTTAGGTGCCATGTGAAATATCTGAGGCATCTAGCCTCACTGACTGGGCAGCTACCAGCTGTCAGACAGCCTTTGTTGGACTGCTCAGAGTAGATGGTGTAAGCCAATCTAACTAATCCCCCTTTAATGTACATATTCATTCCATCAATGGTCTTTCGTCTAGAGACCCCTGACTAATATACCCTGCCAGGACTGTTGCTCAACTCTGTCCATCCCTTTCTCTTTCCATGTCAGTTGTATCCCCAGAATGAAGACATGCCTCCTAACTCACATCCCTCAGAGAGTCCAAAAACCTTGTCCCTGTTTAGTATATAAAACCCTGATTGGGAATGAATACAGTGATTCACTTACTCTAGGCTCTGTCTACTTCTGGCCTGAGAAATGGAGCCTGTCTCCCAAAGGAGGCTTGCAAAGTCAACAGGAACACTGCTCTCTTGTGAACTGTGTATATATGGAAGACCACGTTCCTAGACTGCCCAAGTTGGAGGCAAGCTGCTATACTTGAAAGCATTGCAAAAATCAAATCTGGTGACTAAAACATAACCAACCTTAAAAATATTTCATTATTGGAAGGATAAGTGTTTATAAAGAGCACAGTAAGGACTCTGTAAATGTGGCTAATATGTAATTCAGTGCTAGAGTACCCACCCCACATGCAAGGCCTTGGCTTAGATCCCCAGCACAGATTAAATAAATAATTTTAAATGTAGCTTTATAATTCATCCTTCCTTCTGCTTTCCTTCATCTGCCAGCTTTACTTTGGATGGACCTTATACTGTGCCAGAAACGTATTTTCACAAATGTGCTGTGTATTTCTAGTTGGCCTAGTGCCTGCAGATAACATCTATTGCTTTGCTTGCCTTTTATCCATTAATCTAACATTCATACCACATTTTCTATCACTAGTCATTTACCTACTGTCTCAGGGTTCCCCTGACTGTAATAAACACCATAACCAAAAGCAGCTTGGGGCAAAGGGTTTATTTCATCTTACACTTCCATATCACAGCCAATCATTAAGGAAGCAAGGAACAGGAATTCAAGGCAGTAACCTGGGTTGAATCAGAAGCCATGGAAGAATGCTGCTTACTAGTTTGCTCCCCATGACTTGCTCAGACTGCTTTTTTAGGCAACTCAGGACCACCTGCCCAGGAAGTAGCACTGCCCACCATGGGCTGGGTGGGCTCATCCACATCATCAATCAAGAAAACACCCCACACCCCACAAGCTTGCCTACAGGCTGATCTCCTGGAGGCATTTTCCCAATCATGGTTCTTTTCTCTCAGATGATTCTCTAGGCCCTGCCAAGTTGACAAAAAAAAAAAAAAAAAAAAAAAAAAAAAAAAAAAAAAGCTAACCCATACTAAGACATTTTCAAACTTTTATTTTATACATTATTGTAAGGAAGAGGAGATCACACAATACATGTGTAAAGACCAGAAGACCACTTTGTGGGGTCAGTTTTCTCCTTTTACTTTGTGTGTGTGTGTGTGTGTGTGTGTGTGTGTGTGTGTGTGTGTATGTTTTCCAGGGATGGAATTCAAGCCACCATGCTTCTGCAGCAAGCATCCACCTGCTGAGCTGTCTCACTGGCCCTACAAAGACATTTTCAAAAAGACTACTCCATCACATGAATTCTCATCAGAGAAAATGTGTAGCTTAACACATCTTTGCCAGCCTGCCTCGTCCCCACCTCATCCTCCCATCAGAACCTGATTTAGGCTGGTCTTTGAACCACAGTTGGGGAAAGTTTGATATTTGAAGCTATATGCATGCACATGCAAGACAATTTAGAGGAAGTAAAATTGAGAAAAAAAAACTGAGGAAAGCAAGTCCTGGTGTTTGTGACATGGTCCTTTGAGAGGAAGAGGAGCTAGCAAGAACACTAGGAAAGTACCTTGAATAGAGAGGTATATAGGAGAATGTCAGGGGCTGTATGAGTCAGAAGACAGAAATGAAAGAGGAGAATGCAAGTGCTTGGTGGTGTTGGTTGTTGCTAAATCAGTAAACATAATTTGGCAGATAAAATGAAAATACACTGCAATAAAATATATAAGGAGATATGGAATGTGGAGGTGAGTTTGTGGTGGGTTGTGTAGAGATAGCACCAGTTAATACTGTTTCAGTGTCCAAAGACCCGCAATGAGACTGTGCTGCTCCTCTCATCAAGACAGCAGATTGCTCCATTGTTTGAAGTTTGTTGTGGCCATTTGAATATTTTTGGCAAATACAGAGCCTTGAAAAGGGCTTTATGGTTTGTCTTCTTATGCTTCACTTAGAACCCTGAGACCTTAATGTGAATGAGCCAGAGACAGCTTTGTGGGGAGCTCTGTTAGAGGACAGAGGCATCTCAGCCAAGAGCTTGAATATTCCCAACCATGTAAAGGAGGGTACTAGATTAACCATTCCCCGTGAATCTGCCAGAGGTTTGCTGCCACAAGTTACAAGGGAGATCAGCTACAAATGTGATTCTCAGAATTCTGAACAAATGCAATGCTATTTCCTTGCTACTAAGTTTTAGAGTGGCTTATTAGGTAGCAACAGATAATGTGTAGGAACTAAAAGAGACAGTAGAAAGAATTCTCACATAATTTAATTGGAATCCTAAATGAAATTTGTTTATATGTGAACTGGCCTAGATGCCCATCAGCAGATGAATGGATAAAGAAAATGTGGTTCATATTCATAATGGAATTTTATTCAACTGCAGGGAAAAATTAAGTTATGATGTTTGCAGTAAAGTGGAGAGAACTGGAGAGTGTGTTAAGTGAAACATGCCACCTAAGGATAGTACTTGTTTTTCTCATACACAGAATTGTCCTGACCCACGGGATCTTCAACCAAGACCCTAGGAGAGGGCATGGGAATGGGGTACATGACAGGGATGTGAGAAGTGAAAGGCAGACAATTTGTCCGGTCAAGCCTTCAATTTATTGAACACATAGTACCAGTATCTATGCAATTTTTGAAGTGGGGAGAAAAGCGGGGAATGTGTCTATGGTCAGGTGAACTGGTCTATCCAGTGGGTTAAGAGATCATAGTGTCAAGGGCCCCAGAGCAATAAGGAAGTACTGTGAGATTTCTCTAGGGCTTCCTGTGTAATCTATAAGGGTGGAAACGTGGAATGAGGAAGCAATAGGATTGTGTTAGTTGAGCAGGCAGTTTCCCAGAACTGGGCAGCTTCGGGTTATCTGACCTTAGTCTAAGTTCTGTCCTTTAAGGCCAGAGAGAAATGGATCTTTTAAAAAGTGGGGTGCCTTGTATTTCAAGCCAGCGTATCCAAAGGGACGCTTACCACACAGAATCTAGATTTTAAGTGGGCAGATACGGCTGGAGAGATGAATCATCAGTGGTTGAGAATGTGCACTGTTCTTGCAGAGGAATGTTTCCCAGCAAATCCCCACCACCCACACACAGAGTGACTGACAACTGCTTGCAACTATTGTTTGTGTATAAAATCTAGATGTGGTGGCACATGCCTATAAAGCCAGTGTTTCGATGGCTGAAGCAGGAGGACTGATGCAAGTTAGTGAGTTTCAGACAAACCTGGACTGCAGAGTGAGACATGGACTTTAAAAGCAGAAAGCTCTCCTCCTCCACTACTGCTTGACATTGTGTTGGATGATTTAACCAGTAAGATTTAGCATAGGAAAAAGAATTAGAATTAGGAAAATATGAAATTGTCTTTAGTTATAGTAACATCAGAATGCACCTGAAGGATGGGGGAGATGGCGTAAGGGGTGCCTGCTGCCAAGTCAGAGGGCCTGAGTTTGATACCAGGAACCTACGTGGTGAAATGAGAGAATCAGCTCCTGCAAGTTGTCCTCTGACTTTTATAGAAATCACACATACACACACACACACACACACACACACACACACACACACACACATTTATAAAGGAAAGAAAAAACTCTTGGAGCACTCTAGAATAAACTTAGCCAAACATGAAAAGAATTCTGTATGATAGCAGGCTATGAAAGCAACATGAAAAAGAAAACTCCCCAAAGCTGAAGCCCAATGGCTGTGGCCCAGTGTCCTCTGCAAAGTATCCGACGTGAAGGGCTGTCATGCCATTAGCCAATGGAAACCCAAAATACACCATTTCTCAGCAGATACATCTCAGCCTTCAGGATCCATACGACCCCAGGGACTTGGAAACTGTGTAATTTGCCACGAAGGGTGTGAGGACTCCAGATGTTTGCTTGGACATGAGGCTCAACAAAGCTGATTAAATCCAAGAGTAACAAATGTACACAGAAGGATGAAATTTGCCCCACAGACCTTCATATACTTTGATTACCTATAAACTAAACAACTTCAAACAAACAAAAACAACTATGGTTAGAAGCTCTGATAGCCAGTTTTAAAACCACCAAAATTACTTAGAACCAAGAAAATTTCAAAACCTATACTTAGAGCAGCACATGATGCTTTTTAAAAAGTTTTTAAAAGGAGTTTTTGGTTTTTTAATATATGCATTACAGAAACAATACAAGAAGCCAAAAACAAAGTTATCCAGTCACAAGCAGCTCAGCTTGATATGTCCTTCTAGATCCTGTGTTTCTATGTGCTTAGGTAACTGACATCATACAGTATACATCATGCTTTCCCACACATTGTGAATATATACCAACTAAAAATCTCCGTGTTACTTGAGTATTTTGATAACCAAGAATATACCACACCATCTCAATCTGTCAGACAAAATTGTTATCCTGTCTTCCTTGGCAACAAAAAAAATCATAGAAGATGTGCTGGATAATTCTTTATAAACTTGACATAGGCTAGAGTCATCTGAGAGGAGGGAACTCCAATCGAGAAAATGCCTCCATAAGATTGGTCTGTAGGCAAGCCTGTAGAGCATTTTTAAAATTAGATTGATGTAGGAGGGTCCAGTCCACTGTAGGTAGTGCAATCCCTGAGCAAGTGGTCCTGGGTTTCTATAAAAAAAATATAGGGTGAGCAAGCCATGAGGAGCAAGCCAGTAAGCAGCACCCTCCATGGCCTCTGCATCAGTTCCTGCCTCCAGGTTCCTGCCTTGATTGAGTTCCTGTCTTGACTTCCTTCAGTAAGGGACTACGGATGTGGAAGTGTAAGCCAAATAAACCCTTTTCTCCCAACTTGCTTTAGCTCATAGTGTTTCATGATAGCAATAATAACTCAAACTAAGCTTGGAGACAAAAATGGCAGCAGACCTCTTAGATAGAAGTATTGGTGAAGTTACAATCAAAATAAAAAGTAGACATCACCCACAGCAGAGGCTTTCAGAAAAACCTCAATTTCTACCTATAAGGGGTCTCTCCCTCTAACTGACCCTCCACTGCCAGCATATGAACATGTCTTGACTTATACTGTAGTAGTTAGCCACTGAGGGGTTCACCAGGGAAGATACGGAGGTATATTCATAAGTCCAAACTCTACCAGACCTCAGCAGAGGAAACCACCATCCTGGCCAGTGCCAGACTCCATAGTGGAACCCTGAGAATCTCAGCTCAGGTGTTTTTATTCTTTTAGAACACCTCAGGTATTCTACTGATACCATGTGCAGATCATTACCAATCAACAGCCTCCACATAAATCCAACAGCTGTAAGCAATACAGAATGTCCTAGACCTAGGTTAGCCCTTCACCCAACAGTTCATAAAACAATTTCAAACATAACTAAAAATAAACTTCCCCAATACATACTGTGCAGAGCTGTCATAACAATTCTATGTTCAAAATAAACCTTTTCTGACAATTCTAATATAGTCATTTATTAGCTATACTTTTTACCATATGCTGTCACAATGTAGTCAACTCATGAAGGGTTTGGCTGTTCCTCCCCCAAACAATATTTCATATGAATTTTAACAAAAACTTATTTACATAATGTGTTACATTACTGCTACTACTTATAAAATATGCCAGGTAATTCAGAGATTCTAGAAAGATACTGACATAGCATTGACACAGCATACGTAGCATTGTCAAATACACACATACATACACAGAGGGGAGAGGAGGGAGGAGGAATAAATGCACACAGAATGTTGGATTTTTTTAAATGTCTTTTCCACATGACCCATCTGGCTCCAGACCTCTTCTGCTCAGCCCTCCAACCTATGGAGCAAACAAGGATAAGCATCACTTCTGAGGTCCTAGAGGCAGCCTAAACAACTCCATTTCTAAGTCACTTTCTGAAGACATGCCAAAACTTTAAAAAGATGACTGGTCATACACGTGTGATTTCCTACCTCTACTTTACTCTGTACAATCTGTACAATCTGTACAGATAGATGCCCAGATTTAGCTAAAGGTCTCGTTTAAAGGTTGGGAAATGGTTGAGAGGAGCTTTTTCATATTATGTACACAGGCCTTCTACAGTGGGCAAGTAAGCTTCATGAGCATCCCAGCTGGTCACATGTGGATGTCACATGATTCCAGTGCTGGAGAGGTGGAGGGAAGCCAAGTCAACCTAGCTTACACGGTGAGCCCCAGGTACCAATGAGAAGCTCTATCTTAAAACTGCAAGGAACTTGAGGAATGACACCCAAGATTGACCTCTGATTTTCACATTACACATGCACACACATGCAAGAATACCTGTGCACACAAATGCACACACACATACACACACACATATGCAAAAGACTAGTTAAAATTCAGTTCTCTAATGTGGTCTATAGATCAGTGGCACCCCTCCCACATGAAAGACAACAGCATGTTGGTTTGTTGGTTTGTTCTTAATGGATCTAGGAAAGCCTATCTAAGATCATGTGGAAAATGAAAAGTTTAAGAACCCACAGGATACTTATCAGGGGGAAACAAAGTGTGAGACTTGCTCTACCAGGTTCTGAAAGTTTGCTATGGCTGGACTGATGAAAATCCTGGAAGCAGGATAAAAGAAAATTTGTCAGGGGAACAAGCAGGAAGAGTAAATTCAAGAATTTGGGGGAACTTACTTTAATTTGAACATTACATACTATGTACATGTGTCAAATTATCACACTATAGCCCATAGATATGTACAGTTGTTCTATCAAAACCTTTCTTGACATAAAGCTAACAGGGAGATGATATATATGACACAGCTATTGTAGGCAGAGCAAACAGTTCTTATTAAATTATATTCAGTCATCAGTTTCCATAGGAAGGAAAACATAACAGGATGCTCGTTTGATATGAGGCACTGAAATTAAAAAGAAAAACAAAAAAAACTTAAAATCTTAAGGAACTTGTAGAGGAATGATTTTTAGCATTAGAAGTAAGGATTGATTATATATAATGGAAAACAGCTGGGCAGTAGTAGTGCATGCTTTAATCTCAGTACTCGGGAGGCAGAGGCAGGTGGGTCGCTGTGAGTTCGAGGTCAGCCTGGTCTACAGAGTGAGTTCCAGGACAGCCAGAAACCCTGTCTGGAAAAAACCAACCAACCAAACAAACAAAAGACCTTATAAACTCACTTCTAGCATTTGCTCTGCATAAATTCTGGGGTTTTTTTTGCATGACAGTTCTATCATAATATCAGTTCTTATAGCAACAATGAATGAAAAGTGAGTTGTAGAATATTATATATTTTACTTTTTTTGTTACTGCAATGTGCAAACATAAACAAAACTAAAATGTGTTGCTATGCTAAAGACCATGTTCATGTGCTTTCAAAACTCAGAAAATTCAAGTCCGTCTTTGTTTTACTCCTGTAATCCCAGCACCCAGGAAGCTAAGACAGGAAGACTAGCATGAGTTTGAAGCCAAGCCTGGGTTAGAGTGAGACCCTGTACCAGAGAACAAACAACAAAGAACTAAAAACCATCGGAAAACGGGAGATACGTAATTTACACAAATCTAGAAGAGTTCCATACGCCTCTGAGCGAGGAACCACAGGCAGAGACGACCGGCCTATGTGGAATGATCTGGAGATGGGGCACAGTTCGGATAGAACTTCCTAAAGCCGGTCAGCGAAGGAACAGTGTGAACTTCGGCTCACACGGCAATGTGTCTGTCAGGAAAGCAAAGCGCCCCCGCCCATCACGTTCCGGCAGTTAGCTGTGTGTGTGTGAACACGCATGCGCGCGCATGGAGGCCAAGGGGCACGAGATTCTCCGCACGGGGCGGGGCTAATACGTCAGCGTGCGTGCCCATAGAGTTCAGCCAATCAGCGGATAGCTTGGTCGAGGCGCTGCTGGATTTTTTCCCGCTCAGACGCGAAGTTTCCTCAGTTGCTTCGAGGCTGCGGTGAGGTGGACTTGTAGCGGAGCCGCCGAAGTAAGGAGCTGTCTTTCAGAGACCGGTACCGGTGGCCTGGCCTTAGCGGCTCTGGGCCGCGGGCAGAGGGAGGCGTCCTGGCCCCGGGCTGCTCTTCCTTCACCAGGGAGGCAGACGCCACAGCAGTTCGGCGGGACTGCCTCGGCATGATGGGGATGGCGAACTTCACTAAGGCCAGAGCGGTCCGCCAACCATGGGGGTTGGGGTTGGGGGAACGGGCAGGGCCTGAGACTGAACGGCTCAGGAATGGCGGAATGTCGTGGGCCGAGGGAACCGAGGGTCGGGCAGAGGGACTAGGTCGGGGTTGAGAGACCTGGGGTCGGGCCGAGAGACCGGGAGTCAGGGCCGAGAGACCGGGGGTCAGGGCCGAGGGACCGGGGGTCAGGGCCGAGGGACCGGGGGTCAGGGCCGAGGGACCGGGGGTCAGGGCCGAGGGACTAGGGGTCAGGGCCGAGGGACTAGGAGTCAGGGCCGAGGGACCGGGGGTCGGGCCGAGGGACTAGGAGTCAGGGCCGAGGGACCTGGGGGTCGGGCCGAGGGACTAGGAGTCAGGGCCGAGGGACCGGGGGTCGGGCCGAGGGACTAGGTCGGGGTTGAGAGACCTGGGGGTCGGGCCGAGGGACCGGGGGTCAGGGCCGAGGGACCGGGGGTCAGGGCCGAGGGACCGGGGGTCGGGCCGAGGGACTAGGTCGGGGTTGAGAGACTAGGAGTCAGGGCCGAGGGACCGGGGGTCGGGCCGAGAGACCTGGGGGTCGGGCCGAGAGACCTGGGGGTCGGGCCGAGAGACCGGGGGTCGGGCTGAGTACTAGGGGCCGGGCGGAGGGACCGGGGGTCCGGCTGAGGTAACCGAGGGTCGAGGCCGAGGTACTGGGTGTCTGGCCGAGGGACTGGGGGTCGGGGCTGGATAATTAGGTGGGTTGAGGGAGGTAGCTGTCAGACCCTAGGAAGCTGGTAGTCGGGCTAAGAAAATTAGGAGATAGGATCTAGGGAATTAGGAGTCAGGGGCTAAGGAAATCAGGAGGCAGGCCCTGGGGAGTCAGAGGTCATCGCAAAGGGCACTGGGGTCATGGCTGAGGGAATTAGTGGTTGTGACCTAAGGAATTGGGAGGCCGGGCCTAGGACTTAAGGTCAGGGCTGTGGGAATTAGGGAAGTAGTGGTCAGGACCTAGGGAATTGGGAATCATCGAGAGCTAAGGAGACCAGGAGGCAGGGCCAGGGGTTAGGGGTCATAGTTAAGGGGTTAGGGGTCATAGTTAAGGGCATTAGGGTCAGGCTGAGGGAATTAATGGTTGGGACCTAGGGAGTTAGGAAGCTGGGGTAGGAAGTTGGGGTTTCACGCCTTGCGGAGTCCAGTGAAATTTGGAGACGAGACTTTGGGAATTGGGGTCAGAGTCAAGGGAAGTAGGGGTTGGAAACTGGGGGGGGGGGTGGTTTAAGGCCTGGATTAGGGAATTAGGCAGTTCCAGGGAATCAGGGGTGGGATTTAGGAAGGTAGGGGGTGGGGCCTAGGGAAATAGGAGGGGACCTAGGGAATTAGGAGTCAAGGGCTCAGGAATTTAGGAGGCAGGGTCTAGGTCATAGAGGTCGGGGAGAGCTAATTAGGGTGACACCTAGGAAGTTAGGTGAAGGGCCTAGGGATTTATGGGCCATGGGGCCTGTATGAATTAGTAGGTGGGCCATGAGCATGTAGAGGTTTGGGCCTAGGGAATTAGGGATGTGAGCTAAGAGAATTAGGAGATGGGGCCTAGGGAATTTGGAGAAGAAGCCTAGGGATTTAGGGGTAATAGGCTAAGCAAACTAGGAGGCAGGGCATTAGTGAATTTGGGATTGGGATGGAGAAAATTAAGGGTAGAAACTTTAGGGATCAGGCACTGAGAAAATAAGGGATTTGGGTATGGAATTGTGGGATCTAGGGACTAGGGTTAGGGTTAGAGGTTGGGCACTGAGAAAATTAGAGATTTTGGCTGAGAGAATATTAGACCTAGAAAATTAACAATTGGTTACTAAGGAAATCATGGGTTGGTGCTGAGGGAATTTGGAATTGAGGTAAGGGAAATAGGAGTTTGGGATGAGGGAATTAGGCATTTGGTGTGAGGGAATTGGGGCTAGGGGAATTAAGGATTATGGCTGATGGTTTGGTTCATGGAGGGAATGATAGGCTACGTATTTTGGGTCTGAGGCTATTTGTCATTGGATTGAGCGAACAGGGATTTTGTTAGAAGGATTGGGGGCTGAGAGAAATGGAATTATGGGATTCAGTGAGGAGCTAAAAGAAATAGAGGTGATAGGATGAAGGAATGAGGATTTAGGGGATTAGAGATTAGAGCCTAGAGGATTAGATGGTAAACATAAGGGAATAGGGGTCTGGAACCTGGGAGAATGAGTTCAGGGCTAGGCTGTTGGAGGCTGAGGGAATTAGTGGTTGGGCTAGGGAATTAGTGATTGGCCCTGAGGGGATTAGGAATTAGGGGTGTGAGCCAAATTAATTAGGGATTGTGAAGAGGATTAAGGATTGGGTCTGAGAGAATTAAAATTTAATTAAAATTTAAATAAAATTAAAAATGATTAGTGGTTGGGGGTGAGAGAATTAAGAGTTGGTAGTATCACAGTTAGGGGTAGTAAGTGAGGGAATTAGAGTTTAGGGGCATGTAGAAGGATTTACGGTTGGAGTGATATTTAGGGGTTATATGTGAAAGAATTAGAGTTTGGGGTGAAGGTGGGTGAGGCCAATTAGGGAGTTGGGCTGAGAAAATTAGGTGTGTGGGATGGGGGAATTAGGACTTGGAGGATGAGAGAATGTGCCTTTGGGGGAAATTAGGGATTGGGTTTGAGGGAATGAAGAGTTCTGGTTGAGGGACCTAGGGACTAGGGTCACTAATCACTGGGGAGCTTAGGGAATGGGGGCTAGTGGATGAGGGTAGTATGATAGAAGGGAGCCTTGGGGAGTTCCGGTAATGAGGGCTGAATGAATGAAGGACTGAGGCTTGGGTGTTAGTAGGACTGAGAATTGAGGGCTGAGGGGCTGGGGAAATGAACATCTGGGGTAATTAGGGATTTGGAATCTAAGACTGATGGAATGAAGATCCTGAGGTCTGAGGGAATGATGGCCTTGGGGGCTTATGAGGCAAGTACTGGGAACTGAGGAGCTAGAGAGGTCTGGGTGGTGGCTTGAGGAATAAGGGACAGAGGTAATGATGGAATGAGGGCCTTGAAGAAGTAAAGGCTAGGGAGTAATAATGGGCTGGGGTACTGAGTGGTTTAGAGGAATAAGGAATAGGAGCTGAAGGAATGAGGCATTGGGAGATAGGACTAGGAGCATAAAGGTTAGGGAGCTGGTAGACTTGAGGGGTTTGGAGCTAAGGGAATTAAGGCACTTATAATTGAGGAGGAACTGAGAGGTATGGGGGTTGGGACCTATGGGTGTCCAATGGGCTTTTTTCTGCCCACTCTGAAGTCCCGTTTCGTTTATCTTAATAGACATACTGTGAAAGTTGTATAAGTGCATTACTTTCCCAAGGTCTAGATTTTTTTAAGGGAGGCTTGTTCTATGTAATCCTTCCACATCATACTCTGAAGTACTGGGAATGCCTGGAGCCACTTGTTTTTTGTTTAGACAGAGTCTTGGTGCTGTAGCCCAGGTTGCCCTGAAACTCCTTACATACCCACTGAGCATTTTATGCATGTACTTACATAGTGCTAAGGATGGAACCCAAGGCCTCCTGTATAGGTTCTGTTATAGCTGAGCTAAATCCGGTCCTGTAGAGATATATATTCCAGATTTATATTGCTACTACCAATTTTTGGGATGCTTATGATTTATCATGCTAGTAACCAGAGTTTTACTTTTTGACATGCAAACTTAACCAAAACTTGTCAAGTAGCTGGTAAATGGGGCCAAAATTCAGATCTAGTGGTTAGGTGCAAACATACTTGGTGTCAATGTTCAAGTTAGTGTTCACTGTGGTATTTTTCTTTTTAAATTGATAAATGATAAACTCTTAACTTTTGGCACAATAATAAAGGAAATCAGGCTGGAATAGTGGCCTAATGAGTAAAGGTGTTTGTTCTCAAACCTGAGTCTGATCCCAAGGACCCTATTGATAGAGGAGAATTGACTCCTTCAAGTTGACCTCTTCTGCCCACACCCATGTCCTTTCCCTCAAATTAATAATAATAATAATAATAATAATAGTAATAATAATAAAAGTTTACTTAAATGATGTATTTGAATTAAAACAGTTGAGAGATTTGGGGTTTTTGATGTTTTTGTTTTTTAAACAAGGAAACATCTAAACATGGTGCCTGGTGGAAGAAAACATTCTGGGAAATCTGGGAAGGGATCACTGGTGGATCAGCCTAAAATAGCCTTTGATTTTGAGAAAGAAGATAAAGATCTGACCGGTTCAGAGGATGATGTTGCTGATGGTAAATATTTCTAATGTTGGGTATTAACAATGTCTTTAGAGTTAATTTGTTTTGAACTCACTGTACTTAACTGAAGAAGCATTTTCACATACTTTTTGTTTTCTCTCAGATTTTTGTACCTATGTATCAGAATTGTAGCACTTCATAGAGTATTCCTTATCTTTGTAGTCCCAAAAGCTTGATAAATAGTACACGACTCTGACCAAACTTGAAAATCTGCTTCTATAAAATGGGTCACAAATTGTGATGCAGTTTGGTTTTCCAGAGAAAACATTACATTTATCTGCTCTTAAAATTTGTTACAAAATCCTGAAAGAACTGAAAATTTGTTAAAATTTACCAAAATAGCATACTTAATTTCAAATTTTATTTTGTCAATACAGAAAAGACTCCAGTAAATGATAAACATGGAAAGAAAAGACCTTCTGTAGGAATAATTGAAGATGTGGGGTAAGATGTTAGAAACAATATTTGAGGGTGTGCATGCCTGTGTGTGTATGTGTGTGCGTGTGCTCATGCAGGCCAAGCACTTTATGTGGGTGTTGAGGCTGAATGTCAGGTATTCATGCTTGTAGAACAAGCATTTAACTGAGCTATTTCCCAAGCCCCAAAGATTTTCTTTCTTTGTTCGATAAAGTAAAATTTAAGAAAAATTTACAGTTAACCTAGCAAGAAATAATATAAAATACTTGGTATGTGATATTTCTTCTAAAACAAGGATATGGTGAATCCCTAATTAAAAGATTTTGTTTTATTTTTTATGATGCTAAGGATCAAACCTAGGACCTTGTGCACAGTAGGCAAATATTCTGGCATTGAATTACTCCTGGTCTTAATGTTTTTAATTTTTTCACAGAGGTGAAGTACAGAATATGCTGGAAAAATTTGGAGGTATGTTTTGGGGAGATATATTTAAAGAACATTGTTTAAAACTGTATAGTAACTTGTATAATAGGTAATGTTGATCTGTTCACTGTGTAATTATTGTTTAATGTCTTGTTCTCATTATAGGGTTTTGCATAAATGTTCATGATTTAGTATCATAGATTTTCTTTCTTAACCTTTTTCATGATATGAAAAGTAAACATGGTACTTTAAAAGAATTTTAGAAAAATAGAAAAGGTTTTTATGCTTCTTTATATTCACAGAATAAATGATAATATATATTTAAAAAGTATGTCAGTTTTTCATTCACTTAATTTATTTTCTAGGATTCTTCTTGTGTTCTTTCCTTTATGGAGGAGGATATAAATTAAAAGCATTGTAAGAGAACTAGTATTTATTTTTACAGTAATAAATTATGTAATTGAAAGTAAAATGAAACTTTTCCAGCCAGTAAAAGCGCTATAATCAGAGCCAAAGACCTTAAGTTTTAAATACTATTTTTTTATATAAGAGTTTAATTAGGAGACAGTACTCTGCTTATTTGCTTCTTTTTGAGACAGGGTCAGGTTGGTTGGAACTTGCAAGGTAGACCAGGCTGACCTTAAACTGGGTATCTCTTCAACCTTGTGGGTGCTGAGATTACAGACATCAGTTACCTTACCCATTGTAGAAGAATACAGTTTAGTGAGGTGGGCAGCATTCCAGGGTACATGTGAGGAGGACAGACAACAATGTGCTGGAATCAGTTATCTCCTTCTACCATATGGATATGGATGGATCCTGGGGAATCATACTCAAGTTGTTGGGCCTGGCTGCAAGCACCTTTACTTGCTGAGCCATCTCACCAGCCTCAAAATACTCTTTTCAAAAAAGAATATTTGTTCTCTGTAAGGAATATTCATACTATTAAGTATTTTTATTTTTAAGAATTGTTCTATTTGATAGTAACAAAATGCTTGTTTTATAAACTTACTATAAATGCTCAAAATATAAAATATATATTATAGCTACATCATGGTTACCAAAAAATAACTTTTTTACGGTAAAAAGATATATGCATATCAAACATTACTTGAGGTATTTTTTTATGAATTGCCATACTTATTAGTGATTTTAAAAAATGCCCTGTAAAAACCACTGTGAACTGGGCTTGGCGCCATACACCCTTAATCCTAGCTCTTAGAACGCAGACCCAAGAGATCTCTGAATTCAGTGCTAGTGTGGTCTACATGATGAGTTCCAGGCCAGCCAGAGCTATGCAGTGAAACCCCATCTCAACAAAACAAAAAGTCAGCTTAGAAAAACTCCTCCATCAATGTATTATAAAGTATTTCTAGATGCATTATCTAGATATTACACTAAGATTTCTTTTATAAAAATGTTTAATAGTATTGACTTATTTTACAAATTTTTATTAATAGTCCTTTTAAAATTCTTTTTAAAAATAGAATTTCTGTATATTTCATATAATGGGTTTTAACATTTGTACCAAGTATGACCTATCAAATGAGGGACTTACTGTAAATTTAAAATATTTGGCCTTTATTAGTGTTTGTTCATAAGTAAAGTCTGGTCATGATCCTTTGTTTTATTTATTTTTATAATCCTTAAATTCAAATTTACCTTCAGTTATGAAAATCAAAATTGAAATAAGGTTGGGTATTTTACATATATCTTATTCCAAAACATTTGAGACCAGAAATGTTTCAGAATTCAGCCATTTTGGGTTTTGTAATACTTGCATAGACTTTATTGGCTGAGCTTCCCTAGTCTGAAAATTCAAAATCCTAAGTGTTCTAAAATACAAAGCATTTTTTAAAAAGCACATGTTGGTGCCATTTTAAAAATAAAATGCTTTAAATTTTATGATTTTGTGTGCGTGTTTGAGTGTGGGTGTAAATGTGCTGTGGCACTGATGTGCAGACCAGAAGACATTTTTAGGAGTTGTCTCTTCTCTTCCACTGTGGGAGATGACATCTTTCAGGGGTTAGTTTGCCTTTCTACCATGGATTCCCCAGATCAAAGTTACGATGTCAGACTTATACCAAGTGTTTTTCTCCCCCCTTCCCTTTTAAGATGGAGGGGTAGTGGGTTACCTGGGTAGTGGGTTAACTGGCTGTCCTGGAACCCACTATGTAGACTAGGCTGGCCTAGAATTCACAGAGATCAACCTGCAGAGCTCTGCCTTCCTTCCAAGTGCTGGGATTAAAAGCATGTGCACAAGTGTTTTGGTTTTTTTGTTTGTTTTTTTGGCTGAACATTCTCCCTGGTCCTGAAATTTAGTTTTAAATATCCTTGATACTGTTGAATGAACCCTTACTTATATTACTTGATTATGTGGGAACAAAATTATTTTCTTCAATATTAAATTTCAATATTTATTTTCAATACAGCTGACATTAACAAGGCTCTTCTTGCCAAGAGAAAAAGAATAGAAATGTATACCAAAGCTTCTTTCAAAGCCAGCAACCAGAAAATTGAACAAATTTGGAAAACACAACAAGAGGAAATGTAAGGTTTTTAAAGAGCTGCATCTTTATCATTTCTTAGTATGTATTGAGATAGATTGCCTATGGAAAAGAGCAATAGCACCTGCTTATTAGTCTCTAGTGAAAATGCTTGACTTTTTTTTCTTTCTAATCAAGTAATCCTATAACCTCATTCCTTTATACAATGAGATGTTTCTTAGTACTTAAGTAGATGTCATAGAAACTATTGTTCAATAACTGTGAAAATGTAGAAAAAGTTTTATATTTAAATAATTGATTTATTTTTAAATCTTTGCTATAACAAAATGGGCAGGGAATCTAATAAAATAATTTAATCTACTTATCAGAACTATATTCAGTAGGAAAAATGAAAAAATTCCTTGGAGATTCAAAGTAATTTTTTTCTGTAAAACACAATATTTCCTTAGTTTTCAAGAGCTAAAGCATGTGAGAAGACATCTGTTAGTAAAAAAACTTATGAAATCAGCATACATTTTAATTTAAATTTTCCTATCAAACTAAACTATTGTTTCTATTTATAGCATATGTCAACTGGGTTTTGAATGTCCTTTTTCACATTGGTATGAAATATGACAGTATTCATTTTTTTATAGACAGAAGCTTAACAATGAATATTCTCAGCAATTTATGAGTGTGTTGCAGCAGTGGGAACTGGAAATGCAGAAATTTGAGGAACAAGGAGAAAAGCTAACTGTTAGTATCACAATTAACTTTATAATTAATCTATTATAACTAAGCCTTAAGTAGAAATAGAGAACCTGTCAGTCATATTATGTTCATAGAACTGAGACAAGTTTTATTACCCATTGTTGGCTACATGTTTTAATATTGCCAAATCATAAACCACAGAAGTATAGGCACAAACAATATTCTTAAAAGCATTGGTCTCCTTAATAGTTGGTATTTTTGCAATGTTAACTATCAGAAACCTGCCGACGGATAAAAGAATAATCACTGGGTTATATTAAAGGATTTGGGAACAAGTTAGCTTTAGACACAAGTTGAATGGGGGTAGAGAAGGGTTGCTTATTATAGTGTCATCTGGGCTCTGCTGCTAGGTCTTCATGAACTTTGTGTACTAAGTTAGTTCTGCCAGTCCTAGACTTATTATAAATTTAGTGACTTCATAGACAGTCTTTCTGAGTATCTTTGGCAGAAAACTCATGTGGAAGAACATCATTATCTAGTTTGGATCATTTGCTCATTCCTAACCAATCATTATAGGTAGAACATGGTTTACTTGTCCTCCCTCTTTCCCTAGTTCCCCTACCCCACCCCACCCCCATGAGTGCTGAGGACTGAATCTAGATTCTTGTGTAGTCTACAAAAACATGCTATCACTGACCTATAACTCTCATCCCAGAATATGGAAGGCAACCCCATTCATTCTGTTTTGAGACAGGGTCTCACTTTGTGGTCCTGGCTGGCCTTGAACTCACAGAGCTCCACCTGCCTCTGACTCCCAAGTATTGGGATTAAAGACATGTACAACCATGATTGGCTGTTTCATTTTTTTCAAGATAAGTGAAACAAGATAAGTGAAATGTTTATGTGACGGGAATATAGAGGAACAAATTTGTTTCTGGTATTGCGAATTGAACCTAGGCTCTCAAAACTCTTCTACCACTAACTATGTTCTCGGTCCTCTTTTTTACCTTTCATTTGAGACAAGATCTCACCAAGATACCCAGGACTACTCTTGTATTGTATAGCCTAGGTTCAATTTGTGACCTGCCTCAGACTTGTAAGAAGTTAAAGATATAGGCATGTACCACCAGGTCTGGCTATGAGAAATTTAATAGTATCAGAAAGGGGAAAATTGCTAAATTCTTGAGAATGGAAGTGGACTGAGAATAGTCATCCTTAAAAACAAGAGGAATGAATACAAATAGATATAGATGGGTGGTAGATACACATGTTGATGAGAAACTGTTCTTCTTGGATTGTTTTATTTAGTAGTGTCTCTAGATGAAAAATAATGCCACCACGAAGAATAACCAGAGTTGAATTTTACAAGATAGGGATTTAGCCAAGTAAATGTGACAAAGTAAAAAGGTGACAAGGTGTATATATATATAAAGGAGTATTATGCAACTTAATCTGAAAATTACAGTAAAAGGCAGACTGCAGTTTTTGGTCCTGAACTAAGATTGAGGTGTAGTACTAAAGATATCAGAGAAACCATATGTACAATGATTAGAACCTAGATTATAGAAACCTATTTGAAACCAGATTCTGCTTGAACAACAATTAGCTGTGAAATAATAGATAATTTACTGTTATGTTTCAGTTTCTTCATCTTTAGACATGACTGAGTAATACCTATGCCAAATAGTTGTGGAGGAATGAATTCATGTATATTTACTTAAAGGGCTTAAAATAGTTAATATATTGGTAATGTTACAGTTAATATATTTTGTCATTACGATACTATAGAAAGGTAATGCCATTAATAATGGCAAAATCTAGAATATAAGGATGCAGGTGATTGGATTAAGTAGACTAGAAGACAGTGTCATTGGTGGAGAATAGATTAAGGAACCTAAGATATTCAGATATCTGTGTAAAACACTGAAATTATAATAAGATAGTCTTGGGGCTGGGGATGTACATCAGTTGGCAGACTCAAGCATGCACAAAGCCTTGTGTTTGATCCCTAGCACTACATAAACCAGCTGTATTTTCACTTTCTACCATCTGATGACCTTATTCACTAAATAAAACATGCCTATAATCACAGCATTTGGGAGACAGAGGCAGTTCAAGGCCATTTTTGACTACATAGTAAATTTGAGACCATCTTGGAACCTGCTCAAAGCCCTGAACACTGAGATTTCCTATTCAGATTTTTATGGTGGTATATGCCTGTAATCCTAGCTACTTAGGAGGCTGAGGTAGGAAAGTCCCAAGTTCCAAGTCAGATTGTATAACATAGTCAGTCAGACCTAGTCTCAAAAAAGAATTATTTGAGCAGTGGCTCAGAGGTGAAGAGTTCTTACTGTTCTTGCAAAGGACCCAGGTTTGGTTCTCTGCACTCAAATGGCAGCTCATAATTGGCCAGGCACTCTAGTTTCAGGGGATCCAACAGCCATATACTCACGCACACAAATACATTGTTGTAAAAAAATGTATAGTCATTGACTGACAGGATTATTACAGTGCATGTTAGTAGTACAAAGTATTTAAATATAGTCATAATAGTTAAAATACTAAAGTATTAACTTTAAACTATGCCTTTGAGTTTAATATGGATTTTTGCTAAATTTAAAAATAAGAGCTGGGATAGAGCTCAGAGCTAGATGTCTGCCTAGCATGCATGAAGTTCACAATACACAAAAACACTTTTACCAAATCATTAGTAACGGCCTTTTTCATGTTTATAGAATCTTTTTCGACAACAGCAAAAGATTTTTCAGCAGTCTAGAATTGTTCAGAGCCAAAGACTGAAAGCAATCAAACAGCTACATGAACAGTTCATAAAGGTAAGTTATACATGGTAACATACGTTTTTGTTTTGTATTGTTGTATGTGTCTTTTGTTTTTTTGAGACAGAGCTCACTATATAACCTAGCTGGACTGGAACTGTCTATATTGACTAGGCTGGCTTCAAACTTAGAGGTCCTCCTGCCTCTTCTCATGTGCTGGTGTTAAAGGTGTTGCCACATTACCCAGCTAACGTGTTCTTATTTTTTAATATATTTATGTGTTTTGTGAATTCAAGTCACAATAGGTAGATTAAAGTCTTTAAGAAACTTACTAGAAGTTTTCAAAACTGTGTTTACTGATAGACCTAATGTTTCTATTTCTAGATTTTTTTTCTTCTTTTAAGACAGGATCCTGTCTTAAATATTGCCCAGACTAGCCCCAAATTCTCAATTCTCCCACCTTGTCTTGTCTAGCTCTCGCCCCACATTTTTTTTTTATCATCTTGACTTTAATATTTCAATAAACTATTGTTTTGGGCAAAGATGCTATTGTACTTTATAAAATTGCATTTGATTAATATGAGATATATTTTACTTGTTTATAAAGGGAAATTTGGTCTATATGAGTTACTTAGAATGTTGGGATAAATAATGAACATGATTTGATAATTGAAAGATTTTACTTTTGAAAATTTTACAATTTATAACTCAAGTGGCCTTTCTGTGTTTTAGAGTTTGGAGGATGTGGAGAAGAATAATGATAATCTGTTTATTGGCACACAAAGTGAACTTAAAAAAGAAATGGCTATGTTGCAAAAAAAAGTTATGATGGAAACTGTAAGTTCTATTTTAAATTTCAAAGATACGGATTAATGGAGGCACTGAAATGTTTTATTTGCTGAAATTTTTATAACATTTAACTAAAAATTAAACATGTTTCATATCTCCTTTCATGAAACAGCAGCAGCAAGAGATGGCAAATGTTCGAAAGTCTCTTCAATCCATGTTATTCTGATGAGTCTTTGAAGAAAGCACTTGAACCTATGTAATATGATACAATTAAAACGTTAGCTAAGAGGCATGTCTTTAGAAATTATAAACTATAACATCTGTAATCATTAGCTTGTTTAAATGGAAGACTTTTATTCCTGTTAATCTAACAACCTAAACAGCTATGTAAGTAGCAGCTATTCCAATGTAGGCTTTCAGCTTTTTTTTTTTTTTTTTTTCAGCTCTTATAATAGTGAATTGTTCTCTCCCCTGTTATTTCAATAAAGATGACTTAAATTTACATTTTGGTTTCAGTGTATCTCTTAACAGTCCCAATGTACAAAGTTCAAGTATAGATGGTTCTTTTGTTTCTATGATGGGGTCTAACCCTATTGCATAAAATAGTCTCAGATTTTCGGGAATAAATGATCCTTAGATCTTAGCCTCCCAAAGTAGTAGGAACAAGTGCATGCTGGCTTACAAAAGCCAAATACCTGGCTTACACTGTTTTCCTTTAAGAAAAAAGACCTACAGAATCCATTTTATGTATACATCTTTATATGTTTACTAAGATAATAGATTGCCAATTCTAAGAAAAGAGAATCTGCTATCTTGGAATAGATTATAAATGCTAAAATCATTAGTATACCTGAAAAGACTTTTTTAACACAGATTTATGAATATTTCATTTCTGCGAGGTCACAAAATTTCATTTAATTGAGCTAGTCTGTACTTAAATAACATGTGCCCTTAGTAATGATTAAGAGCATTATCACAAACGCAGTTATTTATGGTTTAAGTACTTCATACTTTTTTTTCAAATATGAATCACCCAAATTTCTTTCTTTTCCATTGTAATGTTCACATTGATTTCAAAACTTGAACTGTTTTCAATTTTTAAAATATTTATATAGAGAAACTTATGAAACACTGAATTTCACACATGTTCAATTGTTTCAACATTTCTTTGAAGTCAGTTAAACTTGCTAGTTTTTGCTGAAATTGCTTTCAATGAATCATTCGGAACAACAAAACATACCCATTAGAAGGAAAGCATAATCCACCTTTAAAATTTTAAACAAGTCTGTATAATACTATCATCTTCTAGGAAGAAATTACCCTTCTATCATTGGCAAATAATTGGCATTAGAAGGATAGCTCAATTCTTTATAATTCCTTGTATGTGTGTGTTTAGGGGGTGGGAGTGGGCACTGATGGTAGATTAAGCCAGAGCGTCATCCATGCTAAAAGTATTCACTCTTCCACTTAGCTGTGTCTGCAAATATCAAACTTTTAAGATCTTTGAGAAGTTTACAGGAGTTAGAGGGACAAAGTAAGTACTTGAGAGTGTTTTCTCTGTATTTACATATTTTTACATTTTGAGAAATATATACTTTAAAAATCGCCTTTCCTGCATGGAATACTTAAAATACACGTTTACTCTATTTGATTATTTTTATCATAAAGCATATAGTCTTATGGAACTTCTGTATGAAATTAGAAATAGGGTCATATGAGAGTCTGAAGAGTGTTAAGATAATTCTAGAATTTATAAAGAGAGTTTTAGAATTTTCAACTAAGAATAGAAACAATTATCAGTACCTAATGTACTTAGTTTTGAATACCTGACACTTGTTTTTTTTCCCATTTTCACCTTGTATGAGTTGATGTGTTCTTGAAGTAACTGATATTCTAAAGGGATAGTTTTGACATTTTTTCTAAGTTACTAATTTCCTTTCCTCTCAACTATTTTAGCTACTTTTTTTTTTAATCTTCCTTTGGGGACTTAAGGTCCATTTTTTCCATGGAAGTGAAATTTTTCCTTAGACTATCAAGGCACAAGTTACCCTCAAAAAAGATTCATGTTATGCTGAATTGATTCCTTTAACTTACAACAAATTCCTATAACAGTTGTTTTAGATATACAAGCATATCTTTCTTTAATTAGCATACCTCTTTTAAAGCCTCCTTGTGTGTGTGTGTGGGTGTGTGTGTGTATATATATATATATATATATATATATATATATATATATAAATCTCAGTATGTCATTTGACTCAATTAAGTATCAGTTATATACTTAGTATTATGCACTCACTTTTCAAGTTTTATTAATCAAATGTCAGTGCCAAGATGGCTAGAAGTTCTTTTAAGTTCTGAATATTTGTGTAATCTTTTGGCAATCAAAACCCCAAGTCTGATAGGTATTTTGTAGACACAGAGTGCTATTTAGAATTACTGGGGTTCAATTTCTCAAATTTATTTTTCTTATTTCTAACTCATATATTATATTAATAAAGTTTTTATCAAAGTATGTTAATGACGAGGGATTCATTACTTAATAGACATAATGGAAGCTACAAGATTTATGTTTTACATTTAAACATAACCTTATAGATAATATACTAGCCTCCTGCATAGGGGGATTTCCTTCACACATAGGTTCCCCTAACTGCTTGTCCTCTTTTCCTTGGTCTACTAGTCAGTCAATATGCTTGTGAACCTGTTCAGGTGCTTGTTGACATGAAGTCTTGAAGATATTTAGATGAAGGTGTCTTGAAATTTGCAGGCACAAAGAACTAAAGTATATCATCATATCAAACGAAGAAATGACCTTTGGAAGCAAAAAGAAAACATAAAATGGGTTATGATTCATCTTTTCTGAAAATACAATTATTTTTCTATCAGCCCCAAATCCTATCTCAAATGTCCATAACTTTACATTCCTAACTGAAAAATATACTTTTTATACATTTCGTACTTACTTAAACCTCATGATAGCTTTTGTGTGAATGTGAGTGTGTGTGTGTGTGTGTGTGTGTGTTTTAAACAGGGTCTGGCTATGTAGTCCTGGTTGGCCTTTTACTCACTGTGTAGCCCAGACCAGCCTTTACATCCTGTCATTCTTCTTGCCTCAGATTCCCAAGTGCTGATATTACAAGCATGTGCCACAATTGTGGTCCAGATATTCTGAGTATTTATAGAAATTGAAGCACAGAGGTAAAAAGACTAAAGTACAAATGCTCAAAAGTAGAAAAACCCAAGTTTTCTGACTCCACATTCTACCAACTCTGCCACTCAGTGAAGCCACAAATTTCCTATTAGAAGGGGCTGTTCACCTTTAATTCCTTTGACATTTAAGAACCTAAACAGCCAAAAAAAGAGACTGTAGTTGAGGAAAGCATATATAAAATTCTGTTGTATTCAAAAATAAAGGGGGAAGATTTCAGAGATTATTAGTTAAATATTTTGCTTCAGAAAATAAAGCCTAGAAAAAGCTTTTAGGAATAGAATTCTCAACCCACATGAAAAGCTTTTTATTTGCTTAGATTTATTTTATTTCTATCATGCTCATATCTCTGAAAGCTTTTCCCTAGAGATCCAATGGCCCATAGATGTTCTGTTTGACCCATGTTTTGTGTGTCTTTGACATAGTGTTTTTAAAGAAAAAGTTTGGCATTCTCAGTTCACCAGACTGCTTCATTATTCTAAATCAGGCCAATTACTTATTACAAAACAGATGCTTTAGTTGAGTGGTTGGTGGCATGTGCTTTTGATCCCAGCACTCAGGAGGCAGAGGCAGGTGGATCTCTCTTAAGTTTGAGGTCAGCCTGTCAGACCTCAGAGGTCTGTCTACAGAGCGAGTTCCAGAAAAACCAGGACTACACAGAGAAACTCTTGTCTCAAAAAAAAAAAAGTACTTGTTTTTTTTTGTTTTTTTTTTTTCCCCTTTTTGGGGGAGGTACTTGGAACTGTGCATAGGGTCTTTTTTGGGCTACACAAGTGATCTCAAGTTCACACTCCCATACACAAAACTTACATTACTGAGCCAATATCCCTACTCTTCAGAAGTTTCAGAGTTTCAAAGTCTAACATTGTGGACTCCGTGGGCTGCTCAGCCACAAATGGAACATCTATATTACAACCCCTTTCCCTAGGGATCAGGGAACATTGTGGAAGTGGGAGCTGAAAAATTGAAAGATGCAGGGGTTGGGGAGGACTGGGGCAAAATGGTATCTTCTGGACATGATAAGATCATGAACTCACAGTAGCCATGTGGTTATCCATATAAGACAAAGCCAGTCAACCATTCTAGCATGAAGCCAGGAGGCCCCCACTCCTAAGGAAGTATTGACAGTTGAAGGTTGGTAGGGAAGGGAAAGTCCATTTTAAGGCTGTAGCACCCACACCCATGAGTATATGGGAAGTACAAATTGGACTCAATGGATTATTTTTAAAAAAGGACATGAAGTTAGATTAGGCAGGTGACAATGCACTAGGAGGAGTTAGGAAGAGTATCAGTCAATATAATTAAAGTATATCACATGCATTATGAAATTCTCAAAAAGTATTTTTTAAAATCCTTATATTAGGTTTTCAAGATATCTTGAATACTCATTTCCTATTTGGATTTTTGCAACCAAAAATTTGATGTTTCTTAATTTGGTTTGTTTTGGAACCACAAAAAAATAGAGCAAATTAAAAGAAATTAGTTATCAAACACTTTTCAGAATATTGCTTAAAAATATTCACTATTCAGAAAGAATTGGAATATCACTACTGGGAATAATAGAAGGCTGAATGTTATGTCAATTAATAGTAGGCTATAAATTTCCTCCAGAAAGTTTAATGTATGACCTATTGAAGGGCCATTACTATTCACAGAACAGATAGATTTTTAAAATACCTCAGTGTAGCAACAATATGATTATGTGAATTAGCAAAAGATTTGCTGCAGATCTAAACATCCATATATGTTACTAGCAATTTGATAAAAGCCAGTGAGGACCATGAACACGAAAAATAATAGCAAAATTAATCATCATAAAATTCAATACCAACCATAAAGACAGATTTCAATACTATAAAAATTTAAGCCCGCAGCGGTGGTGGCACACACCTTTAATCCCAGCACTTGGGAGGCAGAGGCAGGAGGATCTCTCTGAGTTCCAGGATAGCCAGAGTTACAACATAAACCCTGCCTCGATAAAAACCAAAAACAAACCAAAAAAAATTTAATGCTCTATTTATTCAATTTGGTAAGATTGAAGTGTTACCAATAACAACTTTACTTCAAAAATCTAATATCTCTTTATAAGAAATTAATATATACATTCCTTTAAAAAATTTTTTATTGTTTTGTGTATATGGATGTTTTGCCTCCGTGTATATCTGTGCACCACTGGATGCAATACCACGAGTGGAGACCAGAATAGAACTGGAGTCATAGATGGTTTTAATCCACCATGTGGTGCCTAGGATTGAATTAGGAGCCAGTGCTCTTAACTGCTGAGCCATTGCTCCAGTCCTGTATAGTCCTTTCTTAATCGGTATAGTCAATGAGAATTTAACCTTTGCTTGATGACCAAGACATCAATAAAACATATTGTCACCAAAGGCCATATTCAAGGTTGCTTACCTCAAACATTATCTAGTCTTCAAATCTTATCCTGAAACAAGCGGTACTATCTTTTCTGTTTCTCCAACGTTAAGTGGCAGTTGGCATGTAGTAAGTGCCAACACCAACCCAATTCATTGGCTTGTTACTTGATACAAGCTGGGGATAATTTTAATAAGCTTAAGTAAAGTTGGAAACTCTTGAGCAAAATGGAATTTTTTGACATATCTGTGTTCAGATTGGGGGAGAAAAAAGTTATCTTTAGGTACAGTTATATTTCCATGATCTAGGTTGTTGTAAGCCTGACCTCTCAGATATGCCAACTATTTCTACATATAATATAAAATGATTCATGGGCTAAAAGTAAATTTAAATATGCAGAAACACTATGTAGAATATACATTTATGATCCCACTGAAATGGTTCTTAAACTGTGAGCTGACATGTTAAAAAATAAAAGCTGAAAAGTACTTACCATTGCTATCCATAGAACAACATATTCATCTATAAAATTATTAAAGTATTGGTCTAAAAACAAAAGACCTGGCCCAACAAAGACAGTGTCTTGAAGATATAGTTCACTTTTCGTCATGTGAGCTATCTATAAAAAAGTAAATAGAATAATTTCACTATTAATTTTTAAATGTTTTCACCTTAATTTTCAGGACACAGTTATATTAATTCACTATTAAGACAAGCCCATTGCATTTCATGTTTGATAAAGGAATACTTAATGTAAATCTCAAATTCCTGAACAGATAGCTTATTAAAAGTCCTGATATTTAAGTTCCTTGAGATCAGAAAGTTATAATTGACTATATTATTGAGAAACAAAGGAATTTAACATAATATCAACTCAAGAGTTTTCTCTAGAGCACAAACAGCTATTTGTTATGCTGCTGACATCATAAAGGAAAACCAATGTTTTATAAGAAATTATTTCCAGCTTTGTGATTGAAAACTATAATATTTATATATTGTGAATCATAAAAGAATTTCTTACCACCAATTTTTGCGCAACTTTAGCAAAGACACACCCAAACATTAAGGTATAAAGGCAAGGGTGTTTTTCAAACACATTTGTTGCAGACTTTTTATAGATCATTATCGCCAATATAATAATTAATCCTATGTGGAGTCCAGGTGACAAGACACTTGTTCCCTAAGGGATAAAAGCAAAATACTTAATCAGCACCACATTTTAACACTGAATATATTACAAGGCAAATGTTTTTTTGGTTTTTTTTTTATTACAAGGAATCTAAGAATCCTGTTTTTTGAAATTTTTTTCTTAATTTCTTCAAAACTGAAATTTAATTTGTCAATAAAAGATAGTATAAAGTATGACTGAGAGTAAATGTATAAGACCTGAGAATATAGAAAATGGATATATAACAGTATACCATGTTTTACACACACACACACACACACACACACACACACACACACACACTTACTGAAAACATCAATAGTCAGAATGTACTTTCACTTTCTTTTCATTTCCCAGGGTTTTCAATTTGGCTTTTAGTAAAGACAAAAATTTGATTCTTTGGAATATATTCTTTGTGAAATGGAGGAAGCAGTCAAATCTAGGGACAAATCAAGATCCCACAAGATCATGATCATGGGAGCTTGGAAAAGGGTCAGGATAGTGATGGGCCAGACCCAATACCTAAAGAAACCCAATATTTGTCAGACTAGATAATTCTTTCTAGCAAGGTGTAAATAAGACAGGATCTAGAAAAGTTCATGATCATATTGCCCATGTGTCTATCCCAACCGTGGTACATGAAGACTCTCATGAGGAAGTTACCCACTACGATAAGAAGTCTAAATTTATCACACTTGGAATTAAAAAAAAAATGGACATAAACCATTAACTCTGAATGTTGTGATTAGTCAGCCACAAGTGTACCTTGCTGACATCATTGTAAGAATTCTTAAATTGTTTCAAGCTTCAACAGCTGGAAGTAACTCCAGGGTGTATGTACCCTTTGGGGGTATGGTCAAACCCAGTCTTGGATACAAGGGCTGCCACTGCTGCATGCCAAGCAGCTACTTGAAAGTTGCTGTAATACAGTAGTGAAGAGCCACAAAGCTCTTTAAAACAATTTAGATATCTCTTAACTGCCATTTTAACGCAAAGCTATTGATACACAGAATGTTAACTTTTCACATAAAATAAAATTTTCTCAAGTGTTCTTTGTGTAACAGTAGTTTCTGGTTTAGTGGGTTATGACAGGAGTTGGGCATCTGTAACTATTTCTGGGTATGAAGAACCAAGCCCAGCAATGAGTCACAGTGTTGCTGCCGGAAGCAAGGTCCTTCAGCCAACAAGACACTATTGTGGAGAATTGGAAGAAGACTTCAATCAAACGGGGACCATCTCTGCAGAGCTATCCACTGCAGTGATCCTTTATGTTCTATGCCCTGGGGGAGGGAAAGCTATCCTAAGGCTCCAAGATAGCACAGTTTATAGATGGTCCTTCTAGAGAGCAAGAGCTATTAAGAAATCCTGCTTTCTAGGAGAGTAGACAGGAAAACAAGTATTGAAAATATTTTTGGATATTTTCTTTTGAGACAGGGTCTCATACAGCCCAGATTAGACTCAAATTCATTATGTGACTGACAATGACCTTGATCCTCCTGCCGCCACCTCTCAAGTGCTAGTATCATAAACATGTTGTTATATGTAATAGAAATGCAATATAAATGTTATAAACAAAACTGGGCTACCAGGTTCAGTTTTAAACATCTATTTCACACAAAGAACTAGAGAACTAAGGAGTATAGCACAGTATATGGCTTTATTCAAACTTTCTCGGAACCTAGGGTTATATAGACAATGAGGCACAACAGATGCATGTTTTATATGCTTTAACAAAATTTGCCTTTGGATCTTCTGGTCTTGGAGACTGAAGACTGAAGCTTCCCTGGAACCCCCTACCCCCATCGAAATCAAGATCACCACAGAGGAACCTAGGTTGATTGTCCAGGTAGCTGATAAGTCTGTTATTTTAATTGACACAGGCTGAGTTTTACTTTCTGCTATAATTTATTATTCCCAGATCTCTGATGGTGTTGACAACTAACTGAAGTTTTGTTAGTTTTACAGCAACAGAAAACCCAGCCTCCCTCCCCCACACCAAGGCTACAGCTAATAATATTAATTCAATTCATAGAGCTACTAGAGCCCCTTCTGAGAAAGGCAAACAGGTTTGTGTTGCTGACAGGTTCCATATTGAAAGATAAGCAGGTTTCAGATTTAACTTTTTTACCATTCCTTTATTTGGAGAAATTTGTCTTGCAGTGCCTGCTCTCAGTAATAACTACTCATGTCTCTGGTAAATGGTTAAAAAAAAAAAAAAAGGATGTTAAGGTCTAAGAAAAAAATATGAGAATCTGAAAAGGTGATTAAAATTAAAGGTATAAGAGTGATTTAAGATTTCAAAGGTTCAGAGTTGTAACACTGATGGAGTTCTGGATACATGTTCTTACATAGTTCTGATAAGCTGGTACTGCTATTAGCAGTCACAAGCTCAATATTATAAATTTCCTTTGGTTATCATCTAAATATAAATTCAAGGTGCTTCTCGTTGGCTAAAATTATCTCCATCCAATTCATATATCTGCCTTTCTGGGTAGAGGAAAAATGTTCATGCTTTTAACCCAAACCAAAAGCTTTTGAGAGTACTTGAGGGCATGAGTCTATTCCAGTTGTTTAAGAGACACCTGTTAGCTACCTTTTCTACAATGTAGATTTCAGTGCTGAAAGTTCCAAATGTGAGCTTCATGAACTTTAACTTCTGTTTCTAGCCTTTAGAAACAGTCTCAGGATACTTCCACTTGGTTAACAGACACCATCCAGGGATCAACAAATTGCTTCAACTGCTGTGAGTCCTGGATTTGCTGAAGCCAATGCAGACCAGTCCAGCAGATGTGATTGCTTCCTATTCTTTCAGCTGGGACAGCTATCCAGATACATCTGATGAATGCCCCGCTGTTGGAATCCCCTGCCAGCTTTTGACTAGCATTCCAGCCTTCCTGGGCCCTCTGATAACAAAGTCCTAGTTCTGCAGAAAGTAGCTATGGAAGAGAATACATCACTCCACATCCCCAATGGGCTGGAATGTTTTGGTCAAAAGAAAATTCTCTGGCATAGGGGACAAAGTGACTACCTATAGTGCCTATGGGCATACCAGGAAAGTTACCTGTTAAGGCCAAATAGACCCAGATTCATTAGCTGACAATATGACAGAGCACTTGACCTGCTTTATGCAGAACAAGGTGTTATTGTATAGCTTTAAAAAATGTTGTTTCTATAACCATTTAGAGATAATCTGGCTGAACTAAAAAAAAAAATACAAAAAGGGGACCTGAGATGAAATAAATGACTAGTCCCCATTCTCATTTGCAGGCTTCTCCTGGATAGTAACTTTAATGTCAGCCAACACAGGGACTACAGTCTACCACTTCAGACATGGATGTAGACACAAGTCTACTAAGAGAAAAGGAGATGTTGGTGGCAAAGGGATCCCAATAGTGGGAGAGAAAAGGCGGGCATCAGCACCTGCACTAAGGCGAGTACCTTGGCCCATGGCACATTGCTCAGCCCTTAAAATGGCAGTTCCTGGCACATTGGTTGAGCCCCAAAATTGGGAAAGCCAGCCAAAGCAGTGCCCACTTTCTCCATCTTTAAGGAAACCTTGTTCACCAACATCGGTGAAACAGGCTAACAGCTTAAACATACAAACCTAAAGATGATTGGGCCTTTCTTGACCTTGTCCACTCCCACTGCTATAGCAAGCTTTAGGTAGGCTAATGTGTCTAGTAAGTATGGACCAAAATGATTGGACTTCTCCCTTATGCAACACCCAACTTTCCATAAAAGCCCTGCTCCTTGCACAATAAAGTAGATGAGCACCACAAAAAAAGTTAACAAAATTGACAACAACAATAATAAAAATTAACAAAATTGACAGATTTTCTTTTTTTCCTTTTTTTTTGTTTGTTTGTTTTTCCAGACAAGGTTTCTCTGTTGTAACTCTGGCTGTCCTGGAACTCACTCTGTAGACCAGGATGGCCTTGATCCACCTGCCTCTACCTCCCAAGTGCTGGGATTAAAGGCGTGAGCCACCACCACCCCTGGCAACAATATAAGCAACTTTTACTAAGTCAAAGGCCATTAATACTTAAAACTGTCAAAATTTTTGTAAAAATGTTAAAATAAAACTGATCCTCTTAACTAAATACAAGAATCACTAATTAGGAGGGGCTTAATTTAACCCTGGTTTTTTTCTATTTTAACATCTTCATATAAAGTTATATATTCTAGGTCATTAAATTTTCTTCACTGTCAATCAACACTTAAATGTTGAAATCCACTTAATATTGAGGCTTATTTGAATTTAAAACCATGTGTTCATTAAAACAGACTAATTCTTTTAAGTTTACTAAGTTTACATGTTTTAAGCTAGAATTGACTATAAATTATAGCCAAGACTACATAGAGAGACCCTGTCTCAAAAAAATTAAGTATTGTTCTAAATAATAATATTAGGTATTAGTACTTTATATGCTTTATATTTTATGCTCTTCTATTGAATTTAATTTTAAACATCTGCTAAAACAGAAAACATTCTGAGTGCTGAAATAAGCACCAATCCCAGTGTTTGGGAGGATCAGGCATGGGATTGTGAGGCTAGCTTGAGCTATGAGATCCCAGTTTGTTTGTTTTCAGCTAAACCTATCATTTTCGGTTAAAAATTATTTTCTAGCTTGAGTTGCACTTAATTTATCCTTCAAACATTTAATAATTATTTCTTGGTAAAATATTCTTTGTGTGGACAATGAATCTTACTAAATCTAATTTTCTCTTTTAGAACTTTGTTCCTATTAGTAGTCTATTTTATTACCCATGGTCAAGCAATACTTATTCCCAAGTACCTACACACAATATTACACTATAGTCAGCTGAAAAACACTTCAAAAAATGACAGTGTTTACGAGCAGATTAGAACCTGTATATCTAAGTGAATTTTATAATTTACTTTTGGATTATAAATGACACATTAAAAACTTGAGAATTTATTAATTATGGAAGAATTTTGAGTCTGTCTTAAGAGCCAGTTTACAAATGATTTGGAAAGATTAGAATTCTTGTAATTAAAAATATTGTATCTCCTGTTTCTTACTCTTGGTAATTAATTCTTCTTCTAGCTGAGTGTAGCACACCCATCTTTAATCCTAGCACTCAGCGACAGAGGCAGAAGGATCTCTGTGAGTTTGAGGCTGGCTTGGTCTACACACAAGTTCAGGTCTTCCAAATACAATAAATAAAGTAAACCTTGTTTTAAATCAGTAAACCCTTAAAGAACAAAAATTTTGAGCTACTAGAACAAAAGAAATTGGAGAATTCTATAGTTTAAAGCAATTCTTAAAAGTCATTCTAACTGGTTTGTTAGGGAATGGCATCATTTGATTAAGTACTACCTTTTTATGGTCTACTATCCTGAAGATAATAAATACTTTAAAATGTAGGTATCATATTTAAAAGTGTCAAAATTCTGTCTTCTTTTTACTTAAAAGTACTGATATTTTAAAACAAATATGAATAAATCTACAAATAATGATAAACAAAGTATAAAGACCATAAAGATGTATATGTACTCAAGAAATGTTTTTAATTCTAAATGTCAGAGTTCCTTTAAGCACATTTCAGTAAATTTTCAATAAAATTTACAAGTAATAAACTGTCCCATCTATGAAACCTTTGGCATTTGGCATCTTTCCTATCATTCAACCAAGAACTCACGCTCCCTTCTCCTTGCTGCTGGATTGCTCCAAGCACAAAATGAAAGCAAACAAATGGCACTGATAATGCATACAGTTATTATGTGCAATAATAAAACACTAAGAATGCTTTAAGTCTAAACTGCTTTTAAAATGCTCTTGTGTTATGTGTCTAAAACAAATTCTTCAAGATAATTGGTTTCTTTCTCTATTCTTGAATGTTGGGGTACTTGAATATCTTTTTATAATGAAAATTTATTATATATTAATGTTGAAAGATGATGAAAATAATGTCTTACTGCAATAGTAGATCCATTCTTGCCAACACCACCATGGAGGATCACATGGAAATAATTTGAACAGGAAAATATTGCTCCACCTACCACTCCAAGAACTGGAACAATCTTCAGTTTTATTTCTAGAATAGGTATCTTTAGGGGTAAAGGAAACAAACAAATCATTAAGAAAACAGAATTTCTCTCCCTACTAAATAGTAAAGAAACATGATATGATCATAAACAACAGTCTATCCTTTTTCGCAGAATCAAACCTTAACTTCTGCAATATGAACTAACTTTTTCTGAGGTTGCTTTACTGGGAAATGAATCCACAAAAGCAGTTCATTTATAGGATTATAATTAGTTAATTTCACAAGCCTTTATCTGTCTTAAACATGAAAAAGGATAGTTCACTGAAATTCAGTAGCTTCTAAAAGGCAGCATCACAGAAAAGGCAGACACTGTGATCTGCACTCTACATGTGATTAATACCACATGTGTGCATGCAAAAACTGTGTAGTTAATATCCAGGATTAAACCTCTAGCAATATATTTACCTGTTAGTCAACTGTTGTTCAAGACAACTTCCAAAGGCAGCAAAGGATTTAAAAACAGTGATAATGAATTGCTAGATGCTGTAGGCTACTATATTTTGAAAACAGACTGAGAGATGATACCAAAATTTATGGAAACTATAGACTAACAACTAAATGTAGAAAACCCATAAACATCATAGTTTGTGAGAATAAGGTGTGCTTTTCTTGCTGTGTTATTGCCTAAAACCCTGAAGGAAACAAGTTTAAGATTCAATTGCAAATTGAAGAAGGTACACCTTATTTAATGACCAGAATGGTCCAGCTGCTTCGTGGTCCACAATTCAGTATCCAAGGGATTCAGGCCAATGGTAGAATATCCCTGCTTCTGTTGTTCATATGGAAAGGAGCATGAATGTCTTGGGGAAAGTATGACTACTTGAGAATATAATGGAAATCTGTTTCTGAGCTTGCGGGTATGAATGGTAACTGAGAATTTGAAATAACTAAATGACACAGGGAAACCTTTTTATTGTTTTCAAGTAAGATTGATTTTTTAAAATTTGCATGTGTATATGTTTGATGTATATGCATGGAGGCAGAGAATTTTTATGGGGAAATTTCAAATATATTTTATTAACTTTTATTTTTAACTTAATTAAATTAATTTATTTGTTTGGTTTCTTGAGGCAGGGTTTCCCTGTGTAGCTCTGGCTGTCCTGGAACTCACTCTGTAGAACTGGCTGCCCTTGGACTCACAGAGATCCCCCATCTGTGCTTCCTGAGTGCTGGGATTAAAGGTGTGCACCACCACTGCCCGGCTTTACTGACTCTTTTAAAAATAGTATTTTTTAATGTGATAAATATTCCCTGGTAAAGGTAATTTCAGTGGATTTTTTTTCTCTTTTGTATTAGGGAAATAGGGACATTTTTTTCTGTACAATAAAACATTTATTACAGAAGAAAACGCCATGTAAATATACATACAGATATATTATTAAATGAAAGAAAAAGCTTACAAAAGGGAATGAATGTTAAATATAGCTCCAAGGATTTCTAAAGACAGGCAAAAAATGTAATATCTTCCTATGTACACAAAAAGCACTTAGATGTAAATTTAAATATTTAGATTTACCGTATAGTCCCACATTGTTGCTCCTCCAAATGTAGACAATATAAAGACGATCACTAAAGCTACCTGAATCTCAGTTACATCCACTCTACAAAGGAAGAACAAAGAGCAGGTGAGTATTTTTAAATAAAGTTTTTGAACATGAAGGTGAATTATCACATACTCTATGACACAGATGCAAATAAATCATATAGCCCTGGTTGATTTTTAACCTTTATGCTTTTATGCCCATCATTGAATTCTCTATCAATTTACTATGCTAGGTAGAAAAAAATAACACTTGTTCTCACACACGTAAATATCTGTATAGGCAAAGAAAAATTACTGTACAGCATGTATCAGATTGCAAGAAGTTACTGAAACTACAGAAACAAGACATTTCTTTTCTACTTGATGTATTTGTATGGTTTATATTTTTCAAAAGAATTGTGTGTTATCCCTAAAAATCACAGAACACTCATAATAATGCATAAATAATCATATGACTTAAGGCAAATAATAACATTATTATTATTACTAGTAGTAATATTACTATATTGGTATGTATGATGTGTGTGCTGTGTGAGTTCAGGTGCATGTGGAGGTCACAGGACACATTAGGTGTTAAGGCCTCACCTTGTATCTTATTTCAAACCAGTCTCTTTGTCATTTGCTGCTACACATGCCAGGCTATCTAGTCTGCAAGTTTCTGGTGATTCTGTCTTCACCTCCTATCTTGCTATGGAAGCACTGCAATTAGAGGCATCTGTTGCTGCACCTGGTTTTATGTGGGACTTGGGGATTTGAACTCAGGCCCTCATGTTTGTGCAACAAGCACTTTACCAACTGAGCCACTTCCCCATACCTAAGGCAAATAATTATTTTCTTTTCTTCTTGTTCTCCTCCTCTTCCTCCCTGTTTTTCTTCCCTCTTCTTCCTTCTTCTTTCCTCCTCCCCCTCCTCCCGTTCCCCTTCCACTTCCTCCTCCTCCTCTTCTTGGTGATCAGTGTTCACTTTTTTTAATTACATTTTTTAACCCACTTGTTGTGTATGTGTGTGTGTGTGTGTGTGTGTGTGTGTGTACGTGTGCATGCACGCACGCTTGTATGTGTATGCCATGGAGATCAGAAAACAACCTGAGGAGGTTGTTTCTGTCTACTACGTATGTCCTAGGAGTCAAACTCAGGTCATCAGGTTTGGCAGCAAGCACCTTTACCCACTGAGCCATCTTATCTGTCCTATTTTTTTTAAATGTATTTTTATTTTAGATGTAAGAATTTTACCTTCATGTATGTAATATGCACCATATATCTGCCTGGTACCCATGAAGAAAGACCACAAGAGTGTCAGATCCCTTGGAACTAGAATTGCTAATGGTTGTGAACTTCCATGTGGGTGCTAGAAACCAAACCTGAGCCTTCTGGAAGAGCAGCCAGTGCTTGTAACTGCTGAACCATCTCTCCAGCCTAAGGCAAATTCTTAAACATTTAAGTTAATTTCACTTTTATGAAGTAGACGTCTAACAGCTTACCTTATTAAGTTACCAAATCCATATTTTTTTGGTTTCTACACACATTTTTTTGCCTAATATATAGACATGTTTAAATGTCAAACAAAGGCATTAATTAAGCACCGTGAGTCCTTCTAGTGTATGTATGCTCCTCAGAAACTCCAAAAGCCCCCCTGCTCTGATCTGGAAGTTGGCGGACTGAAAAATCAGTCTACATCTGTACTCTCCTCCTCTCTTCATATACGCTGTTTAATTTACTATAGTCTAGCCTTTGGCCTCACTATTCTACTGAAATTGTTTTAATAAATGGTTTGCTTTTTCAGTGCAGGGGACTGAATCCAGGTCCTTACATATGCTAGGCAAGTGTTCTACCATGAGCTACATCCTCAAGTAGAAGTTTATTTTTAGTTGTGTTTAAAATATTGTTTTGTGCACTGTTGGGTGAGGGGCTGCCTAGGCCATGACATTTTGTATTGTCTGCAGATGTTGGATTTATGTGGGGGTGTTTGCTTGTGATCTGCATGTGCTATCAGTAGAACACCTGAAGAGTTCTGTATCAATAGATATATAGATATAGATACTATAGACATATAATAGAATTATGTTACCTACCCATAACTGGTTGTAACTAATGATAGAAGTAGCTAGAAAAGTGAGTAGATATTATAAAATGAACTTTCTTTAGAAGAAAGTAAAGAACATATATGAGAACTGAGCTTTACCACAGGTTTTTAATTAAACTTATGTTAAATTTCATCCTATCGCCATGTCATTTAAGGGCACTAAGTGCACGTGCGTACCTACATACATGTGTGCATATTCAAGATCCATCCACCTTGATTTTGGGGATTGAGTATTCACTGATCTGGAGCTCATCAAATAGACAAGCTGACTGGATATGGTAGCCCCAGGCATCTGCTCACATCTGCTTCCCCAGCCCTGAAAAGGCAAGCACTGCTAACATGCCCAGCTCTTGAGTATGTGGGTTCTGGAGGATGAACTCAGGTCTTTGTGTTTGCATGGCAAGCACTTACCAATTGAGACATATCCCCAAATCTATTGTAATTCTTGAGGCCAGAAAAAAAAATCTGAAAGAATTATTAAACTCTATAAAATTATAAAGTTTATGGGAAGGGTACGAGTGATATCAACAAATCCTCAACAGACAGAGCAGTGTCGGTGCACTCTTCCTGTTATCTAAAGAGGAGGCACCCAAGGCATATGGACCAAGTAATATGTAGCTCTAGCTCTATAGGGTGTTTTCACATTAGCTCACTTAGCTCACCTGTCTGCTACAGATGAGTCTCTGGATCATCTGCTGTTGGTGACTGTAGTCAAGGGGTCCCTCTTTCAGGTACATGATAATTTGGCCAAAAAAGTAATCTTTAGCTGGGCATGGTGGTACATGCTTTTAATCCCAGCACTTAGCAGAGGCAACTGAATCTCTATGAGTGTAAGACCAACCTAGTCTACATAGTGAATTCCAGGCCAGTCAGGGTTACATATATAACCCTATCTAGAAACAAAACAAAACAAAAACAAATTCTTAGATTCAACGTCATATTATTTTATGAGTCAAACAATGTTTAGGTACCACGTACCCTTTTTCTTTATTGTTTGGGTGTTTATTTTATTTAATTTTATCCTGATCTTGAACTAGAAAGTTTGAGAAGGTTAGAAGAAAAACTAATATTGTCAAATAATGTAACTATAACATGCAGGATACCGGAACAGCTCTAGGTGTATCACTGATGGACAGACAATAGATTAGAAGAATTTTAGTTACTGAACAGAGTTTTGTCTTCCTTTATATGGGCAGATACCATTGTAGATTATAAAGTGAATTGGTTGTATTTTAAAATGTAGAACTTAAGAAACACGCTTACCTTCCAAATCTCAACACTCCTGAGACATAAGTCTGCCAATGAGCACAATAAAACATGAACATCCCAATAAAAGAGCAGAAAAACAACCAGTCAGGATGTGTTCCTAGGCGAACAGCAATTGAAGCTCCAATAGCCATAAATACTGAAAAAACAAAGTTTAAGAACAGTTAAGAAATAAAACCAAGTATTGAGTTATTATATGTAGAAACACAGTTTTGAGGACATAACCTGGCATTAAAACATAATACACTTAGGGCTGGAGAAATGGCTCAGTGGTTAAGAGTACTGGCTGCTCTTCCAGAGGACCCGGGTTCAATCCCCAGCACCAACATGGCAGCCCACAACTGTAACTGTAACTGTAACTCCTGTTCCAGAGGATCTAACACCCTCACACAGACTTATATGCAACCAAAAGATCAATGTACATAAAGTAAAAATAAATAAAATATTAAATAAAAAGCTGAGTGGTGGTGGTGCATGCCTTTAATCCTAGCACCTGGGAGACAGATGCAGGTGGATTTCTGTGAGTTCGAGGCCAGCCTGGTCTACAGAGTGAGTTCCAGGACATCCAGAGTTAAAACAGAGAAACCCTGTCTCAAAAAAACCAAAATAATATGTGTGTATGCGTGTGTGTGTGTGTGTGTGTACATATATATACATATATATGTGTGTGTATATATTTATATACATACATATATGTGTGTGTGTGTATATATAAAATAATACAATACACTTAAAACAATGAATTATTTTCTTTATGACAAGAAGTTGGGTTTCTTTACTCTTTTTTAGTGTAGATTTACATATGAGGGACAGAGAACTACTTAAGGAAAGGACGGTAGTTCAAGATTACCATGGATAACTTAGTGAATCCCTGTGTCAAAACAAAAAGTAAAAAGGACATGGGGATATAGCTCAGTGTTAGACCACTTGCCTATAGGAAGCAGGCCCCAGTTTTAACTCTTGGGTATCAAAACAAACAGCAATAAAACACACCCAAGGGTAGGTACAGGCTGCTCAACTGAAGAAGCTGCACTTCTGGGATCCTGGAAAATTTACTTTCAAGGAAAACTTTTATGGAGAGGAGAATTATTCCCGAGTTAAGGAGGACAAAAAAGAGGGAATTTCAGGAATGGGTTGTGATTTTCCCAGAATAGAGTTACTTATCTTTCCTGTCTTTATATGGAGTTTACAGGATATGTCCTGGCATCAGATGCATGATGGAAACAGGCAATTTTACAAGACTACTAATATGGAGATGGAATTATACTGAAGTAAAGGGCAGGTAAGGGTCATGTTGGTCATCCTACCAGGTTTGGGGGATAGCTCTGGGTTTGCATCAGCCAGTATGAGGGTACTGTGCAATTGCCTCTATGCCCTTTGCCTATACAGCCCACCACATTTCCCTCAAGAAACTGTCCTTTTAACCTTAAGAGGTTGAAGAGGGCCAAAGAGCCATTCTCCATAACAACTTCCAACTGGCACTGACTGTTGCCCCTGTGTACAAAAAAAAGGAGGATTTTAGCTTTCTGACCTAGAGGAATTGGAGGCACTGCACATAGGAGTGAACTGGAAACTTCACGAAATTGTTTTAGTACAAAATGAATTTTTGGACATACTTCTCAAACACACTGGGCAAAACTTCTCCCAAATATAAACCTCTGCAAAACACTGACAACTCAAATAGCTTGGATCACTGAGGCTTTTATATTCTCAATGAAAAGCAAATCACACACACACACACAAATCAAAACTCCGTTAATTTACCTGTGGAAAGAGAGTCACAACCATGATCAAACAGCTCTCCTAAAGGGGAACAAGAGTTTGTCCTTCTGGCTTGTTTCCCATCAATGGCGTCCAGTGACTGGTAGATAAAGAGTCCCAGGGCACATAAAAGATATGTCCAGTACGGTGCCTACAAAGGAATAGGGATAAGAATAAGTGACAAGCTAGCTTCTGTAAGAAAATGAAGTTAAACAGCTGAGCAGCTTCAGAATCTGGTCTAGATTCCAAGTCAATGGCTTTTCAATATTCCTGCACTCATAAATGGCACTTGTATGACACTTTTCAGGAAGTCTTTGCTTTTCAAGGCAAACTGCAGACCTGTCTGTGTCTGCTTATGATTGAGATCAGAGACTGGATTTACTCTCCCACCCATGGCAAGTGGCCTGAGACCCTTGAGAGAAGGAAACACTTGAGAATAAAGCAAACTCTCGGCTTCTCAAGCTGGCTGTAGTTTCAAGGCCACAGCACAGGAACGGAGACCTAAACCAAGCCCAGTAATTTGTGTTGAGAAGTGTTGAGTTGAGAAAGGTCAAGACAGCAAGTATTTGTACAACAGGGTAGCAGAGAGGGGCAGGAGTTGTGAAAGGCTACCTTTGAATCTTTGGTTAAGAATTGACCTGTGCCTGAATAAGACAAGATTATTAACCAAGGCCAGGGAAAGAAGCCCCAGGAAATGAAGGTCAAACAATTCTTGGATCTTACATAGAGCTGGGAAAAGTCACGTTCCCATCAGGCACAGCAGAAAGATCTAATACATGTGGGGTACAGAATAGAATTCTTAGATGTGTACTATCTTGGAGCCATCAAAATTAGGCCTGGACCAGGAATCTTTTAAACATCTCGAACAAAACCTAAAAGGTAGACATTAGAGGATCCAATTAATTCTCTACAACTTAACGGCAACCAACATAGAATACATCTGAGGGGGAAAAAAATCTAGAACCCCAAAATACAGTGCCACAAGATTTGGCAGCCAATCAAAAATTACTAGTCACAAAAGAAGCAGCAGAATAAGACAAAGAAGATTAAATCCAATTGATACAATTATATTAAAAAATGTCAGAAAATTAACAGGAACAGTAGACCAGAACATTAAGATAGTTATTGCAAATATAATCCATATAAGAAGGTAGAGAAAATTTTAAAAAGGAAAAGTGGCTGGGTGGTGGTGGAACACGCCTTCAATCCTAGCACTTGGGAGGCAGAGGCAGGTGGATCTCTGTGAGTTCCAGGCCAGCCTGGTCTACAGAGTGAGTTCCAGGATGGCCAGAGTTAAAACAGAGAAACCCTGCAAAGAATAAAAGGGGGGGCGGTAAGAAGAAAAATCTCAAAGAGAAACTTCTGAAAGTAAGAACTGTAGTAATTGTTCTGTAAAAACATAGTATGTACAGGCTGTAGAGGTGGCTCAGTGGTTAAGAGTACTGGCTGTTCTTCCAGAGGTCCAGAGTTCAATTCCCAGCAACTACATGGTGGCCCACAACCATCTATAATGGGGTCTGATGCTCTCTTCTGGCATACAAGTGTACACACAGATAGGATGATCTTAGACATAAAAGCAACTAAAAGTAACTGACTTAGGCACAGATTTGCCTCTGGGGTAACAGAAGAGCACGTCTGTGTGTGTGTGTGTGTGTGTGTGTGTGTGTGTGTATGCGTGCGCGCGCACACACTTTAGAAAGAAAAGACACAGGAGGGTCATAAAGATGACAGGAAACAATGATTGAAATATTTCCAAATTTTATGAAATGTATAAACCTACATATCGGAGAAAGCTCAACAAAGCCCAAGCAGAATAACTATAGTTTTAAAACCAATCAATGTGTTAGGTTGGGGGTACATGCTTGTAATCCCAGCACTCAAGATGCTAAGACAGGAGGGTCATGAGTTCAAGGTTCAAAACAAGCTTTAGGCTAGCCAAGGCTATATAGCAAAACTCTATTTCATCCCCCCCAAACACGCATGCACACACACTCACACACGCACACGCACACTCCATCAAGGAAAATGATGATGATGATGATAACAGCCTAAAGCACAGTGACAAAATAACTGAATACATACAGTGGCACATAAACACATGACAGAGGAGACAGTCATCAATATTAAGTTAGGGCATTAGAATATACCCAGTTCAGACATTAGACAAGAGATTTCATAATAATAACTCTTCTGCATTTCATATGTATTCTCTTTCTCAGAGACCTGTGATTATTGTGTCCATCACTTTTCAGATAAATGGAAGGCAGGGTTTATCTTGGCTCATGGTTTCAGAGGTTTCAGCCCAAGTAACCATGGTTACTTGGTTCCACTCTTTCCAACCTTGAGTGTGGGCAGCAGAGCACAAACAGCAGGGACCAATGAGCATGTGGTGAACCAATCCTTCATGAATCTTCAGGGGAACTTTTTAAATTCAATCATATCTAGGCTGCCTAGAACTATACACAGAATAGGAAAGAAAGCAAAAAAGAAAGTTAAAGAACTAGTGCCTTACAGTTTGATGTGTGTTTGATTTCTTAGTTCTGCCATGTAATAACCATCTGACACTGGACAAGTCATTTAATCTTTGATTTTTTGTTTTGTTTTGTTTTCTTTTGAGACAAGGTCTCACTGTGAATCACAGGTTGGCCTTGAACTCACTCTGCCTCTGCCTGCCAAAGTGCTAGGATTGCAGGTGTGTATCCCTAAAATAATCTTGTTTTACCACTTTAAGCCTGGATCACCTCACTTGTAACAGCTAATAGTTTTAAAAAACTGTTACATTGCTCTTTACATTGTGCCTAATATAGTTAGCCAGTATCATTATTCTTCCTATATACCACAGTTTCATGTTTTATCAATACTTGATGCAGAATGTTACAGGAGACACAGCCCATCCTTAGATATTAACTACAGAGCAATTATTGAAGCCGCAGGGACAAATCACAAAGGAAAGCTATCTCCTGAAAAGGCTCCTTCTAAACATTTAGAAGGAGGGTGTGGCAAGGAGGCACCCGAGCTGCAGAATTTATGAAAACATCTGCCCCAGAGGCCAGAAAGCACTTCCTTAAATTTTGAGCCCATAGTTTGCTTCATCCTAGTCTCTTCCCTGTGAACTTTCATCTTCTGGCAGATGGGAGTTACTATTTGCTTTTAATAAGAGAGACCATGCCATTATAAGACTCCTACCTTAATAGATGATGCTTGACAAAGTATTGAAGTGATTAAAAAAGAAGTGATTAAAAGGAAATACAGACCTCTAAGGATTAAATCTACTTCAAAATATCTGAGTGGAAATCTATATAAAGGTTATTGCTTTTCCTTTCTACCATTCTCCAACAAATAATTCTTTATAGAACAAAGGTAGTTATAATCCCAATTATTTAAAACCAGGTATAATCATTTCTTAAGGCCTTTATGGCTTCCTCAGGCATAGTTATGCTATAACATCGTAAGTAAGAGAAATGTATTAGTTAGTGCCCTTTGATCTGGCCTCAGTTTCAGTCCCAGTCTGCTGTACGTGTGCCCTTGAAGGAGACACTAACACAGTGGTTCTCCCTCTAATCCAGTTCTTCATGTTGTGGTGACCCACAGCCATAAAATTACTTTCATTGCTACGACATAACTCTTAATTTTGCTATGGTTATGAATTGTAGTGTAAATATCTGATACACAGATGGTCTTAGGTGACCCATGTGAAAGGCTGAGAACTGCTAAACTAACATGAATGTAAATGCACAGATTATTTTGTAGTAGCTTTGAATGTTATTGGAGCTGGGGCTCCCCATACCCCTTTGCCCTTTTGCACCTCAGTAAACCTTTGGCTAAACAGAAGCCCCACCTACTTAACTGCTAACTGTTTCTTTAGATTTCCAAAACATAGCTTTTCTAGCACTCTTCCTTAGTAACTCCTCACAAGAGAAGGTGCGAGTCTGTTGCAATGCTTTGGAGAACACACACACCCCAGCTAGCTTAGACTCTGCCTAAAGTCTACCCTCTCTGTTTCCTTCTTCCTCTATGGAAATGCCCCAAGCAGGGAAAATAGAGCTTTGAGGAACCAGCTCTCCTAGCTCCTCCAGGGCTGGTTTTTGCAAAAACCTGATTCCTTCCTATCAATGTTCATTGTCCTGAATGAGGACAAGCAAGAAGCAAGGATGTTTGATTCTGGTAACCCTAGTAGGCTGAAGCTAGAACTAGCTTAGAATCACCAAGTTAACAAACATATACATTTAGAAACTACATTAAATAGGCTCTAGGACCTTTTTATGTTCTAAGACTCTATGATTCTACTTTAGGGAAAGATAGCCAAGGACTATATAGGAGTATAAGGATTATAAACTCAAGAGTGTTCATCAATGGTAGAACCCATGGGTTCTACCCATTTACCCTAACATTTGCTTACTCTCAGACCAAATAACAGTTAAGTATTTAATCCAAGAACAGCTAAAACTGAGTGAGAGTTGAACGTCATCTCTCAAGATTACACTGTGCTATTTCACCCATGCATTCATTCAGCAAATACTAAGCACTTGTTTTATGCAAGAAACTGTGATATGGAGATGATACAAGTAAGAGACTGTTTGAACTTGAAGCAGCTCAGACTAATGCCTGGTACACAGTAAACAGCCTGTGCACATTAGTTATCACTCATTATTGTGGGAGCTCAGAGGATCAAATGGTTGATTTGACTTAGAAGAAAGTTCATGTGGTAGTAGTGTTATGGGAAATAGTGTTAGAATTGGGCATGAAAGGTAGGTAATTGGAAACATGACAAAGGAAGAGGGATGAGAAGAAATAGCACTGCCATGGCAAGTTGTTCAACTTGAGTACAGGGAAGATCCCTAAGCAGAACGGCTGGTCTGTATAGTACTTTGGGCACCATCACAGAAACTAATATAAACCACAGCCTTTTCAATTAGTTTCCCTTCACTCCTATCACATTCTAGAAATAAGTGCATGGCTATTGAGTTCCAGGTCAGCCTGATCAACCAAGTGAGCCCTATTTCAAAATTAAAAATAAAGCCAAATGTAAAAATGCTGGGGCTGCTGCTCAATGGCAGAGCTTTCTTGCCAATCATGTTCAAGGTCCCAGTTCAGTCTCCAGTTCTGCGGGTATCCAGTGTGTGAAAACATACTATGAACCCTTAAGTCTGCGAATCAAAAACTTCTAAGCTAGGTAAAGTCACTTAATCTCTCTGGACTTCACTGTTCTCTCATGAAAACATATACCACTGTTACGTCAGGATGGCAAGAAAGAATCCCAAGACAGTAGGAAGGCCACTCTAGGAAAGGAAAACTCACCAACCTCTTCAGGTTGATAAAGGTAAAAACTGCAACAAATGTGAAAGCCCCTCACACACTTGTATTATATGAAATGCCAGTGTTTTTCTACATGCAGCACAGATGACAAAAAACATACATTTTGCAGTTGGACCAACTTGGATCTGAATTTTATCAAGCTGTGTCATTTATTAAGACAAAACAGCCAAAAACAATTGTTAAAACACATCATTATTTTCATCTTATTAAAAAAATAATGTGGCCAGGCAGTGAAATACACAGCTTTAATCCCAGCACTTGGGAGACAGCAGTAGGTGAAATCTCTTAGTTCAAGGCTATCTTAGTCGCCTGAGTGAGCTGCAGGATACCCAAGGCTACGCAGCCTCTCTTGAAAAACCACACCAAACCAAACCAACAAACAAAACAACGTGGATCTTACAGTGCTGCTTCTCTTCCTTTGGCCACTTAGAAGCAATGCAGGATCCAATCACATGCACTTCACACCCTCAGTTTATCACAGTTTATACCCCTTAGCTCTCTTATCTGGGCCATTCTGGCTTTTCACATTTTCAAGGGCCTCAGATCCTATCGAATCTTCTTTGAAAAGAGTCTGAGCCTACAAGTTAATCATAAATTTATCTCATCCAGAGGCCCCTTTCAGCCCTAAACAGATGCTCTTGGATTTGTGTGTCCATTCTTCTAGGAGCTCAGCAAAGAGATGGCAGCATCAGTGTTCGCTGCTTACTTGGTGGATGCCAGAAACACCATGGCTGTAGGCCAAGCAGAAGACCGATTCAAAGCCCAATTTCCTTACGCATGCTTTACGACACGGTTTAACACCAGCGCTCTTAATGTGTTGAAAGTTTAAATCTGCTCAGCAAAGTGCAGTGTTCTACATTTATCTGCATCTGCGTATAGCATTTGCTCTTCACCGCCTCCTCGTGAAATTGGCCTGGCAGGCATTATTTCTCTTTTCAACATAGGAAAACAGATCTGGTAGGTCTGCGGTGGCAAGAAGCCGGCGAGAAGCCGAGCCCTTCACCTGCAGGCCAGTCATCCATTCATCCCGATACAGTGCTTCTGGAGATTCTGGAAACAGCAAAATCCCAAATCCCAAAGAGCACAGTGTTTTCAAATTACATGGAAAAAACAAAAAACAACTGAATGTCTGCTAAGGAATATATGACAAACATAGTCACTGGCAGGCACGATGTTTTAAACTGCAGAGCCCACTCAGCCCTTTTTAAAAAACGTTTACATGAATGCAGAGCATGAAATATTTCTATGGTGTTCCTGTTATCCAACCTCAGCTCTCACAGGATCTATATTTACACGTAATTATGGAGGGCAAAGTAAAGAAAGTAATGTCACAGAATCCGCAGTGCAATATGTATCCGATATAGTCTAACAAGGCACTCTCACCCTGCTGTTACGCCCTCTATGCTTAGCCTAAGGAGCCACTTCTGACTATCACTGTCCAAAGCCCACGGTACTTATTATTCCTACTTCGGACATAGGTTATATATAATAACAACCAATAAAATGTGTTAGCTTTATAATCCCTAGGTCCACATAACTGAAGGATGGTCACCGATATCCTATTAGTTTTTTCATGAAAAAGTCAATGAAGAGGAAGTTACAAAGAGGAAGTTACCGTTTAGAAATAACTTATCTCTGATCAGTGCTACCAGTAATTTCAGGATCACTAGGCACCACCTTTGAGAAACATAAGATTATAAAGTGCCAAAGGGCATCTTGGGCTTACCCAACCCGTCCACAAGTCCTGCCAGGATGGAGATGCAGGTGTTTAATCCCCAGTGTGCAAAGTATGGGCTGGTGTCCCAACAAGCAACCTTCCAGTCGGCCCATGGCTCCAGGGATGAAGTAGTGAAGTGGGCAGACACAGGCTGGGGTAGTGACCTTGACAGCCCCCTCCAGGGAAGCTCAGAATGGTCACGGGATTGGAGTAGTGGCATGACAGGCTCTAGGAGCCCCAGGGAGGCTAAAAATGAACACCACCAAGGGTCAAGGATCTGGTCATATCCCCCCCTTCCCTCAGAGACCCCGAGGATGCTCCGCCACAGCCACACGGTCTCCCCCCACCCCCACCTCCTGACGCCTACGGTGGGGCCGGCTGGGAACGAGGCCCAAGGGCCCCAGAGGACAGCACCGGTGGACTGCCAGCCCTACCTCCTCCGTGACCGTAGGGCAGTAGAAGAGGAGCACTAGCGTGGTGATCATGTTGACGGCGAGGCCGATGAGGGTGATGGTGTTGGGGGCCATCCAGAGCGGGATCCATTGGAGCAGCCAGGTCCAGTAGAGCTGCAGCGGCGGCTCGAACAGCGACTCTCCCACCGCGGTGTAGCGGTGCTCCTCCAGCCGCCGCAGCTGCGCGGAGCTGAGCGGCTCTCCCAGCGCCTTCACCCAGCGCGGCGCCGGCCTGGCCCCGGCGCCCGCCGCCATGGCCGCCTGCGGGGCCCGCCGCGACCCAGCGCAGCCCGCGGCCCGCGCGGGGGGGCGGAGAGAGCCGAGCGGAGGCACTGCGCCCCGGCCAGCTCCGCCGGTGGGACTCACGTAGCGGCCGCCGCGGGGGCGGGGCCGAGACGGGGCGGGGGCGGGGCCTCAGCGAGCTCGCGGGCGGCGACGAGCTGGGGGCGGGACCAGGGGCGGGGCCTCAGCTAGCTTGGCTTGGTGCGCCCGGGACGGGTCGCTTGGCGGGTGGCGCTTTGAGGCCGTGGTCGAGGGCGGCACTGGCTCTGCGGCTGTGGATTTCCTATGGGGCTCAGGGGTTTGGTTTCCTCTCCAGCCTCTGCTCACGTTTCCGTGACGACGTCTCGCTAGACGTGGACCGTGGCTGAGCTGGTTTGTCTACTCGGTGGTAGGTTCAACTCTGTTCTAGCCTAGCTAGAACAGCTCCAGCCTTTTATTGATCACTTCAAGAAGATGCCGCCCACTGACGCTGAGAGCTGGGATGGACACTATAGGATCAGAAAACACTCAAGCACCATGGAGGGATGTGACCCCTCCGCCTATCAACTTAGTTAACCACCGTCACTGCGGTAACAGACAGTGAGGTTTTCAAACAAACAAAAAACCAAGATCTTAGAAATATTGTCAAAGGGGAGCTGAGTGTTTGAAATCCAAACGGCTGTTTTCCAGAACACTTGGCACTCATCACAGTGGCTATTTTTTAGACACGCCCTTCCTTGGAGTAGAGAAAAGTTTACGCCAGTTCACTGAACGGTGGAGGAGCAGGCTGATTGCCACATAATGGAAGTTCACCAGTCCCTTACCTCACAATGTACCAGTTTGAACTGGGGACATCCTATCATAAACATGTTCTATTGACTAACTAGACATAGGCTGGGCCACTTGTTGCGCTTCACGTCCTGGGTCTGATCGGTATGCACTTTTCTAAGGCCTAAGACAAGCTGGAGACTACTTTCCAGATCATTGGGATGAGCAATTTAGATCAAAATACCTCGTATTTTGAGAAAGGTTCAGCAAACTTCGACCTGAAGGCCAACCCTACCATCTTATTTCCCCACAGCCCACTGCAGAGTACACTTTTTTACGTTTTTAAATTATTGGAAAAATCAAAAGTACAATGTTTATGATGTTGGAATTTAGGAAATTTAAATTTCAGTTCTGTGAATATAGCCATGTTTATTCCAACAGGCGAGGAGTTATAAAACAGGATGGCTTACAAGGTCTTGAATATTTACTACCTGGTCTTTACAAAAAAAAAAAAAAATTAGCAACACTTTCATTGTATATTTCTAGTATTTTATTTATTTTGCTCCAGGACTTTGAACCTAGTGCCTTGCTCTCTACTGCTGAGCTTTATCTTCAGCCCCTTATTATTTTGAGACAGGATCTTGCTATGTAGCAGACTGGCCTTGAACTTCTGATCTTCCTGCCTCATTCTCCTGAGTAGCTGGGATTACAAGAAAGTGCCATCACAGCTGACCTCTTCTAATGTTAATGTGAAAAATGATGCTTGTTGACAAATGTAGAAGAAGAACCAGACTGATACGAGACCCCTTTTAAGCACGCTGAGCAGAAGTGCAGTGAATGTGGGCTATCTACTTTTAAATGGTCTAGTTCCAGGGCAATGCATATAGAAGTTAGTATTGGGGGGAATAATACTCAGTTACATCAAGACATTCCAAACCAAATGAAAAGCCATAAATTTGACCACGTTATTTCATTCAAACGATACATTTATAAAGAGCTACGTTTTATGTAATGTGATAAAATCATCCACAAACACACACATACAACGTGAAAGTGATGTGAGACTGGGAGAATGAATGAGAACAGTGCAAGGCAGGAGGGGAGATGAACATGGTCAAAACACTTGACATAACTGTATGAAAATGCCTGTGAAAGCCATCACCGTATGAATGAACGCAATGAATATATGTTTTAAAAAAACTCTAAAAATCATTAAGGAACAGATGCAATCAAGTGGGCTTATGCTAAGATAACCGTTGCAACTCCTCAACATGTCAATATAAGTGAAATAGAAGTTTTCTCTCACATGCTATTCCATGAGTATCAGAAACCCGGGTTGTTTTGAGTCTCTTCAATCTAATGCCCTCTCTTCCTACCTACATGGTCATTTCACGATTCAGAACGGCTCCTCAAGCTCCAGCCATCCAATATGCATTTCAAGCAGGAGTAAAGATAAAGAATATTGTGCCAGGGTGGGAGTGTGGAGTGTGGATAACACTCAGCTACGCCGGCAAACCAGAGGGCGTTTCCCATAGTTCCAAACAAGTTCACATATAATCCCTTAGCCAGAACTTAGTCACATGGCCTGTCTAAGTGAAAATACTATACTGGAGAATAAATGGGCACGATTGGTTTTTAGAGCAATCTGATGTTATTTGGAAAACTGAAAGTGCACACCGTGAAATGATGCCACAGTTCTGATCTCGGGGTGTATACCAGGGAAATTCTTGCCCTTGTAAACTGGGATAGAATGGTCACAGCTCATTTGATTGTGCAGTCACCGAAAGCTACCAATAACCCGTGTTCACCAGTCGTAAATGGGAAAGCTGTTGTATTTTCAAATAATAGCCAGTTTAATAGAGCAGTGAAAATAAACTGTAGCTTTGCTCAATATAACTGAAATGCACAAAAATACCATTGAGTGAAGGAGGAAACAAAATGGTGTCTCAGTCAGCTGGGCTGCCATAACAAAGTGCAGCAGACTGCTTGGATTAAACAACAGGAACTTATTTTTTTGCTGATTTGGGGCCTGGAAAGACCAGGGTCAAAGTGCCAGCTGACTTGATTCCCCAGTGATTCTTCCTGGCTTGCAGATAATCCCCCAATGTTTGTGTCCTCCTTTGTAGAGGATAGGGATGGAGAGTCGCTAGAGGAAAAGTGGAACAGGGAGGAGATGGCCTTTAATCCCAGCAAAGACAGTTGGACCTCTATGAGTTCAAGCCCATCTGGCCTACACAGTAAGCTCAAGGCCCTCAGGGCTCCATGGTGAGACTCTATCACAACATAACAAGCAAAAATCCAAGAACAGTGGAGAAGGGAAAGAGACAAGGAGAGGGCTCTATCTGGCATCTTTTCCTATAAGGGCACGAACCCTGCCATGGGTGCCCCAATTTCATCTAAATCTAACTCTTCCTCAAACGCTCATATCCAGATACCATCATATGGGGGTTAGGGTTTCAATGCATAAAATCCGGTTGACACATAAAGTCCATAGCGGTAGGTTGCAGAAAAAAGCAACATGCGCACAGTATGACCTCACATAACGTCCGAAAATACACAAAACTTTGCATTTAGAGACACTACATGTTATAAATACAATTCTGGGTAGTGGCTCCTCCTGACAGAGACGTGAAATGTGCTTGTTAGAGGGACGCACAGCATGCTCAGAAGGGACTGGCAATTGCTGTAGGCTGCATCTAGGTAAGCTACAATGGCTTGAATGAGTCTGAAGTTCATTTTTCAGAAGATAATGTCTGGGCAGGTAATCCAGAGCTGCTGCAGAAGCACTGTGTGAGACACTGATTTCGTCCATTTCATTTTCTGATACCTTTAGAGTATTCTCCTTGTCCTGGCCAAAAGCAGGTGATCACAATTCCCAACCAACTAGAAGTAGGGAAAGAAAAAGGAGCTGAACTTTCTTGCTTTGAAGGTTATGGTCCAAAGTTTCATTCCTCCTTTTTGACAGAGCCCTGCCACGTAAGGGTGACACCTAACTGCAAGGAGAGCTAGAGATGCAGTCTTTAGCTGGCTAACAATTTGGCTGGCTAATTTCTACTGCTATTGAAAAGAGAGAGAGAGTCATCTGCCCACTTTAATCACAGGCTTGTGTTCTGATTGCTTTTACACACTTTTTTTTTTAAAAGATAATATTTTTGTTAATTCTTTGAGAATTTCATACAATGGTTTTTTGATTATATTGGCCTGTTATTCTTCTAATTCCTCTCAAGCCCACCTCTACCTCCCAACCCCTCCCAACTTAATGTCTTCTTTATCGTTACTATTTTTTATGCCCCATCGAGTCCAGTTTGTGCTGTCCATCTACTCCTAGGTGTGGAACCACCAAATGGAACATGGTTAACCTACTAGAGGCCACATCCTTGAAGAAAGCTGATTCTCCCTCTTCTAGCAGCCTTCAGCTGGCCATAGCTTCCCAATGAGGGGAGGAGAGTAGTGATCCCTTTCTCTCTCACTCTGCGTTGTTGACTGGCTTCATTTTGTGCAGGTCTTGTGGAGGCAGCCACAGCTCCTGTGAGTTCATGAGTTACAGTGGTCCTGTCACATCCAGAAGACATTGCTTCAATCCAGTCCTCCCTGTCCTCTTACAGTATTTCTGCCCTCTCTTCTTCCGTGGTCTATGAGCCTTGGGGAAAGAATACAATATAGATGTCCTGTTTGTTGCTGAGCCCTACTCTGACACTTACTTTCTGCACTTTGACCAGTTGTGAGTTTCTGTGTTAGCCACCATCCACAACACAAAGAGGCTTCTCTGGAGATCTGAGAGCTGCACTAATCTATGAGTCTGAAGATATGAATTTAGAGGGCTGTGTCCCTTTAGTAGAATATAGGCTTACCCCAGGTGCCTGTGAGCTTCCCACCTGTGGGTTCTTAGTCTGATTTATAGTACCAGACATATGTTTCCGCCTGTGGAGTGGGCCTTAAATTCAACTGGAAAGAGATAGGTCACCTCCATAATATTTGTACCATTATTGCACCAATGGACATATCTTACAGTGCTGGTCTATATTGTAGCTCACAACTGGATAAGACTATTGATGACTTCCTCCACCCCATTTTACAGGTGAACATGGTGAGGTTCAAGTGTCCACAATTACACATGTAGCCAGTACAGGGTTGAGCTAGGATCTGAGCTGATCCAGTCTTATTGTAGTGCCTTTACTACTAACCACTGCAAAACGCAGCCTAATACATTACGTGGCTAAGTCCAAGTTTAGCATTGCTGATTTAGAAATTCAAAGGCTCCAACATCCAGAACTTTCGGAGCACTGGCGTGATGCTGCTGCAAGTGGAATCTTCCACAGCTGAGGTCATAAGACGTGTCAGTCAAAAAGAAGACAATCGCATGAGCATATCTTCATACAGTTTATGAAGCATATGCAAATGCTAATGAACTTCGTGTTGAGATCTGGTTCATAGACCCAAGACATACACACAAAATCTAAAATCTGAAAAAATACTGAAACTCAAAACGCATCTTGTTCCAAGCATCTTCAGTGTGAGAATGTGAAGGCCTTCAATGGGGGTTTGTTTTCTTTGCCAATATTGAACAGTCAAGCCTCTATGTTTCATATTTGTGTCATTACAATTAATTCTGAAGACCACCTAAAGAATTACTTTCCTGGATAAGCAGCACCAAACTGCAGTGAGAAGAAGAATGAGTTCTAGAGCTCATGGCTTCTTTTCTCAAAGGAAAGCTGTTTTGCTCTTGGTTCTTTTATATAACTTGGACTCACATTTTAGATTTTCTTCAACATCGTTCATGTTTAAGCCAAATTTCCCCAAAATGCTACATGTTTTCATGCAGCCATGGTAGGTACACATGAAATAACTACTTCAAAATCCACTTTTCACTGGTTTGGGGGGGGAGAAAAGCATGGTTTCAAGGCACCTGGACCCCAATCTGATCATGATACATTGTATCACCTATCAAAATTTCACACCATATCCAGTAAATACATACAATTAAAATGATAATGACTTTTAAAAAGGAATCGCTCGGATAAACTTGCAAAATATACACGTTCACAATTCTGAACCTTATGCCTGGATTATTTGTGATTAAAGGATCCTGTTGTGTAAACACTTAATTTTTAAGATTTTATTTTTCTTTTATGCATTTGAGTGTTTGACTGTATATATTTATGTGTACCACGCACATGCCTGATGCCCCGGGAGGTCAGAAGATGGTGTTAGATGTCCTGGTATTGGAGCTAGAGATAGCTGGAAGCTGTCATGTGAATTCCGGGAACTGAACCCAGGTCTTCTGCAAGAACAGCAAGTACTCTTAACCACTGAGACATCTCTCCAGCCCCATAAACACTTGCTTTTATTACATTTACTCTGATCTTTCTTCTTAGTTTTGTATTTCGAGACCCTAAAGCTCACATTTTATGTAACCATGGTATCAAACAAAATGTGTAAGTAGGCAGATATTTGGTGCTCAATAATAAATCAACTAAAACCTTTGCTCTTCTCTCTAGAAATACTTAGTGTCCTATTCAAAGTCAGAAGGAGGGAAAAAAAACCCCAGAATTTCACAATAGAATCCCTGAGATGTTGTAACTGTGCTTTTTATCTGAAGTTGCAAAAGCAGTTCAGGGTTAAAGAAACTGATCTCCCCTTGACACACAGTTCTTAACCCTCAGTCTTGTTTATATCTTATTCATTTTTTTTAAAAAAAATTCTGATCCTTTTCTGAGTTATTAAACTGTGTTAAGATATTTTCCATGGTATGATTTTAGGAACCCTAAAGGGAAGCTCCTTTCTCAAAAAAATTTTTTTTCAGCAACTTAGATTGTCTAAAACTCTGCCTGCAGCTTTGGGATTTTAGGAAGAATGGGTTAAGTCACATTTGGATGTTGAGCTGGGTCACTATCTGAACAATCTGAAGGGGTGTTGTGGTTTGAATCTTCTATGTGTCCCAGAGGCTTAGTCTGAGGCACTTGGTCCCCAGCTGATGGTACTGTTCTGGGAAGGTTGTATATATAACCTTTGGGCAGTGTGGCTTCATAACAGTCCTGTTACAGCCAGAATACACTGTTCTCCGGTCTGGAAGATCTAAGGAGCCCCCACCACCATGAGAGAGCCAAGCCTTTCCCTCTGTGAAACCATGAGCCAAAACAAATCCCCCCAATCCCTTAAGTGGCTTCTGTCAGGTATTTTGTCACCGTGATGTGAAAAGTAGCCAATGTGATGGGATACATTTATCAGAATCTTTAAGAAGGGACTGAGTGACAGAGAGATGGATCAGCAGTTAAGAGCCCCTGCTACTCTTCCAGAGACCCAACACTTAGTTCCTGGCACCCACATCAGGTAGCTCTTAACTACTTGTAATTCCAGCCCGGGTATCCAAGACACTCTCTTCTGGCTTCTGTGGACATCTGCACACATCCCCCCCCCCCCACACACAGACAGACAGACAGACAGACACACACACACACACACACACAAAGAAATAAATAAAAACTTAAAAGAAGGGAACCAGCAGAAGGGGCAAAGGATTGATGTTGGTGGTCAGGTAATGAAGGAATGTGAGTTTGATCGAAGCATATAACATCCATGAATGAAAATGTCCTAATGAAATTCATTATTTTGTAGAAGGGATATGCACTAACTGAAAATTTTAAACATAGGGAAAATAGAAGATCTTTCCTTTGGAATAGCTGAGAGAGAATGGTCTCACATAAATATCCACACAAGGAATTAGACAGAGGGCTGGAGCCTCCCTCACCTCCCTGCCCATGAATGAGCATAGAGGTCATTGGGGATCTCACTGAAATGTACTGAAATGTAGGTTTGTACATTTGTGAGTCTGAGGTAGAAGCTGAGAATGTTCATTTCCAAGAAGCTTCCAGGTGGCCAGGTATGGTTATCAAATCACCCTTTGAGTAATAAAGGGTCTAAGCACATACCTTAGAAAGCTGAAGATACCACTCTGAGCAAGTCGCTTGACTCCAGATGGAAGTGGGGTGGATAAAAAGGAAAAAAAAAAAACTCCTGGAGTGAATAAAAGATAGAACAACTGGACTCTATTTTTCCCAATGCTGATATTTTTAAGACACAGAAGGCCTAGATAGAAGAAAGGTAGGTATTTAAAATTTTATATTTTATTTTATAGTCTTTATTTTACATGTATTTAAAAAAAATATTTTGTACCAATTATGTAATCTACTTGTAGAGCAATGGATGCTGGCTTTTGAGACCTGGGTTATGGTGGTAGTTGTTGAAAGTTTTCTGAGATAACACTATGCCTCTCAGGCTAGAAAACCTTCAGTGCCCTGACAATATGTCTTAAGAAACCAACATATATCTGACTATCTGTGAAGGGAAATGTCTTAATATTAAAAGAAGCGAATATACTGTTGGTAACTTGTTCTGACTAAGCCAGAAGGGGTGAGGACAGGGTTTCCCATTGAGGTTTCCATTCCTCAGCTTTCTCCTAGGATTTTCCTTTCTTCTGCAAAGAATGCCCTACTAGAAAGAGTTAAGAAACCATGGAGAGGTTAATGCTTGTGAGCCAGGTAAACAAGAGCCCCTTTCTTTTCTGTCTTCCCTGCTTCTTCCTCTAGTTCCTTGCCTGCTAAGGTTATTTCTGGCTTCATCTCTCTGGCAGCTCTTGACTGCCCTTCCCTCTGTACAAATAACAGTGTAAATCTGTCCTCCCCTCCCCTTCTGCTCGATAATGTTTCTGGTCTTGGTTGGCAATGAGCCCCCTCATGTCACACGCTCCTGGTCTATCTCTTGGTGGTGAACTTCTTAAAGGAGTAAGTATTAAGAGCTGAATTTGGCCACAGTTGGTATTTGTCACTAGGAGAGCTTGAAAGCAAGAAAGCAAGCTCATCTACCCATGAACTGCTTCTGCTGCTAGGGATATGAGCTGCTAGGAAGAGCATAAAAATAGCCTTCACTAAGGGGTTCTCTTCTCGGAAACCCCTGTCGCCCCCCCCCCCCAACTGTCTTCTCTCAGCGGTACCTTCCAGTACCGCTGGGAGAACCGGAACAGGAACTGAATTCACAGTAGCTTCAGTGGACACCCAGGTAATGGGCTGAAAGAGGCTCTTCATCCTGTAGCCTGCAGGGGACACTTCTTTGGCTCCTTCATCCCTGGAGTCTTCCAGATGGCCACATGATAGTTTATTTTGAAACATGGCTCCCTTCCAATGACCCTTTGTCATAATTCTCCAAGAAGGTCGCCTTACAATTTAGGAATAGCGGCCCCTTTCCTTACCACGGTGCTGTGGATGAGCTCTGCTCATTTTTTTTAATTAACTTGAAAGTTTTAAGCCAACATTTATAATTTAGTATGTAATGTCTTTTAAGGTACTTTCCTGCGCTGCAAGGTTAGAATGAAGGTGAAGGAAGGAGAGACACAGGAGTCAATCACTTATCTTGGGGAGCTAACAGAAAACAGAGGTAATGTCTCTATCACTTAGGAGGAAAAGCAGACATGCCAAGGGAGCCATACGAGTGGGAGACTGTATCCTTAATGACTTATTTGAGTCACCCGATTCACTGAGCCACCCTTGAGTTCTTGTTCTATGTCTGTCCTGGTATTTTGCCTCTGGTAACCTCCTGCAGACATTGCTCCTCAGGCCGGTGCATCTGGGAACACAGATTGCCAAGTGATTTTAAGAAAGCAGTGTCAACTTTAGAATCAGGGTAACAGATTATCTCACGAATGGATTTGTTTCTCTAATCTGTTACCAACATTTAATTACAAAGGATTTTTATAAATTCACGTATCAGTAACCTGGATCTTTGGTGCAAGAATAGTAATTAATCGGAATCCACAAAAGTAACGGACTGTAACAGATACAGTTTATTGTGGACAGCTAGTATAGTCAGCCACACGCTGAGGTCCGAAGCGCCCCAGTCTCATGGCCAAACTCTAGTCACATCTCTCCCCAGCTTCCTGGCACACCGGTGACTGCAGGTCAAGCTTTTGGCCTTGGAGTGCATACATTGGCTAAGAGGTGCTTCTGTGCATCTAGACATCTAGAGAAAAGACCCTAGAAATAGACCCAGATACAGTCTATAAGAAACAAGGCCTTGGGAAGTGTTGCAAGCGGGAATATCTGCCTGGATCCGTGGGCTCCTTGGCTTGTGAAGGAAGCTACGGCTTGAGGATCCCAGAGTGAAACTCTAGAAAATGCTAAGGTCCTTTCTGCCTAATTCTACTGAGCGGGAGAACTGTCCAAATCTTCTGCAAAGAACACCTGTAAAATCAGTATGTGAAATGCTACAGCAGTTGATTTTAGGGCGGCAATGGGATTGGGCGGCGGAACGCTGCATAGATGACTAGCGTTTAAAACAGTGGTCCTCAACCTTCCTAATGCTGCGACTTCTAACTTAATTTTTTGTTTGTTTGTTTGTTTCAAGACAGGCAGGGTTTATCTGTGTAACCACCCTGGCTATTCTGGAACTTACTCTATAGACCAGGCTGGCCTCACTCACAACAACCCGCCTGCCTCTGCCACCCAAAAGGCGCGCGCCGCCACCTTCTGGCCACAATTTTTTTTTTTTTTTTAATGGAGTGACATTTAAACCGAATTACAACAAAGTTATGGAAAAACTGAAGGCGGTGACAGTTTCTGGCATTTTTGTTCTCCACAGTTTCAAAAATCAGCCTTTTCTTCCATGGAACTTTGCGGTGTCTTCAGTACTGTTTGTGAGAGGGACAATTGTGCAGAGAGAAGCGACGCTAGTGGGGAGAAGCGAGAATCAAGGAGGCTGAGTTCTGAGTGGGGAAGGGGAGAAAGCTCGCAGTCACTTCTAGACTGTGTGTAGTTGGCCTAACGGACTTGACCGTGACTCAGCAAAGTTGGTCAGCAAGTATTAGCATTAGGCAGCCAGCTGGGCTGTTGTGCTACAGCCAGCCTGCAGGGAGACGCTGCGTGGTTTGCTACATTGCCATTTATTTGGCGCATACGAGGGGCTCTAGTCTGCCTTTATAAATAAGCCAGAATTCATCTGTGCAAAATACTTTAGTCGTTCATGTTCAGAGAGCTTTCCTTATATGATAGCTAACTTTATGTTTAAAAGTTTAAAATTCCCGCGCTTGGGAGAACAATGAAGCAAAAGTGGACTTCCAAATGTTAAGGCGTAATTGGTTGAAGATCTATACACAGTAATCTTAATTTACTACTGCGTACTGTATGTGTTACTTGGATTCAACTCTTGTTTTTAAAAAATGGATGCTTTTAAATAATAGCAGGTCTCCAAGATATTTTGAATTGGGATGGGTTTTTTGTGTAGTGATTCTTGTCCTGAGAACATAACAGATGAAGACAAAAATCATAAAAAACAGGTTTATAAAAAATAGGATTTAAAAACAACATATGTTTGATTACTAAAATATAAAAGCTGCACTTAAATGCATCTAAAGCAAGGAAAAAATACAAATAAAAAACTTTACAGATAAGGAATATAGGCAATCTCTACAAACTTACCTTTGTAATGTTTGATATAATGCCTGAGCAACCAAAAAATTTAGGGGGGAAACAACACCGAAAAGGCTATGATGATTAAAAATGTAATAATTTTTATTCTTCAATCAAAGCAACATAAAGGAGATTTTATTTACTATAGTCAGTAATTTTCTTTTAAAGAAAATGGCTAAATGACAGGTCTTCCGGATGTCAGCTTTATCTCAGAATAATGTCATAGGTTAAACCAAGATGCTTGTCCTCCAATGCTCTCAACTTTCATTGAGTCTACAAGTGTCAGTGGTTTGATACATGCAAAGATTCTTCTAGTTATTTTTGCCAATACTACTATTCACTTTAAATAGAGGGCTATGGTCAGATACATACTTGAGCTAATAGAGTATAACAGCACATGGCCCAGAGGAGAAAGGAAGTGTATATATATATATCCCAGATTACCTCCTGGCTTAGAGCTTGCCCCTGGCCAGGTTTTGATGCCAACCTGACAATCACTGTTAGGGACCAGCATCCCTAGTTGGGTCTTCTGATTGAAAATATTACTTTAAAAAGACCAACAGAGGTTTAATGTCATGAGATCTGGCCAGGGTTTTAGACAGACTGATGTTAAAGAACTGTATTGTTCTAGATAATAAATTAAAGAATAACAGAGACTAGAGACACAGGGTGGACTAGGATGAAAAAGGATAAAAGAAAAATTGAAAATATGGGAAAGGAGATGAGAAGCTATAAAGTGTGAGGACTACAGCTATGAGCACCAGAAACTGATATATTCCTGTCTTATGATGTAGCAAGACGATGGCCTAAGCAGTTTGGCAAGGAGCCTATGGAATGTTCTCCTTCCCTAAGATCTGTTCAGGCTAACAGAAACTGACTTGAAAATGTATTGTCTTTGTCTTTTGCTAACTTTATTAAACTCTAGCTGTTTGGATAAATGGAGACATACAAGAAATTGCGATATTCTGTAATGATGCACTGTGAAAGGATCAAAATAAATTAAGATTCCCAACCTCTCTGTGGACTCTATGTATGATTTTATAAAATTCCCAGTCTCAAGGATTCATTTATGATTTAAAGTTTTATTTGAGTACTAAAAGAGCTTCAGTTGAAGAACTGAAAACTTTTTAGACTATAAGACATGCAGGTTAATAGTCAGCCACCTTATAAATGATCAACTTGTTTAATGTGCTCAAAACTATGCTTGTAGTCGTGCTAAGAACAAATGTAATTCATTGACAAGGATAATCTTTATTTAACCTTCCATATATGCTTTCATGGTTAAGTCTAAAACAAGTAACTAAACAAGTAAAGTTTATTTAAAGTCAGATATACTTAATAGATAGCCCTCAAAAACTCTTCAGAGATCTGCTGAATATGGCATTTAAAGTGTTTAATAAAAGGGTTTCTTGTGATAAACAGAATGCCAGCTCCTAGTGACAGCCCTAAGGTCTTCTCCAAAGAAAATGACTCCACCTGGATTGTGGTAATGCTAACCATTGGGAAAAACTCCTCCATACCTCATCCACCATGAGACTGTGGACAGGAAGGGAAAACTCCCTCTTTGCCTCATCGAGGTAGGATCAGTCTCTCAAGTCCCTCTCTCACAAGAAAGTTTCCTAGATCTTTGGGGTATGGCAGCTGAAGGCCGATGCTGCCTTGTGTGGCAGTCAAAGAGTTAATGCTGTCCTGTGTGACTGCTGGAGACTGCAGAAACTGACCAAAGAGGAGCCTAGAGCAAGTGTCTGTCATTTTAATCAATACAGAGGCCATTTGGTTCATACTTTCTGCTCAAATGTATCCTTTTCAGATCTCTGATGGTGTTGATGACTAATTGTAGTTTTTACCAGTTCAGCAGCAGTGACCCGGTCAGTGCATTTCATATGTGAAAATTAGGCCTTGCTTTTTCTAGAGCTATTAGGTCTCCTGGTATACCAGCTGGTCTTATGTCAACTTGGCACAAGCTAGAGTCATCAGAGGGGAAGAGCCTCAATTGAGAAAATGCCTCCATAAGATCCAGCTGTAAGGCAAGCCAGTTAGCAGCACCCGTCCATGGGCTCTGCGTTGACTCCTGCCTCCGGGTTCCTGCCCTATTTGAGTTCTGTCCTGACTTCTTTTGATGATAACAGGATGTGGAAGTGTAAGCAGAATAAATCCTTACCTTCCCAACTTGCTTTTTGGGGAGCAATTGAAACCCCAACTAGGACATCTGATAGAAAGGCAAACCCACAAGACAGGTTTTGGTGTAACTTTTTACTACTCTTTTATTTAAGAGAACTTGCTTTGCAATACTGCTCTCAGTAATCCACCACTCATGTCTCATGGTAAATGATTGAAAGGAAAAAAGGAAAAAAGGTTTGAGGTTTACGCAAGTTGTAAGGGTCTGAGAAAATGATTAATAAAATTTAAAGATACATGATGCTAAGATTTCAAAGTTTCAGAGTTTAAACATATTGACATAACATAATAGAATTCTGATAAACTATTAACCTGGCTCTGGTTAAGCACCAACTACTGTTATGGTCACAAGCTCAATTTTTTAAAATTTCCTTTGGTTGTTTTTAAGTACGGACTAAAGGTGCTTCTCATCATGCAAAAAAAAAAAAAAAAAAAAAGCATCATTGTCTAATCTATATATATCCAGCGTCTGAACAGAGGAAAATGTGTTAACACTTTTAGCCCCAAATCATTTATGGGTCTCAAAGCTTTACTATGACTCAAAGGCACGGGTGGATCTTCTGCTTTTTCTACAATATGGATTTTTGTACAGATGAGAAACAGTGGTAATGCTAATATATGTTGAAATTAGTTATGGTGCTTTTACCCTTAATTGGGAAAGGGGAAGGGAAAGGGAGAAAGGAAGGAAGGAAGGAAGGAAGGGAGAGAGGGAAGGAGGGAGGGAGGGAGAGAGAGAGAAAGAGAGAGAGAAATGAAAGGAAAGAAAGAAAAGAAAAAGAAAGAAATCTTCACTGCCCTTGTAGGCAGCCTTGATGGAAGGAGAGCAAAGAAGAAATATTCACAGCTCTTTTAGTTTGTCTGAAGCTTGGATAGCAGAAGCTGATTAGTGAGCTAGATAGCTTTTCAGCTCACTATCCTCAAACCCAATTTCTCCAGCTGATGTTCTACTAAGCAATAATCAACAAACCAACCCACCACCAACCAACCAACACCCAACCAACCAACACCCAACCAACCAACCCACCCCAGCTCTTGGGGCTTCAACCTTTGTATACTCTAGGCAAAAGTTTCAAGAAGTCCAAGCAGCACACAATCATAAAGACAAGCTATATGTGGCAAAACAGCTGCACGTAACTATAGCCCTTGCAACAAACAATCCAAGTCAAACTAATAAGCATCCACCACACCCGGAAGAGGAATAGAAACATAGTCCAAATGCCATTTTGCATTTTTAAAGAAACCAAAATAACAAAACTTTCAAGTGTTCTGCTACTACTATATCTAAAACTTTTACCTATTTTCATAAACTTTACATTCATGTAACCTTCATGGAGTTGCAACTTGGATCCACCTGACACAGGTCAAATGGGCTTCAGATAAGCACTCCTGTCAGTTGACAGCCTAAGCTTCCCTACACACTGCTTGTTCCTGAAATTCTAAATGTAAGATTTCCCTTTAAGTTCCTAAGTTTTAACCTCTGTCCCTACTCTGTATCTGTCACAGCAGATTTCCATTTGGCTGACAGACACCACTCCGGAATCAGCTATGGACTACAAACTGTTTCAAATAGCATGAGTCCTGGGCTTGCTGAAAGCTGATGTAAACCAGCCCAGCCAATGTGATTGCTTTCTAGGTCTTCAGCTGGGTCAGCAAACCAGATGCTTCGATGAATGTCCTCCCCACTGCCTGAACCCTCAACTCTTGGCCTTTGACTAACATTCCAGCCTTCATGGGCCCTGACATCCCAATTTCAGCTGAGAAGCAGTTACAGAAGAGAGTATGTCACCCCTTAAACTCAACAAAAAGCTGGTTATGTTAGGTCTAAAGGAAACTGGGACCCCACTGGAAGGGACCACACCTCATCATCCTGATCACTCTCGCTGCTGGCAAGGTAGATCACATCCATACCTGGACACGTCACTCCCAGGTCAAGCACATCACAGGGAATTATGACTCAGCTGCAGACAAATGGACCATCACCAAGGCCTGAGAAGACCCACTAAAGAGAAGACTGACTCGGGTTGTAGACTAATCCTGTTTGTCTGACTATGTTCCCTCCCACTCTTTCATGGTTTCTATGTCTATGTTCCCCGCTTAAGAGCAAATGCAAGCTTTCCATAAATGTCTCACAGCTCCCGGCCACCGCTTTGTCAGGTAGACATTCCTTCCTTTACCTCCTGGTTGAAATGTTTTGTTTGTATGTGTTCACAGGTTGTACCCTTGCTTGCCTCTTTGGAAGATGCATCAATCCCCCTGGATTCTATATCTTGGTATCCCTGTCCCCCTGGATGTGTGTTTATGATGGTCCAGTAGAGAGAAAACACATGTATGCATAGACACAGGCCCTTTCAGCCTACATGTTCAGGGAAAATTGTGCAACCCCCTCTTACACCCTTCATAATAAACCAGGTTAGGAATAGCATGAGACACTTTAGGCACCACTGGTACAGTAATGGATGACATTAACTTAAAGAATCTAGGGTGCCAAATAACCCAACATCTGTCTATATTAGAAAAAAAAATTCTATTGCCAAACTAACAGGTACCTAGCACAAAGTAAGAGGGTTAAATATTCCTGTGTGGACAAGTCTAATTTAGAAAAATAGATTTAGAAAAGCTTATGAGAGCCAAGTTTAGTGGTTCACGCCTGTAACCCCAGTACGCAGGAGAGTGTGGCAGGAGACTTGCCTTAAGTTTGAAGCCAGCCTAGAGCACACAGGGAAAAGGCAATTGAGCAAGGTGGGTGTCCGGGATTCCACTAGGATGTATTGTATTGTGATTTTTTACTCTGAGAAAGAAAAGCATTTAGAGGTACTATCAGAAACAGAAATAATGGCATTTCCTCACCCTACAGCTGGCTTTTTAGTAAAGTGCGGTGAACCAAGCAAGACAATAGGAAACAAAGCACGGCTGCAAAGGAAACTTTGTTCTCAGTTTTTAATTAAGCAATCTGTGCAAACAATTTTTTTTTTCTTCAAGGTTAGAAGGAAAGGAAATGAGCACACTTGAAGGCCTAGGAGAAAACCAGGAAATGCTTTCTCTTTTCAATCAAATTTCAAAACAGTGGTGTTTATAGAGGCAGTGCCCAGCCCTCAGTATTCCTCAGGATTGCTGGATTGCAAGTCTCGCAAATACGAATCGATTATGTTTGGAGGCACGCCTTGCAGGAGGAGCCTGCAGAAGGACAGCCCACCTAGAGAAGACAAAATGGAGAAAGGGAGAAGTTAAAAGCGTCTATGTGAAAGATCACTGAGAGAACACTCCTGGACTAGCTGCCTACAAATGGGGTTAATTTTGTTCATGTTAGCTACGAAGACTCACTCAGTTCCTGCTTGAAATCTTCTGGTTCTAGTACATTTAGAATTTAAATTACTTGGCATCTCAACAAAAAAGCAAGTTCCTGGCAGACCCATAACAACGTATTCATCCTACCATTGTTCAATTTTGGTTTAAATTCCTAATGGTTTGAAAGTGCACTGCTCTCTGAGAGGTTTTCTGAGTCCTCCATAGATGATGTAAAGGTTCTGACTGAACAGCTGTAGGTCAGCAGGAGAGCCATTTCCCAATCCTTTAAAGTTCTTTTTAAAACTAAGCACAGAAAATTCTGATTCAGGCACATTGGAGAGGAAAAATTTGCTTTAACTTTGGCCATTTCTAAACTGTGCAAAAAACTGGAACTAATACCTTCTGAAGGTGAGAGAAATGCCAGCTAGTATTTCATACCTACCTTCTGAATCCTGATTTATATTAAAAAGTAATAAAAAGTATCATTCAGTAGAAAACCCATGAAACCACAAGCCTGCACTGCCCTTCAATGAATGCTTCACTCCTTGCTAACAAAAAAAAAATCATGACCAGACAAAAACAGCATGCTATTTGAACATTCTTAAAACTTCTTTAATGCAAATTTGAGAAACTCATTCTCCTTAATAAAAGAAAACAACCAACCACGTCACATATTGTAGAAATGATGCTACTTATATACATGTCCATTCCTTGATGCAAAGAATTCAGAATGCATGGGTATCATTCATTTTCATCTACATCAAATGCTTTGATTCATGCTCTACCACATTCAACAACTTGCCGCATGTCAATACAAAATGGTTGGGAAAGATCAGCATTAGACGTTAATTTCAAGATCCAGAAATACAAATTAAAACTCGAAAGTTAGCAGGCTCTATTTTCGTTGGATTATATAATGAAAATCATGCCATACTCCACAGGCTTGGTATGGCTTATGACATTCATAAGCTTCATATGCTAAGACCATATGAAAGCTTACCTTAGGTGACAATATACACTCAAAAATCCTTACTGTGCTACAACTAAGGAAGAAAGGGAAAGAAAAAGAGAGAAGTTGTAAGCATTAATAAAGTGCTAACATCCAAGTTGAGTATATGTCGGAGGTGAAATTATGGTCACGATTATGATGAGGTGATTTCATTAATCCTTAGTTGGGGGAATGAACAAGGAAAAAATAGAGTGAAGGGTGTCACTTCAAGAGGATCATTAATACATAAAAATTAATAATATGCATAACCACTTTGCTAGAATAGGTGGCAAAGCTAATCTGACTAGTGAATATTTATGGTGAGAGCTTCCAAACTGTTAGCTTAAAAAGTACCCTACAACATATATATATCATGTTTTTCAACAAAAGAAAAACAGACAGTATTTTGAAAATGTTAGTGTTCATATATATATGTTGAAATTCCAAAAGGCAAAATTATCAAGTATTAAGCTAGTGTATTTTATAGTATTCTATTTGGCACCGATTATACGTAACTGGTCTAAGTTAAGCCTTAAACTCAAGCTACAGCTCTGTGATATAACCTACAAAACTTCAAAGGATGAACTCTGATATTTTATCTTCTCTTCAATGTAGCATTACTTCTAAATTCAGAAAGCAAATACTGTAAATGCAGGCACAGATCTACATTATAGTTTAACTCAGGTTTTTTACCTAGCCCTAAGGAACTCTTAATTAGTTCTTCCAAGTGAGAGTGGGCCATATACAAAAAATAGGACTTTAATATGCAGTACATTTTGCATAGGGCCCTAAACTTTTCCATCCTTTTAAGTTCATAACATATGAAATCATTTGGTTACCATAAAGATATCCAATCTGGCCAATAGGCGAATAGGTTAGATATTCTACCAGCAATTTTCAATGGGAAAAATTATACATATAAGAGTTTTCAAATTTTACACCTATCTCTGTATTCTCCATCAAAAATGCACAGTGTGCTCTCTTTGCAACTTAGCAGGTTTAAGGTGCCCAGTTTCTGAATTCCGCCACGAATACAAATTCCTTGTGCTATAAACAATCTTAAAGGACCAACATATCTCTATACATTTGAAAAATGAAAACGTTAAGTAATGTCCTTGCTTCCAAAGAGCTCCTTGGTCATCTTATATAAAATGAAGGTTTCCTCAAGCATAGCTTTCTGACTTTGTTTGTGGGGACAGCTGGTCTAGTACTTAGTCTTTTGATAAAAGGTACTGCTGGTTCTACATTAAATTAATATCCTTGGATAATTTGCCTTCCTTGTTCATGGCATAAACATTGTATGCCATGAGCTTCTAAGAAATACAATTAAAAGCAAACAGGAGAGTCAAGCTTTACATGCAAAGTGCGTTTTCATGTAAGAGGAATGGAACGGAAAATCGAAATATCCAGTGGGATATGAACTTTTTAAACCTGTTGCTGCCCCTCCAGGGAGACTGGCTGTCCAGGGGTATTTACTCCTTGATATATCACTGCAGAATTAGAATATTTGTACCGTATTTATTTATTCTCAGTTGACATTCTTACCTTTTAATACATAGCTTAACTCACTTAAGTAACCCCTTATCTGGTAACAGTCTGATGATAAACACTCTCAGCTTTGTTTTTAGGACTGAAAGCTTTCATCAAGAAAGAAATCACAGTTGATACCTTATCACGATTTTTTTAACAAAAAAAAAAAACATTGTTCTTATCACTAAATTCAGTCTTTACTCAATTTACTATAAAATTAGTCAAAGCAATATAATATTTACATGCATAAAATCCCCTGTTCTTATGGAAGACCCCAAATATTGAATGGCTTATGAAATTACCATTTTGATTCCTTTAACATTTTGTTGTTTTCAAGGCATGACTATATGACATTTTTTTTTTTTGGTTTTGCTTTTTAGATGATAATAAAAATTTATCAATAGTACCTTAAAACTATAATAAAGCTAGAAGTTTAGAAGCCAGTTGACTTATAAATGGGTCCTAAGTCATCACGTAAAGCTAAGGAAACAGCAACTAAGTATAGGTTTTAAATTTGTAAGGTCTTTCTCAACAGCGAGCTGTGAAATTTTTCATACTAATTAACAATAATACTAATTTACTTATATAATGCTAGTTTAATTCTAATTAATAATAACGTGTTTATGACATAGGAATATTTCTCTCATTCAATTCCGAGTTACCATGTACTCAGGGACTGACAGGAATCACAAGAGAAGGAAAAGTTATAAGAAAATGTTGTTGTTCAAGAAGTTGTTTACACTTCATTTATACTAAATTTAGAAGGAAAAGATTCTTTTAAAAATACCTAGAACATTTATCACGGCTTTATAAAATGCTCATTTACAAAACCATCTTTTTTTTTAGTTTTGGGTTCTAATTGTTTTATCATAGACAGACAGGGAAAATGAAATACTTTGGTTATTGGAGAACAGAAGTAAAATAACGAGAGAAAACACATTAGGATCAAGGTGTCTGTTATCTCATGGTGACCCAAGAGTAGGTTTTGGTTGCTAAGGAAAACTGTAGAATAAACTATTGTCAACTTATAGGAAATGTGATTACGATAACAATTTATGCTAAGATTTTTCTCCTATATAAATCCTTATGTGTTTTGCTTGGTTTGCATTAGTTGTAACATTTCTTAAATGAAATTATACGCCTATAAATAAAATTTCTTTAGTAATACTATAATATAGGTATGCTGTATCCTACATGTATATCAAACACTAAAGTAGCAAAAACTCTTAATATATATATATATATATACACATATATATATGTATATGTATAAATTTCACAGATTACTAAAAACAGTGTGACTTCCCTAACTGCAGTTTCATTAGATAAGCTCTTATGCTAAATTTCCATTTACGGATGAACTATGTCACCAAAGCAATACTGTTTTTACTTTATTCATTCTCACTATGCTGTCCACCTATAACATTTCACTGAAATTAATATTCCTTTAATTAAGAAGAATTAAAAAATAATAAAACAAGTTATCCCAAATAGTCAAGTATCTTTGAACAAAGCAGCATAAATGCACAAGGGAAAATGTCCCTTCCCCATTGATTCTGCCCAGTCACAGCATCTTGGCAAATAGTTTGGATTTTGCAGTAAGGGGTTCTTTAAGCCACGTTGTTTAACTGAAGCCTACAGATGAGATCTTAGATGGCGTACCTTTCACCTCCAGTTTGCACTCAATCTCCACTGTCCCAAGGTCATTGACTGCTTTGCAGCAGTAAGTGCCTCCATCATAGGGACTAGGCTTGCGTATCTCCAGAGTACAGACTCCTTGGTTGCTGAACATCCTGTATCTTGGGTCATCCACAATAGCCACTTTGTTTTTCATCCAGGTGATTTTGGGCTGAAGTTCAGATTGGAGAAAGGAAAGTCAAAGCCTATTTGTATGTACTGTGTAGGAGTCCCTCCAATCCATTGACGGATGACTAGAAAGAAAGAGCATCTAAGAAGTGCAGACAGCTACTTGGGTCCCGTTAGCCTCAAATTAAATTCTATTATTTCATTAGCAAGAGAATAAATGGGCAGTTCTAAAGAAGAAAGCTGGAGTGGTTCAGAGGACAACTCTGGGGCAGTCTTCCCAGATGGATCAAGTTGCATTCCAAATTAATCTACATGGACACAAAGTGTTTAGTTATAAGTTCTAAGCCTCCAATATCCGGCATGTGTGGTTGTAGATGTGCTGATTTTGATTATGAAAAGTCGTTGTATAATGTGCACATCAAATCACATTGTGTGCCTGTTAGGTCTCAAACTCAACAACTGCTGACTGAGAAATACCTATTTAACAGAACAAAGTGAACCTGGCAACCAGCCTCACCCAGCATCCCTCTCCCTTGCCTGTCACAGGGTCCTCCTGGCTTGCATACCCTGCCCGCTACCCTGAACTCCCCAGCTTAGGGGCCTGGGCTGCTCTTCCCTATATAATTCCAGCCATTTTGGTTACTCTCTCTCTCTTGGTCTCTTTTAGACCTATTGGCCTCCTGGCCTCTTGGCCACTGCTCCAGTTTCCCCTCTCTCCCCTTTCCTTGTGTGGCCAGGCAGCTCAGTCTGGTCATGTCCACCCAGGACTCCCCCAGATGTCTCTGCCCCTGGCTGTGCTCTCCCTCATATCTACGATATTCTCCCTCATGTATACAATAAACTTTCTTCTCCGCCATACCTAGGAGCAGTCATATTATTTTCCTCTTTATTTCTTTTATTTTTATTCATCTGATACTGAAACTCAGGCGTGAGTTCTCTTCCAAGGAACTCCAGTGCTCCAAACCAAGCTGCTGATCTGACTCTCCTAAGGTAAGTGCAGATCATTTGTTTCTGCTGGCTTCTGCTACACACTATATTTGACTCCAAATTCTAGAGGCCAGTTCTTCAGCTGCTTCTTCTCGCTACCTGTTCTAACCATTCTTAACATTCTTCTCTCTCTCCTTTCTTTCCTCTCTCTCCTATCTCTCCTCTTCCCCCCTCTCTTTCTCCCTCTCTCTCTCTCCCCTCTCTGCTCCTACAGTCTTCTAGACCCTCCCAAGGCATCTGCCTGGGCAGTGTCACATCTCTTGGCTCTGGCCTGCTACACCAACATGAACAGTGAACATTTCCCTTTTCCCTTGCCCCCTCATCTCTCTACTGGCTAAGTGTCTCAACAGAGCTGTCTGCTTTGTCTACTTTTACTACAAAAGCTACTCCTGTATACCAGGAGGTTCCTCTTTCCTACACTGGGCTCCGACAACAAAGAGTAGGGATGGCTCTCCTCTGTGATTTGGAACACGCTTCTCTCTGACAAAATTCCCATTCTGCTTGGGGATGCCCTGCATGGAAAGTCTTGTCACAATGACATTTTATCCACCTCAGCTCAGGTAGCTTTCTCTGGCCTCCCCAAAAGCTGCACTCCTGCCTGAGGCAGCCTAGGACTCTGTAGCTTTCTCTCTCCTCCCGCAAGGCATTGTAGTCCAGTCTACAGGCCCTCTCCCAGCTTGGCTCCTGCCTGCAGTCTTTCAACTTCGTTATGCTCCTGTCTAGGCCACTGGGACCCTTTCCTTGCCTCCTGCTAGGAGCTGCCTGGTAAGCTCTGCAGCTTCCTTAAGCACTTCTGGACCTTGTTTCCCTGCTCCTTCCCAGAAGCCCTGTAGCTCCTCTACTCCCTCATTTACAGCCTCCCTGCCTTGCTGCAGACTTGGTAGCCTAAATATAGACCAATGATAGGCATGGTAGATTTCCAGATGCTTATACACTGTAGCAACTGCTGCTGCACAAACAGATGATCCCCAAATCTCTTAGCTTGCTCTGATCTACACTTCCAGAAGTGTCTTATCGCTACTTTGAAATCTTTTATCTCTATGATTTCTTTGCTCTCTATTCTAAAACAAAAACAAAAACAAAAACAAAAACAAAAACAAGATTTATAAAGTCACTGGGTATGTAACAGAATTTGGCTTAAAGCTTGTAACAAAAGGCATATAGTAAATATCTGTACATGGGTAATCTTAATTTGCTACAACTTACTATATCTGTGATTCAACTCTTGTTTAGAAAACGCTGTATATGTAACTTAGATTCAACTCTTGTTTAAAAATTAAAAAAAAATGGATATTTTAAACACCAACCACATGGTTGGCAGCCATCTTTACTAAGGTGAAGAGGTTCATGCCATTTGACTTAACCACCATCTTAAGTTGACTACGTGGTGTGGACCAACTGAAAGAGCAAGCAACAATTATTATAAAACGCCTTAGTTCTACTGAGTGCTTTGTTTATCATTGTATCTACGTTTTTAGATTAAGGAGACAACAACAGGTTTCCAAAATATCTTGGATTAAAATGGCTTTTTATATTATGATAAATTCCTGAGGTCATAAAAGAATATCCAACGTAACAAAAGCTGACTTAAGATATACGTTTAACTAGTTAGATCTTTGCTAACTCTGTTCAACACTAGGCTTCTACAAAATAAGATAAGGTTTATGAATTCCTAAAGTTTACTCAGGTTCACAGCAATATTTGTCTGGCTGCTTTGTCTTTGTTAATTTTGTTAGGCTTTAGCTATTTAGATAAACCGAGTCTTACAAGAAACTGTTATACCCTGTAATGATGCACTATAAAAAAGACCAGGAAAGTAAAGTTGTAAGCTTTCCTATGGACAGTATCTAGGATTTAAAGTTTTATTTTGATACTAAAAGACCTTTAATTCAAAAATATTATTTTTTAAGGCTAAACCTAACAGGAATAAGCCATAAAATTTAATCTTATAAAAGCTACTAACTTATTGTAAACTGTAATTAATTAACTGATAATTAAGACATACAAATTAATGGTCAGTTACCTTATAAATGATCAAATTCTCTAATGTGTTCAGAACTATACTTGTAGACATGCTAAGTACTAATATAATTAATCACATAAACAAGCCTTGTTTAGCCTCCTGCATGTGTTTTCAAGGTTAAGCCTGGGCAAGTAACTAAAAACAAGTAAAGTTTGTTTAAGTTTGTTTACCTCAGGTATCCTTAATACATCATAGTCCTCAAACCTGTCAGAAATCTGCTGAATATGGCATTTAAAATGTTTAATAAAAAGGCTTCCTGTGACAGACGGAAGTGTCAGCTCCTGGTAGAAGCTCTTGGGTTTCCTCCAAAGAAGGTAATGGGGCACAGAAGAACTCCTCCTGGAACTTGCTTTAAATGTGGCAAAGCCAGCCACTGGGTGAAAAACTGCCCTTCACCTAGCCCACCGCCAGGGCTCTGTCTGAATTGTGGACAACCTGACACTGGAGACTGCTGACTTTGTATAGACAAAGTAGGATGGTCTCTCCAGTCCCTCCCACTTGGATCTTCTGGGCCTGGTCGCTGAAGACAAGCTTCCCTGGAACCTCTGTCCCCAATGAAATCAAAAGATTGCCACAGAGGAACCTAGGGTCATTGCCCAGGTAGTGGGTGAGTCTCAGTCATTTTAATTGATACATAGGCCAGTTAGATTCTATAAAACCTTTCTCAGATCTCTGATGGCTTGACAACTAGGCCAAAAGTAACTTTATCAGTTCTTCCCCAAGGCTTCAGCTGCCTCCCCAGTTCTCTTCTTATGTAAAAAATCAAATTTCACTCTGCTAAAACTATTCTAGGCCTTCAGCTGGAAAAAAAACCCAAAAAACCAAAACCACCTTTATTCTGAAAAGGATAGACTAACAAAACAGTTTTCAAAGTAATTTTGCTGTTTCTTTATTTAAAAGAGCTTGCCTTATAATGACCGCATTGTAGCTCATGATAAAGAACTGGATAAATGTTTAAAGTTAATGTAAGCTATGGGGGTCTAGAAAGTGTTTTAAGGTGTGTAAGATGTGTTCTCAGAGGATCTTAAAGTTTAAGTAAGGTGTGAAGGACTAAGGAAGTGATTTAAGGTGTTATCATAGTCACAAGTTCCACATTGTAAATTTCCTTTGGTTGTCCTCTAAGTATAAACTTAAAACTATTTCTCATTTAATGTATGCATCTCTGTCAAGTGTATATATTCAGCTCTCTGGAAAGAGTGTTAATGCTTTTCACACAGAATCATTTTGGGTCCCCAAGCTTTCATTATGACTCAAAGGCCTGAGTCTACTGCTCTCCACAATGGGAATTTCAGTACGGATTCCAAACAGTAGCAATGCCAATCCATCTACAACTTCTATCTCTTTTTATAACCTTAAAAAACTCTGTGAGCTTCAGGAAGTCCACTTGGATCCACCCCTCACAGGTCAAACTGACCCCAGAGAAGACTCCTGCCAACCAACAACTTAAGTCTCACCACCTACTGCCTATTCCTGAGGATGGGATCTCTCCCCCTTTCTCTGATCTTGGGACTCCCCTCCCCCAACTACCAAGATGAGCCTAAAAGTTTCAAGTGTACATCCAAGATAAAAAAAAAAAAAATTTCTCCCCTAAACTCCCTAACTTTACCTGCCCGTCTGTTCCAGTAGATTTCAAATCAACTACAGATTGCTCCAGCAACTGACCAGCACCAGGTGTACCCTCAGAATCTGTATCCCCAACAGCTTCAAGGCAGCTAGCCCCAAGTGGTCCAACATCACAGACTTCTCCAACTCAGCTGCAGAACCTTGACAGAGAGTGAAACAACCTGCTCTGCCCCACCTCAGCCAACATTTCAGCTTTTGGGGGTGGGGTCCCTACCAATGACACCTCTTTGTCAGCAGGAAGCAGTCATAGACCATTATGTTGCCCCTAACCTTCTCATTTATTCTCAACAAAAAGGCTAGAATGTTAGGTCTCAAATTCACAAACTGCTGGCTGAGATACTTATAGAACATATCAATGTGAACCAGGCCTCCAGGTTCTCCCAGCATCCCTCCTCCCCTGCCTGTTACAGGGTCCTCCTGGCTTACACACCCTGCCTGCTACCTTGAACTCTTCAGTCCAGGGGGCTGGGCTGCTCTTCCCTATAAAATACAGCCGTTTTGGTTACTCTCTTTCTTACTCTCCTGGCCTTGGCCACCACTCCAGGTCCCCTTCTCCGCACATGGCCGGCAGCTCATGGTCATGTCCACCCTGGACTCCCCCAGATGTCTCTGCCCCTGGCTGTGCTCTCCCTCACATCTACGATATTCTCCCTCATGTATACAATAAACTTTCTCCTCCACCATACCTAGGAGCAGCATTCTTTTTCCTTTTTATTTATTTTTTTCATTCAGTGCCTTAACTATTCATGTTCTTTACTGATCAGGTGTTTCCAGATTTTACAAATTGATCTACAGGTAAAGAGTGAATATTGCTGGGTATTTTCCAGAGAATTTCCAAAAGGCATCATGATCAACTGATTGTCTCCTCTTTCCTCAAAGAGTCTCTAATTCTTTATAGACTGAATATGCCTCCTCACCCAATTCACCTCCCCTCTGACATCTGTGTTCACCATCTGGTGGTAGAAGATCTGCTCCAGCTGCGTAATATGAGATCGGCAAAGATCTAGTCATCCAGGAGTGGTTTGCGCTCCTTGGTCCCTGCTCTACATTTGCAGTCTTTCACCGCCCCCCCTTTCCTATCTCCTCCTTCCCTCTGTAAACGTACCCACCCTTGGTAAGCTCTTGCCCATTTATTACTTTGTCTCCCTCAGATCTCAGAGTCAGAGCATTTTCTGTCTCTTACCCAGTCTTCTCCCTCCATCCACCTTTCAAGCGGGAACATTCCCAGAGGCTCATATCTGGGTCCTTGGCTTTTTACTACCCTCCTTGCTCAATGCTATTCCTTTCCAGAATTTCCACTATGGACAGCATTTATTAATTGCTACTTTTAAACACCAGCAGCATGAAACTTTAAAACCTTTCTAAGCGTCCCAGTCATTCCGTTTTAGCACTCTGCATCCTTAACAGATTACACTTTATATCCTTCCCTGAATTATCACGTAACTGTTAAGTATGTCATGGGCCTCTTGATAAATCAACGTTACCACCTGATTTTTCCAGGTCAAGCAATACCCCATTTGCTTACCTCTTGCTTCTTCCATGTGGTTTTGTTTCTTTAGAAGCTATCCTTAGTTAATAAAGACGTATACCACATTTGTTACTACTGCATTTAATATTGTGTTTATTTATCCACAAACCCCATCTTTCTTTTCTCCTCCTACCCTAAAAGACACATGTAGAAGGTGGAAGGCTGGTTTATCTTTTTACTTCACGCAGTTTTACTACCTCTTATTACAACACGGCAAATATAGAAGAGAGGCTTTGGGATCAATTCTTAAATTTAAATAATTTGATAGTAAAACACAGTACCTTAGGATTGCCTCGGACACTGCAGTTCAGGGTGGCGTTGTAACCAGCGATGGCGTAGGTGTTAACCAGAGGCTGAGTAAACATGGGGGCCTCTGTGAAATCAAAGTCTTCATATACTGGATTTTTGTAGATTTTACCTTAAAAAGTGATTATTAAAAGAGGTTTAAAAATTGAAATTGACTTGAGGATGTATTATTCTGGGCATTCTTTACTCATGAGTAAAACTCCCTTCGACTTAGAAAAGCACAAGCAAATGCCACAGGGCATTTATCCGGATGGGGACACATGTACGGCCAGTCACACCTGAGGTAGAAGCCAATGTGGTTATGAGACACTGAGCCTTGTACTGAATAGGATGCAGGTGTTTTTCTAAGTTTCTTGAACAGAACTATGTCCTAATGTGAAAAGTACAGTGAAGGGCTTGAAGAGAGAGAAAGAGAGATAATTAAATGAAAAGATAGAATTCAGCTCTCCCTTTCTTTAGAGCAACTCTCATGTAATGCTACATTGAAGGTGTTAAAAATAAACAGAAAACCAGCTAGGTGGTGATAGCACACACCTTTAATCCCAGCACTTGGGAGGCAGAGGCAGGCAGATCTCTGAGTTTGAGGTCAGCCTGGTCTACAGAGTGAGTTCCAGGACAGCCAGAGTTAGAACAGAGAAACCCTGTCTCAAAAAACCAAAAGAAGAAGGAGGAGGAGAAAAGGAGAAGGAAAGCAGGAGGAGGTGGAGGATGGAGGAGGGGGGGAGGAGGATGGAGGAGGGGGGAGGAGGAGGGAGGGGGGGAGGAGGAGGGAGGGGGAGGGGGAGGAAGGGGGAGGAAGGGGGAGGGGGAGGGGAGGAAGGGGGAGGGAGGGGGAGGGGGAGGGGGGAGGGGGAGGGGGAGGGGGAGGGAGGGGGAGGGAGGGGAAGGGGGAGGGAGGGGGAGGGAGGGGGAGGGAGGGAAGAGGAGGAGGAGGGAGGAGGAGGAGGAGGAGGGAGGGGGAGGGAGGGGGAGGGGGAAGGGGGAGGGGGAAGGGGGAGGGGGAAGGGGGAGGGGGAGGGGGAGGGGGGAGGGGGAGGGGGAGGGGGGAGGGGGAGGGGGAGGGGGGGAAGAGGAGGAGGAGAGAAGAGGAGGAGTTTGTAAAATCGATAACAATCATGTAATTCCCCTAGAAAAGATTTTTACCTGCAGAACTGAAATTTGACTTGGATATCGCACCCCCTTTCTCCACGGCTCTTCTTTGACACTTTCCCATGGAGCCAACCCAGGTTCGCGGGTGTCCGCCCCTCCCAGCTCACCGTCCTTGGCAATCACAGCGCTCTCCTTCGTCATGGTCGCATCCTCGCTGAGGCCGCACATGTTTTCAGCAAAGACCCGGAAGTAATACTCGTTCCCTATGACCAGCTCCGTAATGGTTGCATTTGTTCGGTGGTAATGCTCAATGACAGTGAACCATTCCTGAAGGGGGGGAAAAAGGATTATAATATGATGAAGATCACCTATTGATCGGAATAAAATGAATGTGTCATGAATGGAAACAGCACTAATTTTTACATCGAGAGCAATGACCATGGACACTTAAGACGATATAACCTATCTACAGCTGTCTGCAACTTAGTCTTCATTTACACTCGAGATTCATATTTACTACCACCATCTGTCTGCAGGAAAGTCTAGCCCTCAGGCTGTTGAGTTTGGAAGAAAATCTCCCTTCAAATGCCGTATCTTTTGTCACGTAGCACTTACTTCAGGGTTGAGGGCGGGGGTGGTGGGGATCGATGCTAAAGACAGTTTATGCAAAGACGTATTGTAAAACATGATCGGCTTTCCCACCTCAGCCCCTTCTGTGGAGCCAAGAAGAGCTTCATGACCCAATTTCAGGCTGAGATCTGAATGTGTAATGCACAAAGACTTTATTTCATTCACCATGATGCTTAGCTATGAGAATGAAAAATATTCCTTTCCAGTGTGTGTCCAAACATTCTTTCATCCATTCACTCTCTTGCAGGTAGGTCCGTAGGAGGACATAGCATGTGGATTCTTAGTGAGCATTTAGCACAGACATTCTGTTCCTCACCAGCAAGTCATTGGTTCTTTCTGAGCCCCAACTCCCCATCTATAAAAGATAGGTTAGAGTAAGCCGTTCTTCCCACGGGGCTGCATCTTGAACACATGAGGCTGGTTTCTTTCTCAGAGACTTAGCACATGATGCAACTTTCAGAATTTTTTTCCTAGGTGATGTCTATCCATTTTTAAAATTTTGTTTTTAAGTTCGTACTGCTTAACAGTTATTTCACAAGAAGGAAACATTGCTTAGTTAATATTTATTGAATGAAGAATGAATTCCCTTTGCATTTCACCACCTGCTTTAGACTGTTCTAGTTTTGTAATAACCAAGCAAGTGTAAGCATCTGTACATCCGTTTTATAGATAAGATATAGGACTGGTTATGTACACATGACTTAAGAGGAAGCACTGGGGTTTCATTCAACTCTGTGGCTCCAAAGGCCCCACTTTTCTGGCTCAGCCACATCACTCCTCCATATCCCCTCAGGTTCCACCAGAGGAACCTCACAACATCCCCATCACCTCTGATGGATGTGACTCTACTCCCGATGTCAAATCTGAAGGAGCCAGACTTACCATGCTCTTCTTGTCGGCCTTCTGGATGGTGTACCCCGTAATGGCAGCATTGCCGTCGTCCTTTGGCGGTGTCCACGTGAGAGCAACATTCTCTCCCCACACATCTTCAATAGTCACGGCTTGGGGTGGGCCTGGGCGGTCTGTAGGATGGACGCAGGCCATCACTGTGAGTTCCCATTCCTTCTACTCTATACCCTGTTACATGAGGGTATCTTTAAATGTCCTTTTTCTTGTTGCAGGAGGCAATAGACTTCCAGTCTCTGCCATGGAGCCTACACAGAACCCACACTTCCTTCTTCTGATAGATCCCAGAGTCTCGCATTCCTCTTAGCTTGTCAAAACCCTTAAGGTTTGGTAACAGGGTGTAGAGGGACACTTGGAATTTTTGTGTTAAGAAAAGCTTTTTGGTTTAACTGACTAGTCAACTGGAGGTTCGAGTTTCCATCCCAGCTGTGGTACAGTTGTTTACAACTTGGAATGCTTGATGCAGGTGGCTACAATTTGACTGGGTACAGTCGTTCTGGGATCTATATCTTGTCTTTGGGATTGCATGCTGCATGGGTTGATGGGAACTTTTGGCTTAGGGCATAAAAGGTCTGAAGCCCACAGAGTCGGAGTGGGTGTTGGTTGGTGGTTCATTGTTGGTTTGGCTGTCCTTAGTTAGTGTGGGAACAAAGGTTGGAGAGATTCGAGCTTAGGACAGCCTAAAGAGAGGCTGTGAAGACTTCTAAACTTTCTCTCTTTCTGTATTAAGGCCATTTGTAAAAGCGGTGAAGATTTCTATCTTTCCTTTCTCCTTCCCTAAATTGAGGGTAAAAGATTGTAGCGTACTGCTGCAAGAGGGAAAACAGCTCTTGGTTTAAAGAGTTTCAGGCACCCCAGGGGAAGTTTCCTTTTAGTTAGAGAACCTCAGGTCCCAGAAAATTGACTGGAACAAAAACTGATTGGAAATAAGGCTTCTTTATAGCATTGATAACTAGCTTTAATTGTTTGGGTTTTTAGACATATATGACCTTAAGCTCAGCCTTCTTCATGCTGGAATTACCAGCATGCACCACCATGCTGGGCTCTTCAATTCTTTTTGTGTATGTGTGTAAGCAGTATATGTGTGTATGGACATGTGTATATGACAGGGTGGGGAGATGCACACTTGTAGAAGACAGAGGAGGGTGTCAGGTGTTCTCTATCACTGTCCATCTCCTCCCTTTGAGCAGAGTCTCTTCCTGAACCTGGAGCTACTGTTTTCCAGCTAGACTGGCAGCCAACAAGTCATAGCAGTCCTGATATCCCCTTTCAACTCAGTGCTGGGGTAATGGGCACACGCAAGGCCACAGGTGGCTTGCTATGTGGGTGCTGGGATCCAAACCCAGGTCCTCATGCTTATGTAGCAAGTGCTCTTGCCCTCTGAGCCCTCTCACCAGGCCCCCTAAATTTACTGACTGACATGGCGAAAATTAAATAGTTTAAGCAAAAGAGGCCTGTGTATAAGGATCCCTACTCTCTTTCCCTAACTCTGAACAAAGACGAGAACTAACCTATTCTCTGCAGGCACTGACTAAGCAGCACAGGGGATCAACTCCTCCTGTGTTTAACGGTTTGCCCCTGCTGATGTTTCCGTTTATTAGGAAACAGTCTTCATTCTTCACTCAAACTTTACAACTAGAGAATTCCAGTGTGACAAGGAACATTCTAAACTATCTAGAAGCTATTGTTTTTTAATGCAAGGAGCAGTATAAAAAATACTTCATCATTGGGGAATTAGAAATTAAAAGGAAGAGAACTGGATGATAAAGCAAGGCAAGGGGAGTTCACTGAAAATGTCCTCTGACTTCCTTACATACAAGTCCCTGGGCCTCCTATTACACTTAGTCCGTGGAAGTTATTTTGAAATACTAACACATCTTAACTGTTCCTACTGCTTATTTCTTTCTTTCTTTTTCTTTTTTTTTTTTTTTTTACTATTTCTTCTCTTTCTTTTCTTTTTGTTGTTGTTTTATTTTATTTTTTTGAGGCAGGGTCTCTCTATATAGCCCTAGCTATCCTGGAACTTACTATGTAGACACTCTGGCCTTGAGTTCACAAAGAACTTCCTGCCTCTGCCTCCAAAGTTCTGAGACTAAAGGTGTGCACCACCACGCCTGGCATCTCTTTTCACTCTTAAAAGTACTCTTGAGAGCCAGGAGGTGGTGTCCCATGCCTTTAATCCCAGCACTCAGGAGGCAGAGGCAGGAGGATCTCTGAGAGTTCGAGGCCAGCCTGGTCTACGGAGTGAGTTCCAGGCCAGCCAGAGTTACGACAGAGAAACCCTGTCTCAAAAAAAAAAAAAGTTTTTTAAAAGTACACATCGAACAAGCCTAACACATTCCTATCTCTCCCCAGCGATAAAGAGTTACTTCCCATACTCCTTTGACAGTATGTTCTCGCTCCTTCCTCCAAACCTACCGACGATCTGGATGTCGATGGAGGCGCTTTCCTCGTATTTGTCCACTTTGACCTTCAGGTCGTACTTGCCAGAGTGGCTCCTCTCTGCTTTCCGGATGAATATGATGGTGTCAGTCTCCGAGTTGCGAAGGTTTATTTGATTCTTATCAATTTCATGGCCATCCTTCGTCCAGGTCAGTTCTGGTCTTGGTTTGCCCTAAAATGAAAGAATGAAAGGCAGAAAAGTTGAAGGACAGAAATAACATTGTTTCAAGATATAAATACATATACATATATATATATAAATAAATATATTTATCATATATTTAAATATTTATATAAATATAAATATAATATATTTAAATATTTATATATATGTATACACACACATATATATACATATATACATACATATATATATATATATATATATATAACAATAAGAATGACAAAGGCTAAATTATTCTAAGCAAGGACAGAAAATGCCACCACCGTGACCTGGTGGTCGGTGACACTAGGGAACTATGGCCACTTCCTGCTGATTGCTTTCTGTGTGCCAGGTTCATGGTATATATTATTTCCCTTAGGCTACACATGCATAAATATCTTTATCCTTACTGATTTGTAAAGAGTGGTTTGGTGATGTGCCCAAAGCCGTGAAGTTAAGAAACTTCTAGAAGTAGTTCTCAAACGTAGATCTGCCAGAATCCAGCAGGAAAGTGCTTAAGAGCATGTGCTCTGGGACCCTGGAGCCTGTGCTTGAATATCACTTCATAATGCTATAACCTTGGGAAAATTCTTTAAACACTCTGTACCTCAGTTTGCTAATCTGTAAGACAGGAACAATAGTAGTGCCCTCCTCCCAGAGCGGTTATAAAGCCCAAAGTCTTTGCAGTCAGCATAAATGCTTATCGGTGTCACCTGAAGGCTAATGATTTCCCTCTGCACTATGCTCCTTCTCTCAGACTGGCCTAGAGGTCTCTCTAGCTGTTGACACTATTAAGAAATTATAAAATTATACTCTTATCCATAGGCTCAAATTTCAGGGTTTTTTTTTTTTGTTGTTTTTTGAGACAGAGTCTCAAGTAGCTTAAGGTAGCCTCAAGCTACCTGAGTAGCCTAGGATAGCCTTGAACCCCTGAACTCCCCTCCTCTACCTCCTGAGTACTAACATCACAGGTATGCACTGCCACACTGGGGATAATCATTTGTTATAGGCCTTGTTATGTGGATTTGCTGTCTTGTTATTTGCCTTAAACTCACAGCAATCTTTCTGTCTTAGCCTCCTAAGTGCTGGGAGTTCAGGCATGAAAGCAGGGGTGGGGGCAAGGGGGATGCAACTTGATTATTGTTAAAAATAAAAAAAGCCTGGTTAATCTTATAAGCAGCAGACTCATTTGCTGGAGTAATTATTTTACAATGGGCACGTGTTTCAGTTAGTGATATCAAGATTTCAAGGTAGAATTCTGTTGGATGTGAGCCACTGTGGAAACTCAGAGAATATAGTTTTGTTAGATATGAAAACCTGAGTACAAACAATCAGCGTCATGGATGGCTGGACCCCAGAGATTCTTCCTGCATTTCCTCATTTGCTGTCTCTTGGATAACCCTGCCCCACCCCCAGCTAGTCTTGCCTAATGTCTTTAGGCAAGACTCGTTCTCTGGGTCCTGCAGAATTTAAATCTGGCAGTTTTATAGTTTTATGGCATTTTCCATTATTGACCTAATCTTTCTGGGGAATTCTGAATCATGGTGAACTTAAAGCCTAGACCATTTCTCTATCTTTTAAACACTCTAGCCCTAGAAAGACAAAATGAGAGGTTTCTACTTTTTACCTGGAAAGGGATAACCAGATTGACAGCTTCTCCAACTCGGCGGATGTAAGTCTGCTTCAGGTGCCTTGGGATGCGAATCTTGGGTGGTTCTGGGGAAAGGGGAGAAGCATAGCTGTGCAGTCAGTACAGTCTCCTGGAAACGGCCTTGGAGCTGCTCGTGGCTCATCCTCGGGTTCATGACTCTTTACAACCTTAGATGCTTCACTAACAGTATAGTTAGCAAATTTGGTCCAAACTGTTTTCTTCAATTACAGATATCTTTTAATTTATTTTTAGGGTGTATTTTTATGGGGTTAGAGAGATGGCTCAGCACTCAAGAGCACTGGCTGCTCTTCTGGTGGGTCGTGTTTGATTCTCAGCATCCACATGGTAACTCACAACTGTAAGTCCAGTTTCAGGAGATCCAATGCTCTCTCTGGCTTCTTTGACCACCAGGCACAAACATGGCATCCTGACATACATGCTGACAAAACACTCATAAGATAAAGCACAGTGATAACAAAGAAAGCATCTGAGTACTTAGAGAACTGGAAGCCAAGCATTCCCCCTGCCTCAGCCTTTCAAGTAACTGAGACTAAGGGAATGTAAAACTACAACTGCCTTCTGTACATAATTTTGTTTGATATGCATTGATCATTGGGAAACAATTACTACATAGAATTGTACAGATCTTCCGAATGCTGACATGTTTTATTGTATATTTAAAATTTCTTGTTTGTGGATAAGACCAACGTGTCAATCAGCTTTTTGGAGTTTTAAATAGCTGCGAAGTCCATAATGATCGATGCTGTTTTCCAAATTTCTTTTTGCTTGAAAGCACAAATGTTTTTATGAACAAGTTGACAATGAGCACTGTGAATCGCATGCCTTGAATTGACACTCCTGTTCCATTCATTCCTGAGAAAAATTTCAAGATGGGTCACTGGGTAAAGTGCTTGCCATGTCAGCCTGACGACCTGAGTTCAATCCTTGAAACCCACATGGTGGAAAGAGAGACCCACATTCTGAAAGTTGTTCTCCAGCCCAGAAACAAAGCCATGGACTCAAGGACCAAGATTAATACAATTAGCATTTCCTATGTTTGATTAACAGCACTCGAAGGCAAAACTTGGCCTTTGTAACTGCGAGGACGCGGCGGAAGGGAAGACGGGGTAGCTGTCATAGTTCGGTGGTGCTGACTTGACTCATGCATAGCCACCAGTGTTTGCACTTACTTGCAGTGCTATACCATCGGGACAGATGTAAGCACATTGCGAAGGGCCCGAATGTATCCACAGCGTCGTGAAAACCCTGTGACCTTGCAGGCCCATTTGAGCTAGACTGCAGCTACAGTTCCACCAGGCTCGGTTCAGAGACTCAGGCCAAGTCAGTTAACTGGTCTTCTGAGTACTAAATCACAAAACTGAGCTAAACCCAAAGCTGAGCTAAACTGCCTAAAAAAAGCAGTGTTTTGTTAACTTTTAACTTTTACATCATACAATATCAAAGGAATGACAGCAAAATAAATTTTAAGAAAGGGAAGTGTGTGTGTGTATGTGTGTGTGTGATGTGTTTACACATTTGTGTGTGAGCACATGCCAGAGGTCACCCTTAGATGGCATTCCTCAGGATGATGTCTGCCTTACATTTTTGTGGTCGCTTTGTTTTTTGAAGGGGAATCTCACTGGCCTGGATCTTGCTGATTTGGCTAGGGTGACTGGTCAGTTTTGCCCCAAGGATCTGTCTGTCTCTGTCTCCCCAACACTGGGATTACACACCTGGCTTTCTTAGGTGGGTTCTGGTGAGCAAACTCAGGTCCTCGTATCAGGAAGGAAGACTTTACTGACTGAGCTATCTCCCTAACTCTAGAAAAAGATTTTGAAAAGTAAGTAAACAATGGAAGAGACAGATTAAATGTGAGACCCGGGTCACCTACCTATGATTTCCTTCACAAGAATGGGCTGAGAATAGTATTTGGGCTCGCTAGCTCCAGCAGCATTGATGGCTTTCACACGAACAAAGATCTTGGCATCCGTGGGCAGACCAGTGATTGTAAACTTGGTCTTGTCGATCAGGTCTGTGTTTGCAACTATCCAGTCCTCGGCTAAAACCAGGAATAAAAAAAAAAAAAAAAAAAAAAAAAAAAGGAAGAAGAGAAGAAGCAGGGAACGTGCTTAGTGAGAGAAGCCATCCTGGGCCATCACAGCCAACTCCAACTTAGCATTCCGTTCATACTTAAATCCTTTGGAAAGAACATGATTTGGACTAGACTCCGGCATGACTATTCAAATACCTGAAAAAAGGCCCCAATTGCTAGCATAAACAACAGGAAGAATTAAATTAGACTCTGCTATTTCTGAAAAAATAAAATTAAAAAAAAAAAAAACCTCTTACTCAGGAATAAAGTACCCTGAATAATATTAACGATTCCCAACAATTTTGTAGCCGCTTTACTCTAACTGGATTTCATACTGTTTGATACAGTCTTGCAATTTAGGCCTTGATAAACATTAAAGTCCAGAAAGACAGGAAATTGTCCTTCTCGTGAAAGAAAGGCATTATTCTTGCCACGTGGTCTCTGTTTATTGTGGAGGACCATTAACGTGAACAAGGAATCTGATCATATTCATTTGCATTCACGAAGAAAAGCCAATTCTATTTACAAAGAGGAAAGGAGGCACACGAGCTGGTGTCGAATGACTTGGGACAACCCTTTCCTCTCAACCAAAACATTAGATTTTCTTTTTTCAGCAACGGGTAACTTTGTGTACACTCTATCGCATCGAGAGACTTGAAACCCAGCATCCAGGACTTACAAGTACTTCGGCTTCTAAAAGTCAGAAATGACCACTGGGAAGAGAAAAGACTTGGAGCTCAATTGATAAAGTCACCCCTTCCCCCCAACTCTAGGGACTTCTGTCTGGAGGTGGTGAGGAGGTCCTTCATGTAAGGTCACGGAACATTCTCAGATTTGGTTCAAAGAGTAAGAAAGTCCAAGAGCTTCACATCATACTTTACCTGGCAGGTCATAGGCAGCCTCCCCATTTTCATTAGACTGTTTTGCTGATGTACCTTTGAGAATCCGTCAATAAATTAATTAAAGACACCCACTTTCACACCAGAAGAATATCGTATCAGTAGTCAGCATTCTCTGTTAGTAAAGTATGCAAAGTAGGCAAAGAGACTTGTCCTCAGAGTAGAGACCAAACAGATTAAGGGGAGGCAGGGATTCTCCAGAAAGGCACAGCTCACTGTACAGCCTGTGGGTTTTGTCCGCAGGCACCTGCCCCAGAGAAGGAAAGGGCTAAGAGAAGAGAAGAGGAAAGAGGAGGCTGGGAAGCCCCCGCAGTGGGGAAGAAGAGATAGCGAACAAAACAAGACCTGGAATCCAGAGGGAGCTGCACACAGCGCACTGTCTGCTCCTCTCATCCAGGGACGTGATGCCCCTGTGGTGGGACTCCCTCATCGGTGTCTAGGAGGACACTTTAGCATGTCTTACCAGGGCTCAGCTGTGTCTTAGCCACATTCCAAGTAGAATGGAATCAGCCCTGGCAGCTCAGGGAACAGCCTTGGTTACTGTGTCGGTGAACTCTGCATCAGGAAAACAAACCGGACATCCCTGGGTCCCTGCATCCCGTGTGACGGGCTCGCAGGGTGGTGTGGGTTTGTGCCAGTGGTTCCGAATGATGTACCTTTCTTGGTACCAAGGAGATGAGCTGGGGCAAGGAGTTCAGAGCGGCTGTCCCTGGGAACATTGGCCTTCCTGTCTCTCGACTCTATCAGGAGTATGAAGGAAGTTTGATATCTTGACAGCTGAGAGGGTATGTGGATGATAAAAATTATTCACGACTTTGGAAAAAAGATACATCTTTCAGCGAATGGTCTGTTTGATAGTTATTGTGCTAGTTTCAGAGTCAAGATGTGTTGGCTGGAAAAGTGAAAATGAGAGATGAGGGGGGAAAATACAAAAGAAAAGAGAACAGATGAAAGAGAACAGATGAAAAAGTTGAGAGGGAACAAAAATAGCCCATTTCTTCACATCCAAGCTACTTTAACTGAGAAGAATAAAAAAAAAGGGGATGCCTGGGGGTGGGGGAGGGGCTCTGAGAGTTGTTTAATGTATGAGGTAAATGACAAGAACAGGATGAACTAGAATGAAGGAAGAAAACAAGAATAAAATGCTTCAGGCATTAAAAATAAAGTAGAAAAGGCAGAATAAAAAACACACACACACACAATCTTATAACAGAAACACTTCTTTTACAGAATAAACCTGACATATCCAAAAGCAGTAAACACTTCAGAAAATTAGTCTGGAGAATTGCAGCCATTAAAAAGAGAATGAAGAATCAGGCAGCCACATTAAGGAAACAAGGAAAGACTACACAGAGAGAGATAATACGTTATGAAAGAGTTTCCATAGAAAGCTAATTCTGACATGTTACTTGGCAAAATAGATACATAATGACCGTGTACATATACATATGTATATCCTTATATACATATGTATCTACACAGACCACACACAAAACTATGTAAAATACACTTGGTTGTATTTTATCTAAGGTGGGTAAGGTCAAAATGACAGCCATCTATCATTTTGCTGTATCTTCTTACTTTTTAAACCTATCAGAAAGAAAAGAGTAAAGAATTTGCTCTGTTTCATTCACATACAGAAGGTTCTTGCTCAGAAGCCACATCACATACAAGGTTAGGAAATTCTGCTGGCTGGGCAATATGAAAAGCAGAATGGAGGGCTCAGGACAATGGAATGGAAATAGACCATACTGGGAAATACTGGAAAATTCTCTTGTTGAATTAGTCACAATACCCACTTCCCTCACAGTGTTAACCTTGGGCCTTTTTCTTTCAACACCCCCTGCTGGTCTGGGATCAAGGGCCTCTGAAGTTTGGAGAAATCATGTCAAGTGGAGTGAGGGCTGGGTAAAAGAAAATCAGTGGTACAGAGAGCTTCATCCCCATCTCCGCTTCTTCCTGAATGGCAACGCCATTTCTGCCAGGGCCCCAGTGCAGGCTGGGATTTCTTTTCAACCATCTCTCTTCATAAGTTTCTTCACAGTGATTTTCCTCCAGGGATACCCACTAGTGTTTGCATTCTCAATTCCCAAATGTGCTGTTGCTTCTTTCCTTCATGAGGAACTTCAGTTTTAAGGTTTGGGATCCAAAGAGTGATTTTAGAGGTTAATTCTTGGCCTTTGTTTTGTAGGATCTCAGTAAACTTCTTTGGGAGACTGTTGGCCTATCATCAACCAGAGACGACCCAGAATCCAGAGCCGGGCTGTTTTTGTCTTATTCTCCCATTGCCTGTCCCTCCCTTCCTTCTTTCTTTCCTTCTTTCCTTCCTTCCTTCCTTCCTTCCTTCCTTCCTTCCTTCCTTCCTTCCTTCCTTCCCTTCCTTCCTTTCTTCCTTTTTTCTTACTTCTTTTTTCCTCTCTCTCTCTTGTTTCTTCCTATTTGGGATCAAACCCTACCACACCCTAGGCAAATACCCTACACTGAGCTACGTCCCCAAACCATTTTCAAATGTCATTTCTTTCTTGTTATGGCAAGCAGGAAATTAAAAACACTAGACAGTGAGTGGATGCCACACTTTTATTTGGTTCTCTGTGATATCTTCTCTCTCTGTCTCTCTCTCTGTCTCTGTCTCTCTCTTTAATCAGAGGGGTTCTTTGGTCTCTTTCCTTTCCCCTCCAAAATTTAATTTTCACATACACAAGCTTTAAGATAAGTTGCTACCACACATTGAAAACATCACTTATGCTTTCTGGGATTTAGCCCTGTCTCCTTAAAATTAAGAATTGCTTCCTCTCCTTAAGAAGGAAGGAGATGCTCATTGGATGGCTAAAAACATAGTCTCTCCCATTGTGCTTGCCTCTTAGTAAGCTTTTACTGCTCAGTGGCACACTGCAGCTGTGCCACATCTAGAAATGGATGTCCCTGAAAGCTTTGCCAAAGGACCTTCCTTCTATGCTAGCCCAGCGGTGATGCCCAACCCGGCAGCCTAATTGAGATGTTTTTAGCATCCAAATTTAGAGCACTAAATACTAAGAGAAATTTACATTCATCTACATCTCAGAAAGATGACCTTTGACTTGGTGTCATTTTCAGTACAAAATTGATGATTTCCCAAGAAAGACAAAAGAAAGCGAGGCATATCTCACCTAGCGCTGACGGTATTCACTGTAATGTCTAGATGTACTTACTTCCTTCAAAGCAATACTCTAGCACATAGCCATCTAAACCTGCTGCACCGATCTGATCCGGGGGCCTCCACTTCATCGTCACAGACGAGTCAGTGACAGAGTCAACAGCCAGCAGAGTGGGGGGGCTGGTCACAGCTAAAGAAAAGAAAGTCAGACAAAGAAGAAACTATGAAGCGTGGAGCCATGACAGAGCCCCTGTGATAACATACACTGGGACGCAACTAAAAATGCACATGGAAGCACCATGTCTTCCCGACATTCAGTGAGAACTCCCAGAGCATGGTCATGTGGAAGCTGAATATCGGATGGACAGGAAAAGCTTGGAAAGACTGCCACATTCTTTCTCCAGTTTGCAAAGTTTTGTGTGAGAGGCTGGGCGGTCAGAGAGAGCTAGAGCAATCAATGTATTGTCATATATCTTTAAAGATTTATCATTTTTAATTATGTGTATATATGTGGGAGGGCGTTATGGGTGCATATGTGCAGGTGCCCAGCATTCAGAGGAGAGACTTGTCAGATCCTCTGGAACTGGTTACAGGCAGCTGTGAGCCCTGTGTGGGTGCTGGGTCAGACTCAGGTCTCCTGCTCTTAACCGCTGAACCATCTTTCCAGCCCTTAGACTTGTTATTTTGAATAAACCCTTGCACTAATTTTCCATTTCTTAAGAAATACTTTGATACAATAAAATAGTAGAGGCAGCTTATCTTTTGTTTGGCTTCGCTGGACTTTTCGTTGGTGCTGTTTCATAGATAAATTTATGATGCAGTTGTAAAGCAGAGAGGTTCACTGCCAAATGTAACTTGGTCTATGATACTTTAGGAGGGACAAGAGAGAGTAGTCACAAGGACTCACCTTCATTTTTACAGCCAGGAGTGGCGATGGGAGCCACCCACAGCTCTCACTGAGTTCTAGAAATGAATTCCTGGACCTACATTCCTAAGATGGTCAACTTCTCCAAAGCCAATTTTTAATATCTCATAATTTCACCCTTAACCCTGTCTGATCTCCTACCTGCCCCACCCACACTAAGACCCCTCCAGGTCCATCCACATTCAGAAGTCAGAAGGAAAGCAGTAATAATCTTAGGCAGTGATTTCCATAGCTAAGACATTTCTCTTGACTCACCCAAAGGAACGAAAGGCTTGGAGGGCATACTGGGCTTGGAGATGCCAATGGCATTGACGGCAAAGATGCGGACCTCGTAGGCCACGCCTTCAATCATCTTCTTGGGCTCAAAAGTTGTTTCTTTGCAGAGATCAAAATTCAGTCTCATCCACCTGGAGCTTTGTTTCTTTTTCCTCTCAATAAAGTATCCTGTATAAAGTAGACTCAGGTTTTTTTTTATCTTGTCTCTAAAATTAAACTTTATTAGACAGTAGTTCTTAAAATTTTTCACATTTTAAGCAAACTGAATTAAATAGCCATATACATTTCTATTTCAATGTACCTTATTCCATCAGTTGTTAGAGATCAGAGAGCAAAAAACCTGAACTCTGTAAAATACAGACAAAATACAATAGTGGGACTAAAAAATAGTTTTACTAGGAAAAGAAGAAAAATAAATCAGAGACATGTAACTCCTAGCATCTTAGTCACTGTGGTTAAACACTCTAGAGCCAAGAGTCCAGAAGGTTGCAGCAAGGGAAATAAAACAGGGTCAAAAGATCAGTTCTTTCAATTTTATTACTGTCTATAGAAGAAAATTATTTCTCCATCAAGAAAGCAAATTCTCCTAAGAATTTAATGCTAAGAAATTCCTTCATGATGCAACCTGTGGTGGTTTGAATAAGGACAACCTCGATAGGCTCATACGTTTGAATGTTTAGGCACCAGTTAGTAGAACTGTTTGAGAAGGATTAGGAGGTGCAGCCTCTTTGGAGGTAGTGCATCACTGGGAGTGGGCTTTAAGTTTTGAAAGTTCACACCAGGCCCAACTCCCTTCCTGATGGCTGCAGATCAGGATGTAAAGTTCTCAACTACTGCTCCAGTGCCATGCCTGTATATGTCAATCATGGACTACCCTCTAAAACTGTAAGCAAGCACAGCTGTAACACAGGCTGGTCAGTATGTGATTACCTAAGATTGGAGACCCTCCATCGTAGACAGGAGGCTCCCAATTCATGATGCACCAGTCATCTCCCACATCTGTCACATTTGGTGCCACTGGAGGATCAGGGATGTCTGTAGTAGACAAAGCAGAAAAATGTTAATAGTAAAATAGGTCTTTTGGTGATAGAACCTGGTATCAATTTATTTTCCCCCAAATGCACTTAAAAATTAACTTGGACAAAAAGTCAATACAGGGTAAAGGGAAAAGAGCTCAGTGAAAATAAATACAACAATGTCTACAGATCCTTGAAAACTGTCACAGTAGAGGACATGTTCCACATGGATCCAGAGACTCTTGTTCTTTACTCTGAAAATGACAACAAGATCTTGTCACCTAAATGGATACAGTTGTTTCTTAACTACAAAATGAACTTCTAGCAGAGTGGAACCAAGGACTAATTATTGTTAATTTCACACCAAATAGAAGATTCAAGATGTTCACTGGAGGAATTCAATTTGGAATTAGGAAGATAGTATGTCTTATAGTTGAGCTTTTGATAACGTGTTGAATTTGGGGTCAACTTGAAATATGATTCCTCAAGGAAATCAAGTGAGAAGAGGGTCCTGGGAGAATCTGGGACCTATTAGTCAGCTGACTCATGTCATGGGTTTCTGCTCAAGAAAAGTGCATTTTGAAAGCTTAAGGGGCAAAGCAAATGGTTACGATTCCTCAAAATGATTGATATGAAAATTAGCAATTGTGTTTCAGTGACATTTACTGGGCGTCCAAAAGCACCTTCCCAGAGCTAGTGAGGGCACGGATCTTAGAGGACAACCTACGTTACTAAACTAGGTTCTAAATACTTATCTTTATACCACAAACAAATTCTCACACCCCCCCCCCATCAAAGAAAACTTCTCTTTGCAATAAACAGACTATTAAAGACTATCACATCTTTTCAAAATACAGAGAACAACTCATCATGGGGTGCTCAGCACCAGTTGATACATCTACAATACAAGCCCCGAACTGTAAGAGCCAGAGGATCAAGAAATCCGCTGCAAGATTGTTTTTCCTAGAAAACGGGGATGCTTCGCCCATGACACCTCAACAATATGCTGCTTAACAATACAACACCAATAAACGTGCTAACACGGAAGAGGAGACTCTCACAGGGCTCCGCCCATACACAAAGAACTGCACAGGCAACTAAGGAACGCTGAGAGTAGAGAAATAGTCTTCCCCAGGGATGAGCCCCCTAATTGGTTATTCAATACCAAATGGTAAGTCCTAAAACCATACACACACAACTAAGTCTGAATGGACTGAGCAGATTGTATTTCTACATGTGTATTTGGTGTGTGTGTGTGTGTGTGTGTGTGTGTGTGTGAGTGTATAAGAAAAAGATGCCATGAATTTGAGAGTGAGCCTGGAGGCATGGGAGGAGTTGTATGGAGGAAAAAGAAGGGGTATATTATGCAATGATATGGTTCATTGTAAAAAAAAAAATTAAAAATTTTACAGGGTAACCAAACGAATGATGACTCTGCAAAGCTAATAATCAATAGTCCCCAGTGCCCACTAACTAGTCATCATTTCCTCCAGTGAGAAGTCCCTTAGGCCGGAAAACAAGAGAAGAGGGAGGAAGGTAACACAAAGAGAAAAAAAAATGGAGGTAGAAAAAGAGAGATGCTGATTTGTAGCATGTGGCTTCTTTGTGGTTTCCCCCATCAGCATGATTCTGGAGGCTTATTTCCTGGAGAACTTACCCACAACTTTAATCTTGATGCTTGCATGTGCTTCTCCAGCTTCGTTTTTCAGGTTTATGTTGTACACACCAGAGTCATCTCTCTCCGCCACATCAATGACCAGCGTGCTACTGTCAGGGTAAGATTCTGCCCTGATCCGGCCACTGCCCTCCATAATCGCCTGACAAGGAAGAAGCAAACATGGCTTGTTGGACTGACAAGAGTCACTGTGGAGCACCTGAGGGTCTGATCCAGGCATACTCAAGTACCTCCACTTTTGGAGAACTCTCCTAAGCCAGTAAACAAGGCAGTTGTAGGACACACTCATATTCAGAGTCATTACCTTTCACAGCTTGATTCCAATGTCCAGAAAATAATTGTTCACACAATCTTGTCAATTTGAGGATCTCTCTACATGAGAATATAAATCAGATTCCTGTTCCGTTTTGGCTGGAAGTGAAGTCTCCTGTTCTGCTTTTTAAATGTAAGGGATTTGTTGTTGTTGTTGTTGGCAGGAAGCCAGAGGTTGCTTCAACTGAGATACTTTGCCATCCCACCTTTTTTGTGTTGTGGGATACTTTACTATCGTGTGCTGTTTTGGTTTTGATACCTTGCAGCTGGGAAGCCAGATGCCTTGCACCAGTACCTTGCTTCCTACCTAGTCACACCCTTGTGCTAGCCTTGAGATCTGAACAGATAGACAAATGAAGGTGACCGATCACGAGCAGGTCACGAGGAGATCTGATCACCCCCAGCCTAGTATCATTGTGTTGTAATGAACACCTAAAAGATAGAGGGGGTGGGGGAAAAGAAAAAAGAGCTAAAGCAGGAGGAAGAAGGTCTTTTGCGGTGAAGAAAGATGAAGACTCTGCCTAGCTGCCCGTGTATAGAATTCCCTGAGATTTGACATGGTTTATGATTAATAAAGAGCATTGGAAAATTTCAACTCTGGACTCTCCACTAAGCGCCATAACTTTAACGTTTTTGTTTTCCTCCTCCAGGCCTCTATGCTGCAGCAGCACTGGCTTCCTAGGCCTCCCGCACATCAAGCTCATTCTTGGTCCTTGACCTTGGCCTAGACTTCACGTAAGCAGTTCCTTGCCGTCAGCCACGGGTGCTGCAGTGGCTACACGGGCACTGGCGATCACAATATGCTCTTGGGTTTTTCTGTTCTACTTATTATTTATTTGTAGTACTAGCATTTGGGTGTTTAAAGACAGGGTCTTTTTAGGTAGCCTCTGTTGTCCTTGAGTGCTCCTGGCTTACTCTACCCAATCTAATTATTATGGTATGTGACACGATACCCAGCTTAGCACATCCTCTTCTATTATTTCCACACAGTGCTTCTTACTATGCAAAGTGATTCCACTCCTTAGTTTATTTACTTATTCACTGCGTTACTACTTTTCTTCCATCCTGCCCTGTGACACCCATAGACTAAGATGGGATCATGTTCGTAAGCCGCAAAATCATGCACGGCCAAACAAGCGGGTGGTGAAAAACACGAAAATAAGTAGATGATTAATAGATTTATCTGAAAATCAGTTTCCATTCTCTTTTCAAAAGAGTTATACCTGGAATGTATTCTTCTGTGTGTGTGTGTGTGTGTGTGTATGTGAGAGACAGAGAGAGAGACAGAGACAGAGAGACAGAGACAGAGAGACAGAGACAGAGAGAGACAGAGAGACAGAGAGAGAGGCAGAGAGAGAGACAGAGAGACAGAGAGACAGAGACAGAGAGACAGAGAGAGACAGAGAGAGAGAGACAGAGAGAGACAGAGAGAGAGACAGAGAGACAGAGAGACAGAGAGAGAGACAGAGAGAGAGACAGAGAGAGAGAGACAGAGAAGAGAGAGGGGCAGACAGACAAACCTTATCTGCTCGGCTCCAGATGGCTTTAGGAGGTGGTTCTCCTGAGACAGGGATCTCAAGACGAAGCTTGCTCCCCGCAATCACTGTTACTGTGTTGTCAGCGTCAAGGCCATCGAGGATGATCCTGGGAGGATCTGGAATATTCAGCATAGCATTTGTTACCACACAGCCACTTCCTGTGATAGTTTGACTAGAGATTGGCTACTGATAAACATTGATAACAGTCAATTTTAACCTGATATATATATATACATATACATTCTTCCCTGCAGTTGATGCTTGGTACCCTGTATATCTGTTCCTTGTCAGATTTAAAAATCAACTACTTACAATGAATGAGTAATATCAATTGATGAATCTTTTAAACCACACAGGTTTTGATGCATTATACTCCAAGGTAAGAAAACAAGTGGACAGCTAATAATTTCTTTGATCTACTCACCAATGACATGAACTTTGGCAGACAGAGGAATATTGTAGGCGTCTGGTGTGAACACATATTCACCTTCATCTTCAATGAGAGCGTTGGCTATGACTAACTTGTGGATTCTAAAGAAATAAGGAAAACATATTTCTGACACTTTTCAAGGATATAGAGCATACATGGCCCAAACTGTAGAGACGTCTGTCCTTTATTTAATTCTCTTACTTCATATAGGAGAGAGAGAAAGAGAGAGAGAAAGTGAGATACAGAAAGAGTGGGAGTTATTCTATGTATTGACCCAAGCCAGATCTGGTTTACAGTATATAGAAGTATCTCTGCAAATACAACCTGCCTATTATGTATACACATGTCTATTATTCTTTTTTCCCCTCATAATTCCAAAAAAAACCAAAATATAGCATCTTAATAATGCTACACTTAAATATACAAGAAATTACAAAGGAAAATACTGACTTTGGCTATATACACCAAAGAGCGAACGAAAGCTCTTAAGTTTATGGGTTATGAATCAGCGAGGACTGGATGGAGCCTGTGGATCCTCTCACTGTAAAAAGTGTGCATTAGGGGGCTCAGGGTATAGTTCAGTGGTAGAGCATTAACCTACCATGTGTGAGGCCCTGGGTTTAATCCCCAGTAGCACACACATATATACTGACACAGATGTACATGCAGTAACATATGAAGGACATACTATGATATTATGAATGTATATATTTTTGTATACATATGCAACTTCAAAGGATTTTTTAAGCCCCAGAAATCTGTGAGTCAAGCTTCAATTTCTTGCCTTAAATCTTTGCTAGATTCTAGGCAATTATGCTTCCCACATGTAAACAAAAGTTTTAGGAAGGCCACGTGATAGTTGATATCATTAAAGACTGACATTACAATAATTGTGGTATCAAGGTTGTTTAAAAAGATTTATTTTTATTGTATGTGTATGGAGTTCTGCTTGCAAGTCTGTATGCGTACTGTGTGCATGTGCTGCCTATGAAGGCCAGAAGAAGGCATCAGATCCTTTGAAACTAGAATTAAGACAGCTGTGAGCTGCCATGTGGGTGCTGGGAATTGAGCTCTGGTCCTCTAAAAGAGCAGCTAGTGCTCTTAACCACTGAACCATCTCTCCAGCCCCATGGTATAAGGATCTGAGTTGACATTTATTTGCGTTCTGGAGTCAGTCAACAACTCCATAAGGTAGAGTGAGTGCTCTGATAAGCTGAGCAGAGGCGGTTGGTATTATAAACAAAGGACAAGGGAAGCAGCAACAAAAACATAATGTAGGTCCTCTCCAACTTACTTTCCTTTTACAGGTTAAAGCCGAGGGAACTCCCTTATCAAGTCAATTCAACGTGCCCTGTGCAAGGGTTTGGTATTATTCCTCATTATCTCAGTTTCTTCAAAGTCAGAGAAGCATTTTGGTTTGGGCAAGGCGGGGTGGAACTTCAGCACGAGTATCTCCATGTTTATTTGGTCTGCTGGGCCCAGTGCAGAAGTAGAGTCTAAACCGATCATCTCCTATATCTTACTGAGCACTAGTTGATAATTTGGCCAGGACCTTAACTAGAATTCATAATCATTCCCCCAACCACATGTTTAGATGGTGCAGTTGATAGGTTTTGGATGAGGCGTAGGTAGAAGATCTCAAGTAGGATGTAATATATAGCGGGACAATCAGCAGTTCTTACTAGACTAGAAATAGGTCATTGCCCTTCTCCCCAGAGTCTATGAATATGTAATTTAGGAGGTAGGAAAAATGACTGTGGCTAACGGCTCCTAACGGCCTGCCTGGCTTGCTTACCTTCCTTTGTGAACAACCTTCAAACGCTCACCCTCCTGAACAGGAAGGCCATTTTTTGTCCATTTTCCTGGTACATTTTCAGAGATTTCACACTTCAAGCATATTTCCTTTCCAAGTTTTACAGTCTGATCAGTCAGAGGTGTTGTGATCTTTAGAGGTCTCACTACAGAAATAAAGCACATTACAGATCCACTCCCAAACCCCAGAGAAGCCAACATGGCAGCATCTCACAGTGCACTGTCAGTTCTTCTGTAATACATGCTCTGAAGATGACAGTTTTTATTCCACGTAGATGATAGAACAGAACAGGCATAACTCAAGTTGCATGAACCTCAATTATCCACCATGATGGTTGTTCACCCATAAGATATGAGTCACATCCATTCACATGTAAGGTTACAACTGTTCATGTGGTTTCAAATAATCCCGATGCTCTTTCTGGATGCCCTTAAAGCTAGAGGTATTCTAGCACCATGTCCACAAGCAAATCTCAGGTCCCTTTAAGGTAAAATGCTGAATTTACCAACGACTTAACATGGGAAAGTTTGTGACAATGCTTCTTCTGTTCTTTGGAATGAGGTCTTTGTTGGTTTTTTTTAAGATTCTTTTTTTTAAAATTTAATATGCACCAGTATTTATTTGCATGTATGAGTATATACCATGCGCATGTGTGTGCCTGGAGCTCATGGAGGCCAGAAGAGGGAACTGAATCCCTAGGAACTGGAGCTACAGATGGTTGTGAGCCAGCACGCCGGTGCTGGGAACTGACCCTGGGTCCTCTGCAAGAGCATCATGTGCTCGTAACCACTGAGCCCTTCTCCACCCTTTATTTTGTTTTTAACACAGCACTAACAGAGTTTTGTTTTTTTCTAAGTACAACGCTCCAACTCTTATTTATTCCATAAACTTTGTGGCTATTATCTCATGAGTTTGCATAGCATAATGATTTTTAGAAACGACGCATCACATGAAGGCAGAACTGACTATAATTACTTTGAATGGATACAGATGTCAGATAAAAATCTGCCCATGGTCAATATACTTTTTGGTACTAAACCAAAATGGCCGCGATTCCATGAATCATAAGGAACATGTTGAGAGATTTAAAAGAGTTCTTTTTAAATCCATGATCATATGAAGTGCAGCTGGATCAACCAAGGAGTAGAGAAGAGAGATGTCTGCTCTGTATCTGTGACCAACCATCTGACATTCTGCTATTTTAATTTTTATGGCAATCGATTGTTATTGAGAACCAACATGTGAATAGGTTGTTATTGGGAAATCACTACCTTAAGAGGGTGTTCGGGCAAGGGCGTTAATTCTCTCATGCTTTGGAAGCCTATCATCAGCAAATAAGTCTTCAACTGACCGTTCTCAATGGCACCCTTGGTTTCAAATAACTTTCTTCTAACACCGAAAGAAATTACAAGTTGCATATTGAATGCTGAATCTTTATTTAATGACTAGATAGCAAGATATAATTAATCAAGCAGCGTTAGCATTTGACACATTTACTGTCTCCCTTTATGGTCTGGAACTTACAACTTCCCGGTTAACTTTTCAGTCAAATGATTTTATTCTTTCTTCCCAGAATTGACGCTCTACTATTAAACTGAGTGGCTGATTTCTCTTTAAGAGCCCTGATATGACATTCAGATAGTAGAGTCCAAGTCTACATATTTTAAAATGCCACAAGTAAAAGATCGAGTGGATTGAGACCTTCCTAAAACTGAGTTAATAAACTAACTTACAAGACACCTGAAGAAGTCTTACTTACAGTCAACACTCAGCTTAGCAGACGATTGTCCCCCAGTTGTCATGACTGAATATTCTGCACTGTCAGCCTTCGTTGCTCCTTCTATGATCAAAATATGTTTTTTGCCCTCAACTTTAATTCTGTATCTTGACTTTGGGCCAGGAAAGATTTCTTCACCATTCTTAAACCTGAGTTAACATGGATTTAAAGGGAGGAAGAAGAGGTTCAGTGGGAAAGGAATACGGGAGAGTAGTGGGGTAGTGGGGGACCACAAGAATGAATATAATTATATAATATATATATATATATATATATATATATATATATATATATATATATAAATGTGAAAGAAAAAATTAATTTCAGGAAATGAAGTTTGTTTATTATTTTATTCCAGTGTCTTCCAAGGTGATTAACAGATCCCAGATGCACAAGAAGGATTTGTGAAAGAACAGGAGTTCACTGGTAGGTTCACTGGTAGTCCCATCAATGGATTCATAGTGTAACAAATACTGTATACAAAAATCACATTAAAAGAACATGAGGACCTTGTCTCATGCAATTAGAAGCAGGTGCTGAGAATACACCCGGCCCTATTTCTGGGCTCCCAACACACTTTTAAGTTAACCATGTTCTGGATTAGTGCTGTCAATCTTTTCCATGTTAATGATCACTGATTCCTGTTGTGTAATTTGCTATATTCCTTTCAACACCACATTTCATTTTTCAATCTTGAATCTTCTAGTTCTTACTTCTGAGCTAACCCAGTGGACATACAATAAAAGACTCCTTATTTCCCGCCTCCTCAAGCTTTTGTTTTTGTCTGTTTATTTGTGTGTGTGTGTGTGTGTGTTGCAAATGGTCAAACTAAGAACCTCACACAAGCTAACTATACATCACCACTAAACCACATCCCTGGGATCTTTTTGATTTTTAAAAGGAGTTGGTGATTTTTAGTAGACCGTATTTTTCCAAGGAATTGAAAAAATAAAGTAGAGACAATCGAATTCTTAGGTTGATGGGGCTGGAGCCCAGGGCCCTGAACATGCTAGGTGAGGACTATCCCACTGGCTTACATTCCCAGCAACAACAAGGATTTAAATGTACATCATATTTTCCCACGTTCCAAGTTGCCAGTAAGGTCTGCTAGAGAGTATAATAACAACCATGGGCTTTTCGGTCAAATTGTCCTGGGTAGCCTGTGTGATCCATTCACCAGTAAGTACCTGCCTCCCTGCATCTCTGTCTGGACAGACCTCTAAGAGTTTGCTTTTCAGATCCTAGTATGGTTTTGGTTATCATCTCTGCTAATACAAAAGAACCGAGATTATCTCCACAGTTAGAAGCCACTTGCATGTTGCAGTCTATGAGTTTTGAAGATATGTTTTCTGATAGAGGCAGGCATGCATCAGCAAAGCCATTTACCATTTTACATTGGCGTCATCTTCAGACACCTCACATTCCAGCTCCACTCTCTCTCCACAGTAAGCATTCATGTCTTCCAGTTGCTTAGTCACCATAATTGGAGGCTCTAGTTAGAAAAGGAAAACCAAAATCATTAAATATCCAAAGCCTGTGTCTCGAACCCAGTTTATTCTTAGAAGAAAATCCAGCAATGGAAAAGAATCATCAAGGAGTATCTGATGTGTAAATTGGAGGTGAGATTCTCTACGTCAGCCCATGGCAAAACAAACAGATGACAATGCTGGATTGGTTCCCCCAGCTGTTACAGAACTATTCAAATCAAGTAAATTATTGTTCTCAAGAGTCCATACAAGCACACCAAATATCCTGCCTTCATCCAGTGAGGTATTGGGCAGCAGGTACTTTGGATGAAGGAGAATGTATAAATGCTCAAAGGTTTTGATTCTTGAATAGAGTTGTCAATAATCATAGAGCTTCATAAAGGAAATAGGGTCAAGCTGGCTTTCTCTGACTCCTGCAGCTCTTTTCACTAGTTGTAGTAAACGCAGCTGTTCTTGTGCCAATGAGTGATCTTTCCTCTTAATGAAGCTGCTCTTATGAGACCCTCCTTGTATTCAGCTAATCAGGCAAAATACAGATTGTCCATTAAAGTCCATTAGATTTCAGAAACTATTATTAAAATAATTCATTTTGCAGAATAGTGCTTGGCTTAAGTCAAAACAATGTGGCAGTTTCACTTAGCAGCTTTTCTCTCCCCTCAGCGTCTCTTTCAACAAATCAGAAGACTAATTAGGATTCAGGATACATGCCAATGTAATGGAGCCTCAAGAATGAGCCAATCTAACAGGTAAGCCAAACTGTTCTAGAGGGGCTAGTGTTTCTGCTCTGGGGCCGAAGTGGCTCCCCTGCCTTTTGTTTGGATCCGTGTCTCTGGGAGGAGAGTCTTTGCCCCTTGATAATGAAAAAGAGATTCTGCCTCACCTCTTACAAAGAGCTCAGTAGAACATTTCTCATCTCCAGCTGTCACATAGTACTCCGAATCATCCGTCAGTGAACAGTTATTAATAAACATGATTCTCTCGTTTCCTTTGTGTTCAAAGATGTATCTGTTTAAAACAGGAGGGAGGCAAAGTTTGTGACTTTGATTTTCTTTATTAGCTTAAATTTGTTAATACTTAAAACGCAAGGACTTAACTATGATCTTCTACTTATGTAGCATACTTTAAATGTCCAATTAATATCAAACAGTTTTACTCTTATGGCACACACACACACACACACAATTTAATTTGTTATACTTTTCGTTCATATAGGTTTTTATTGCAAATATAAACAAATTTTCATATAGTTAATTTTTTGTTTGTTTGTTTGTCTTGTTTTTCGAGACAGGGTTGTAACTCTGGCTATCCTGGAACTCACTCTGTAGACCAAGCTGGCCATGAATTCACAGAGATCCACCTGCCTCTGCCTCCTGAGTGCTGGGATTAACGGCCTGCACCACCACCGCCTAGCTGAATAGTTTTTAACCCACTCTTGGAAGACAGAGTTGGTTGAATGTGTTGAAGCGGTGGTTCTCAATCTGTGGATCATTTCCCTTTGGTGGTCAAATAATCCTTTCACAGGCATCACCCAAGATCATCTGCACATCAGATACTTACATTACTATGCACAACAATAGCAAAATTACAGCTATGAAGTGGCAACAAAAGTAATTTTATTGTTGGGGGTCAACACAACAGAAGGAACTGTATTGAAGGGCCAAAACATTAGGAAGGTTGAGAACCACTGTGTTAGACAGATTTTTAACTCTGTACTTTCTTCAAATGATTACATATTAATTATGTATTTTATAAAGCTGGCAGAGACTTTATCTTATTCATTTACACATATTCCCTTCATTGTGTAGTCCGTGGACACAGGATATTTTTGTTGGATGAATAAATGATTGTGCAATTTAAGCAATAACTGACCTTAATTGATATGATCAACAGTAAATATATAGCCTCTTAAATGAGCTTAAGCACTGGGCCAAAAGTATCACAGTTACTCTCTATTAAGAAAGCATTTGCTGTTCTTCCAGAGGACTTGGGTTTGATTTCCAGCACCTACATGGCAGTTCACAACTTTCTGTAACTCAACTTCTGGCCTCCGTAGGCACAAATGGTACCCAGACAGACAAGCAAGGCAAAACACTGATACACATCAAATCCACTTAAAAAAGAAAGTATTTAAGTATTTAGAGACCGAAAACTAGACATCAAGAAGAGAAAATACTATTATATGTGGTATTGTGGAGGAACACATGAGCACATTCTTATGGCTGAGCAAAGAACAAACTGGAGAAATCTCTTGAGTTAAAAACTTCAAGACCAAAGCATGTCAACATTTTCTAGTAAAGCTAATCAAGGAAAATCACATCTGGGTGAATCCAGGCACCTTCAAGAGATTTTTTTTTTCTACCAGATATAAATATCATCATCTCAAAGTCATTCTGCTGTGCATGAGCCCATGGAAAAGCTGGAAACCACTTCACTGTGCTCTAGAAGTGACAGGTTTCTGGGATTAAAGTCTGTATCAATGTACATATGGCACATATTAACTTAAAACAATATACTAGAGCTGAAAATCTCCCAGGCTGAGGAAGATCTCTGTGAAGTAGTTTCATAACAGACTAACAATACCACCATCACACATCAGGGATTAGTTTGACTCCTATTGGAAGAGGGACAGGACATAATAAAACCCAGGCTTAGGCCCGAGTTTCATTATCTTAACATCAAACAGTTCTGATCAGATGTGATGCCATGGGTAACTCCAGATCACAAATAGAAGGTGTTCAACCACTGTCAAGTACACATGCTGTCAAAACAAAGCAAAAACAAAACAACACCCCAGCCCTTCTAATTATGAGATACGATTTTCATCCAGTGTATCAAATGTGTGTTTCAAATATTTATAAATTTTATTATTTTGAATTGAGAGAAATTTGACAATGCTTTGAGATAATGGCATATAATATGTAGTGACACAAATTAACTGGGACTCACTTGAAATAGCCTCAGGAAACATAAAACTTTTTTTATTTTACACAGTGCTATGATTTTCAAAATTCTAAAATATGTGAAAGTGACTTCAACCTTTCCTCTCCCCCGATACAGTTTCACAGTTTACGGTTTACAATTTAAAGACACGTCGAATGAACATATGCCTAAAAAGTTCTTTTATTCTCTAAAAGCTAAGTTAAACTACTGTTCACTTATATGTTGACTAAGTCCTTTAAAGCCTACTTACTTTGTGCTGGGTCGAATTTCTTGACCGTTTTTATACCATTTCACCTCCAGCTTTGGGTCTGCCAACTCCACAACAAATCTCACTCTGCCTCCTTTATCAATCTGATAGGCAGGATCAAGAATTTTTGAAAAAGCTGTAAATAGAAACAAAAGGTATGTCAGCGTGTATACACACTGGCTACCAATTTAAATAGCTAATGTGTACATGGAAATCTAAGAACAAGTCAAAGAACGAGTCTCGGGGAAGAACAAGGTTGGAAGCTTTCCCAATCACCCCTTCTGTTTCAGTTATGTTGACATGTATACTGTAAGATGCTTTAAAATTTAAAGAGCATTCACCTGTTTTTAAAAGAAGCCATAAGAGAAAAATTACATTTATTTATTGTGCATGTGCCTGCATGTTTGTGGGGGACTGGTGTCAGAGGACAACTTTGGGGAGTCTGTTCTCTCCTTCTCCCGTGTGGGTTCCTGGGTTTGAATTAAAGTGGTTAGACTTGGCAGCAGACGCCTTCGCTCGCTGAGTCCTCTCATTGGCCTAGGCTCACTGTCTCTTATTTTAAAAAGATAAAAATGAATCTTAGGTTTCCAGCCAGTTACCTAGCACATGGACTCAGTGCTAAGAGAGGCCAGCCCCGTAAAGGGATCGTCAGCTGGTCTCCACTTCAGTGGTTATTTCTAGAATCATGAAGTGAGATGGCGGGGTTGGCTGAATTGGGCAAACAGAACAGCAGACAGGGCCTCTCGATTTTCCAAGAGCCAGTTCTCAACCAATTCTGGGTGATACTTAGAAATGAGGACCAGATTTTTAAAAAGCCATAATGAGAGTGTTTAAATCCCATTTGAACATGAAGGTAAACAATAATCGGCTTAATATCAACCTGGCATTAGACAATGTCCTAGCACAGAAAAGTTGGACGAGCTAGTGGCCAGCTTGAAGCGCATGCCTGTCTCCCTGCTTGCCTCCCTCCTCAAAGTTTGTGTTTCAAACCATAGTCAAGTGAACCCACCCAGGAAACCCTCCTGGGTGCGAGGGGTGAACTCCTGGGGCTCAGTCAAAAGGGTAGAAAAGTATGGTAGAAAACAGGGACAGAGTCTTCTGAGGAAGAATCAAGAGCTACAGAGGGAGATATGAGCCTGAATAAATGCAGTTCTCTGAGAGGTTCCCAGAGGCCTCAGGGATCTTCTCTGCTTCATCCTGCGGCGTCTGAGGACTGGAAAGGTACTGACCCTGAGCCGTGAGGAGCCATGCACTACCAACACAACCAGAGACCTGCTCCCACCTGAAGCCCGGCTGCAGCCCCTGAAGCCTGGTCCCAAACTGGATGAGAACTAGGACGAGACCTGAGACACAGCTCTATGTGGCAGACCCGCCCCTGGCGTGTCCCCAGGTGTGCTCACCTGCGCTCTTCTTCTCCACCCTGCGCATGCGCTTGAGCCGCTTTAGCATGCCACGCAGGTCGGTGATGCCATACTGGAAAGCGATCTTCTCGTACTCGTTGGGGTTGGCGTTCTTCAGCAGCTCCCACACGTCTACCTCAGGCTCCTCCTCCTGCGGCTTCACCTCCCTGGCCCGGAAGAACGGTTGCCTAGGGTTAGAAACTGTCCTGCCCCTAGAGACCAGGCTCTCGGTGATGCTGAGTTCTGGTTTGAGTCATCCACAGAGTGGGCTTGATTAAGACACTTCCAGATAGTAGATCAAATATGTACACTTTGAACTTGACTTTTTCAAGTTTTTTTTTTTGTTTGTTTGTTTTTTGTTTTAAAGAAGAAGAAGAGCAGAGGCTGCCAAGAGAAATCCTGAGGTATTTTCCTTTCAGTTTTAAAGTCTTATCCTATTTGATCTATGTCAAAAGGCTGAGAAGCAATTGAAGGTGAGATTGTTCAGAAACTTAAAAACAGATCTCACCACACATGTGAGTAGTGGACTCAATTTGAAAAGCATCTTAAGAATTACAGTACTTAAAATTGGCCTTTGAATGAAAAAAAAAAATCCCTTTCTACATATTTTAATGTGAACGTAATCCAGACAGCATTTCAAACCTTTGGGTTTTTCCAGTAATATTTGTTCTGTCACATTAATAAATGTGTGCATTATTTTATTATTTTTACGTTAAAATTGAAACCGCCATAAAAGTTTTTTATTTGTTCTTCATATTAGTTTGGATTTTAAAAGAATGAGGCAAAAAAATCTGTCATACTTCATCTTAACATACTATCTTGGATATTTTCAAGAGCAAGAATGGGATTGGATGATAGACAGGCTTAATGTTAAACTGTGAAGTAAGTGGCTTAGGATTCCATGAACCAGTAACAGGAGAATGTATAGAACACATGGAGGAGAACACGACTATACCTCTTATGAGGGTTATAATATGTGTCAGCACTCGGGAGGCAGAGGCAGGCAGATCTCTGTGAGACTCAGGCCAGCAGAGTCAACATAAAGTTTCAGGCTAGCTGAAACTATATAGTGAGATCTTGTCTCAAAAAAAAAAAAAAAAAGAGTTAAGATACAAATCTCCTTCCTATTTCAAAACACAAAACGAAACCACAGAAGTGAACTTTTAGTATAAACGAAAAACACAAATTGAACTGATTTTCTTCACTGGCTAAGTAGCCCTGATTATTAATTGGCTATTTTCATTAGGGTAGTTTGAAAAGGTTACAGTAAGTACTTACTGTGAATGATGCTGGCTTGGATTGGTTTTATGGAAAATTGGTCAATAAACTGTAGATTTCAGTGTGAAAATGTGGTAAATAAACAGTGGGTTACAATGCTTTATCTCACTAATCACACCTACCTCAGAGTGACTGATTTAAATTCATACGTTCCCTAAGAAGGAGCTGTAGCAGTGGCATCGAATGGAAGGGAGTCTAGGCAAGGATGATGTCCAAAGACCTGACTTCCATCTCTCATCATCCTGCCCTCCTGCCCAGTGTGGAAAATGAAGCTAATTGAGAGAGTGGAAGGATGCGAGAGGTCTTCGGCCCACCGTCTTAATGGCAATGTCTAGCCAACACCATTAAGGAACTATGCCTTGGGGCTGGAGAGATGGCTCTGCAGGTGAGAGCACACACTGGGCTTGCAGAAAAGATCCAACTCTGGTTCCCAGCACTCAAACTGAGAGGCCCACAACTGACTGTGTCCCTAATTTCAAGGAGCTCAATACCCTCTTCCGGCCTCCACAAACAGCTGTAGTCACAGCAACACCCACACACAATTCTTTAAAAATCTTTTCAAAAGGTGATTGGAGAGATGGCTTAGTGGTTAAGAGAATTGATTGGTCTTCCAGAGGACCAGGGTTCAATTCCCAGCGCCCACATGGTAGCACACAACTGTCTGCAACTCCAGTTCCAGGGTATCCAACACCCTCACACAGATATACATGTAGGCAAACCACCAATGAACATAAAAATAGTAATTTTGAAAAATGAAAAAGGAAAAGGAGATTTGTCTTCAAAAGTTCATGATTCAGCCTAGCGTGGCGACATATAACTTTAATCCCATCGCTCGGGAGGTAGACCAGATGGGTCTACATAGCAAATTTCAAGTCACCCAGGACTATACAGTGAGACAATGTCTCAAAAAACAAACAAGAAGCAATCATCTTTTTCATCTTCCTGAAATGGAAATATGCCCTGTAGTCACCAACAGAAACGGAAAAACTTAAAATTATTTTTAAACTGGGACATTGATAATAATTTGCCAGATTCACTAACTCTGTAGACAGAAAGCCACCTTCATTTTAAATTCATCTTTTAAAGAGTGTTTAAACCTGGGGCTGGAGAGATGGCTCAGTTGTTAAGACGGGTTGCTGCTCTTCTGGAGGACCTGAGTTTGGTTCTCAGCACCCGTATGGGACAGTTGATAGCAGCTTGTAACTCCAGCCCCAAGGGACCCAACACCCTCTTTTGGCTCCCGTGGCCACCCACACACACTTGGCACGCTCACTCATACAGACACAAATGGAAGATACGCGTACTTAAAGGCAATAAAAACTAATTTTAAAGTATTTTAAATTTGGAGAATTGAAGTTCAAAGATGTATTTAAGTACATGTGTGTATATTTCTGTGGGTATCTTCTTAATCTACTAAAGCTTTTCATGGCATTCCAGCCTAAATGTGTCCACCCGAACTTTAGACTTATTTTCTACTTTGATTGGAGATTTTGTTAAATCTGGTATTTTAATCAAGAAGAATCATGCCATATATATTTCAATTTACATATTTCATATTACATTTGGTGGAAAGATTTAAAGATATCAAAGTCTATATCAGTTATTCTGTTTTCTGTTTACTTTTAAGATGACCCAGACAACCCAGGCTGGCCTCGACTTTACTATGTAACCGAGGATGACCTTAAATTTCTGACCCTCCTTGCCCCCACTTCCTGAGTTCTGGAATTACAAGTGTGTTCCAGTATGCCAAGTTATGTGGTGTTGGTAATCAAAGCCTTGGACATGCCAGTCAAACACTCCACTAACAGAGATACGCACCCAGTATTTTATAATCTAAGTATCTACAAGAGACACAATGGAACAACGAGCCATAGGTCCACAAGGTGAGTATTTACAGAGGAAGCCAGTAACAACGCTCACCGGTTCCTCGAGTAGGCGCACAGTGGGTCATCATCACCATCTCTCACTGCAGTGTGAGGATGTACCTTTCCACTGTGTGCCTTATAAAACTGTTTGTGAACGTCAATGACCCATTGTCTTCTTTTTCTGTCATTTTCTTGTATCCCCAATATTAATCAAAAGCATTTACTTTGTGCTGGGATGTGAGACCAAAGCTCTCTTCTTTAGCAGCCCACAACTCACCTAGAACCGATCTTTATTATCACAGTGGCTACCATGACACTGTGTGGCTAGTGGAAGGACAGTAAGGAGAGAAATCCAGACGTTGGATTCCTTTCCATCACTGGGATAGACCTGTATAGGGTTCACAGTACTTTTATCTACATCAGAAATTTCTATGAATTGATGGTCTCAGCGAACCATAAAACATTTATAGAAATTTCATGTAGGATAAGACTTATAAGTATTTATAAAGGTCTAATCCCATAATAAAATACTGCCCCAATGATTAGCCTTGATTCATCAAGTGCATATTGAAATAAGCTGGCTTTAATATACAAAGGATAATTTTTTCCTACACAGATACTAGCTCTAATATTTATTCCAATAGAGATTTTGACACACATTTCTGGAGAAGTAGAAAGGGTGACTGTGTGTCATTACCACAATGAAAACACATGCAATCCACAATTTAGTAGGAAACACACTCCTTCTACAGTTATAATGGCGGGTTAGTACAGCATGTTAAATGAACACAGTTTATGTGAACAGGCCAATGAATCTAAGCCTTAATTAAAGAATGTGAAGGAAATGAGAACTGGAGACATAGTCGCTGACCTTTTTCCTAAGATTTTCCCCCCCTTAGTCATTTAGGCTATATAATTAGATTTCTCTTTCTTCCCAGGGCAAATTGTTGGCAGAAACAGCCTGTTATTTTTCCTCTCTCTTTCCTTTGAAAATCAGAGCATGGCATTAAATTGCTCGTGTGTGTGTGTGTGTGTGTGTGTGTGTGTGTGTGTGTGTGTGGTCTTTGTATGAAGACAAATGCACTGAAAGAAAATCTTCTATTTTTCCAGAGGAAGTGCATGGTTTCTGTTACCTACCAAGATCCAGGTCTTTTGCATTTATGTATATTATATAAATTATATCATATAATTACATAAATTATATTTATATTATATTTAATTTTTATAATTATATTAGCTTTTATTTTTTCACATGTACATATGTAGAAAACATACCTCAGAGAGGACATATATTTTGACCAAAGTCACATAATGAAATTCTACCCTGTCAAGAAAGTATGATGGATGATATTAAACATTTATTTTCATTTTATTATCATACTTCACTTCTCGGTGTTGGAACTTAAGTCTGCCTCATTATCATGCAAATGTTTACCCATCCTTTTCTATGGATGAGACCCTGCTTTATTTCTCCAGACATCATCTAGCTTTCTTTTCTACAGAGAAAGCAGTTGTTTTTTCTCTGGTTGGGTCACATGTGCAGTGGGAAGAAAAGCTTCCTTGTGTTCCAGCGTGATACATGTTGTGAATGGCAGCATTAGCTCCTAGGGCAGAGTGGACTTTCTGTTTCTAACATGGAGTCACCGGGACAGCATTGACCCAGAAAGCAAAATAAAAGAGAAGAAGAAAGAAAGCAAAAAGCTTGGATTCGATTCTGGTCTCTACCCTGCCTGTTCCAGTGTCTCAGGACCTGGGTTTCTCGTTTGAGAATGAGGCTCACTTAAGGACACTTCATGATATTGATATATATATATATATATATATATATTTTTTTTTTTTTTTTGTTGTTGTTGTTGTTTTGTTTTTTGAGACAGGGTTTCTCTGTTGTAACTCTGGCTGTCCTGGAACTCATTCTGTAGACCAGGCTGACCTCGAACCCACAGAGATCTGCCTGCCTCTGCCTCCCCAGTGCTAGGATTAAAGGTATGCACTACCACCACCGGGCCACTTCATGTACTATTAATTTTGGGAATTAATTGATATTATTTAAACTAATGATTGAGATATCAAAAAGATGTGTTTGATATTGCTACATGTATTGACGAATATTTATCACTAACTAATAAATCACGCCTATTAATATTTCTAGCCTTAATAGTTTTAGCCTTAACTTTTAGCCTTACTATTGCAGGCTCTGATTGAAATCCTCATTCCATTAACTTGAAAAATGCCATCCAACCAAACTGAAACTACAAACACAAGTCCGGTTTCTTTTAAGTATTTACACCTTTAATATCACAGAGAGGACTGAAATTTTTTTTAAAAATAAATCTAAAAAGCTAAATGAAAACCGATGCCAAAATCATAAATTACTAAGACTAATAGGTTTACTGTTTATTCACAAATTTGTTAGATAACATATAGTCCCAGGAAAGAACACTTTCTTTCTGTTGCTTTTCTGCTCTAGAGAACGTCTAGACGGAATGTGCATATGCCTGCAAATACTACTTATGTAATATAGTCTGTTCTGTGATTTTATATGTGAGCACTTATGGACAGAAACCCTGTAACATGGTCATACGCCAAATATCCTTGCAGCCACCCTTCATGTTCTATTGAACAAGACAGCACGGCCGCGGAAGTGTGAGTGGGCTGATGCTTATTTCTGTTTACTGTCGTATTTCGTTACTTCCAAAATGTGCATCTTGGGGATGGCGTTTTAAACTGGAATAAAGATGTATCTTATAAATTCGAGTCACAAGTAATATTTCTACCACTACCACTACCAAAAATGTGAAATTGACATTTTTAGTCAAGTATGAAGAATCAAAGGAAGCACGAAAAGCAGAATCTACCCAATCACAGACGAGAGTCATACGTAGGCTGCTTCTAGGCATGTAAGTCTTATGTCTCGGTTATCAAATTTCCTCACTCCCAGCTACAGAAATGCATGAAAACTCATAAAACACGTAAGTGGAAAGTTTAGGAAGCACCAGCTTCTCCCTTCACCAGATTAGTATGTGAGTTGTTGCTTTCTCTCTCTTAATGGGTTGTTATGTTTCACAGGCAGAACAGGGGTTAAGAAGTGGCAATCGTTTGGAGAGCATTCAGCTTAAACTGGACTTCTCCGGGTGAGTCTGCAAGATCCAGGCCACAGGGCTTCACTGCGTCACTCACTTCTCACCTACGTTTCAGGAGACCACTAAAGTCAAGCTCCCCTGCATCCTCTTGACCTTCTCCACTGTCGTTAACAAAAGAAAAGCAGATCTGGGTTTAAGGCAGACACATAGATGACTCTACACAGAATGTATATGCAATTTTGTACTAGCACACAAGGACTAAATCAACACAAACGATTCCTTTTCACACAAGTGACACGCTAAGTTTTTGGAGTGTGTGCTTGTGGAAAAGTCAACATAAGGATCTTGTGCTGCTGTGTATTCACAGGAGACACAGTGTAGATTGCATATATGAAACTGCTTGGATTTGTGTTAAAACCAGGTAACACAAATGCCAAGCAACACAAAGTACTTTGTTTTTGCAAGTTGGGGGCTCTGGAAAGAAACCTGTGTAAAAAGCAAAGGACTTTTGCTGATCTCCGTTATCCATGGAAGGCAGAGATTGGCTTGAAGGACAAAGTGTAGCTTGCCAAACATGTAAGTGCAAAGCCTCATATCCCAAGGAAACCTCCGTGCCGTGAATAGAGGAATCAGGTAAGTGACAGCAACAGAGCACAGAAGTGGAGCTGCACACTGTAGAGCCTTCTAGAAGATGCATTTCTTGCTGTGTTAAAGAGACTGCTCTTTGCAGTACAGTCATTTGGTTTTTTATTTTTTTCTTTTTTGTAAGCACCTTTTAAAATATAGTTTTCAAAAAATGCTCTCTCTTGAGTTGAGAATGAACTCTTTATTAGTAACCTTTTTAAGGAGTTTCCCTATAAAGAAATGCATCTCAAAGCAGGCATGCAGCCACTGTCTTGATTTTCCCTAACCTAAACTCTTAGAAGCTTACATCTCTAAGTAGAAGCTGTGGTGCTGACGTTTAAATGGGACTACACGTTGTTACTTACATGTTTAATTTTTAATGAAGATTTTTGTTTCCTGCTCTTTACAAATGTTGCAGTTTCTAAGAAAAGAGTCTGTGGGTTTAAAAACAGCGTTTCTAACATGTGAGTCGTAAGAAATTAAGCCTGAGTTACGCGTTTTCAAATTTTCTGGTAGCAGGTGGTCGAGGGCCTTTTGAAGTAAACACATTTCTGTTCTTTCAAAGCACAAACAGTAGCTTGTGTCTCCCTCCGTCAAGACACATCTGCATGTTCCATGAGCATGATCAGGTCGGTTTATTGCATAGCGTGAGGTGACGCAGGGGGAAGGGTAGTAATAGTAGGTGAAAGTTCGAGGGTTTTTTTCAAATTAAAAAGATATCATTGACTAATAGGGTAATATCTAATGTTTTTCAAAACTCACTAAACATTGTATTTCTCGATAATTTAGGCAGGAAATGGTGTCTTTTTAATCAGGTAAAAATCATTGCTTTATAATAAAGGGATCACATTTTTATACTCTAGGACAGCTTTCTTTATTCAACAAAATGGTATGCAGAGTCAGTCTTAAAAAGAACAAAACGTCTGTCCTCATTCAAAAATGTATCAAAAATGTATATTATGGCATCATTAAGCACAGAGGGTACTGTAATGACAAGGAGAGGCTAGTTGCATTTTTCAGAGGCCAAAAAAAATATTTTTCTTTCTTGACCCTCTGAGTTTTCAAATAAAATAAATAAATTAAATCGCTGATTTCTACAGTGCCCTTAAAGCCAGCAGAGTCAGTGGTTATTCATTTAGGATAATCCAATAGTACATGATATTAACTTTACTGAGTAGCTACTTAATTGTGATTGGGGTAGGGCATGTGGTTTAGTAACTCCATACATGATGAAAAGAAATAGAAATGCAGGTTTTCAGCTATGACTTTGCTGGTGCTGTATAAGGTATATCCTTTGTATGGCTCTTTTGGCCATTAAGGATGAACCACTCCTCAGTCGATGGATAATCTAAGGCAATCAGGAGACCTGCTGAAATGGAGGCTCCACTCTATCAAGAATATGCCAAGAAATTATAAGGTTGGTTGGCCATTAAGCATGAAATGGGTGGTACCCTTGTGGAATACAGAGCATGGAGGGAAAATCTTCCTCCACGTTATACAAAAGCTATCTGGATCCCTCCTTTGAAATTACCTTCTCTTGAAAGCAGATCTGATGTCAATGTTTGGAGTAGTCCCAGTGGATTCTTTGAAAAGAAAGAAAATAACAGAATGAGTGTCAATTAAGGCAATTTTGTATCCAGTTTTTTGTCCCAGACTGGAGCCTTCCCCAGACAGAAAAGCATCAGGTGAAGGGGTGGCCGTCCTCCTGGGTGAATGGGACACTGAGACATCATTGTCTCTCATCCTCTAAATGAAGAACCCACAGAGAGATTTCAGAGGCAAATTGTCATACCACCTGCCTGTCCACTAGTCCACAAATACACACACACACACACACATCCAAAATGCTTAAAAATGCTTTCCTGATAGAGATTTTGATCCACTACATCACTGAGGGACGTCCAAAAGTGAGAATTCTGGAAAGGTTTCCTAAGAGACTCTTAGACATGCCTGGCCTGGGTGATGCAGCTCTGTTGGGTTCCAGAAATCCTTACAGTGAAAGGACCTGCAATCATTCTGCATGTGCTCAGCATCTCTCAGAACTTTATGTCCTTTCCAGGTTGTTGGCATAGCTTCCCTCCCTCCCTCCCTCCCTCCCTTCCATCCTTCCTTCCTTCCTTCCTTCCTTCCTTCCTTCCTTCCTTCCTTCCTTCCTTCCTTCCTTTTTCCTCCCTCCCTCCCTCCCCCACTCTCTTTCTTTCTTGTGGAAGTTTATTTTTAGTTATCCCCAAAATATTGTTTTGTGCACTGTTGGGTGAGGGTCTTGGAGTTTTGTGTCGTCTGCAGGTGGATTTATGTGGGGATGTTTGATTGCTCATGACCTGTGTGTGCTATCAGAATACTTGAGGAGTTCTGAATCAATAAAAACACCTGAGCTCAGACACTGTCAAGAATGGTGCTTGCCACCACAGTGGTTCCCACTGGTCCCTGAGGTCTGGCGGGGTTTGAGTTTATGAAAATGCCTCCATGTCCTTCTGGGTGAGCCACCACAGCTGTGTGCTACTACATTTCTTTCCCTCCCTCCCTCCCTCCCTCCCTCCCTTCCTCCCCTTCTTTCTTTCTTTCTTTCTTTCTTTCTTTCTTTCTTTCTTTCTTTCTTTCTTTCTTTCTTTCTTTTTTCCTTTCTTTCCTTTCTTTTTCTTTCTTTCATTTTCACTTTTTTAGAGACAGAGTTTTATTATGTAACTCTATCTGGTGTGGAACTTACTCTATAAACCAGGCTGGCCTCGAACTTGCAGTAGTCTTCCTGACCCTCTCCTGTGTGTTGAGGCGAGCTCCTCATTGTTCCACATTGACACATATTCCACGCCTCCCTCATCCACATAGCTTCCCGTAAGAGCTCATCCTAATGTGAGAACAAAGTTCACCTCCTCACACTTTCTAATCTAACTAAGCACTGCTCGAGCACAGGAAAGGGATTATCTTCTGTGTGGCTGCCCTTCTGCTCTGTGCATTGAGCCGTGACTGACTCCCTTCATTCACACACTCTAGCAAGACAAGGATGTGGTTGCTGGAGTCTTCATGATCCTGGTTACCCTGCTCCAGAAGGATCCAAGTTGAAGTGCAGTACACATGACCAGTGATATTACTCCATATGTGGAACAAGAAGTAGGATGCAGAGAAAAGCATTGCATCCCAAAACTTAATTCTATTCTATGTAAAAAACAAAAAAAAAACCATTTAAAACAATACAGGCTTGGTTTCCATTTCTGTGGCTACATTACACTTGGATGAACTCATCTTAAGCTATGATTGTTGTTGGGAAGTTGATTTTCCATACTTATATAAGTGGATATTTCACTCAACCTCAATGTATCCTAACACTTACCCATATTGTGTTTTCTCTGGGCAGTACATGGAGAATTTTTACTATGTGATATTAGTCACTATAAGAGAACATCTCCCTTGTGTCATGGCATCCTGACATCCTTGTATATCCTTATTTCCAAACCTCAGTGAAAAAGTGGCCCCATGCAACTGATAAAATCATTAGAAAAACAGTATTATCCTACTCTGGGAGATTGACGGAACACTGACAGCAAGAGATAATACTAGTCCATTGGGCTAACTAAATCCACCACAACCAGGAAAACACAATCTTAAAAGCAAATTAAAGCACCCCAAGTCTGATAGCATTACATAAATTTCTTCTCCATCCCTTTTCCACCCCATAAAAAGTGACATTTATCCAGGCAAGACGGCTCTCTTACCGTGCACTTCAAGATCAAAGGAGCAGCTGTCAAATTTATCCTTGTAGGTGACCTCACACCTGTAGTTTCCTGCATAGTTCTCTTTGGCCTTGATGATCTGCATCTCGAATGTATACATCTGCAACAAAAGCATTCAGATGCAAGTGTAGATCAAGCTTGATGACAGATAGATGCTCACCTTTCAGTTACTTAACCAGTTTCTCAGTTTGGTGTAAAGATTGGACTGCATCTGTATACCTTACATCGGTCTTCTAGACCCAGCACCACAGTTGCAAGAGTATAAACACAGGAGTGATAATCTCTTTAAACTAAAATTGTATTGTGGAGCTATGATCGTTGCCATTTTGAATCAGAGTAGCTGTGAATCACCAGCGTGAGGCAGTCACATGATGGAGAGAGAACGGGGAGACTCACAAGGCTCATAAAAGCCATAAGGGTCACAAGGCCCCTCCCTGTGGTTACATAAGCAGTAAACAATCCTGAGTGGGAGGACAATTTGCAGTAGCTGTCAGTAAGTTGCCCGGCAGACTCCTGTGAGGCAGCTCTCATCTCCCATGCTGCCGTGTTTTTTCATGATGTAGCTCCTGATTTTCTCATGCTGCTCTAGGTAACACACTGTACGAATGCTCCTAGAAAAAACCCCAGTGGATTCATTGGTTCACCAAGCAGGACTTGGATCCGATCTTTTCTTTGATGCCATTATTTTAGTTATCTGGGGTAAATAAAAGTATACTTTCTAGGGAAAAAACACACAGCAGCCTGAAATAGCTTTCTACTGCCATAGATGAGCCAGGGGTTCAGGACCATACCCGAGTCTGCCTCTCGAAGGTCTCCTTCAGCTGGAGGTGCTTCCCAGCTTTGCTGGCCAGATCCATCCATTTCCCTTTGAACCATTTGACAGTGGGTTTTCTAAGAAGATCTTCAGCCTTGACTTTGGCTATAAAGGTGATGTTCTCACCTAGAAAAAGCACAAAGGATTTAGAAACTGCCATTTGTCTTGCTTTCAGCAGAAAGGAACTGATACAGGTCTGCACTGTCTAGAGCATGGTTTACATTTTCAGAATGGCACAATGAATTGGCCCTGTTTTTTAATAAGTATCCTTAAAGTCTTAGGAATGTCCATCTGATCTGCTTTGGAAGTATGTATGTGTGTGTGTGTGTGTGTGTGTGTGTGTGTATATTTGTACTGAGTAATATATATTATATGTTATATATATACAATAATATATAAAAATATTTGTATATAAATTATATATATATATATATATATATATATATATATATATATATATATATATATACCACACCACACACACACACATATATATTGTGTGTGCTGGCCAAGTACTCTATCATTGAGCCACATCTTCAGCCCATTTGGAAACTTTGAATCAGAAAGAAGCAATGAAAAAATTTGTGGAATGAAATCTTTATCTGTAGATTTACGTTTATGTGGAATTTAAAAAAAAAACACAAAAGAAATACTTTCATTTCTTATTCAAGATGATTGGATCCCTGTAATCACAGGGCTGTGACTCTTTGGAGTGACTATGTCATCACCGATTAGGCCCTGGGGACATCAGAAGCAGCCTGTACCCTAGCCCAGTCAGTACCTCAGTATCTTACAAGAACACACAGGGAGCATACCTGCTTGTACGCTAGGCCTGAAAGAAGAAACTCTGGTTTAGAGTCAGTTTTATGCTCATTTGTATAATATCTGATCAATATCCAAGTCTGATTCTGATCGTAAGAATTTCCTAAATTAAAATCCAGTAGCTCCTAAGTGCTTCTTTATCTGGGCACTGTTTATTTCCTTACTGGCATGTGGCTTTTGTGGTTATCTGTTTGGTTAATGCCTCTCGTCCGTTCCTGCCTCTGGACTATAATTTATGTGGACTCACGTGCTATATTGTATCCAGCAAACCAGGTAGTATGCAATGAATACTTTTGAATAAATTATTTCCAAATCCATATCTTCTGTCTAGCTAGCTGCCCTTGAGACACATTCCACAGTTCGTCTAGCACATGCACTGAGTCTTTACCATCCTGAGCACCGAGTGGAGTGAGCCCTGTCATCACAAGCGCAGACACCAGTCTTCAGACTTCACAGGCCTCACTATTCTTGTTTTACACAAGAAGAAGTTGAAGTGTGGTGAGGTTAAGTGGTCTGTCCTACCAGTGAGAAACAGAACTAACATTTTAGACCCAATGAAGTTGGCCTTAGTGTCCAGACACTGGACTCCTATGTGCTAACAACTACTAAAATAACAGTTATCCATCTTTTGCATTTCTAAAATGCTTAGTGTGGTATTTGTGTACAAGAGACTATTGCTCAGTCACAAAAAGGAATATTGCAACAGGAGTGGGTCTCAGAAACATTGTGCTAATCAAAAGAATCCCAACGCAGCAGGCCACCTGTGACATACTCCTTTCATCTGCATAAAGTAAGCAAGGTAGGTAAATCCACAGAAACGAAGGTTTAGAGAATGGGTGGAAGGGGCCGTAGAATAATGGGGTGTGAGATCTCCTGGGGGTAATTAAGATATTTTTGAATGGCATGGATGTGATGAATGGTCTCATGGCTCCTGAAAATCCCATTTTAAAATGATTTATTTTGTGATGTGTGGAAAAGTGGGGGCCGGGGGTATTCTGGGCCAATACTCACCCACTTTCACTGATCCTGTTTGAGGTTTTTCGATAAACAGGGTGGACAGCTGAGAGTTGGCATTCTGTTTGTCTTGCTCCTCTCCGCCAGCAGGTGACTCACCAAGAGACCATTCTGGAAGCAGAAAGGAGAACATGGATCATTTCAGGGCCGGCCTCTCTTCAGGCTGACTTACCTGTGTTTTCTGTTCTCCTCCATACTGATTCTTCCTCTTGCTTAATACACCTAGATTAAAATGACAACATTCCCTCACCACCACCAGTAAGAAGGGGCATTCTTCTCATTCTCACAGGGATGGCTCTTCCACGGCCAGAGGAACATTTTCTAATTCCTGGAACAGCAAAGTTGTTAACCGTCTTTGGTGTCCTACCTGTTCCCTAATATCTAAACAGTGGCAGTGAGTGATTCACACAGCAATCTCAGGGTCTTTCCAGATGACTACGAGGCCAAATCCATACAACAGAATCCAGAGAAACTAAAGAAGAGGGCCACTTTGAGGGTAAACTGCCCAGCGTGGGTCAGAGAGCCAAGCTTGGCTTTGTACTTCTTGCTGTGCTCAGTGGAAAACTCTATACAGAGGTAAGTCAGTAGCAGGGTCATGACCTACAGGTACAAATTTAAAGAATAGAAGGGCTGTCCTGCAAGGAAGAAAAATACAAAAACAAAAAAAAACAGAGAAGCAGAAACTTTCTATGGGTCGAAGCTTTCCCATAAAGAGAGGCAAGCTGAAAAGGAAGCTTATTTTGTATTTTCTAGTCTTCAAGGACATACAAGATTGACACTGATCAGCAGTCAACTCCAGTGAAGGAGCAGGAAGGCTAACAGGGGGAACTGTAGTCGCTCCCTCTCTGAGCCAACTGCAGAGTTCAGGTGTCAGCACTTGATAACTGGGGGGGAAATACGGGGTTCAACAACTTCCGACTTGTTAACATTTCATGAACAAGGGGAAAGTTCACATTTAATCATTTTAGTTTTTATGTGTCAATCATGCTCAGTGCTAAGAGTTCTACCCATGATGGAGTTAAGCCAAGTAGTTGCTTGATTACACATTCTTAATTCCCAAGTTAATGTTAAAGTTGTGTGTTGTGTCTATGATGTTAACAGTAACAGTGAGTGGTGATCATTTGTGTAAAGGGTCCGAGAACAAGAATTCTCATTGCTTTGTTCATTTCTACTCCTCCAGAGCCTATGCCACTGGCTGGCCCCTAAGCAGCCAGCGATGGGACTAGGTCATGCCCATAGGACGAAGTTGTTGAATGAATGAATGAACGGACCATCAAATAACTTTAGAATTGTGGATAAAGATGACAGGATGTGTTTCAAAATGTTTCTAACAACTGTGTCTATAATTATAACTTTGGCATACCCCAGGAGTTGGGACGGATCTCTGTTTATCAGGTAAATGTTAAAAATGATATTATGATGTCACAAATAAGCCTGCGGCACACATGGCTGGATCCTTGGACGTGTGTGTTGTGTCATGCAAAATTAACTGTTTCTCAGTGCATTAGTTTTCTTACGTGAGGAAATGTAATGAAAGATTGCTATAAAAGCTACAAACTGAATAAAACCAGGATTAGAATCAACGGCTTCAGGAAACAAGTCATTAGTGCTTGTATTAGCTCGGGGTCTGGATGCCTTGTTCAGATGTGATAGCTCACCTGAATCTTTTCTCTCCAGGGCCCGACTACCCAAACCTGAAAGGAAAACATGACTTGGAGGATTCAGGGGCATAGGAAGGAGGGAAGTGGGGTGGCTGCAGCCTTTCTTGGGATGCCCCTAAACCCATCTCCTTTTGTGACAGAAGTAAACTATAAGTTGATTTGAGATGAAATTCAGTAGAGTTCCAATTATGAAGGGATCTGCTAAGGGTCTGTCTTCTTTATGAGCAATAACATAATTTAAAACTACAAATAATGAGGAGATATATAGATGAAAATGGATGACAAACATTTTCATCCTTAAAATAATCCATATCCAAGATTTTTCTTTTCCTTTCTTTTCTTTTCTTTTTAAAGACAATGCCTATCCATGTAACTCAGGCTGGTCTTGAACTCACTCTGTAGTCCAAACTGGCCTAGACTTGAGATCCTCCTGCCTCAGCATCTTCAATGCTGGCATTATGGGTGTGTACCACCACACCTGGCAAGGCAATCTCCCTTTTCAGGTTTCTCATGGAAACCATCATTAAAGCCAACATTCCCCCCCACTTTTGCTTCCTTGACTCTTTGCTTCTATAATGGGTCAGTCAATTAATTAGTTAAAAGTTGGGCCAGGGAGTCGTCCTAACCTGGAGGCAGGGCACTCGGCGGGGAGGCCTCATCTTCCTCTGAAACAAGAAACAGGAGGAAAAAGTCAAGGAGGAAAGAACTTCATCCAAGTAACCTGGGGAAGAGGAATCTGGAAAAGAAGAGAGAGACTACACAGAGCATTTTCAACGACTGAGTGAGCTGGAGGAGACCTTCTCCCTGCAGGTGAACTTCAAGGGCATGGGCAAAAGCCAAACAGAGACTCCAAAAAAAAGGATGTGAGAGCTGGGTAATTCAAATGAAGACATAGATTAAAAGATGGGATTATGCCAGAGTTTTTGTGACTGCAAATTAGTGGGGAAATGATAGAGGGCATTTCCAGGTTTTTATTTCATAGCTGAAATCAATGGCCGATGTCATTCAGATATCATACTCATTTAGACATGAACACACATGCGTTTGGGGACTATTTTGAGAACTTGTTTCCACCCAGCAAACCCCAGAGTTTTCCTTCTGTATTTAAGAAGCCAAAAGTCAAATTAATGAATGTAAATTAATCCGTTTTATTAAGTTTAGTGATAATCATCTTCAGAACTTTACAGTCATTTCCCGAAGATTGCGTTGGTACTTCGAATGCTACAGAATTTAAAATTTACTCATGTAAATTAATAAATTCCAAACTATGTTGTGTGGTACTATGCTCAGAGATACTGAATAGCCCTTCCTGGCACACATGTGTAGCAACATACACGCTTACATGCTTAAGGAGGTTGTTGGCAGTACTGGAAACTCTAATCCTTCCTTCCCAAAGCATTCAGGCTAAGGTTTGAATAAAATAATACACATTTTACACTTTGCAAAATAGGACTTTTTATGACCTTATATGACTTCATACATAGGATACAGAATGTCCATGTGCATAGAATAGTTACTTAAAGTAGTTTAAAACTTACTAAATATAGGCTTTTGTTTGATCTATTTGAATATTTACAACAAATACTGTTTTAATGACTTCATATTGCTTTCAGCCAGAGATATATCTTCCTACTTCTTTAAACAAAATGTCATAACACAGAGCATAGGGACCCCCTAGTGTTATTATTTCAAAATTCAGAAAGAGATTCACTGGTTATGAAAGTTGGGATTGTTCAATCTAAGTTTTTGGTGATCAATGAAGGTTGGAAAATGTGATGCTGAAGCTAAACATTTATACTTTATTGTGTCATTCGTGCACATTCACTGGCACACAGATCAAAGCCCTTCTACCATGGAGAAATCAGGCTTGAATAATGGAGAGTATCTTCCTTGTAGTTATTGAACATGTGTATCGCCCGATTACCCCCCGAGGCTAATGACATAGAGACTAATTAATACTCCACACAACAGGGATTACTGGTGCTCATCTCAGTGATGGACCTTGGGTGTTGAATATCTGACCTTAAATTCCCAAATACTGGTCTGGTTGAATTCAATTGAATTGGGGAAAGTAGAAAAGTTAAATTTTCCTTATCTACCATTAAAAGCAAGTTCTGTTGCTAGGAGAGAACTTTGTGAATCTTTTAGGTTTTGTGACATTCAACACCACTTATATATATATAAAAAAAAAAGACACAAAAGAAACAGTGTAGTATAGAAGTCACACTTCCCCCTTCTCTACTTGAAAATGACTACAGTGTTGATAGAAATTCTAACATTTCCTTTCGGGCTCACTGGAATACAATACACTTGAAGACAGAGTCTAAGGGTAGCAGGCTGTGTCCTCTAGCTGCACAGAAGAAGGTCAGTTTAGCAAAGCAGACCTTGCTTGTCATCTCTAGTTCATGGAAAACTAGCAATCACAGAGCCAAGAAAATGATGGCTAAACTACTGTAATTTCCAGGGAAGAAGTCAGAGGAGAGAATTCAGCCACACCCATAGCCTAGGATCTCAGGGAGGCACACATGTGTTCTCAGGGTGTGTAAGCCTTACTGTACAATCATAACATGCCCAGAGTCCAGAGCATGTGTTTCAACCTTCCAGATCCTGTTGGGTACACAATTATTTCTACCTGGCTGGCCTTGAACTCAAAGTCATCCACCTGCCTCTGCCTCCCAAGTACAGGATTACAGGTGTGTGCCACTGTGCTCGGCTTTTCCACAGTTGATTTTAAAGTGCATGTTAACATAAAAGGTAATGATTTAAGCAATGCAAACCTCAGACAGATATAAAAGCTTTAGAATGAATTCTAAAAGCATAAACATATACATGGTTCGTAATAAACACTGGTTAGATACTGATATAACATCTTGTCTGATTTAGGCAAATTCATGAATGCCTCAAGCAGGGTAATCATTATAATATAGAAAATATCATTGTACATAACCAAAATCACAACAGCAACAACAAAATATTGGAAGACCCCAGCAACAGCTAACGTCATTTCATCATGTTTTGAGTCATTTGATTAACTTCATTTTTTAAAGTGATGCATGCCTTCACATTTTGATGTTTACAAAAATCAGTATTCATCTTATCATAAGTGCGTGTACTTAATGAGTCTTTTCTCTCCTCCAATCTATTAAGTCAATTTTATGTCCTGTAATGGCTATCTCAGAATTGAAAAATGCAGTGATGTTAATTTTCAATAAAGTTCATTACCATGAAGTAATTACATTAGAAAAAGAAAGAAAGAAAGAAAGAAAGAAAGAAAGAAAGAAAGAAAGAAAGAAAGGAAAGAAGGAAGGAAGGAAGAAAGAAAGGAAGAAAGAAAGAAAGAAAGGAAGGAAGAAAGAAAGGAAAGAAGGAAGGAAGGAAGGAAGGAAGGAAGGAAGAAAGAAAGAAAGGAAGGAAGGAAGGAAGAAAGAAAGAAAGAAAGGAAGGAAGAAAGAAAGGAAAGAAGGAAGGAAGGAAGGAAGGAAGGAAGAAAGAAAGAAAGAAAGAAAGAAAGAAAGAAAGGAAGGAAGGAAGGAAGGAAGGAAGAAAGAAAGGAAAGAAGGAAGGAAGGAAGAAAGAAAGAAAGAAAGAAAGGAAGGAAAGAAGGAAGGAAGGAAGGAAGGAAGGAAGGAAGAAAGAAAGAAAGAAAGAAAGAAAGAAAGAAAGGAAGGAAGGAAGGAAGGAAGAAAGAAAGGAAAGAAGGAAGGAAGGAAGAAAGAAAGAAAGAAAGAAAGGAAGGAAGAAAGAAAGGAAAGAAGGAAGGAAGGAAGGAAGGAAGGAAGGAAGAAAGAAAGGAAGGAAGGAGAAAAGAAAGAGCATGTGGCATTTCAGCAGATGATTGGTTGACAGCTGAAGGTAACTTGCTCAAACATATTTAAACTTGTGAGTAAAAAGCACCAGGGTACTGTTACTGTGCGTGTAAAGGAATCTAAATGGAGAAAATGAATGAATGGTTCTTTAAATAAATTGCATCATTCAGGAGAGCACAGGTTGGAACCTCCTCAGCTGATGCACCTCATCTGCCAGCCACAGTCACGGGAGGAGGAGGAGGTTCACGCTTAAGCTATGTGAGACGGTTGATGTGAGGTTCATTTGAGACAGTTTACGTGGTAATGTTAATCCCTGGAGCAAGTAAACAAGTTTTTATTTTCCTTGCAGCGATGACAAAAAACAATTATTTTTCTGGAAGAAAAACAAAAGGAGCAGCAATTCTTTTAACTAAGCCCACCACACACACACACGCTGAACTGATAGAACGCCAAAGTAATTTTTTGGTCTTCCTTTGTAGCCCTGGCTGGCCTGGGACTCACTAAGACCAAATCGGCCTTGAACCCACTGATGTCCACCTGCTTCTGCCTCCAGATGCTGGGATTAAAGGCCTGTGCCACCTTGCCTGGCAATAAAAAAATATTTTTCAAATGTTGAAAGGAGTAATGTTCTTCAAAATAAACTGTTTCTAATGGTGCCCTCTCACGCGGACACTCATCCAGGCACAGATCCAGTCTGGGAACTTCCTGTGGGCCAATCACCAAGGCAGGAAAGAGAAACACAGTCTCATTATCCCATTTATACACAAAGCATAATGGATGCTGGTTGGCTAAAAAAATACATGATCCCACTTATCTGCTGCACCCAGGCCTCCTCTGCTTGCTCTCTACTTTTAAACTGAACTCTGCCTTCCTCTTTAACTTTTCTTCCTCTCGAAGCAAAAGTTGACTCCAGGACCCTTGTCTGAGTTTGTTAATGCTTCCTAGAATGCCAAGAGAAAAGGCAATTATTTGCTTTCACTGAGGGTACAGGAGAGAATGTACACCCGGCACAGCGCCACTTGCTCACCCGCCTATATTCCAGAGGAATCCTAAGACACAGCAGCACTATTTTCATGAAGGTGACCCTGTGTGGCCACTCCAAAAAAAAAGATTTGCACAAGCTGGAGAGGTGGCTCCATGGTTAAGAGCACGGGCTGCTCTTCCAGAGGACCTGGGTTCAATTCCCAGCACCCACACGGCAGCTCACAGCGGTCTGTAATCCAGCTCCGAACAATTTGACACATGCAGGCAAAACACCAATGTACATAAAGTAAAAAATTAATAAACCATTTAAAAAAAAGATTTGCACATCTGATTTCTGGTGTGCTTGTTTGGGTACAACGTTATTACTATCCCCAGAGATAGTAATTGCTTCAATCCCAGAAGACAGCCTGAGATCCCGGACGAAAGGATCAGTGTTAAGGGAATAAGATAGCTGTATGGACAAGTCCAGAAGCAAATAAGCATTCAAGCCAAAGTGGCAAACCCTCTCGGTGAGTCAGCTGCTTCCCAGGGGAAAACACTTTTGACCTTCTTCCTTTTATGTCTTTTTCAGAAGATGGGGGTCTTACTGTATAGCGCGGGCTGTCCTCGAACTCAGTCTTCCCGCCTCAGCCCCTCAGGGGCTAGCATTATAGGTGTGCGTCACCGAGACGGACTCAGAAGCTCCTCATATGTTTGAAGAAGTTGGCAGATTGAGCCAACACCCTATTACAAGGTTGGTACCAGAACCAAACTCTCCTTAGCTACAAAAATGATTTTTTTTTTCAAAAAAAAGAAAGAAAATGATTCTAAGTTGTCTCAGAATGATTCAGTCAAAATTTAAAACTTTTTTCTTCCTTTTAAATTTTATCCATATGGATGTTATGCCTGAACCACATACAGGCAGTGCCTGCAAAGGCCAGAAGAGATCATCATAGCCCCCTAGGGTTGGGGTTACAGATGGTCATGAGCTGCCACCTGGGTGCTAGGAGTCTAACCTGGATCCTCATGATAGAGCAGCCAATGTTCTTAACCACTGAGCCATTTCTCCAGGCACAGCAAAATGTTGTTACTAGCAATAGCCTTAGAGCTTACTTGATGAAAATGTTTTAATTTGACAGAGCACCAGAGTGCACAGTAGTAGGAGGTAACAGGATACATTTAGAACTAATTTTCCAGGAGTGGCCATGTTTAGAACCTCCGAGCAAGCTGTTCTACACTAACCGCAAGTCCAGATCTTGTCCAGCAATGAGAAGAATATGGGAATGAAACTTTATCCAGATCACCATTGTTGGTACGGCCATCCAGCAAGCCAGTGTGGAGGTTTAATTGTTGATCCATTCTGCAAGTAATGATCAGGAGGTTATCATGTGGAGTTCTATGCCAGATGCTGGAGGGAATGAGATGAGGAGACCAAAAAGGTGTTAGGGCATAGTGCTGACCACCGAAAAGCAGTCAGCTGCTTAGGGAAAGGAGTCAACCATTAATATGAGACGAAGTGGAGACAAGCATAAACCACGGAGGTGATGGGTCCAGGAAAAATCAGGAGGAAGAAGGATGGTGGAAATGAGCCAGATTATCAGGGGCAAGCTGTCGAAGGAGTGAAACCAGAGTTGGATAGTTAATATAAAAATAGATAGATAGATAAATAAATAAATAAACAGAGTAAGAGGGAGCGAGCAGGGGAAGACATTCTAGTTAGTCCTGGAGAACAGGGTGGCTGTCATCAACCCCATTTAGCCCACATGGGGCTTCTTTCTTATTGCATCTTTTTGTTGAAGTATTTTCTTGGAGCCCTCCCTGTCTGGATGGAAATGGGTGATAGTCAAAGAGGACTACATGGAAAACCAGACAAACCCATTCCCCACTGCCTATTCTGTATTCAGGGATATCACTTTTAAACCAAATCAACTTGCTTGCCGAGTACGAAGAACAACTCTTTAGGGGAAAATAAAATCAGTTTATGAACCCGGGCATGTGACTGCGTGTGGTCACACCCTCACTTATCTTCCACAGACATAAGGGGAAAAACCTACTAACTTTAGGAGTCTCCAGTCGACTGGCCTTGTTCTTTCACCATGCTTGTTTTCTTTGTTTTTCTGCTTTTAGTTTATAGAAAACTTATTTAAGAATATAAATATCGTATGATGACCTTTGCAGACTGAGGGTCGAACCCAGGCTTTGTTTAAACCGTGGCAGCTTGCCTTCTGGGATGACATCATCTGTCCTGTTGGTTCAGCCTTCCAGGTCACCCAAGCACCTTTCCAAATTTGGAAGCAGAGGTGTACTCCATCAGTCTTGCTGAGAATAATGTTACCATAACTCAGCCAGGATGTTTATACCTCCTTGAGCCCATATCATGGAAAGATTTCTAGGAGTTTGCACCGTCTGCATTCTGTAAGAAAATAGCCTTGAACTATGGCCACGTAGCCAGGATTAGCATTCATGGTACTGTCCGTGGGCACTCCTGAAGGTCAGGACAGAGTGCGACGTGCTAGCACTGTGTGCTCATTTACGAGAGAGTAAGTTCAAGTTATCTGAAGGAAATCCAGTACACCGAAAGCAAGCAAGCAAGATTTTGGTAATGTATAGGAGACGGTAGCATAGGGACTAGGAAATGGAACATGCTGTACAAAGACCAAATCAACAATTAACATACTTTGAGTTGTGTCCGGGAAAGAAAAGAATCTTCTTATGGTAATCAGAAAATAATTATCCTGAAATTTAAACTAGATTATTCATTACTCAAATAAATACTAACATAAAAATGATGATGCGAACATAAAAGGGAAAGCTGTCCATCAACTTCCACGAAAACGTTTCTGCCTGGGAGGCTATTCCTCCTTGGCCCAAGAGAGATGGTCAGTGAGGACGATGACATCAGCTGTGCTGAGACACGGAAATACACATTCACGATTATTCCTTTTCCGCAACTGTACTACCTCCACAAAGTACAAAACATAGGTCAATATTACAGCAGGAAGTGAGTTTCCAATTCAGTAGGCAGCTGCATGATGTCTGCTCCATGTGGAATGTCTGTGTTTCTACAGGAGCGTGCACTCGGTGTGCACGCTCCTGTAGTGAGGGGCGTGTGCACTCGGTGTGCACGCTCCTGTAGTGAGGGGCTGGTCTTCACAATTGCCAGCCTGAAGTACTTCACGGAATGACTCAAAAACTGGCAAGGTTTTGAAACATCTGGATAAACCAGCTGATTTTTCCCAACTGAAGCAGCCAGGTCCGGACAGTTCAGTGGGACTCACAGCTCACATGCTTCCCTCTTACTGAATGAATGTCATGCTGTTTCACAATGATGTCCCTTCTTTTGGAAATGTGAGTCACAGACACACCACATCACAGTTTGTGATCAGGCTGGAAGGCTCACAGGTGAAAGCAAAGGTAGAGACATGTCATGGGTCCCAGAACCCCATAAGGACCCCTTCCTGCTCATGTAGAGTTCAGTCTCACTCTCCCTCCCTCTGACTCACCTTTTGCTGGAGCAGTTCCCGCTTCTTTCTCTTTATTTGGTTCTGTGTGGAAAGTACAAGCACATTTTTAAAAGTGTCTCCCAGCACTCTAGTGTGTGATGAGCAATGAGTTGAGCGACAGGAAGAAAATGAATGATGATGTTAATGGTGCTACATACTTACTATGCTGGGTATTAATTAGGAATTTGGGGATTATAGTTTAGAGTCACTTTAACCTTTAACCAAAGCGGTTAATAAATGTGATCATTTTAAAAGTATCTATATATAACATGCGATACACATTTTGTTAAAATACACTTAACCCAGACAGGTGTGGTGGCACGTTCTTTAATTTTCTAATTTCTTTAATCCTAATAGTCAGTAAGCAGAGGATCTCTGTGAGTTCAAGGATAACCTGGTCTACATAGCAAGCTTCAGGACAGCTAGGACTACACAGTGAGACCCTGTCTCATTAAAACAAACTCTCCCATAAAAAAAAAGAAAGGAAGGAAGGAAGAAAATGAAGGAAAGAAAGAAAAAGAGAGAGAGAAGAAGAAGGGGAGGAGAGAAAGAAAAAGAAAAGAAAAAATGTACACTTAACTCTCTCAGGATCGTGTTGCATACACCGGAGTAGAATTGAGTGTATTATGTGGGTCACTTTATTTTAGAGGTCACCACAGACATTTTAGGGAACTTAGACCCATGTAAAGCGTCCCAATACCCTAACTTCTGACTGTTACAAGGAAGTATAAAATGACTGCGACATGCATGTTGTTTCAAAAGTGTTCCTGTGCACGCATGAACTTCTGGATGGGGTTGGGATCAGACTTTATCAGTCAATGTCATCTAGGTTGTATTTCTTTCTGTACAGAATCCCTTAGAGGTGGGAAGATAGCGTGTGTAAAGAAACAGCTGCTGGGGCTGGAGGGATGGCTCAGGAGTTCAGAGAACTTGCTGTTCAAACATGAGAACCTAAGCTCGGATCCCAGCACCAGTGTTGGGTGCTCAACTTTGCCCGTAACTCCATCACTCTTCTGGCCTCTGCCTGCACTTGCACCTTGACCCATGTGTATGTGCATTCGCACAGACACCCCTCCACAAATACAACTTTGAACATTAGAGTAACTGTTTTAACCATCGCTGGGCATGGTGGCACACATTGTAATCTTATGGAATTAAAAGGATCCTGAGTTCAAGACCAACCTGAGATACATGAGGTGCTGATTCAGACAAACAAGCAAATAAACAAGACAGAAAAGGAAAAGTCAAGCAAACAACAAACAAAAAGCACTAAACATCATCCCAAGCATGACTTCTCTCCTCCACCCTCTCTCTGCCTGTCTGTATGTATGCCTCTTCCTATAACTAGCAAGCCAGATCTCAGTTTACTATTTCAGCACAGTTTGAGAGGAGGCATTTTAACCATAGTAGCTTAATATTGTATAATAAATATGAAATATGGCAGAGTAAGGGAACGTAATTTCTAGTGGCCTAGCACAGCACCTGACCTGCAGGCTGAAGGGAACACCCTCTCTGTTGTGAACTCTAGGTTCTCAGGGTACTCAGTGATGGCCAAAATAAGACTTACATACAAGAAGAAAACATAGCAAGGAAGAAGATGATCCTAAGAAGAATATCACAAGTCTCCAGTGGCTGCAAGATTGACAGCTACAAAATACTCTTCCTGAGCTTACCCGTTTGACCTCTTAGAGAGCAGTGAGCCTGTTCCACTCATTTGGAAGTTCAGCAGTATTCTTTACTGCTTAAGGTTTTCAGCGAGGCTGGTATTCCTAGCTAGACAAAGAGGCTTCTGTGGGCAGCTCGAGTCCCCTGAACTGCCCTCTGAAAAACTATCTCCAGGACGGAAAAGCTGCATAATCCTCTCATAAATTTCTAGCAAAGGAAAAGGGGGGTGGGACCTAGAAATTGAAACCTTATTCAGTTCTACTTTGACCTGAGTAGAACCAATCAGCAATGGCTTCCTGTCTGGCTTCACACCATATTGCCAACTCAGATAACTAGTACATAAATGCGTACTGCCCTGGGAGGTGGGGGTGGGGATGGGGCTTCTTACAATATTGGAGCATCTCAGGATAGTGTCTGAGTTTCATTTCATTGTTCTGCAGGCTGTGTTTTATTTTCAGTTTGATGACAGACCAAACAATACAGGAAAACGTTTTCTATTTAGAACTCCACATCATGACTGGTACAGAGAGTTTTAGCTTTCCAGTGTTTGGAAGAGAGCCCTGTACCCTTCTCTAGGGTTAGGGTGCCACCTAGGGTTGTGCATGTGGTAAATACCCAGTGAGCGACTCAGAAGTTGACTCTTTAAGGAGAAAAATTTGTTTGTTGGCCTGGGTGGGGAGCTCGTGGTACAATGCTCTTGATTTCGGTTGCTTTTGTCCTGGCAGGAGCAAACACAGAAATGATTTCTGAAGGCCACATTGACCTTTTAACCTTCAGTCGGGCTGGCATTCCAATCTCTCAGCTCCATTCTCTTCCTTAAGCCACGGGTCTCTTATATGTAAATCATACTTTGCATGTTGCTGGCTGTATGTTGACCTGCCAAGAATTGTTCTGGATAGTTTTACTTGTTTTCCAAATCCGGTAGACAAGAGAATTCAGAACTCAATAAACTGGCTCAAGCCTTAGAGATCCCAAACCTTTCTGGAAACTTCCCAAAGAGTTTCTGATGCTGCCTGATGGTGACATAGACCAAGTTGAGAAGGTACTGAGCTTCTGACTGAGATGGGATCCTTTTTCCACTGCCACAAGAAAGATGTAAACTCTGACTTTTACTAAACCTGGGAAAGCTTCACCAACGCTCTGCCGCCACTGATATAAACTGTGAGCACAGCAACAACTTGTACATAGCTGAAGGAGGACTTGGAAACGGTCCCACAATCCATACGAAGCACCCTTCTGTTAGGTTAATACACCAAATATTATTTTTGTTATCAGCTTATCACACCTGTCATCATCCAGTGTTGCAGTAGGCAGGAGGTCAAAGCTCACAGCATCCACGGAGGCCAAATCATGCTGAGATGGACTTCTGCATTTGCAGCTCAAACATGGGAGGTGATGCTTTACTTACCTTCTGGGGGAGGAGCTGGAGCTTCATTTTCTAGAAATGAAAAGGATAAGAGAAGTATTAGGCTCACTTCTCATAGGTCAGGGCTGCTCCACACTGCCCACCTCCTCCTGCATGTGCTGACAAAGGATCCGCAGTTGCATCAGGAGGTCCCAGCAGACCGCCTCGTGGCGCGCGGTATGAGCTGAGGATGGAAATGCCCTGATACAGGTGGTGCTGGAGAGAGCACAAGGAGATGGGGATCCAGGCTCTGCTTAGTTACCCATCCAAGGCTAAGAGGGGTCGTATACACCTGGAATCCCAGCAGGTTGAGCCACTTTCCAGGTTGAGGCAGGAGAATTGGGAGTTCAGGGTCCTCTCTGGCTATATACTGAGTTCCAGGGCTATTTAAAATTCTGTCTCAAAATGTAAAAACAAAAACTCATCAAAGCAAGCGAAGATTGCTCAGTTTGTTTCCTCCACTCAGGAAAAAAGGCCGTGGCACTGGTTTGATATCGGAGGGCTGCTGAGGGGACGACCCAGACCCAGCAGGTGTCACGCACACCCTGTGAAGCTTTAAATGGTGTCCCTTTCAAAGATTCCCTTGTTATGAGAGAAAAGATACCAAGGTGGTTCTTCCTCATGAGGAACTTTCTGAAAGGTGGTGACAACGAAATCCACTGCTTCTGCAGCTTTACATTTCACCATGGGGCAAAGCACTGGTCTCTGGGAAACAGAATTAACCTGTCTTCATGATGGTTTCCTTAAGAATACATGCCTGGATTTCCACCTACACTTACCAACTAGTTTCAAAGCTCAGGGTTTGAGTTTTACATGCGGCTCTGCATATGGAGCAGCAGGAGCAGTGTGCCTGTGCAGTCTGCTAAAGAACACACTATTTCCAAATAGCCACAGGCACAGCCCATGGCGTCAGAGCATAAAGACGTCCCTGTGGGGTTCCCATGGGCACCCAGAACTAGGTGTTATCAGTACTGTGTGAGTGAATTTGCTGCTTCAGTTCTAGAACAGGAAGGGACTGTTAATGACGGCAATGTCCTTTAAAAGCATTTCTACTTGATCATTAAATGAAACCTAAAGACAAGAAAGTTGTGTTTTAGGCAGATAATGGAATCCTAGGAACTTTCTATTTGTCCACGTCTAGTTGTTTCTGTTTCGTTTTGTTTTGTTTGTCCACAGATGACTCTGAAGGCAGCATGAGCCCTCTCAGCTGCTTGGCTGTGTGTGTGCGCAGGTTGGCATGGGCTTAGGAAAGTGCATGGGTTCTGCCATGACAGAGACCAGAAATAAGGAACCTGGGGTGCAACAACGTCTGTCTTAAGCATCATATTTCTTTCGTGCCTGATACAAACTTCAATTAGTTCATTTACTCATCTAAAAGTATTTCACCGATTGTGGTGATCAAATAAGTGTTCTACCATTCATTAATGAAAGAAAAGACAGGTGGATCAGTGGATGGGTGGATGGCTAGATAGATATCAAAGGAGAGAACGTATCTAAGCTTCCATGCCGGCAGAAGATAAGGCTGGACGGGAGGGCATTCACAGGTACAGCGAAAACACGGGCGCCCCCGTCGATGCTGTCGACGAGAACGCTTTCATGTCTTCGCCGCATCATGAAGTATCGCTGATGCTGTTGTCCACTGGCAGAGGAAAGCCTCAGTTTTTTTTATTTTCAGAGATCAGAGTGAAGAAATGGAAATCTGGTACTGACAGCTTGGCTCTGGGTGAGTTGCTGAGGCACACGGGTGGTTGTGTATAAGCCATCAACCAGGCTGATAGTGTGCTCTCGGCTTTGTTGTTGTTGTTGTTGAAACAAGATCTTACTATGTAGCTCTGGCTAACTTCAAACTTTCTGTGTAGCCCAGGCTAGTCCTTCTGAAGTGTTTCAAAGTGCTGGGACTCCAAGCTTGCATTACACACACAGCACAAAGCACATTCCCTAAGGACAGCTATAGTTCTTTCAGATGCAAGTGGGGCCTTGGGTGAATTCTAACCAAGTATATTAGCATCCTCTTAGATTGTGAATCTGTAAACATGCTCTGAATATAAATTGTCCATCTCCATTGTTTCTGAAGGACCCACGCACTATGCCGCAGACCAAAATATAAAAAACAAAATGAGAATTTAAGAGCTTTAATTCAACTGCCTCAAATCTGGAGAACACTGGTCTAACAGCCGGCTGTAACAGGTTGTCCAGACTATGGAAACATTATAGAACATTTGCATGAAGTAGAAATGAAAGTTGTATGCCTACTTGGGAAGAAAACTTGCCTTCTTCTAAAACACAGAGAGAGAGAGGTGGGGGGGAAGCCCCATTACTTTGCAGCCAACAAATAAATAGCAACCACTTACTGACATTTGTTACATTTAGGACTAACTCAGACTGACTTTTCTTTTTTTTAAGTCTAGTAAGTTACTGCCTGCAAATATCCCCTTTTGGCATGGGAACTGAAACCCAGCAGGCCCCACAGTTCATGAAGAGAAGCTAGACTTTGTACATACTAGAGCATCTGGGCTCCATAGCCTCTTCCCCATCAGGATAGCCCGAGAGTCCACGCTCTCTGTAGCAGGCCATGTGCTTCGTTTCTCAGATGCTCTGGAGGAGGAGGAAGAACGAGCTGGTGGGCTTTCCAATCCTATTGCTTCCCTTTCCCTCATATCGATTGCTTTCAAGCTCTTATGCTGTACCATCTGCAGGAGCGTGCCTCGGTTTCTTCCTTAGGAAATGGAACGAACAACCGAGTCTCCACTTCAGGGTAGTTGGCAGGAAGGAGTAAGTTAACAGATGCAGTATCTATAAGCCATCACTTCCTGGTTTTTTATAATTACCATCATTTTTACTTGGCCATACCTGACTGATCAAGAAATGGATGCCTACATCTGCCACCTGTTAAGGATTGGTCTAATTTTCAGGACCATGGACTTCTCAGTGTTAAAACCTGCTTGAAGTTGGGGTTGGGGCTGAAGAGGCAGCCAGGGAGGGGACAGGTGTGCTAGTCCCCCTCCACCCTAACTGTAAAATGGAAACTGCTATTAAATTAAGTACAATTCATAGTTAGCATTGCAGTTAACAAGTTAGAGAAGTAGATCAATCATCAACCAGGCATCACTTGTGCTGAAACAGAAAGGGTAAGGGAAAAAAGAAAACAAAGACTTTCCGTCGTTTCTGGAGCATTTGTACAAAGAATTCATGTAACCTGGAGATAACAGGAGTGATGATAACCAAGCAGGCTTGACTCAGAAAATAAATCATCCCTGAGGTTTCAGCATCCCCATGGGGTGTCCTTTAACATTACCTATTATGCTGCTCCTGTCTCTCTCTGTCTCATGGCTTTGTCTCAGACAGACCCTGCCAATTCATTGGCTGCTTCTATGGCAATCATTCATTAAGAGCAATATCCCCCACACCCCATTGAGTATGGGGTAGGTGGGAGAACCCATCAACCATCATTTGCTGAGACCCCGTTATGAATTTGACAAAAGCCAAAGGCTTACAGGAGTGGCTGAGAGAAGAGACCCCATGTTTCAGGAGCTCACAGGTAAGTGGTTATGTGGTCATGGTGGTTTTGTGGCCTCTCATCACTCTGCCCTCTGACCATACTCGGAACTCATGCTTCCACAGACCTCAGACCTTCAGAAACTGCTGTGTGCACAGCCTCCTATCCAACCGCAGATTCTGACGGGAGGTCAGTGCCAAGCTCAAAATTCTGCATTTCTAACAGGCTTGCAGGCACTTCTGGTGCAGCAGGCTCACAGTCCACCCTTTGAGCACCAAGGCTCAGCTCAGACCCTAAAGGTCACCGGTTCCTCTTCCATTTCATAGATGGTTGTAAGTGCTAAAGCATTTACAGTAGCTGGGGACCTTTCTTCCCTCTTTGGTCACAAGCTTCTTGAGGACAAGGCCTGTCCTCTCTTCCTTTCCAAGTTCCACACAGCAGGTGCTCCATAAATATAGCCGACGGGCAGGCTGTTCCTACCCGCACAAAAGCCCCTTCTCCTCACTGCCAAGAAATCAAGAACTGTCCCCTGGTGCTCTGTGGGCAGCTTTCTTCAGCCGCATTACCCACAGGGAACGCTATGTCTTCCATTGCTGTCCCTTCTGCTGGCTGAGGCTCCCAGGCAGCAGCCCAAACCCATCTTTTAGATTTTGTCTTACTGTCAACACATGTCTTGCATTTCTTAACAAGGGCAGGAGAGCAATCACAGCTGGGGTTTTGGCTCTCAGGAACAGTGCACCCTTTTCCTTTCTAAGGAATCTGTCCCTTTTAAAATCTAGGCTGGAATCAAGGAACCTGCCCCACCAATTTCAAATAACCCTCAGTCAACCATTGTAGCTATGTTGATAGCTGATTCCCTGTGTGGGAATGGCCAAGAGGCCATTACCTCCTTTGGTAAACTCTCCAAATCTTAAACAAACAAAGAGCTATTGACTAAGAATGACACCACTAAACTTCTGCCTACTTAAAAACTAAAAGACAAAGTCTGAAGCTTTGTGTACCAGCTGGATAAAGACAGCTTTTTGTCCCCTGTCTTTGTACTCATCCATTACCAGAAAATGTACCAACAGGAAGGCGTGGAAAAGCAAGACTGCTTAAGTTGCTAAAGAAAGAGAAGTGGGAGGAGGAGGAGAAAAGAAGAAATAACTGGGTGTATACCAAATATTTTAGGGGACAACATAAAAATGAGTGGGATTCTGAAGCCCCAAAGAGGCTAGCTTCTGTCTTCCTAGACCAGAGCGGCTGGCCTTTGATCTTTCTAATTCACAACAGGCTTTCCCTTCCTCTGCAATGCTGACATGCTTTCAAATGCTTGATCTATTTATGGAGGATTTTTCCTATGATCACCTACTGTAAAAAGCACAGGTATGCCACCAATGGCATGCCTGCACAGCCTGTGCCCAGGCATTCTAACTGACGGGCACTGGTGGCAGCGATGAGGTAGCTTCCTATGTGGCCTTCAGCTGCTGAAGAAACCCTGGGCACCAGAGACACCATAAATGGTACGGCTTTCTCCAGTGGAAGCCATTCCCACTTTCAATGCCAAGGGTTCTGTGGTCAGAAAGTTAAGTGCCAGGGGGTGGGGGGAATCTTAACTCTTAGATGGTACTAAGCTCTCTGTATGTAAGTGTCTGCTCACTGAAATGACATAACTCAGTTCTCTCTTTTTCATAGGCTCACTGCCTGTCACAAAGTTGTCATCCCAGTTTTACATAATAAAACTATTATTACATTATTGTCTTTTATACTGTCATCTACTTAAACAATACATTATCATTAAGAATATTCTGTGGACCCTTACGTATAATTTCATTTAATTTTTTTGCATTATGGAGTGCATAATTAATTACACCACATGAATGTTACATTACACAGTTGTAGAGGAGGCAGGAAGAACACATTAAAACGTTGTGACTGTTGAATGCTGTGGTTACTGGCCTTTTGCAGCTTTCATCCTGTCGCCTACGGGGAAAACTCTGGAGAAACGAATTCTCTAAAGCCATCCTTTGGCAATATAACTTTGAGGAGGAAACTTTATGGTTTGTTTGTTTATTTTCGAGACCGAACAAGCCGTGAGACCCTCCCCCGTCCCCGTCACGAGTGCTAGGATTACAAGAGGGGCTCACTATATTTTGACTTAATTATTATTGTATATATTGCTTAAACACCTGTGTGTGTGTGTGCACGCGTGCCAGTGCCCATGTGTGCACCTGTGCCACAGTGTGCTGTGCGTGTGGAGATCAGAGGACAGCACTCAGTCCTCTCCCTTCACCACGTGGGCCCCAGGTATTAAACTCAGGTCCCCAGGTTTGGCGTCAAGTGCTCATACCTGCTGAGCCATTTTGCTGGCCAGTTACTTCTTTTTCTCGAGGTAACGTTCTGAGTTCAAAATGAAATACGTGAATATTTTATGTCGTAAATGTCACTGATGTGGACTCTATCCCACCAACTGTTACAAGGTCACTTTTAGTAGCGTAGCAAATTCTCTTTCTTTTTCCATTCAAAAGGCAATGGTGGCTGCAGGCGTTTCCGTGGTTGACAGTGGACCCTGACAGTGTGTACTTGCTTCACTTGGAACCTCATCTACCTCAGACAACAGCGCCCTGGAAATAGTCTCGATATAAAACACATGGAGGCATCCCCCTCGCCACTTAGAGGAATATTGACTCTATGAATTACTGTCACCAAAAAATTTACAAACATTTGATTTATAATAATAGTTCTCAAAGTGTGAGCTGGAATTACTGAGTCCCCAAGACTCTTCTAGAGAGTCTAGAACATCAAGCTTATTTCTGTAATTTTAAGGTATCATTTGCATTTCTTATTTACAGCCTCTCATAAGCAAATAGTGAAGTTTTCCAGAGCACACACAGCATGTGATGACATCAGAGTTCTGACAGCTTATAGAATGTGCGCTTGTACGTTTTTATGTTTGAAACATCGTTTGATTGTTAATTTCTTCAAAAATAATAACCAAAAATGAATCAATGCCTTTAATAACTAGCGTGGTGTGTGCCTGCAGTCCTGTTCACGCCTGAGGTTGAAGAGGGGGTGTCGCCTGAACCCTGGCAGGATAGCATGATCCTACCCTACAAACATAAATAGATATGTGTGTGAGCATATATGCAAAACATGTATCTGAGTGAGAATAAAAAGATTTTTTTGTGTAAGGTTTTTGGTTTTTGGTTTTGGTTTTGATTTTGGTTTTTTGAGACAGATTTTCTCTGTTGTAATTCTGACTCTCCCAGAACTCACTCTGTAGACCAGGCTGGCCTCGAACTCACGGAGCTCCACCTGCCTGCCTCTGCCTCCTGAGCGTTGGGATTAAAGGCACGCGCCACCACCGCCCAGTGGTTAATTTAAATGAGGATGAATTCATGTTATACACTTCATTTGGAGCTTTGATTGATAAAATCGTGAAGCTGCTCTTACAGAGGACCCAGGTTTAATCCCCAGCATCCACATGGTGACTCACAACTGTCAGTAATTCCAGTTCTAGGGGTTCTGAAACCCTCTTCTGGCAGTGCATGCGTATGGTGCACAGACATACATGGAGGCAAAATACCCATACACATAAAATAAGTAATCAATGCATATTTAAAAAAAAAACTGTAGCCAAACATAGTGGCATATGCTTTTAATCCCAGCACTCAGGAGGCAGAGACTGATAGGTCTCTGTGAGTTTAAGGCCAGGCTGGTCTAAACAGCAAGTTCCAGGCCAGTCAAGGCTATGTGTAATTCATCTACCTAGCAATTACTAATCTAGCTAACAGCTGCTGACCTGAAAATCTCAATGGCCACTGGGGAGGAAGATGCATTTGGTCGAGCTCCTCAAACTGCCTTTACTAAGATCCCTGAACTGGACCAAAATCTCGAGCGAGCACAGAGCACCTGCTTATGAGGAGGCAAGCCAGGTACCTAAAGGAACAACTGTGAATTCGGTGTTCACCCTTAGGTGCCTACCCTGCATTTGCATGGCCTTGAAAGGAATGCCTTCTTCAACGCTGGCTGTTCTCAAGGTTGCAACATACTCTCTGTAGCTAGATCGTCACCCCACAGGCGTACCAGCAGAAGGAGGGTTTCATCTAATGATGGACAGAGCAATAAACAGCAGCCTTCTAACAAAGAACAACGAGAAAGCTACTAATTACTTGATATTGATTCAAAAAAAACAAATCAGTATGAACTCATTTGACACATAGCTGGTAATTTGGATTCTTGGGAGAGCATGTTCTACAGTATCTGTAATATGTGCTTTATTCATTCATTTCTGCATTTTTGAGATGGAATCTCATGTAGCCCACAACCCTTGAAATACTAATCTTCCTGCCTCTACCTCCCAACTTCTGGCATTACAGGCCTATGCCACCACATCCAGCTTCTGCTCTGCTCCAAACGTAGAGGGTTATTTTTTAAGATACAGAGAAATTACATTTTAGAAATATCTCTATCCAGTATTGATTGAAATGATAAGGATTACCAAGTTCTAGAACAAAGCAACCCCTTAGCACTGCAGACAGCTCTCCTCTTTAAAATGAATTAACTCATGTAATCTAGATTTATCTGATGAGCCACATGTTGCTCAAGACTGTAGTCTAAAATCCGAATAGGCAAAATCTAACTCTGTGTGGATTCTGCAGATTTTAATGACTCGAAGTTCAGCTTGGTGGAATTTCCCTAAATCCACAAGACTTTTTTAACCCCTCAGTTAGCTTGCATTCTTGTTTGAATTATGCACATTTTAACGCATGATGCCATTCCACATTGAGAGAGGATGAAGATACAGGCGTTGTTCCACAGCAACAAGTACAAGGTATTTCACCAAGCGAAATGACTTTGCTTCTTTGTCTTCTGTTTCTAAAGACAATCAAATGTGGGTCAGATTGGCCCAGATGGGGGCAGCCATGGGGTAAAACTGAACTCAACTTGAGGAAGTTGAAATAGTTTAGTACACATCAGAAGGAAACTATTTCACAAGTGTCTTGCATTGTCAATATTTTTCTCTTTAAGTTCCCCACTGTGCCTCCCTGGGATCTGTGTTATTGACTCCTGTTTGTAGTTTATGGGATAAATTCCTTCAAGGCCTTCTCCCGAGCACCTGCTGGGTCTCACTTTATAGAGGAAAGAGAGTCCTGATGCCAGAAGGGGTCATAAAAATAAGATTCCAGAGCACTAAACACAGCGGCACTCAAATTTGTTACCTTCCCCACATCCGTGTGCAGTCAAAACTATCTCTTTATGTAGTTACCTGTGAGAAATTCAGAGCTAGGAAGAGCAACCACTGAAGGCAACTCTGTGTAGAGAAGTCTTATATCCCTCAAACCCAAGTCATAACCGTTGGTGACAGGTACAGTCATAGGCTCAGTTAGTCAAGGTGACACTTTCATCTAAGGGGAAAAGGTCATCACCCCCACAATGGAGCAGTAAAGAAACACCTCAGTGTCCTTTCCTTCTGACAGCCAGAGACTCCCCAATACCATACACTTCAGTGGGAGCACAACAGAGGCCCTGGGATGTAGACCTTTTTTATCTGAACTGGGTAAAAACTAGTATGTTTCACTGGTGGCGACAACAGTCATCATCATAATCCCAGCTCTCAAACTACTGTGGCATTGCCTGCCTGTAATCCCAGCTCTCAAGAGACAGAAGCAAGAGAACTGCCAAGTTCAAGGCCTTTGCCGGCCTCCACAGAAAGAACCAGGCTAGCCAAGGCTGACGAGCAAGACTGTTTCAAAAAACAACTAAAACAAAAATAAAAGACAACTTTTATCCAGTCACGTGTTGTTAACAAGAAGTGAGGAGAAAGCTGTCGCCGTCACAGCCTCTGTGGTTGGAAGTACTACACGACTTCACATACATGATATTTAATACATTATATCTGACAAGAGTTCTGGGCTCACTGCTTGCAGTCTTACTGTACGGTAGGTCTTGTTCTGAGAATTTATTTATTTCCATTTTTACAGAGACCTTGTGAGCCAGGTATTATTTTAATCACATTTTAGACACAAGAAAACCAAGTCATAGAAAGTATACAGAACTCGGTACATGGTTCAACGGGAATTTAAGCCATCTAGAATGTTCCATGTGTATCATACAGCAATGTTTAATAGGAACATTATTTAATATGCACAAAGAAATGCCAAATATGTTAAACATGATAAACTAAAATGTTCAATTCTATGAATAAGCAAACTTTCAATGTAAGTAAAATGTGTGACGTTTTAAGGAGAGGCTTGGATGATTTTGAAAAAGAACGATGCTTAGCCCGAGTGGATAAATACAAGTCAAAAAGTAAATAAAACAAAACCATAAGGCCTAACACCTGACGTACAAAATGTAACTTTAGACATTACATTTGTGTGCCAAACTGGCCTATAAAAAGATCCTTAGGGAGCATAAAAGGGCAAAAGTCTTATCAAAGTGGATTTAAACTTGAAAGGCTCAATGAAAGTCAGATTATAGTCAGCTTCTTGTGAACTCATTTTAGAGAGAGAAAAAAGCATGAGGCAGGATGACCCTCCTCTACTCTGTTCCAAATCAGCCTTCCTGTGTCTGCTCTATGGGATGTAGAAGCTGACTCTGGAAGCACACACAGTCTGTAAGAGCCCAGCCCTATGAGTGGGAACACCCTGAAATGTGACTGTCTATCTGTGTGGCTGTGCAAACATAGTCTCTGTAAGTTAAAGCTGACCCTGTGTACCCAGGACAGACTTGAGTGGAACAAGATGATATCATCACTTTGATTTAGGGAGCAGTCTGTTAAAACTTAAAAACTTAAAAACCTATGAGTGGCAGGGGTCATATTCTCTCTGTTTATGAAATAATTTGCTGCCTCTGGGGAATTAAATAACAAAGTCTTGGTTCTTTTTTACAGTTTGATCTTTGTTAATTACTGAGCTCTCAATTTTGAGGAGATGGCTCTTGAATAAAAACTAGATTCTTTACAATTTACCTAACTCAGAATAACACAATTCAGTAACTATCTTCCTGGGGAATTATTGAGTTTCTCATGGATGCAATATTCTCAAACAACCAAAGGGTTTCATAAAGAATGAATGAAAGAAAAAAAGGAAGGAAGGAAGGAAAGAAGGAAGGGAGGAAGGAAGGGAGGGAGGAAGGAAGGAAGGGAGGACGGGAGGAAGGAAGGAAGGGAGGAAGGAAGGGAGGAAGGGAGGAAGGGAGGAAGGGAGGAAGGAAGGGAGGAAGGGAGGAAGGAAGGGAGGAAGGGAGGAAGGGAGGAAGGGAGGAAGGAAGGGAGGACGGGAGGAAGGAAGGAAGGGAGGAAGGAAGGGAGGAAGGGAGGAAGGAAGGGAGGAAGGGAGGAAGGGAGGAAGGAAGGGAGGACGGGAGGAAGGAAGGAAGGGAGGAAGGGAGGAAGGGAGGAAGGGAGGAAGGGAGGAAGGAAGGAAGGGAGGAAGGGAGGAAGGAAGGGAGGAAGGGAGGAAGGAAGGGAGGACGGGAGGAAGGAAGGAAGGGAGGAAGGGAGGAAGGAAGGGAGGAAGGGAGGAAAGGAGGAAGGGAGGAAGGGAGGAAGGGAGGAAGGAAGGAAGGAAGACAACCTTATCTTATCAAAAGTTGCCATCAAATGATGATAAGACCGGGCTACTAACTTCTTATTGCTAGAACTTTCACCCTGATCTTTGTTATCTAACACACATAAGTGTGTCTTGAGATGTGGCCTAGGACGAGAATTAGCACAGTAGTCACTGATGGCCAAGACTACTTATTGTCACTTAAGAGAGGCTTCATAGAGTTAATTAGGAAGAAGTGCAGGTAAAAATAGAAAATTTTCATAGTAATAAAGTCTTCTTTAGAGGTTCATAAAGGCTCTAAATTGACATTTCAAAATAAACCAGTCATAAGAAATTTAAGGAAAAAGAACCAGCATGCTTCCTATGTCATAAAAGCAATAGCAACAGCATCCCGGTGGCCGCCTCTCATTGATCCCCAAGATTTAAAAGAACATACTTACAAAAGTATTGCAGAAAATTGTCTTATCGAAGTTTTTAAAGAGACTATTTATTGGAAAGTGACTTCAGTTTGGGTAGTTTATTCCAACATTAATGGTGGAGAATGGGACTTTAAAATTGCTGCTCATAAGGAAACACTGTAAGTCATGTGTGTCTAAGGACACTGAAAGTAAATATTTGAAACCTTGGGGAAACGATGTAGGCCTGTGATCCTAGCCCTGGAGAGGCTGAGGGAAAAGGATGTCGGATTTAAGGCCAGTAAAAGCTACATAGTGAGATGCTATTTAAACAAAAATGGAAACGTTTTAAGGCCAGAACGTGTCTCAGTCCAGAAATAAAGCAAGCCATCAAGAAAATATAAGTACTTGACAGGTTTCTTTTCTCTTAAAGCTTCCTAGACTAGCAGAGAGCATTGACCATTTTACGAATGCCCTTACTCTTGACTTCTCTGCTATTTGAAATTCCTTGGAAACAACAGACTTCTTCAAACTTACTGGATGAGAAACAAGGACACAACTTGTTTTCCTACAGTTTTTAAAATCTATTTATTTAGAGAGCGTGAAAGGAAAGAATTGTCCAGTCCTTTATTTATCTCCCTAACAGGTGCAGTACAGATGATCATAAAAGCAGACACTGAAAAAGAATTCTGCCAACCATTAAGCTTCTCCAGGGTGCATTTTCCCAGAGTATCCCTTCTTACAAAGACAGCCCAAACCTGCACTGTGATTCTCCAACACACCAAGGCAGCTCTTAGCAAGTTGGGGGGTGGGGGGGCTAATATAACTACTTTTTGTATTTGTTTGTTTTTGAGATAGCATCTGACTATGTAGCCCAGGTTGGCCTTGAAGTCTCCATTCTCCTACTTCAACCTCCTGGATATTGGGATTAATAGGCATGTATCACCACAACATACCTGACAGTGTAACTTCTATACTCCTCGTTCGAGTCTTTGATTTGACCTACGTGATCATGTAGAATTAAAGGAAAACAGTTGCTCTTGATTAAAAAAAAAAGCCCCCTTCTTCCTTCTTTATTCTTCTATCTTGCTTTCTAAAAATTGTTGACTTCCCCCTAATTTAAAATATGTGTGTACATGCATATATATGTATATGTGTGTGCATCTATATATCTCAAATTATGTTATAATTATAAATTATAAGATATATTTTAAATTAAAAATATATGTATTCACATACATATATATATATATCTTAGAGGGAAGTCAATTATATATATATGAGCATATATATGTATATATGTGTGTGTGTGTATATATATATGTATATATGTATATATGTGTATATATATATATATATATATATATATATATATATATATATGATTTTTCCAAATCAAGTTTCTTTAAGTGATCTAGTTGCTTGCATGTGGAAACTGAAAGTCAATGAATAAATATGAGAGGGAGGTTTCCCATCACTGGGCTTCTTTTCTGATGATGACTAAGCCCTGAGCCATGCTTAGAAATAGGCAAGAGGTGGAGGATGCCACTGTAGATTCAGATTGGTTTTTTAACTCCCCAGAATATTAAGACGTTCTAGGGACCAGGAAAGGAAAGTATAGGGAGTATGGGAAGCTTCTGAACTGAAAACTGTCTCTGTGACTGTGCTCCATGCTCTTCCCACTGAAAAAGACACGGCGGATATTGTACATCAAATGTTCATACAGCTGAAAAGCCACGGCTTTGGTTCTGGAAGTTACCGGAATACATCTTTAAAACTGCAGTCATCAGTGACCCTGTGCTTCGTCCTGTGTCTGAGTGTACAAGAAAGGATCTGACGTGAAAGATGAGAAAACTACAACCCTGCCCGGTGTTTCGATTGATAGACAAGGACCAAGAGGAACTATTTTTCTCTTAAACTATTTTTTTCTGACAAATTATGTATGCAAAATATAATAGCACCCAATATACCTCATGACATAGGCTCTAACAGTTAATAATTGTGGCTTCTAAAGAACCAGGCCTTGGGGCTTTCATCATTGCGTGTTACAGAGTCATTCATATTATTTTTCATAATTTATATTACACTTTATTTGAGTGTGTTTGTGTGTGTGTGCTGCACGCATGTGGAGGTCAGAGGACAGCTTGTGGGAGTTGGTTTTCTCCTTTCACCATGTAGGTCTCATGGGTGGGACTCAGGCTGTTGGTAGCAAGTGCCTTCACCTGCTGAGCCATCTCGTCAACCCCATATTATTTTTAAGGTAATAAAGATTCTACTCCAAGAAGAAAGGCTATTAAAATTCCTTAATTTGATGTTGATAATTATTTTTGACAGGAAAAAGAAAAATTTCCAGCGACAGGTTATTTCTTTACATATTAGGACCCAGAGCATCCATCCCCCATGAGGGCCTGCAGAAGCCACTTTATATATCTCTCTGAAATGGAGCACAGTAGTGCTTATTTAGTAGTTGATACATAAATGGCTCCATTAGCAAGGACATTGGGGGAGTCCTACCAATCGGAGCTTCCTTTCAGCACCTTCTCTCACCATCTGATTAGAAAAACATGATCATACTTGACCTCAGGTTCTATATGAATACAGAGTGTAAGACAGTTCCTCGGGATAAATAATACAGTTTTCCAAATGCACGTGCAACTGGAAAAATGGACAGTAGACAATGGGAAGTCGTTACTCCTACTCTGGGCAAAAGTCCAGTTCTGTAGCAGAGCACAGGCTCAGCAGGCATGAGGCCCTGGATTTGGTCCCCAGCACTATCAAGGGAAAAGATGCTTTCTGTTTCCAGAAGGAGTCCTCAAGATAGACAAAATATTTTCATGGCTCTAAATAGGAAATATAGATGAATTCTTTCCACTAGACTTCCTCCTTGAGACCCAAATTGGCATCTGTTTTTTTTTTTTCTTCCTTAGAATGACCCACTCCCTGAAGAACTGACATGACATTCCCAGAACTAGGCCACTACAGGTTGGAGGTGTCGAAGTAAGATGTTCTTTGCACCCTTAGGCGCTGAAAATTTGGTCTCTTTGCCAGATCCTATTAAGGTTCACAGCAGCAGTCCAGCCCTTCTGGGGATGGTGTTCCCAGCTGGGGAGGAGAAGGAAGATCCAGTAGGGCTGGAGGAGCTGGTTCTTTGAGGAAGTATCTACAGGTGGTTCTGGAGCATGGCGTGCTTTATTGTTGGTGCTGTCTTTCAGAGGGAGGCTTTGGTGGAACAAAGCCAATAGTAGCGAAGAGGAAACCAACTACAGAGCGTAGTTGCTTCAGACCAGAGCAGCACAGAAAAGACCACATTCTTCAGGATGTAAATGACTGTCAAAGGCAACAGTTTCACAATGAAAAACTTGAGACACAGTTTCTTTAACAGTCAGTTCTGCTGGCAAGGGAATTAAAAAAGGAAATCTCTGTATTTCCTCCGTGGATTTTAAATATATCACTGGTGCTTTTTGGGATGCCACTTTCCACCATCCAAATTTAAACTAAGCAAAGAATCTATGGGTATAGAGTTACTTACTGTCCTGGGTGGAGGGATTCCTACACAGAATATCAAAAATACTTTGGTAGCAAAAGAAACTCATAGAGATTTTAGTATTCATGTGGATTTATTTTTAAATGTATACAACATATAGTATAACACACATGAGAAAAAAACATATTGTCTTTTTGCTAGTTCTATAATTTCATTCTCTCTAAGTGTAAAATTGATTGGATCAAGTTGCCAAACCAAACACAAACCTTCACTGCGACCTGCAGGCAGAAATAATTTAATTGGTTTTATTGGTTCTGCAGCCTAACACCTTACATACTAATCTTCCAGCTTTCATGTCATTTCAGTTGGGATTTCAAACAATAAATGAAATTCAGAATAATTAAGATAATCTTCTGTTTTCAGTTAGGAATCATAAAAGGCATTTCATCCAAGTAAGCCTTGAAGAGGCAAGTCAAACAGCCCACCAGATAAAAGGGACATTTAATACACATATAAATCATTTGCATTACAAATAGGACACTTTAGCAGGGGTTAGACACACTGCCCCAACACTGGGATTAAGTTCCCATATTAATGCATGCATTTGGTGTGGTTATTTCGGGAGGAAGACTTCATCCACCAATGTTCTCTGCCAGTAAGTAGGGCCAACCTGTAACTGATCACCCCGACCTGTCAGCACTGGCTACCTAATTACATAAAGAAAAATACTTAAAAGCCTTTTCATAATTTGCTTAATATCTCAACTTGGTTCAACGTATGGCATCTTCTGCAAAGTTCTTCAAAATAATAATAACAAGAACTTTTAAGAGTTAAAAATGAAAAGCCTAAATATGGTCTGTGTGTTCTCTGCTAATCTTGTGTTCATGTGTGCAAGTGTGCGTTTATTTGCAGAGGAGAAAAAAAAAAATAAGGTTCAAAAGCCCCAATAGAAACAGATTTAATTTAAATATTTATATTTTGCATTAGTCCCAAAGAAGCAAAGCATCGGAAACTTGGCTCGTCAAAAACTTGGCTTGAGACTCAAAGGTAATCTTCTCCTGTGTAATCTTTAGTAAAGGATGAAAGATTTATATCACCCAAAGAGCAACTAGAGCATGAGGTAATACTTATAAAAGATATTTCTATTAAAAATTAGTTAATGTATTTGTGTGACGAATGTGCATTTTCACAGTTTTCACAATCACTAACACTGATTTTCTTACATTATTACTAGCAGTTTAAAAATACTAATCTTTTTATGGAAAGGAAAAATTTTTCTTCTATTGAAGACTATCCCATCTTTTCAGCTTAATTCTTTTTCCTTTTTATTCTTAATTGTTTTTTGAAGGCTACATATTTTGAAATTGTACCTAGCAAAACTCAGAAGAATACAAAATCTACCGGTCATAATCGGAAATATTTTCTTTTCAAGCAAGAATTTCAAAACTAATTTTCCAAAGCAGCAACTGAAGGAAAAGCACCCATGTCTGTATATTTTAAATGCTTTTCTGTGAAGAAGAAAAAAAAAAAAAGATAGTAAAACTACAAAAAGTATCACGAATTCTTATTTGAAAACTCGATCGGACGTTTTAAGTGTTTGAGAAAGCATCCCACGCCCCCACCCCTGCAGACTGCAAGTACAAGGTGGAAATTTTGAGAAACAAGCTAAGAAAATAAGCTTGAAAATGCTGCCTCCTCACGATGAGCAACTAATATCTTTGAATTTTGTTTTGAGGACCTCTTGAAATGGAAGAATAAATTTCATTTAGTCATTGGAACCAACATCGCTTTATAAGCTATCTCTATCAGGTATTTCTCAGTTGACTATATAGTCTTGTATATCTCTTCTGGCCTTTTCACACTCAAGGATATTATCTTTGCATCCCATTAATTATACTGTTTTATAGTTTGTTTAAAAATCAGACATCTGTTCGAAAATAAATACCAAAATAAATATTAAAGAGTATAACAAGATTTATGGGTGTTTCTTACCCTCTTTCTTAGTGGGTTCTGGCATGACCACAATAAAAGGTTATTCTCCAAAGAGTTTTCTCCCCTCCAGCACCAGCTGACAGACCCCAAGACGAGCAGAGAGACGTGCAGGTCAGTGTGACGAGCAGCTGCAGAGATACCGAACGCTTTTATACAGCCCCTGGACATCAATCATGTTGGCGCCTCCCTTCGTCGGCACAAGGATGCTGAAACCTGACAGCTCTGGGACCTTTCTCACATCTGTTGTCTGTGCTCGGCTCTCTCGCTGCTGGAAGGAATCTCCTGTCCAGCTCATGTGGCAGACGCGGGCACCTCTAACTTTCTAAATTCAGCTGCAGCCTCGTGCTCTTTCTTGTTCTTCTCCGCCCGACAGATGCATGTGCCTGCTCAGCAGTGCACAGTTTTCTGGGTGATAAAATAAATAAATAAAAATCATACTATGTGAGCCCGGCTTCTCTCTTAATTTTCAATTAGACTCAAAAGAAAAAAAATGCTATATCAAGATGATAACTTTTATGCCCGTCTTTGTTGTTCATTTTCCTTATTTCTTAATTACTGAGATTAAATTTTTTTTGTATTATATTTCTATGCCAATGTTAATTGGCCAAACTGAATTCCAAGTGAAATACCTTGGTTCATTGTCTCTCCCAAGAATAGCAAAGGTAGGTGTCTATTAAGGGTATATTGCATTTGCATTTTTAAGATACATTCTTTTAACAATTACAACCGTGTAAAAGCATGAAGAAGCAAGTAGGTGTGCTACAAGGTGGGTGGAACTTACACTAATGAAAGAAACCAGCAATAAAAGATAGGCTATAAAATCATGTTATTTAATTCCATTTTTTTTTTTGGTGAAATTCCCTGAATAGATAAATGCATAGCATTAGAAAGTAGCTTAGTAGTTGCCATGGGCCAGGGGAAGTAGAATTAGGACTGAGTGCTCATGAATGAAAGACTTCTAGCAGTGTTGAACATATTCTGGGATTGTATTGTGGGAAATGCTTTCATAGCTTTCTGAGAAAAAAACCAGACATATATATATATATCAGATAAAGAAACTCAGATAGACTAGCAGCCAGTGTTTTGATTCAGGATGGCAAATGACTTCCCCAGGATACCATGAACAAACAAAAAGGTGATTATTAAGATGGCAAATGGGCACAGAAACATAACCTAAGAGGCTGCCGCAGGTATCAGTGTTGCCGGTTTATTTTTAGTTATATATAAAATAATTGTTTTATGCACTGTTGGGTGAGGGGCTATCCTAGGTCTAGGGCATTTTGTATTGTTTTCAGGTATTGGATTTCTGTGGGGGTTGTTTAACTGCTAATGATCTGCATGTGCTATCAGTAGAACACCTGAGGAGTTCTGAAAGAATCAAAGCACCTGGGCAGCCATGCTTGGGGTTCTACTGTCGATCAAGTCTGATGCTGGCCAGGATGGTGCTCCCTCTGCTGAGGTCTGGCAGGGCTTTCACATATGAAAATACCTCCTTGTCATCCTTGCTGAACACACGGCAGAGTACTGCTACGTATCAGATTTTGTCACTTTCTCCTGAAACTTTAGAGGAACTAGTGCGAAACATGACCTGCCAAAGCGCAGGATGAAACGGGCATCCTGGCTTTCATTGTCCGTATGCATCATGGCATATCAGAGCGAGGGCTAGAATCTGCTTATATGTGAAGTCACCCACCTGCATGCCTTTAATGGTGTATGTTTTCATTACAATTTGTCCCAAACCAGCCACATTGTCTCGGATGATTTCCCATGTGGCTGAGAGCACAGCAGCTGGTCAGACTTAGTTTTACCAAGCACTGTGCCAAGCCAAGTTTCATATATGGATAGAAACTCGACTTAGCCCTCAATAGCATCATGAGTTAGCTATGTGGGGAGCGGGGGTGGCAGGCTAGACAGGACTTTCAATGAATATCATCTGCAAAGAAAGCCATCTCTTGTCCTGCTGAACACACCATTTGCTTTTCAAACAGATTTTTTTGCTCTTAAATGACACCCGTTAATGTCAACTACAGAACAGTGCATTCTGAACACCAAGATGGATATGGCTTGAAAGACGGAAAATGTGCTTCCCTGTGCCAGTTTATACATCAAATGAGTTAAGGGATCTAGGATCTAAAGTCAGATCTTTAGGTCTTATTTATGAGCCCAATGTTATTCAGTCAAATTGCTATATAGAGGCCTGGCATCGCTCTGCGCCTCAGTTTCCTCTTACGTAAAATAAGCGATTTAAAAGCTAATCTCAGAGGCCACTATGCCTTTCTGCGGTGTTTGGTGTGGTAGGAGGCCCTAAAAAAGAACCCCATTCCCAGCATTTCCAGCACACTGAGCATTTCGTGTTATACGGACAGAGGGGCAGAGTGTTATGTTGCTGAAGAATGTTTATGTGATGGGCAGATTTCACACATGCCACAAAGGAGCTTCAGTGCCATCTTTGGCTTCAGCAGAGGCCCCATGGGTTTTGATACTCTGATCGTTTTACTGAAGCAAACACATGCCAGGAAATACTGCAGTCCTCAGAGAAAGTATTTTATGACCTGGAGAGGCTTTTGGTAACAAGGAACTTCACTACAAAGAGAAAGCTCTATTGGAATAGAAAGGATAGATGAGAAAAACAGCCACGTAGTTTATCAGACAGCAAATGTGAAATTTTAGATTAGGATAATATATATTTATAGGCTCTCAGGAAAGGGAGAATGGCCAACAGGGCCACCTCCTTTAGTTGAGTGCTTCTTGGTTTGAATTTTTCTCTTTTGTATTATTGAAGGGTAAGTTAGACAACCATAACACAAACTGCCCCCCACCCCTCTCTCTCTCTTTCTCTCTCTCACACACACACGTGCACATGCACACCAAATGAAAACACCCCCAAAAAACCAAAAAACCCAGCAACAGTTCAAAAAGGAAGAAATATTTCTTGCTCACATGAAACAAGTCCAAAAGCAAACCATTCAGAATCATCAGGAAGTCAGGAAATGTCACAGCCAGAAGAAAAAACTCCTTTTACATAGGCACTGTGGCCTCATGCACATATAGTCATAGCAACCTGGGATGCTGAGGCAGGGGAATCACTTAGCCTGGGACTTCGAAAGTAGCTTGTGAACTACTGAAAACTAGTTCAAAACTCTTGACAGGGACATAAGAATTGTTTTGGCAATTAGGAGCCCTTGTTGCTCTTGTAGAAACCCACATTCGATGCTCAGTGCCCCAGTAGCCAGTAACTCTAGTTTTAGGGGATCTGACATCCTCTTCTGACCTTCATGGTTACCAGGTACACATGTGGTGCACATAAATACCTTCAGGAAAAACATTCAATACACGTAAATTAGAGTTATTAAGTCTAAAAAATTAAAATCTTTTACATTATTTAATTTAAATAAATAAAAAAGCTTCTAGTATTCTAGCTAGGTACCATGTTCATACCCAGAACAAAAGAAAAGAAGAAAGGAAACAAGGAAAGAAAAGAAAAAAGAATTCACAATCTCCATTTAAAACTTGTTTTTTACATTAGTATGTAAAGTATTGGGTTTGGGTCTGGATAGAAGCCTTAGTAGTTAAGTGCACCGGATGTTCTTGCAGAGGATCCAGGTTCAATTTCTAGCATCCATTAGGGCAGTGAATTACTGCCTGTATGTGGTGGCTTGAATGAAAGTGGCCCCCGTAGGCTCATAGGGAATGGCACTATTGAGAGGTGTGGCCTTGTTGGAGAAAGTGTGCCCCTGGGGATGGGCTTTGGGGTTTCAGAATCCCAAGCCAGTCCCCATGTCACTCTCTCTTCCTGCTGCCTGTGGGCTATGGATGTAGAACTCTCAAGCTCCTTCTCCAGCACCAGTCTGCGTGCCTTCCACCGTGCTTCTTGCCATGATGATAATGGAGTAAACCTCCAGATTGTAAGCCAAATCCAATCAAATGCTTTCCTTTATAAGAGTTTCCATGGTCATGGTGTCTCTTCATAGCAACAGAAACCTTATCTAAGACACTGTCACTTCACTTCTGGAAGACCCGGTGCCCTCTTCTGATCTCTGCAGGCAGCAGGCACGCCTGTGGGACACAGACATGCGGGTGAAACACGCATACACATGAAATAAAAATAAAATACATTTCAAAATATTGTGTAGACATAGACATTGATTCGGGTTCGAAGCTTTTTATTCTTCCTAACTCAATCTCCAGTCATTACTATTGGAGCCCTGAAGCATTTCAACCTCTGTATAATCTAAGCTTAAGATGTTAGCTTGGACCCAGAAAGCTTTAGTCTCTTCCTGTATACAATATAGTCTTAAGCTTCCAGGACCCACTGCTGACTGAGCCACTCTGACTCCTCCTTCCGAACTCAGACTCTTCCGGTTTAACGTCTCGCTGTTCTGGCTCAGACTCTGCTCCAAGCTGACTGGTTCAAACAAATCTGTCAGTCTGAGCTGACTTCTGACTCTGGATGATTCTCTGCTTCAGACTAAACTGCTCTGCTCAGCTTCAAACTGACTCACCCTTCCCATCTGATACTGACTTCTGCAGAGTTTGCTCTGTGTTTCTGTGTCTCTCCCTGAGCTCTCAATGCCCCATACTGCCTCCATCAGCCTCTTTGCTCCTCAGTCAGACTGCTTCATTGTCACACAAAGACGCAAAATCTTGTCCCTCATCTGCTTGCTTCAAGCTGCTCACCTCATACTTCCTGCTGTAACTAACTGCTTCTGAGCTGAGAGCCTGCTTTTATATCATGAGATTGGGTGGGTCCTCACTAACTTATTTTGCTCACTCTTCCTCTGATTAGTCACTATACCTGTTCTTCAACTCATCTCAGATGTCACTTCTTGTGTGACACTGACTGTTTCTGAGCTCTGCATCCTGTGTCTGCCTCCACATTCTGTTTATGTCTTATGGATTAAAAGCATAAACCACCACTGACTTCTGAATACTGGGATCAAAAGTGTGTGCTACTACTGCTTTCTGAATACTTGGATTAAAGGTGTGTACCAACATTCTTAACATTCTTTCTACATCTACCTGAACCACACAGGCCTCTAAAGGTGATCCCTTCACAGAGTCACAGGTGACCCCTGGAAAATAGACCCTTCGTAGCTTTCACATAGGCCTATTCCTCTACAGTATTGGGTTCTGTTTTTTTTTAATTCTCTCCCCCACCCCCTCTGTGTGTATGTGTGTTTATAATGTGCACATATGAGGAGGTCAGAGGATAACCTTAGGTCTTTAGGTCTTTGTCCTTGCCTTCCACCTTGTTTGAGACAGGTTCTCTTGTTTGCCATGACATACACAAAGCTGTTGTTGGCTCATGAGCTTCCAGGGATTCTCCGGTCTCTACCTTCCACTCTGTTGTAAAAGCACTAAGAATTTAGGGCCCACTGCTGTGTGTGGAGTCTGGGGATCTGAACTTGTGTCCTTATACTTGCACAGGAAATATTTTACACGCAGAGCCATCCTCTCAGCCAATGATTACGGTATCTTCAAATACAATTTTTTTTTGTTGATCTTCCTTCCCTCTCTTCTCTTCTATTCCCTTGCTCCCTCCTGCACCTTCCACCCCCAGTAGTCTCCTTTTTGCTTTAATGTCTCTTGTGTTCTGTTGCCCCTCCTGCAATACTTCTTCTTCTCTTATGGTTCCCTCTCAAATTTCATAGGCTATACCCACACCCACATGTATACATATATATGGATACTAAAGGCTGGAATCCGCATATGAGATGGAGTGTGCCATCCATTTTCCTCAGTCCAGGTTACCTTACTTAATGCAACACTCCTGATAGGCATCTAGGCTGCTTCAATTTCTTGGGTAATTATCAATACTGTAGCAATAGACATGGATATGCACATATCTCTGTGAAAAACCAATCAGATTTAGACCCTCATTTTACACAATAAATGTAGGCATAAACACCAGGAAGGTTATTTTCAATTATAATAATAAAACATCAAAATATTTAAGAAAATTGCTGGAATATTGGAATGACCCTGAGTAAAGAGTCTTTTTTTTTAAGAAGAAGAAGAAGGGCTGGCAAGGTGGCTCAGTCGGTAAAGATGCCTGCTGCCAAGCTTGATGACCTGAATTTGACCCTTGGATCCCACCTGATGGAGGCAGAAAGGCCATTTTTATTTATTTAGAGAAACGAAGAGTGATACTTAATTTCAACTTATTTATAATTTTTGTAGTTTTCCTTATCTATTCATTTTTGGTTTCTTTCCATTGTAGTCAAAAAGATAGGCATAATTTAAAATTTAAAGCCATTCTTAAGATTTGTTTTCTAATCTTATGTGTGGTTCACTCTGAAAAGAGTTCTTTGTGTTATTGAGAAAAATGTGCATTCATTGCTGTTGATAGTGCATTCTATCTTTGTCTGCTTGGTATAGTTAGTATACAGTGTTGTTCAAGCCTTTTATTTCCTTACTTATTGCGGTGGTTTGAATAAGAAACACCCCCTTAGGTTCGTATATTTGAATACTTATCAGGGAGTAGCACTACTTGAGAAGGATTAGGAGGCGTGGCCTTGCTAAAGGAAGTGTGCCACTGGGGGTGAGCTTTGAGGTTTTAAAAGTCCCAGCCAGGCCAAGTGGCTCACTCCTCCTCTTCCCACAGGCCCAGATGTAGTTCTGAGCCACTGCTCCAGTGTCCGACTGCATGCCTTCATTCTTCTTACCATGATAATAATGGACTAAAACTCTCGAACTGTAAACAAGTCCCAGTGAAATGATCTCTTTTATAAGAGCTGCCTTGGTCATGGTGTCTCTTCCCAGCAATAGAACACAAAGACACTTATCCTTTGTCTGGCTACTTTGATGATTGAGACTAAAGTACTGATGTCTCTGTGGTTATTACAGAACCACCTACTTCTCCCTTCAGCGCTGTCAGGGTTTGTTGTGCTTATTCTGGAGTACAAAGTTTAGTGTGGTTGTGTTTACAACTGTTATACATTTGTTAATATCTAATGTTCTTTGTCTTGAAACAATTTTTGAAATGAAATTTATTTTGTCTGATATTGACACTGAACTAGGTCTCTTTCTGACAATAAATAATACTTAGTCATCGATGGATGAGAAAAATACTGATTTATACCTAATATTAATGCTAATTAATATTTTAAAAGATACTATTTACTATTTAGTTTAGTGAGCTACTACCTACTATTTAGTATACAGTTGGTATTATCTTTTATGTTGTTTCAGTCAATTGTATACAAATGGTACTCATGATAGTAACAAATGGACTTTTAAAATACCTTATAGCCTCGTGGTCACAGAAAGAAAAAAAGTTTTAAAAATTGAATTCATTCCAGGCATGGAGGAGAATACTTTTAATGCCAGCACTTGAAAGGTAGGTAGAGGTAAGTGGATTCTGTGAGTTTGAGGCCAGCTTGAGTGAGTTCCAGGCCAGCCAAGACTACATAGGGATACCTTGTCTCAAATCAATTTTTTTCACTTCATATATTTTTTGATATGAAAATTTGGTGTGGAAAGATTTTTTGGTATGATTAAGAAAAATATTGTATTAAATAGAAATAAAAATCCTGTGATTAAGCAGAATAAACACGTTTATTCAGGGAGAGAAGGAAATGTTCAGTTTCTGGTGATTAAAGTGTTTAATGTGCCCAGCATTCTGCCTTCTGTTTCCTAGCCCTCCATGATGTAATCCGCCATGCTCTGCCATGCCTTCTACACCATGTTGAACTGAATCTTCTGAAATGATGAGCAGAGATAAAGGGGTTTATTCACGGTTTCTAGCAGCCCATGATGGGTGCTGTATATTCATGGCATTGCATCCTGTAGAGATAGTTAAAGCACACACAGCTTTATTTGTAATGTCACTGTTATAGGCCAATAACAATTAAAGTCTTTGCAACTATTTAAGCTTATGGTGGACAATCTTAAATATCAATTTGAAATGCATGTAGATGATACAAAAAGGATTTAAAGGTGCTGTTAGTCAATGTGGAGAGCCATAATTAAATGCCAAACAAACAACAAAGAATTTTTTTTTATACTTCTGCAATTTGGAAGTGTATGGTCAGGTACAAGCACAACTGGTGAGATCCTTCTTCCAGGCGTATGGCTGTCTTCTCATTACAAAGGGATCAGTGCCATGTGAGAGCTTCACCCTCAGGACCTCACTCCCACATAACCGGTTTTCACAAGTCTATAATATCATCACAGAGTTAGGACATAGGCATATGGGACAGACGGGCACCGTTTAACTGTATCTTAGCTGGAAAGAATGTGAACAAATTTATTAAGACCTCTGTTGAGATAAGGGCAGCGAAAAAATGCAAGTCTATTACCTCTTCCTCCACCTGCTCCTGGGGGCACTCTCCTTCAATATTCCCTCTCCTGTTGTCAGTTGTGAGTGTGAAGGCCTTCCAGAGCTTCCCCTTAACCATAACCCCTAATCTCTACCTGGGAACCCAAGCACTCTCTATATTGAGTATTAAAATCTTAATTAGAGACGATGTAACGGCTAAAAGTGTTGCATTTCCTTCCAGTTTTTCCTATGCGCACATGGAGAGGGGGTTTCAGTTTTAACTAAGTCATGGAAAGCAGAAATCTAGGATCCAAAATGAAATTCAAAATCCAAAAGAGAACAAGTTAGAACAAAAATCTGAAGAATGAAAGCTGTGGTTGATCGCTCACGTCTACAATCCAGCACTGAGGAGCTGGAGACAGAAGGACGCCCTCAGCTATCCAGCAAGCTTGAGGCTAGCCTGGGCTACATGAAACCCTGTCTCATAAAGAAAATAATTTAAATAAAATTTGAAGAATGAAGCCAACCATGGTCCTGTACAGCTATTTTTGGAAACAGGAGCAAGGGAGATCAAGAATTTGAGGCCAGCCTCGGGCAACTCAGCCTGCCAAAAACGTGAAGAATAACTCCACAACACTGTTTGTTACCTGAAGTCTCAAGTATACCCATTTTCCCCGATGCAACTCTCTGTGTGAAGCAGAAAAGAGCATATGATATGGGTAACAAAGGTTTGAAGGCTTTGTCAAATGTTAGCACAGTTGGCACAAAACGGTCACTAAGTGAAATTCTTTTTTTCCGTGCACACGTGTGTGGGAAACTGTTTTGAATGCACTGTCATGAGACAGTAATATTTCTCCCTACTACACTACGAATTGATAACATGAGCAATTGTTCTTTAAACCTAGCACTTTAGTAAATGACTTTAAAACTGAGGATTTTTTTTTCTCTTAACAACTTTATGTAAACGTATTTTATTTAAGAAAAACTTAACTTCTCTCTGCTTTTTGCTTATTGTATGCCTGGGCTCACTATGTTTGAAATAAAGAAGAAAGAAGACCGCCCTCTTTCAATTCCTTAGGCTGACTTTGAGTTTCCTTTTGTACCGAGTACGGGTTCATGCTGACGGCTTGCTGGCTATCAATAGAACTCTACTCAACCACCTTATTTTAAAACCGAAGCATGTTAAACCCTCTAAGCCTTCCTCATAAGACATACCCTTCAACTCCCAAATTAGTCCGGTGTCTTTGCTGGATCCCTTCCAAGATTCAGATGTTCTACTAAGCTCCATGTCCTACCACACACCATGAAGTAAGCTACAAGCAGTGGCAGTCCCTGTGCCTTAGAGTCTCCTTTCATTTTTAGACCCTAACAAGTTTTCACCTCCGAATCTTCTGCTTCTTGCTAATAGAACTCGCTGGAAAAATTCAAACAATGTACCAGTTCTGATGGCTATAAATGCAATGCCTTAGTTTTTAATATTTGATGTGTAAATTTATTTATTTGCTTACTTACCTTTTATATTTATGATTTCATACATATGTATGATAAATTTTGGTCATTTCCTTCTCTTTCTTTCTTTCTTGTTGTTTGTTTGCTTTGTTTTTGTTTTGTTTTGAGACTAGGTCTCTCTATGTGGCCCTGGCTGTCTAGGAACTCACTATGTAGACCAGGCTGGCCTCGAACTCACAGAGATTCATCTGCCTCTGCCTCCTGAGTGCTGGGATTAAAGGCATGCGCCACCATGCTCAAACCAAATTTTGATCATTTTCATCCCCTCCCACTCTTGTTGAAATCTTTCTTCCAAGGATTCCCCTTCTTACTTTCAATTTTTTGTGCTCTCCTGTGTGTGCGTGTGTGTGTGTGTGTGTGTGTGTGTGTGTGTACACCACTGAGTTCATTTAGGGTTTCCTATACAAGCTCCAGCTGAGGATTATTTACTGGAGCACGGGCAACTATCATTACCAAAGAAATATTTGAAACTTTTAAATACAAAATTTAAATAAGGCACCCTCTCCTCCATTGACTGCAGACGGTCCTTCAGGGAGGGTCGTGGCCTTGTGTGGCCCTCCTCCGCCCTCCTGCCCTCCTCCGCCCGGGTGGAATGTTGATGGGCATGGTCTTGGGCAGGTCTTAAATAGGGAACTGCAGCTGCTGTGAGTTCAGGAACATGGTGGCTGCGCCACATCCGGAAGACATGTTTTCTATCTCTCCTCTCATTCTCTGGTTCTTGTATTTGCTCTGCTTTCTCTTCCATGATGCTCCTTGAGCCTTGCAGGGATAAAGTAGATTTATTTGCAATAAGAAACTGAAAACATATAACAAAACAAAGCCTTAAGTTCAAAGCTCAGTGTAATTCAGAGGCCACTGGCCTTGACTCTGATTTTCCACCTGCAAGTCTTTGTTCTGACCACTTCCTGAAACTAAAGGAGAGTTTAATATCATTACAATGGATTCAAAGCTGATCTGTTTTAGAAGAAAAACAAAACAACAAAAAACACCGCAAGGTAATGCCCATCACAAAGTCTTCCCTCCATTATCCTCTTTATCCTCCAGCTGGATAAACTGGCTTCTCTGAAAACTTTATATAAACTTATACCAGTAATCACATTCTACCTCTCGTCCTCATTTGTGTGTGTGCCTTGTTACTAACACCAGAGGTCGCAGCCTGGAAACCCATGACCTGAGTCCTCTCTCCAGTGTTTCATTTGGCCCACGCACTGGTTTCATATGCGAAATATGAAAACCATATGAAATATGATGTCTGCTTTCCCTTGGTGACAATAGGCCCATCGGGAAGCAATTAGCAGGAGGACAAACCCCTTTGCTCCTTCAGTTGCTTATATCCCTGTTCATTGGCTGCTGAGCCCAAGTGGACGTTTGAGTTTGAGACACTGGTACTCTCTGTAGTACTCTCAAAGGAGGGTAGGCTCTTAATTATCCTGATGGTTGATGGCGGGAGCGGTAGTCTGCGGCTGAATAAAGGCTGTGTGAGGATTTTAAATTAAGCAAATATCTAAAAGTGTGTATGTGCTTTGTTTTCTCTTTCCGTTGTGTCACCATTACCAACCTGAGGATTCCAATCCAGCCGGTACGGCACTGCCCCTCTTCACAGAAGACATCACATTATTAAGAAATATGTGTGAAATGATTTGTAAATTAGGTGTCACCTAGAAGAAGTGGTTAAGAGACAAGACTCCAGGGTCAGTGGGCTGGGTTTCTACCTGGCCTTACGCCTTTTCACCTAGAATCCTTTGAGTTGAGTCAATAATCTCTCGGAGCCTTGGTTTCTTTGTCTTCTGTTGACTTTTTTTTCTTTTTTTCTGAAATCTTGGTTGGGATAATAATCCTATCTTCCCCACAGAGGTGAAGGAGGATTAAATAGGTTAACAGTGAATTGCCTTGGTCCAGTGACTGGGCGTGGTTAATTATTCTACAGATGGAATGGGTTATTATTGGTAGCTCCATGATCCAGAATCATTTATGGTACATGCAGGAACGTCTAATCGGTCCCCTAAATTCATCATGTTCTGTTTCTGCCCAGTCTGTATTACGAGGCAATTTGCTATACTCTACTAAAAATGGTTCCTTAATATTCAGAGTTGACTCCATGGATGATTGCTGAGTCTGTGTGGGCGTGACGGAAAAGATCAGCCTGTCACCAGGAGTCCCTTTGCACTCTGGACATGTAAAGGCCAGCCTTGGGCCTGCAGCTGTAGCTTCTATTTGTAGCCTGTGGGATGAGATTCTGTGGCTCTGATTTATTTTTGCCATGTGCCTTTGTTTGAAAAGACCCTAGGCCTGCTCAGCTGCCCTGGACATTGCTACTGACTCCTGGCATACTCATTTTGCTTCACTGGTTGAAGGTGGACTTTCTCAGTTCTCTCCTACAAAGAAAATCCTTGTCATCGTTTGGTACACATTTACAGGGTTCAAGGCAACCCGCTAAGCGTTTTCATGGATTATTTCACTCCATACTCCTACAACAGCATGAGAGGGTTACCATTGTTATGCCCATCTTAAAACGAGATGACATGAAAATCAAGGCACAGGAGAGTTGAATTATCTCCAAAGCTCACGTTAAAGGTAGAGCCAGCAATTGAAAATGTTTTCCAGACTATATGGTTTAATAATTAGTTTAATCAGTTTAATAATTAATTATTGAACTTAGGCCCTTTAACATGACACAGAACATGTCAAGCTCACCCACACGATCTTCACAGTGCCTGCCTGCCACAGAACTGTAAGGATGCTGATATATATTTGAGCTAAGTGAGGGAAATGTACTGATCAATTAGCAGAGTCTGCAATTGCCTTTCAAACTGTGTGTTTTTTAATTCTGAAGGGGAAAGCTGTACAAATTAAAATCTTAGTATCTTAATTTTCAAGGATGTATCAACAGAATGATTTCATTATGGACCATAAAACAAAATCATAGATACCATTTAAAATATTTCCAAGGGCTAATGAAATGGCCTAGCAGGTAAGAACACTTACTGCCATGCCTGATGATCTGAGTTTAGTCCTCAAATTCTCTTCCTCTCTCCCTCATGATGGAAGAGAACCAACACAATTTTTTTTCTCTGATCTCCATGGCACGAGCATGTGTGTGTGTGTCCCGCCCCCAAACACACATGCACATGTGAGCATGCACACACAATCATTTACAAAAATTATAAAAGCTACATTGTCCTTGGTATCTCTCAAGCAAAATGAAAGAGACTTTACCCGATATGCACATTACATCTGGTCAAGTCTGTGTCTTTGATGTAAGTGAGAAAGAATCCCATCCTACAAGGTGAAGAAGCATAAAATGAATCAAGAAGCCAGATATGAGATCTTTCCCTTCTTTATCTTTTCCTCTCCCTATCCCTCTCTCTCTCACTGTCTCACTCCCTCTGCCTCTCTCTGTTGTTGACAAGGTCCTACAATGTAACCCAGGGTGGCCTAGAACTTGGTGTTGAGCTTGCCGCCCTCCTGCATCCTCCATCTCCCAGGTTACAGACCACTGCATCCACATCAGATCTGATCTTTTGCCCTGACTGATGAGTATGCGGCCGTTTGCATAAAGCGATTTCTTTTTAATACAAAGTTGCATCACTCACACAGAATGGCTGCTCTCACTCCTTTCCAGGTTAAATAGTTCTGCCAGCAACTCTGATGTCCAAGTCAAAGATCTGACTGACTATCTCAACATTCCTCAGTCTCTCCTGATTCTATTTCTGGTGTTGACTCAGACTCAAGCTACATCCGGGTACCTTTGCTTATACCATTACCTCTTTCTAGGTTGTATTTCCACTCATGTTCTTGGGTAGCACATGACCTAACCTGTCACCTGGGACTGTTCACATAGGAACTATGGTAACATCCTTGGTGAATCAAGATACCCCCTCCCCAAACAAGGGAGCAAGAATTCAAATTTCATCCAGCTACTTGGAAGCTTCTCCAGGACCATGAAACACAAAGTTTGCCTAAGAGTTATGAAACAGTTAGCACCTTGGTTACACTGGAGTCTTGTGGAGAAATTTCACACACATGTGGTGGGTTCCACTACCTTATCCAAGCTTACATTCTGATTGAATTGGTGAGAGGCAGAGTGAGATTCAGAACATCAGTCTTTGTGTTTAATGGTTTCCTCAGATGATGAATCGTTTTAGGCCCTGGCACTGGATCTGACTGGCCCAGGGGGGAGAATGTCATAGATCATTTCATACCATGGAGGCATTTCTGGATAGCGCCATGAGAACATCATCTCCCTAAGTTCATCCTTGCAGAAGACTGTCCTTCGTAGTGGCTTGTCACTGCTCTAGAGAACTGAGCTGATGGATGCGGTGGACCAAGAGGCTCACGCAATAACCAACTTTATTTAGTGCATCAGACAACTTATACTCTGTGGGTTAAGAAGAGGAACATGAGTGAAGTGTCCAGTCACAAAGGCAGCCACACGTGGCAGACAGACCCCACACAAGCGGTGTGTGGCCAAGCATTTTTCCAATGGAAGTATATGAACAAATAACAGGAGCCAGTTGTAACGAATAATCTGAAATAAAGACTCCTATCCACTACACCTGGGAAGAAAACAAAAGCATAGTCTAAGAATAACTCCGTGGTTTTGAAGACATTGAGGCCACAAAACTCTTGCTCGGTTTCTTGGAGTTTTCTCACAAGCACTCAGAAATCTCACACAACTCCATTCTTGGACTGTGTTCTGACAGTGGTTGATGCCTCTTTGTGGAGTAGCTGGTACTTTACAAACCATCAGGAAATACCTAGAAAAAGCTGATATGAAAAGAATCCTTTAAGAGCAGTTGTGTGATTAATGTTGAAAAACCTGGCAGCTGAGTGTTGTAATGTCTGTTCGTAAGTCATAGAAAGCACTACTTTTCCTCATTTCCTATCAAAGTTGTCACATGTATTTCCTTTAAAGTATTTAGTCATGCCAAATATCACTAATTCCAGCACTCAGAAGGCAGAGGCAGGTGGATTTCTGTGAGTTTGAGGCCATCCTGGTCTACATAGCTTACCCAAGGACAGCTAGAGTTACAAAGAAAGACACTGTCTCAGAAAAAAAAGGTAAAATAAAATAAAAAAGGAAAAAGAAAGAAATGTGTCTACATACATCATAAAACTTTTTTAAGCTACCACTCATAGCTTGGCAGTGGTGACACTCACCTTTAATCCCAGCACTTGGGAGGCAGAGGCAGGCAGATCTCTGTGAGTTCAAGGCCAGCCTTTAGAACTCTACAGAACTCTGTAGAGTGAGTTCCAGGACAGCCAAAGTTACAACAGACAAACCCTGTTTTGAAAAAACAAAACAAAAAAAACCCAAAAAACAAAACCACACTTATTCCCCCAGCACAGCACTATTAATATCATGACATTCTATGGCATTTTACAGGGAGTTTCAATGTATAATGTATTCAGCAAAACCAGAGCAATATAAAGAAATGCTTGTAGTTTGTGGCCCATATATCACCTAAGTGTTTGTGAAATGCTTTACTTATGGAGACTGTAATATTAAATTCACTGATTGAGTTTGAAAGGACAAAGAGAAGAGGCAAATACAATCTCGATACTTGAATGACTTATCTTTATGGGCTGCAAAATTATAAGTGGTTCTCAGATGTCACAGAATGAAACTATTCCAGAGGACACCACGTCTTCATGGCACCATACTACACGGTAGGTGAAATGTACCACAAATTGTTAATTCTCCTATTTTTCTACCAGGCTTATAAAACCTCACCTGTTTTATCCCATGCACACGTTGAAGAGAGCTAAACACTTTACCGGCCCATTTCTGTGTTGTTGAAAAAGCCAATCACAAACGTACAGTTCTTGTATTTTTCTTCAAGATTATTTTATTTTATTGTATTTTATTTTGTGTATGGGGGACATGTGTGTGCCACTGTGCCCACCCAGAGGTCCAGAGACAATTCTTGTAGTTCTTGCCTTCTGTGGTGTGGGTCTCTGGGATCAAACTCAGGTTGTTAGGCTCGGGGATAAGTGTGTTCACCTGCTGAGCCGTCTCACTGGCCCTTCCTCGAAGGTCATACTAATGCTTTTGAGAGAAAAATTACTGGCCTGGTAGTCACAGCAATTCTCATGCATCGGCCTCTTGAGGAAGGATTGCAAAGATTGAGTCCCCAGGCCCGGACAAAACTGGTCTTTTGAAGAAAATAAAATATTAAACAAGCTCTTGTTCGACATTTTTTTAAAGGTAAAATGACCTGAGCACATGGAAGGAGTATTGTTTCAACATAAAACAAAGGGATGTGTCTTCACTTTTTAAATAATAATTTTATTTATTCTGGAGAATTTCACACATGCACACAGTGTATTCCTGTATCTTCACCCCTACTCCTACTCCCAACTACCCGGTCACCACTGTTTGAATGTCAAGTTCACTGTGCCTTCCTTCATACTTGTTTAGGTTTTAAACAACTGTTTATAGGGCTGGTGAAATGAGTATTCTGTATGTATTTATCATGTCAACTCTTCACACCAAAGGAGGTTTACAGGGGCACTTCCCATAAGTGACTAAAATCATTGTCGATATGACTCCTACTGGCCCATTGACTGTGTTCCTATTGAGTGGATGTGGAAAACACTGATTTTCTGAGAGAAAAAGGAGCAATTCTGCAAATTTAGAAACCAGTTTCTTCTCCAGAGCTTCCCAGTTGAGGAAGGGGGAGGGGAAGAGGAGAGGGAAAGGGAGGGAGGAAGAGAGAGAGAGAGAGAGAGAGAGAGAGAGAGAGATTGGTCGAGACGCCTGTCTCTAGGGGAGATTCCTCATCCCAAAAATAAACTCTTCCTGCTCAAGTTAGAGCCTCAGGCTTAAAGTATCAGCATCCTGGAACCAGAACAATACAAACACGGGATGAGGTTGATGAGACAGGAGCATTTGTAGGTGATGTGGTCATCTCTGTTGGTGCAGGCTCGGTGATACACTGTGAGCGTACAGAGGCGGGGGTAGAGGTGGGCAGAGTTCTAGTCAGCTGTGAAGGAAGGGGAGGTACCATGTACTGATGAGGAAAAGGCAAGTCACATGGCTCCGTAGAGTAGTTCCAACCAGAATTCCAGGCAATGTTGACTTCAGGAGTGTGTCGTAGGAGAGTCAGAGCAACCTCCTGTGGGCATGGTAACTGGTCAAGATTGTCTAGCCATTCCTCAGCTCGCTCTGGGAACTCAGATTCCCATCTACAACTCAACTCCACAAAGCCCCACATGCAAGACAGTAAAGATGACACGAAGGCACTGTTCAAAGTGACTAAGGAAATGAGCTACAGAGCGTGGTAACATACCACGTTTCATGCCAGCACTCAGGAGCAGCAGTAAGATGAGAGCTCAGGCTGTTAGCAAGATCAAGACCAGTTTGGGTTACATAGTGAGACCTTGGCTGAAAAATAAGTAAGTAGACGAATAAATAAATAAACTAAGCAAACAAATAGAAAATAAGCCTTATGTTCAATAATGGGAATCTAATTAATTATTGTGTATTAATTAACAGGCATTATTTATAAAGGCTACATAATTAAATGGCGTATTGAAAAAAGATAATAGCCATAAAAAATGGAGGTCAGTCAAAGTGATGCACACCTATAATCCTAGCACTAAGGAAGCAAAAGCAGTACTATCTCCCCAAGTTCAAGGCCAGCATGTAGTGCTTAACAGGCCAGCCAGGGCTACAGTGAGACCTGCCTCAAAAATCTTAAAAAATAGTAATTTAAAAAAGTAGAGTTATACATATTAATATGGAGCAGTATATTTGACATACATTGGGAGGAAGATTTGTTACTGAACTCTATTATAATATGTTTTTTGTTTTTCATGCCATATGTTATTTGGAACCAGGATGAAAAAGAAACCAATAAATACTAATTTTTAAAAGATTTATTTTTACTAATGTGTATGTGTGTATGTACATATCTGTGTAGGCCAGAAGAGGGAGTCAGAGGCCCTGGAGCTGTAGGTGGTTTGTGCACCCCCCTCCCCCTCAATGTAGCTGTTTTTGATCAGGAGCGGCACACACTCTCAACCCCAAGCCCTCTCTCCAGTCTCACACTAACTTTAAAAGGTTAACGAAGCTCAAGTGTGATGTCATCGTGGGGGAAGTTGTGACAAAAACATCTTAAGTCTGAGGACTGCCTGGTCTACAGAATGAGCTCAGAGCCAGGATGGTGATGCTTGCTTTTGATTCCCGTACTCGGAAGACAGAGACAGCTGTGTCTCTGAGTTTGAGGTCAATTTGGTCTACATAGTGAGACCTGGTCTACATAGTGAAAGCTCAAAACGAACAGACAAACAAACAAAACAAAACAAAAACAGCAACGAAAAAGAAACAAAAAACAACCAAACAATAAAACAAGATAAAAATAGCTTCTACTCTACAAACAGAAAAAGAACAAAACCAAACCTTTTTTGGTTTATATGGATGCGTCCTTTTCTAGAGACTCTAGAGACTTCCTTTTCTGGAGAGCTCCTTGAAGGAGATGACCAACAGAGCATGAAGCCATGTAGCTAAAGAGCAGGTCAAGTTAAAAAGCTATAGAATAGTAAAATTCCATTCATTACAGAAAAGAAATCAAACAATTCCAAACGCCGGTCCTTCTTTCTCCTCATAATTTCCACACTGTCCTGTACACGTGTAGTTTATGTACAGACACCCAGGTTTTTATTATTTTTAAAAGTGTTTGAGGACTGGAGAGATGGCTCCACAGCCAAGAGCACTGGCTGCTCTTCCAGAGGACCTGGATTTGCTATTCGGCACCCACATGGTGGCTCACCACCATCTGTAACTCCAGCTCCAGAGGATCCAGCACCTGCTTTTGGCCTCCACTTGAACCAGGCATGCATGTGGTTCGCGGATGTACACGCAGGCAAAACACCCATATACATAAAATAATGTTTTTTTAATCAAAAAATAAAATAAAAGCATTGGAACTCCAAACAAGGGAGTCTCTTTGCCTTTATTTTTAGTTATTATTTGAGAATTATATACAAGTACTGACTGTATTTGGATTGTAATTAGCCCCTACCAGAGGTTATTCAGTTTTTTAAAAAAATTTCCTTTTTATCTCCCATGCTGCATCTTGGTGCAGCTTAAAATGAGGCATTTGAAGTTTTCCCTTCCTGTCCAAACTCTTCCTGTTTGTTAGCCTTGTTTAAATCTTCTGTCACTAAGGAAAAATCTCAGGCATCTTTCGAAATAGAGACCAAGGAAACTATCAGATTTCTTTAACGCTCACTCAGCTAGGCATAACTTGGTGGGCGGAATACATTACGCACTGAAATGGCGGCACACCTGGCCTCGTGAAATAAAAGACTGTATGAAAATTATAATTCTTGCAAAAGAAATTGACGACTCACAAAAATAGATTCTTCGATGAAAGACAGCCAAATGGGAAGGTTGTCTTGATCGGATTCGAGTCCAGGTAAAGAGCAGTGTAAGGCGCTAGGAAAATGTTTGGGAGATAGGATCAGGGAAAGCCCAGCTGATGTGCTTTACTCTGTAACTGACCGGGAGAAGCTGGCGGGACAGGAAATGCACCCACAGAAGTGTTCTGACACTCTGAGTGATGATGGAAAATATTATTCACCAGCTCAGCTTGTTTGAGACGGGAAGAGAGCTGATTGGGTGACAAAGCAACTTGAAAGCCTGTGCACTTAGCTACGTGAAGCTCTGCTGTATTATGCTCAGGTTTATTTTAGGGTAGTCACTAGAGCACTTGAACCCTGAACAAGGAACTTCTCTGTGCTTTATCCTCGTGCACACCGGAATAAAGTGGTTCAAGTGCTCAGACTGGGGGCAACTGCGAAACTCCAACCGAAAGGCCAGTGCACACTCTACAGCCACCCTTGAACTCTGACTTTTTCCTAAAACGCCATTCCAAGCAGAGAACCACGCTCAGCCTCACCTCCCCCTGGCCTGAGGGAGCATTTGGAAGGAATGATCACACACACACACAGAGTGGATGTCTGATTTCGTTGGCGACAGGTTCAGTAAGAAAAATCCCCATAACTTCGGCTACACTGGGGTTTTTCAGCTCTGCCCTCATGGTGCTGTTCTGGGTAGGAGCTGGATTTTGGAAAAAATAATAAATAAATAAATAAATAAATAAATAAATAAATAAATAAATAAATAAATAAATAAATAAATAGACTATTACCAAGAAAACATTCCCAAAGCCAGTTCTCCTAGGAGATAAGCACTTTAAACTGTTCCAGCCTTTGAGTCTTTGCTATGGCAAATACAGAAGAAAGCATTTAGAATTGTAAGCAAAAGAATAATTTTTTAAGGACAAGTAAATGGAAGGCATGGTGGCTTACACCTCAAGAGAGCTGTGAGTTTGGAGACCAGCCTGATCTACTTTGTGGGATTGACATTACCAAAGAAGAGGAGGAGAGGGAAGAAAGGGGTGGTTAGGCAAATAAATGCTAGTTAGTTGGTCGGACAAATTCCAGAGTTAGCTGGACAGTACTAAGATCCCTCCAAGTTCAACATTATTCAGTAGCCACTGTGGAAAATACCCTGTGGCACTTTAGGATATTGATTTGATTCTAAGCCCTATCTCAGATCATCACCAGTTACAGGAGTCTTTTCTCCCCCTCCTTCCATTGCGTGAACTTGACTATGTTCCCAAGTGAGTAAGTATCTTTCACATCAGCTGCAGACATCAGAGTAGTTATAAATATAGGCTCGAACTGCTTCACTCGGGAGTTTGGGTTTTGGCTTCTGATATTTGACAGTGAATGGCTGGCCAATAATCTGCAGTGCTCTATTTGCAAGTAATTTATTACCTACTATTAACTAAACTAGTAAGGAAATCTCTCCAGCCTCTTTCATTTTTTCCTCTACTCTATTCATGTTTTAGTTCCATCACTGAGAGACTTAATATGAGAAGAAATCTGGGCTTGATGGTACATGCCTTTAATCCCAGCCCCCAGGAAGCAAAGGCAAACAGATCTCTGTGAGTTCGAGGTCAGCTGATCTACATAGTAAGTTCTAAGCCAGTAAGAGATATGCAGTGAGATCCTGTCTCAGAGTAATAATAGCAATAGTAGTAATAACAGTAATAATTAATAATAATAATAATAATAATAATAATGATAATAGAAAGAGGAGGAGGAGGAAGAAGAAGAAGAAGAATACATACATATACATATATATATATATATATGTATATGTATGTATTCTTACCCTCATTTCCCAATAAAACATATTCACTTTGGTAAAATCTGGTGATATGCTTATTCCTGGTTTGATTTTTCAATAATTCACTGTCATGCATGACACTTAAACCTTATTCAATGTTACATCTCCTTATGCTCCTGCAGACACCGCTGAGCAGCTGTGAGTTCTCCCACAGCAGTAGCCTGCAGCAGACACACCAGCAGAGGTGATGTTCTAAGTTCAGTGAGGTCACTGTGTCATCTCCTCCTTCTCCCCACTCTGACAAACCTACCCGGGGCCCTGCTTTCACGAGAACTTCCACACTTCACTTGGTGTCTCCTCTTACGTTTCATCAGACATGTTTTTCCCTATGGTCGCCAAACATCCTTGTGAGAAGAGAGGAGAAATAAATAAGTAAATAAATAAATAAATAGATAAATAAATAAATAAATAAGAAATAAAAGAAAAGAGGAAAAAGCATGTGAATACCCACAATTTTATTTTCCTTTCTGGTCTGCCAAAGGGAATTCTCTCTCTTCTCAAAGCCCTAAAGAGGGAGGTGTCTTACTTAAAGAAGAAAAACTGGGTGAATCTAAAGAAGAAAGCAGGTGGGGAACAGAGGTGGCTGGAGGTTGAGGAAGAGCAAGCTTTGGGGGATTGGGTGGCAGAGGGCAGATTGGACACAAGGTGGAAGGATTGCAGCTACAGGTTGCAGAGGAGTCAGGAGATGGGGTGGGCTGGGTAGAGGGAGTGAGGGCCGGGTGTTAACAACTGTTGATGAGAAAGTTGCATTTGGGTTGTTACTGAGAAAGGTACTTTGGGGTTCTCTTGCAAGCCGTTTGAAAGTAAAAAGTGTTTGGGAATTTGGGAATTTGACTTTTGCTTCTTTAAATACAACTTCATCAATAAATTGGTACTTTGGGACCCCACCTCCCTTCTCTACATGTTAACATCGCATCCTTAGGCACAGATCAGGAAGAAGAACTTTGGGGGGATTCAGAAGAAAGACACAAGGTTTCCCTCATGGAAACAAAGCTTGAAGTACAGGAGAAAGCCAGTGCGACTGGTACCAAGCAGCGCTGTAATGGGATGAGGGTTGTCAGCCCGCTGCTCGGGAAAATCAGGTCATGAAGGTGAGAGATTTCTCTTTCTCTGCTCTCTGCCATACAACACCAGAAAATGGCTGTGTTAAAGCAGGATCCTCAGCAAACACGAGACATCCTTACCTCAGGCTTCCCAGCCTCCAGAACCATGAAAAACAGGTATGTTTTATTTCAGCTCTCCAGTCTAAAAAAATTCGTATAAAAGCTCAAATCAAGCAAGACAAGTGGATTAATTAATTTATTGTTATTATATTAATTTATATTAATTATATAATATATTAATTATACATAAAATATTAATTATTATTAATTTTAATTATAATTATTTTTTGGACTTTCAATTTGTTGTCATGAACCTAGGGTTTGAGGTACAGGTGGTAGCAGAATTGTGGGCTCAGTTAAGGGGCTTTTTTATCAGTCTAGTTGGCTTGCATGAGCAAATATTCAGCTATGGGGAAACATCTTCACTGCATTGAGGTGCACAGCCACATCCTTAGTCAAGACTCAAGTCAAGCTGCTAAAGAAATGCTTACAGCCTTAGGCCAGACTCAAGAACTCTTAGGGCAAGGCAGTAGTTAATGGATATGATCTGTAGTGTAGAAAGGTAGGATCTTATCTTCAGACCCAAGGCCATGAGATACCCCAGCAGGGTCTGGAGTTAGTCCCTGAGCAGGGAGTAGTTAGACACCTGGGACCTGTCCCCAGCTACTAGAATGAATAAGCCCCTCTCTGGAAGTTCCTCAAGCTACCCTTGCTGACTTTGTTGTTGATTGGTTGGGGTTCCATTGTAATTCTATCTGTATATAATAAAATTGGTGCCCCATCCCTGGAAAATGAGGATGTGGGAATTATGAGTCTTTGAGAAATACATGAAAGACACTGAAGGAAGTTGAATTGGTGCACCATCCTGTCACTCTGAGAAGTTTCCTAACTGTAAAACAGTGTTCTACTGGCAAAGATATCCAACGAAACACTTTACCTAATTTGTAAAAAAATATAAAAATGAACTTATTTGTATAAATAACTTACATTAGGGTTCTCTAGAGTAACAGAACTTATCGAATGAATCTCTTTCTATATATGTGTGTGTATAATATGTACATTCGATATATGTATATATGTATATATGTATATATACATATATAGATATACACATATATACAATACATATATATATATATTACACTCACATATGAAGGGGATTTATTGGAATGACTTACAGGCTGCTGTCTAACTAATTAGACAATGGCTGGCTATGAACTGAAAGTCTAAGAATCCAGCAGTTGCTCAGTCCATGAGGCTGGATAATTCAGCTGGTCTTCAGTATACACTGGAATCCTGAAGAAGTAGGTAGGCTCTAATGCCAGTGAAGGAATGGATTTGCTAGTATAGCAAGAGCAAGTAGGCAAAGAACAAAATCTTCCTTCTTCCATGTCCTTATAAAGGCTTCCAGCAAAAGGTGTGGCCCAGATTAGAGTTGTGTTGTCCTAGTTCGAAGAATCTGGATTAAGGGTGTGTCTCTCACTTCAAGGTCTAGATTAGAGGCTTGTGTTTTCCCAGCTCAAATGACCTGAATTAAAGGTATGGCTTCCTAAAGACTCAGATTAGGAGTGGATTATCCCATTTCAAATTAAGCAAAGTCCTTTACAGGTGTATCCTCCATTTGGGAGTTTTAGTTAATTCCAAATGTGGTCAAGTTGACAAATAAGAATATTATATTCTGCTGTTTTTATTAACTCAAGAGCGAGCTTGCTTGTTTTGACAACTTGGCACAAACCACATTTATCTGGAAAGAGGGAATCTCAATTGAGAAACTGCTTCCCTCAGATCGGCCTGTGGGCATGTCTGTAAGAGAATTTCTTGATTAATGATTGATGTAAGAGGGCTCAGACCATTGTAGGTGAGGCCACCCCTGACCAGGTGGTCCTTGGCCGTAGAAGGAAGCAGGCTGAGTAAGCCGCAAAGAGCAAACCGGTACGCAGTATTCCTCCACACTCTAGGCTTCGCTTTGGTTCCCGACGTGACTTCCTTTAATGATGGACTAAACCAGCCAAACAAACCCTTCCCTCCCCAAGCTGCTTTTGGTCCGTGTGTTATCGCAACAAAAGAAAGAGACAAATTCCTGGGTAAGAGAGTATTGCTTTCTTTTGCTTTTTGCTTTTCAAGACAGTATTTCTCTGTGTAGTGGAGACATCTTGGAACTCGCTCTGTAGACCGAACTCAAGAGATTCTTCTGCCTCTGCCTCTTGAGTGCTGGCACTAAAGGTGTGCACCACTGCTGCCCGGCATGTGTTTTTGATCTTAAGGTACACTCGGATTTTTTTCTCACCCGAAGTTATAGTAACTGAAATTCCCAATGACACTATACGGCCATACATATTTCAACATATTCTCGTAGGCACTGGATATTAATAATCTCAGTGTTTTCCGGAATTCTTCCCCCTGAGCGGTGGGGATGGGCAGCCTGGTGGTTAGGCCTCGGTGGGTTCCTCACAGTGTGCCGTCGTGTTGCTGCATTTAGAAATCTATACAAGTGATAATAATTTACAAGAGATGATAGAAGTTTTCTAAATTTGTCAGTCTAAAGTGCTTATTTGGGATGGGAAGGGGTTTATCGTGAAGCCGTTCTGTTCATCTTTCAGCTTCGTTCTTACTAAGCCACATCGCTCTGTATGCTTCCCTCCCTCACATACAACGGCGTGTCTCTCCTGATGTGTCTCTTTTCTCTTCCTCTGTAGCTGACCCTTCGGGTCCTCATCCCTGGGAACAAGCCAGTCCAATGGGAGCCTCCAGAGTATTGCTGACTGTCCACCTAAGGGACAGGCCAGGGGGAAGGCGGTTGGGATATGAACAATCATGCTTCGTCCCATCTGAAGGGAAAAGGATGACTTTCCTCCCTTCCTTCTTTCCTTCTTTTTCTTTCCTTTTATCTTTTATTTTTCAGTTGTTGTGATATGCAGATGTTGGGTAAATGTATCAAGAAGAGATGGAAGTGTAAGAGTGATAACGTTCTGTGCTCATTGTCTATTTGCACATGATATCTGTGGCGATAGGAAAAAGCACATTCTCTTCTTGGGTCTGTGGGATCATTTCTTTAAGGAAATAAGTTAAAGTGAGATATGAAGAAAGAACAAGAGTCCAAAAAAAAAAAAAAAAGAAAGAAAAGAAAAGAAAAAAAAAGCCATGCTTGCTGGTTAAAATGGAGAACCGTGTTCCAGCCAAGGTGAACAGCATTGTAAAGACCATGCAGCAGGAAAAATTTGCTGTATCTTGGAAGTGAAAGAACAGGCAGAATGAGCGTGTGGTGAGTCTCCCCCGCCTCTTGTGTGTGTGTGTGTGTGTGTGTGTGTGTGTGTGTGTGTGTGTGTGTTTGGTGGTACGGAAGGATGGGCAGTCTGGTAGTTGGGCCTATGTGGCTTTCCCAAGATGTCTATTTGCACATCTGTTCATCGAAGGTGATTATCGCAATCCTAGAAGAGAGCTTAGCACTGGCGTTCAATATGCCTTAACATCCCTCTCAGAAACAAGTCCCAAGACTGGGAGTTGGGTATCTGGAAAAGGATGAGTCAAGTTCCAGGTAGAAGCGAATCTTAGGAAGGAATGGAAGTGGCCCACATGCCAGACATTTCATTAGACATTTGGGAGTCTGTGTGGATGCATGAGATTACTTGTTAGGACTACCCCAAGGGTCTTCTGTGTTTTCCCCAAACACGACCCTCACTGGATTCCATGCCCCAGCTCACTCCTGCTTTTCCTCCTACACAGATAGTGTTTTACCTTTCCTAAGGGGATGCAAACAGAGGGCTCAAGCACTGGATCAAAGCAACAATCCACACAAATTTAACTTAGTGAACAATGCGTTTATTATTACTTAGAGAAGCATGGGTCAGAGGTTCCTCACAAGAACATGGGTGACTCAGGCAGCTGCATCGCTGAACCCCCACTCTCCACCCCAGCATGGGTGGGGAGTCACGGTAGCTGCCACTCAAGCTCCTTGCACAAGTCCACAACAGAAGGGTACTGCCTCCTCACTACCAGCACTTGTTATAAAACCTTGGGAAGGGAAGTGACTTGTGCAACGTTTTTGAGAGTTTCATGAGCCTTCCCACTCCCTACAGGAGAAGCCCTCTTCTTCCTCTGCTTTGCAGGCTCCTCTCTGACCGTGCGTGGGCATTGACATGGTGGAGTGCTTCAACAAGCAGCTTCTTCTGCCTAGTTCACAGGAGTTCACCCTCCTCATCCTAAGATCCACTCCTCCAGGGTGATCTTTCCAGTCCCCTTGACTCTCTTTGTCATTCGGGGGCATTCAGGGGGACCTGCTTGCCTCCTCTGGCAGCCCTTTTCATGGTCATAATACCAGATCAGTGGGTACCTAATGAGAAATTCTGAGAATTTCTCCCCAGAAACCCAGCTCTCTTAGAACAAGACTTCTTCTCATCTGAGGTCAACAGCAAAACGATCTTCATTAACACAGGGCACAGTCGGTCTCACGGGGGTTACATTAGTCTAATCCTCTGCCCTCACCATGTTGAAATGCTTCATAATTTTGAAAGAGGAGGCACTGTCCCCACAAACTATGCCACCAGTCTTGATAATTAGTCTGTATTTCTCAAGCACCTAGAATAGCGTAACTAGCACATGAGCCACAATAAATAATGGTTGAATGAGAAAGTAGGTAGAAAACTGACTGACTGCTCAAGATGGCGGTTGGACCCGACTCCACAGCCCGTGTGTTTCCCACCTCGCTGACGGTTACACTCAGATATGGGTCTGAATCTGACTATCTGACCAAGGATTTTCCTTTCCTACTCCTTCCTCCAAATTGCTTTCTCCTGGGACGTCTCTGGGGTAGGGTTGCATCGGCAGCATTCTCTGGCATAAACAGACCTCTGAGTCATAGAGCAATCCCATCGAGAGGGCTGGGACAGCTGCAGCTGTCAGGCATCTGTGACTTGCTTTGAGACGGCATGAAAAATATCTCCTGATTGGTTAACTCTACCTCATGTCCTGCCCCCGGATTTGTAGGGTTGACATTTCTGCAGAATACTTTTATATACACATGAAAAAAAAACCCCAAAAACCCAGCACCAGCTGCTGAAGGGAATGGGCCGGAGCAGCCTCAAATTCAGCCGGGATAATCCCTTACTTCAAAATTAATTTCATTTTGATCTGAAGCTCTCTGAGCTGTCGCTAGTCTCTGTTAACTTAGTGTAGTAACAGGAAAGGATTAGACTTGGAGCCAGGAACCTGAGGCAGGAATAGAGAACTGCTTCGGAAGGGGTAAAAGGAACTTGCAAACTGGGAATTTGGGAATCGACTTGCCTTCACGAGCCTAGGAGTCTATCTCCATGATTAAGCTTGCAGCAAACAGATTTGTAAAATCCTACCTTGAAGCAGCCATCAAAGAGAGACGCTCAGAGCCGCCTTTGACATGTCGCCCACTGGACAACCTTCAGGTCTTAGAGCAAGGCAGGGATGAGCTCGTGCCAGCAAACCACATTCGGATGGCGTACTGGAAAGGGATCTAGCTCGGGTGCTTCAGCCGTGTATCAGTCATGTTCTGGGTGGGGGGCAGGGACCAGGAGGTGTCACAAAGTTGGGCTAGCTTTGGGCAAAGCAGGGCAAATGTTCTTTGACAAAAAAAAAAAAAAAAAAAAAAGCCAAGTAGGGCCATTTTTATCAATGTAATCTGCCATCTTGACCAGATCCCTTACCCATCATGACTGTTTGACTGCTTTTCAGTTTGTCCGCTTGGTATTATGGTAGTGGGTACCAAATGTTGTGTGCCTATGGGCTCCTTGAGAGGTTTAGTTAGTGAGCGACTAGACTCTCAAGGATGCTGTCTGTCTGTTACTCTGGATTCTAGAGAAATTCTAGAGGACCCCACAACACATGCATCCATTCTGGAAACTTTCAAATACGGAGTTACTCTCTCTTGATAGCTTTCTAAGAAAACTCTTCTGGAACGGCTCCTAACAACAATCTGTCTTTCATAAAATAATAAAGACAATAACAGTTTTTTATTTGCTTGCTTTGAGACAAGGTCTTACTGTATAGCCTAGGCTGGCCCAGAACCTGGTGTGCCCCATCTGGTCTCCTCCTCCTGCCTCCTGTGCTGGGAGTCGTGTCTCTAGATTCAGTGCTAATCACTGACAGACTTTGAATGACTACTATGTACAGAGACTACTGGGGTTATTTTACTTATATTAACTTATTGCCTACAATGACTCTCTGAAAGAAGATCTTTTGACAGATGAGGGAAACAGGCACAGAATGACATAGGGTTATTCTACCTTGAGAAGGAACCACAACGGTTACAATAGAGATATTTTTTCAGAATCCTTTATGATAGGATTCAACAAAGGCAACTTGAAAAATATTTTTAAACAAACTGAAACTGTTGTGATATTAAAGGATGGGGTTTAAATAAAAGGGAAAATATGGTGTTATAATAAAAGGCAGGTGTATTGTTATTGCTATTACTGTGGTCATTACTTGAAGTGTGTTCTCATGAATGCTAGGTAAGCATCTACCACTGAACAAGACATAAATGAAAAAGCAAACTAAAGCATACAACCAGTCTGGGGAACTCATGCCCTGGTAAGATAATGCGAGTTTCTATCTGGCATTTTTGACAAGGATTCCTTTCTACATTAGAGCAGGCCAGCCTATGGCTATGTTAAGTGTCATTCAATGCTATCTTCCAAAAAGTATGGGGTAAGTAACGGTTTAGTGTTGCCCCTCTAGGTGACTCACATTGAAGCAATTAGCTATAACTTCTAATTTTAAGCTAGAAATCTGCCTTCTTTTAAACTCATTTGCTGCATTAAGTTCACCTAGGCTACTTTTAAAGGCATCAAAGTTATGAGTCTTTATTCAACTCGGACAGAGATGAAAAAGTGGTCTGGCATTTGGGAGTCCAGGAACCACACAGCTCTGACAGGAAGTTGCCCTGGCAGTCGGGAGCCCAAAGACCATACCACTCTGAGGAGGGGAAGGTGTCCCCCATGAGAAGGTATCCTGACATTGGAGAAGCCCCAACCATATAGCTCTTGCAGCTCTGAGACAGAGGAGGCTTTCCCAGCTGAGCTGGAGTGTTACAGTGTAACAACTCCACTCTGCTCAGCTCAGCTCTACTCTGAGGGGAGAACTTCTCTGAGAGAAGTTCCCCTAGTGTTGCGGCCCGGAAGGAAAATATCCCTGGCTGAGCTGGGGTGTTCTTTTTCGCTTCTTCTCTTCTCTTTGCTGCTTCTTTTTGTTGCTTCTTCTCTTCATGGCTGCTTCCACTTGGGAGGGAGGCAGCAGCTGAAGCTGTGCCACCTCCCCCCACCTGAGCAGAGTGCAGAAGGCTATTTTTTATATGGGGGGGCTGCAGAGCCTTCTAGGGTGGGATTGGTGGGACTTTTTTGCCCTTATTTAGCTAGTCTGGAAAGGGTTGAGGAGCTCAGCTTAGGGCCATGTGTGTTAGTTGGGGCTGCTTCTGTGCTGGTCTGCCAGGTTGGGGGACCCTGGCAGGAGTGGGGTTCCTCGTAGTCCCAGAGTAGAGCTTTCTCATGTGTGTGTGTGAGGCGGGGGGGATCTCAAGGCCTGGAGCTCCTCAGCCTCACAGAGCCTAACTCCCTCAAAGGGAAAATGTGCCTGGTCCCCAGTGCTCCTCAGCACCATTTGGGGCTTATGGTGGGCACAGGGGGTAGTGGCCAGGGATCTCCAATAGGGTAGCAAGGGAGCCAAGCAACAGCCCCAAAGGAAGCTGGCAGCAGGAGGTGAGGAGGTTCCAGGCTGCTCAGAAAAGTAAAAAAAAAAAAAAAAAAAAAAAAAAGATTTACTCCCCAGCAGAAACACAGAATAGCAGTGCAGTGCCATTCTGGGCCAGGAGCAGGCAGCCAGCAGCCTAGTCTTTACTTAGGTCTGCCTGCTGCCTTGGCTGCCTGCAGGGCCCACTATGAAGCAGCCCACTGCCAACTGAGGCAGCTTGACTGCTGGGCACCTGGAAGAGGCAGGGCCAGGAGGGTTGGGCGTGGCAAGGTGGCAGGGCAGAGATGGAGCTCCCTCTACACAAAGGGGTCTGCTGAGCCGTGGCTGTGGACCTCTATGGAGCACAGGCATGTGGGGAGGCCACAGAAGCCACAGCCTCTGACTACAAACAAATGGCAGACCTCCAACTCCACACACCCTGCAGAGCCACTTTAATGACATTCTCCTATTATCCTAGCACTTAAAAGGCTGAGACAGGAGGATTACAAATTCTAGGCCAGCCTGGGCTACATTGTAAGACTCTGTCTCAGAAAACAAAAAGTTTGTATATCACAAATTTTTACATTGAATTAATTCCTCTTCACACCTTCAACGGGATAGAAACCAAGCTGTCACAGTAATGAAAGTGGATCTTAACTGGAGGGGTTTAGAAGTAACGACTAGGTTTTTAAGTTCTCATTTCAAAGAAGGCATCTGCCCAGGCTGGAATGCAACTCTTCCTGGCCAGGTACAGTTATAGCTGTCACCATTTCTGGTGGACAGTCTCAAGCTTCTTGCAGGCCTTCAGCCTTGGCCTGGGGCTGCATCACTGGTCCCCCATTCTTGGACTCAGCTGCTACTACTATTCATTTTCCAGCTTGCAGATCATTGATTGTCGGACTATATAACCTCTGATCATTTTGATGGGGGAGAGGCTTGAGTCAGGGTTTCTGTGTGTGGCCCTAATTGTCCTGGAACTTACTCTGTAGACCAGGCTGTCTTTGAACCCAGAGATCTGCCTGTGTCTGCCCCTTCTGGGATTAAAGGCATGCAGCACCCCTACCTGATACAGCCTCTGATCTTAAAAGCCAGGCTATTAAATCTGCTCATACATATTTTAAGTACACTCACATATTGAATTACAGCACTGCTTGTTCAAAAGCTGTTGCACAAGTTCCCCAGGTAACAGTTTATATAGCCTAGCTCCGATACCATCAAATAGACCCTGTGATGCTAATATGGGTTTGTGGCTGTAAGCCACAGCTTGAAGAAGACACATGTTATTTTCTTACCCTAAAGAAGTCTGATTTCAATCTCTTCAGAGATTACCAAAAAGTAAGCTGAGGAAATTTATAGCTGTGAACCTAATTTTATATCCTAGTAAAAATATGATACTGCTTGTTTGGAAAATTCAATAAGAATCTATTTGCAGACCTAATAGTGTAAAGAAGGTTTGTCAGGTTACAGGTTCACCCAGCTTAGCAAGAGCAAAGCTCAAACCCCAGACTCTCTCTGGTGAGCTTGAAGGAAGGTGGGAAAGCTGCAAATGAGTTTCACTGTGCAAAGATGTGCTAAGACACGCGGTGGCTGTGCGGAAAGCCCAGATTAGAACCTAACTGAAGGCTTTGCTCACTATAAAGACAGGATTAAGCTTACAGTGATAATGGTAAGAACTAGAACTGAGCATCACCCAGTAGCGGTCAATGCGTTACACAGCTACTTAATCCCATCACAGCTCTAAATGAGGTCCATCTAGTTTCTAGGCATGAAATCTGAAACCCAGAGAGACGGCGTAATTTCTCTAGGGTTTTGGCTGCAGAGATCACACCCATACTGTCCAACATGGCACCCACTAACACGTGACCGTGTTGAACACTTCAACTGTGCCCAGTCACTGTGGACGTGTGTTACGTTTCAAAGCATATTTTAAAAAGCATGACGTAAAATAAATAAAATATGTCATTAATGTTTTTTTGTGTTCATTACTATGGCAGTGTAACTTTCTCCTCCAGGTGTAACATGACTGTTCCGTTGCCAACGTAGAACACAGATAACTCATGGGATGAAATAAATGATGAGGTGATACCTAGGTCTGTCGTAATGCCAATAACACTTCCCTTTTGAAGGGAGAGAAGGTCGTTATAGCCTTACCTGGGGTTCCATCTACCTATTGGACATGGAAGGCAACTGAAGGTGGCGCTCCATGATACAGTTTCTATGGGTCAGCATCCAGAATAGGGTAGGACTTCTCAGTGGCGGGACTGCTTTCCATCACCATGCTTCTCTAAGCAAAGCCTCACTTCTGCTCCCGGAAGCCTAATACACTCATTGGTTCACTGACTGGAGTCGGGTAGAATTGTTTCTTCGGTGTGTGACTTGATGCCCTACCAAAGGAAGATAGAACTTTACGTTGCCCCAAGGATAGCAATGTGGCAATTACATTTAGACTTTTGTTTGTTTGCTTGTTTGGTGAACTCAGTGATATTTTTGGAGGTTTTTCTGTCTCATAATGCTTTGTCTGGGTTTTTTTTTTTTTTTTTTAAATCTTATAGGTCTTTTGCTTACACATCATGGTTTCTGATTTTGTTTATATGGGTTTTCTATGTGTGTGTCTTTGTGTCTCTATGTGTTTCTTGTACTTTTCTTTTGACTCATTTTTCTGTTTGTTTTGTCCTGTTCTGGTTTGTTTGTTTTTATTTTATTTAAATTAGATAAATTAAAAGTAATTAATTAACTTGTTTATTTATTTTAGATTACTGTTTTCCCTTGAGAGAGAGAGAGTATGTGTGTTTGTATGTGTGTGGATTTGGCTAGGTAGGGAGGTTGGAAGGACTTGGGAGGAGATAGGGGAGGGAAAACCATAACCAGAATATATTAGATAAAAAAATATGTTTTCAATAAAAATAACTTTATATAATAAAATAAATATTATAAAATACTAACTTTTGTTTGTTTTGGGGGCTGGAGAGATGGTCCAGCAGTTAAGACTGTGTGCTGATCATGCAGAGGACCAGAGCTTGACTTCATGTCAAGAAGCTTACAATTGCTTCTAACTCCAGCTCTAGGGCCTCCAACGCCCTCTTCTGGCGCTGGTGAGCGCAACAGGCTCCTGGCAGGCAAAGCACATAACATTCTTAAAATTTTAAATTAAAATCTGTTTGCCAGGCAGTGGTGGCACGCATCTTTAATCTCAGCACTCGAGAGGCAGAGGCAGGAGGATCTCTGTGAGTTCTAGGTAAGTCTTGTCTACAAAGCAAGTTCCAGGACAGACAGTGCTTTTACACAGAAAAATCCTTTCTCAACAAAACAAAACAAAACATGAAATGGCTCTTTTTGTGCCAGCCTTGTTTGTTTATTTTTTATTTTGTTTGTTTGGGGCAGAAATCCTGTAACAAATTTTAGATGCTCTAGAGCCACAGTATTTAAAAGTATTTACAGTTACCAAATTGCACAGTGTAGTATGAAACATTTCTAAAATCCCAGGAGGTACTGCTGTGAATTAATTTTAATAGCTGCTTAGTATAACAATCCATGCTTACTTTTAAGAAAGGACCAGAGGCGAGGCCTCATCAAAACTTCTTACCTGCCCCCCCCCAATAATTCCCATTTCATGTGTGAAAACTGAGGCCAGGGTGTTGCTGGGGTTTGAATCCAGGTCATCAGGCACCACAGTGTGGTCCCCAGGCCACCACCAACAGCAATGGCGGGAGACCTGTTCAAGATGCACGGTCTAAATAAGCCCAGCGCCTGTTGGCGCCAGGTCCACCTGAGTTCTAACTGTGGTAGCGTAGCATTGTGCTGCCTTCTCTGACTTACCCAGCACGGGGCTGCACCTTGGCTATCGACATATTTTAATTAGATGACACATCAAGAAATCTTTTTAGTGAAATGAATGAACTGTTT